>CM028133.1:63942500-65192500 GCA_016271365.2 Neoceratodus forsteri | reverse complement strand
CCTCTTTCAACGTAAGAGGAAAATAAAAGTTAGACCTTTTGATGAGCTGTCACAACCAGCCACTTAATAGTTTAGTGATTGCACCTGGGAGCATCAGGGAAGTGAAGAGGTTTTATCTCAAAAAGAAGGGGCTACTGGAGATTTCCTGCTGGAAAGACAGAGTAAAACAGTTGGAATCACGAAATGAAAAAAAAAATCTGCTGTGTTTTTTCCTTTTACTTTGGTGAAAAGAAACTTATTTCTGGATGTGTTCAAATAAAGGTTGTTTTATGTTGCAACCTTCAGAAGGAGAATTGTTGGAACATGGGGAAAAGTGAGTGTGTGTGGGGGGGGACACTGTAGTAATAAGAGACCATGATTGTTTCCCTTCTGACATTGCATGCATTTAGGGGCACTTTGAATGCTCATGGGCAAAAGTGGGGGCTGTCTACCCCCACTCACATGCACCTGTAGGAACCAATGTTCAGAAGGGTTCTGTTTTGACAGCCATCTATCCTATCGCACACCAACACAAAGCAATTAATTTGTTACAACTTATTTACCCAGGATTGTCCAGCTGAGATGTGTCACTTCATTTCTAGTGGGGTCTTGCTGCTATTCAATTCTGCTGGTAGGTGGACAGGAGCACTGGGGGGTTATGTGGCTTACTCTAGGTCACACAGTTAGTATTTGACTTTACTGAGGTTTGAAACGCTCATCTCCTGGGCCCCAAGCTCGTGCTCTAGCCATTAGATCACACCCCTACAAATGACAGAACACGATGCCAACAAAAAAAAATTTAAACACAACTACTTCAGTGCTAACAAATACTGGAACTAAATTGGTACAGGGTTACAAATTATTTACAGTGTTACAACAGTAGCAGAATATTCTGCAAATCACACTGGCACTAAACATTTTACTAAACTGAAATGTCACAAAACATTGTACAAAGCAATATAAACCCCAAAAGAGCTTGGAAACTGCTGGCACTGGCAGTACACAACTTTTGTTTATAGCAAACCCTTCAAGATTAGAGACAAGTTCACATCCCCATGGACCAGGGAAATGCATTTTTTGTTTAATTTCCTCTGCCCTTCAAGGAGGCAGTATAGTGCAGTGGTTTAAGGCTCCATGCTGCAAACCTAGACACCTGGGTTTGAATCTCACAGTCCTCGTTTGCATTACTGTATGACCCTCAGCAAGTCACTTAACTTTCTTGTGCTGTCAGGCTTCAGCTTAGTGTGCCTCTCCTAGGTAAAATATTTATCGACTATGTGTTTCCCTTGATGTGATGTGATGTAATTCCCTGTGCCTGTGATTTAGAAAATGGATGCCTGCAGCTATAAAGGGAGGGGAAACTGAATGGGTATCATTCTGACCCTAAAAGTGTTATGGGTTCGCTAAAAAGCTTATGTAAAGCAGATTTCCATTGGTAACAATATTGATTAGTTTAATCCTAGATGGACGTTTCCCTTTAAGTCCTGCCCATTCCTGATATCCTGACTCGGAGCATGAACCCAAGTTTCCAGCATGTTAGGTGGCTGTCAAGCACAATACATTGATAAATAAACACAGATTGTAAATTCATTCATTTTCAAAAATGCTCTGCAGTTGACTCACCATTCTCCACCATGGTGGTGATCGGGGTAGAGGTGACAGTTGCTTGATCAGAAACGGTACCTATTTGTGAAGAAACAGGGGTATCCCTTCTCCGTCGTGAAGTCTTACATTGCTAAGGAGGAGAAAAAGGAATGTTAGAGGAAAATGTGACTCTCAACTGACCCAAGTTATGAGGGACAATTCCTCATGTTCCTCATTTAGAAGCTCTATATTGAAATTTGAGGAGGTGCTGTTACGCCTGTCATTCTAAGATTTTAAAACCAAACTTTATGTTAACCAAGTCAGTTCAGCTAAACTCAACTTTGTGGACATGAAAGCAGTACATTCTACAATGTTTTGTGCTTCAGTATTTTCACAGTTTGTCTTATTTCCCATCCACATACTTTGAGGGATAGTGTAAACATTTAACTGATGACAGTTAGTGTTTAGTAAAAGGATTTATCAAATACAAAATAATGTTTAAAACATTTCAGTGTTGTAACATGTTGTCATCAAACTATGGAAACTTTATCTCAAACAAGATACACACAAATATTCCCTAACTTAGGGCAGAGTTCGTGAATGTAGGCTCACCTGTAGGTGCAGTGGTAGAGCTACTGCCCACGACACTGGTGACAGCTTCAAAAATGAGCCTGGATCATCAGGGACTGGCCAGGAGAAAGAGTTCCAAGCATCCCACTGGATGCTGTCCTTCTCCTAAGGGGAGGGTGCAATGTCCTGCTGCAGCACTGCCTCCTACAGGTGTGTTGGTGGTAGAGTACAGGGGACATGGGGAGGGAGGGATGTGCCACACTGGGTATTGCGTGAGCATGCCACTGCACATTCATGCCAGGGACATACTCCTAAACACTGGCGTCCCTGTGGGGAGGGGAAGAGTGACAGATCATAGGGGGCCAGAAGAATAGAAAACACCCTGGTCGGCAGGATAATCACTACCCTCTGCAAGTCTCCCACCCGTTGACTCAGCCTCCTACTGGATCTGAATCTGGATGAGGGATTCCCTGCCATCCTGTCACGGAGGGCAAGCCATGGGCAAAATCAGGGAGAGACAAGTTCTGACAGAAGCCGGGGTGATGGGGCTGGGAGCTTCAGCAGGAAGAAAAGCCAGCCAGGGAGACAAGAGAAGAAGAAAAAAACTGTAAATAAATAAAACAAATAAATTCTGATTGTACTGAATGTGAAATTTTGTCTTCAGAAGGAAAACACTATAGTTGACATAAAATACAATATACTTAATGTGGTTTTGCAGAACAGTCACTCTGCAGCTTGATAAAATCATATTTAACTACTGAAGGGGATGGAATGAAACATCCAAAACACCATTAGTTACAGATCTGTGTTTCATTACAAAAGTAACCAACATATAAAAAGTTAGATAACCCAAACATGCTGTAATAGCAGAATGTGCATGAAATATGGCCAGATAAGTAAATCAATCACACGTTACTTCCTGTGGCAATCTCTTTGAGACACCATTTGGCCAGTTATGTACAAGTATGTCACAGGTGTTCATTTTCTATGGCTTTTCCCATGTGATACCCTGCAATGAGTTAGGTGTCTCAGGTATGTTTTTTTCCTATAAGATTTTTCCTTATGAGACTCAGTGGCATGCCAGAAAAATATCAGATGTGAGTTCCCTGTGGATGTCCTCATGTGTTACTCTATCGTGACCTGCTAGGTAAACATGACTGACAATCTTAATCAACAGCTCACTGGAAACAAGTGTGGTGCAAGGATGACTGGAGAAGAGCTGTTGTGGTTCATCTACATAACAGCAGCAGTGGGGAGGAAGCTAGTAACTATAGACTGATCAGTCTTACTTAAGAGGTGAAGAAATTAATAAAAACACTACTGATAGAAAGTCTGGTAGAGTATCTTGAATGTAATGGGCTGCAAGATCAAATGTAGTATGGATTTTCAGGGGGAAGGTCATGTCAAATGAGTCTGATAGATCAGTTCGACTGGGTGATCAATGAAATACATCAGGGAAGATCAGTAGACATGGCCTATCTGGACCTTTGCAAGGTCTTCGACACTGTGCTGCACAAGAGGTTAACTAAGAAGTTGGTCAGCCTAGCAGTGGGATCCAAAGTGGTGAGTTGGGTTAGAAACTGGTGGATGGACAAGAGACAGAGGGCGATGGCTAATGGCACTCATTCTGAGGATAGGTGAGTAACCAGTGGGGTGCCACAGGGCTTGGTACTGTGGCCAGTCTTCTTCAGTTTCTTCATAGGGGACATTGTAGAACTGGAGTAATAACTAATAATACATAGAAACATTAACTTGATGGCAGATAAGGACCGTCTGGCCCACCTAGTCTGCCAATTTCCGTACCTGCTGTACAAGCTCCAGATCCTATTTGACCTGCAGCGTACCTCCTCCTTCCTACCACTACTTTTGCCTTCTGCCTATCCTATGCATTCTTGAATCTGACAACTGTGTTTGCCCCCACAACCTCCTCCAGGAGGCTGTTCCATGCATCCACCTCCCTTTCTGAAAAAATATTTCCTCACATTGCCCCAAGTTTCCCCCCCTCAGCTTCATGTGTGACCCCTTGTTCTTGCACATCTCCTTTTCTGAAAGATACTGCCCTCTTGAAATCTGTTGTTCCCCTTGAGGTTTTTGAATGTCTCTATCATGTCCCTCTTCTCCCTCCTGTCCTTCAGAGTACACACACTGGAGTTCTCTCAATCTCTCCTCATATGTTTTCTAGTGTAACCCCTGCACCATTTTCACTGTCCTTCTCTGGACTGCCTCCACCCTGTCGATGTCCTTTCAGAGATGAGGTCTCCAGAACTGTATGCAGTACTCCAGACAAGGTCTCACAAACTGCCTGTACAGTGGCATGACCACCTCCTGTTTTCTACTGGCGATACCTCTCCCTATGCACCCCAGCATTCCACTGGCTTTCCTCATGAACTTCTCACGTTGTTTGGCTACTTTTAGATAATCTGTTATGATTACCTCCAGGTCCCTTTCCATTTTGGTTGTTTTTAGTACCTCCCCCCCCATTGTGTATTCCTCCCCTGGGTTTTGTACCCCAAGTGCAAGATTTTGCACTTCTTGGCACTGAATCCAAGCTGACACACCCTTGACCACTCCTCCAACTTGCCTAAGTCTCTCCTAATTTGCTCCCCCCCTTCAGTGTCAAACCTGTTGCAGATCTTGGTGTCATCTGCAAAGAGGCATACCTTTCCTTCGAGTCCATCTGCAATGTCACTTATAAAGACATAACGAGGACCGGCCCCAGCACTGAACCCTGTGGCACCTTGCTGGTTACCCCCCTTTCTTCAGATTGAACTCTGTTTACCACATCCTCTAAAACCTGTTGCTATGCCAATTTTTGACCCAGTTTACCACCTTGGGATCTTCTCCCACATTGCCCTACTTGTTTACTAACCTTTTATACAGGACTGTTTCAAATGCCTTGCTAAAATCTAAATATGCCATATCCACCACGCCTCCCTGATCTACTATCCTTGTAACCAAGTCAAGGAAATATATCAGATGTGTTTGACATGACATTCCTGTTGTGAATCCATGTTGCCTTGGTAATTAAGTTGCCTTAATAATTGTAATAACCGGGGGTCAGGAATGGAGAGAAAATAGTTTTTCAGATATATTAGTGAAAAAAAGGAAAAAAGGTGGGGGAATAATAAGGCTAGTTGAGAGGCATAGGGTGACAGAGGAGGATGGGCAAAATGCCGCCATCCTAAATGATTACTTTTGCTCAGTTGTCACTAAGGACGACAGTGGGTTCATGCCAGAGAGTGGCAACAAAGCAACCACAAAGGGAATTCCACAAGTGAGACAGCCATTGTTCACTACTAAAAGGGCTCTGAAAGGGCTGGCTGCCTATAAGATAGCTAAGGCCTCAGGACCAGATGGGCTGCATCTGAGGGTACTCAATAAATTAGCACTGGAGCTGGCTGAACCACTTGTAATTTATTTTATTTATTTAGGAAATTGTTCAACAGCTCAGTTAGATCGGGGGGAAGTTCCAATGGATTAGAATGTCGCAGATGTTGTACCACTTCATGTGGGGGGAGAGAAGGAGCAACCAGGGAACTACAGGCCTGTCAGTCTAACTTCTATCATAAGGAAACTGATGGAGTCACTGCTCAAAGACTACCTAATAGACTACCTGGAAAGCAACAGGCTCCAGGATAGTAAACAGCATGATTTCATGGCAGAAATATCTTGTCAGACTAACCTGATTGGGTGACAAAGGAATTAGACAAGGGTCACCCTTTGGATCTGCTCTACTTTGACTTCAGCAAGGCTTTTGATTTGGTACCTCACAAACGATTGCTCTTGCTCCTGATGACCTAGATTGGACTTTAAGTACTGCACCCAGTTCTGGAGTCCTCATCTCAGAAAGGATAAGGATAGGCTGGAGGCAGTGCAGCACAGAGCAACACAAATGATTCAGGGTCAGCAAGGCAGATCCCATGAGGAGCACCTTAAATATGTACTCACTGGAGACCGGGGGGGGGGGATATATGATAGGGACCTTCAAGTTTCTTAAAGGAATTAACAAGGTGAACTGCAGGGAACTATTCTGCCAGAATACCAATTCACTGTAATGTGGACATCAATGGAAATTAACAGGCTGTATGTTCAGGACAGATGTGAGGAAGTACTACTTCATGGAAAGGGTGGTGGAACCTTGGAACAGTCTGTCGGCTGAAGTGGTGGGTGCGAAAATAGTCAGGGATTCAAGCAGGGCTGGGACATAATGAATGGAATAGTGGTTACTGGGGACAACAGGACCAAGGAGGAGCATAGAGAGAGGAGAGGGAGGGCTAGTACGCTGGAGGAACAGTAGGTTCCAGGGATTATAGGGAACTTGGGCAGACTAGAAAGACCTCAGGTCTTTTTCTGCCATCATTGTCTATGTTTCTATGTTTCTAACTGGAAATTATGTTACACCTTTTTTTGCAGCAGACATAATAATTTTCAATAGGGTGGAAACTTGGGAGGGTGCATAAAATGTGCAGGGGTCTTGAGAAATTAAAGGAGTGGTCAAAAACATGGCAGTTGTGGTTTAATGCCAGATAAACACCAAATCATGCACCAAGGGAATAGGAACCCCAGCACTGCATGTAGGATGTTGGGAGCATAGAACTGTCATTTTTTAGACAGGAAAGGGACTTTGTGGTTGTAGTATCTGAGGAGCTCAAGGTGGCAGGACAGTATGACTAGGCAGTTGGTAGGGCTACTGTGATGCTAGGGTGCACAAGGAGTGATTCAAAGGCTGCTGTATTGCTTACTGATGTGACTCCACCTGGAGTACTGTATCCAGTTGGGAGGCCACACCTCAGAAAGCACATAGGCAGGGTAGAGTTGGTCCAGTGCAGGGCAACTAAAATGGTGTATGGGTTGCATGCGAAGCCTTACAAGGACAAACTGAGGGATTTCAACATGAACATTGTGGAAGACAGAGAGCAGTGACATGATTGAGACCTACAAGTACCTCACGGGGTGAACAAAATTAGGCAAGAGGTATCTTTCAAATGAGAATGACCACTGCGACTGGGAGAATGTGAAGAAGCTGGAAGTGGAGGATGTTCAAGAAAAATATGAGGAAATATTTCTTCACTGAAAGGGTGGTAGACACCCAGAACAGACTGCAAGTGAAAGTGGTGGAAGCTATAGCAGTGGAAGGAGCTTCAAAAGTACATTCGATAAACACTGGCGTATATTAGAAAAGAGGCAGGAAGGTTGCCCGGGACCAGGTAGGGCCTGCAGAGGCAGAAAAGGCAGGTAACATTTCAGCAGACTGGATGGCCAAGTTATCTGCTGGCAAATTCTATGTCTCTAGGTTTCAATAATTCCTGGGTATTTCTCTATTTTACCCCATCAGGTAATTCTTCAGAGTGTATTCCCTTTAGATGTTGACTGTTGGTAAAATCACAGTTGTGGATGACTCATAGAATTTCCCCTCATGATGACAATCTGTCAATTAATTAAATAACTTAGCATTTGGCATGGGATTAATCTTTATGATACCTTGTGTTACACTAGGTACAGTAAATCATGTAAGTGTATTCAGTATTGGATTTCTCATATGATAACCATTGGTGAGTTATATAGAATGCAGTGGCATTCCTTAAGGATTTAACCATTTGGTTCCCCTTGGTCAGTTAGTAAAATGTCACTTGTACTAGTAATTGTAGCCAGGGGTGTAGCCAGGAGTTTTAAACTTGTACTCAAAATTGATGCACTGTTGACCCCCCCATTATGTAAACATAAACCAAAATATGCACTGCCACGCCACACCAACAATAGTCCCCACCGCCTTTGCCATGTCTGAATTCAAGTAATCAGTTTCTTCCTGTAATCCTCCTTTCTTTGTTTTTCTGCCTGCCTGGTAAGTTGTTCTTGTTTGTGTATTTGACTGGTGGCATCAGTGCCCCATAGAGAATAACAAAGACAAAAGGGCTCAATGTGACAAAGACACAATGAGACTCACAATGTCCTTGCTTTCCTCTTTTTGTTGCCCCAGCCTGATTTGTTGCTCCTGTCTGATTTTTTTTACTGTATTCTGCTGAGTACAGTGCGTAAGCCTGCAGACACCCCTGATTGTAGCACTAGTAGTAAAAGCAGTAGTAGTAGTACTTGCAGCAGCAGGGGTAAATGTTTTCCCAGAAATACTATAGCCCTTGAGTCATGGGCTCATTTTCAAAAGGCACTCTAAAAGCACAAGTATAATACAAGTACAATAAAATGCAGATGTAGGTTACTAAGGTAGATAGAAATAGGAATAGACTGTGACGCTTTGGCAGCTGGTTATGATTATTGTATGAATTTGGTATTATAAATACATGGTTAGTGTATAAATGTCAATCTGCGAGATTTGGCCCTTTTAAATTACAAGGTGTCAGCAGTTGAAATCACAGGATATATTGCACTGACCAGGAGAGCTCTGTAATGTAATTAACTTCCTTGAGAAATTGCATTTTATGGCCTTTTCATGACCTCATGCTTTTGAAGTTGGAAACTAAATATACATTTTATTATATCAGAAAAGGACATCATTTAGCTGATTCCTGTTGGATATCTCACACCTGGGTGACAGACTACAGGGTAGTAAACCTCAAAGGAACTGGCTGATCAAAGACTCATAATTTGGGAAATGGGTGTTTGCTGATGTTCACATTACTTAAAATGCCTCCTGGTAGGAAAATCATGTTTGGAATTTTCTATTCTAAAAGGAGGAACTAGATGACTCACAGAAGGGGTGTGGAGACACAGAGCTTAAACTGATACTTGTGTCTGAAATGTATCTCGTATCATCTTGGGACTCTAGAAAGTGACAGCTCTCTGATCTAACTTTAAAACGCACTTCCAGATGTAATACCTTAGATAGCAAACATCTAAATGTATTGTGGTAGGAATTTTGCTTTGTAATTTTCCCTTGTTCTTTTATGTGATAGTGAGGTCTTTGATATATTGTTCTGTGTTTACATTTTTCATATTTTTATCATCTTTAAGTAAAGAATCTTTTCTTTGAAAGACTGCCTGGGTGTCTGCCAGTTCTTTTTGCGTGTGACATATAGGGGGTTAAGTCTGACAAAACTGTTCAACAGCTTGATGGTGTTACTAAGCTTGGAAAATGTAAGAATATACCTAAGGTCTCTTATAGAGTTAAAAGGGTTAATTTTGGATACCTGGTTAGGTGCCCTTAGGCGAAAGATAGTTTGCATCCCCCTGAAGAGAATATTATCTGAGCCTGTACATTTGGGTACACTAGCATAAGGTTCACAGTTTAAATCCCCTCAGAACCTGAGACTGAAGATGATTTGGACCCAAAAGCAGACAGGAGGGTTACCCTGTCTGTTACCTGTTCACACTATTGCACTCTGAGATTGGCACTGTGGGAGCAGAGGGCCTGACCTGCTGAGTGTGTTTGTGACAGATTTGGTTGGCAGCGGTGTGATAAATTTAGTAACACAAGCTTTAACTGTTCAGTGTGTCAGTTTGACACTGTACGGCTCACTTGCAAAATAAGAGTGATTTATTTTTAAAAGAGAAAACAGAACGATATAATTTTGCTTATAATCAAAGTTCCTACTTTTTTTTTTCAAAGTGCAAGTTAGAATAGCCATAGTTAGGGAAGAAGATGGCTTCCAACTACAGTGAGCACACTGCAGACTACCTGAAGCAGTTGTGCAAGGAGAGAGGAGTCATGCATGAGGGGAGAGCCACCAAGCAGAACCTCATGGACACTCTGATGGCCGCTGATGCCCAGAGTGTCGAGTCACAGACTGTGACTGTAAAGGACCAAACCTTGGGCATGGAGAGGCCAATGGCTAGTGCAGTGTTCAGATCTTGTGAGGATGACAGCAGGGTAAGTGCAAGCCAAGGGCCACAGCAGCATAGGAAGGTCACCAGCATTCTGGAACCAGAAGCAATCGGGCTACAGATTGAGCTGTGCAGGATGGAGCTGGAGTTCCAGAGAGAAGAGAAGTGAGAGCAGTGAGCTGCAGAGGAGAAGATGGAGCGAGAACAGTGAGAAGTTGACTGGGTAGAGCGTGAGCGCCAGAGGCAACATGAACTGGAGAAGCAACGACTCCAACCTCCAGCACCAGAGCAGGTAAGTGGTTTGGGTTTAACCGAAACTACAGGACTGGGTTACAAATTAAATTCTAAATTGATAGCTGAATTTAAAGAGGGGGAGGATATGGATGTCTTTTTAAATTCCTTTGAAAAAGTTTGTATTCAGGCAAAGATTCCTACAGGGTTATGGAGCTTCCAGCTATCCCCGCTACTTACCAGGAAAGCTTGGGATGCATTGGGTCAAATGGACAATGAGGACAGTAATGATTACAGCAAACTTAAAGCTGCACTTTGGAAAAAGCTTGATTTAACTGCAGAAGTGTACAGAGCTAAATTCCGTAAGCTCAGGAGAAGCCCTGACATGAGCTGCAAGGAGCTAGCCACAAAACAACGTCAGTGTTTAAAATATTGGTGGGAAGGAATTGAAGCAAACTGTGTAGATAAAATCGAAAATGCTATATTGTTAGAACAGTTTTGGGGGGCATGCCCAGCAGAGCTGAAAACCTAGATGGAGGATTGAGATCCCAAAACAGTGATAGAGGCTGCTGAACTCTTGGAGCAGAAGCAGCCTGCTCTGAGAGTGAATGGAGAGGGGCTTGGCAGCTCAGAAAGGGAAAAGTGCACCTTCAGGGCAGCTAAAACCCTCACTGCCTCCACTGAAACCAGTTAGCCCCAGGTTTCAAAGAAAAGATTTTTCTGAGAAAAGAAACGAATGTTGGGTTTGCAAAGAAACTGAGCATGTTGCCAGTGTCCCAAAAGGAAGAGCAATTCGCAAAATGTGGCTAGGAAAGAAGTGGGTTGTTTGTGTGTCCCTGGAAGCATGCCTGTGAACATGAGGGAGCACATGCACCCAGTCACTGTGAATGGTGTACAGACACAAGGGTTAAGAGACACAGGGGCATCCCTGACGTTGGTGAAAGGGAATCTGGTAGATCCTGGTCAGCTTATACCCAATAAATTTGTAACTGTACAAAGCTTCACTGAGGAGGAGAAAACATTGCCACTTGCTAGTGTTCTCCTAGACTAGGGTGAAACAGGGGGAGTTGTGCAACAGGTGGCTGTAGCCAAAACATTAGCAGTTGACATCATCCTTGGCAACAGTCTCAAGCAGGGGATGGTGTGTGCAGTTACCCATAGCCAAGTGGCAAGGGAAAATTGTAGTTCCCTGGACCCCACAGAAGCCACTGTGGAAACCACTGGGAGGCTGATTCCCCAGTCTGTGTCTCCTGATATGGAGACTAATGAAAATGGGGTAGAAATGTCCCCAGTAGCAGTTAACCAAACAGCTACGGAGGGTTACTCTGAAGAAGAGGGGGTGACTCACTGTCAGGGGGTTAGGGATGACAGTGATCTAGAATGCCCTGATGCTAGAGCTAGGGACCCTAGTTTAGATACTGAAGGGGACCTGTCCCATGGCTTGGGAATGTGTAAGGAGTTTGCAGCTGCTCAGAAAAGTGACCCTAGTCTAGAGAAGCTGAGGGCTTGAGCAGACTCTGACAGAGAACAGGGAGGTGACGGAAAACATAAAGTCTATTGGGAAAATGGACTGATGTACACTCAGGATGCCAAGACAGAAGGAGGGGTGAAATGCAGGCAGCTTATCGTTCCCCAGAGTCCTTTTTAACTGGTTATCAACATGTTGATTTCTCACCAAATATACATATGTGTGTGTGGGGGGGGTTTGGGTTGTCTTGGGGAGTTTAGTGTATGCATGTGGGGGGGTAACTTTGTGTGTGCTCTTTGGGGAATGTAGGATTTCTATTTGTGGGGAGGGGGCTGTGTGCGGGGAAGGGGTTGGGATTTTGCTAACATATTCAAGTAAGCTTATACTCAGGTACATCTCATAATTATGCTACAGGGTGTTTGGACTCTTGGCTCACATACATAGTGGAATATACCCTTCTTTTCTAGTTATCTTTTCCAGAGGGGGAGTGTTTAATTCAGGTTCATAAGACTGTTTCTGATCATATAGTTAACTGATTTTATAACATGAGTAAGGAAAAGTGAAAAGAAATGTCCAGACCCATTGGTGGAGTCCCTCTGCATGGCCATGCATTGCATTCTCTTTTTAATGCATGGTTCCATAGAGGGACTCAGTGAAAGTGCTGTTGGCACTTGTTGCTTGCTCAAGCAAGAGAAAGCAACACAGCAGCCATTACAGATTGTGGGGAAGCGAGAGAGCATAGCTGTCATCATCAAGTGTCATTCTTCACTCTCCTGGAGTTGTCACTTAGCTGTTGCTTTCTCTTTCCAAACTTTGGCATGCAAGTGCAGAAAGCACGCTGAGGAGAACATCACTCCTGATGATGTTGTCTTTCCCCTCCCAGCTGGTGCCACTGTGTGGGTGCAGTGTAGTGTCAATAGCAAGTCAGGTAAGCCATCAGAGTGTGGATTCCCAGCCACCCACCCCACAGATCTCCACTGAGTGAGTAACACAGTAAACCCCCACTGTCCACCCATCACCACACCTCATCCCCCCCAATATGACACACCTGTGTCTGTCTGACTGTCCTGTCCTTTCCTGGCAAGGAATGTCACTGACCAGAGTCAATGTGGCACATGGGGGAGAGAGACCCATAGAGACACAGTGTCAATTGCAGTTGCTGCAGTCTTGCCTCTTGTGTCTGTGTCATATTCCTCCATATTACGTCTCCTCATTACCGATCGGTAGAGAGAGAGAGCAACAGAGTGGTGACATGGAGATCCAGACCAGAATCACAGTCCCAATTGGAGGTAACACCCCCAGTCAGTAGGATCCGCATTATCTGTCAGTCAGCTGAGCGTACCTCTCCCAGTCACCAACTGATTATGTGCCTCACTTTGCTTGTCAATTCCTGATTGTGTCTGCCACTTGTACTGTACCTTACTTGTGGTAATACAGGCACCCCACCCCCAGTACGGCACACATCTCTGTGTCTCTCTTCTTCATTTGTGGCTAGCCAGACATGAAATACAGTTGTAGCTGCCTTTCGATGTCAAAGCCTGTACAAATGGTAGAAACAAGAGGCAGCTGCACCATGCAATAAGGCATTTATTCCCCGTTCTGTCAGAGTAATGAAAGGTTCAATGGGCTGGTGCGTGGGGGGCTCAGCGACTTTAGCAGAAGCAGGCCCCAGAGTACACAGTGAGAGAGTCAGTGAGAGAGAGAGAGTGACAGGGGGAGTGCAACAGTGAGAGGCTTCCTACACCAGATCAGGACATGTAGCTCACTCCCATGGGAAATAGCAGCAGTCCAACAATGAGAAACTCAGGAAGCTGTGTAATGTTTGGGCTGTTCAGTTTTTTGTTGTTCAGTTGCTTGAGGCATTTATTCCCTGTTCTGTCTGAGTAATGCAAGGTTCAACCAGCTGGCAGGTGGGAGGCAGAGTGACTGTAGCAGAAGCAGCCACAGTATTTCAGATGTTTGTCCATGTGTGTGTGTCTAGTACAGCAGTCAGAAAGTGTGTAGTAGAGTACACAGCAACCCTCACCGTCTCTGCCTGGTGTTCTGGAGGGAAGCAGGGGGCACACAGAATGGGTTCAAACAGGGTAATTGGCAGGTCAATTCTTCAGAGATGTCTCACTATATCAGTCTGTAAATCACCATAGCAGCACACAGACTCTGGTAACAACATGTGTACCGGCCCTGCAGCACCCGTCACCGTGAGTCCCTGGTGTTAAGGGTGAGGTGGGGGACGTGACATAGTCATGTTTCACACAATATATGCATGTTTCACAGAGCAGAAATGTGACACATAACAACAGAACTGTATGTATCACATGTCTGTATGGACACCAGGCATGCAATATAGTTTTTCCTGAGGTACTACTTTCAGAGGTGGCAGGATACATTCCCTTTTCATCTGTTTCCAGAAGGTAAAACCATGTTTTCCTCACAATCATTGCATGCCTGAGGGCACCCATGTTATAAGCGTAATAACCCACTACAGGGTGTGGGGTTATAGGCATTTAATCTGTGCCTGGGGTGCTGTGAGGACACTCGGCCTGCAGCCTCATGCCTCAAAACGCACCCTAGGTGTGGATTAAATACCTATAACCCCACACCCTGGAGTGGGTTATTGCTTTCATATACTGACTCATTATTGAACTTCAAAAATTTTAAGATGCAGGAATTCAATTTCTAGGTGGCCCCTGAGAGACTGATTTTTTTATTTGGCAATAATGCTGACAATTGATATTATCTTGTAAAATATTGTTTCAGCACTGTAGGTTTTAGTGTTTATGAAGTGTGTTAACTGGCTGAGAGTATAGTTTAGAAAATATCTCCAGGCAGGTTTAATTCTGTATATGATTGTTTTAAACAGGTGTTCATACAAGGTACATATTTTTTTTAATTTTATTTCCTCTTATTTCCATACATAAATTTCTGCTGTATAGTTTTTTGGTTTTTTTATCATACAATACTATCAAGTTTTAACTTGGACATCTGTGGTATTAAACCTGAAAGACTTGCTTTTAATTTTGAATGTATTCTTACAACACATTCATTAATAATTTCAATCAGAGGTTTTGTCTCCTTGAGTGTTCAGCTTATCTGCGTTGGATGCAATTTGACCTTGAAAAGATTCTCAGTAGTAGCAAGTTAATGGAATGCTGTTCATTCAATTTAAATCTGTGATTTTTTGAAATAAGTACGGTAAACCAATGAGAATTTTTTCTGGGGTTTTTATGTATTTTTATGTATGATCTGGGTGTTAATATAATGTGACTCTCTGAACAATTGTCATAAGTCTCAGAGGAAGGATTTGGTTGGTTAGAAAGCTTAGACATTAAAAGATATCAAACTATTTGCTTCTAGTGTCAGTTTTACTGATTTTGGCTATGCAGTAAACTTTACTGTGTTCTCAGTATTTGCAGATGTCTTTGCTCCAGTGTTATTTGCCAGTTTGTAGCTGTACTGCTCATTCTTGTGTGTATGATTTGTTGTTTTTCATTGTGTTGGCATGTGGCAGCACTTTTCACCTGGTATAGAGTTGCAGGTATACACTGTACATGAAATTACTATAAATTGCATACATCACTTTTTGACCAAAGTCACCCTCCTATTGAATTACTGTAACTGCATCAAAGGAGCAATATGTGAAATTGAACAAAACTGGGACATAAAGTTGGAAGGTTCATGTACATTTCCTCAGTCCTTGAGAGCACTCTGGCAGTAGCACAGAGGTGCCAGCAGTTTCAATCAAACTTGTAAATTTAAGGTAATCCTATATTGGTGGCAAAAGAGGATTGAAATAATCAGTTTATCAAACCTAAGTGTTTTATTTTGAGTACAAAATGTATTTGGTATGACATTGGAAGCTTACAGCAATATTTTGAAATTGACAAAGTTCTGAAGGGACCTAGACAATAAATGTCCATCTTCGGGTGAACAAAGCTTTTTTCATAAAGATAAGTGAACAATAACTTTTCAAGAATGTTCCAGTAAACTTTGCATGTTCTACTAAAGGAGAATAAAAGAAACTATTTAAAAACTCAGGAAAAGATACAAAAAATACAAATAGAAAATAGTGCAAATAAAGATTGCCATGAAGTTAATAACTGAGAAAGAGAACCTAATGGTGTTCCTGAGAAACATGAAATTGATTTGATCAAACTTAATTATTCAAAGTTTGAGCAATGTGTTATGCAAGATTCTTACACCCTAATTGGCATCCTACTGTAAACCTTAGACAAACTATACTATGCATATACTATACTAACATACAGTATAGGGCACAGACACTTACCGTACAAGAGTAAGTGTCAGGATAACATTATGATTTGTATGTTACTTTACTTTCTCTATGCCTGAAAACAGCATATAGCAGACCAAGACACCTGTGTCTTTGTATAATTATTTAGCAGACATTGCTGTCATCTTTCAGATTTATGTATAACTACACTATATCCTGTGTTTTCCATGTACCTTCTATGCATCCTTTATTTTATGATTTAGCTGTCTTAGTGCTTATTGCATGAGACTAGATAGCACTGTGGAGCCACCTAACCTTTAGCCAATAGAGCTTATTTTATGTATCTAGAACCACATCTTATGAATGGTAACCATAACAACTATCTGTAGTATATAATGTAATGTATTATGCATTCCCCTCTGAGACCTTCTTCACTCCTTGAGGTATTGGGAAATGCTAGGCTAGGCTCCCAGTGTCTTATGGTAAGAACTGCTTAGGGCAACTGTGATTTCCTTTTGGTGTAATAAACAAGATTTATTACTGATAAGCAACTCATCTGTGTCTCTTTTGCAGCTCCATTACCACAAATAATCTAATCAGGGCTAATCATCCTAACAAATGTGACAGAGGTGATTTAACTGGCCAAATAGTCAGTTCACATGTATGGAATCACTCTCAGATCCATGGTCATAACACATGATCCAGACTGAAATAGTGATTAAAAATGTTGTATCTACTGACAACAATATAAGAATAGCAGAACTTTAAAGTGATGACAATATAACTGATTCCTGAAGAACAGCTGCATCCTTGTCTCACTCTGTCAGTGTTTGGGGCAAAGACAAACAGCTTATTCAGGCACAGCAAGGATGAAAAGATACCAATACAAGAACAGAAAAGCAAGATGAGACAGGAGGGGATGCAGAACATTTTTTTTTTTTTATTATTCTTTGGTAACCAGATAAGGCCCACTAGGCACAAGTGCCTATTTTCAGGGGTGACCTGGGAGCACTGGGCTATTAAGCGATTTGCTTAGAATAACACAGTATGCAAATGGAAGTTGTGAGAATCAAACCCAGGTCTGGTCAATGTACCAAGCTCATCCACAGCTCGTTACTCTAACCACTAGACTATCCTGCCAGTCAATAACAAGGAAAAGAAAATCAATCACAGAGAAAGTGACAAGAACAACAAAGTAGTTAATCTTTCTATTGCTATTTTTCTTGATAATTAGCTTTGTATGGTTAAAGGGACACTGTCAGCTCTGTTAGACTCTTATTTCTTGTGGAAATCACATATTTATTTATCCTTCCCTAAAATGCATTAATGTTACTGATTGTTTTATCTGCTTCATTTCTTAGTAGAACTGAAATGCATGGCAATGGCATAATTATACCCAGCCTTGTTTTAAATCCTTGATCAACTTTTATTTCATACATCCTGACCATAAGGCACACCCTCAAACAGTGCAGCCACTCATGATCTAATAGTCTCCTTTCATTTTACTGCATCATGAGAGAGGCTGACTGTGTGGGGGTGTTTCCAAGTCCAGGGAACATGCAGTGATGGAAGTTTTTTTTTTTTTATTTAGTTGTTTAACCAGGTATCGCACACTAAGCTGAAAGCTTTTTTACAGGAGTGACCTGGGAGCACAAGGAGGTTAAGTGACTTGCTCAGGGTCACACAGTATACAAGTGGAAGCTGTGGGATTCAAACTCAGGTCTAGTCTGCTGGATATCATCAAATTTGCAACTCAGAGCCTTAGACCACTGCGCTATACTGCCTCCAAGTTCATTAAGGAATGTAAACAAATCCACTTTTAAAAAGAGAAAAGTAATAACTCATATAGCCAGATATATCAGCAAACTTTGAAATATGTAAGAAATCATAAAATTGTGTTTTTGAACTATGGACAATTTGAGGCCTAAGGGGGCTAACAGTGTCCCTTTAGGGTGAGGGTTGTATTTCCTTAAAAAAACTCAAAGAAAATTATTTCAAAACACAATTTGAACTTTTCAAAATATTTAGCAAATTAGTGCTAAGTATTATTTTACTAGAACAGAAATTGGCTGACATTCAATAGAATTATTCACTCCTGCCAAAAAATGAAACCGTGTTAGGATTTATCCTATAAATTCAGCTATCAGGGGCATGGGTGTCAAACAACACATGCAGGGTTGCATTCATTTTGATCCTGTGAGTGAAAATTATCTCCAGATTGATTTAGATCCACAGCAGTGGAAAATGTGATTTTACAACACACTGAAAATATATCATATCTACACAAAAGCATTTATATTAACAGGGACACAGTGTTTAGTCCTACCTCTACTTTTTGTCATGGTACTCAAGACCCTGCAATTTTACTTTTCAAAAAAAAGTGCAAAGCAGGGTGATTTTCCAGGTGAAATAAAGTTCATTAACTCAAATGCTGGTAAATTTCCATGAATGATTTAAGTAATAATGCATGACAGGGTGTGTGTTGTGCTGGGATAATGTCACACCTGGGCTGATTAGGCCACAGGTAGAGTGTGACTAATTACCCCAGAAGTGATGTTATCACAGCACAACACACACCCTGGAGTGCATTATTGCTATTATACAATGGCTTGTTTGTGAAAATAAAAAAAAAGGAAAAAGAAATATCTTTGTTTAAGTTTTTTTTATTAATTTTTTGTATGTGAAGGTATACTTTTTAACAAAAAAGTCCAATTTCTATTCTGTGCAGTAGGTGGTGCTATTGCTAGTTAGCTACTTTTTCTTTGCTGTCCCTGCCCATTCTTTGTATAGAAACATGTTTTCTTTTGTGTTGTAGTCTGCTCCCTGTCTATTGCTCCTCTGATGTAATCGAGTTCATCTAGTTTTCTTTTTTTTTTTCCCCGTAAGAAACCGTGTTGTGAAGGAAGCGCGAGTTGTGGAGACTTTCTGATTTCTGTGAATGGTAAGTGATGTTCACTCTTGGAGAAGCTTTTGGGATGGGTGAGGTTTTGGGTCAGGTGTTGCGAGATGGCGCTATGAGGAACACGGCCAAAATTGATTAAGTTTGCCACTTTTGGAACCAGCCACTATCTGCTGTTTCCTGACACAACGGCTGACCTCGTGCTCTGTTGTGACACTGTGCCTGTGTGATCAGAAGTGAAGTGGATGCTACAGAGCTGTATGATAAGTAAAAAAAAAAAGAAAGTGACATTTTCTTTAGGGAATGGTCAGTGTTGGGGGAGTGTTAAAAGGGGATATCTTTTAGTTGTGAAGGAGTCAGGACTAGGGAGCTAGTAATGCAGGTTGCGAGCGGGTGAAGTGAGCAGCAGAGCAGAGATCAGTTATGTACTCTGCATGGAGTCATTTTCATGCTGGTTGGTTGTTTGCTGGGACTAGAGCCATGATGTTTTGCTGGGATAACATCACGGGTCCAGTCCCAGAGTGACCAATGGGAGCCTAGGATTTTTCTTTGCCATTGTATAATCAGAAACATCCATCAAAGTTCCCTAACTGTTCTTCAGCTCAGTTCCACACAAAATTCAGGAACTGCTCACCGACACAAAGTTCATGAAGTCACTGAATCTTTAAAGGTCCATGATAATCTGAGACAAACATCCATTTGTGTAACTAAATTTCGGATCAGAATACACAGTTCTCCACTGTAAAAGTTATAAAGCATCACAAAATCAGAACTTTTTTCAGTTTGGGAGTGGAAAATATATGTTCTACAAGGTAATTATATCTGAGAATCCAAAAGGATTCCATGTAAACTCATCACATTTTAAAACAGTTGTTGATTATGTTCATAAAAATAGCAATAAGGATTTTATTTATAAAAAGGAGGGTGAACTATGATTCCATTTCATTTATGAACAAGAGAAAACAACTAAGAATAACTTATTAAAGTGGCTTGTAAGACAAGCCATTCATTAGAAAATGTTAAATTTGACTTTGCTAAAGCAATTAAAAATTATCATGATAACTTTTTCACTGGTATGACAAATAAAGGAATACTGTCAACCCCACAGGCCTCAAAGTGTCTCCAGTTTAAAAACAAAATGCACGTTTTACTTGGTCACATGCTGCAGATATTGCTGATGTAGCTGGTAGTTTGATTCTTATTATTTATTTTAAGTGAGAAACAGACTGCCCACCATAGTTGTGTTACAACACAAAAATGTGCTTATCTTGCTCAACTACCTCTGCATCATTCTGGGACTGTGACAACATCTCCAACACAGTCTAGTCACCCATGATGCAGTGGGAGGGAGGAGACTATTGTATTATGAGTAGCTGCACTGTTCAAGGTGTTCCTAATGCTCAGGAAGTATGCAGTAAGAGTAGATCAAGGAACTGAAACAAAACAGAGTTTGGTATAATTGCATCATTAGAAGTTCTGTTAAGTGAAAAACTGTCTGTGTGTGTGGGAATATGCTATTTTCCTAAACTGTTAAAAACTTGGTGTTTGTTTTACTTTGGGAGCCCTGCTTGCCTGTTCCAGGAAGCAGGAAGAGAGTAGTGCTGTCCCCACCTTTTGGACCACCTACTAAATGCTAGAACAGAATTTTTATTCACTTTTGGGCACTTTTAAAGCTCTGCAAGCCCTGTATATCATCCAGGGGCATTAGTTTTAATATTTTGGGGCACATTATCACAACTGTAGTTGCGAGCACAGCGTGACCTCGGACAACAACTTCCGGGTCAGCAGGAGCTTAAAACTCACCCCTGCAGTGAGCAGGGCGAGTGTGTGCAGGGCGCGCGGAGACACGTGCAGAGACACGTGTGTCAGCTCATGTCGGCTGTGTCTGCTGGGACTGTTGGGAGATAAAAATTTCCTAGATAAAAACAAAGTAAGGTAATTAAAATGAAGATACGTGCTGGTTGTAATATGTATGCTGAAGGGGAGGTCGAATTGGGATTTATGTGTTTTAAGTGTTGCAAAATAAAGATTTTAGAACTAGAGATTGCACAATTAAAGGAAAGAATAAAAGTACAGGCAGATATATCCTCACTAGAGCAATATATAGACAATGTGGTGGATAGTATGACAGAGTCAAATCCACATGATCAGTATAAAATAGATACACAGAGCCCTGGAAATGAAAACCAAGAGGAGGAAGTCAATAAATGGTATTTGGTTAATAAAAAAATGAGTAACAAAAGTGGTAGAAGAAATATTGGGGGGGGCTCAAATGTTCTAACACCCAATAGGTTTAGTGTACTTGCATTGGAAGAACAAGAGGGGGTACAGAATTCTAATATAGCAAAAAACAGCAAGGTTCCATGTCTATAAACCAAGATACAACCCCTATCTGCAAGATAGCCAGGATGTCCTATTTATAGGAGACTCAATGTTAAAATACACTGATACCATTCTTTGCAAGAATAGAAATTTACACACTACAGTAAGTGCCCTATCATGGGCAGGTATAGGAGACAGAAAAACAATGTTACCAGGACTTATGGAAAATACCATCAGACCGGTGACATTTCTTCATCTTGGGGTAAATGATGTGGGGAAAAGAAACATTTTAGATATCCAGCGAGATTTTGAGGAGGCTGGGTAAAAGATTAAAGCATACAATGGTAGTTTAATTATATCTGGGCTCCTACCAGTACCTAGAGTGAATGATACACTAGGCAGGGAAATTCAAAGGTTAAATGGTTGGCTGAAACCCTGGTGCCAGAGGCAGGAGCAGTTATTTGTAGATAACTGGCAAGATTTTCAAGGACATCATTTGTCTGCTAGAGATGGATTGCACCTTAATAAGCAGGGTAAAAGGATTTTCTCTTATAAGCTAAAAAAAATTGATGGATGAAAATGTGGTACATTTAAACTAAATGAGAGGGGGGCAAGGGATAATACATTAGGGGCAAAAATTGGAGAAACTGGAATTGAGGCTCACAAAACTAACAAGCATAGTATACCCAAATTAAATTTTCTCTTAGTTAATGCATGAAGCTTGAATAATAAAATTGAGGAACTCCAGCTAGTCTTGCAAGACTTGGATATTCACATTTGTGCAGTAACCGAAACTTGGTGGAATTCTGAAGATGGATGGGGGAAAAATATACCAGGATATATCCTCTATAATAAAGATAGGAACAATAATGGGGGAGGGGGGTCACCATCTATGTGAAAGATGTAATAATATCAGAGGAGAAGGATACATCTAGATGGGAAGGTATAGAAATTCTCTGGGTATCAATCTCTCCAGCTTACAATACATATATTGAACTAGGACTGGTTTATAGAAATCCGTCTATAACAACAGAGGAGGACCTCATTATATTAGATTTTGCTAAACATTTATCAAAATTGAAGAATGTGGTCCTAATGGGTGATTTCAATTTACCAGGTATTGATTGAGTAAATCTGGTTACTAAAACTAATAAAGAAAATGATTACTTAAACATGTCTAGCTTAGCCGGTATGGAACAGTATGTAAGGGAAAACACTCGTGATAAGCATATTCTTGATTTAGTCTTAAGTAATATGGGGGATAGATACATAACTGCCAGGTTCTGACACCCCTGGGCTCTAGTGACCACTTAATGGTTAAATCTGATTATATAGGGACAGTATTCCAGAACTGGGGAGCTACTATAGTGTATAATTATAATAGGGCTGATACAAAGGGTATGCAGAGAGAATTGTCGAACTGGATAGCAGAATTTAAGGGTGCTTCTTTATTTAAGATGTGGAATATCTTTAAAAACAAAATTATTGGTCTGATCCATAAGTTTGTACCAATGAATAATAATTATAAATCAGCTAAAAAGAACCTTCCCCCCAGATGACAAGAGTAATTAAGAAACAAGTAAAGGATAAAAATAAAGCTTTCAAGAATGCCAAATTAATAGGAGATGTTGGCAGTTGGGCAAACTACAAAAGGTGTTTAAAAACCACCAAAAAAAGTATTAAGGAAGCAAAAAGCAAATTTGAAGTTACACTGGCTACAAGGGTAAAGGACAACTATAAATCCTTTTATCATTACATTAATAATAAGAAGGGAGAATCAAAAAAGATAGGCCCTATGATAGATTCCGAGGGGAAATTAGTCACTGATAATTTTGGTATGGCGGAAATAAGTAATAAATATTTCGCTTCCGTTTTCAATAAGGGACAACCATTATCAGGGATTAATTGCAGAATACCTAATGATGACCAGGGAATAATTATAGACAGGCAGGAAGTTTTATTACGACTTCAAAAACTAAACCAAAATAAGGCGCAGGGCCCAGATGGGATACATCCAAGAGTGCTTAAGGATATGGCTAAACAACTAGCAGGCCCAGTAACTATAATATTTCAGAAATCACTAAGAGATGGGGAGGTCCCAGAAGATTGAAAACAGGCAGATGTGATACCTATCCACAGGAAAGGTTCCAAGCAGGAAGTTAAAAATTATAGGCCTGTGAGCCTGACCTCGATCCTGGGAAAAATACTTGAGGGATTCATCAAGGACTTCATTTTGGAGCACCAATATAAAACTGGGAAGGTTGATAATACACAACATGGATTTGTTAAGGGGAGGTCTTGTCAGACCAACCTGTTGGAATTCTATGGTAAAGTAAGTCAGGCAATGGACAGGGGTGATTCCGGGGATGTGATCTTCTTGGACTTTGCCAAGGCATTTGACAATGTACCTCACGTCAAAATATTAGAAACGCTAGTGAACATCGGAGTCAAACAAAATGTTGTTTGTTGGATAAAATCCTGGTTAACGAATAGGACACAGAGAGTATGTATAAAAGGAGAATTCTCCAACTGCAAAGGGTGACTAGTGGAGTGCCACAGGGTCCCATGTTGGGTCCCTGCCTGTTCAATGCCTATATAGGGATGATGAGAGCCTCCCCGGATATCTGGTTTTCAAAATTTGCAGATGATACCAGAATAGGGAGGATGGTTAACTTGAAAAAAGATGCAGATTTATTACAATCAGCCCTAAGCGAATTAGAAATTTGGGCTGACAGTCACAGTTCTTTTTTTAATGTGGATAAGTGCAGAGTGATGCACTTGGGAAAGAATAATATGATACACAATTATAAAATGGGAGGTAGAACTCTTAGAGACACCACTGAGGCATGCGACTTGGGTAAAAATTAGTAATAACCTAAACTTTACACCACATTACAAACAAATTATTAAAAACGCAGGTAGTATACAATACTGTATCAACAAACATATAAAGAGTAGAGATAAGGGTGTTCTGTTGCCGCTGTATACATCCTTGGTATGTCCTCATTTGGAATATTGTTCTCACTTGTGGTCAACTTTTAAGAAAGGGGACATAGCATCGATTGAGAGGGTACAGAGACAAGCTACCCGTAGAATGAAGGAGGTTCAGAGGATGGACTATGATCATAGGCTTGGGTCACTGGGATTGTACTCATTGGAGTTTAGAAGATTGAGAGGGGACATGTATTTGATATATAGGGCCCTAAATGACCCGATATTAAGGGAACAACTTGCTCTAGATATCATGGTTCATAATCATGACACTAGGGCACACCAGTTACAGATAAAAATGGAGAGATTCAAATCAAATAAAAGAAAGTATTGGCTAACAGTTAGAGCACCAAGGATCTGGAACAGACTACCCGTAGAAATAATTGATAGTGGGGACATAGAAATTTTTAAGAGTAAACTGGATAGTTACTTAGTAAACAATGGAATAATGGGATATTCTTAAATACAAGGCGAGCATATGGACGTTGTCTTATAAAGCTCTGAAAACCTATGAAACCCATTAGCATGCATTTCAGTTCTACTAGGAATGGAAGCAAATAAAACAATCATAAACATCAATGAATTTTAGAGCAGGTAAGCAATTATAAAATGTGTATTTTCAGCTAGAAATAATATGATACAAAAAGGGCTGACAGTGTCTCTTTAAGGGTTGAACAGGTCCACCTTTGGTTCATACAGAGTACAATAATATTTTGAGAATATAGCTGAAAGAGGGTTGCCCAATGAATTAACCAATATTATAAAATCAGGGCATCTCTGATCACCAAAACTATTGACGGACTGTATCCATAACAGTTCAGTGGAGAACTGCATTAACTTTTATAGACCTTTATGAACCTGTATCTTCAAGAATGTTAATGAACTCAGTTTGCCACTTGTTGTGCTTGACCAGTTTATAAAAAATCATGAAAATGACTGCTGAATTTTGATGCTCTTTCATTGACTCAGGTCATGAACTGTTCATGAATAATTTAAGGATGTTTATGAACAGTCCATGATCACTTCACTCAGGTTGTCTTTTTGAAAGCAGACGTGATTTTTTTTTTAATTTTAGGGATATAAAATGTGGCTCTTTTAAATGACTGCAAAACATGCACCAAGTGATTTTTCCTGAGGCAAATAATGGTTGGTAATACTGTAGTTTTAAACAAAGAAGAGAAGTGCAGACTGAGAGGTTGTTGAGAAGCAAGGAGACTTGTGCAGTTTTATTGCTATTTATTATATACATTATTGAAATTTTGAGTATGTAAGCTGTTTGGTACTTATCAAAAAACATGAAGTGGATTTTCTAAAGGGGTAAAACCCAGACACTTCAACATTCTGTTATCTCCCCACAGACAAAAAGAACCGCGAAAGATTATCTAGCACACCCATAGTCACATGTTTTTGATCTTTATTGAAAATCATGTCTGGATTTGTAAATTTTTTTTCCAGCTGTTAGTTGTGGATTTTAGATCCTATACCTGAGATGCTATAAGTGTTATATATATATATATATATAGAGAGAGAGAATAATGGATGGGAAGTGTGTGATATGAGAATTTAATGCACACCTGAGGGGGTAGGATGCTACATAAACCCTGAGGGTGAAGCCCGAGGGGTTTATGAAAGCATCCCGAACCCAGTGGGTGTGGATTAAATTCTCATTTCACACACTTTCCCATCCTGTATTTTTTATAATAAACTGGCAAGGAATTTTTTTCCCATCCAAGTTCAGGCATCTGCTGTATATAAATGTTTTAGAAAATAATAGACTTTTATGAATAATGTCCAAAGCTTTAAGTGCAACATTACAACAGCAGGGAACATTTATATGAAAAAACAAGTACTACATTTATGCCTTTAAGATAGTACACCTTACACATGTGCACCGCCTTCTCATCCTGCTCTTTTACGAAACTGTCTGGATTCTGACAAGGAGACGTCAAAGCAGCCACTCATTGTAAAATGCTTTTTTTTCCTTTTTTATTGTTTGGGTCAGAGAACATTTTTTTGACACTGCAAAGTCTGATGCTGGTGCCTGCTACCAGGACTGCTTGGCAGGTAAGCTAAATTTATCTCAGGAGGTTGCGGGGAAAGAGTTTTGCTTTTGACTGTGGTGGTTGTTCGAGCAGCTGACAAAAGAGTAGCTGTGGGGCTTGCACTGCGCTCTGTTTTGCTGAGTGCATGTTTGTCATAACAACCAGGTGGTTGTTACGATGAATTTCAACTTTCTCTGCCCGTGAAAAAAGTTCCTTGCCAGTTATTTTATATATGTATATATATGTGTGTGTGTGTGTGTATTATATAGTCATATATATATATCCATAGCAAAAAAACTCCATTTAATGCATCAGTTAGGGTTGTTCCACAGTGACAAAAGCAAGGAAATTCAGTGTAAGGATTGCCACCTCTTGCACCACACGCCCACCCCGTCCCCACCAACAGGCATCATGTGTGTGTTGGGGTCATCAGCCCTAACTCTCACCCCATCCCATGTGCAAACAAGCTGAGGTGGTGCAGTATAGGAGAATAGGGTGAGCGATAGGACCGACAATCCCAATGTACACCCTGATGCCTGTTGGTGGGGACGGGGTGGGCATGGGGTGCAAGGGGTGGCAACCCTAACACCGAATTTCCTCGCTTTTGTCACTGTGTAACAACCATAACTAAAGCATTAAACAGAGTTTTTTGCCATGAATTTCCCTTCTTTTTGAGAATGAGCACTATAAAGAGTGAATGGAATGTGATTTTTTTGTCACATAGTAACACTAACGGTAACACAAACGCAAGCGCAAATGGTAATGTACATGGTGACACAAACGTAAACAATAATGCAAATGGTAAGAGAATGCAAGTGCAAACATTAATGAAAGCAGAAATGGTAAGGCAAACGGCAATGCAAATGCTAACGGCAACATAAATGCAAACGTTAATGAAAACAGTAACACAAATGCAAACACTAACGGAAATGCAAACAGTAAAATAAATGCAAACATTAACACAAACAATAACAGAAATGCAAACGGTAAAGGCAACGGTGCCGTAGAAGGAAACAGTAGTACAATCGACAATGGAAATGCAACTGAAAATGCAAACGCTAAGCCCAACAGAAACACAAATGGTGATGAAGACACAAACAGTAACGGTAACGCAATTGGAAACACAAACAGGTACAATAACAGCAACTATGATGCCAAAGCGAACAGTAACACAAACGGAAATGCAAATACAAGCACATACGGAAACGCAAATGGTAACGGTCATGGTACCACAATTGGAAGTGCAAATGCTAATGGTAACACCAACAATGACGCCAAGTGAAACACAAATGCAAACGGAAGTGTGTACGCAAACGCAAATAGTAATGGTAATGCACATGGTGACGTAAAACAAAATGCAAACAGAAACTGTAATGGAAATGCAAATGGTAACAGTAACGTAAACGCAAGCACAAACAAAAACGCAAAAGGTAACGCACACAGTGGCATAGACGGGAACACTAACGCAAACAGTTATGGAAACACAAGTGGAAATGCTAACTGTAACAGTAACGAAAGTGCAAACCCTTTTTTCCCCCCAAAAGCTGCATTGAGAAACACAGTAAATACAAAGAATGTATGCATAATAATGGACCTCGGAGCAGAAAATGAACACTTGGAATACTAAATTGCTTATATTTCAGGAACCGTACGACGTAGAAAAAAAATTAAAATTTCATATGATTTATGACTTTCCTGGCTACTTTTGTACATAGCCCCTGTTTGGGGAGCAAAGCATTTTTCCAATGAAAAGTCTGTATCTCGAAACATTTCCGAGATACGGGCCCGAAAGGCGCGGCAGACGCCGTAATGTTAGCCTATGGGAAAAATGTCAATTTTGGAGTACTATAACTTTGCAGCCCTCTAATATTTTGTCACCAAACCACTAAA
The DNA here is from genome assembly GCA_016271365.2 of Neoceratodus forsteri. Classification (NCBI taxonomy): domain Eukaryota; kingdom Metazoa; phylum Chordata; order Ceratodontiformes; family Ceratodontidae; genus Neoceratodus; species Neoceratodus forsteri. The sequence goes on along the minus strand of CM028133.1, from coordinate 65,164,517 downwards.
AGGCACATATCTGGGATCTTGGCTTTCTTTCCTCCAAATTTCAGCCCAAAAGACCAAAGTGTTCTTTTGCAGCAGGGTGGCAAAGATTTCCTATTCTTTTAGGCATAGTGTCGCAAAGTAGTGTGTAAATCATGACACTTCCATAAAAAATCACAAAGTGTCTGAAGTGCGGCACTACTTGTGACCACTTTTACAAAAATTTCAAAACATTTTCTGGGTGTTTAACCCCTTCAAAAAAAGACATGGCTAGCATCCTCAGGGCTTGACTAGGTGAACACAAAAAGAATTGTGTCCCTAGAGGGTCCCAATTTTAAATGGCAAGCATTTCTGTGACCAGCAACTGAAAAAAAATGGCTGACTCATGACACTACGGGGTAATTTGTGACACTAAAAACTGCACTTGTGACACTGTCGAATATTTTAACTTTTCCCATTGACTATAATGGGAAACTTTTTTTTTGAATAACTTTTGAACCGTTTAATATTTTTTCACAAAATCTTCAAAAGGCACATTGGGGACCCCGGCTGCATGTTCCCTGAAGTTTATGGACTGGTCGTGCAAACCGAGCACAAGCAAAGAATGTGCAAATGTGACTTTCTATTGTGCTTTATAGCTCCGCAACCGTATATCTGACCATTATGAAACTTAGCAGATCCAGAGATGTATGGAACTGCTCCATATCTACCAGATTTCAGCAAATCTGTCATACAGTGGCAAAGTTATTAAGCTGCAAAATGTCACACTTTAACCTTAAATGGAGTACTCAATTCTAACTATAGTGGCACTACCATGCCACTATAATTAATATATACAGATATATATATGCACACACACACACACACACACACACATATGTATATATATATATATGGGCACGATCACACCCCTATAGTTAGGGTTGAGTAGGCACTTTAACGTTAAACCTCAATTTTTGTACATTGATAACTTTGCAACCATCTGATGGATTTGCACAAAATTTGGAATGCATAGTCTGGTATGGTAGGTCACTTGATTTACCAAGTTGCATTTTGGGTGGACTTACTGTGTCTGCACAGCGAAGAACTAAAAATGTGATTTTCACCAATTTGGGCACATTTTTTTGTCACTGACGCTGGGACCAGACTGTATGGTCTTTTGGTCTGACATTTGTAACATAGAAAGAGGTTGGGTCATGGAGTAATCCAGCATTGGTTTGGTAAAAAAAAAATATTAATTAATTCCAAAGTTATTACATTTTTAAATTTCATGTTCTGAGCATGCTCAGTTCAGTCCAAGATTTATATGGTTATTTTTCAGACAAAGAATTGGCTCACGGAGAAGGATTTGGGAGCTGGCAGACTAAGATGGTTGTCCACCAGAAAATCCTTGTCCACGAGTACCACATTTTGTTTTTAAATTTGCAGCCGAAAAACATTTTGTAGCTTTCTCCATGGGCGACTTTTGTGGAAAATGAGGTATGGGTTTTGTTCAGGGGGAACCCATCTATCAAGCCATGCTTTTGGTTTGGCTTGTTTTGGTCAAAAAATAGTTTTTTCAAAGTTTAAAATTCTTTGACCGTCACTCGCTAAGAATCCTAGTCTGAGAGCTATCAAAATCCTAGTCCGCGAGCTCGTGGTCAAGGATTTTGCTACCCCATGGACTAGGATTTTAAAAACTTTGCCATTGCATAGCTCATGAAGGGTTTGGTCTTTTTACTTTAAATTTTCAAGGTATTTAGGGGATGTCCTACAGGTGCTACTTAGGAGTTTGGGAATTAAGTGGTTCCATAGATATGACATCACGAAGTTTAGATGTTCCCCATAGGATAACACTGTGTGCCCATTGTGCTTTTCAGTGCCCCTAGCTCATAAACAGTGTGAAATACAGACTTGGTTGCTAATCTTGCACGAAGTGCTGGTTGTCATGATTACACTGATGCTTGAATTTTATTTGCAGCTGCTATGGTTCCTGAGATATCGGCAAATTAGTGTTACAAGGATTCTTTGTGTTATAGGGCTGCTGTATGGCTCTGTAGCTATGTGTATGTGCTCCCTCACATGCATATAGCTATGCACAAATGGGCAGCCTGGTGGGAGTGAGGGTCCGAAGCGCTCTGCACTCCCACCAACACATGTTTTTCATTACTCATATTACACTTTCTCATAAGGTAAGGGAATTCAAAGCTAAAAACTTTGTTTAATCTATCAGGTTAAAGCAACACTGTTTCTATGTGTATGTGAGATTGCAGAGCCCAGAGGGCCCACGCTCCCACACATGTATATCGTTATGCACAAATGAGCAGCCTGGTGGGGGGCCCCGCGCTCCCACCAATAAATGTTAGTTACTACTTATATTACACTTTCTCAAAAAGTAAGGAAATTCTTTGCAAAAAACTGCATTAATGCAACAGTTAGGGTTGTTTCCACACCAACAAAAGTGTGGAAATTCAACATTAGGGTTACCACCCCACCTCCATGCCCCCATCCTCCACACACCAGATGTCGGGGTGTGCCATGGGGCGTCAGACCTCACTCTCACCCCATTCTCCTATAGTGTACCATGTCAGCTTGCTTACACATGGAATGGGGTGAGAGTTGGGGCTGGTGACCCATGGGGGTGTGGGGGTGGGGTGGTAATCCTAATGTTAAATTTCCATACTTTTGTTGGTGTGGAAACAACTCTAACTGTTGCATTAACAGTTTTTTGCAAATAATATATATATTGGGTATTATCAGTCTGCCATAAAAGAGTCCTTTCAGTAAGTTGAATATGATGTCGTTTTCTCCATACACTTCAGACTTTTACTGTAGTTTCACGGGTGCAGTCAGACCTCGACCCCCCACCCACCCATTGGACTGAAGGAGACAATGTCAATGTTTTGTGACTCTGGGATGGGAGAAAGACTAGCTGTTGATGGCTAAAATGTTTATTTTTTTTGTTTTATTCTTCTGTCAGTGACATGCAGTGGCCATTCTCCTTCCCAGGAGACAACATTTGAGGGAGCCAGCAAATAGAAGTAGTTATCTCCATTCCCCTATCACCTTGCCTACCAAGTCAGCCTGTGCATATTAAAAAAAAAAAAAAAGTAATACCTGAGGTTACAGAAGCTGAGTGCTTCTTACAGATGTACTGGACTGAGCAGCCCTTCCAGCGACCGATCCAAACATGTAATTGGGAAAGGAAGTAATTGTGACTTACACAGTGTATGTTGCCTATGATACACAATAAGAAAACTAAAGTTGTAAAAGCTGTCTAATTAGATTAAAGGACTGCACTTGCCCGCAGAGACAGCGGGAGCAGCACCATGTTTCTGGCATAAGACTCATATATGTCTGGTGAGGAAGCTTCATCAGTGATAAACTAACACAGCAGGGCTGACTTTTTTTTTTTTTTTTTAATATGTTCAGCTGAAAGGTGTAAGAACTAAAGACTGACTGGCACCACAATTTTTTTAAACATGTTCAGCTGAAAGGTGCAACAAGTAGAGACCGACCCTACCGGGTCATAATGTTGTACGCTTACTAGCATATAACATTATAGCTAACCTGAAACAGCGCTGTCTATGACACCAAATGGTGCAATACTGCTGTATTGTACCATTCACACAATCCCAGGCAGAGGATAAGACCTCTGCTGGGAGAAGGTTCTGCTGAGCAGCTGCCATGGCTCACTGGACTGAGCTACAACAGCAGGCACTCAGGCGCTGCGTCTAGGACTGGGTTTGATTCCCAGTCCCAGACATGTTATTTTTTTCACACATTGTGTGCTCCCTGAGGTAAATCCCCGGGCCCCGGAGTTGAGAATCCTTAGTGGGTGAGGGGGTGAGGGGGCGCAGCTGCATGACAGTAATCGTGCCGTATTGGCAGTGAGATTTTGCCATGCAGCATAACGTCTTGCAACATTATGACCCTGTGCCAAGCTCAACCAGCACCACAGTTTCATTGATAGGATGGCAAGTCCAGGAAGAGCCAAGTAACCAAGATAAAAAAATGGCAGCTTTTCAAAAATGAATGTTCTAGCCGCATATTGATTTTGCAATGCCGTCCTGCTTTTGAGGATTTGTTTTCACTTGTGCATCAAACAGATCTGTTGCACAGGTAAGAACCAATCACAAAGCAGGATTTTTTCTCCCCATTTTATAATCTACAATACGGTACGCAGGCACTGGTATATCCATGGGGCATTTATTATTCTACATATGATATACAAGTACAGGTATATCACTCATGTACTTATTAAATGCTAGAAATCCCTAGAAAGATGGTTGCCACACTGGGCTGATAATCAACAGAGTTGCAAGAGCAGCGTTTTTTAAAGTTTATAATTATTTGTTAAAACTGCGTTCAGTGTTTTTGTTTGCTTTGTATTTTTTATAGTACAGTTTTAATAATTCTCTGGTCTGGTCATAAGTGGGAACCACTATATTCAAATTTATTTATTCTCTGGTCAGAAGTTTGGAGTTGTTATAAACTAAGAATTTAGCATTTGTTTGGCGATTCTGACTGCAGTTACTCAAAGAAAGAACAAAAGTTAGTGGCTGGGAGTTTACCTCCTCTGACCAGTATATAGTGGAGAGAGCTGGAGAAATGCCAAGTTTTCTGGAATCTGGAGTGAGGAGGATGTGACCTGAGGCTGGAGGCAGGAGGAAGGAACATGCACAAACAGCGTTGATAGCATTTGCTGCTGATTGGTGTGGAGTGTGGGGGGATTCTCTTCCAGGTCCCCAGCCTTGACCTGGTGGTGTGCTAGGCTGTGGCTACCGAAAGGTGGATGCACCTGTGGCACTTCTGTTTCCACAGCATGGTGACCAGTGGGTGACTGAGATCTGGGAGAGGTTCTGGGCCTGGCGGAGTTTTTTCCCCCATTCTGGACACTGCTGAGGCTTGAAGTGCAATCTGGTGCAGCCTAGCTACAATCAATCAATCAAACTTTATTTAACCAGGTAGTTACATCATTGAGCAAGCTCATTTTCAAGATGGTCCTGGACACATAGGACATATACAATTTCAGTGATACAACATATCATAGTATACCAGAGATCATTACAGCATGTAAAAGAATACAATGTCAGTAGGCATTGGAGCAAACTTACAACATCAATTACAAACCTACATGCATACATACACTGTCATTTCAGCATGTACTGCTAGAGATCTGTAAAGTACATAGGAAGGATCAGATGGAAGACACAATGGAGGGTAGGGGAAAGGGGAAGTCAAGACACAAAGGGAGAGAGAAGAGGGTAGCTGAGTGGAGAGTGGCCCTGATAATCCATATCATCTTCAGCCTGTCTGGGGACAATGGAGTGAGTGCCTCAGCTGTTCCCCTGCCTGGATGTAGAGTGGATTCCTCTGCGTTCTCAGCCTGCTTCTGGGGGCCGACTGAGTTGCTATTGAGTGGCTTCTCTACCAGGTCAGAGAGAGGATGGGTCCGCTGTTAAGATTTGTCTGACCTGAGGCAGTGACTATAAAACTTCAAAATAGTTGATTTTGTTGTTTCATTTGATTTATTGCATCAAGAATCAGTTAAAAAAAATGTACTAGGAATATCAATATACTATTTTAGGTGGAAGTGAGAACCCACTGTGGAATTTGATATTGATTTTGTGGATATTAGAAGGTGAGAGCTTCTAAGTTTATTGCTCAATTTCTCTTCAAAATGTTGAACTCTGGACCTTTGGGAGTGGGAGTCTTTAAGGTCTAGAGGTGGACATTTGTCTATCCCAGGAAGTAGGAGCTCCATGAAATAAGTATTTTCACAAGGACTTTTTCTGGAGTGGTTTATTTACTTTATTTATTTTATTTATTTAGAAAAGTTTCACCAGAAAAGACAATGTGAGCTATGAACAGCTGGTTTCCAGAAACATCCTAGGGAAGGGGTTACATAAGAGGGAAGAGGAAAAACCATTCAATAAATGATAGTGTAAATAACAGCTACAATCAATACAAGTCAAGTCAGTGATATACAGACAATTTGTCAGACATACGACAGTGTATCGGTAAACTAATATAAGCATAAGATCTTTAACACAAAAAATATGAATTAAACATGCTTTTGAGAGTACCCACAGACTAAGCAAAGTAGTGCATGGGCAAGGAACTTTGGGGAGTGTATAAAGTTCAGTGCAGAGAGTGAGAACAAGTAGCGGAGAAAAAGTTCAAAATGTGGATACCAAGTGCTTAGAGCTAGGAGAAGGAAAGGGGGCTAAGTGCTAAGTTTAAATGTGGGGACAGTTAACCAGCATGGTGGTGGGGAAGGAGGGTAGCCTAACCCCTAATCCCCTTCAGGATGCTGAGAACTCTGCAAGGGGACAGGGAACTGGAGTGAGAGGGAGTGAGAGAGGAGGGTAGGGGAGGGGGTGGAGGAAAGGGTAGAGAGAACACTGGGTAAGGGAAGGGGTGGTGGAAAAAAGGTAGCCAAAACCCTACTCCCCCCTCAGGAAGCTGGAATTCCAATATGGGGATGGGGAATAGACAGGGAGAGGGAGGAGCAGGCAGATAGCCAAAAACACTGCTCCCCTGCAGGATACTGAAAACTCCACATAGGGACGGGGAACTGGCAAGAAGGTGGGGGGGGGAGAAGGACAGGTAGCCAAAACCCTGCTCCCCTTCAGGATGCAGAAAACCCTGCAAAGGTGCAGAAAACTGGTATGAAGATGGAGGGAAGATGGAGAAGAGAAAGCGAGGTAACCAGTAACACCTACTCCCACTCAGGATGCTGAGAACCCTGCAAGGAGTGGGGAAGTGGCAGGAACATGTAGTGGGGGGGGTTGGGGAAAAGGAGGAAAGGAGAACCACAAACATATTCCCCATCAGGATGTTGAGAACCCTGCAAGGCGATGGGGACATGGTAAGGTGATGTAGAGAGGGAGGAAGAGGGTAAACGTAGTAGTAGTGGAGAGAGGGGAAAATTGAGGGGTATAGATTAGTGGGAGAAAACCAGGTAAATGGATGGGTAGAGAAGGGAATGAGAGGCCGAGGGGTGGAGAGAAGGCTTGCAGAGGGGCAAGAGGGAGAGGAAATGGAGAGCAGTAGAACAAGAACAGGAAAGAGCAGAGGTTGACAAAGGGTAGAAAAGAGGAGGGTATGTGGTATAGAGCAGGAGGGAGTTGAGACTAGAGAAAAAGAGGGGTGAAAATAGGGGATGGATTTAGCAGGGTTAATTGCAATTGCAGCAGTGAACAGTATGTCTTCAAAGGAGAGATGCCAGGGAAAGGCGAGATGTGGCAGAGCGGATTTCGAGGGGGAAAGAGTTCCAGCAGCTAGGAAATTTGTCAGATAAGGCCACATGCTCAGATGATGTACATCAAGGAAGGAGGGCAAGCATTCTGTATGAGGAGGATCATAGGGAATAGCAGGAGGGAGGGAGGAGAGATAGACAAAAGGGTGGCCAGGTAAGAAGGCAGAGAGCCGATCCAGTACTTTCCTACTAGATTAGTGGTGTGAGACAGTCGTTTTGCCAAGAGGGAAGTGAAGGAAAGTGAGGTATATAGACTGCAGTGGTGGATGAGTGGAGGGCAGCCAAGTACATAATGGCAGAAGGAACTGAAGAGGGTGTCCAGCCTGGATAGGACAGTCTTAGGTGTAGAGTTGTAGACAATGTCCCCAAAGTCAAAGTTGGTATATTATTATTATGATGACACTCAGTTTCTCTGATCATGTTGACCATGTTGTCAAAACCGCCAATATGAAACTTGGAGTGCTATACCACCAAAGGCACTCTATGACACCTGATGCACTAAAACTAGCCACGAGCAGTTTGGTCCTTGCATCTATTGACTATGACCTACCAATATATGGGGCGGGAACTGAAACTGCCCTCAATCAAATAAAAACCTATTAAACAAGGCTTGCTGGCTGACCCTAGGAGACGATTCTTCAACCAACATCTGTGCCCTCTACTCAGGTACTGGATGGCTTCCTCTCCGTCTCAGAGCCCGGTACCAGACCTGCCTACTTGTCAAGAAAGCTCAATTAAGAACAAGCGCCTTGGGCATGGATGGGCAAATAACAGGTAACTGACAGATTGTTACAAGATGTCTTTGTAGCTAGACCAGACCACAGATTCTGTCCTAAGTGTTAAGTGGGGTGCATGCGGGGGTCTGATTGTGCAAGATTGGGGAGGAGGAGGGAGAATTTTTTCTTTCTTTTTTGTTGTGTTTCTCAGCACCTTTTACCTTTGAATATTATTATGAGTTATTAGAGGGTAAATTCCCCTTGAGAGACTTCAGTTCCTTCCTGTAAGATGTACTGACAGTTGTTATTGTCTGTTTGTAAGTATGAAAATGAAAATAAAGAATACTTAATTGCAAAAAAAAAAAAAAAGACTAGTGCCTCCATCTCTGTGTGGACTCTTCCAGCAGGCTAGATCATCAAAGCCAACTAGGAGTGTACAGAAAGGTGGGCTCCTGGTTCCATTTAAACACACCACCACGGCACAGAAATCCATCTTGTACCAAGGCCCAAAATGGTACAATGGGCTACCTGTATCAATCATTGAAAGAAATAAGAGTAACCTCTTCAAAACAGGACTCAGAACTCCACTGCATCATGAACTGGCCTGTGCATGCTTCATCTAGCCAATTACAGGACTCTTTATCCCTCATAACTCACCCCCTCCCCTCCTACACCACCATCCCCCCTGCACCTCCCAACCCTCCACTCTGTTCTGCCCCTAATATTCCCACCCCAATTCCTCTCCTGCACAATCCCCCTCCATTACCTCACCACCTACCTCCTTTGCTGTTTGTATCCCAACCACCTTTCACACCTCCCCCCACTCCAGTTCCCTCTCCTTAGTTTTCTCCCTATGCCTGTTTCCCCCCTCATTTGCCCCTACTGAGTACCAGCTTGCACCCCCTCCACGCTTCTGGCATCACTGCAGCAACCCCCCCATCACTAATCCTCCCACAAAATAACGCCAGTCCTTAGGCTGCTCCCCCAGCCACTCCCCCTCTGTATAGCTAGTCCCCATCTGTATGGCCAGTACTCCCAGGGGCCTGATGACCCTAAATTGACAGACTAAAGCCCTTCCTTTGAAATTGTTTCCTTTGTTTGAGCTGTATCCTGAATGTTCCCTCACTGAAATGCTTTATTCCCTTGAAACTCTGTTCCTCCTATTTTATTTGTAACCTGACAAACAAATTGTTTCTTCAATGTATTCTAACTCGTATTGTTCAAATGTATGCAACCGATATGCTTTGTCTAACTTTTTTTGTAATGTCTGCAACCTGTATGTTTGACTAATTGTTTTGTGTATGACCTGGAACCTTTGTAAATGAGTCCCAGGACCCAAAGGTATTAATCCTAAACTGCAATAAATAACATAAAAATTATTGTTCATGCATTTATTTAATTTTTTTTTATATTTTTTTTAGTTGTTTAACCAGGAATAGCACACTAAGCTGAAAGCTTTTTTACAGGAGCAACCTGTTTGTTGAATATGAGTTTGTATTAAGTTATAGTAGTATTAGTTACTAGGTCTGTATTCAAGTGTGCGGTGAGGTTGTGGGTGTGGGTGTGTGTAGTGTTTTGTGTGGGTATAATTTTGACTATAGTCTTAGTGGGATTTTTGAAGGCATGAAATTAAATATTTGTTTGGGAAAGAGACCCGTAAGGTGCAGTTACTCGGTGGCTGCCCTCCATGATCTTTGCCCTTTCGAGCTCGCCTCACTCCCTGCTAAAGCATATAGGAAGTGCAGGGCATTGGGGATAGCTTGGAGGGGGTAGTCTCAGGGAGGGCCTTTAAAAGTGGCTGCCGGTGAGCTGCATATAAGGGAGATGAGGCCAAGGAGCCCTCCTTGGGCAAAATGGATACTGAAGAGGGGTCCTCCCTGTCTAGTGCCCATACCCAAAGGCTCCACTACTGGTGTTGGGCAGGTAGCTGTTCCAGCAGTCTCCCCTCATCCTACTCGGGCTGTGTTATGCAATACCAGGTTGATGAGGAACAAGACTGCTATAATGGGTCAATGATGGGCTCTCAGGACTTAGGATTGATCATCTGAGGAATATGGAGGCCATTGGTCTGATACAACATATTATGTCAGCAACCCACTCGTGCGGACACACACACTTGACCTTGTGTTATCAATTGGTCTAGAGGTTGATGAACTTAGAGTGGACACAGGGAGTTGGTCAGATCATAACAGCATGGGGTTCATGTTAGGAGCCACCACCACCTCCCCCCAGATGTCCTAGATGGACTATTGGTGGTGCTGGACCTATAAGGTGTACAGGCTGCGTGTGTGATTGGAACGGATTAGGGAATGATCACCTTTAATAGAGCAGTCACTGGAGTCTTTGATTCTGTCGCACCTGTTTGTGGTCAACCCCTGTCTACTCACCAGAGACCTCCTTGGTCTGATGAGGAACTCAGGGAGTTATAGACTAGAGGTTGGAGACCTACTGGCTTCATGAAGTGGGGTAACAAAAAGGCTATGCTGAAAGTTCAGTGTACAAATATGATTAAATGCCCAGGTTATGAGTGAATGTGGCAATATTTCAAAGTTCACTCCTAAGTTAAATTTCAATATTTTAACCCCAAATTTTCAACATAGCCATTTTTCCACACCACCTCATAAATGTAACAGGTGTCATTTTTTCAAATTCTAGGTGAGAAATGTTTTCATGCTTGTGGTGTGAAATGATGTTTTAGGCAATACAGCATAAATGCCACATGTCAGGTTTATAAGGGGCATAATAAAATGATTATCTTGAACATTTAGGGTCAAAATTAAAAAGAAATATATAATTGTTAAGAAACTTCATGTGTAGTGCCAGTCTTCACCCCGGCGGGTGTGCTTTGTGATCCTGTGTCGGTGACTTGAGTCAGGGGTGAGCTCAGTGACCCAGCTACAAGGGGTGAGGGTGATAGGATGGTGCTGTTATGTTACCCCCACTCCCAGCCAGGGAATGAATACCTTTCTCCTCTCTCCCCTTCAGATAATCTGACCACCTTTCCGAATGTTTATGTATTTTAAAAATAGTGGGCGATATGCATGATACCAACATGCCAGTGGAAACTGGGTGCATTGGCATCGTACATGTGAATGCTGTGGCGGGAAACCCACACAGCATTCACAAAGGGGGCATGCAGCAGTTATGTGCCCAATCCCCTGGCCACATGGACAGCACTATGCCAGGGGTGGGAGGGGGGAATGCTGGGGAGTGTGCCAACAATAGGCAGCATGCATGAAGCTGTGTTGTGCTGTGCCCCAGGGGCGCAGTTGGGTGCAGGCTACTCCAGATCAGACACAGCTGTAACCCACTGTGCACCCCCATTGGACATCACCCACCAGTTGTGATGGGACTGGGAATAGATCCTCAGTGCTGCTCCAGGCCACGAGGCAGACAGGGAGAGCTACAGCACCGGAAAAATGTACCAGGACTGGGGGTATCAGTGTTGTGAGGGTGGGGGGTATGCTGACTGCATATCTGGACAGGGCTGCACTGTGCCGGGTGGTGGGGGGGCAGTCTACTGGGCAGGCTGGGTTTCAGGGTATGGCTACGCTGGGCCAAAAGCCCACAAGGACTATGTGCAACCTGGACCTTTACCAACATGTAAAAGGGATCCACTTCTACACCCTGGACAAGCATCAGATTGGATGTCTGCCTGGGTCCTCAAATCCTCCCCCAACCACCCTGCAAAGTCATGCATGCTAGGGGGTTCCACAGACAGGTAGGCTGTGGCTGTGGATACCGGCTTGTGCACACCTGTCTGTGGGTGCGCAGCTATGTGGGCGGGGTATGTGAATTGTCCATGTACCACCACCCCACCCAGTCATGCATAGCACCCAATATAAGCAGATCAGGGTGCCCATGCCCAGCACAGCTTCTTTTGAACCCCCCTCCAGTCCAGGTCAACCACCCCCATTCCCTGAAAACTAGCCCTGCACTGTGGTGCACAGTCCCCAGTGTCAGAATGTAAATGTATTCCTTGTCAAAAAGAAAACCATCCCTCACTGATTTTATTTTAAACCTGTAACAAAGAAAACAGTCCCTTGCTGATCTTCCCCCCCCACACACACACACGCCCCATCTACTGCACCCTGATCTCCAACTCTGCACCCACCATCCCACACCCCCCACACCTGTGTCAGTGATCCCTTGTTCTGTTGGTCTCTCTCTCTCTGTCAATCTATCTGTCTAGCTATTTACCTATCTGTCTGTCCATCTATCTATCTGTCCATCTATCTATCTATCTATCTATCTATCTATCTATCTATCTATCTATCTCTCCAAGCTATTTAAAATATTTGTTGCCAGCCTGGTTGCACTGAGGGCTGAGGCGCTGGTGCCTTACCTCATGCTACGCCGATGACCCACGTTCGGGAATGAGCACGGGCTGTTGGGGGTCAGCAGGGGAGGAGAAGGATTGAGCATCCGATGGACTGCTCTCCTTCTCCCGGGATGGGGGTTCCTGGTGGTCAGCGCTTGCTTGCCCCCCAGCGGAGGCTGGAGGGCAGGGCGCCATACCACAAGCTGGGAGGAGTCGGGACAGATGCCTGGAGGAAGCGCATATGGAAGCATGCATGCTCCCCTCCACTGCCGACATTGCACGGTACCGACTCCTGGGGAGAAAACTGGAGGAAATAGACTGCTGTGCAGGATGGCGGAGGGCACCTCGCAGGCTCCGCCCCAGCTAGCCACGGTGCTGGCCAACTATATCCGGACCTCAGTGGTGTCAACAGGTATTGAAATTGCAAGAGAAAGAATGGAATAAGACAGAAGTAGGTGCTGTGGCAGCCCCAGAAATCTGCACTGACATGAACACAGCCAGGGTTTAGAAATTCTGATACAGTATGGGGCCCCAATACCTATTGACACCACAGAGTCAGCCTTGAGATGTGCAGTTTTTAATGATCAGCTGGCAGTATAGCCTACAGGTTAAAGCAATCCTAAAGGATCACAGTTGGGATACAGAAGCAATGGGGGGGGGGAGTGAACACCAGTCCATTTACAGTGGAGAGAGTTCTGGAAGAACTCACAAAGCTGAAGGTGGATAAGGCCATGGGGCCAGACGGCATCCACCAGAGGATATTAAAGGAGCTGTGAAAGAAACTAGCAGTTCCTCTGGTGGCCTTATTCACAGAGTCACTCAACATGGGTGTCATTCCAGAGGACTGGAGGAGGGCACATGTAGTCCCACTGCACAAAAGTGGCAGTAGAAGGAGGCGGGGAACTACAGGCCAGTCAGCCTCACCCCAGTGGTAGGAAAGATCATGGAGACACTGCTGAAAGAAAGGATAGTGACATATTTGGAATCCAGTGGTGCACAGGATCTGAGGCAACATGGATTCACAGCAGGAAGGTCATGTCAAATGAACCTAATAGTTTTTTTTGATTGGGTGACAAGGGAACTTAATCAGGGAGGGGCAGAAGACATCGCCTACCTGGATTTCAGCAAAGCCTTTGACACTGTCCCACATAGAAGGCTGATTAACAAGATGAGTAGTCTGGCATGGAAGACAGGGTGGTGAACTTGGTTAGGAACTGGTTAACAGACAGGAAACAGAGGGTGGTGGTAAACGGGGTACAATCTGGAGAGATGGGTGTGACCAGTGGGGTGCCTCAGGGATCAGTACTGGGACCAGTACTGTTAAATGTCTTCGTTAGTGACATTGCAGAAGGGCTAGAAGGAAAGGTCTGCCTGTTTGAAGATGACACCAAGATCTGCAACAGGGTGGATACTCCAGAAGGGGTGCAGACCTGGAGAAGCTTGAAAGATGGTCAGAGATGTGGCAACTGAAGTTTAATGTAAAGAAGTGCAAAATAATGCACCTGGGTAGAGGGAACCCTGGGGAGAGCTACAGGTTGGGGGGAGAGGAGCTGACTGTCACGAAGGAGGAAAGGGACCTGGGGTTATCATCTCTGATGATCTTAAGGTATCAAAGCAATGTACAAAGGCAGCAGGGAGGGCCAGTGGTATGCTGGGGTGCATAGGCAGAGGTATCACTAGCAGGAGGTGGTAATGCCATTGTATAAAACATTGGTAAGGCCTCACCTGGAGTACAACATGCAGTTCTGGAGACCATACATGTGCAAGGACATAGATAAAGTGGAGACTGTCCAGAGAAGGGCAACAAAGATGGTGCAGGGTTTACACCACAAAACATATGAGGAGAGACTAAGGGACCTCAATATGTACTCACTGGAGGAGAGGAGACAGCAGGGGGACAGGTTTGAAGCTTTCAAGTACCTTAAGGGCATAAATAAGGTGCAGGCAGGGGAGCCTTTCCACTGTAGAAAAATTACTAGAACAATGGGGCACAATATGAAATTGGAGGGGGGTAGACTAAGAGGTAATGTGAGGAAGTTTTTCTACATAGGAAGGGTAGTCAACACAGAATAGTCTGCCACAGGAGGCAGTGGGGGCAAGCACAGTGGAGGGGTTTAAGCATGATTGGGACAGGCACAAGGGAAGCTTGAGTAGGGAGGTAGTGATGACAAGCCATTGATCACATAGGATCAGTGGCCACATACAATGCATAGGGCCTACGGGCAGACTGGATGGGCCTAGCGGTCCTTATCTGCCAACAATTTCTATGTTTCTGTTGTCCCAAACACCAGCAGCTACTGTGCAGAATAAACATTTTGGCACTCCTCTGATGATATAAATAGGCTGGCAGGCTTTTGTTTTTTTGGTGTTTAGCTACTTTAACTATTTTGTTATTTAATTCTTCCAATGGATGGAGGCTGATGCTGTAATCATTGAGGGTGTTACAATCAAAATAATTTGTATTCTATAAAGTAGATACTGGTGTTTGCTATAAGAACAGAATATGTGCATTGGTGGTAGAAATACCATTCCCCCACAAATAAAAAACAACAAGGAGACAACAATGTTTTTCTATAACCCACGTAGTTTTAATCCATCCTTCATGGCAAGTCACAGGAGCCATGCAGTAATAAAAAAAAAACTCTGGAAGAAAGTAATCCACTGAAGAGTGTTGATAGTGCTAGTTTGTAGTTGCCAAGGCTGAGCTCAGCTGATACAGTGTGTGCTCAGTACATAATTCTTCCTATCCAAGATACAACCACCAGCTGTCTGGACATGAAAAGCGTGTGCCATTCCTAAAGGAAAGCAAAGAAATACATCAAATGATACATAACAGTGTTTTCCTTGAAGAGAGTCAGTCAAAAACTGTTAGAAACTAGCTTTGTTTTAGAGTCATAACGGGTGTAAAATGATGTAACTGATGATAGTTGCATTCTAGCTGTTATCTTCTTTGTAAAATAAACTGTAAAAAAACATTTGCATGCTGCAGGTACACAATGAATTATTTGAAAGAGCAGACATTTCCCCATGAGTGTTGACAAAGGATATTACAACTAGGCTGAACCACTATCAATAATGTTACTTTGCAGCCATATTGGCTCTGATCAGAGTTTGCCCTGTTCGTTTTTATATTCTTTACAAACCCATAATACCACTTCATCCTTTCCTTACTTTGTCGGTTGCTTTTTTGCATTTTTTAAATTTATTTTGACTTACGATATTTGTTTTGTTCTGTGACTAATTTATTTATAAGAAATGTTTCTTTGTTTCTTTTTTAATTATTCCAATCTTTCCTTGAATCCATTTTGGACATGTGAGATACATAAAGCTACATACAGGTCAGCTACAGTCTCTCCCATTCTCATTTTTTCTTCTCTTTCTATAACCATCTTTATGGTGTGTAGATATATCTGTATTATTGATTTTGTCATTGAAATTAGATTTTCAAGTTTTTAAACATTAACTTGTGTCTCTTTGTGCTCTCAACTATTATGTTTTTGTCTATAAATGCATATTTTATACTTGGGCATTTTCAAATTATTATAGTAGCACATTTGTCATTTATTATTAATGGATAAGGTTTTTCACCTTTGGTATTAGAACCACAAGTTAATGTAGACAGCCTTTAAATAAGTGCACATCCACTTCGTGTTCAGTTAGATTTTAAATATTGTTCTTCATTCCTTAGGTGACTTTACAGCTAAAGGGTTTGGTCCACAACATGGCTGCAGTTGCACAATGTGCTATGTAAACAAGCATTTGTCAATGCCGAATGTTTGCTTGCAGGCATTAGCAATGGAAGTGCAAGAGTTAGACAGATGCAGTATAGGAATGGCAGTGAAACACTGAACTGACGTCAACTCCATCCCCACCCTGCAGAGATGGACAGGCATTGGGGTGTGGCTTTGGGTCATCGTCCATGATGGTCATGACATTTCACCTCACCTCACCCTACCCTGCAGACACTGACAAGTGTATAGGTGTGCCTTGGGGTGTTTGGGCTTTACATTCACCTCATTTCATAAGGAAACGCACTGAAATGGGTGCAGTATAGGAGAATGGGGTGAACTCTGGGGCCAGAGGGTCCATGGTGCATGTTGATGCCTGTCACTGGCTGCAGGGTGGAGGTGGGCGTGGAATGGCATGAGCATTACTGTCGACAATCCCAAGTCACACCCCTGATGCCTGTTAGTCCCTACAGGGTAGGGTGTTTTGGTCGAAAACCCTAACGACCTGGGCGTTTCTTGGTATTTTTTCTCCAAATTTTCAACATGGATTTTTTATGACCCCACCACATGAACAGTGACACTATCAGTTTATTAGCTGAAAGGTCATTTTGCACAGTGACTGCATCATTTGGTGCCACAGGTGTGAAAACACTTTTCAAACAGGATGTGAAAAATGACAGCTGTACTGTTCATGAGGAGGTGTAAAAAATATCAATGCTGAAAATCTGAAGTGAAAATATAAAAAAACTGATGAAGGCACGAGCATGCATAGAAACTGAGCAATACAGACCCATAATGTAATTAGTTTGGGGATTTTTTACAACAGATTTTCAACACAGGCATTTTGAGACCTCTGCTCATGAACAGTGTCACTGCGATTTTCTTAATATGTCTCGAACACTGATTTACCACAGCGACCACACTAATCTGTGCCAGACGTGCGAAAACACATTTCAGCCAGGGTGTGAAAAATGACAGGTGTACTGTTCATAAGGAGGTGTGGCAAAATGCCAATGTTGAAAATCTGGAGTGAAAATATTACAAATTAGTGAACTTACGAGGCTGCATGGAATCTGCGGAATGCACTCTCGTAACACAGTCATTTTATGGACTTTTGTCACCAAATTTCCAACATAGCCATTTTAAGTCCTCTGCTCATGAACAGTGTCACTGTGATTTTCTTAATATGTCCCAAACATTGATTTTGCACACCGACCACACCATTGTGCACTACATGTGCGAAAACACATTTTGGGTGAGATGTGAAAAATGACAGCTGTACTGTTCATAAGGAGGTGTGGTAAAATGGCAATGTTGAAACTCTGGAGTGAAAATATTAATTCTTGAAGCATTAAGCATGCGTAGGAACTGCACAATGTATGCTCGTAAAACAGTCATTTTTGGGAATTTCTTCACCAAATTTTGAACATAGGGTTTTTCCGGGCCTACCCCATGAACTGTGACACTGTCTTTTCATTAATCGGTCCCGAACGGTGGTTCCACACAGTGACCATGAAATCAGCTTTTGGGACCGAATAACTGGATGACAGTGACTGAATTCATGAGATGGGGTCACAAGAATCTCATGTTGAAAATTTGGCGGACAAATTCAAAAAAATGACCGAGATATGAACCAAAGTTGAAAAAACCCTATTTATGCTATTATACAGCTTATTTATTTATTTATTAGCTTTCGGTAACTGGGTAAGTGCACTAGGCAACAATCCTGCCTATTTTCAGGCACAACCCAGCAGAGTACAAGAAGAAAAACAGCAGTGAACAACAATTTGTACATAATGAAAATAAACAGTCAGGACAATATGCATCAACAGTAGAAGCAACTGAAAATTCATGCTGGACAGGACTCCAGCAAAAATAGTACAATTTAGAGTAGTAATACAATTTTACCAGCATTTCGTCAGTTCGCGGTCAGCTTTGAAGAGTGTAGACATGTTCACGGCCCACCGAAGATCATCGCACCAGGCTCCGGGGGTAAGTATGGGGTGTGGGGAGGAGGGGTGCGCAAAGGGTGGCGCGGGTTACGAGGCAAGAGAGTCAATGAGGGACCGTTTTCTTTTGTTACAGAGTTTTTAAAAAAAAGATGATAAGGGACTTTTACCACGCTGGGGTGAGCTGCCAGCATGGCACCTGGAAGTTTGTTTGGGGGAAGCAGTGGAGCCAATGGGGGATTGGGCACCACCACTGGCCATACAGTATGTGGGGGAGCACATGATGATGCAGGAATTTTGCCATACTGGGATGGACTCTAAGTGTGGCACCTTGATGTTTGCTTTTTGGGTAGGCACTGGATCCGATGGGGATTGGACACCCCGTTGGACATACAGTATGCTTGGATGGTGGAGAGTGTGCATGTGCCGAGGGGGATTGGGCACCCCCTCAGCACACAACAAATGGTGGGGTGTTCATCTTGCCGGAAGATGCAGTGGCAAAAAGCTGAAAGAAAATGACTGCTAAGTTGGTGACGTGTAGGCAATTTGCATACTGTTGACGGCACAGCAGTGTGCAAATTGCCTACACATTACCACTACTGATTGTAGCAGTCTTTCTCTTTCAACTGTACAACACTGCATCTGAACCACTGTCAGAGACAGCTCAGGCATTCATTAGTGCCCTGCTGCCGTGCTTGCAAAAATGATTAGGTCATTGGAAGTGGGGGTGCCACATCTATGAAAACTCCTATGGTGGCACTATGTTTCTTGCATACGCGCGCAAGCAGACATAAAAATGTGCATATGTGAAGCCCACCAAAATGAAGTGCAGCACTGCAGAATGCTGCAGTAGAGTTACTGCAGCAAACAATTCAATTTCAATGGGAGTTAATCTCTTTTGTCATGCAGTAAACCTGTGTCACTATGCTTCATCCTGGTTGGCTTCACTGTATGTGAAGCATATGTAGATCCACAGTGGACTGCACACAGTGTGGTCAGTGATACTGCAGAGACCTCAACACAGTGGGGGTGCATAACACAGGTGCTAAGCATGGCTGACAGTATGCATGTGCACCAGGTGCATACTCTAATCTATAGCCTCAAATGGATGCACAGGCACACAGCAGGCCTGGCACCTATGCATGCAGGGGTCTGCTACAGAGTGATTAACCATGCCAGACAGGGTAAGACAAATGCACATACGGCGTGCACATAGCCCATTCATTCATGAATACACCCACCCCAGACCTCCCACACAAAAACACTCACACTGCCTGAATAATTATACTGATATAGACAAGTGGAGTCTATTAATCATGGAAAAACACAAAAGTGCAGCTGCACTACATATCAATGTGAGTCCAAAAAGTCCATCACTCTGGGGTGTTACTTCACATCCCATAATAACAATGTCCATGTACTTACCCTATCCCCAAGTGTATTACACCCTGCCTCTCCTATTTGTCGTTACTAAATATCATCTCACAGCATGATATCACAACTTTTCATGTCCATTCACTGCCAATAACCATCAGGTTTACAGCATCAGCACCCTTTCATTCAGTTTGCAGCTGTGGTCCAGCTTTCCCAATTCCATGCCAGCTGGTGACATCCCAGATATTCCACTAGCCCCACCATTGGCATTGCCTATTAGCAGCCAGTGTTCTGGGTCCCTGTCTAGGACCAGATCGTATGTAGTGGGGTTTTCCCAGTTCTTTTTCATTCACCCATTCTGAACAATTAGGGTAACAATTGGGGTCTGTAGAGCCCTGGAATGACATATGAAACAGCGGTCAATATGCAGTACAATACACGTGAGTAAACAATGGTAGCATGATGGCAGTGATGGTGGAACTGCAATGAGCAGAACACCTACCCGTGATGGCTCTGAACTCCTCCAATATCCACTCCTCGTCCCGATATCTGTTGCCCTCTAGGGTTAGGAATACAAGTACTGGCCTTGGTTGGGTATGATTGGTCCATAGAATCCTTTCCCAAAAATGAAAGCATCTGCACCTCCATAGCAACTTATGGGTGCATGGACATGATGAAATAATGTCACATCTTTATACCCTACCCACACCTGATACAGGTAATTGGCCACGTGTTGCAAGAGAAAGATATTTAAAGGGAACAGACATTATATGCCCAGACCAATGGTGAGGACACCAGCACACACTGGCATGTACAGGACTGCTCCAGGCAAGGATATGCCCTGAAATCCTATTGGAGATAGTCCTATAGATCTGCACAATATGCACGGTGACGTGTAAGAGGAATAGGGATTCCATGCTGGATGCCCCTGTATCTATAGGCTGAGAGCAGACACAGCCACAGTAAAGAATAGGAATGCATAGTCAGGTACCCCCTTCGAAAAAGTCACTATAGCAGAGTTAATGCCAGCTAATGGAACAACTGAAGTCCAAGACATGCCAAAACCATTCAGTGAGCACACACACATATGCGCTAATGTATATTGCCTACTGTGAGAATGGCAGCTTTTAATACATGATAGGGACTGTTATCAGTATGAGTCAGTCAGCTATCAGCATGCTGTGCAGATTACTAATATGCTGCTGGCACACTACAGTAACAATATTGTGTTCCCATGTATGGAGTCAGACATAAGGGGAACATAAGTAGGCTTCTAGGCTTTGGCAAGATGGCCAATTCCATAGGTGCCATGGACTGTAACCATGTGCCAATCATAGCCCCTACACAGGCAGAAGAGGCATACAGAAACCTCAAAGCATATCACAGCATGAACATGCAGCTTGTGGGTGATGCTCCAGGTGTAATTATGTATGTTGATGCCAAGCACCCCAGCTCAACACATGACTCTTACACCCTGGAGAACTCCAGACTATGGATGACACTATGCGTCATGCCAGTCAGCCAGATTTGACTCACTGGTATGTTCACATGGGCAAGGTGCTTCCTACTGAATGGGCACACATGTACACTAAACTAATACTATCCTAATCCTATACAGGTGATAGCAGATATCCAATACACACACACCTGCTGACTCCCTTCCTGCAGCTTCAGATGAATGCAGATCAGATCTATAATGAGGCTACTTGCCAGACAAGTGGCATCATAGATAGGGGGTTTGAACAGGTGAAGATGTGCTTCAGGTGCCTTAACAAGATAGGAGGGACACTGCAGCTGCCTCCCAGCAAGGAGTGCTCACTGCTTGTTTCTTGTCACACAACACAGCAATCAGGAAATGCTAACCTTTACCTGAAGGTATTTCTCCATGTCCTTCTGTCATGGTGGAGACTAGGGATGGGCAGGTACTAAAATACCCAACCACCAAGACAACCCATGGGTACCCCAAAAGTACCCCAAAAAACCCAGATGAAAAAAACAGTAGTCGGGTCGGATCAGGTAGTCACTACCTGACCCATTCTACTACCCGATTACCCAACTCTGACGATAACAAAAATCATGTAAAGACTGTTTTTGGGGACTGTTACACTGTCTGTTTGGTGCCCCAATCCATTATACCCATGCAGGCACTGCTGTGGCTGGTATAAGAGGCACAGGCACTCTTAGCGAGCCTGCTGCAGCTTCCAAAGATTATACCCATGGTGGGCATTGCTGAGGTAGCTATGAGAGGCGCAGCTGTTTTGAGTGAGCCTGCTGCCATTTCCCAAAAAATGATACCTATGGCAGTCATTGCTGAGGTAGGTACGAATGGTGTAGCAGCAATGAGTGAGCCAGCTGCTGTTTGGAAAACTTATATGCATGGTGGCATTGCTGAGGTAGGTACGAATGGTGTAGCAGCAATGAGTGAGCCAGCTGCTGTTTGGAAAACTTATATGCATGGCGGCACTGCTGAGGTAGGTACGAATGGTGTAGCAGCAATGAGTGAGCCAGCTGCTGTTTGGAAAACTTATATGCATAGCGGCATTGCTGAGGTAGGTACGAATGGTGTAGCAGCAATGAGTGAGCCAGCTGCTGTTTGGAAAACTTATATGCATGGCGGTATTGCTGAGGTAGGTACAAGAGGCGTGGGCTCTCTTAGGAAGTCTGCTGCTGCTGTGTCCAAAATTTATACCCATGGTGGGCACAAGAGGTACAGCTGATGTGATCAAACTTGCATAATATAAACTGATGAATGACAAAAGAAAACTTAGAGTAGTACTAGTGTGGCATGTGTGGCTGACATGGTGGCGGTGGTGATGGTTCCATTAATTTCGTACACAACCTAGTCACCATATTCAGTATCACTGTTTGCAGACTGTTGTTCATTTTTAGAGTCAGAATCATGTAAATCAATGTTTGTCACAGTTGGGATATTGTCAGCATTCATTCTGAGAAATGTAAGGCATTCCACATTTGCAGGACTTAGCTGTGTTCTATGGTTAGTGACCATCCCTCCAGCTGCACTAAATATGCATTCTGAATATATGCTTGAAGGTGGACAACTGAGGTACATTATTGCAAGGTTTGCTAGATCTTGCCATATTGTTTTCTTTTGTTTCCAGTACAGTAATGGATCTTCCCCGAGACCAATCACAGCATGGCTTGCAAAGTACTCCAGGATTATTGCGCTGTGTGAGACGGTTACTAGTCTGGCAGATGAACCTACTGCACTTTCTTTACAGGATACCAGTCTATGATGTTGCAGGTTACTCAGAAGTGATTTGTCCTTCTGACCCTGAACATAGGATGCATGAGAAGTAGCTGTACAGGGATTTATTTAACTCCAAAAATTGATTAGCGTTTTGCTCATAAAAGTGCTAAAACATTGTGACGATGCATACAACTTGCCTCACTGTGTTTAACAAACATAACACTTCTAGAAAACCTATATAAATACTTTCTGTACAGTTAGCATTGTCCCAAGAAAAAAACTGCTAATCAATTATTTAAAACCCTGCTGTACATGTCCTTTCCCTCGCTGATGACACTGCTGACTGTGGAGAATTGACAGATGTGCTATTGTCTGTGCCAGAGGCTCACTGTGATGATTCGGTACATCAGCTAATGGTGTTTGCAGGGCAATGTCACATTTGGTTAGCAGAAGATTTCTCCAATACTCAATGTCTTCCCCTGGAATGATGGCTTCAATGTTACACTTGAAGCAAGGCTCTTACAACGTAGCCAACACATAGGTGTCATTCTTAAACATGCATTTATCCTGTGATCAGTCAACAGTCTGAGACTCAAGTCATCTTCCAGCTAACAGCAGTGGTGTCATCCTTTGACTGAAAGTCTTTATGTCATAAAGGAAAATGTGATGAAATCTCATCTGAGGAAGAATTTGACTCAGAGTTCCAATGACATCACATGTGGCAGCCTCAAGTGGCTCCAATAAGGTGACCAAAGGTTCCAGCAAAGTCCAGCTGCTGGAACTGAACATGATGTCTACTTTATCTATTTGATTCTGTATGGTGTAGTCATGTACATTTTTTCTTTTCAAGAAGCCTTTCCAACATGAAAAATGTTGAATTCCAGAAGGTTATAACTTCCTGCTTTAATGTACTTTATGCAAGGGTAAGTTATTTGACTTCTGAAGCCCCTTCAGGATTTTTTGTTATCAGAGTGGCTAAAATGGCCACTTATTTTCCTAGCAAGACGTAATGGGTTTTCAACATTTCTGTTTCCATATAAGAAACCATGGATGAGAAGACAAACAATGTGCAAAACAAGGTATGTGTTGGTAGTTGCCATCTCTAACAGCCTTGGCTATATTGGCACCATTATCTGATACTATGAGGCCTGGAGATAAGGAATACAGAGTAAGCCATTTCTGGAACTGATTTTGCAGCACATGAAAAATATTCACAGCAGTGTCGTTTTCTTCAAAAGTGGTGGCAAATAATACAGCCTGCTTTCTACTACTTATAGTAGAGTGGGTATTATTGTTTTCTGACTGAAAACTTGCCCAATGAGCTGTAACAGTCATGTAGTCAACTGTTTGGTTGCTGGTCCATATATCTGTGGTTATATGAACCTGCTTCACCTCAGAGAGTTTCAACTGTTTAGTGACTGCTCTACACACCAAGTCATACAACTGTGAAACAACTCTTTTTCAGAAATATGCTTGACAGGGAATGGTGTACTGTGGTTCAATCCAATTCATCAACTTGAGGAAACCTTTCTGGGTAACTAAAGCAAAGGGAAGCTGACAATCAGCTAACAGCTCTGCAATGGCTGTATTTAACAGCTGGTACGTTGGATGGTTATGGGTACATTTTGATGTCCTCGCAATACTCTCTTTTAATGTTAGTTGATGAGAGTGATGAGATATATTTAATTTGGGGGGATTGTACTTTTCACACCATTTTTACATGGAGTAAAACTGTGGGATTTTGCAGTACTTGATGGTGTCAGAAGAAAACAGTCTATGTTTGTCTGGGAAGACTGCAAGGACACATCAAGTGATTCAGTGTCAGTTCCTCCTTCCAGATCATTGTCACTATGGTCACTGTCACCACCACCTCTACTACCAGCCATACCAACCACACTGTCCCTTGCCCACTCAACTGGGTGTTTGTCTTTGCATGTCATATCATTACTGATGTTCCCAAAAATTTCCTGGTTTGCCACCATGACTGACGCTCTTTTTGCACAGACAGCATACAACTCAAGAGCTGTCTGCAAGGTCAATGTAAAATAAATTCCACACTAGATATTTACACTTTGTGCTTTGTACAACGGTGCCTGGCACACTTTCTTGTACAGTAAAGGGACCTGTGCAGGGGAGTAGTTTGCTTTTTTTTTTTACAGGGGGCAAAGAGTGCTAAAAGTACTGTTTTTCGTAGTAAATCCTAAATCAATAGGCTGAGGGTCTGGGGACTGCCTAGGCCCCCAGAAGCTATAAGGTTTTCAATGCATTCTGGTGAATTTTGAGGGTCATTTTGACACCATTTGGCTACTTTTAACACCTTGTTTGCCTTGTTACAAGCAACCAATATTCCTATCAAATTAAGTAGCTTTTTATTTTCTTTAAAACATTTTCAAAACTAAAGCAACTTCTTCATCAGTATCAAGGAGCAGAAATCATCTCTTATCTGGAAAATTAAGCCATAAGATATTTACATTGGTAATCATATTGCACATCACATATGATTTACACATGCTGTTAAAATAAAATACAGGATAAAGGAAGAGACCATTTTGGAGATGAGATCCCTATGCAGCAGCAACCAAACAGTCCCAAAAAACAGTGGTGCATAAAACAAACCCATTTATACTAATAATGGTCAATCCAAAACATGAACCACCGAGTGTGAACCAGAGTTTAAAACCGAGGATGACTGCAGTCCATCAGCACAAACCCTACTGCAAAAGGGATGTAAAAAGTGCTACTTGTGTCAGCAAATCCAGCACAAGTGCGAGCATGGTCTGTGGTGAAATAAAAAAAGCTGCAAATAACCAAGACTGTGCACATAGTAGTGCCCCACACCACACCCCACCACCTACAGCAGTGCAAGAATACCAAACATGCCACCAACAGCTTAACTTGGTTCAATGTATGTCAGTTCTCAGCTGGCATCCATCATCGATCCCGGAAGGGTGCTGTATGCAAGCTGAGGGCCCTCCCCCAGAATGAGGCTGACAACAGACAGAATTGTTTAGTCCTCCTGTCCCAGTGAATAATGAATGCTACAAACATTCAGTCAAATCTGGGAAAACAATAAATGGAATGTGCAAGTTTTCTATAGTAAATGAACAGCTAGAATGAAAACCCGCAGCACAAAACTGGCAGGGCAGCAGATAGCACAACAAGCAACAATGGATTTAAATGTCCATGCAAAAAGCTACAGCCCACTCTCCCCACCCTGGACCTGCATAGGCACTATCTCCACCCAGATTGGCCAGCTTGGCTACTCTCTGCACCCTGATGGACTCGCACAGCCACTCTCCCCACCCAACTAACATCATTCCCAGCTATATTTATCTGGTATCTGACTCCAGGCATCCAGGTCTGTGCCCCCCCCCCCAATCACAGGCACACAAAAATAAATAAAACCACATTTTATACTGCATTTTGTTTATGTCTCTTTCTTGGTCTGGAAAGAGAGATGTTGAAGTACTGGTCAGAAACTCAGTTTTCCTGGTATGCAACTACTACCACCCCCAACACAATGCCAGTGCCAGTGCCCCCACCCCACCCACACAATGCCTGTATCCCCAATCCCACCCAGACACACGACCAACCAGTGTCCCCAACCACACACACACTTGACCAGTGCCCCCCCCGGAAAAAATGATGGTCAGTCAGTAGTCACTATATCAATAGCCAGGCAGTAGTATCATAATTTCTTTAGGGTGCATGTTTCAGTGCAAAATTTTTTGCTAGCCTTGTAACCCTGTATGGGGAATAGCACAATAAACAACCCCTTTGGTTGTGTTTGACAGGTAATGGAGACAGGATGAGCAAGGCCAAGGAATAGGTCCATTTCACCCCCACAGTGGAGGATTGGAGAAATCAAAAAAGAGATTACTTTTACAGTCAGGTAAATGATGAGGGGGAAAATAATGTTTTTAACATTTACTAATGTTTATACACTAGCTGTGGGCACAGGTCAGTGAGATACATCCCTTGGCAGGTAAAGGATGAGGTGGAAATAACATTTTAACATTTACTTCTGTTTACATGCGAACACCCAGCCAGCAAGCCTAAAGTGTCCTCCCCCAACCAACATGGACAGTCCCCCCAAACACCCATCCAGCAAACACAGACAGTCCCCCCCTCCCTACCAGACACCTGGCCAGCGAGCACAGAATGTCCCTCTCCCAACCAACATGGACAGCCCCTCCACCAGCAGGCAGTCCCACCAGACACCCAGCAAACATGGCTGGTCCCCCATGCCCCACCAAGGATAGTCCCCCTCCCAAAACCCAGCTAGTAAACATGGAATGTGCCTCTGCCCCACCAATACGAACAATCACACCCAGTTAGCAAACATGGGGAGTTCCCCCTTCCCACCAACACTGACAGTCCATCCAAAACACCTGATCTGCAATCACGGATATCCCCCTGATAAGCCGACACAGACAGTTACCCTCCCCCGACACCCGGCCAGCAAACACAGAGTCCCCCCTCCACACCAGACAACCTGTCAGCAAACATGGACAGTCCTCCAACCCCTCCAACACAAACAGTCCGCCCCCAGACACCCAGCCAGCAAGCATGGAATGTCCTCCTGCTCCTCCAACATGAATAGACCCCCCCCCGAGACACCTGACCAGCAAACAGACAGTCCCTCCTTCCCACTAGCCACCCGGCCGGCAAACATGGACAACTCCCCGACCCCACCAACATGAACAGTCCTCCCTCCAAACACCCAGCCAGCAAAAACAGACAGTCCTGCTGCCCCACCAACATGGACAGCAGGGGTTGAAATTAAGTTTTGTAGCCACTAGCCAGCAGGGCTAGTGAATGGGAAATTTTTTTTCTTCCATTACTTCCTCCTTCAACCTTAGATAACCTGCTTTATCTTCCTATAGACACTTCTATGTATGTAAATACCCTGTAATCTGTACAATATCTGTATAATTGTATGTACATATGAACTTATTTTTCTCTTTCTCTCTGTAAAGAATATTATCTGTATTGCCTTGTAAATACCTGTGTTAACCTGTATATACAATTGTTCATGCTCCACCCAGGTCCATCTTGCAAATGAGCTTCTGCTCAACGATGAACGCCTGGTTAAATAAATACTTGATTGATTGAAATCTGCTAGCCCTATAGACTTTTCCAGTAGCCCAGCTGGTGTATGTATTCAAATGTTACCTTGTTCAGTACAAACCCGAAGGGCTACTTAAAGAAAAATCTTACTTGCCCGATACAAAATCTACCAGCATTTGGCTAGTGCGCTGGTGCTAATTTTGACCCCTAGGCAGTCCCCCAGACACTTGCCAGAAAGCATGGAATGTCCCTCCTTCCACCATCACAGACAGTCCCCCCAGACAAATGGCAAGCCAAGACCACCAAACAATGGCTAGTGTCCCCACCCCACCACCACAGCCAGGGTCCCCACCCCACCCCAGAATAGAAAATACTTCCCCAGCACCAAACACAGACCATCCACCAAGCTGCACCAAACAGACCATCCTCCCATCCCCAAACACTAACCACCCCCCCAGCCCCACCAAACACAGACCCCCAGCACCAAACACTGACCATCCCTTCAGCAAGTCAGCCCCAAAACACAGACCATCCCCCCAACCACAGAAAACAAACCATCCCACAGCCCCACCACAGACCATCCAGTGAGTTTCGCCAATGCACCCCACCAGTACAGTCACATTCAGTGTCCCCACCCCACCAACATGGCCAGTGTCCACACCAAAGCAAACAACAAATAGGCCCCCACCCCACCAACATAGACAGTCTCTTCAGCAGCCAGCAATCCCCCCAAGAGACACAACCAGAAGCCACCCCTCAGAAATACTGACAGGCTGCACAGTTGTTATACGAAATCAATAAGGGCAGTACTACAACACACAGCAGGGAGGGCACAGCAGACCAAGAAGGCAGGCCAGGTGCATCTTTACTCTCTCCCGACTAGTGTTTTGCTACCTGCCTCCTCAAACAGACACGTGTTATTTTATACAGCTTAGCACTACTTGATAAATCTGTTTAACCTAGCACTACAGAAACACATTTTAAAGTGGTAATGTCCTTTTTAAAGAAATGGAGTCATGGACACTTTCTTCTCCAATTCTGCATTTTCCTATAAGAGGACGTAACATTGGTGTAAGCACTAGTCCAGTGTTTTTTCTTTTGTTATGTGCCGTAGCCCCTGCTGGCCCCCTTCACATTACTTCTGTCCCCATGCTACGTACACTCAGTGTCCTCCTGTTATCTGACATTGCAAAACAAATCATGTTTATTGTTTCCTTTCCCTGTTCCTACTGTCTCTTTATCCCCCCTCTTGTTTTTACTATTGTCCAATGCTGGCATGATGATTTACTACATAAGAGGGACCCCCGCTTATGTAGTAAACCATCACGCCAGCATCAGATAATAGTAAAATGAAATAATATGTATTTTTCTAATCTGCAGCATTTTCTGCTCAGGCACATGATCCCTCACATCCTAAGTATTACTTGAGAGAAGACCTCTATGGGACTGGCCGCTGGCTGGTGAAGTCAAATGGAAAGTTCTGCCTTCTGTTCAGGAAGCAGTAACTGCACTAAGCAGAACTGCTAATCTGTGGCAAATTGGCAATGAATAATTAAAATAACATTCACGCTCATATCACCCGCCTTGAATAGCTCTCTGTCTTAGTTCTTTGACTCTCCCTAGGCAATCCCCATGCCAGCCCCTGCCCAAGCTATGGATGCTGCTGCCTGATGAGCCTGCTCCTCTTTGTGATGGAAAACACGCGGACATCTAAATGGTGCCACAACTGCAGTACTGGTGATGCAAGCATGTGATGGTGTGAATCTGCAGCACTCTCTGACTGGCTGCAACATGCAGGCTGCTATGGTTGCAGCTTGTAGCCAATCAGAAAAAGGGATCTTTTTTTTTGTACAAGGAGACATAGGCATATGGCGTACTGCTAACCCCACCCCCAACCCCAGAGCTGCCAGGCATAGCCAATAGCCCTGAGAGTGAGCCCGCAACACTTAAAAAAAAAAAAAAAAAGAGAACCGGAGAACAGAGATCACTAAAAGTGCCAGTTTAATTTCTCAGGCGGAGTATCTTGCGCCCACAATCGATGCCACTGGACCTGTAAGAAACCCGATACTGCCATGTCCTTGTTCCTTGTTCACATGAATGTTTCCCGTTCATGATCATCATCGTATTCTTATGTTTAGCATATGATTTTTTTTTCTGCACTTGCCTTCCATACCCTGCAGAGGCATCCTTTCCAACCACTTCATCAAAACTAGTACCGAACTCATTACCACAAGATTCAGATGAACTGGAAGTGCCGTCATCATCAGGTGGGACATAGCCTGGGCTATCCCAGTCCCAGCCCCCACTATCACCACCATCTTTATCAGCATTCACTGCCTCAGCATCTGAGGTTATATTTGAGGAGGATGCCTGCCTCTCATTGCATGCTGCTTCAGCAGTTGGAAGTTTCCTGGCACATGTTGCGAAATGTTCAGTTCCTCCTTGAGTAACTCCTGTCAGTTCTGTCTGAAACTCTACAATCTTTTCATTGGTAACATGCTTTCTTGGTTCAGGAGGACATTTAGTGCCAGTCCTGGTGATATTATTGTCATTATGTTCTTCATTAATGCTAGGATTCACATTGTTCACATCATTTTCAGTTGTACATGCGTCAACGCTGTGCTTCCTTTTAGTAGACTTAGTCTGAGAAATACAAGATATAGTAGACACAGCTGTGGCTTTCGCTGTGCCACAGAGATACATCACACACAGTGTAGCTATGACAGGGCTCATGGCACCTAACAGGCTAACAGACAATGTAATACAGCCTAAATAGCTTTCACTATACTGCAGAGACACAAAGTAACTATGTCACAGACAGGGCACTGGGGGAACTAACAGATACTGTGTAATACAGCCTAAATGGCTTTCACTGTGCTGCAGAGAGAGACACACAGAGTAGCTATGTCACAGACAGGGCTCGGGGCACCTAACAGACAGTGTGTTATATAGCCTAAATGGATTTTGCTATGCTGCAGAGAGACACAGAGTAGTTATGTTGAAGACAAGATTTGGAGCAACTAACAGACAGTGTGCAATACAGCCTAAATGGCTTTTTCTATGCTGGAGAGACACAGAGTAGCTATGATACAGACAGGGCTCAGGGCACCTAATAGTCTGTAATACAGCC
Source organism: Neoceratodus forsteri (assembly GCA_016271365.2). NCBI lineage: Eukaryota > Metazoa > Chordata > Ceratodontiformes > Ceratodontidae > Neoceratodus > Neoceratodus forsteri. The sequence continues at coordinate 65,133,802 of CM028133.1, read as the reverse complement.
TAAATTTAATTTTCATTTTTATTTTTTCTGCTGGAAAGGCATATGAGCAGTACTGCCCATTTTCATAAGTATCCAGTGGAGGCATACAATGGTAAGGATGACACAGAGTATAAGTACAGGTACAAAATTCATTGGTCAGAAAAATATAGAGTGGAGGTACAGGTACAAAATAAAACAGGAATTGTAGTATAAATAATAGCTACAATATCTCAAATAAATAAAGGGAGGGGGAAAGAGGAAAAGGGAGGAAGAGTAAATGGCTTTTCCTATGTTGCTGAGACGCACAGAGTAGCTATGTCACAGATGGCATGCACCCAGGTCGATGACACCATTATAGTGAAAACGTTGATATTGACAATATTGATGTTTTCACTGTAATAGACCACCAGAGACCTCAGCGCTCTCTCTGCAAGTCCTGCCCCCCCTTCCCTATCCAACTCTGACTCAGATTTGGAATCCTATAGATCGGGGGTGTGGGGCAGAGCCCCCACATGAGGGGTTCAGGGTGGGAAGCCCTCCCATTGAAAAAATTGCCGGGGTCTCAAGTCAGAGTTATGTCAACCGCAAGGTGTGGTTAACATAAATCCATCGCTGTGATGGTGGTTGGCAACTTGGTTGTCGAACTGCCATCATAGAGCCGTCACAGACACGGCTCAGGGCACCTAACAGACAGTGTGTAATACAGCCAATGACTTTCACTATACTGCAAATACATACTGGGTAGTTATGCCCCAGACAGGGCTTGGGGCACCTAACAGACACTGTGTAATACAGCCTAAATGATTTTCACTATACTGCAGAGAGACACAGAGTGGCTATGTCACAGACAGGGCTCAGAGCACCTAACAGACAGTGTGTGTGTATGCAGCCTAAATAGCTTTCACTTTACTGCAGAGACACAAAGAGTAGCTACTGTATGTCAGAAACAGGGCTCAGGCACCAACAACAGGCAATGTGTAATACAGCCCTAAATGGCTTCACTATACTACAGAGAGACACAAAGCATATGTCACAGACAGGACTCAGGGCACCTACAGAGTGTGCGTGTGTGTGCACAACCTAAATGGCCTTCACTGTACTGCAGAGACACTCAGGAGTAGCTACATCACAAACAGGGCTCAGGGCACCAACAACAGACAGTGTGTAATACAGCCTAAATGGCTTCACTATACTGCAGAGACACAGAGTATATGTCACAGACAAGGTTAGGGCACCTACAGACAGTGTGAGCGCAATATATGAAGCCTAAATTGCTTTCACCTACTGTTGCTCAGATAGTACCTCCGTGGATCCAACTTTGATCCATTGGATAGTGGCACTATCCATGCGGTATCCAACCTGGGATCCAACTGAATTCGGAAGTCAGATCCCGAGATCCGATGGGGGATCTGGGATCTGAACTTGATCCAGGGGTTGAATCTGCTGTCGGATAGCACTGCTGTCTGACCGGATCCACTATCCTGCCAAACAGCAGATATTTGGTGGTATCCTAATTGCTAGGATACTGCTCAAGCAACACTACATTCACTATACTGCAGAGACACACAAGGTAGCTGTATGATGAACAGGGATCAGTGCACCAGCAACAGACAGTGTGTAATACAGCCTGAATGGCTACACTATACTGCAGAGAGACACAGAGTATATGCCACAGATAGAGCTCGGGGCACCTAACAATAGACAGTGAGTATGCAGCCTAAATGGCTTTCACAGCTGCTGCCAGCAGTGATGAGCACCTTCCCCCTCTTTCTCCTTTTCTCCCTAGCACTGTCACATTTGATGACCCCCATCCTGATTATTTCCCATTTCTTCAGTCCCCACACCTTGCTCCCACTTCCTTCCTTGACAAAAGTTGTGCTTTAACTTTTTGGTTGTTTTTTTTAGTTTTTGCAGCTTTCTGCCACAGTTGCAGTGAGCACTGACTCTTGCTCCCTCTCCCACAAAGCTTCAGAGCTAGTCTGTGGGCTCACACCGTAGACAGGGAGCTCAGACACCAGAACTGATCAACTGGATTGTCAGGCTGGCATTGTGCTCTTGTCTGCTGTGAGAACCTCACAGGCTGCATGTAATGTCTGATTAGAGACCAGGAAGAGTCTCAGAACTCCACAGGCTGTCTGAAAATGCCTTTTTTTAATAATCCATTATTTGCCCCATTACTCATGTCCACAATATCCATTCCATGAAGTAAACTGTTAGTTTGAGTAGGGTAGTAAATTGCCTGAACTACCCTACCCGACCGAAAAACATTGATACCCAACCTACCCGCTCCAGCTACAATACGGGTAGCCTATCCCCAGTGGATACTGATGTTATGCACAGGGCAAAAAAACTGTGAACAGCGTGATGGATAAGAAGCAGGTTTCCCGGACTGAGTGGGCATGTAGGGTAAGGGTGGTGCAAAACTACTTAACATAGTGCAGGGGAGTGCAGAGGAAGGTAACAGTTGTGTTTCATGGGGGCATGTTGTAATTAAGGTGACAGAGCCATGTCTGTACATAACATCCTTTGTGTAATGTGATTGTGTGTGTATGCGCAGAGTGCCCCCACGTGCATGTGAATGGCTATATGCAGTCGTCTTATGCTTATTCTAATGGTATTGCTTTCCTCAGGCATGCACTGTGCCTCCTGCAACCCTGGACCTTTGTCATCCTTTTCCTCGTGGCTTTCTCCATTACTGGGTTGTTCACTATGCCGTTGGATGGGGTGCTAGTGGATGGCTACCATGGTATGCCCCTCTCTGCATGTTGAACATATTCCATGTCACAGTGCTGGGTGGTGTGGAAGACTGCAGGTGACATGTTGATTGTGTCCCATGTCCTGCCAGCACACCCAGCATCAGGACAGAGAGGATGCCTCGAGGACATTAGACAGGTGGCTGAGCCCAGTATCCACACACAGCCTGATGGCTACAAGCTCACATATGCCCATCTCTTCTGTGCATAGAGAACGTGCAGTGTGGAGAGGCACTGCAGTTGCTAATATATTCACATCTGGAGAAAATGCTACTATTCCAGCGCATAAGCCTTGGTGCACACACCCTGCAGTGTCTACCTCCTGTGCCTACATTCTTGGCGCTTGGTCCTTAAGGGTCCTTCAGAGGGACTGTGTCTGCATCTGGTGACCCTGTGGCCTCCTGTGTGCCCATGAAATATTATGTATACATCATGGACTGTGCCCTGAACTGGGTGCAGTGGTCACCTGTGTTTCTGGCATGGTGGGTGTCAGTGTCTCTAGTGTGAGTATGCACTGTGTTGTCAGTGATGTGATGCACATGATGACTGCAGGACTTTGTGGGGGAAGTCATTTGTGTCCTGGGATATGTCCATCATGTACAAGGTGTGTGGTGAGCCTGTGCTGTTTCTGCCATCCTTTGTGTGATCCCCAGCTTATTTGGTGGTGTCCTTAGAACCCCATGATAAAGTGGGTTCAGCACCTGTGGACAATGCAGATGTGGTTCTGCATCAGCTTACTAATGCACAGCACGACTGTGCATGGGAGTTGACCATCTCCTGTGGCATGTAGGTGGCCTCCCTACCCACTCCCTGTGTGTTGTCTTCATCAGTATCACTGTCTTCGTCCCAGTCAGATGTTGGCAGGCAAAGATCTGTGGAAGACAGGCACAGTGTTAGCACTGTATGCATGCTTGGCCTGGCCACCATAAGCCACATTACAGTACTAACCCTCCGATGTGTCAAGTCCTTCCTCCTTGCATCTGATAGATTGCCAGCTGAAAGTATCTGTCACTCTCTCATCTAATGGTATCATCCTGGGACCCTCCTGTGGACCACCACAACTTACCACTAGCTGTGCCCACCTTCACTGTGCCATTTTGTTTTCTTTATGGCATCCTACAGGTCATAATACTTGCACTTAATCACAGCTCTTGTGCATAGTGTGTTCCCTGTGGCATGAACAGCATCCTGTATGGTAACTCATACATGGTGCTTGTGTGCTGGCACCCCCTCCAGTTCTCCAGAGCTGTACTGCACAGGCCTGCATGGTTTACATAAACCTCTGTGCTGCCAATGGATATATAATCCACTGGAAAATTTGGTGTCCATTTCTTGTGGCAGTTGTCAGAGTCCTTCACTGACCCTTCCCCCTCATATACAGTATGTTTATGCACCAGCTGGAATGGGATGTCCTGTTGCTGTGGGCTGTGCCCCGGCATTCTTGGTTGGTCAGTGTCTGTGACAGGTTGCTCCATGCACATGTCATCCAGAGTTGACATTTCCATCTTATTTTCCAAATGTTTCACAGAGAAAAATAGTCCAGGATGCCCACAACGTTTTAATGACATTGACATACTGTAAGTTGGAGAATCCTCTTCTATAGGTTGCCTGAAGAATACACAAAATGAAATGCAAAAAAAATGCCCTACTCCTTATTGGATATACAAGGGTGTGACATGTCATGTTATGATGGGGTCACAGGGTGTTTCTTGGGCATGTGTTGCTCTCCATGGATCCCTGCACTGTCCACTGCATGCACATCAGCTGTGCCATCTGAAAATGTTGGCCACTCCCATGGCCACTGTGAACTGTACCACCTGTACAGCTGCTGTGCACCAAGAAACTGCACACCAACTTTACACATGGGGTGGCTCTGTGATTTTTTCATGGCAGGGGTCTTAAATCAGGAGACATTAGATGATTTTAGGTACAACTACTACATTCATATTCTACTGAAAAAATGTAAAAACATGTTTTCGATGAATGTAGACATTATAGTTTTAAATAATCTGCATATACTGTATGGTGGTGGGGGCAGCATTCTACAATAATCCTACTCCCTGACAAAACACCAGAGTGTTTCATAGCATGGGAGTGTCAGCTTTACTGATTATGACTTCGTAATAAAATTCACTGTGATTTTTTTTTTTTTTTAGTATTTGCAGTGTGTATTGCAAATTTCTTTGTTTCATTTGTGAGTGCCAGTCTGCAGCTATATGGTTCATTCCCATTTGTGCATGATTCTTTTTGTTTTCCAAGGGATTCCTAAGTCTTGAGCCTAAGTATGTGATAATCATAACACACATAGTCATAACAAGCAGATCAAAAACACATGTTAAAACCAATGAACGGAAAATGTTCTGCACCCAGAGAGTAATAAGTATATAGAACTCATTTCTTGGGAAATTGTTGAGACCACTAATCCAATTACCTTTAAACATAGGCTAGACAGACATACGGATGGTGTAAACAAAAAAAAAGACAATTTTTCATAAGTTTGAGATAGTCAAATATAGTCATACATGTCTTATACAGAGATGTTGCAAAGTTTTAATTCACCAGTGAAGTTCTGGCAAAGTTGTCAAATTTGCCTCTGCAGATCATTTCATGATGATTTTGTATTTAGTAGGAAATTTGCCATTGGTAATTTTGTCTTGCAACTTCGCCTGTAACTTCTTCTTGGGGTACACAAAGGCAAAGTTGGGTCAAAATTATTTCCACCAACTGCTCCTTTTGGCATAACCCTGTCAAAATTTCTCCATTTTGTCTTAAGCTTGGTATGGTTATAGTCCAGGAAGAGATGCATATTGTGTGCATTTTTAATGATCACTAGACTTAAATGGTGGATGTGGCATGATGGCCAAGTTGGGAGGTGATTTGGGGGTTTTATACATCCCACAAATTATTCTGGAGTTTTATGTGTTACTGTTGTATTACACATGGAGACACTTGTTTGGATGTATAGGCTGTCCCTTAACTCCAAAGACTTTTGGCATTGTGGCTTGTTAAAATTGCAGTGTTATCCTATGGGACATTACAGTCAGGTAAAGGTTAGTGTGGTCACTTGTAACCTATGCAATAAACATGTCCCCTAGGTCGTTTACTGCTGCAAACAAGCATACTCATCCATCCAGACCCTCCGCTAGGTTACTAATATAGATGTTAAAACGTATTGATCCTAGCACTGACCCCTGTGGCACCCCACTGGTAACAGCCCATTCTCTGGAATGTGTCCCATTTACCACCACCATCTGACTCGTTCCCTTCAACCAGTTTTCCACCCATCTGTGATCCTGAGGTCCACCCCTAGTCTGTCCAGCTTATGCACTGTTCCACCATGCGGAGCGGTGTCGAAGGCCTTATTGAAATCCAGATAGGCCCTGTCCACCGCTCCTCCCTGGTCCACTATCTGTGTCACCACATCAAAAAACTCTATCAGGTTAGTCTGACAGGACCTTCCCTTGGTGAAGCCATGCTGCCTGTCATCCTGCATGCCATTCATCTCCAAGTACTCTATCAACCTGATCTTAAGTAGTGTTTCCATTACCTTCCCCACCACTGAGGTAAGACTAATGGGATGGTAGTTTTTGACCTCATTCTTCTGCCCTCCCTTATGTAGTTCGACCACCTCTGCCCTCTTCCAGTCCATTGCCACCACCCCTGTGACCAAGGACAAGTTAAACAGCCTTGCCAGATGCGGTGCCAGTTCATCCTTCACCTCCTTGAGAACCCTTGAGTGTATTCCATCAGGCCCCATTGCTTTGTCCAACCTAAATCTACCCAGCTCTTCTCTTACTCCTTCAGCTGTGAATTCTGCTACACCCACCTGCCTGTGGCTGTCACCCTCCCCAGCCCATCCTGGTCTTCTGCCCTCTCTTTCCTCTGTGAAGATGGAGTTGAAATAGCTATTCAATGCCCCTGCTTTTTTGAAATCCCCTTCCAGTAATGTTCCACTTTCCCCCTTATCCTCCCAGTCCCATGCTGTGCTCTCCTCCTTTCTCCAATGTACCTAAAGAAGGTTTTGTCCCCCCTCCTTGCCTGCATTGCTATCCTCTCCTCAGTGGCCTCCTTAGCCCTCCATCTCTTTTGCCCTGCCTCCTTTCTTTTTTCCCTGTCCTACTGAGGTGACCATTGCTGACTAGACCTCAGGATATCAAGAGTTGTATTTGTTCCTTTTGTATTTTATATGCGGAAGTGAAGTTGATGGCTGTATTAAGTTTTTTTTTTTTTTTTTGATTTTCTTGAATACATTTCTGGTCTGACTATTGCCTTTCCAACACCATAATTTTCTGTGTCAGTGTCCATCAGTTAACCCACATACCACGACAGCAGTGTAGAAATCAGATACAATATTGAACTCACTAATGGTACAAAAACTAGAATACTAAATGACCTTTTTAATGCCATAACAAGTGTTTTATAACCCCATTACCAAGGCAGAGCTTTCAGCAGTACGTGCTAAATTGTGCTTGTTTGTGTTTGTTTGTTTGTCTCAAGGTGTACACCAATGAGCCTGAGCTCATTTACAATGGTGACCTTCATTCGTACTTTACTACACAATGAGAGACTCAAATCCAACAAATGATAGCACCCATCAAAAACGGACGGACACAAATAGTAATTATAGGGGTTTTTTTACCATTTAATGAAAAGAGCTGTACAAACCATCCAGTAAAGTACAATTTGTGAGGAGAAAAAATTAACTAACATTTCTCAAGGTCAGAGCCCTGCTTCATCAGAGTTAAACGTTATTTGACATGCTGCTAGTATATATACATACATCAATTACTTCATTAAAAAACAGCACATGTTAACTTGTTAAAAACAACTTGGCTTCACATTAATTAAATAACACAGCCAGGACACAACTTGAATATGCAAGAGGCTAATCACTACTTCAGCACATAATGAACTATGATTGAGAATTGTTAAATATTGCACTTAGCTTCCCTGAACTTATAGACATCCATATTGTAAAGGAACTTTCATATTTTATATATAACCATTTGTTAATGTTCCAAATATCCAGTATATTTAGACATATAGTTTGCCACAAAAATGGACATATTTCTAGTTTTAGAGACCCAATGAGAGATCAGTTGAAAAACAAGCAGTCGATTTCAAGGTACTGAGCATGCATGGATGTTTGGTGTCCTTTTGTGATCACCATAGTAACAACATCCCTATTTATGGGATACAGAGGAGGCAGCTAGTGCCTCTCTGACACTGAACCTGCGAGGATTGATGAGTGGAACAGTAGCTCCTTGCTATTCAGCATTATTTTCATAAATTTTAAAAAAACAGAGTTCAAAAGCAAGCTGAGACCTGATAGTCTTACGTATGTGTTTGTTGTTGACCCTCTAGAAATTGGATCAGAAGGGGACAAGAAAAAATAGGCAACAGATAGTATAAATTGCAGCAGAACCAAACACAAGAGTTAGGACTCTCATGACCATGAAATGTAATGGACTTCTATTTTTGTTTTATGCAGGCTAACTATAACAAACTCTAGCTAGAGCTGACAGGGCTGTGAAGAACTACCAAGTGACTAAAGTTAAACATGTGCATAGGAATTATTCAATGCCCGGGTGTAACTTGACCATTTTTTGGAGGTGGTGCACCAAATTTTCAACATGGCCTTTTTGGGACCTCTCCTCATGAAGCGTGCCAGTGTTATTTTGTTCACTTGTACTGAAAGGTGATTTCTCAGAGCGAATGTGCTATTCTGTGACACAGGTGTGAACACACGTTTTAGGCAGGTTGTGGAAAATGACAGCTGTTCTGTGTTGAAGGAGGTGTGCAAAAATGGCAATGTTGAAAATGTGGAGTGAAAATATAAAAAACATTGGCAAAGATAGGAGTGTACGTAGAAACTGCACAATGAACACTCATAACGCAGTCATTTTTTGGAACTTTTTCACCAAATTTGCAACATGAGTTTTTTGGGACCCTACCTCATGAACAGTGGCACTGCCATTTCATGAATCAGTCCCAAAAGGTGATTCCGCACAATGAACATGAAATCACCTTTTGTGACCGAGTAACAAAATGACAGTAACAGTTTTCGTGATGTGGGGTCCCAAGAACCCCATGTTGAAAATTTGGGTCAAAAATTCCCAAAAATGGCTGATTTATTAGCATAAGTTGAAAACTCCACTGAATGCCATTATAGCAGCTTACCTTAGATTCTTCAGTTCACGATTCGGTTTTGAAGAGTGCAGACATGTCCCGGTCCAGAGGAAAAGATGGTGCCAACCTCCAGAGGTAAGTAAGGGGTGAGGGGGTGTGTGGGGAGGAGGGTGCTCAGTGGGAGGGTCAGGATGGGGGAAGGGGGCTGCAATGATGATGAGGGACCTTTTTCCTTTTTATAGGAAAAAAACAAAAATGAGTGCAGTGACGACAAGGGACCATTTTCTTTTTTACAGAAAACAGAAAAAGAATACATTTGGGCACACTGAGGTGGGCTCCCAGTGTGCCACATAACTGTGGAGGGGTTGTACAGGATGCCTACATGGGGATTGGGCACTCCGATGTTGGCGGGGGTGAGGGGGAGAAAACAAAATTAGGCACACTGGGGTTGGCTCCCACTGTGCCACATCAGTGGGGGGGTGCACATAATGCCAACACGGGGATTGGCACCCTGATGTCAGCAGATAAAAATAAACATCTTTGGGCACACTGGGGTGGGCTCCCAGTGTGTCACTTGAGTTGGTGGGGGGGGCACAGGATGCCACGGAGCTGGTGCTGGTGACACAGCTGTGCATGTGTGGCACTCACACATGTGCAGTTGTGATGAATGGCATCTTGCCATTCACAACATGATGGCGCCAACAGAACTGCACGTGCATGAGTCATGAATACGCAGTCCATGCACTGGAATGCAGAAGTAACAGCCAAAATAGTGCGGCTGTTATTCTGCAGCAGCCGATCATCGCATAGGGATTCAAGCTCCATTGAGCTTTCGGTAGATACTTCCAAAAGTCCAATGGAAGGTTCCACGATCAGCTGTTTTATTAGAGCTACTCAGCGATCGCAATAGTGCTGTGGGCATCACCCACAGCGCTAAAAATGGACTTTACAAAAGGGAAAAGAGAATCTTGTGAATGCAGCCTGATAAGGTTTGTGAATTTTACATCAGCACTTGTACTAGTCAGTAGGAATGAGTTAGAACTGATTAAATTACAGTGCTTATGAGTTTACTGAATATATTTATTAAAAAAATGATTTTTGTCTCATACAAAAGCACTACATAAGGAAAATAAATCAATTCTCCAATAACAGGGTAGTTCTTTGAACTACAGAATCTGTATATATGCATTTTTTATGTTTTATTCACTACTGCAAATTATTTAAATAGTGAACTTTAATACATTTACACTAAAAGAAATAATTACACTAAAGGTAAACAGAGATATATTCAAAACATTGCCCTGGTGCAAAACCGAGTTTGTCTGGCCCACTGGCGCAGTGGCAAGGCGACCACTTGCAACGTTGATGTCCTGGGTTCAGGAATGGACCTGGGAGGGCTAGCCGAGCAGAAAAAGATGGCTCTCCTTCTCAAGGAGGGGGGTGTCTGGATGATCAGCAACCACTGGTGGTGGACGAGGGAATCGTGGGAGGGTCGGCACCTGGTTGAGTGGGGGGCCGGACAGATGCTGGCATCATTGTACACATCGCCTCTCAGGGGATCACTGCAGCTGAAAAACCTCTGGTCTGCCAGGTATGACATCCTATCCTGATGCTGTTACCACTGCCACTAGTGTCCACCAGGGAGGTCCAGCTCCCATGGCCCCACCCTGGGGGGGGGTTAGCCAGGGTATGCCACTTGTGACCTTCAGGGATGGGGTGCCTGCCAGGTGACCCCACCTAGGGAGGTAAGCCTGGGCATAGTGGGATGGTGTTTGGGGCAGGGGCTTAGCTCCCTCCTTGGAAGGAATTGGGGGGGCCAGAACCCCTCCAAAAATGAGTTTGCCTTTGCAGACTGGTCTTTGTGTGTAAGAGCACTATTGAAAATGCCAGTTAATATGGGTCAATTCGGTTTGCACTCAGGCAAAGGACAGAGGGGGCACGATGCAAATGAAGGGGTGGGAACCTGAATATTGGCACAGTCCAATATTCAGAGTATGTGTGCTGTGCAATGTCATTGTAGAACCCCTAGCCAGTACACACATGCCATAGATTGAACCCCAGACTTACTCCTGCACAACCGTAGCAGTCAGCAGAAGAAGTGTGGTGGCCTCCCTGTCCTCCAACACAGTGGTCCCTGGTGGTCTAGTGGTCTTCCCCTTGCCAATCATCATCCTGTTCCAAACTAATATGGAACTCTGTGGTGGTCCAGTATTCCCCTCACCAATCCAACCCCCTCCAACCTCACCTCTTCCATTAATAAATAAAATATATCTCTCTGGTAGTCTAGTGGTCCTTCCTCCCTCCCTCACCGATCGCTGCCCCATTCTAAATGAATATAGGACTCCCTAGTGGTCCAGTGATCCCTCCCCCCACTGATCACCATCCCAGTCAGAAATAAAATTATTCCTGGAGGCTAGTGGTCCCTCCCCCCACCCATTCGTCTGCCCAGGACCTATAACAAGTATTCCCCGGAGTACATGTAAACCCCATCCCCAATCCCCTGTCTAGGTAACATAACCCATTCCCTGGTGGTCTAGTGGACCCCAGTTTCCCACCCTGGCAGGTAGTGACCCAGCACCCTGCTCCCCCATCCCCAAACTGAGCTGCTGACCAGCAGAACCCTCCTCTCTCCACCACAGCTGGTCACCATTTGAGCTGTCACTGAGCGCCTACAATATAATACTGCACATGTTCAGTGACAGTTCTGTCGATGGCCAGCCATGGTGGAGATCAGAGTGCTGTGCTGGTTGCCAGCTCCATTTCAGGATGGGGGGAAAGTGGGGTGGTGGATCACTACCTGCCAGGGTGGGAGTCCACTAGACCACCAAATAATAGGTTACATTACCTATACAGGGGATCAGGGATGGGGGGGTTACACTGGAAAGAGGGGAATACTTGTTATAGGTACAGGGCAGATGAGCAGGTGGGGGAGGAACACTAGCCTCCAAGGATAATTTTATTTCTGACTGGGACAGTGATCAGTGAAGGGGGAGGGAGCACTAGACCACCAGGGAATTCTATATTAATTTTGAATGAATGATGATCAATGAGAGGGAGAGGGACCACTAGACTGCCAGGAAGATATATTTTATTTATTAATTGAACAATAATCTGTGGGGGGGGGGCCACCAGATCAACAGGGAGTTTTATATTCATTTTGAATTGGATGGCAATCACTGGGGGGGTGCACTACTAGCACCAGGGATAGCACTAAGGAAACAGGCAACCAGGGGTGCTGCCATGCAATACAGCCTCACTCTCTATACAAATGGGCCCATAATGGGAATGCAAATGGACCCTTAGCACCTTGCATGCCCAATGGGCTCATTTGCATAGGTCCCTTTGAATATGGGGATTTTTGCCAAAGTGCAGTCCATTGTGGCACTCTACTGTAGGGGCCATGTCTGCCCAGCGCTAGGTGGCTTAGCAATGGGTCTCACTGGCCTATATTCAGTGGAATAGCACTGATGTACTATTCCACTGAATATAGCTGTTTTAGACACCTGGGCAACTGCATGGGGCAGCACAAAGTTTTGGCCTTTCCTTTGCCCAAATTTGAATATTGGGCCCCTGAGTTCTAATGTGCATCTGGCTTGAACTTATTAAGAAATAATGGCACTGGTTTATTTTTTGACACAGTAAGAGAATGAAGTGTGATGTTATATTTTTGCAATTATTTCATAATCATCTATAACCTTTTAGGCATTTCAATTCTGAAGAAGTAGTCAGTCTATGCGTCAGACCATGAAACCTTGACCAATATGCTATGATATGCCAAATATAGGTTGTGAGACCTATTAATTAAAGAAAAGGATGCCTAAATAATATACCAGTGAATGGGTATGTTCCTCTACTGTGCATGGTAGAAAGCAGCAACCTACTCCCCAAACTCCTGATAGATTTTAAACCACATCCTGGTGCTTTGCTGATCCACAGGTTGCTGCCAGGGTTGCTGTATAAATTGAATGAACCACCTTACTCTCCCACTTTTCAGACTGAACCTGACCCAGCTGTCATTGCTGCTGCTACTGCTACTCCATCTGACCTGAGTGAGGGTTAGGAAAGGGTGTGCCTCATAGGAGGAAACCATGCTTATCCGTTAATTTAATTGGCCAGAGCACTGCTTCCCAAAGTTGGAACTGATTTCATTGACACCAAACAGTTTTTTTACCAAACTGATTGAAACATGCTTTCAGTGGATTTTTAATATCATGCATAAAATACTCCCGCACTACAAAGGAGCCATTTGTTTTTTTATGTACTATGGACTGGTGGTAGTGGTACTAGTGGCTAGGAGGGGGTACATACAGAGGAATTTGACAGTGATTAAGAAATGATTTCCTTTTCTTTCCAGTGTGGAATGATGTGCCTTTGGATGGCATCTGTCACGGCAGAAAGGGCAGCTGATATGATACATGAGAAGATAATATAATCGGATATAATATGATATCAGGATATGATATAAGATGATCATATGGACTACAGGACCCAGGGCAGCATGGTTTCACCAGGGGGAGGTCATGTCAGACCAACCTCGTTGAATTTTTGACTGGGTGACTAGGGAGGTGGATCAGGGGAGGGCAGTGGACATGGCCTATCTAGACTTCAGCAAGGCCTTTGACACTGTGCTGCATAGAAGGCTATTACATAAACTGGGGAATATAGGTGTGGGCAGGACAGTAGTGTGATGGGTAGGTAACTGGCTGGGTGGCAGGACACAGAGGGTGGTGGTAAATGGCTCTCACTCCACAGAGGGAAGAGTGACAAGTGGAGTACCACAGGGATCAGTGCTGGGTCCAGTCCTATTCAACATCTTCATCAGTGACATTGTGCGGGATCTAGAAGGCAGAATTTCCCTGTTCGCTGATGACACAAAGCTCTGTAACAGATTGGACACACCAGAAGGCATAGACAGAACGAGAAGGGACCTGCAGAAACTTGAAGAATGGTCAGGGGTTTGGCAGGTGAAATTCAATGCAAAGAAGTGCAAGATAATGCATATGGGGCACAAAACCCTGGCACAATATATTAGTTGGGGGGTGAGGATATAGCATGCACCAAGCAGGAAAGGGATCTTGGGGTTATCATCTCTGATGACCGCAAGGTAGGGAGAAAAAGTGCGATAAGGCAGCAGGTAAAGCAAATAAGATGCTGGAATGCATAGGCAGGGGCATCACCAGCAGGGAAAAGGGAGGTCATAATTCCACTATACAAGACACTAGTGAGGCCCACCTGGAGTACAGTGTACTGTTCTGGAGACCTTACCTATGTAAGGACATAGACAGGGTAGAGAAGGTTCAGAGGAGGGCAACAAAGATGGTACATGGATTGCATCACAAGTCCTATGAGGACAGGTTGAAGGACTTGAATATGTACTCCCTGGAGGAGAGGAGGGAGGGGATATAATAGAGACATACAAGTATCTTACAGGGAGGAACAGGGTGCAGGAATACACTATTTTTAAGCAAAAAAGATGTTCCAGGACTAGAGGGCATGGGATGTAGTTGGAGGGAGGATGATTCAGAGGAAACGTGAGGAAGAATTTCTTCACAGAAAGGGTGGTGGACAAGTGGAACACCCTGCCAGAGGAAGTGGTGGGGTCTGAAACAATCACAGGATTTAAGAATGCATGAGATAGACAAAGGAATTCTGGAGGTCAGGGGTGAGGGGCAACAGACTTCTAGGAAAACATAAAGCGAACTTGCAAGCTCAAATGGGCAGACTGGGTGGGCCGTAGGCCCTTATCTGCTGACAGTGTCTATGTATCTATGTATCATATAATCTCATATATTATATCATTTAACATATGCTTGATATTATTTATGTGGCAAGAAAACATGAATCATGAAGCTGAAGTCCTGATTTTGGTTTGTTGCTTGACACTCTTTCCTCATGCTAATTTGAGAAGTCACTAATGACAAGAAGGGACTGTGAGAAATTGGGCAGCAAATATAGATGAGGGAATATGAGATGATGACAGGATGAGGAAAGTCAGGAAAATAATTTTTTACCCTAGTTTGACAGTTGGGCAAATGACTGCTCCCCAAAAACTGTTTTGGATACCCTGTCACACAATTTGTGTCAGTTCATCCATTGATCAATTTTGGGTCTTGGGAGATCAGGCAATGCTACACAACAAAGATACTTACTGCGACATGATGTGTAAAGTGTGGGGAGTAAAGCTTGGCAAACTTATATGATACCACTGTTGTTTCATGAGAAGTGGCAGAGCCACAGAACATTGGATGTCTCGGTGGATGGAAAGAATTCCAAAATCATTGCTATTCAAGAGTTAAGCCTTCTTTAACTCAGCTTTTGGATTATTTCAGCAACTGGAAACCTCCACTGCACTTGTAATACTTTGGGCAAGACAGAGTGTATTCTGGAACGTCTTTCTTCATCTTTGCGGTCTTATTCATCCCTCAAATACTAATATGGAGGCCAAACAGCTTCGACCACATGAGAAATTTGATTTGGATATGGACAACCTGCAGACATGGTGGATGAGGTCAGCATGCACAGTGCATTCAAGACCATAAGTCAGATGTTAGTGATGTTCTACAAAATAAACCACAGGCAATGTAAAACCAGAAATGAATACTGGATGGGCAAAATAATGACAGGTCAGGTGTTCCTGTGGGAAATGAGACTCTGATTGTTGTCAAGAGGCAACTGGGCATTAGAGGAGAAACATTTCGGAAGTCTAGTTCAGTTAGTGTACAAAATGAAACAGGTAGGAAGGTAGTCAGGCTTGGGCTGGCAGTATAGCCTAGAGGTTAGAGTAACTAGGTGTGAAGAAGCTTGGTACATCCAGCAGATCAGACCTGGGTTTGATTCTCACAACCTCCACTTGCATACTGTGCAACTCTGAGCAAGTCACTTAACCACCGAGTGCTTCCCGGTCGCCCCTGAAAACAGGCACTTGTGCCTAGCGGACCTTACCCGGTTACATAAAAATAAAATTCCAGTTACCCAGTTCAGTTAGTGTATGAAATGAAACAGACAGCAAGACAGCTGGGCATTAGGAGAAGAATTCCGGTAGCCCAGTTCAGTTAGTGTGTGAAATGATACAAACAGGAATAATGAGGATTCAAAGTTAAAGCAGTAGTGCATGACAGCAGTTACATTTTTGATTTACACTTTTTTATTCTGCTTTAGATTGCCCCATAATTCCTATCTTGTATAATACATTTCTTTACCCATTTTGACTCTGCTTTAAAGATCACCTTTCATAATGGTCCAAAAAGTTACTGCTTGTAGTCATTATATGCAGTACTAGACATGAATGGGTGTGTGCATTTGTTATTTTTGGCCAATGTTTACTCTACCTTCCATAATTTGGATTTGTTTTTGAGCCCTGCTTTAGCCATGTTGCACTTGCCTTTGCTGTTCAGCTGCTGGGCTGCTTGCTCACGATGACATCACTATAGGGTAGAGGAGTGACTCACACTGTGCCATAAAGTGCAGTCACAGCAGTTTTGCAAGGGAAAACTACCAGTACGCAATGTACATAATTTGTTCCCCCTTCACCAAGACACCATTAGCAATGCATTATGCCAAAATCCAAATGCCTTGTCAGTATGTTTTTTTTTGTAAAATTTATTTACTTATGTCTCTGTAACAAAGCATGATGACTGACAGATCAAGTTGCTGTCAGCACCTTTCTCGGTCCTTCTGATTTTCATGCATAAATTACCCATTCTTGCATTGATTCTGGAATTGCATTTCATTACTGTCCTCTGCAGTTAATTTTGCATTCTGAGCTGCTAAAAACTGCAGGGTGTACCAGAACTTCTGTAACAAGCCTGGTGTTGCTGTGGACTCGGGGCTGTACTTCTCACATTACTATATGGCAGAGGAGTGACTCACATTTCAGTACAGTGAAGTTGCAGCAGTGTTGCAAGGGAAAACTACATTACTAGGTGTGCACACTGTGGCCCCTCTTCACCAAGACACCCTGTTAGCAATGCATTATGCCAAAATCCATATGCCTTGGTGAGGACTGGTGACCAGTTTACCATGGCCAAGTTTAGGAGTGGTTTGCTTATGTCAAGTGTTTTGAGGGGTCAATACTGAATATATTTGGGGGTGTTAGGTGAGGACGTAGCTTCCTGATACAGTAGGTGGGGCAGTGGTAACTAAGCATGTCAAGAAGAATACATGCAGAGTAGGATGGGTTGTTAACACCCAGTTGAGCAAGGTATGGGACAGGGAGCGAAGGTTGGGGCAAGTTGAGTCTTTGATTAGTTGGGACAGGTTTAGTGCTTCAATCTGGGCAGACTAGTGGGCCAAGCGGTCCTTATCTGCCATCAAAGTCTATGTTTCTATATGTTTCAAATCTGGAGGCATGAGTTTTGAGATGAGGAGAAAAGCCAATCCACGCTAAATTTGCCAAGAAGAATCAGTTTAACTGCAGGTGCAAGGGAGGTGATGGAGGTAACACAGTAGACAAGGGGGGGAAGTTTGGTTGAGGCATACAGAACCCCAACAAAAAGCGGTGTAGAGGAAGGAAAGGCGAGCTTAGCTAGGAGGAGTTTGTGGGATTTAGGGATTGTTTCATGATGGGAGATGGTACATGTAATAGAGTTGTGGGAGTAGATTGCAACCCCTGCCCCCCCTTTTACCCTGGTCTTGCCGGTGGATGTTAAAGTTAGGGAGGGTAAGTTGGTCGTCGGGGATATGGGAGGATAGCCACATTTCTGAGACACAGAGAATGTCCGAGGAGTGCTGAGTGATCCAGCCTTTTAAGTTGTCCAATTTAGGGAGGCTACGGGCATTTATGTAGAAAAGCCTCAAGCCTTTGGGGAGGGCAGTTGAAGAGGTGGTGTTAGGGGAGCCAGGGTTTAGCTCAACATCCCCAGCAAGGAGTAGAAGAAGAATGAGAAGGTGAAACTGGGGATAATGACAGTTTTGCTTTAGGCGGTAGCCTTGTGGTGGGGACAAGAAATGTCAGATGGACTCAATATGAATGAGGGAGCAATGAAATAGCCCAGGGTGAATTATGGGCATATGGAAGAGGGGTAGGATGAGAGGGCGGGGAATGGAGAAGTAGGTTGGTTGGTCACACAGAGGCAGGATGCGGAGAGGATGGTGCTGGAAATGGAACGGGCAATATCGGTAGGGGAGACTAGCAGAAAGAAAAGGAAGGCTAAGAGGGGATGAAGGAGAATACATAGGGAAGCGATTGGGTCTCAGAGAAGAGGAAGATGAAGCAACAGTGGCCTCTACTGGCCAGCAAATATAAGGTGCAGATGGTAAACTCTGGAGACACAAAAAATAGCAGAGGCAGGTGTAACAGTCATGTGATACCAAATACCTATAAATAAAAAGCCGGCCGAGGGTGGGTAGTTGCTGCGCTAGTGGGTGGGAAAAACAGAAGCACACAGTGGAGCAAAAATGGTGTTCCATACCTGCTGCTGAAGTTAGCAGGCAGAGGCCCCAACTGTGGACTCAGGTTGCTGGCTTGTGGGGGGGGATGGGAGAGAGGAGAGCTACCGGAGCGGCACTCTTGCCGACAGCCTGCTGGAGAAAAAGAGATGAAGCACAGTGAGTACCTGTATTTGTGAACTGCAAAGAATGGTCACGGGTAAAACAAAAGAAGGGAGCAAACAAAGGCTGGGGTCAAGGTGCTAAAAACAAGCACAGTGGAAGGGGGGGAAGAGGGGACTGGAGTGAGGAAAAGGGAGGAGATCAACAGGCTAACATTTAGCTATGCGTGCTACTGAATACAAAGCTGACTGTCAATGGCGGCATTTAGAAACTGGCACCTGCCCACATTAAGTTATTGATTAAGTCCAGGCCACAACAGCATCTTAAGGAATGCTGTGACAACACACTGGTAAAACCAGTCCTTAGAGGAGACCTTAACATAAATGCCTTAAGGGAACTTTACAAACATGCTGTAAACACCTAAACAGTAGACATGCTGCCTTAAGGGACCTGCATAAACAGACAAAATTATGAAGGACCTACAGTAGAACTGCACCATAGAGTTTCAATCAGTTGCTGCCCTCTGACACAAAAACAGAAGCTCGCAGTGGAGCAGAAGTGGTGTTCCATACCTGCTGCTGAAGTTAGCAGGAAGAGGCCCCAAACATGGATTCAGGTTGCTGGCTTGCTGGGGGCAGCTATCGGAGTTGCACTTTTGCCAACAGTCTGCTGGTGCTGAAGTTAGCAGGCAGAGGCCCCAGCCATGGATTTGGGTAGCTGACTTGCTGGGGGGGAGCTACCACAGCTGTGCTCTCGCCGACAGCCTGCTGCTGAAGTTAGCAGGCAGAGGCCCCAGCCATGAAGTCAACAAGAGCTTTTTGTGACCCCACTGCATGAACAGTGACACTATCAGTTCATTAGCCAAAAGGTGATTTTGCACAGTGACTGCCATTTGATGCCACAAGTGCGAAAACACATTTTGAACAGGATGTAAATATGACAGTTGTGCTGTTCATGAGGAGGTGTTCTGTAAATAAAAATGGTAATGTTGAAAATCTGGAGTGAAAATATAAAAAAATTGGTGAAGTCATGAGCTTTCGTAAAAACTGCGCAACACACACCCCTAATGAAATTATTTGGGGGATTTGTTACACCAGATTTTCAACATAAGTATTTTGGGACCTCCGCTCGTGAACAGTGGCACTGATTTTCTTAATCTGACCCGACCGTTGATTTCACGCAGTGACCATGCCCATTGTGCACCAGATGTGTGAAACCACATTTTGGGCAGGATGTGAAAAATGACAACTGTACTGTTCATAAGGAGGTGTGCAAAAATGGCAATGTTAAAAATCTGGAGTGAAACTATTAAAAATTCCCGAAAAGTTACAAGTGTGCACAGAAACTGTGCAATGCATGCTCATAACAGTCATTTTATGAAATTTTGTCACCAAATTTTCAACATAGGCATTTTGGGACCTCCACCCATGAACAGTGTCACTGTGATTTTCTTAATCTGTCCCAAACATTGATTTCCCACAGTGACCATGCCATTGTATGCTGGATGTGTGAAAACTCATTTTGGGTAGGATGTGAAAAATGACAGCTGTGCTGTTCATAAGGAGGTGAGCAAAAATGGCAATGTGGAAAACCTGGAGTGAAAATATTAAAAATTCTTGAAGTTACGAGTGTGGGTGGAAACATAGTAATGTTTTGGAATTTTTTCACCAGATTTGCAACATAGGCTTTTTGGGAGCCCACCTCATGAACAGTGACACTGACATTTTGTTAATCGGTCCCAAAAGGTGACTGCAAATCACCTTTTGGGACGAAATAATGACATGACAGTGATTGAATTTATGAGGTGGGGTCCCATGAACCCCATGTCAAAAAGTTGGTGCCAAAAGTCACAAAACTGGCCAAGATATCCACCTAAGTTGAAAAAAAAAAAACATTTACCGTATGCCATTATATAGCTTACTGGCATTCCTTCAGTTCACTATCGACTTTGAAGAGTGCAGACGTGTTCTCGCTCCACCGAAGACCATTTCACTAGGCTTTGGAGGTAACTATGGGGTGAGAGGGGTGGGGAAGTGGGGTGTGCGCATAGGGTGGGTGCAGGTTGGGGGGGCACTGCAGACAATGAGGGACCGTTTTCTTGTTTACAGGTTAAACAAAATTAAAAACACTGTTGCAGAAAGTTTTTCCTTTTTACAGGGACATCTGGCATGCTGGGGTGGGCTCCCAGCATGCTCCTAGGTGTTTTGTGGGGGGGGGGAACTGGAACTGACAGGGACTGGGCACCCCATCAGCAAAGAAAAAAGTGTATTTTTTGGGGGGGCATGATGCTGAGGGGGATTGAGCTCCCCCCCTCAGCAGACAAATTATTGGACAGGGGAACCATTATGATGATGGGGATTGGGCTCCCCTGTTGGCAAATGAACTGGGGAGGGGGCATACCAGCAGGGGGATTGGGCACCCCTGATGTCAGCTTTCTGGGGACCAGAGGCAGACAGTGACAGTGACAGCAGTCACCATGTTTATTGAAATATTACACCAGGCAAGGCAAGCCTTGCAATGGGGAGTTGTTCCCTCATTGCAGCAGCGAAATTCTTTCAAGTTGGTGGCACGCTTTTGCACTACTGTCATAGACAGCATGCTCATTTGTCGATGCCACAGAGACAAGCCAAAGAAAGCAGAGGGGGCATTGGCCATAACACGACCGCAGCTCCACAACCTGCTACTCAAGCAAGCTGTCACATGTTTCTTGCACACGCACACAAGCAAACATAAAAAGCATGCTTAAAATACAACATGGCATGATCAGTATCTGCAGTCCTGTAACTGCCAGAGGTTGTCAGCTCTACTGAGAGCTTTTTTTTTGGTCTGCTGCCAAGTGTGTAAAATTAAGAACACTGCAGGAATGTGTGTGTGTGTGTCACGCACATGTGCGCTCATGACCTTGGATTTATAATCTGAGAGATACAGTATTTACATGAATTTTACTCCCTCTATTAACAGAATCTCTTTGGTTATGGCATACATTAATTTGTCCCTATGTTCAAGTTAAATGTCTGTGGCTGAACTCCATCTTACAGTCTCTTTCCTTAATGAGACATGATAGCTAGTGCAGCCTACTCAGATAAGATATTCCCAGAATTCATAAGGTAGAGTTGTCATTTTTTAGCTGTTTGCTATCCTGAAGACATTGATTTCCCACAGCGACCGTGCCATTGTGCACCACATGTGCGAAAACACATTTTGGGCAGGATGTGAAAAATGACAGCTATACTGTTCATAAGGAGATGTGAAAAAATGGCAATGTTGAAAACCTGGGCCCGGATATTCAGAAGGGTTGAGCATGGTGCAACACTGTTGTGCCATGCGCAACCCACTGATGCACCCTGGTGCGATATTGAATGGGGGCTGTGCCTGGTACAAATCCCGATGCACAGGAGTGCATCAGTAATGTATGCGACATAGGTGGGGGGGGCATGTCCATGCATACTCCTGCACATCACGATATTCAGACCAGGATGTGCTGAGCCTATGCACGTGCAACCCCTACTTGCGCTGCACACAGATGAGCCAAAAAAAAAAAGGAACAATGTCTGGGCACCCACAGGTGAGCTGCCGTATTGCAGGGTGCAACATGGCAGCTGCCACCTGTGGGTGGCCACCCGAGCTCTGGCTGCACCTTCGTGGCGGCAACCCCCATGCCCTATCACAGGCATATACTGTTAAATGTAAGTCCTATATCCCTGGTGGTCCAGTGGACCACTTGCAGCCCGATTGCAGGCATCTGTAGAAAAAGATAAGTCCAATGTCCCTGGTTGCATTGATCCATTCACATATCTGGACTGTGTAGTATGGTATGGACTGCACGCCCATTGGCTCACGCTGTAGACCAATGGGCATACAGTCCTACCATATGGTGTCAGTCGGCGGGTGGCAGGCAGGTGGGGTGCTGCCGCCCGCTGCTGACCAGGGGGGAGTGGGGTGGTGGGGCTCAGTGGGCGAGTGGGGAAGGGGGTACCGCTGGACCACCAGGGATATTGGTGCTTTCCTCTTTATTACATATGCCCGCATTGGGCTGCAAGCGGTCCACTGGACCACCAGGGATATTGGACTTATCTTTTACTACAGATGCCCGCAATCAGGCTGCAAGCGGTCCACTGGACCACCAGGGATATTGGACTTATCTTTTTCTACAGATGCCTGTGATCCAGCTGCAAACAGTCCACTGGACCACCAGGGATATCGGATGGTTATTTTATTCTACAGATGCCCACGATCGGGCAGTGGGGCACATTGCCGCAATTTGCAGGGGGCATAGGTCCCTGACGGCTGCAGCCTGGCAGGGCACCAGGTGCAAATCACCGGGGATCGGTGCACCTGCATGCAAATGGGGCCATAATGACATGCAAATAGCCCCATTTGCACCTTACATGCATTATGGCCCCATTTGTATGTGCACTTTTGAATATCGTGGTACTTGCGCTAGCGCATCCCACCGCTCCACTCTGGCTACTTGCGCTGGCGCAGTACCACTGCGCCATGCACACTGCGGGTGGCCAGGGTGCGATATTCAATGGTGCTGCACCATGGCACAGCTCCATTGAATATCACCCTATCAATGCCCCTGCGCAGCCAAGTTGCACTGCACCCAGGCTTGCACCACAGCTTGGCGCAATCTGAATATCCGGGCCCTGGAGTGAAAATATTAAAAATGTCCAAAATTACAAATGTGCATGGAAACTGCACAATGCACACTCATAACAGTCATTTTTTGGACTTTTTTCGCCAGGTTTGCAACATAGGCTTTTTGGGAGCACGTCTTATGAACAGTGGCACTGTTGCTTCATTAACCAGTCCCGAAAGGTGATTCCATGCAGAGACCTCAAAATAACCTTTCAGGATTAAATAATGAAATGACAGTGACTGTGTTCATGAGGTGGAGTCCCAAGAACCCCATGTTGAAAATGTGGGACTAAAACTCCCCAAAATGGCTAAGATATCCATCTAAATTGACACCCCCCCATTGATTGCCATTATCGGACTTACCGTAATGTCTTCTGTTTTTGGTCAGCATTTGGAGAGTGCAGACATGTTCCTGGTCCACTGAAGATCACTGCTCCTGACTTCTGCAGGTAAGTATGGGTGATGGGGGGGTGCAAGGAAGTACAGTGTGCAGAGGAAGGGTGTGGGTTGGCTGAGGGGGCAGCTGGCAACAATGAGGGGCTGTTTTCTTGTTTTTCAGGTTAAATGTAAAAAAGAAAAAGACATTGTGGGTCCATTTTTTTTTGTCAGGGAAATCTGGATGTTGACACACTGGTGTGGGCTTCCATTGTGCCACACTACTGGGGGTATCAGTGCCAACCCGGGGACTGGACACCACAAGTTTTGGAAGATATGTATGGGGGTGTATCTGACACCGGGAGTGAGCATCCCAGTGTCAGAAACACAAAAGCAGGGTATGGCACACTGGGGTGGGCTCCCAGTGTGCCACATTAAAGGATGTTTGGAGCGGTCATTAAGCACCCTGATGTCACTAGGCAGAGGGGTCCACCAGCGTGATTGGGATCACGCTTATAGTACAAGTGCCTTCAGGCACTCAATACTCTCAGCTCATATGGCACTAGGCTGTGGCCTACTCCACACAGCTAGGAGAAACTTCACAACCAGGACACACAGGGATGTGGAGAAGGCAGGCAAGGAAAGTGCCTCCCTCCCACTGTTCAGGCAGGGACTGGTGGGGTGGCAAGGCAGAGAAGTTACAAGCTTTGCCCTCCTTCTGCCACCATCACGTTGATTCTTTCTCCAAGAAAGGCATGTGGGGGATGTAGGGGAGGTGTGTTATCTGTGCCGCTGCATGACAAGCTTGTCTCTGATTGCAGCGGCAAGTTTGTTTCAAGTTGGTGGCACTGCATTAAACCTGTGTCACGGCTAGCATGCTCGTTAGTTGGGGAATGAAGGACACATCTTCTAAAGCATGCCCTGCATTCACCAAAACTGACACACCTCTGCATTTCTCCTACTACTATTTCCTACTGCCACAAAATGTTGCTTGCACACACACAGGACAACATAAAAAGGACAGAGATGTCCATTGATTATCTCATTCATGTCCTATCTCCTTTAAAGTTACAATGTTTCAAACCTTCCTTTTGTCATTATGCTGCTACCAGTTAAGATGGTGAATTGTGATATCATCCCCTTTGCAACAAAGAGAAATTGTAACTGTATTGTTACTTGGAAAGCAGAAGTCACTGGATAGTTTAATAACTTCAGTGTCTGAAAGAACAGGACTGTAACAGGAATAGAAAGGAAGATTCTGAAAAACAATTCAGCTTCTTCTGTTTAGAGCGGTATTGCACCTAATGAACGGGCTGGTGTGCCCCCCCCAAAAAAAACATATATGCTATACCACCTATTTGCAAGACTTATGTTTGTCCAACAGAAGATATTAAACTAACCAGCTTCATGATTTCCAAGGACCTATTCAGCTACAATCTCTCTTTACTGCAAGAATATATACAAGATTTTCTGAATCCAAGTTTAATAAACGGCAAAACAAACCACCTTTATTATCAGTGTTCCTATTATCTGGCAGCCAGGAGGAATGCACTTTATTTTCAAATTTTTAGAACCAGCTAAAACCCACAAAACTACTAAGAAATCAGAAAATGAGACACATTTTATACCAAAAATATGTTTTTAGACTTATTGGACAATTGAAAATAAAAGCATACAGGGCATGCAACAGACCTGAGGAACATCACATTTTTTTAATGTCAGCTCCAATCTGTTCAGTCTTACTCTTTTTCTGGCTCAGTTTATAATATCAGTGAAAAGAAAGAAAGAACAAAAAACGCACCTAGCCATTTGCTTTGAGTTGTTAATTGCAGCTGGTATCCTTTAACATGTGTAAGGCAACTCCATCTACACTTCCCCAACAAATGGCATCAGTGCTCACTGATGTGTTCAAACATCCTGCTATCTAGTGTCCCTGATAAAATAAAATAAAAAAATACAGTTGAGTTTTTTTAATGTCTGCGCTTATCAGAACAGCTTTTAAAAATCACCAAATTTCCTTTCTCCTTTTACTGACAGTACAAAATGAGCCATAGCTATTTCTTCCAACAATACATGAAAGAAAACCCTATGGTTTGTCATTACTTGATATCTTTCACTTGTCATTTGCATTTCACACTTCTGAGATCAAAGGTTTCTTAATAGATTATAAACTTCTTCTTGGGGGAGACTAATATTCTGAAAGCTGTATTTAGCAATTCAATTCATTTACACTACCCTTTATCTGTTGAATTGTCCTTAAAGCAGACTTGATTTTAACAATATATAAATAACACGGTTTTGCAAATGTATCCCTTACAAATTCTGCTTATTTGCAAGACAGCATATGTTTATCCTAACAAATCTGCCCTACTGTCACATTCAAAACATTATCCCCTATCTACTTGCCACTTATAAACTTGATTATTTGAAGGCACTTAACCATTATTCATTCCCCAGTCCTATTTACAACACTGGTACACATATTACATATTTCTCAAACTTCAAAGAAAAAATACACTTTATCATCAAAGTTTGTATTTACCAAGTACTGTGCCAATGATTAAAATAATTTGACCCCCCCCCAAAAAATGTGCACTCACATGAAACTGCATGTGTAACTGTAAAGATATTTAAAAATGTATTTATGAATGCATTACTAATACCAATGCTTTCAAAGTTTTGAAACATCTGTCCTTGCAGTACTGTTACACACTAGTGTATCTAAACTGCGCCCAACGTATACTTTCTGTTATGTGTGTTGCTGATTTGCTACACTCAAACATACTGATACACCTAAACACTGTATCATTTTTCTGTACAGTTTATCACAGATACTGTTCCTATAATAAAGATATCTGAAGCCTCATGTTGAGCTGCTTAATTAATACATTTTAAAATACCTCAACCACATACAGCTGCACATCGTAATCAATCTAAGTGCCTCTAAATTCCTGCCCATGCAATTTTAAATGTGTATTGTGCTGCTGTTTCTCCCATCATTTTACATTAATATTGCATGATGTCTTTTTCTTTCTCTTAAGATGGGCACATTTATTTATTTATTTATACATATCGGAATTACAATCCTTTGAGTCATGGACTCATTTCCAAAGGCTTCTCGTCAAGTGTACAGAGACAATCACAGGGTTACAAAGTTCCATAGACAATCACAGGGTTACATAGATACATCACCAAACACAATAATACAGTAAGTTAGTACAGACAGGTTGTAATGACAGTGTACATTTACATATGGCAATGTCATTGGCCTATACAAGGTTGTAGCTAGGCAATTAGCACAAGAAATGCAAGTGGTACACTGGACTGGTGCATAAATTAGATGTCCTGGGGACATTGTCATAGTAGATTGTGGACTAGCATTTGGGCCCGTAGGTTGGAGGACCCACCAGGTATAGGAACCCTGGATGGTTATGCACATCTACAGCAGCAAATGGCAAATAGGTGGTTCCTGAGAGCAATTTTAAAGGGACCTATTTTAGGGAGGTTGGTTATAGCAGAAGGGAGGGAGTTGAACCAGGACAGGGCCCTGTAACAGAAGGACCGCTGTGCAAGTGAGGTCTTGACCCTAACTACCAGGAGGGTGGACTTGCAGGCACTGTGGGTAGACATGGTGGGGGTAGCATTTCTGGAGGGAGGAAGTCGCCCCAGGGGTGGAGAAACCTAGGAGTACTTTTTTCGGTCTGCAGGCAAGCTTGATAGAGGAGACTCTCCTCAAAGTTGAGCACACTGGCAAAGGAGTATAGTGAGCAGGTGTGTGCATCTGTTAGCACCAGTCAGGAGCCTGCAGGCCTTATTGATGGACATTCGTACCTTAGTAGGCACAATGTTGTCTGTGGCTGTATAGATTGGAAGGCCATAGTCTACCAAGGAAAGAAATGAGGAGGTGACAGCTAGCCAGAGCACCTCAGGGGGCAGGCAATCCCTATGGCAGTATTAAAGGCCAATCCATGTGTTCATGGTAGAGGAGAGGGTGCTAATTTGGGAGTGGAAGGTGAGGGCAGGATCGAAAGTAATGTCCAGGTACCCATATGAGGACACCTGTTCAGGGGGGTGCTGAGTGCTGGGAAGTATCTGGAGGGGGTGTTTCTGGCCTTGCTTTGGTGGTGGGTGAAAAGCATGGATTTTGTTTTTTTTAGATTGATGACCAACCTGTGGTCTATGCACTAGCATATTGTCTGGTTGAAGGAGTGCTGGAGGGGTTTGGGTGTGAGGTGAAAAGGACTGCATCATCCGCATAGAGAAGGATCCTACCAGCACAGGAGCTGGGTAGCCTGTTAAAGTAGAGGCTGAAGATAAGAGTGCCTAGTATGGAATGCTGGGGAACACCAGAGCGGACTGGCCAGGTGTTGAATGGGGTGCTGTGGATTTTAATGCACTGGGATCTGGAGAACAGGTAGCTGTTGAACCAGGAGAGAGGCCCTTGGGAGAGACCGAGTTGGAGAAGAGAGTCAAGCAAGAGGGGATGGCAGACCATGTCAAAGTCCTTGGAGAGGTCGATAAAGACCTCCCCAGCCAGGTGGCCAGAGTCCAAGGTGGAGTGCAGGAAATTGGAGAACTCCAGGAGAGTTCTGGTGGTACTGTGGCCCAAGTGGAAACCATGCTGCTTCCTGCACATGATATCGTGTTTGGCCAGGTATTCTGTGAGCTGATCTGCCACTATTTTTTCTAATGCTTTGGAGAGCAGGGGGAAGATGGAGATCATCCAGTAGTTACTAGGAGAGAAGCTGTCTCTACCTTTGAGTATTGGTGTGATGACTGGTGTCTTCCAGGCAAGGGGGAACTGACTGAGACACAGTGAGCAATTGAGCAGGTCAGTGAGTGAGGCAAGTACTGCATCCAGTACCTGACAAAGGAGCCTGATGTCCAATGGGTTGTTGCAGGGACTGGTACTATTGAGGGCTTTAATTAGATATGGCCTGGCTTCTTGTGGGGATATAGTGCGGGGGTAGAAAAGTGGATGATGGAGGATGGGTGGCTGTGTGGGGGGGACTGGGTCAAAGAAGTTGCTGGGGAGGACTGAACTGAGATCAGAGAAGGCAGTGTTGAGGCAGTCAGTTATATTTTGGGGGTCTGTGGTGGTGGAGCCATTGACAGTGAGTTGGGATGGGGCGGACAGCGCGACTTCCCATTCAGTTCCTTTATACTGTCCCAGAACTTCCTGGCAGTCCCCCAGGAACAGGCAAGGGCTGCTCTGTAATATTCAGCCTTGGCCTTGCAGATGGCCCAGGTACACTTGTTGCACTCGATATTATATGCTTGTCTAGCTGCTGGTTTACCAGATTCAGCAGCTCTATGCCATAGGTTGTCCCACAGTCTCAGTTGCTGAATGAGAGATGGGGTAATCCATGGTGCATTTTGTTTCTTGGTTTGGGTCTTTGTAAGGGGTGCAAAAATGTCACAGACCTTTTTAAAGGAGCAAGTGAAGAAGTCTAGTCCCAGGTCAATATTAGGGGCGAGATATATGGGGGTCCAGTCCCATTGGGTAAGGTGCGATCTGAGTTTTTTTGAGGCTGCTGGGGCGAAGGCACCAGCAGAGGACTGTCCTGGGCACTGATTTGCAAATCAGAGAAAACCATGTGAAAAGAACCAGGAAATGGTCACTGAGAGAGTTTGGGAGGATATCGATATCCCCAATGTTATGGGGGTGGTTGGTGAGGACAATGTCCAATAAGGTGTGAGCTCCATTGGAGGGGTTGTACCTCATAGGCTGAGAGACAAGTTGAGTCATATCGAGGGCAGCGAAGGTGTCTCTGATTTGGGATGCTGAACTGGCAAGCCAGTTTGTGTTGAGATCCTTCAGAAGGATCTGCTCAATCTTATGTGGCAGGTCAGTGAGGTAGTCAGAGAGTGAGAGAATGGCTGGGGTTTGGTTCTGTGGGGAAACATAGGCAACAGCAATGAATAGAGGGGCCCTACAAGGGTCCCAGGGTGATTTTTTGGGAGATGGCTTGAGCCCCGTGGTCCAACTTGGCCCAACAGTGTGTCCCTCATATAGAAGGCACACCCACCCCAACGCTTGCCCACTCAATCCTCCCTGAAAAGAGTGTACCCAGGGAAGGAGATGAAAGAGTCTGGGGTTGATTTTGAGAGCCAGGTTTCCACTAGAGCTAGGACATCGGGTTTGTGTTATATGATTCAGCACTGGAGGGCTGCATATTTTTTTCAGAAGGCTGTAGATGTTCATTCAAGCAATGTGTAAGCCAGACACAGGTGGTAACCAGGACTGGCTTGGGGACATGGGGCCAGGGTTAGGGCGAATATTCCCAGACAGTATGAGGAGCAAGGAGATTTACTAGGGCAAGATAGCATACAGTATCCATTGTGGTGTGAAAAGAAGTGGACCTTGCAGGCAGACAGTAAGGGATTGGCATGGCATGAAGGGTGGGGATGGTGAGGAAGAGAGGTGGCCAGGGGGGTTAGGGAGAGATGAAGGTAGTCTGTTGGTGGGGAGTAAAGGGCAGTGGGTGTGACCATGGTGGGGGGGTGTGGGGGCGGGGTGATGGGGTGCACAGAGTGCCACTACGAAGGTGGGGTGGATGACCAAGGCGAGTAATGGCAAGCGCCAGTAGTAACAGTGTGGCCAGGCTATATGGGCAAGCAAGGGCACCCATGGGATGTGGAGTGGTGAGGCTTTGGCAAGGTATGAGACTGACAAGTAGCCCTCCAGAAGTGAGTCAGCCATGATGGTGCAGTGGTAGGGCTGCAGACTTTGGCACTGAAGATACCAGGTTGAAATTCCGGGGGGGAGGGTGTTCAAAAGCCTGATCTGTAAGCCTGGGTGACTGCAAAAGAACTGCTGGGGGGTTCAGTGTAGGATATAAAAGAGGGGTGCGGCAGTGACTCCTAGTGGCCACTCAGGGGAGGTCATGGAGAGGAAGAGGGGTATTTGATGTTTTGCTGCACTTCAGCCCCACCTTCACTGCAAATATCATTCCATGAATTGTGTACCACTGTAACTACCTTACATTACTGTACTCAGTAAAATGCATGTGCTCATTGTGGGTGCAACATAGCAGATGGTGGAAAAATGATGCTGTCTTTTGGTAAGTAATGCTGATGTGTAGAGAGCAATAGGAGAGAAAAAAATAAGTGGAGACAAAAAAAGAGGAACAGATAGCACATGATGCAAACCATAATTCTGATCCTTATATTCAGAGATTCAATATTACATAGCTGCGTACTCTTCAAAGAAAACTTTGAAATACATACTGTAATATTTATGTTAATTTCAACTTCCATTAAGGATGGAATCTGTTGTTTGCCTTACTTGGGACTTTCCTTTTTACCAATATGAAACATCTGCATGCATTTTGTCATCAGAAATTTCTTTTTGGAACAAAATATATTTTGCAAGATGGCAATATGCGAAATTGTTCTACTGCAACTGGTGTCCGGTATTTCTGCTGGATTAGGTCAGCACAGTACATACATATGAACATACAAAGAAGCCAGCAGAATATATATATATATATATAATAGATGACTCACTCTGAGGTGTGCAGTCACACTCTGATATACACACACCTTGTTGTGTATTGTTATGCATGGGGCTGCAGGCTGCATGCATCAACCACCCAAGGCATGCGAATACCAGACCATGACTGCACACCTCAGAGTGGGTTATCTATCTTATGGCAAAATTGTTCTGGAGGGGGTGATAGTGCAGGTGTCCGGTCGTGCTCTGAAATACGCATGGCCACGTGATGTGTTTCATCCAATCAGCAGACATCGTTTTTCCTACCCATTTTATAAATATATATACTGTATATGTGTGTGTGTGTGTATTGGAACAGGGAACTATGTATCATTACAAACGGGGCTTGATGTTTTTGCAAATAAATCTGTTCTGTATCAGTTTTTTGATTTCCACAAAAAATTATCTTTTAAGTAATAATACCTTTCTAGTAAAACCAATATATATGGCAATATGCTAAAAATATTCATTTTGACATTGGATGCCTAACTGAAGGGAAAATATATATTTTTTCATAGTTATAATTTTGACCAACTGCATTTAAATCGAGAGCAGATTGGTTCTTTCTCGTTTTATAATTTGAATGCAGAATTTTTTTGTATTGTAAAGACACATAGGTAAGGTAGAAATAATGAGGTATCTCATTCCTGTCCCTGGATGCAAGTTCCCTCCCTCCCCCGGAAACACCTGCTTGCCCGCCTCCCTCAAACCTTTCCATCTAGGTGTCCTGGTCATGCCCCTAGACAAAGTCTTGCCTCCTTTGATGCCTTTCAGGGAGGTAACCTGAGCCAGAGGAAAAATAGTGCTCTCCAGGTCTCATATACACACAGGAAGCATAATAATTAGGCTTCAGAACAAAATCCAGCAACTGCAGCATTTGTATCTGTGATGCACAGAGTAACAGGAAGATTTTACCATTTTTAAACATAAGGATATGGGACAGACTGCCACAAATACCAGAACTGCATTACAAATAACTTCTGAAACTGCAAGCATGGTAAGCTTTTTAGAATTTTTCCACCTCAGAGGTACTCTACTCATAAAATGTTGGTGTTAAGATCTTTATGTGCAGAGTTCTGGAAAGTCATTATACTGTTTCTATCGGGAACTCTACTACTTAATGTTGCTTGGGAAGCATAATCCTTGTTAATTTTTTTTATATTTATTTCTGTATTTCATAACCTGGGAATTGCAGCTTGAGAGCAGTTTAATTCATTTTCTTTATCTTTTAATACCACCATTTGCCACAGCACATGGAAATATATGATACTGTTTTTGAGGGGGAACTGTGCTGTATGGGGAGTTTCTTTACATCATACCCCAAGGAGGCAGTATACCACAGTGGTTTAAGACACTGATTTGCAAACTTAGAGACCTGGGTTTGAATCCCACAGCCCCCACTTGCATGCTGTGTAACCCTGGGCAAGTCATTCACCTTACTTGTGCTTCCAGGTGGGAAACAGTTCCAGTTTACTGTGCCTTTTCTAGTTAAACAATTTCTCCTTTCCTTTTACCTGTGAACTTTCTTTACCCTGTTGGTGTATGACATATATTACTACATTATTTAACTTAACATCTGTTACTTTAGTTGTTTGCAAATCATGTCCCAACCCCCACACAGACACACACACACACACCTCATGAAGCAAACAGATGTTAAGTGAATTGATCAGGGTCACACAGTATGCATGTGGGCTATAAATCATGCCCTCCTAACTGAACAACTTGCTGCCACTGGCCTTGCACTGGAGGCCATTTCCTGGTTCCATAGTTACCTGCACGGCTGCTCCCAGCAAGTCAGGATAGGATCTACCCTCTCAGATAGCAAACCTGTCATCTCAGGGGTTCCACAGAGGTCCATACTGGGTCCCCTCCTGTTCAGCTTATTCTTGAACAACCTCCAGCTGGCCAGCCAGTGCCGCATCCTCCTATATGCAGATGATGCGGATGTTTTCGCATAGGGCCCAGATTCTGGTGCTCTGGAACAGTAACTCCAAAGTGACTTTATCAGTATTGAGAAGTGGTTCATAGAGCATAAGTTAGTTATGAATCACAAAAAAACAAAAGCCATGCTGTTCTCCAACCCCTTGAACAAGCACTGTGATTACCCACTTTCAATATGTAAATGTCGTGAGGGTCCATCTTGAACTTGTTCATCATTTTAAGTACCTCGGCATCACCACTGACAACTCACTCTCCTACACTCTCCATATAGACAAGATGACCAAGGTAATCAACAAGCGCATAGGGCTCCTGTACTGCCACAAGCATAGTCTGACCCCTGAAGCCCTTAAATTAGTGGTTCACAGCTCTGTGGGCTCCCTTGTGGACTACAGCCTGCCCATTTATGGCTCCGCCACTGACACCACCCTCCAGCACTTAAAAACCACGCTAAACAAAGCCTGCCGGCTAACCTTAGGTGCCCACAGGCTGACTCATACCTGTGGTCTATACGTCAAAGCGCACTGGCTCACACGCAGTGGCCGGTTAAAATACCAAACCTGCCTCCAGGCCAAAAAGTTCTGCCTTTGTACACTCCCATCTGGGGTCCGACAACTCCTGGTGCCTTGCTCTAACCCTCAGCACACTCATAACTCTGAGCACCAGTTCTTCATTACACCAAAACATCAAACTACCCAAGATCAAAGGTCCTTTGCTCACTGTGCCCTGCTTTGGTTCAACTCCGTACAGGAAAATATTGCTCACCTGCCCTTGCAGGGTACCTTCAAAGCCTACCTCAAGCACCTAATGCTATATGAATCCCGTTGCGACTGTCATCGCTAGCTCCACCTCCCCAACCAGCCTCATTGCTACTCCTCGTAACACCACTATTTCCAGACTTGTATTGTGTTGCTGTTTCTCTTTATAGTTTACTGTTGTATGCCTTGTTATATTGTATTCCTCTGTATTTACTCTCCTAACTGCTGTTTTGTAAATCCTGACATGGAACCTATGTAAAGAGCTTTGAGCTCAAATGCTAAATCTGAGATTTCAAATAAATAAATAAATAAAAATAAATGTGAGGACTATGGAATTTAAACTCAGATCTCCAGGTTTGCAGTGCACAGTCTAAATCAAAAAATACAGCAACATGCTGAAAGGGGTCCATCAATATTTGTTATCCAAAACACAATTTTTCTTTTTAGTAATAATGGAAAAAAACATTACCCTTTTTAATATTTTTTTTTCAAATTTATTTCTGTATTTTGTAACCTGAAAATGTCCTACTGCATGTGACATGCAGCACTTCGTTGATGTTACATGCAACATTCAAATAATTTTTTTCTTTTATACTATTTGCTACAGCCCCTGCAAATACATGAGGGACTGTCTGTACTGCAACAGTCTTTTTTTTTTTTTTATTTCTGCAAAACATTACCAGTAATAATGCCTTTATAGTCCAATCAATATCTCTGTTGTTCTCTCCCTATATTCCCTAATTGAAGTGAAAAAGATTTAATTTGTTTTTTCTTTTCATGCTCCTGGTTTGCAAAATGGCAACATGCCGACATTTGTTTTTACTGCAACTGGTGTTGTGTGTGTGTGTGTGTGTGTGTGTGTGTGTGTGTGTGTGTATGTATGTATGTATGTATATTGGGGCAAGGAACTAGATACCATTACAAACAGGGCTTGATAGTTTTGCAAATACATCTGTTTTGCATCCGTTATTCCCTAACTGAAGTAATACAGGTATACTTTTTTCCTTTTGCTTTTCATGCTGGCATTTGTAATGTCCCCTGCAAATTAATTATACTGCTTGTGTCAGTAACTGTGCTTTTACTGTTATTTGAGAAAACCTTCACCTTTGTTAGATTTTTTCATTTATTTCAGCATTTTTTACCCCCTTCCCCAATTCATGTGGCATGAAGCACATGTGTTTATATATGTATACTGGAACAGGGAACTATATATTATTACAAACAGGGCTTGATAGTTTTGCAAATACATTTGTTCTGCATCCGATTTTTGATTTCTGCAAAAAATTATCTTTTAAGTAAGAATGCTGTTCTAACCAATGTGTCAGTTGTCTCCCTATATTCCCTAACTGAAGTGATACAGGTATGCTTTTTTCCTTTTGCATTTCATGCTGGCATTTGCAATGGCCCCTGCAAATTAATGATACTGCTTGTGTCAGTAAATGTGCTTTTACTGTTATTTAAGAAAACCATCACGCTTGTTAGACTTTTTTCATTTATTTCAGCATTTTCTATCCCCTCCATTCATGTGGCATGATGCACAGTGCTAATGTTACACACCGACTGTCCTGTGCTACACTTTTTTGTCAGTAGTTGACCACACTACAATATATGGCAAGATGCTAAACATATTTGTTTTGACATTGGATGCCTAACTGAAGTGAAAAAAACATTTTATTTTTATTTTTATAGATAAAATTTTGGCCAACTGCATTTAAAATGCAGAGCAGATTGGTTCTTTCTCTTTTTATACTTTGAATACAATTTTTTTCTGTATTGTAAAGACGCTGTTTTAGAATAAGAAGTTCAGACAATATGGATATTCATAAATGACAAAGTAAGGAGATAATTTAGTACACCATTATTGAAAGGGGAACATTAAACTAGTTACAGTGAACACCAGACTTAGTTGTATATCACATTATGATGCAGGCAGGTGCAGTACAGGAAGAATCCTTCATCCCGTTATGCCAGATGAAGTTTAAAAGCAAAAACAGTAGTACCAAAATGTTCCAGGATTCATAAGATCTACTTTCTGCTGTTGCCTTAAGGTATCTTCTTTGACAAAAACCGTGATGTTCCCTCTGAAGCTGTTCTTGCAACCTAGGAAAGGTTGAAATGACAAGGTATCTCCTCCCTATTCCTGGATGCAAGTTCCCTCTGCCCTGAGAACACCTGCTTGCCCTCTTCCCCCAAACCTGTCTATCTAGGTGTCCTGGTCATGCCCCTAGACAAAGTCCTGCCTCTTTTGGTGCCTTGCAGGGAGGGAACATGAGCCAGAGGAAAAATACTGCTCTCCAAATCCCATACACACACAGGCAGCATAGTAATGAGGCTTCAGTGAAGGACACTATTTTTAACACTCTGCCATGTTGTTTGGAAGGTAATTATGCAGGTGGTCCTTTTCTCAAAACAATACATCTGCAGAGCTATGCCCAGTGCAGCCATAAAAAGTGCACAAAAGCTGTGCACAAAAAATAAATTATATTTCCAGGAAATTTATTGCAAACACCCGAGCACTTTGAGGCACTCTAACATTTTGCCTCTTGGTTCATGTAAGTGTTAGGACTCAGTCAGAATAGTCACTGGAAAAGGGCAGCTTAGATAATAGATGGCATCTTCTACCAAGGCTGGCCACATTGATCACTTTTCTTTTCAAAACTGCAATTGAGCCTCACCTACACGGGGGACTCTTTTGTCTGATATATTGTTGGGGCCCGATTTTCAAAAATACAAAAGTCTTAAATGGGCCTCAGTTAATTTGCGTAACTGCAATTTCTGTGCATGTGTGTTTTTTAAGACTGCCTTTTTGCATCTTTTTCCTCAGTATACAGCACATTGTGCAACTTTTTGTGCATATGCTATGTCTGGATTTATCATGTGTAACATTTGTGCCAAAAAAATTGAAAATGTCACCCATGTGAAGAAATTGCTGAAAATAGCGCTTTTCATCAGTGTAGGAATTTTGACTCACACTGACAAGTTGCATATGGAGGCTTTGTCCCTGAACAGAGATGTTGTGAAGTTAAACTTCACCCACAAATTTCGAGAGAAGTGCCAAAAATTTGTGCTTCACGGAATCTGCTGAGGTTTGGAAAAACTCTGGAACTTTAATTCACGCAAAATTTTTCCCAAAATCCATAGCTTTTTACCATGAAGCAAGAATTTTGTGGGCTAAGCATGAAATTTGTGGCTGAAATTTTGTGTTTCACAATTCAATTCATGAAATTCACAGCCACGATTTTTGTGAAGTTGCTCAGTGAAATCCGTGAATTACCTTGCAGAGTGAATTTCACGGACTTCACACATCTCAATCCCTAACCCATGCCTACAATTTGAAAACAGAGGCCCTGAAGCCTAGTACAGTACTTCACTGGTTTTTACCCTGCAGATGACTAGTGACTTTTGTCCCATCAGGCATGTCATGTCATTGAATTAAACACATATTTCTCTTTCCTGTGAGAAATCTGAGTCAGTTTGTCACACCAGCCGGTCCCCCTAGGATTAGTACAACAGCTTCTGACTTTTTGCCTTTTCCACAAAACAGTATGTCCTTCTCTAGTTTGTTGCCAGCAGTGTCCTGCCTCTCATTATCATGGTCAAACAGATTGTTCAATCCTTTGCAGAAATTCTGTTTTTTTTTGTTCTTGAAGTGCAGATCAAGAAAATGCTGATACAGAGTGCTCTGTTTAGCACATAACAGTCAGTCTGTCATCAGTTGCAGAGTTTGCTGTGGATCTTCAATGAATTATATGCCATCATTTTTATACCTCACCGTGAAGTCAGTTTCTGTGTAGCAACTAACAGAAAATGAATGTGGGCATCCCTCCCACAAGCAATAAGACATGACCGGGTGTGCATGGAACATATTTTACCACCCAGCCAGGGGTGTAATAAGGCATGAGGCCCCTAGCCAAGTGCCTTTAGCCCCTGGCATGTGGTAAAATATGTTCCATGCACACCCTGGAGTGTCTTATTGCACTTATAAAATGGGCTCCTATCTTTATTTTACTTTTTACAGTTAGAAAAACCATGCTTGTTGGTAGAAATAAAAGATTTTATGCAGCTAATCTATGATAAAATAGTCCTTCCACAGACATTGTTTTAATATTCATGCGCTCATTTGCATTTATAATTAACTCCAGGTTGCCATGTGTAGTGTAACCTATGTAGTACGTTCCACAGAGACAACTAGCAAAATAAACAATGTGAAGATGGTTGTTACTTTGCACTAGCTTGGATGATGGAATAAAGTACTGTTTACTTAAGCACTTATGAGCAGCCTCAGCTGTTCCTTTCTGGTGCAGTGAGTGTGCGATTGTTTGTTTCTGTCCATGCATTGCTGTCAACAGCACCACTTTTCACCCAGTGCAGCAATTTGCTGTTTTCAGTATCAGCAGCATTCAAGGGAACACTAAATTGTGAATCCTGCAGCTGCTGAGATTCTTCCTGCAGCATGTTAACCGAGCAATGCACCTCAAGTACATCTGGCATTTTACACTTCTCACTCAGTTTTCCCTCTAAAATCTGCTTTTGACAGTCTTAGCAAGAGCGTTATTGCAGCGAAGAATCAGGAAGTGGGTACATGTAATGACAGACCACTCACACTGTATTATTAACATTCTTGCTGCTGTGAGAGGATAGTGACAAGCAGACAGACAGTGACGCCTCGGTGGTGTGAACTAAAATCTGAGACTAACGGTTTGCTGTCAATTGGAGCATTAGCAAGGAATAGAAGATGGCGGCATTTAAAATGCCAATGTTCTAACGCTCATGATTTCTATTTGACATGTGGTTCTGCTTCTCTGACCTTTTTTTTAACCCATGCATGGAACATATTTCATGCATGGTGAGCTAGGTCTCTGATTGGCTGGTTTACCTACCCATTTTATAAATTTAAGCATGCCATTGCGAAGTACAATTAAGTATGGGACATAATGTTAGATGTTGCCCATTTAAGAACACTTAGAATACTCATATTGTTACAGCGGTTGCAATGCTTGGCATTGCCATGGTCTCTGAGAAATCCGTCAGTCAGTTAGAAGCATAGCCTCATGGTATGCTGAAATCCCTGTGATAAGAAAATACATTTTCTACATTATTTTCTCTGTCACACTAAGTTATTCAACTGGGTCCACCAAGACAGCAAGATGGGCATAGAAGACCTGGAGAAAAAGAAAGGGTCCTAGTCACAGATCAAAAACTAATGCCACACATGAAGAATACAGCTCTTGTCTGCCCAGCTCCTATCTCATGTGCCCGCACTGGTCCACTACCACTAAATTCTTCACTGGTCTCCCAGTTACCCTCTGCAGTGTGTCACCTACAAGACCAAGACCCCCTGGCATCTGTTCCATGGCCATTGCTGCAGAAAAAAATAACTGAACTCTACTTTCACCTACAATCTATAAACCATGAAAAACAACT
This sequence comes from Neoceratodus forsteri, assembly GCA_016271365.2. Lineage (NCBI taxonomy): Eukaryota > Metazoa > Chordata > Ceratodontiformes > Ceratodontidae > Neoceratodus > Neoceratodus forsteri. The sequence continues at coordinate 65,094,818 of CM028133.1, read as the reverse complement.
ATAAGGCATTTCTAGTTCATCTATAAAATTTATTGTAATAAAAAAAGTTGTGTTAATGCACCAGTTAGAGTTAATTTTAATGCCACAAAAGTAGGGAAATGTGGCATTAGGGTTCCCAACCCTAACACCACACCAACCCCCACAAACAGAAAAAGGGCAGGATCACACAAGCAACCACAGAAAATTATCATCAGGTAAGACAAACATTATACAACTGATTTCAGATGACATATATGTAGTAGCACTGATGTACTGCCTTTGTGGATTTGTATCTGTAGTATGCAGACTGCAAAATATACACACTCACTTCTGGCTACAGTTAGAAATCCATGATATTCCAATTACAACACTACTTCCGCACAAGCCCCCTGCAGCCACAGATACAAATATACAAAACTTAAATGACAGCAGTTCTTCTGTCTGCAGAAGTGTAGGCCCCTGCAGGGCCTGCACATATGCAGCCACATATTCAGATCCATGATCCTCAAATTACAACACTACTTCTGTCTGCAGAAGCACATGCCCCCGTGAGGCCAGCACTTTTGCAGCCACAGGTACACATGCACACTGCAAGACATATACATCTACTTCTGCAGCCACAGATTCAAATCCATGGTACCCAAATTACAATACTACTTTTGCATGCAGAAGCAAAGTCCCCTGCAAGACCAATGCTCCTGCAGCCACAGATACACATGCACTGTGTAAGACATTCATGCCCACGTCTGGCTGCAGAAACACAGTCCCTTGCTGGATCTGCAGTTCTACAGCCACAGATACAAAACCATAAAGGCAGCACATCAATGTAATTGCATTTGTGTCATCTGGAAACTGTTGTATGTTGTTTTTCTTGCCTGATGATGTCTGTCTATGGTCTGGCTGTGGTTGGTTGTGTGGTCTTGTCTTTTTGCTGTTTGCAGGGTGGAAAGTTAGAGTTGGGCATCCTAATGCCCCATTTCCCTACTTTTGTGGCATCAAGTTGAACATCAATGGTGTATTAATGCATTTTTTTGCAATTAATTTCCTTTCTTTTTGAGAAAGTCAAGTAAGTGAAATTACAACAGTACTTCTGGGTGTAGAAGTGCTGGTCTCTGTGGGGACAGTGTCTCTGCAGCCATAAATACACATTTACAGTGTAGGAAATACATAGGAACATCTTGTTGTAGAAGTGCAGGCCCCATAGGGCCTGTGCTGCTGCAACCACAGATAGAAACTGTCCTTCTGGCTGCAGTAGTGCTGGATTCTATAGAACAATGTCTCCTCAAATCATACCAGCTCTTTAAAGCAAATAGTATTTTATCTAGTCTGTACAAGGACTTGTACAGTAAGTTATATGTATGGGTTCCCTGGACCCCTCCACCCTGATCTCTAAAACAACCATAGGGCAGTTATGATACAAACTGTTCTAACCCAGGCCTGCACTGCAGCACACCCTTCCTGAACATGTTTTTAAAGTAATCTGGAGAACTGTAAGCCCTATCTAATCCTAAACACTTCAAAACTGGCCAAGTCAGGCCTTGGATTCTTTACACAGACCAATATTTTAGGATTGTTTCCATCTTTGCACATTATTTAACATCATTTTGTAACAACCATGGGTAAATACTGTAAATTTCCGAGGTTGCCAGCCAAGACTTGGCCTGGTCCCCTTACTTGCTCATCTACTAGAACCCCTTTAATCACATACAGTACTGTGGATAAGAATGCACTGAAAGGACTGCCAGTTCACAAAACATGCCGTACAGACCACAAAAACATTTACGGACCTTGACAAACTAAAATACAAATATTGGGTCTGTCATGATTTCAGATCCTTTGATAACTCCAACACACACCCCAGGCCTGATTTGGAAGGCCCAGGACAGACAAACCCATACTTTTATTGTTCTCCTTTTGCTGCTTGCAGAGTGGGGAAGGGTATTGGGGTTGGAAACCCAAACACCACATTTCCCTACTTTTGCTTAATCTGAACCCTAACTGGTGCATTAACACAGTGTTTTGGGTATCCAGTGATAATAGTGACTGAAAATGAGCGACTACAAAAATAGTGACTCGTTTTCCATGATATCATTCTGGGCTACTCTGCAAACTAGTTACTGAATGGGAAAGCAACCATGGGGAAGGGCGACTGGAAGGGGGAATAGCAAGGGGAAGGGGAGGGACAAGGAAGGGGTTTAAGTGGACTGGTGTACCTGCTGCTTCCAAGCTAGCCATGTTGTGTGGTGGTGGTGTGGGTGGTAGCTCTGGCACAGCAGGTACCGGGTTCAGGGTTGGGACTGGGAGCGATTAAATGTTGCCACTGCCTACCACTGCAGGACTTAAATTTTATCGAAATTTGGATTTTGCTACCTCCCCGACATGCACCCCCCTGGAGTTGAGAATCTTAATTTAGAGGGATGCGGGGAGCAAACCCCCGCCACAAAAACACTTTTTAATATTCCGGATGTCGGATCACCTTGAAGTGTATATCACTGATTTGCTTTTCGGTGATATACACTTGCCATAATATCGATTCCTGTTTTGCGATCACTATTATGACATGGAACCATTTTTTGCAAAGAATATAATACAGAGGACCATGGTCATCGTGAATATTGTCTGAATGCTTTGTTAAAAATAATGATTGCTCCATTTATAATAATACAAACAAATCATTTTTCTATTTGGCAGAGGGATCTAATTTAACACATTTTGTTGTGAACCAGTTTCTTGGTGGGTGTGGGGGGTTGTTGAGCATGAGGAGTCTGGAATAAGAATGTGTAACCCCCTACAAATGGGGGTCACCGAAAAGTCTTCCAAGAGCTTGTCCAATTGCTCACTGCCTGGTTGGTGTGCGGTGCTAAAGCAGTTTAAATGTTGTTACCAGTGAGCGCCTTTAAAGTCTCTGTTTACAGTCTCTTAAAGGGCTGCCTGCTTGCAGTCATAATTAATCTTTATGGGGGGACTGTGTGTTTACAAGCCCGAATCCCTCCTGGGCTGCTGAATCCTCACTCTGTTTCTGCCCTTTAGTGGTGCAGAGGGAGCCCATTAAGAGATGTAACTAATTGATGATAAACATTTAGAGTGGTAAAGATATAGTGTTTGTTCTAACCTGCCTTCTTTGCAGCAAGGACTGTTCAGTTTAGCGCCACCATTTTGGTCCTGAACTGCCAAATTGGGTCAATCAGTACTTGGGGACTCTAAAATGGAGCCTGCTGGAATGGGACTGTATGGATTACCAGTTGGGATTTGTAGTTTTAGACTGTTGGCATCTTTTTGCAACAGAAGGAGGAGCTCTTACTGTGATTGACAGCTAAACTGCCTAACTGAACCTTTTGGATCTAAGGGAAATCCCCTGAGCTGTCTGCTGGTAAGCCAGATTCGAGTTGGAATTTGGAGAGGAAAGAGCTTGCATAATCGAGCAGCCGCGTTGCACAGTAGTTCGCTTGGGAGAACTGTGGAAGTCCCAAAACCCGGCCTGTTGCCATTTTGCCGAGAGAGAGAGAGAGCGAAAGAAAAATAGTCAGACAGTGATGCACTTGGTGTGCTGTGAAGTAATCTATTGGAGGGATACCAGGCTCAACCTGAAGAAGACCGAAGATTTTGCCAAGCGCGATCGGCCTATCAGGACTTTAGTTACCTTCAACCTCCCGGGAGTAACAGTGACTTTACAATCAGGATTGAGGAGTTGATTACCTGGTACAGTAGTCCCTAGCTACAAATAAAAGTGCTGTGAACTACAGGAGGATTGCAACCTGGCCACCCCCCCCCCCAAGCTGAGCTGTGTGTTGAAGGCTGGAAACTATACCCAGTTTGCATCAGACTGAATCCGCCTGCTCTCAAATGCAGTTGGGCCCTGCAAAGAGGGTCTTGTCTCCCTACCCTGCTCCTTCTGGCAGTCCAGAACAACCATCATCCATCCTGTTCTCAGCTTTGGGTATTGTGAGCAGTAAACAGGGTATCTCCTTGCAACATATCTTTTAAATCACAAGTGTGTCATCTTGTTGTGCTGTTTCCATGAACTGAGCCCTCCAGCTCCAGATTACAGTCAGTGAGTGTGCATGGTAATTCTTCTTCCTCACAGGGCCCCTACCAGCTGCAACGCTGGCCTACCCTGGGCAATGGTCCTGGCTAGCCCCCCCTTTTCCATCCTGGGTACCCAGAGAGTGTGATGACTGATAGGTACACTGACTGCATGCACAACTGTGATATTAATAGTGCATTTAAGCCAGTTAACCTGATTGCCCCCATCCTTGTTATAGCCCCCTGAATAAATCAGATCTGCTTCTTTTTCTGCAATCTACATTGACTATGGTGTCTGTTTATGCCTAAGGTATTGCACGGTTGTTTTTTTCTTGCATCACCTTATTTTACAGAGGGTCCCCAGAGTCAAACTGACGGTACCAGTCCTGGGGTTAAGTGTTAAATCTAGGTATATGTATAAAACCTATCAGGGGTGTTGGGAAGGTAAGCATTACATGCTGTGTGGGCCACGGGGGGGGTCACAGTGTCCCAGAGGGCTGTGGCCTGGTTAGTCAGACCAATACCAACCCTGACCTTTGGGTGGAGGCACCCGTCACTGAACCTAGGCCCCTTAACCTGCTACTAGCCAAGCAGGCAGGGGTAGTAGCCCTTGGGATAGCGCCACCTAGGGGTTACATCTTGGAGGCACCACTGGGATTAGCATTCTCTAGTGGCCAAGGGAAGAAGTTACCCTGCTATGTTTAGTTTTGGGGAGATGATAGAGGATCTCACTATGCCCAAGCTGAAAATTGTGCCTCATAAGCTGTTAGTGTGCCAAATGATGGGGTAGAGTGAGGCTGAGGGGTTGGACCCCAACAGGCTCTCCTATTACTGGATGTCCCATTAGGGATTGCTAATGCTGATATTGTAGCCACTGTGGAGCATGTTAAGGGTTTAGGTAAAGTCGAGGTAAAGGGGAGATATGTAGATTTGTTTGAACAGACTATGATGGTGTTGCTCTCCTGTAGCTCCACGATAGATCCAGAGAAAGTACGCCCTGTTATTCTGCCTGAGGGTACCCAGAAAGGGTGGAGGGTCATTCACCTGCACAGTGATCTGACTACCCCGGGTGGGTCTCCTCATATAGAAGGGTTCAAGGATAAGTTGCTCAAACTATTAGCATCTGAAGGACGAACTGCCCAAGAGCTTGTAAAGGTGTTAGACCTTACAGAGGAACACACACCCCTGCACTCCACAGCCACCTCCCCTGCTTCTCCAAAGAGTTCTCCTGTGGCTCCCTCCCCCATAGTGATTCCCACAATACAGTTGGATTCCTACCAAAAGCTCAGACTTTTTTCAGGCACAGTCCCAGTGCCCCCGGGGAGGATGATTTGGAAACATGGATGGACTATGTCACTCCTTTAATATAAGAATGGCAATGTTCAGAGGGGGAAAAGAGAAAGAGGCTAATGAAGATTTTGAGGGGCCCTGCCCTGGAAGCCTTCCGTTTCTTATGAGCAACTAGTCCAGAGGCTACGGCAGCTGAATACCTGCCTGCACTAGAAGGGGTGTTTGGTAGTACTGAGTCGGGGACGAGTTGCTGTGGAAGTTCAAGTCAGCTAAGCAGTGGAAAAATGAGAAATTTTCCACTGGATTTACCAGGATTGAGAGGGCTCTGCAGAGGGCCCACAGAAAAGGGGTAGTGCCCGTGAAGGAACTGAACTGGGTCAGATAGGACCATATCTTAAAGTCGGCTAGACACTCTAGTGTAACGATATTGAAACTCAAGTTAAAAGATAGGAAAGCTAACCCCCCTGAGTACTGTCATCTTATGAGTGAAATTGAGACTGATGAAGAGGGCTAGGAGCACTGTGCAGGGATGGTTGGTACCTGCACGACTCCTGAGAGGAGTGACTTGGACGAGGCCCAGCAGCTGAGAGAGTTGATCAAAGAGTTGACGGAGGCAGCCTGAGAACCTGACCTGTATCAGGTGTCCCCAGAGGCCAAAGGTGGAGTGGGAGTGAATGTTGTTTCGTCGGAGCCCCAAGCTGAGGGTACCCTACTGGAAGAGGTGCAAGAGCTGAGAGCGTTAGTGGGGGAATTGCTGCGGACCTCCCTGAATCCTCACCCTGGTGGAAGTCCTGAGGATCATCGAATCAAACCATGTGCCAAAGATGAGCCCTCCAATACTCCTGTGGTACGCAAGTCGGGAGATGGCCCGCGAACCCCACAAGACCCTCGAGAGCCTACTTTTTGCTATCAATGTGGAGAGGATGGACACACCCATTTCTTCTGCCATTCACCAGAGAATTTGAGGAGGATTACTACCTGGTTATTGGCTGTGATTAGACGAAATAATAATTCGCCACCAGGGGGATCTGTAAGGAAAAGTTACACCACCAAAGCCCGTGCCAGATCAACACCGACATCAGTGCCACCGGAATGATCTGATGTAGTGGGCCCCTCCATGGAGACAACAGTGAAGGTGAATGAAGTGTCTACCAGGGCTGTGTTTGACAGTGGCTCCCAAGTAACTATAATGTTTCAGGACTGGTATCGGAAGCACTTGCCTGAAGTGCCCCTACAGCCGTTGGAAGGACTGCATGTCTGGGGGTTGAGTGAAAAGGCCTGTCCCTGTGCCGGGTATATCAGGATTTGGTTGTCTTTCCCTACTTCAGTGGCTGGAGTGGCGGAGCAAGTGAAGACCTTAGCTTTGGTGTGTCCCCCTACTGGACTGTACAATGGGGTCCCTCTACTAATCGGGATGAATGCTCATATGTTTGAGAGATTGGCTCAGCTATGCTATGAGAAACAGGACAATGAACTGGTAGGGCTCTGAGGATTCCCGCATTGATTAAGAGAGCGTATGAGTTGCGGCAGAATGCCAAAGAGGTGGATCAAGACGAACCAGTTGGGGTGGTATGGAAGAAGGATCCTGAGTCAATGGTCCTGGGCTCCAACACCCAGTGCACCCTACAAGAGGAGGTCTGATTATGGAAAAATGTCAAGAATAAGATACTCATGCTGGACGCTCCAGGTGATGGGAAATTGCCGGAAGGGTTGCTGATTAAGCCCAGTATCTTACCCACTCATGCTCATGCCTATGCCCGACGGGTCATGGTTCAGGTTTACAATGTGTCTGATCGAGAAATTTTGGTGAATAGAGGCTGCACCTTAGCTACCGTACACTGTGCAGACACCACAGTGCTGCATAGTATCAAGTCATCTGGAGTGACTGACCAAGTGACACCCGACTTATTTGACTTTGGTGACTCTCCATTGCCAGTGGAATGGAAGACTAGAATCAGCCAGAGACTCGCCCAGAGAGATAAGGTGTTTTCGCTGAAGGAATGGGATGTGTCAGAGGACATACACCTGCAAGATGAATGGCCCTTCCGTGAGAGGTCTCGGCGCTTAGCACCAGCAGATATAGATATGTCAGAAGACACCTGCAGGAAACGCTCGAGGCTGGTGTGATACAAGAATCCAGAAGTCCTTATGCTTTGCCTATTGTGGTGGTGAGGAAAAAGAATGGGACAGTAAGAATGTGTGTAGATTACAGGACCCTTAACAGGCAGACCATCCCCGATCAATACACCATGCCCCGTATTCAGGATGCGCTGGACTGTTTAAATGGAAGCAAGTGGTTCTCAGTGTTGGATCTTCACAGTGGGTACTAGAGATCTCCATGGCTCTAGAAGACCGTGACAAAACAGCCTTCACCTGTCCACTTGGGTTCTATGAGTTCATGAGGATGCCTCAGGGGATCTCAGGTGCTCCAGCCACTTTTCAGCGACTGATGGAAAGTGCAGTAGGGGACATGAACTTGTTGGAGTGCCTGGTATACTTGGATGATGTTATTGTGTTTGGAAGTTCATTGGAGGAACATGAGAGCTGACTTTTTAAAGTGTTAGACCGACTGGAAGACTTTGGCCTTAAGCTGTCCATCGACAAATGCCAGTTCTTTCAGTCATCTGTAAAGTATGTGGGGCACATAGTGTCCACCAATGGGATAGAGACTGATCCTAGCAAAGTTGAGTTCTTGTCCACCTGGCCCCAGCCCCACAATTTAAAAGAATTACAATGCTTTCTAGGCTTTTGTGGTTATTACCGTTGGTTCATAAAGGACTACTCAAGAGTGATTCGCCCATTGTTGAATCTGACCCAGTGTTACCCTCCCACGAACAAAAAATACAAAAGAATGGCCCGCACTAAAGCAGAGAGGGCGTACTTCCACCCGGGTGAACTTTTTGGGCCCCGATGGACACCTGACTGTGAGGCTGCTTTCCAAGAAATCATATATCAAGTTACCCACGCTTCTGTTCTTGATTATGCCGATCCTGCTAAACCCTATGTGTAACACACCGATGCTAGCCTACAAGGTTTGGAGGCTGTATTGTATCAGGAGCATGAAGATGGCTTTAGACCAGTGGCCTTTGCCAGCAGGAGTCTGACTCCATCAGAAAAAAACTGTTCTGTACATAAATTGGAGTCCTTGACGTTGAAGTGGGCCATTGTTGACCAATTCCATGATTATTTGTATGGAGCAAAGATACTAGTAAAGACCGATAATAATCCCCTAACCTATGTACAGACTTCAGTTAAATTGGATGCTACTGGTCAACGGTGGCTTTCTTCATTGTCCACTTATGATTATGCTGTTGAATACAGATCGAGCCTGAATCACATAGATGCTGATGCCCTCTCCCGGAGGCCTAATTCTGAAAGTGATTGGGTCAGGTTGTTCGAGCCTGATATTCAAGGCCTGTGCCAAAAGTTTGACAAAGATGAACAGATATCCACGGACCCAGTGGACTGCTTGGTAGACTATCTGGGCCCCTCTTATGCTTGCATACCAGCTGCGTATTGTCACTTCTCCACACTAGATATTAGTGCCTTACCTCAATTTGATAATAACAGCCTTCAGCAAGCTCAATCCCACGACCCAATGATCTGATCAGCCCTTGAAGCCCTCTACGCAGGGAAAGATGTAGCCAAGTTGTGCTCCTCTGACTTGAGAACTGCACTATTGTACAAAAAAGGCCCTAAATTGAAGCTAATAAATCAGTTGCTGTACTGAGAGACTGTAGATAGGGGAGGGTCAAGTAGACAAACAACAAATGGTCCTGCCCACAGAGTTCAGAGACTTGGTGCTGTGGTCCCTACACAACCACATGGGCCACCTCAGCATCAACAGAACCATTGACCTGGTGCAGTCCCGATTCTACTGGCCTAAAATGGGGGCAGATGTTGAACATCATGTACAAACTTGTAGTCACTGCCTACAGAGAAAGGCTTTGCCACAGAGGGCTGCCCCCCTTGTTAACATCACCACCAGCATGCCCATGGAGTTAGTTTGTACTGACATTCTAAGTTTGGAACCTGATCAGCGGAATATCAGTAACGTGTTGGTGGTCACTGATCATTTTGCCATATATGCCTAAGTCTTCCCCAACAAAGATCAAAAAGCATTCACTGTGGCCAAGGTGCTGATAGAGAATTTCTTTGTTCACTATGGAGCCCCCCAAAGAATTCATTCTGACCAAAGCAGAGACTTTGAGAGTCGCTTAATCAAAGAAATGCTCTCTCTATGGGGGGTGCAGAAGTCCAGGACCACGCCTTATCACCCACAGGGAGATCCTCAATCAGAGCGCTTCAATCACACCCTGCTTGACATGTTGGTCAGTCTCCACCCGAAAGACAAGCCTAAATGGAGCCAGTAGATTAGCATCTTGGTCCATGCCTATAATTGTACAAAAAATTATGCTACCGGGTTCTTTCCCTATCGCCTCATGTTTGGGAGGGAGGGAGGCTCGGTTACCAGTGGACGTTTGTTTTGGGGTTTCGCCTGATGGGGTCTGAGCTGAAAATTACCTACAGTATGTGCAAAAGCTAAAAGCTCAATTGAACCATGCATACCAACTAGCTCAGACAATAGCTGCAAAGAGAAATTTAGCTAATAAAGAAAGGTATGATAAAAAAGTGAAAGCCCAAGAGCTTCGAGCTGGAGACCGTGTATTGCTGCGGAACCTGGGATTGCATGGCAAACACAAAATTGCTGATCGGTGGCACCATCTTCCCCATAAAGTAGTAGACAAATTGAATGACTTACCTGTGTACAAAGTGAGGCCTGAAAACAACTCAAAAGATGTCAAGACTGTGCACCATAACCATTTGTTGCCCATTGGCCAAATCCTGATTGAAGCTGAGCCCCCAGAGATAGTTCCCCCTGGACCAGTGGCTCGGGCTGCTGCAAAACAAAAACACAGTAAGTCTGCCCCCGTGGTCACTGACTTAAGGTTTTCTCCACAGCAAACCCTAACTGATGATGACCGTCAGTCCACTTCTGATGAAAGTGAGTGCAACTATGGTTATTATCCCTCTTACGAACTGAGTCAACTGTTTCAAGGCAACCCCATGGTCAATTGTGGGGATGAAGCTGGACCTTCTGGACTGCCTAACCCCCCAGCTCTATCCTTGGAGCCAATGCTCCCTGAGAGTGAAATGCAGAGTGTCAGGTTTGATAATGTTGAGTCGCTGTGTATGGTGGAACTGTGTGAGTTACCTGAGGAAGAGACAGAAGATTTGGGACAGCCTGGTGACATGCCAGAACCCAAAGAGTACTTTGAGTGCGATGATTACTCCTTTTCAGTGCCAGAGGGCCATCTCAGTCAGCCAGATGGTGTAGAACCTGAATTTATTGAGCCAAGGGCTGACAAGTACCCCAAGACTGAACTCTTCCACTTAAACAGAGGCCCCACTTGCAAGTTAGAGAAGTGCAGAGATTGAGGTGAAAGATACTGAGATTGTGGCTGTTCCCCCCAGGAAGACTGGATGAGCTGTCAAACCAATAGTACGCCACAGCTATGATTCCCCTGGGAGGCCAGTGAATTTGCCTCTCAGCGTAGTCCACAAGGGAGTTTATATGTCCCAAAGTTCCCTACCCAAACTGAGTCTGAGTGCTAACTCCCGGCTGATTGTTCTGCCCTCTAAGTATGGTGCCCTGCCCCATCCAGCCCCAAGGTAGCTGATAGGAAAGGGCCCCGTTATCATTGTTCAATGTGCAGGAGGTAATAACCTGATTCTGAACTGCAGGGTGTATCTGAGTAATCTGTGTAACCTATGGGTGATGTGATCTAGAAACAGTGTACTGTGAAATATAGGAAATGTGTATGGTAAAGCTTTAATATGTTACCAAATACTTTAGAAGTTATAGGCTTGATAGGTAGTGGTATAGATGTATAAGATAATTTGCACTTTAAATAATTATGATGGTATTGACTTGAAGCAGACGCCAAGTTTTTCCAGGCCAGGAAGGGTGTAACCCCCCCTACAAATGGGGGTCACCGAAAAGTCTTCTAAGAGCTTGTCTAATTGCTCACTGCCTGGTTGGTGTGTGGCGCTAAAGCCGTTTAAATGTTGTTACCAGTGAGCGCCTTTAAAGCCTCCATGTACTGGCTCTTTAAGGGCTGCCTGCTTGCAGTCATAATTAATCTTTATGGGGGGGCTGTGTGTTTACATGCCCGAATCCCGCCCGGGCTGCTGAATCCTTGCTCCATTTCTGCCCTTTAGTGGCGCAAGGGGTGCCCATTAAGAGATGTAACTAATTGCTGATAAACAGTTAGAGTGGTAAAGATATAGTGTTTGTTCTAACCTGCCTTTTTTGCAGCAATGACTTTTCAGCTTAGCTCCACCATTTTGGTCCCGAAGTGCCGAATTGGACCAATCAGTACTGGGGGACTCTAAAATGGAGTCTGCTGAAATGGGACTGTATGGATAACCAGTTGGGATTTGTAGTTTTAGACTGTTGGCACCTTTTTGCAACAAAAGGGGGAGCTCTTACTATGATTGACAGCTAAACTGCCTAACTGAACGTTTTGGATATAAGGGAAATCCTCTGAGCTGTCTGCTGGCAAGTTAGATTTGAGTTGGAAGTTGGAGAGGAAAGAGCTCGCATAATCGAGCAGCCGTGTTGTGCAGTAGTTCACGTGGGAGAACCGTGGAAAGCCCGAAATCCAGCCTGTTGCCATTTTGCCGAGAGAGAGAGAGAGAAAGAAAAATAGTTGGACAAAGATCCGCTTGGTGTGCTGTAAAGTAATCTACTGGAGGGATACCAGGCTCAACCTGAAGAAGACCGAAGATTTTGTCAAGCTCGATCTGCCTATCAGGACATTAGCTACCTTTGAGCTCCCGGGAGTAGCAGTGACTTTGCGATCGGGATTGAGGAGTCAATTGCTTGGTACAGTAGTCCCTAGCTACATATAAATGTGCTGTGAACTGGAAGGGAGTTGCAACCTGGTCCCCCCCCCGACCTGAGTTGTGTGTTGAAGGCTGGAAGCTGTACCCAGCTTGCATCGGACTGAATCCGCCAACTCTCAAATGCAGTTGGGCCCTACCACGAGGGCCTTGTCTCCCTACCCTGCTCCTTCTGGCAGTCCAGAACAACTATCATTCATCCTGTTCTTAGCTTTGGGTATCATGATTAGTAATGAGGGTAGCTCCCTGCAAAATATCTTTTAATTCACAAGTATGTCATCTGATTAATTTGTTGTGTTGTTTCCATGAACTGAGCTCTCCGGCTCTGGATTACAGTCAGTGAGTGTGCATGATAATTCTTCTTCCTTACAGGGCCCCTACCAGCCGCAACGCCGGCCTATCCAGGGCAACGGTCCTGACTAGCCCCCCTGTTCCATCCTGGGTACCCAGAGAGTGAGACTGATAGGGACACTGACTGCGTGCATAACTGTGATATTTATAGTGCATTTAAGCCAATTAACCTGATTGCCTCCATCCTTGTTATAGCCCCCTGAATAAATCAGATCTGCTTCTTTTTCTGCAATCTACATTGACTATGGTGTCTGTTTATGCCTAAGGTATTGCATAGTTGTTTTTGTCTTGCATCACCTTATTTTACAGGGGATCCCCAGAATCAAGGTATATGTATAAAACCTATCAGGGGTGTTGGGAAGGTAAACATTGCATGCTGTGTGGGCCACTAGCAGGAGACAAGGGGTGTCACAGTGTCCCAGAGGGCTGTGGCCTGGTTAGTCAGACTAATACAAACCCTGACCTTTGGGTGGAGGCACCCGTCACTGAACCTAGGCCCCTTAACCTGCTACTAGCCAAGCAGGCAGGGGTAGTAGCCCTTGGGATAGCACCACCTAGGGGTTACAAATGAATTAAGAACAGATGTAAAAATAATGCGTGACTAAACAGAACTTTCTTTGAGCTGATGGTAATCAGTAAACTCAAAAAAACTCTGAATGCGCTTCAACACAAACTACATATCAAACTCAGCAAGCATGCTCTGCACCTCCTAACCCAGCTGTAACTAATGCTGAAGACCAGAACACACAGAGCTAACATGGGAATAACAAGAGTCAATATATAAGAGAACAAAAAGCCAACAACTAAATAGATCACACTTCCAGCAAATTAAAATCACTGATCTTATTTTATGACACCAGTCCTGTTATTGATCTCTGGTGCAATCTCTTCTCTTCCTTTCCTTTCCCAATGATTCCCTTGTGCCTATGCCAGGCATTTTTGAACACCACCACTGTGTTTGCCCCTACTACCTCCACTGGAAGGCTGTTCCAGGCATCCACTCTTTCTGTGAAGAAGTACTTCCTCACATCCCTCCTGAATTGATCTGCCCCAGCTTCATGGCACCCCCCTTGTCCTCGAGCATCCTTTTCTCTGAATAAAACCCCCCAATGTACCTTATTAACCCCAGGAGGTATATTTAAAGGTCTCTATCATACCCCCGCTCCCTCCACTCCTCCAGGGTGTATGTATTTAGCTCCTTTAGCCTCTCCCCAAAGGAAGTTTGATGCAGACCCTGCACCATTTTGGTAGCCCTCTTGTGGACCATCTCCACTCTGTCTATGTCCTTCTTGAGATGTGGACTCCAGAACCAGACACGTACTCAAGGTGAGATCTTACCAGCAATCTGTATAGAGGCAGTACTGCCTCCCTATTTCTGCTTGCAATGCCCCTTCCTATGCAGCCCCAGCATCTTACCAGCCATACCAACTACCTTGTTACATTGCCTAGTGGATGACCTTTAGGTCATCTGAAATTATTATTCCCAGTTCTCTTTCCTGCTTGTTCATTGTCAGTATCACTCCATCCATTGTGTACTCTGCTCCTGGGTTTCTATTGCCCAAGTGCATTATTTTGCAGTTTTTTGCATTAAAACCCAGCTGCCATACCCTTGACCACTCCTCCAGTCTTTTCAGAGCCCTACTATTCCATTACGTATATAGATACACACACACACACACACACACACAGTGATCACTCTGTTGCAGATCTTGGTGTCATCCACAAAGAGACATGCCTTTCCCTCCAGTTCCTCCACTATGTCATTTATAAAGACATTGAAGAGGACTGGTCCCAGCACGGATTCCTGAGGTACCTAGTTGGTCATCCTCCCTTCCTCAGAGTGAACTCCCATTTACCACTATCCTCTGCGTCCTGTCTCCTAACCAGTTTTTTTACTGACTTTACTACCTTAGTACCTACCCCCAAATCCCCTAACTTGTTTACCAGTCTCCAGTGAGGAACAGTGTCAAAAATCTTGCTCAAGTCCAGGCAGGCCACATCCTCTGCCCCTCCTTTATCCAACTCCTTGGTCAGTCAGTCAAAGAAAACTATCAAATGTGTTTGGTGTGACCTTCTCCCTGTAAAGTCATGCCGCCTTAGATCCTGTAATTCACTGCATACCAGATATTCCACAATCTTTTCTTTTAGCAGTTTTTCCATTAACTTACCCACCACAACTGTCAGACTGATGGGCATATAGCTTCCCACCTCCTCCTTGCTACCACTTTTGTGAAGTGGGACTACCTTTGCCTTCCTCCAGTCCTCCAGGACCACGCTGGTCTCCAGTGATCTGTTAAATATATCTCAGAGGCGCAGCCAATATCTCCCTGACCACCCTCAGCACCTTTGGATGTACTCCATCTGGTCCCATAGCTTTGTCCACCTTCAGGATTCCTAGTGTGTTCCAGACTTTCTCCTCAGAAAACAGATTGGTGTCCACTTCCCTTCCATTAGTGCTCCTAGTGCCTTTTGAAGTACCTATTCCTCCCCTTCTGCTGTAAAAACTGAGCAAACGTACTTGTTCAACATGTTTGCCTCCTTTGTACAGTCACCCCCTCCTTCTTTAACTGTACAATCCCACCCTTAGTTTTTCTCTTCTCACTAACACACCTAAAAATGTTCTGCCCCCTTTTGATACTCCCTGAGCTATTCTTTCCTCAGGCTGTGCCTTTGTACTCCATACTGCTTTGCCTGCCTCCCTCTGTTTTCCCAGATACACTTCCTTACCCTCCTCTCTGGTACTCCTCATATCTTCTGAATGTTACTTGTATAGCCTTCAATTTTCTGCTACCTCTTTTGAGAACCATGGTGGTCTCTTTCTTTTACTTTTGCTTACCTGCTTGCACAGAGGTTCATTGCCCTCACTGTGCCCTCTTTTATTTTGGCTCAGTTTTCTTCCACCCCTCCAGGTCCTTTCTTCCTGCCAGGTTATTCTTAAGGCATTCACCCATCTTAGTAAAGTCAGCCCTTCTGAAGTCCAGGACCCCCAGATTACTCAGCTGTTCTTATGTTTAAACAAACTGTATGCTTCTTCACACCAAGTCTCACTCCATAACCAGGTCATGTAACATCTAAAACCATCCACAATGGACAAAGTAAAAGACTCACATCAACATCATTGTCATTGGACACGTCGACTCCGGCAAGTCCACCACCACTGGTCATCTTATTTACAAATGCGGAGGGATCGACAAGAGAACTATTGAGAAATTCGAGAAAGAAGCAGCTGAGATGGGAAAGGGCTCATTCAAATATGCCTGGGTGTTGGACAAGTTGAAGGCTGAATGTGAGCGTGATATTATTATTGATAGTTCCCTTTGGAAGTTTGAGACAAGCAAATACTATGTAACAATCATTGATGCCCCTGGACACAGAGATTTCATCAAGAACATGATCACTGGTCCTTCTCAGGCTGACTATGCTGTCCCGATTGTCGCAGCTGGTGCAGGTGAATTTGAAGCTGGTATCGCTAGGAATGGCCAAACTCGTGAGCATGCCCTGCTGGACTACACCTTGGGTGTGAAACAACTGATTGTTGGTGTCAACAGGATGGATTCCACTGACCCACCACACAGCCAGAAAAGATATGAAGTAGTAGTTAAGGAAGTTAGTACTTACATTAAGAAGACTGGTTACAATCCTGATACTCTAGCCTCTGTGCCAGTCTCTGGTTGGCATGGGGATAACATGCTAGAGGCCATTTCAAATATGACCTGGTTTAAAGAGTGGAATACTACACATAAGGAAGGGAATAGCAGTGGAAACACTCTGTTTGAGGCCCTAGATTCGATTCTGCCACCGTCTCGTCCTACTGACAAGCCACTCCGTCTGCCCCTGCAAGATGTTTACAAAATTGGTGGTATTGGAACTGTTCCAGTGGGCCGTGTTGAAACTGGTGTCCTGAAACCAGGTATGGTAGTTACCTTCGACCCTGTCAGTGTTACCACTGAAGTAAAGTCTGCTGAAATGCATCATGAAGCACTTGCTGTGGCTTTGCCTGGTGACAACACTGGCTTCAATGTCAAGAACGTGTCTGTCAAACGGTAGCACATCAATTCGCTCCCGCAAATTCATCCCCGGACAACCCGCTCCCAACAATTCGCTCCCTGCACTTCTCGCATATTCATCCCCTGACAACCTGCTCCCTCGAATAGTAAACATTGACGTAAGCAAGTTACTTATTTAATTCATTACCTGTATTATTTATCTATGGAACAGTTGCTACCATTAAGAAAAACCCCAATGTGCAATGCCACTTGGTCTCCTTTCTCCAGGGCTAATTGTGAAAATTGTAGTGAAATAAATAGAATCTGTATGGAAAAAAATGTGATTCAGGGCTTTCCATTACATTCCCATGTACTTAGATAATACTGTTCTAATGTAAGCTCTCCGTCAGGGATTATTAGCAATTGCTCCTAAAAAATCTGCATGTCAGGAGCTACATAAACTAACTCATGTTTTCTCCCCAGTAGTGACCACGTCAGTAGCCCCTAAGAATAAACACTGATCTGGCGTACTGGACTTGTGAAACCACTGTCACAACTGCCAATACTGCAGATCCATGGTTTACTCCACCTCCCGCCATAGTAACTCTCCACAGCTTCATGCCAGTTCTTATCACGGTAACCCCCCCCCCCCATAAATCTCGAGGCCAGTCCTGTACCTGTAGTTGTGTGGATGCCCTGTAAAATATTGACTGGCCCGCCTGTTTAGGGGTTTTTTTTTTTTTCAAAAAGAGTAAGCATCTCCCTTATCCCGATCACTGAGGTGTGCGTCAATATTCGGGCATCTCACTCCTGAGGGATCTAATCTCTCCTCACTTAATTGGTTCAGCCTGTAATACCTCGAGTAACAGAAATCCCATTTAACCAAACATTTTTATGTCCCGCATGAGATTCGGATAGATGAGACTTTACTGTTTTAAAGTCTTACTTTTACTGTACTGCTGCTGACTAACTATTACTAAAATGGTCTCAGCTTATTTCAGGGGTTGGGGCGACAGAGAGCAGATTACATAGCTGCAGTCAGTACATTAAATAAAACACATTCTCATTATCAGCTGACTTTCTAGGCAAGGTAGTCGCACTCTGCTGCTGACAAATACAAGGGAGGACCGAGGGAGCAAGCTGCCAGGGGGTAGATTTGCAGGGAGCGAGAAGTGCAGGGAGTGAACTGTCGAGAGCGAGTTGACGGGGGATAAATTTGCAGGAATGAATTGTCATGTACCACTGTCAAAGATATCCATCGTGGTAATGTTGCTGGTGATAACAAGAATGATCCTCTAATAGAAGCTGGAAGCTTCTCTGCGCAGGTTATCATTCCAAACCACCTGGGTCAACCCAGTGCTGGCTATGCCCCTGTGCTAGATTGCTTCACTGCTCACATTACCTGCAAATTTGCTGAACTAAAAGAAAAGATTGATCGCCGTTCTGGCAAGAAACTGGAAGACAACCCCAAATTCCTGAAATCTGGAGATGCTGCCATTGTTGAAATGATCCCTGGAAAGCCCATGTGTGTTGAAAGTTTCTCTGATTATCCTCCACTGGGACGTTTCGCTGTACGTGACATGAGACAGACTGTTGCTGTAGGTGTCATCAAGGCTGTTGAAAAGAAGGCGGCTAGTGCTGGCAAGGTCACAAAGTCTGCTCAGAAGGCCCAGCAGCAGAAAAAATGAATATTGCCTCCATCTCATGCCACTTCAGTCTGGGACAGTACAGGAACAATGGTCTCTGAACTGATTCTCTCAATTTACCAATTAAGTTCAATTGAAAATGACTGGTTAATGATTACAATGCACAGTAAAAGTGTCCGAAGGAAAAAGGTTTTATGTGGACCATGTTTTAATTTTTGTGGCAGTTTTTAAGTTATTTTTTAGTTATTTTTTAATTCTGTACTGAAATGGGAACAATGACCAAAACATGTCACAGAACCAGAGGCCATTAAAAAAAGAAATGTGAAAAAAAGAACTATGATGATCACTGGTCTCCAGATGTCCCCCCCCCCGGCCATGTCCACAACACTGTCCCTTTTGGTAAGCACCAGTCTAGTGTTGCCCAATCATGAGTGGGTTCACTAACTAGTTGCCTGAGGAATGCCCCTGCAGGGATTCAAGGATGGATGTCCCCACTTCAATCCGAAGCTGCCATCAGGAGGCTCTAATCTACTCTACATTTGGCAGATTTAGGTCCCTCCAGCAACACCTTCCCCTTTACCAGTTGCTTCTAGCATTTCCTTGTCTAAGTCCTCCCCTGTGCTGGATGCCTGTAGCTCACTCCTGTCTGAATATTTGCTCCATTACTCAATTCGAGGGTGATCCACAGCACATCTGCCTTCCTTGAATCCCCTGTATTTCTGTGCTTTTTGTGCTTTCCTTCACATAAAGCAAACCCCCCACTTTGCTGACTTGCACTCTATTTGTATTTTTGCTGCTCATGTCAAATGCTCTCTTTTTTGTACTGTGCTTTCTATGCTCATTTGTTATCCTCCTGTAAATCTCCTTTTGTAGTGTATGCCTTCCTGCATTAGTCCTGAAATATGCTTTGTTATGTGAGTCAATGCTCGTAGCCTGGTAAACAAAATCCCAGATCTCACCCCCATAATGGCGGAAGTAGACCTGGACTGGGTCGCAGTCACAGAGACATGGTTCACCGAGAACCACACCAGGGATGTAGCTGTCCCAGGATACACACTATTCCGAAGAGACCACAAAGGTAAGAAAGGTGGAGGAGTAGCAATGTATGCAAAAAATAGCATTAATGCTATGGAAACCCAGGGACACAGCAGCAATGCGGAGGTCCTCTGGGTCACCCTCGGAGCAGGAAATAAGTACCCTATCTGAGTCGAGATTATATACAGACCCCCAGCCCAGGATAAAGACTTGGACAGGGAACTCCTGAAGGCCATCCTACGGATGGCAGACAAAGGAGACAAAGGAGAACTGCTGCTGATCAATGATTTCAGTCTACCAGATGTGGATTGGCTCGAAGAGAATTCCTGCTAGAACTAAAGGGAGCAGGACTAGAACAGTTGGTGACCACACCAACATGAAAGGAAACTATGCTCTCAAAGAGCAACAGGATCTCTGGCACAACAGTGGGTAGCAATCTGGGTACCAGTGAACATAGGACCATCTTGATCACCATCACCAGTAAAGAGGTAGTTAGCCACAGCAAACTCAGGGTCCCGGATTTCAAGAAGGCTGACTTTACTCAAGTGAGGACTTTCATAAAACAAATACTTAGCAAGGAAACAGAGGACACAGTGGAACAGAGGTAGAAAGCCCTGAAGGAAGCTTTACTCACAGTAACTGCTCACTGCATGAAACAGATCTCTAAGTCAAGAAAAAGGAGTAACACTATGGTATACCAAGGATGTAGCAACAAAAATAAAGGATAAAAGGAAAGCATTCAAGAGATTCAAGGATACTAACAGTGAGGCAGATATGGAAGTCTACAAAGCCAAGCTAAAAGAAGCAGGGAAGGCAGTAAGGGCAGACAAAGCCCAGAAAGAAGAGAGAATTGCATAAGGAGTGAAGACGGTGACAAAACGTTTTGTGGATACATCAGAGAAAAAAGGAAAACAAAAGGAAGCATTATAAGAATAACAACCAAGGATAGCAAACAGGCAGAAAATGATAACGAAAAAGCAGAGATTCTAAACAGTTTCTTCTGCTCAGTCTTCACAAAAGCAGACAATGACAATGGACCCAAAATGCAGAATACAGGCAGACTGGCCATAGAAGCAGATTTTGGACCTTTTACAAAAGACAATGTCCTAAAAGTGATTCTCAAATTAAAAGCAAATAAAGCAATGGGCCCAGATGAAATCCACCCTAGAACTCTGAAGGAGCTGGCACCGGGAATTG
Organism: Neoceratodus forsteri; assembly: GCA_016271365.2. NCBI lineage: Eukaryota > Metazoa > Chordata > Ceratodontiformes > Ceratodontidae > Neoceratodus > Neoceratodus forsteri. The sequence goes on along the minus strand of CM028133.1, from coordinate 65,074,405 downwards.
AGGCCCACTGGCAGAATTATTTACACTGTGTCTAGAGAGCGGGAAGATATCTCAGGACTGGAGAAGGGCCACAGTGGTACCCTTACACAAAAGTGGAAGCAGGAGGAGGCCAGAAACTACCGGCCAGTGACCCTGACCTCAGATGTGGGGAAGCTTTTGGAGTCCCTACTTAAGGAAAGAATAGTGAAATTCGTTACAGAAACAGAGCAGCTAGATACTAAACAGCATGAATTTATAGCAGGATGTGACATCAAATGAATATGCTTGAATTCTTTGACTGGGTCTCCAAAATAGTGGACCAGGGAGGGGCAGCAGACATAGTCTATCTAGATTTCAGCAAGGCTTTTGACTCTGTCCCCCACAGAAGATTGGTAAATAAGCTACAGCACTCTGAGCTAGGACACAAAATAGTCACATGAATTCAAAACTGGCTACACAATAGAACACAGAGGGTCATAGTCAATGGAACACTGTCTAGAGAGGGAAGGGTGATCACTGGTGTGCCTCAGGGATCTGTCCTTGGCCCAATACTCTTCAATATATTTATCAGCAACATTGCTGATGGCCTGCAGGGTAAGGTATGTCTGTTCGCAGATGACACAAAACTCTGCAACGGGGTAGATACAACTGAAGGAACAGCAGCAATGGAAGGAGATCTAAAGAGCCTGGAAGCATGGTCTAGGGAATGGCAATTGAAATCCAATGCCGAAAAGTGCAAGGTCATGAACCTAGGTAAAGGAAACCCAAGGAAAATGTACACACTCAATGGTGAACAATTAACAGAAACAAAACCTGAACAGGACTTCGGAGTACTTATTTCCCATGATTTAAAGGTGGGTAGACAATGAAAAAAGGTGGCAGAGAAAGCTAGTAGCATCCTCAGATGTATTGGCAGGGGCATTACAAGTAGGAAACGAGAGGTCATACTCCCTATGTACAGGTCCTAGGTGAGGCCACATCTGGAGTACTGCATACAGTTCTGGAGGCCACACCTAAAAAAGGACATAGACCACTTGGAGGCTATACAGAGGACAGCTACTAAAATGGCACAGGAAATGCACCAGGAGCAATATAAATCTAGACTACAGCAACTGCAAATGTACTCCGTCAAGCAAAGGAGAAGGGGGGGGTGGATATGATAGAAACCTTCAAATACATAAAGGGCATAAATAAGGTACAAGCAGAAAACCTCTTTCACAAAAATGAGACCACGTGAAGGAGGGGGCACAGTTTGAGACTAACAGGAGGTAAGTTTAAAATCAACATTTGTAAGTTCTACTTCACAGAGAGGGTGGAGGAGACCCTTGGAATAGCTTACCACCAGAGGCTGTGGAGGCCAAAACAGTCACTGTTTTTAAGCTAGCATGGGACAAGTACTGTGGTAATCTCGAAAGAAGAACAGAATAAGGGAGTAGGCAATCTGGGCAGACTAGATGGATCACAAGGTCCTCTTCTGCCGACACTTTATGTTTTTATGCATCTTGTCTGTGTTTTGCCTGCAGCAGGACCTCCTTGTAAATGAGCTTGCTCAATGGAACTTCCCTGATAAAATAAACTTGAGATTTCCTTCCTACCCTGTCCCTCCTGAACATTGTGTAGCCAGGTATGGCCATGTCCCAGTCACGGTTGACGGTGCACCATGACTCGGTAATGGCCACAACATCTAGGTCAGTTTCTGCAATGATGGCCTCTACTTCTGGGATCTTATTTTCCAGTCTTCTAGCATGAGCACACATGGCCTTCCTGATTTTTTTGCACCCTGCTTGTTGCTTCTCTCTTTTTCCTTTTGTGGCCCTTCTTCCTTCTTTTATTCTGATTGCTTTCTTTCCCTCTTTCTTTGCTAATCCCTACTTCCTCGCTCCTTGGTGGGACTCTTGCCCCTCAGGATTCCTCTACATATTATCTCAGATGGGGAGCACTTTCTGCCTCACCTTCTTCCACCACCACGCTTGGCTAGTTTAAATGGTCATTAAAGTAAAGGTTACATATCCACTGAGAACTGAGGTCCCCTCCTGGATGGATGCAGGCCATCACCACTGTATAGGCTCTAAATGTCCCAGATGGACACCCAGTCCCCAGTGTAGCCATACCCCTCCACTCTGCATCATTCCTTCAACCATGAGTTGAAGACATTGGTGCAGGGCTCCCTTACTATCCCCCGTCGTAGACGGGCAACACCTCTGCTGTACTACCTGTCTTAGACTCCTTCCCAGTTCCCTAAACTCCCCCTGCACTGTATCAGCCCCATCCCAAACTAGGTCATTTGTCCTCAGGTGGACAATGGCATCCCCCTCCCTTCCTATTGCCCTAGCAATTCATAGGATATCCCTCCCATCCACCCATGCCATGGCACTGGGTGGGAACCTGACGTCCCTCTCTGACCCCTTTCCTACTTTTAGATCTATCTCCCAATGACCGAGTCCCCCACCAGAAGTTGCTTCTTCCTTCTCTGTGATCCTCTTTCACTCATCTTGGGCCTCCACATGGGAGGGCCTCCTTCTCCTCGCCAGCTACTACCACAGGTGCCACTTGGCTGTCTCATTCTGCCAAAGAGGCAAAGCAATTGTACAGTGGAACTGGTAGTGGTTGAAGAATGTGCCTGCAACCCCCCCCAACCTTCCAGATCCCACCACCCACTCCCTCCTTGAGCCCATGGTAGTCCAGCTGCTCCACCTATCTGGCAACCCTTGAGGTAACAGTGACAGGCTTAGTGGTCCCTGGGTGGGAGAAAGTGTCACCTGACCCTCACTAAACACAGCCTGGAGTCTAGTGACATCACCCTGACTCACCACCAACACAGTCTCAAGTCTAGAGACCCTCCACCAACCCAGAGAGGCACACGCAGGTGGGGCAGCACTGTAATCTCAAGTAGGTCTCCCTGAAGACTGCCATCATACAACCACTGCACTGCACCACTCCCCATATTCTCTGTCCCTGCTCTCCCTGTGCTTCCTGCCCGCCTATTCTAAAACCCCATATGGCTATGCTGTACCAAGTGCCAGTTACCAAAGTTCAAATACACAACTCTTTTATTTACTTACCCTATGTATGTCATGGGGATAGGTAAGTTATAACATCAGCACTTATGAACAGCCTATTCCCCCTACCTTGCTATAAATGTAGCAGTAACCCCTAGGCCCACAATACCACCACAAGACAGTTTAGCAGCAAGTCCCCACACCTTCAACAACACTGTGCTTATTACAGTAGCACTCCAAACACACAGTAACAAACCAAGTCCCCTCAAACAGTACAGCAACTAGTACTCCAAATACGTAGGGACAATCCACATCCCCTTAAACACTACAGCAACTAGCACCCCAAACACACAGAGCACACCATATCCCTTTAAACAATACAGCAACTAGTGCCCCAAACACACACGGACAACCCATATCTCCTTAAATACTGCAGCAGCTAGTACCCCAAACACACAGAACACTCCACTTCCCCTTAAACTCTACAGCAGCGGGGGGGGGGGGCTAGCTAGAAGCAGAGCAGAGGTGTTTAGATCAGCTCCCAGATCAATTGATATTTATTTTATTTAATCTCATCACTTTTGTCTACTTGCTAATAAAAACCCTTATTAGATATCTAGCTAACGCCACTTGAAGAGATGGGACCCAAAATACAGAAATACTGTACATGGTTTCTCAATCCAAATCAGTGGAGAGTATATGCTCCCTAAGCCCAATTCATTGGCAGTGGTGCAGTTGGCAGCCCAAGCAGACCTGACTACAGAGAGGATATTTGCCATGTTACAGAAAATTGAATAAAAAGTTATCCAATATATGACTCTTTACTTGAGGAGAGGAAAGAAGAGTGCTCCAAGGCTGCTGAGGAGTTAATTAATCAGCAGGAATGTTTTGAGGTGTCCCAGACCTAGGATTCAGAATTCTTGTCTAATAAAGTGGAAACTTTGGATAACCACTTTGACTGCAAATCTCAGGATTGTTGGATTTCCCCTTGCCATTGCTGCCTATGATTTGAAATCTGCATTTCAGGCTTTACTTACTGTTTGGATCTTTCATTTGCCTATAGGTCAGAGACCTGTGGAGGGTGTGTTACAATCATCTACCGTGCTTGTCACAGTAGACTCCCTGGAGGAACGCCTGCTTATCCTAGCTGCAGCCATGGACAAATGAGATTTATAGTATCAGGGCCAGAAAATCTCAGTTTTTCTGAATGTGGCTTCTCAGACACAAGCAAGAAGAAAAGAACTTCTACAATTATGGCCTCGTTTGGGAGATTATGGAATTTCTGCAAATTTATTCTTTCCTGCCTGCCTCCACTTTACTTTTAAAGGCAAACCCTATATTTTCACCAAGGTTGAGGCAGTTAATAGTATTAAAATCCCACATGGGGTATACACACACAGGATATGCAACTCTCACCTTGACATATAGCCTTCCCAGTTGAGAATGTTGCTATCTTAAGGCTGTTTTGACTTGAAAACTTTAATAAAGAATAATAAAAAAAAAGCCTCTACAGTAGCTGATACCCCAAACACACAGAACATTCCACATCCCCTTAAACACTACAGCAGCTAATACCCCAAACACACAGAACACTCCACATCCCCTTAAACACTACAGCAGCTAGTACCCCAAACACACAGAACACTCCACATCCCCTTAAACACTACAGCAGCTAGTACCCCAAACACACAGAACACTCCACATCCCCTTAAACTCTACAGCAGCTCACACCCCAAACACACAGAACATTCCACATCCCCTTAAACACTACAGCAGCTAGCACCTCAAACACACAGAACACTTCACATCCCCTTAAGCACTACAGCAGCTAGTACCCCAAACACACAGAACACTCCACATCCCCTTAAACACTGCAACAGCTAGTACCCCAAACACACAGAACACTTCACATCCCCTTAAACACTACAGCAGTTAGTACCCCAAACACACAGAACACTCCACATCCCCTTTAACACTACAGCAGCTAGTACCCCAAACACACAGAAAGTACAGTTACATAAGAACTTACCGTAACAGTAGATCTTCGAGAACAGCTCTTGCAGCAGGTTACACCATTAGGACTGAAGCTGGCCGGCATCAGGATCCCACGGAAAATTTTCTAGCTAGCAGTCTTCAGCGGGGACCACCTCCGACAACGGTCCCGTCCCCGACGTCAGGCGTAGTACATAAGGAGGCGGCCCCACCAGAATCCCCAGTTCTCCCACCGAAGACGTCCGGCCGCTGGATGACATCAGAAAAGGAGACCAAGGACCCGCCATCAGATGGCCACGATTAAGAACAGAGCTTTCTGATCCTAAGGATAGTGTTAGGCTGGAATCTACTTCCTCCAAGGGGGAATGGTGGGCGGGAAAGTGCCTGCTGCAAGAGCTGTTCTCGAAGATCTACTGTTACGGTAAGTTCTTACGTAACTGTACTATCTTCTTCGAGGTACAGCTCTTGCAGCAGATTATACCATTAGGACTGATTCCCAAGCAATGGTGCCTTGAAAAGCCATAGGGAGGAGGCAATACAGAGATCCAGACCCGTCCTGAGCCTAGGACAGGAGGCCCTGAAGAACAGCAAGGCCGAAACCCGCTTTTCGCCTTGAGGCAACATCCAGGCTATAATGCCTGATAAAAGTGTGCACCGAACTCCAGGTGGCTGCAGTACATATGGCTGATGTAGAGACGTTCTTCAGTGCCGCAAAGGAGGTAGCCATTCCTCTTGTCGAATGGTCCTTGACCACTCCAGGTAAGGGTTTCTGACGCTTGTCATAGCAAAAGAAATGCACTGGATGAGCCAGCGTGAAAGGGTTTGTTTTGAAACCGGGGCCCCTTTCATCCTCTCAGCGAATGAAATGAACAGCTGCTCTGCTTTCCGGTGCTGTTTGGTTCTGGTCAAATAGTATCTGAGACACTTGTGCACATCCAGGGTGTGAAGCAGTGCTTCTCCTCGATTGGCATACTTAGGGAAGTATACTGGTAAATCGATGTCCTGGTTGAGAGTAAGGGCTGAGACCACCTTAGGCAAGAACTTAGGATTCGTCCTCAGGGATACCCTGTCCTAATGAAAAATTAAATAAGGCTCCTTGCACATGAGAGCATGTAAATAGGAGATTCTTCTCACCAAAGTAACTGCAACCAAAAACATTTTCCACAACAGAAACCGTAGCTCGCAATCTGCAGCAGGCTCAAAGGGTGGCAGCGTAAGCTGCTCCAAGACAAAGGGTAAATCTCAAGGAGGGACGGGATCCTTGATGTGCGGCCTAAGGTAGAGGACCCCTCTTAAAAAGGCATGGGTAGTGTCCAGCTGGGCCACCATGCGTTGGCCTATAGGGGCATGATAAGCTGAGATTGCACAAAGGTGCACTTTAATCGAGGAGTAAGCTAACCCAGATTGAAATAGGAAAAGCAGGTATTCCAGAACCAGCTTTTCGGGGCAGTCTAAGGGGCGAGAAACCGTGAGTCTGAGACCACAGGCAAAATCTGTGCCATTTCATGGTGTGTGTTGCATGTCGTCGTTTTTCTGGTGACAGAAAGCACGTCCACCACCTCTTGCGAGACCCCATGTCACAACATGGCTATGTCTCTAGGAGCCAAGCATGCAGGTTCAGTGAACATAAGTCCGGGTGGACTAGTGAACCCTCCTCCTGAGACAACAGGTGGGAGCTGATTGGTAAAGCAAGTGGAGGTTCCTGGGACAACTGATTCAGCAGCAGGAACCAAATTTGTCTGGGCCAAAAGGGCGCTATCAAAATAAGCATTGCGTGCTCCCTGCAAAGTTTGAGGAGGACTCTCTGGATCAATGGGAAAGGAGGGAAGGCATAGAGGAATCTGCCCGCCCAGGCGAGGGACAACACATCTCGCCAGAAAACACCAGGCCCTGGATCTAGCGAGCAAAAATTGGGCAGTTTTGCGTTGGATAGGGAGGAGAATAGATCCAATTCTGGAATACCCCATCTGTGGAACAGATCCTCTGCCACTTCCTGTAGAAGTTCCCACTCATGGACTCTGGCCTGGGAATGATTCAGGCCTTCTACGACTGTGTTGTCCACCCCGGGAACGTGAACTGCGATGAGGTTTGCGCCGTGTCGTAATACCCATTCCCACACCCTCATTGCCTCCCTGCAAAAGGGGGTAGGAGTGTGTGCCTCCTTGTTTGTTGAGGTAATACATCACTGCAGTATTTTCTGTTTGTAACAGGAGAGTACTGGGTGGAATCTCCAACTGGAAGGCCTGCAGGGCATAAAGGACCGCCCTCATCTCCAATATGTTGATATGGAGATGAGATTCCTGGGTAGTCCATATTCCCTGAGACCCCAACCCATTCAGGTGTACTCCCCACCCCAGCCCTGAGGCGTCTGTGGAGAGTGTCAACACCGGGGACGGTGCTGTGAAAGGAACCCCCACTGAGAGGGTTCCCGGATCTAGCCACCATTGCCAGTCCCAAACCACAGTCTGCATGATTCTGACTGGCTGCTGCAGATGGTCTTGCCTTTGGTCTCACTGCACCCTTAACATCCACTGGGTTACCCGCATGTGGAGTCTTGCCATCGGGACTGTTGGAATGGCTGCAGCCCTGTGTCCGAGCAGGCAAAGGACCAGCCTGGCCCGGGATGGTTTTCTTCGCTGACATGTCCCTTATGAGGGATCGTATGTGTTCCGCTCTGTCTTCGGGAAGGAAGGCTTTCCCTTTGACTGTGTCCAGAACTGCGCCTATAAACTGCAGCTTCTGGGATGGTACCAGGAGAGACTTCTTGTAGTTGATTAAGATGCCCAGAGACTGGAAGAGAGCCTGGGTGTGCTGAATGGCCAGCAGCAATGCCTTCTTGGAGGAGGCCATGAGAAGCCAGTCATCCAGGTACGGGAACACGTAGTGACCCTGTCTCCTCAGAGATGCTGCCACAACTGCCATGCACTTGGTGAATACCCTTGGTGCTGATGACAGCCTGAAAGGAAGTGCTCGGAACTGGTAGTGGTGACCGAGAAACTCGAAAGCACAGGAACCTCCTGTGCGCCTGAGCAATGGGGATGTGCAGGTAGGCGTCCTGCATATCCAGGGATGCCAAGAAAGCGTCCTTCTTCAGCATGGGGATTAGTCCCGGGAGGGTCACCATGTGGAAGTGCCTGTAGATGACTGATAAGTTAAGGTTGCTGAGAACCAAAATTGGACAGAGGTCCCCTGTTTTCTTTGGAACCAGGAAGAAGTGTGAATAGTAGCCTGCTCCTATCTGGTTCCCTGGAACGTGCTCCACAGCTTCTTTCTGTAGAAGCGCAAGCACTTCCTGCTTGATGAGCAGGGCATGCTGACCCGAGTAACGGGAAAACAGAGGAGGCCTCGTGGGGGGCTTGTCTAGGAATTCTATAAAGTGACCTTTTTCGACCAGTTGTAGCACCCACCTGTCGGCGGTGATCGAGCGCCACCCTGGCAGGTGGTCTGCAATGCGACCCCCGACCTTTGTTTTCCGTTGATCCTGAGGAGGGGCAGGGGCTGGAAAGGAGTCATGCTGTGGCAGCAGAGGGTCCTGCAGGCTGGGCTGACTTGGAAGCATGTTGGCCCCTACCTGAGGACGTTTTGACCTGGGTTTTCCGTGAAAAGGAGCCCCTCTGATGCTGGCCAGAATGGGGTTGTGGCCTCTGAGTCTGGCTGCGAAACGACTCTGGTTTCCATGAAAGGAACTGAGTCTAGATCTGTACATGGCCTGGACAGATCTCACGGCCTTCCCAGCTTCCTGTAATTTGGTGATGACCTTCTCCGATGCTTCACCAAACAAAACTTCGCCATGAAAGGGAGTGTCCAAAATGTTTTTCTGGACATCTGGGGTAAACCCGGAGACACGGAGCCATGAGTGTCTCCGGAGACATATGCCTGAGGCTGCCACTCTGGCCGAAGAGTCCGCGGAGTCGAACGCGGCTCGAAGCACCTGGGTTCCCACGTCTGAACCCGTGTGGAGGAGCTGAAGAAGTTCCTCCTTTGGGCCACCATCTGGCAATTTCTCTACCAGATCCTGCCCCTGTTTCCACAGCACATTCTGAAACTGAACCACATGGGTCAGGTAATTCAGGGATCTGATGGCGCACGTCGTGGACACACAAGTGTGCCTACCCAGCACGTCCAGTTGCTTGGACTCTGGATACAGTGGCTGCATGCTCAGATGTTGTGGTTTCTGAGACTGGTCATGAGAGGCTGTGATGACCAGGGAGTCAGCCAGAGGATGATTAGCCAGGTACTGGTCCTCCCTAGGGGCCTTGTACAGGCGGTCAGCCTTCTTCGGCATAGCCGGAGTTGAATGTGGATGCTTCCACGCTGCCTTGGTGACGTCCATGAAGGTGTCCACCAAGGGTGGTACTACCACAGGCTTAGGATCCTTTTGCCAAAGGTAATGGGCAAGGCGTAATCTTTCGGGGTCTAGTTCCTCCGCATCCCATCCCATGTTCTCTTGGAAGTGTCTCATTATCTCAGAGAATGAGGGGTCATCTGGAGGAGACCTAGGGAGGTTGCGTGGGTCCGGAGAAGGGATGCTGATTGGTGAAGGAGACCTGGAGCATTCAGAGATGTCAGATCTGAAGTCCTCCGTCGACGGCGAATACCGACGTCTTCTGGGTCTCTTGGGGCTGGGTGACCCTGAAGAAGATCTAGACGGAGGCCTTCTCCTCTCTGTAGATCTGCCCCTAGGAGGTGTTACTGGCTCCTGGGGGGAAGGTGCTCGGCCTGCTGCCCTGTTGGGCGAAGGAGGGAGCACAGGTGTCGGTGGTGCCGTGGGTGCGGGAGGAGGGTGCGTGGTGACCACATCCTTTTTGATGGTGTCCCACCAGAAAGTGAAGAGCTCTTTCACCTCTGCCAAGTTGAGTCTCAACGACGGGCCGGGCACCAGTGGTCTGTCGTTGGGGCCGGGCATCAGCCCCCCGGGGGTCTCCGGTTCTGGGGAGGGTTCCTGTGGGAGCTCAACAGGTCCGGAGTCACCCGCCTGGTCTTCAGGCTGAGTGGACTCCTCCTCCGATAACGCCTCCTGCACAATGTCGGTAGGTGGCGGTGTGGCTCTTCTGTCTATGGCAGCAGGCGCCAGTCCCCCAGCCGGCATCCTGGGGGGAGAATGCCTGACCGGTGACGGGTGACAAACTGTCGCTGGCTCACGGGAGTGCTTATGGACCTTGGCCGATGTCAGGTCCGATGTCCGCTTAAGGAAGGTCAGCTCCTTGGTCTTGTGTTGGGGAGGCGGAGGCAAGGAGACAGACCGGACATCAGAGGCCGAGTGACGGGACAAAGACTTGTCATGTTCCCATGACCTGGATGAGGCCTTAGCAGAAGAAGAGGGCCTGGAGGTCTTGGGAGGCTGCAGAGTTGAAGAGCCGCTGGCAGATTTGACCACTACTGGGGGGAGGCTGAGAGTGGGCCCTCGACGGAGAGTGGTCCGACCTGGAGCCAGAGCTGCGGGAGTCCGAGGCCCTGGAGGGGGATCTAGGTCTCACCTTCTCCCGATGTTTCTCGTCATGCCTGTGGGACTTTCCTGAAGGTTCCCCCTGGAGGAAGGTTCCATGGCCTTGAGCTTTTCTTCTAGGAGGAAAGCCTGGAGAGCCTTCTGTCGGCAGATTCTGGTCCGGCTATTAAAGCCGTGGCAGAAGGAGCAAGCCTGGGTGTCATGGTCTGGGCCCAGGCACCGAACGCAGGCCAAATGGGGGTCTTTAAATGGGATCTGCTTCCCACAAGCACACTTAGAAGGATGGCCCTCCACTGAAGCTGGGGAGGACATCAGATGAAGAAAAGTAGTCTTGAAGAAGAATTTCTTCCAAAGTTTCCGATTTGGAAAGGATTTCCTGGATGTCGCGCACTAGTACTAACCGAAGGGGTCGAGACATGCAAGTCGACTGCGGGAAAGAACTGGGGATTCTGGCGGGACCGCCTCCTTATGTACTACGCCTGACGTCGGGGGTGGGACCGACATCGGAGGCGGTCCCCACTGATGACTGCTAGCTAGAAAATTTTCCGTGGGGTCCTGACGCCGGCCGGCTTCAGTCCTAATGGTGTAACCTGCTGCAAGAGCTGTACCTTGAAGAAGATCACTCCACATCTCCTTAAACACTACAGCAGCTAATACCCCAAACACACAGAACACTCCACATCCCCTTAAACACTACAGCAGCTAGTACCCCAAAACACACAGAACACTCCATGTCCCCTTAAACAATACAAAAGCTAGTACCCCAAATGCACAAGAACAACCCATGTCTCTTTAAACCTCTTGTAGGCAGTATAGCACAGTGGTTTAAGGCTTTGGGCTGCAAATCTGGTGACATCCAGTGGACCAGACCTGGGTTTGAATCCCACAGCTTCCACTTGCATACAGTGTGACCCTGTGCAAGTCACTTAACTTCCCTGTGCTCCCAGGTTGCACCTGTAAAAAAGCTTTCAACTTAGTGTGCTACTCCTGGTTAAAAAAATAAATAAATAAACAATACAGCTAGTACTACAGACACACAGAAACAATGCACGTCTCCAAAAACAATACAGCAGCTAGTACCCCAAACAGACTGGAGCAACTTGAAACTCCATAGTTAATGCAGCTGCTAGCACCCCACACACATAGGTCCAACCCACCATACCAGGAACAATGGAGGTGTACCTGTTATCCAATGAGCAGGGTTCCTAGCTGTCAGCTGTCTCCTGAGATGACACTGGGTGAACTCCAGTCATTGCTGTCCTGTCATTGCTGTCCTTAGCACATGTCCTTGGCAAAGTGGGCCACAAGGTTGAGGGTTGCTTGGCATTAAGGACCTATATAGTGGGTTGCAGGCTCTGCTGACTCCACCCCACTGGCTTCTCTCTTGTCCAACCAGTTGGTGGAGACCATCAGGCCCAACAGCTGATCAGCATCTTTGGGGAGGGAAGGGAGCATCCGCAGTTGCCTCAGCAACAATGCTCCCTCTCCCTGTGTCTTCTACAGCAACAGCTTCTGCCAAAAGAATAAAAGCCACACGCTGCATTTAAAATCCTCTTGGGCTCCGATGATTCAGCCCCCACCCCCCCAGCATCTCTCCTGTCCCCTTGATTGGTGGAGACTATCCGCTCTAATGGCTGATCAGGATCTTCAGAGAGATAAGAGAAGATTCACAGTTACCCCAGCAACAATGTTCCTTCTCCCTGTCTTCCCTGGTGGTGACTTCTGCCAAAAAAGTCACATGCTGCATTTAAAACCTTTTCAGGCTCCACTGACTCTGCCCCTGGCTTCTCTCCTGTCTGCCCACTTGGCGGAGACTATTTATTTATTTTTATTTCGCTTTTGTTAACCGGGTAAGTGCAATATCCATAAAATGACTATTTTCAGGCAGGACCCGGGAGAGTACAGACATGCAGAAACTTAACAGGATAACAATTTATAAGTGCTTTACATACAATGAGTTAAAGAGGATACAATACATCGGAACATATAAAGTAAAGCGCTTTACATACAATGAGTTAAAGTGGATATGATATATCAGAGACATACAGAGTAGACCATTCATAAGTTCATAGGTGCCTACCTATGCAATGAATAGAGAGGACCTTGGACAATAAATTATCAGGTGACATATCATATGAACAGAACAAGGTACACAAAAACAAAACCATGTAATACAACAGGAAGAAATAACCATTGAGAGCAGGGGGTGTCATTAAGGAAAAGGTCAGTAAGTGAGGAAAAGGAGAGCAGCCATGAAATTAGATCATATGAGTGTATGTAAGTGTAAGGGAGATGCCTGCAGTGCAAGATTGTACACGGGCAGGGAAAGGGAGCTGGGACAGGCTGAAGCAGTAAGAGAGTTATATAGAGGTGAGGAAATACTATTGTATGGCCAGAGACATCAGTCATTAGGTAGGGTGAAAGCAGAAACAGGTATCAGCAATCAGCAGATTTGAGTGCAGTTTTCTCTTAAAGCATGTGTGGGAGCTAGAAAGTCTAATGTCGAAGGGAAGGGAATTCCACAGCTGTGGAGCCGCATGCTCAAATACAACAGTTCCATTCCTAGTGCGGCACCTCAGCAGCTTCAGAAAGAAGTTTATCCAAGGTGATAAGTGAGCCATGGGTGTGTCCTGAGGAACAAGCATACCTGCAAGACACCTAGGGATTTGATTTCGAGTTATCGAATCAATAAGAGAGCCAAGGTAGTATTTCCTGCTAGCTAACAGAGAGAGCCAACCAAGATCATTATAAAGTTGACAGTGATGTTTAAGCAGAGGAGCAGAAGCGGCATAGCGGCATATGTTGTTATACGTAATATCCCATCTGATTAGGTCAGTTTTATGAGCAGCCCCAAATAAGGGAGCCCCATAGGTTAGGGTGGGGAGCAGAATCCCCCTCACAATGGCCATTTTAGCCGATCCCAATCAGCCCCAATGGCTGATTGGGATCTTCAGGGAGGGAAGGGAGCATCCGCAATTTCCCCAGCAACAACAGTCCTACTCGCTGTGTCTTCTCTGGCAGCAGTTTGTGCTTCTGTTACACAGCACTCATCACCATGTAATCCATTTACTGTAACTGTGCTAAGCTGTTTGAAGTCCTGTAGTTCCTTTCTGGGTGACTATTTTGGCCCCCCAACCCCACCCTGTTTGTTTGTCTCTGAGCTAAACCAAATGAACTTAGTGGACCTGTTTATTGCATTGATTTCCTCCTTCCTTCTGTAGATAACCTTTGGTCAAAGGAGAGCCACCATCCTTTTTGAGTAGGATTTATCCCTTTGGAATAGCCAGAATTCTCCTTCTTGGTGTCACAGTCATGTCCCCCTCTCCTACCAGGTCTGTGTAAGCTCCTCCATCTTCTGAACTTTAAAGTACACTGAACACCTTGCCAAGTCAATTTTGTGAGGTGTTATTCTCAAACTACCTTCTTTCAAGTGAGACTTGTCCATGTATGATTTCTTGCTCCAACTGCCAGTCTACTATTCTTTTAATATTCAGTCCAGCTGCTTTTCATCAAACCATGCAGCTACTGTAACTCCTACCACTGGTGACCCCTGAACTAGGTACCTCCTCTATCCTATATTTCAACTCCCCTGGTATCCCTTTCCGTTAATATGACCATACCCCTCCTTCTTTGCTGAACAGCAGTATATATTGGCTTGACTATGCATCACATTCATTTGCCTAAAACTGCAAGAAAAATACCTTACCTACATGCACTAGCATCATGGCCTTGCAACGCCTCTCCAACACTCCTGCTATAGTGATACCTAGCATCATGTAGCATCATGGCCTTGCAACGCCTCTCCAGCACTCCTGCTATAGTGATACCTAGCATCATGTAGCATCATGGCCTTGCAATGCCTCTCCAACACCCCTGCTATAATAATATCTAGCATCATGGCCTTGTAACGCTTTTCCAACACTCCTGCTATAGTGATACCTAGCATCATGATGGAAGTAGCAACTAGCAGTAATGATTGGTTTCATGTGGTGCCACTTTTTCAAATACTAAAAATATGTGTCGTTATCTGCAGGGTTATTAAAGGGTCAGAAGGTGGCACTGTACAGAAAAAATACTGTGCAGGCATGTGCCACCACAAGCCATTTAGTCTGCAAGAAGACAGGCTACTGCAGTTATTTCCTTGACTATTCTTGATGGTTCTTCACCCAAGATGTTGACTGGCACAAGGGTACCTGATGCTGGGCACCACTGTACATTTACTATGGAATCCTTATGAAAGCAACCTTGTTTCCAATCTACCCTGTCTTTTCCTTCCTCTTCCATGGCAGCTCAGGTTTACAGCTTGGTAAATTTTTATTTATTTATTTACTGAGAAATCGGAATCACAAAACTTTGAGCTAAGAGCTCGTTTACAAAGGATCCTCGTCAACACTTAAGGAGATACATTTTGTTGCAACAGCATAATTACAACAGACAAATTGACACTGGGGCTATACTACTAACACAGTGTTTACATAGGAAGAGGCAGCAAAATACAGTTACAGTTTACAAAAGTCAAGACATGAATGAAGCAGCTGGAAGCATTGTCAATTTCCAAGTGGTGGTATGTAGTGAGTAGCCTTCTCAGAAGTTAAGTGCAGACAAGCTGAGTTTTGGCAAGTGCAGGTTGTTGGGGGAGTGGAAGGAGGAGAAAGTGGTCAAGGGAATAGGCAAGAGGTAGTGTGGGTGTACTGGACAGAGGGCAGGTAGAGAGGAGGAGTAAGAAGGAGAGCAGTGGAAGTGAACAGGGGACTGGGCAGGAGGTAGTATGGGTGTACTGGACAGATGGCAGGTGGAGGAGGAGGTAGTGAGGGTGTACTGGACATAGGGCAAGTGGGGGGAGGAGTTGGTAGGGGGGCAGGGGGTGGAGGGTGAGGGGAGTGGGTGCAATCAGGTCAGAGTAAGGAGGCAGTTAAGTGGTGCACCGGATGCTGGGATTACATCTGACACAGGCAGCAGACTGGTGGAGAGATGGGCTTACGGAGTTCAGATTTGAAGTGCCGTAAGTGTTGAAGGCTGGTGATTGGGTTTGGAAGTTTGTTTAGCCATACCGGTGCCCTTACCATGAAGGTACGCCTCCCCAGGGCTGATCTCCTGAAGGGAACAGCTAAGGTATGCCTGGTGATGCTTCTTGTGGCATGCTTACCTGGGGCAGGTCTGAATAATGCCTGCAGGGAGACAGGTGCCAATCACAGTAGGGCCTTCTTTCCTAGTAGGCAGATCTGGAGCTTTATTCTATCCCGGAGGGGGAGCCACTTTGTCCTTATGTAGAGCTTGCAGGTGTGTGTGATGTGATCCGCATCCAGGACAAATCTGCATGCTTTATTGAGGGTAAAAAGGACTTTGTGAAGGCTAGTGTCCATGGCAGCGCCATAAACCACGTTTCCATAATCCAGAATTGGCAGGATTGTGCCACTGACCATCTGAAGCCTGACTTTAGGGGTGAGGCAGAAGCAGAGTCTGTAGAGTGTCGCCAACTTCCTGTGTGCAGCCTTTCTGATATTACTTATGTGTTCATCGAAAGAGAGGGACTCATCGAATGTAACCCCCACGTACTAGAAAGTGTGAACCTATTCAAGTGGGGAGTCCACGCCGAGTGCCATTTTAAACAGTGTGGTGGAGTTCCTCTTCTGGTGATTGGTAAAGAGCATTATCTTAGTCGTTTTACTATTGAGTACTAGGAAGCTGGTGTTAAACCATTCCTGCAGTAGGTCAAAGTTGCACTGTAGGTTCCTGGTCAGCATGCCTTGGCAGAAGCCTCGAAAGAATAACACTGTGTCATCTGCACAGAGCAGGACTTTGGCAGAGGGGCACACAGCTGGGAAGTTGTTTACGAAGAAGCTAAACAGGAGGGTTTCCTGTATGGACCCTTGCGGGACCTCACCATGACTTTACTGGCCTCTGAGATGGTACCATTGATCTTTCCCTTCTGTGAACACTCAGACAGGTAGCTAGAGAACCAATCAACTGTGTCAGAGGACAGCCCAAGCAGGTTAACCTGTGGAGCAGCAGCTTGTGATCCACAAGGTCAAATGCCTTGGCTAGGTCGCTATAGATTGTGCCAGCTAATTTTCCCTGATCTAGTGCCCCATGGACATAGCCTGTGAATTCAATGAGGGCCGTGTTGGTACTGCGTACCAGGTCATAATGTTGTACGCTTAATAGCGTATGACATTATAGCTAACCGGAAATAACGCTGTCTAGGACAGCGAATGGAACAATACCGCGTATACTGCTGTACACAGTATTGCACCATTCACACACTCCCAGGCAGAGGATAAGATCTCTGCTGGGAGTGGGTTCCACTGAGCAGCTGCTGTGGCTCACTGGACAGAGTCACAGCAGCAAAAACCCAGGTACTTGGTCTGGGACTGGGTTTGATTACTGGTCCCAGAAATGTTATTTTGTTAAAGCCTTTGTGCACTCCCTGAGTTGGACCCCCCCGGAGTTAAGAATCTTTAGTGGGGGGGTCCCGGGGGTGCAGACCCCCATAATAGGGTGTGTGGGGGGCTGAGCCCTCACAGAAAAAGAGTTATGGCGCATGGCATAAATCACGCTGTATTGGCAGTGCGATTTAGCCATGCGGCATAATGTCTAGCGACATTATGACCCCGTGCCTTGGTACTGTGTCACTTGTGGAACCCATGTTGTTGCGGGCTGAGCAGGTTGCATTTGTGTAAATGGACAGAGAGCTGGTCTGCAGTGATTCTTTCCAGTGCTGAGGAGAGAGGATGGAAATGGGCCTGTAATTAGACAGTAGCAAATGGTGAAATGTATGGCTATGCCTTCCACACAGTTATCCAAAAAAAATCCATAATCTTCACAAAACCTCATGAAATTCAGCTTTAATTGCTGATGCTATTTTGCAATGTTTGGCTGCTAATATCTCGACCATCTTTTGAGCAAGAAATCTAAAATTTGATTCTCACAGTCTCATTTTTGGGGTTTATGAACCCAACAAAATAGGTGATATTGTGTTCTGTAGTTTTAAACTTTTAACTCAGACTCCTTTAAAGCCAGAGATCTGAAGCTTGGCGGCACACATCTCTGGGATGTAGGGGCCTTAACTCTACCAACACCATTGGTGCAATTTGGACCAATACTTCTAAAACTAGATAGAACTAACTTAAAATTAAATATTGCAGACAACTCAAAATGTTCATAGAAGTGAAAATGTAACTTGCTAGAATTCTGCTGGCAGAAGATAAATTCTACCAAAGTCTAATCACCCAACTTTTTCAATCCTAGTGTCCTAATAACCTAGCACATGCTTCATCAGCAGCCTTTCTTTAAATTAATTCACTGTCGCATAACAATGTCACTACTGAAAATCTGTTTTAATTAAATTATGCTTCTTCACTTACTAAGCATGGCAAAGGCCAGTGCTTGTATCTGCTGTATATCAGTCAGCATATGAATTCCACTCAGTGCAGATTCTTCAATTCCCACCCCCACCCCACCTCCACACCAATTAGAATTATTGACTATCATATCTACACAGATGATAGGGAGCTTAGTAATCAATTGCAGTGTCTCCCTGAGAAGACTTGGTAGAGTGCTTCCTGCTGGAGCTGCATTCTGACCTAAATGCAAACCACTGCCACAACTCATTTGGATTGACTGTCTACAAGATATTGAATAGTGTATGGGTGACCTTACACGAAAGTCATGTATTTATCAAGGGGATGTGATGATGATAGACAGACCTTGAGAGCAAAGCTTTAGAGGTCTGTATGATGGCATCACATTCCCCAGCCAGCAATCAGTCTTGGTTCTGTATGGTCACCTATACACTATTTTTTATAGTACATGTATATGGTTAAAAAATGGAACAGGCATGTGTTTGAATGTAAAAGAGACCAGCAGACAGTGTCAAAAGGCTCTTACTGTTGGTACTCATTGCTCCAACTTGCTCTGCTATTTCTGCTCTGTGAAACCACCACTCCTGAGTCTCCATCACTTTCAAGGCTGAATAACACCGCATTTTGTGTTTTATTTTGTTAAACAGTAAGCAAAGGTGATGTAGAGATACACAGTGTGATACCAGAGAGCTACCTATGTGTATCTGTGTGTAAACTGGCATGGACACCCGTTCACTAAACAACAATGCCATCTTCTCCTTAATCTTTTTTTTAAGTTACAGGTTTAACCAATTGGGTGGCATGTCGAGGCTGAGCAGTTGTTATAGTATCGTTGTGACATCAGAATAAAACCATGACAACTTTTCATGACCTTTGAACTGTACCACAAAAAGAAAATGTTATGTATGGAAATCCATACACAATAGGGGCTAACCATATGCTATTAGTTATGTGGTATGTAATCCTATCCTGGACATTATCATTGGCATCACAACCAAATCACTCACAGTAAATGTAACACTAACCTTAGGTAACTACAGAAAAGCTAAGTATATTGAAACCAAAAAAAAATAGTTTTCCTAACTGAGACTCCAGCATTTGTTTGGCAAGTTTTTCTCTCTGGAAAGCTTATATGTTATAAAAGTACTGTACAGCATGCAGCTGCTGCTGCTTTGCAAAAAGCCATAATGAGTTACACTGTGGAGCAATGCCACCCATTATATTCCAGGTCAACAACTATCAGCCATACTGTGTTGTGTATGAAACTCCATTCTGAGACTTTCTACCACTGTAATTACTGCATGAACCCAGCCATTACTTCATTAAACACAATCAAAACTGTGTTTGGGCAAGTGACTGTGGTAGTTTTTGTTTGGGAATGCTAGTTAAGAGCATGCTATCATGCAGCAGGTTTTCAAGACTGACGTACACACAATCCTGTTTGAAGCAGTCTGTACTGTTAGGCTATTGATAGTATATAGAGACAGAGAGGTGGTGTCTTTGACTAAAGAGGTATCACTGCTAAAACATATTTGGAAGAGGTCTCTCTCAATAAATCATTAAATAAATTTTCTTTTCATCTCATGATAAGGAGAAATCAAATTATGTCAATTAATAATTTAGCAAGCTTGTGAGAGAGATATCTGGAGTAAGAGAACAGCAACAGATAAAATGAGAGTCAGCTTAGGGAAAGTGCTAGTGGGAGCAGATTGAAAGAGATTTATGTGATAAGGACGAGTCCCTTATTGTGCCACTCACAAAGAGTAATGCAAAATCCCCCACGTCAAAAGAGCGACTTGAACTTAGTGAGACTGCTGTAAACAGTGATGGCCCTCTGAAAAATACAATGCTACTTTTGTTTTTTGTGGGGGGCTATGCCCCCTACACCCCCCAAAATAAATATTCTCAACTCCAAGGGGAGTGGACTTAGGAAAAAATAGGAACTCCCCTAGGAAGCAAAATAATTACATGCACCATGATCCGAACCCAGCACCACAGACTCTAGGAGCAGTGACTTAAGCCACAATACCACATGGCCAGCTCAGCAAGGCTTGGACAAATAATTATTTTTATCCCCTTTCTCGTTGAGTGTAGTGCATATCCCCCAGGGCTATACTCACTATACCTATTCAGTCCTCTTTTTTTCCCCACTCATTCTACATGGGAGCGGTATTATTAAGTCGCTCATATTGAGCCACTCAATAATACTCGCCTATATAGGGTGTTACAGAGTAAGAGTGATTTGCCCACATAAAACAAAACTCATGGGAAACACAGAAGACTGCTAATCTCCGAGTTTTTCATAGCTCACTTAGTTAGAGCATAGCAGAAAATGCTCAGATTCTGGATTCAAGTCCCAGTGGGTGGTATACATTTCCTTCTTGATTTAAAAACAAATTGCCTCACAGTGGCTTATTGCATTAAGAAAATAAAGTTGTCTGTGCCTCTGAAATATGCCTATGTTGCTGGTTTTGCAACACCAGAAAGGAATGTGTGTGCCTCATAGGAAACACAGAACACTGTAATCTCTGAGTCTCCCATAGCTCAGATGGTTAGAGCATAGAATAGAATGCTAAGGTTCTGGGTTCAAGTCCCAGTGGGAGGCTCACATTTCTGTCTTGAATTTTTTTTTTTAAATGCCTTGCAGTGGCTTACTGCATTAAGAAAAGAAAGTTGTCTGTGTCGCTGACATATGCCTACATTGCTGGTTATGCAACATCAGAAAGGAATGTGTGTGCCTCATGTAAAACACAGAATACTGGTAAACTTTGAGTCTCCCATAGCTCATATGGTTAGAGACTAGCAGTGAATGCTAAGGTTCAGGGTTCAAGCCCCAGCAGGAGGCACACTTTTCCTTTCACATTTCCATCTTGCCCACATAAAGTGAGTGAACTGGTGGTACTTGACAGTGGGAGCAGTTGCAACAGCACACTACAGCCACTGTCACAGAATTATACCAGAAAAAAGTGAATGAGTTGGTGGCACTTATCTCTAGGAGTTGGAGTGCAGACAGCTGCAAAAGGCAAGAGTGATAAAGAATGGGCCAAACAATGAAAAGGTAAAGTGAACTCACTTTTACAGGAGGCCAGAGAGTGAGGCAGAGGTGAAGTGGGGAGAACACAGCAAAGATATTGACCCGAAATTAAATCTCAGGGTGCAGTGACAGCAGGAGACTGAGCACAGTACACTGACATTTGCATTCTCAAAGGGAGAAGGAGTTAATGAAGTTACAACGCTGAACTTACAAATGTATTTGGGATGCTGCTGGCAGCACCAGGAAACAAGCAACTCTACAATAGTGATTTCCCTAGCAATTTTGTTACCTGAACCCTTCTATCTTTATTTATTTAGTTTTTGTTGACCGGGTAAGTGCATTAGACAAATCCTGCCTATTTTCAGGCATGACCCGGGGGAGGGGGGGATACAGATGAATGCCAACTGACTTTGAGCCAGATTAAGTTGTTGGTGGTATTTTTTTAGTGAATGAGAGAAATTTGGCCTGGACACCGGGGAAATTCCCACTCTTTCGATAAGTGCCATGGGATCTTTAACATCCACCTGAACTACCACCAATCCAGGCAGATGGGACCTCGGTTTAACGCCTCATCCGAAAGACGGCACCAGAAGTGCAGCACCCTCTCATGCTGCACTACAGTGTCAGTACTGGATATTAACCAGTGCCAGATGTGGGGGTTGAACCCACAGCCCTCTGATCTCCCGGCCTCAGAGGCGAGTGTGCTACCTACTGAGCCACTGACACTAAAATCTTGCTCCTCACAATGGTACATCCATCAGACCAGTGGGAGGGGTGAATTTTCATGACAGCAAGATGTGATCTGAACCAGAACTTTGTGTGGAAAACTGCTTTGCTCAGATGGAACTGCAGTTGCATCACCACACAGCCATTGTATACATCCTGAATGTTGACAGTTGCCCAGTAACCTTTCTGCCAGGAATATGCTTGACAATGACCTAAGGTTCCAAACTGTGTCTGACACATAGATATATAAAGATCAGCTTATCTATGGGTTTAATTTTTATCTTTGAGTTCTGCTCTTTTTGATTGACTCATTGATTCATTGATTCATTGATTGACTGATTGATTGACTGATTGATTCATTGATTGACTGATTGATTCATTAATTGACTGACTGAAATTCAAACCAAAGGTTAAGTTTTACAACATAATTTGAATAGAAAAAAATCATAAGAAACAAAAATGTATATAAATAGTTGTACATTCATTACATATATTAGTCAGTATTTTAAATTATGACAAAAGCTAGATTTGAAATATGCCAGAGGTTTATTTTTGGAACCAGGCTGTAGAACCCAACATTGTGCTGCTGTTTTGGGTTTTTTTTGGGGTGGGGCAGCTCAATTTTATCTGCTATCTAGTCTCCAGTGGAACATTTACAGCTTAAGGAGAGATGTAGCAGAGCTAACACAACAAGTCTCACATAAGAAAATGTAAGTAAGAAGCGGAGTGTTGTCTTACCGGAATGATTGAGGCACAAGTATTTCTTTCACAGAGCCGGGTCAGGCAATGCAGGTAAAATGTAGACATGCTGAGCTGTTTGTGCTCAATGAATCGGAAGGCTTCAAAGGAGAATCGGGCATACTGCTCCTGCCCATTAACTGTGACAACCGTCTGAGGGTCTTTGTTACAACTGCAGGGAAGAAAAAGGGAAAGGGAGTTGACAAAGTTATGGCACTGACTTGCAGATGCATGTTGGGGATGTGGCTGACAGCACCAGGGAACCATGACTTTCACAACATTTCTGTCCCCTGAAACATTCTGTCTTTGCCCTTCCCCAGTGGTATATCCATCAGACAAATGACCATAGAAACATGTTAGAACATGGTTG
This sequence comes from Neoceratodus forsteri, assembly GCA_016271365.2. NCBI lineage: Eukaryota > Metazoa > Chordata > Ceratodontiformes > Ceratodontidae > Neoceratodus > Neoceratodus forsteri. Next base: position 65,051,760 of record CM028133.1, on the reverse strand, counting down.
AGAAAATAAAGAAGTTAATTGAGACATGTCTAACAGAATTCTTTGTAATATAAAGGCCATTAATAGCTAATATCAAAGGATCCTTTAGTGATTATCACTAAATCGGATCTCATGCTACAGATTCTCAGATAAGATCAGACGGTGGGTGCCAGTGGTTACTACAAATCATGCCATGATAGTCTGGATAAATTTACATATTGTAGTTGACTTATCCACTGCTGCAAACTACAGTTATGGCCACATTTTCTTTATTTTAGAATTTTGCTGAAAAGGGCACTGATCCAAAGCTAATTTCCAGGTAAAACCAGAAAAATATTATGTAAGTGGGTTGACTTACTCAAGGTCACCCAGTATGCTTGTGGCAGTTGTATTTAAACCCCAGGTATGGTGGCCACTGGGTTCTGTCTTCTGTGCTCTAATCCCTAGGCTATAATACCTGGACAATGACTTTTTTTAATATTCTTTGACAATCAAATCATCCACTTAAGTTCCTGCTGTGTAATACCATACCATATTTTCTCTTGTTAAAATGTTTCCTTACTGCACATGAATTTGTTTGTGATCTCTCTGCACCCTTCAGGACATGCCTAGAAACAAATTGATTCCAGGTCAGTATGCCTTTCCTAGTGATATGTTTTTATAAATAAATGAAATAAATAAGTAGCAACTAATTTTATATAATTCATCAAACTGTTTCAGAAGATAATGTTAGCTTTCAGTTTTACATCTACCATACTGACCTGGATCTGTTACCTAGAGGGGTAAAGTTCCATAGCCCTTGTCACTCAGCTTAAATCTACCATACTGTAGTCCTTAAGAATAACATGACAAAGTCCTTGATATGACAGAACAACTTAATTGAAATGATATTTCCAGCACTATTAGTTGAGGGAAGCTTAACAGTTGCTCATACAATGCCCGAGATTATAGTGACCAAATTGTTCTGCATTTCATGAATATAAGAATAACGATACAGTTTGGTGGGTTCTATTTTATGTTCAGATGTACTGGAATATGTTCATACTACAACCTCTGGTGTTGCTGCAAATTACATTTGGCACAAAGAACACAAACAGCAGTGCAGACAGAACCAATAATGGTTCACATCACAATGTTCATTGCGCTTCGCACCGTTGAAAAGCAGAGCGGAAACCTGCTCTGATGCTTCTTTTCTGTAGGCTTCATTGAGGCCCCCTGATGATGCCTAGAGAGGCAAAGTGTTGGGGCAGGTTTCTGCTCTGCTTTTCAACTCTGTGTACAGAAATAAATGTTGTGGTATGCACGATGCACCATTATTTTTAGTTCCATAAGCACTGCTGTTTGTGTTCTTCGTCTCACATCTATGTAGCTGCTGGGGGTGACACAAATTAGGAGCTTTTTACCCCACAATTGTGCTGCCAGCCAAAAGTGCAAAACACAGAGGTTAGCACGTATCATAGGTGGGAGAACTACATAATTTAAAATTATGCAAATAGGTTTTTGCCCACTAACAGCCCAGTGAGGGCCTGCATAGAGTTGTACTAGGCCCACAGCACAAAACCATGCTGTGACTAGGTTGATGCCTGGTGAAACAGAACCACTCATGGAAATGTGTTTCCTCTCTTTCCACTCCTAGAAATATGGTGATGGTCCTAATGTATTTATCCCTCTGTGATCTAGTTTAGGGTTCCCTGGTGATCCAGCGACCCCCATTCACTCCCCCAACCATGTTGTATCCTGATGATCCAATGATTCCCCTTTCCTGTCCACAGTGATGATCCCTATCTGGTGGTGAAGTGGCTTCCCTGAACATGTGAGCCATCAACTGGTTCCAGTAGATGCCAACTACACCTGGCTGCAATGCTGTGCTCTTGTTACTGTCTGCTTTTATCTGACTGCAACCTAGAGGGGTGTAGCTGCATATGTTCAGGGATAGATTTATTTGACTAGGTGACCAGGGAAATAGATCCAGGGAGGGCAGTGGACATGGTCTATCAGAATTTCAGCAAGGCCTTCAAAACTGTGCTGCGCAGAAGGCTGATTAGGAAGTTGGCCAGCTTCAGAGTGAGGTCAAAATTGGTAAACTGGGTTAAAAACTGATCAACAGATAGGAGACAGGGCTGGTGGTTAACTGCACCACTCTAACAACAGGATAGTAACCAGTGGTGTGCTACAGGGTTCAGTACTGGGACCAGTCCTTTTCAATGCCTTTATAGGGGACATTGCAGAAGAACTAGAGTGGAAGGTATGTCTTTTTGCAGATGACACCAAAATCTGTAATAGGGTTGACCCTCATGGGGGGTAGACAATGGGTATTAATCTAGGAAAACTTTAGGAATGGTTAAAGACATGGCAGTTGGCGTTCAATGCCAAAAAGTACAAAATCATGCACCTAGAGCATAGTAATTCTAGTGTTCAGCATATGATGAGGGAGGTATTGGCAGTTGTCATTTGACAGGAAAGGAAGCATGCACTTACTTTATCAGATAACCTCAATGTGGCAGTGCAGTGTGACAAAGCCATGGGCAGTGCTAGAGGTGCATAGAGAGGGGTGGGATTATCATTGTATTGCTCCCTGGTATGCCCTTCCATGAGTACTGTGTCAAGTTTTTGGACATTGCACCTCAGAAAGGACACACATAGGGTGGAGGCTACTGAAATGGTGCAGGGTTACAAGGGAAGCCCAAGGAGGAGCAACTGAGGGACTTCAGCATGTACACCCTGGAAGAAAGGAGAGGGAGAGGGAGGGGGAGAGAGAGAGAGAGAGAGAGAGAGAGAGAGACAGACAGACAGACAGACAGAGGTGACATGATCAAAACCTACAAGTACCTCACAGATGGGGAGCCACTTTAAAATGAGGATCACCACCAAGAGCAGGGCCATGCAATGAAGCTGGGGGAAGTTCAGGAAAGAGGTGAGGAAATATTTCTTCACGGAAAGGGTGGTAGACAGTTGGAACAGATTTCCACCTAAAATGAAGTCTAGAATGGTGGGGGACTTCAAATATGTTTGAGATAAACACAGGAGTATATTAGAACATAGGAGAGGGAGTCACCAGAGATCAGATAGGGTCTGTGGATGTAGAATACACAGGGAACACTTGGACTGACTATGTGAGTCAAACACTCCTTTTCTGCCAACAAGTTCTATGTTTCTACATTAATTTTATGTTTCCATGCTTCTAGCTTGGGGGGCTAAAGCAAGTATGGCTAAAAGTACAGTATCTTCTACTTACATATCGGTCTGGTATGATTTCCCGACTTGCGTTCTCCCGTCTAATACTATCCCGATCTTCTTTTACCAACTACTGTAATCCCACCTGCACACTTGCCTGTTTTACTATCTGCCGACACACAGTACAAGTAATTGTTGGACTACTTGGACTTTTCAGAGTTTGCAGCACTGAACAAGCATACTTCAAGCTGCATAAATTACATACCGACTAGTTTACAGCATTGAATCACTGCGCTATGCACAAAATACTTCAAGCATAATTCAAGCTGTCTAAATTACATACAGACTAGTTTACTGCACTGAATAAATGTGCTATGCACAAAATACTTCAAGCAGCTGATACTGCATTAATTAGAGATCCGTACAGACAAGTAATGATTATCATTTTTTCCCTGTGCAAACATACTTTTAGCTGCATTCAGCATTCAATTAAAAACAAATAAAAAGCTCAAAACAGCATTATTTACATACAGCTTTTCAGAATTTGCAGCACTCAATAACCCTAGTTCCAAACTGCATTAATTATGGCACTAATTGTTTACCTGTACAAGCGCTAAAACTGATTTGCAGCAGTAGCTCCAAACTGCATTAATTACATATGGCTTTTCAGATTTTACAGCTGCTTCGAGCTGCATTCAGCACTGAATAAAAAAGTACAATTAATTGTTTACCTGTGCAAGCATACTATGAGCTGCATTCAGCACTGAATAAAAAAAAACTAATTGTTGACCTGTGCAAGCATACTTCAATCTGAATTAATCACATACGGACACTTTTGCAGTCCTGTAGCCTCTTTTCGGTGAAGGTGATCTGCAAAAGTTTGCTGGACAGGTGCATTGCCGACTAATTACATACGGATGCTTTTAAAATGGTAGTCTGTTTGTTGCCTCCTGTTAGCCAATTTGACATTAGAAAACAGTCTGCTATCATGAGCGGTGAAGAGGCTATCGTTTGTGCTGTTGTTCCTTCAAAGCGCGGGCATAACAAGTTGTCTGTTGATGGCTACTTATCTGTTAAGGAAAGGAGCCAGTGGGATTTGTTTTACTGGTGCTGAGATTTGCTTAAAATGAGTTTCTGCTGATATTTGATTAAATGTTGCTACTTGCCTAAATGCTGCCATGTCGGGATAACATCGTTCGAGAATTTACATGTCGGTGAACTCGGTTTATCGGGCAACAGACGTCAGTCAAATATTTGTCGGCAAAACACATTACGGGCAATTGTACAGATCCCTTACATATGAATGTGCATGTCAGAGACACAGATCGATGGGTGTCATTAAAGAAGATCGAAAAAATAATTGATTCCAAGATGAAGCTCAAGCACCTATATGGACAACAGGGCAGATGGTCCCAACTATGTGGACTGACTGGAGTCCATCCAACAGCTAGTTGAGTTCTTCGAGACATTTCTGCCATTATGCCATGATGGACTTATTTACATTACCAGAATGATTGGTACAACTCTTAAGGCTAAAGAAATGCACCATAAAATTAATCTGGCCATACAAACACATTTTTGGGTAGGGTCAGATCCAAGGATATCTGGCTATCCTGGCAATCCCAATCTGCAGCTGCTTAGAGGGGAAGGGAAGCACTGAGACTGCCCAGTTCACATTTTCTCAACTCATGCTTCCTGTTTTTATATGTCTGTTTTCTATTTCTGGCTCCCTGACTTTTAAAATCAGCTCAGTTATTGTTTGTTATCATGCATTTATACATGCTGCAATCCGTGACATTATCAGTAACCAACATCTTCTAATACTGGTGTTACAACTTGTATAGGTTGCAACTGTGATGAAAACTGAGTATATTGATGAGCTGGCCCATTTTCTTAAGAGTAGCAGCATATGCTACTAACCATATCAGCATTAGGAATTGGGAGCCAATAACTGATTGGAAACAGTTCTTAGATTCATAAGATGTTATCAGGTCTTATTAGCATTAGCCATTTGCTGACCTGCGCCTTATTTTAAATTTCTGCTTCATGCCTTCTTGTTGTATAATAATTGTCTAATGCCAATTTAAATTGGTCAGTGGTTGTGCTAGATTCCACAGTTGCTGTCAATAAATGTCATCTTGATACCACCCACCGAGAGAACCAATCACCTCTCTGTTTTTTTCTATAATGTTCTCCCCTTAATTGCAGAGTGTGCCCCTCAGTCTGTTGTGGTTAGAAACAAATAATATCACAAACCTCAATAATAATGGGTGACTTTAATTTTCCAAACATAAAATGGGACACTCTGGAAAGTAGTAATCGCCTAGAGAACACATTTATAGATTTCACAATACATAATAACCTAGGTCAACTTGTAAACCAACCTACGAGGGGTACCAAGATACTAGACTTGGTACTAACAAATGGAACTAATAGCATCTATGGAATAAACCTAATGCCCCCTCTAGGGAACAGTGATCACCTTATCATCGGATTTAACTACCGTTCACATCATATGGTAACTAAAGGAAAATCAGTTTTTAAAAATTACAAGAAAACTAATTATTAGAAGATAAAGGAATGTCTAACAAGCTGGGACTGGTATAAGGATCTCAAGAACATAGACTTGAACAACACATGGAGTAAAATACAACAACAATTAGACTACTGTATAGATACATGGGTCCCAAATATTAAAAAATATAAAAACAATTAGAGATAACCCCCTTGGTGGAGTAGAGACATCATGAAACTCATTAAAAGGAAAAAAAAAAGGTTATTCAAAAAGTTCAGGAAAATTCAAACTGGTTGTTTAAATTTAAAACTAAAACACTGTAACAGACATTTAAAAAGCATGATCAGAAAATCAAAAAGGAATATGGAACTAAATCTCATAAATAAGGCTAAGGACAACAAAAAACAGTTTTTTTAATTATATCGGCTCACAATGTGGAAATCAAAAAGAGGTAGGACCAATGATTACCAGCCTTGGTACACTAATCGACTAAGTAGATATAGCAATTGAACTAAATACTTATTTTCTAACTGTACATGAACCTAAAGAGGCAATACAGAAACAACTATTTACTTCAATGGATAATCACACACCTATTACAGGAACTGAAATCCACACAATTATTAAAGGGCTGAAATCCAATGACTCAGCAGGTCCAGATGGAATAACGCCATGGTTTCTACAGGAGTTGTCAAGAGAAATAGTAGGACCACTTACATACCTTTATAATTTATCATTGCCAAATGGAAAAGCACTACCGGAATGGAAGCAAGCATTTATAACTCCAAAACATGAGTCAGGAAATAGATCTGAAGCTAAGAATTACAGACCTATAAGCCTAATGTCTGTTATAGGCAAAATACTTGAAAGAGTTATTCAACAGAGAATACTGGTTCATATGACAAAAGAAGGAATAATAGATAGTTCACAACACGGGTTCACCAAGAGGAGATCATGTCTTACTAACCTGATGTCTTTCTTTGAACCGGTTAGTGCAGCCTTGGAGAAGGGGGTACCGGTGGATGCCATATATCTGGACTTTGCCAAGGCCTTTGACAAAGTATCCCATGAAACATTAATTCAACACCTATATAAGGTTAAATTGGATAATAGCACTGTAAGCTGGAAAATATCCTGGTTGGAGAACAGGAGACAGAAAGTCGTAATCAAGGGATATTAGAATGGGGAGAAGTGATGAGTGGGGTACCTCAGGGCTCAGTCCTGGGGCCCACATTATTCAACATCCTGGTTAATAACTTACAGACAACTGATAATGCATGGCTAACTAAATACGCCGATGATTGTAAACTAGGAGCCTTGGTACAATCTTCATCTGATGGACAAAAACTTCAGGATAATCTAGACAAATTAATGGCTTGGACCAAGGCAAACAAAATGCAGTTTACATCTCTAAGTGCAAAGTGATGCACTTCGGTGCTAGCAATCCTAACTTCAGATATAACATAGAAAATCAGGAATTAGAAACCACTACCAAAGAAAGAGATCTGGGAATAGTAATTACTAACAAATTAACAACAGAAGTTCACACCAGAATAACTGTTAAAAAATGTCACAAACTTCTGGGCTGCATATTATCCAATATTAAGAGTAGAGAATCCAAAATCTTGATACCTTTATATACAAGCCTGATCAGACCACATATGGAATATTGTTCCCAGTTTAGGGCAGCAAACAACATTAAAGGTAGGAAACTAAAAGAGGGAGTTCAAAGGAAATAAAAAAAAAATAAGGGGGTTACAACTCCCATACAATGACAGACTAAAAAACTAGACCAGTATTCAGTCGAGTACCGACAACTAAGAGGTGACTTGTGCCTAATATTCAGGGCAATACATGATGAGTGCTTGATGGAAAGCACAAGTGTTAGTAGGAGGAAGGAACCAAATAAAAAAACAAGGTCCCATGGACTTAGACTTAAAGGTGAAAACAATACAACAAAGAAACAATGTGATTTCTTTACACACAGAATAATACAAAGTTGGAACACACTACCATCACATATTGTTGAGAGTAGTAACATCAAGACATTTAAAAATAGTTTGGACCAGCATATAGGGGATACAAGATACATGTTCCACCTATAAGACTACTGGTGGTGAGTTCACAAAGGGCAAATTGTCCAAAGAACTCGTAATAATCTATGAAACTATGAAATTATAGATTTCGTATATATTCCGGCACACTCCTATAAATCCTTATTTTCAAGTGCCTTGTAGCCCAAGCACATATCCCCTCTGATTCTTCTATACTGAAGCGAGAACAGTCTCAAGTCTCTTACCCTCTCATTGTATTCCTTCTGTTGAAGTTCTGTTATCCATTGAATTGCCCACCTTTGAACCCCTTCGAGCCTCTTGAGATCTCTTTTATGGTACGATTCCCAAAATGGGCCACAGTACTCCACATGCGGGCGCACCAGAGATGTACAGTGGCGCCACCACCTCTCTAGACCTGCTCTTTATGTTTCTCTTTATCATAGCAAGAATACTGTAACCCTTTTTAACTACAATAGAGCAATAATTTGTGAAACTAAGGTTGATTGTTTCAAGTACTCCTAGGTCCTTCTCTGCAACAACTGTTTCTAGTTCATTGCCCTTTACGTAGTATTTAAAGTTACAATTTTTATTTCCAAATGCATTATGTTGCATTTATCCATATTAAACCTCAATTTTTTTCTCAGCACCATCTACTAGACAGTTGATGTTATCCTGAAATGACTTTGCATCATATTCATTTGTTCAATGTTTGTGGAATAGCAACCGGGTATGTGTGTAACTTGCAGTACTTTTTGTGGCTTAACTCTACTCCCACCCTTAAGTAGTAGGTATGTAGGTATGAATTTGTAGGTAGGAATCTATAGAGAATAGAAGGCCCAGGAACAAGAGTGAGAAGAGCACTGGAGAAGGAGGAGGAGGAGGAGGAAGGCGGTGGACAAAAAAACACTCCTTAAGCAAGGGAGGTACATAGAGGACAGCACGCACGCTAACCTTCTCGGAGGTGCTGCCCATCTATGGCATAGGAGAGGCTATGGTGTTCCGCACCACGGGATTCAATCAGTGGTTGAAAAACTGGTGTGGAGCTCAGGGATTTGGCTTCATTGGGGACTGGGGGTCCACCTGGAGTGATGCAAGCCTATACTGGCATGATGGGCTGCATCTGTCCGGGAGGGGAACCAGGATCCTAGGTGATAGGTTTAAATGCTTCATTGGCAAGCTTTTAAACTAGCCAAGGGGGGAGGCACTGGAAAGGAGCAGGGAAATCCTAGCCCCCCCCCAAATAATCACGGTAGTAAGTGTGGCAAACACCAACATAGAGATGTTGATAAGGAGAAGGGCAGGGGTAAATGGAGAAAGTGACAAAGGCAAGAAGGACAGGGATGGGGAAAAAGGGAGTAAGGCCATCAGGAAATGGAAGGTAATGAGTATCAATGCCCGTAGTCTGGGCAACAAGCTCCCTGAGCTGGTGGCCTTGATGGAAGAGGGATGCCTGGATATCATAGAAGTCACAGAAACATGGTACACAGAGAACTATGACTGGGATGTTAACATACCAGGGTACATAACCTACAGGAGAGACAGGCAAAGGAGAAGAGGGGGAGGAGTAGCTCTCTATGTAAAGGAAGGGATAAAAGCAACTGAACAAAAGAGTAAACAGGGAGGAGAGGAGGCACTGTGGGTCACCTTGGAGACTGGAAAGGGCACCACAATCCGCACAGGGGTTGTGTACAGACCCCCATGTCAGGGGGAGGAAGTGGACAAGGATATGATAGAAGGCATTCTTAGAATGGCAGAGAAAGGGGAGATACTATTGATGGGAGACCTGAATATGCCAGATGTTAACTGGAGCACATTTGCTGCAGCCACATTCAAGAGCAGGGCCATTCTTGATGCCCTACAGGTGCCAGGCATTAGACAGCTAGTTTCAGAACCCACTCGTGAGGGAGCAATCTTAGACCTCGTACTCTCAAATGGGGCAGTGAGAGGATCTCAGATCTAGAAGTGGGTTGCCATCTGGGGACAAGTGACCATCAAACAGTGTGGTTCACGTTAAACTCAGCTAGAAGTCAAGCCATACAAAGTGAGGTACTGGACTTAGGAGAGCTGACTTTGTAAGATGGGAGAGTGCTTCAGAAAAGCACTAGCAAGAAGGCTAGAAGGAGGTGTGGAGAAACAATGGGGAATCATCAAAACTGCCATCACAGAGGCAACAAGCCTTTGTGTGAAGCAAATAAACAAATCAAAACGAAAGAAAAAGCCACTATGGTTCTCAAAAGAGGTGGCTGTGAAAGTCAGGAAGAAAAAGATAGCATTCCGGAAGTATAAGGAAACACAGAAGGAGCAGGACAGAGAGCTGTACCAGTTAAGGCAGAAGGAAGCAGGGAGGGAAGTCAGAATAGCAAAGGCCCAAACTGAGGAAAGATAGCCAACTCAGTTAAGAGGGATAAAACCTTTATAGATACATCAGCGCGTGAAAGACAAAGGGAGGGATAGTGAGGCTGAATAGAATGAGCGGTGGGGTGGGCAGAGGGGAGGCGAAAAAGCAGGGATACTGACAGAATATTTCTGCTCAGTATTCACAAAGAGGAGGGAAGTGCCTAATCCAATTAACAGAAGCACTCTTGATAGAGTCGATCCCAGTCCTTTCACAGATGAAAGGGTTCTGCAAGAACTCCTAAAACTGAAGGTGGACAAAGCAATGGGTCCTAATGGAATTCACCCAGAATTCTAAAGAATTAAGGGAGGAACTAGTGAAACCACTGGCTACTCTTTTAATAAATCATGGGAGGATGGTGTGGTACCAGAGGACTGGAGGAAGCGGATGTGATTCCCTTCACAAAAGTGGGACAAGACAGAGGCAGGAAACTACAGACCTGTCAGTCTGACCTCTGTGGTAGGGAAGTGATGGAGTCACTTCTGAAGGAAAAGAATAGTTGAGTACCTAGAGGTCAGTGGAGCACAGGACCCAAGGCAGCATGGATTCACAGCGGGAAGGTCATGTCAGATGAATCTAATAAATTTCTTTGACTGGGTGACCAAAGTAGTAGACCAGGGAGGGGCTGTGGACATGGCCTACCTAGACTTTAAGGCATTTGACACAGTCCACGAAAAAGATTAATAGTCAAATTAACCAGCCTGGGAGTGGGTCCCAGGGTGGTAGCCTAAGTAAACATTGGCTGCATAACAGGACACAGAAGGTAATGTAATATGAGTCCACTCTGAAGAAGAGAGGTTACTAGTGGGGTGCCGCAAGGTTCAGTATTGGGTCCAGTCCTTTTAATGTCTTCATCAGTGACATTGCAGAGGGACTGGAAGAAAAAGTATGCCTTTGCAGATGACACAAAGATCTGCAACAGGGTTGATACACAAGGAGGCGTGGAAAGGATGAAAAGGGACTTGGCAAGGTTGGAGGAATGGTCAAAGTATGGCAGCTAGGATTCAATGCAAAGAAGTGCAAAATAATGCACCTGGGAAACAAGAACCCAGGGGAAGAATACACAATGGGTGGGGAGGTAGTAACAACAACAAAAAAGGAAAGGGACCTGGGGGTAATCATATCAGATGACCTTAAGGTTAGCAAGCAATGTGAGAAGGCAGTAGGGAGGGCTGGGGGATACTGGGATGTATAGGGAGAGGCATCAGCAGCAGAAAACAGGAAGTTGTTATCCCTCTGTACAGACAGTTGGTGAGACCCCATCTGGAGTACTGTGTCCAGTTCTGGAGACCCCATCTCCGCAAGGACATAGACAGGATAGAGGTAGTCCAGAGGAGGGCAACTAAAATGGTGCAGGGTCTGCAAGAGAAGCCGTATGAGGAGAGACTAAAGGAGCTTAATATGTATACCTTGAGGAAAGAAGGGAGAGGGGACATGATAGAAACTTTTAAGTACCTCAGTGGAATCAACAAAGTCCAAGAGGGTAGCATCTTTCAGAAAAAGAGACTTGCAAGAACAAGGGGACATAATTTATCGATAGGAGGAGGGCGGTTCAGGGCAATGTGAGGATATTATTTCACAGAGAGGTAGTGGATGCATGGAACAGCCTTCCTGAGGAAGTTGTGGGGTCTAAAACTGTGGGAGAATTCAAGAATGCATGGGACAGACAAAAGGCAATTCTTGTGGGGGGTAGGAAGAAATAGGCTGTTGGTTAACTAGGATCTACGGTCTATCCTGTAGGTAGGGAAATGGGCAGACTAGATGGGCCAAGCGGTCCTTATCTGCCGTCAAAGGCTATGTTTCTATGTTTCTAAGACAGTTTAAGTAGAAGTTGTAGGAAGAGCTATTCCCCACATTGAACCTCGGGCTAGGCCCTCCCATTCAATGTTTGTGGAATAGCAATGGGGTATATAGTGCTTGTGTAACTTGCAGTACTTTTGTGGCTTAACTCTATTCCCACCCTTGAGTAGTAGGTATGCAAGTAGGAATTTGTAGGGAATAGAAAGCCCAAAAAGATTCCTCCTCCAACTCACAGAGAGTATGGCCCCCTGGCACTCAGGAGAGAAAAAAAAAGGTGGAGGAAACCTCTAAGGACCAATGGCCAGTGGTCTGCCCTTCCTCTGGGCATACTAAGAAGAGAAGGACCAGGTTCTACATAGAAACATGGAAACATAGAATGTGACGGCAGATAAGGACCGCTTGGCCCACCCAGTCTGCCCATTTCCCTACCTGATGGATAAGCTGCAGATCCTAGTTGACCAGCAGCCTACTTCTTCCTACCCCCAACCCCTAGAATTGCCTTATGACTGTCCCATGCATGCTTGAATTCCACCACTGTTTGTGACTCCACAACCTCCTCTGGAAGGCCGTTCTATACATCCACCACCCTCTCTGTGAAAAAATACTTCCTTAAATTACCTCTGAGCCGCCCCCCTTCTATCTTCAAATTGTGCCCCCTTGTTCTTGCACACCTCTTTTTTTGAAAGATGCTACCCTCTTGGACTTTGTTGATTCCTTGAGGTACTTGAAAGTTTCTGTCATGTCCCCCTCTCCTCCTTTCCTCAGGCTATACATATTAAGCTCCTTAAGTCTCTCTTCATATGTCTTCCGGTGCAGACCCTGCACCATTTAGATGCCCTCCTCTGGACAGCTTCCATCCTGTCTATGTCTTTGCGGAGATTGGGTCTCCAGAACTGCACGCAGTACTCCAGATGGGGTCTCACTAGCTGTCTGTACAGAGGGATAATAACTTCCCATTTTCTACTGGTGATGCCTCTCCCGATTGCATCCCAGTATCCCCCCAGCCCTCCTTGCTGCCCTCTCACATTGCTTGCCCACCTTTAGGTCATCTGATATGACTACCCCCAGGTCCCTTTCCATTTTGTTGTTGTTAGTATCTCACCCCCGTTGTGTACTCTTCCCTGGTTTTTGTTTCCCAGGTGCATTACCTTGCACTTCTTAGCATTGAATCTAAGCTGCCATACATTTGACCATTCCTCTAACCTTGCCAAGTCCCTTCTCATCCTTTCCACTCCACCTTGTGCATCAACTCTGTTGCAGATCTTTGTGTCATCTGCAAAGAGACATGCTTCCTTCCAGTCCCTCTGCAATGTCACTTATAAAGACACTGAAGAGGACTGGTCCTAATCTGAACCCTACGGTACCCCTACTAACCCCCTTTTTCAAGTGGACTCCATTTACTATTACTCTCTGTGTCCTATTCTCAGCCAATTCTTTACCCAGGCTGTCATCTTGGGACCCACTACCAGGCTAGCTAACTTGTATATTAATCTTTTGTGTGGGACTGTGTCAAATGCCTTGCTAAAGTCTAGGTAGGCCATGTCCACAGCCCCTCCCTGATCAACTACTTTGGTCACCCTGTCAAAGAAATCTATCAGATTTGTCTGGCATGACCTTCCCGCTGTGAATCCATGCTGCCTTGGGTCCTGTGCCCCTCTGGCCTCTAGATATTTAACAATTCTTTCCTTCAGAAGTAACCATAGCTAATTTGAGGATGATGAGCTTCTTGGAGAGATGATGATCCATCCTCGAGCCATGGATGATGCAGATTGAATGATGATCCTGAGGTTGAAGAGTAGGTATTTTCTGAAGGAGTGTTAGAATCCGAAATGTGAAGTAGATCCAGGTGAAGGAGGTCAAATGAAGTCCAAGTTTCCAAGATGATGAAAGATGCTTGTCCCAAGGGATTGCATGGGTGTAATGAGCAAAGGGAACATGGACTAATTGATAAGTTACTGGATAGAAAACGGTGGAAATGCTATGATATGAGAAGTCATGGGTGAATGATCCAGCTTGTGAAAGGTTTGACTGTCAAGGTATGGTCTGGAGGCAAGGAATTCAGTAATGAGTGAAGAGTCACTAAGGAAGCATCCATGAAGTAGAAAATGAGTAGAAGAGAGTCTTTGAGTACCCTGGAGATGATGGTCCATTCTCAATCCATGGCCGATGCAAACTGAATGATGATCCTGAGGATGAAGGGTAAGTCTTTTTTGAAGGGGTGGTAGAATCCTAAGTGTGGAGAAGATCCAGTTGAAGACGGGCTAATGTAGTCTGTATTTCCAAGGTGATGAAAGATGTGTGTCCAAAGGTACTGCAGAGGTGTAATGAGCTGGGCGAGCATAATTTAATCGATATACTGCTAGACAGTAAATGGTGGGACATGCGATGATTTGCACAGTCATAGGTGAATGATCCAATTTGTTTAAGGTTTAACGTTCAAGTTAGTCTGGAGGTAAGAAAATTATTAGTGAATGATAAGTCGCTAAGTAAGCATCATGGAGTAGAAATGAGAAGAGTTTCTCAGTGGCTGATGGGAGTAATGCCATAAGCGATTAATAAACAAATAGAAGAAGATTTGCAGATGCAGTCCAGATACTAACATACTAGCATACTAAAAGCCAGCAGAATAGGCCTGACGGTCTTTCGTGTCTGCTCGGTAGCCAGACCCTATTGGTTGCTAGTTCCTCCACCCTCCCTGTCCCCCAAGAGGGTTCCCCTTGGCTTCAGTACACCCATGCATCTGTCCCACCCATCTTGAAGCCCTCCACAGTGCCTTGCTCGACTAGGCTCCCAGGCAATGCATTCCATGGCTCCACCATTCTCTCAGTGAAGTAATACCTTCTATGCTCTTCCCTGTATGTTTCTCCCTTCAGTTTCCATTCATGGCCCCTGGTTGTGCCCCCTTGCTTTAGTCTGAGCATTTGGTTCTGCCTTTGTTAATCCCTTTGATATATTTGAATACCTCAATCATGTCCCCCTGTCTCTCCTCTCCTCCAGCGAATACTGACTAAGGGCTTCCAGCCTTTCCTAATAAGTCCTATCACTCATGCCCTGGATCATCCTGGTTGCCCTCCTCTGGATCCTCTCAAACAGTACAATGTCCCTTTTAAGGTGAGGTCTCCAGAACTGCATGCAATACTCAAGATGCGGCCTGACCAAGGCATTGTACAGAGGTAGGATCACCTCACTCCTCCTGGATGTTATTCCCCGGGCTATGCAGCCCAGTATCTTGTTTGCCTTTGCCGACGCTCTTCTGCAGTTCTCACTGTTGTTCATTTTGGTGTCTACCACCACCACCCAAGGTCCTTTTCACTTGAAGTGTCTTGCAGTGGGACCCCCCCCGGGTGTATACATGCCTTGGGTTTCTGGCCCCCAGATGCAACACCCTATACTTCCCCTGATTAAACCTCAGCCCCCACCTCCTTGATCAACCCTCCAGGGTATCCAGGTCCCTCTGGACTTACACCCTCACTTCCTCCCCGTTGGCCAGTGCTCCCAGTTTAGAGTCATCCGCAAAGAGGTTCATCCTACTCCCAACCCCCGTCCCTATATCGGAGACATAGGCGTTGAACAGGAGTGGTCCCAATACTGACCCCCGGGGCACCCTACTGGAGACCTTCCTAGGGTAGGAGGCTATCCCACCTACAACCACCCTTTGTGTTCTATCTGTAAGCCAGCTTTCTACCCATCTAAGCAACTGTCTATCCACCCCCATATCCCCCAACTTTGTCAATAACCCGAAGTGGGGTACCGAGTCAAACGCCTTACTGAAATCCAGATATAAGACATCACCCAGTCATAAAAATCTATGAGGTTGGTCTGGCATGATCTCCCCGGGACAAATCCATACTGTTTGTCATCCATGTGCCCCAGCCTATCCAACTGCCTCCTGAGCATCCCTTTGATGAAGCCCTCCATTAGTTTGCCCAACACTGACGTTAGGCTGACAGGCCTGTAGTTTCCTCTGACAGGCCTGTAGTTTCCTATCACCTCCCTAGACCCCCTTTTGTGGATAGGCACCACATGTGCCACCCTCCAATCGTGGGGCCCCCTCTCTGTCTTGAAAGAGGCATTGAACAGCGCAGCTAGTGGAGCTGCTGGTTCGTCTGCCAGTTCCTTCAGCACTCTTGGATGCAGCCCATCCAGTCCTGGTGCCTTATCAGTTTTCAGTGCCCGTAGGGCCTCCCTCACGCTGCCCTCTGTGGTTTCACCCTCCTTAGCCTTCCCCTCAATAAGGTCCCCATCCTACTCTGGGCCTGGCCCTCCTGGTATCCCAGTCTCTTCAGTTCCCCTCATCTCCCTCTGTCTTCTCCTCTCAGCTGCCCCCCCCCGCCATCCGGTTGAAAGCTGCCCATGTCTCCCTCACTAAGTACTAAGGCAAAGTACTTGTTTAGTACCTCTGCCTGCTCCCCCGCTTCCTGAGCCCATCCTTCCCCAGTCTTAATCCTGGAGATCTGTGCTTTCCCCTTCCTCTTTTCCCCTATGTATCTATAAAATCCCCTTGCCACCCCTTCGGGTATCCCTAGCCAAGTTGTGCTCCATCCTCGCCTTGGCTCCCTCACCACCCTTGTGACCTTTTGAGATGACAGCTCGTACTCACCTCTCTCCTTTTCCCCCCCTGGAGTTCTTAAAACGTGCATAGGCTGCTTTCTTATCCCTCACCACCTCCTGCACCTCCCTGGTCCACAAGCACGGCTTGTTGGCCCTGTCATTTTTACCCCTTACCCTTGCACACAAGCTAGTAGCCTCCTGCACCCCCTTTTTAATGGTCTCCCACAGGCTACCCACATCCATGTCTGGCCTAATCTGGCACAGGCTCCCCCTCAGTATCCTTCCCATGCTCTCGAAGTCTGCTCCCCTGAAGTCCACTACTACTGTGTTTGAGCGGTTTCCTCCCCCCCCGACCCATCAGGAACCAGACTGTGGCATGGTCACCTCCTGCCAGCGGGCTACACACCTCCCGCCCCCTTATCTGGTCGCTGTCTGCAAGGACTATGCCCAGTATCCTCCCCCCCGTAGGTTCCCCCACCTGCTGGACCAGGAAGGCATCTTGGAACACATCCATCAACCTCTGCTCCGTGGCCACCGCTGTGTCATGGTGTTCCAGTCTGCCCCTGACATATTTAGGTCCCCCATGACCACCACCATTCCCTTTCCACAGTCACAGTGCCCCCTGATGTTCTCAACCAATTTTCCCTCCAGTTCCTCCTCCATTGTGGGTGGTCTGTATACCACCCCTACTTTCAATCTTTTGCCTGCCCCCGATTGTAGGGTTACCCAAATCACTTCCACACCCCCTTCTGCCTCCCCCACTCCACTCACTAATATGTCATCCTTGATTATCAGTGCTACACCCCCTCCTCTACCCACTTCTCTATCCCTCCTGAGTATTTTGTAGCCCTCCAAGTTTAGGTCTCAATCATTTTTCTCGGTAGCCCATGTTTTCGTAATCACTGCCACATCCGCTGATCCCTCCACCAGCATCACCTGGAGCTCAGGTATTTTGTTTCCTATGCTCCTGGCATTGACCAGGACCATCCTCCCCACCCCTCCCCTTCCCTACACAACTGACTCAGCTCTGAGCACTCCCTATTTGACCTTTCCTGCACAGCTCTTGCTTTGTGACCATCGGAGTACCCTACCCTCATTTGCTGCCCTAGACCAGGGCCCTTGGTCAGTCTTCCTATCACCAGTCCTTCACTAGACCCTCCCCCTTTACAAGTTTTAACCCCACTTCTCGTTAATGAATTCAGCAAGCTTCAGTTTTAAGATCCCCTTTCCCTCTAGGTTAAGATGTATCCTAACCCTAGCATACAACCCCTTATCATCCCATGTGTCCCCCCAGTCCCCCACCGGCCCATACCCCTCTGTTCTGCACCAATCCCTGAGCCACTGATTCACACCTTTTAGTTTGTGCTTGGTCTCCCTGGATGCCCTAGGCACCAGCATGGTTTCCGAGAAGGAAACTGAACTCCCTATAGAATGGCAGACCCTGGCTAGCTCCTGAAACCTTGCCTGGATTTCCAGATCACTGTTCCTGTCCAAGTCATTAGTGCCCAGGTGTACTAGAAAATCAAGGGATCCCCGCATTCCAATGCTAGTGAATATAGCTGGAAATTGGCCTTGTGAACAGATAGTCCCGGAATACATTTAGCCCTGACCAGGCTGCTTTTACCCTCCCCTACTCCCCCCCCACTGGATGCCCCTAGTCATGGAGTCCCCCAGCAGGATCACCTTGACTCCCCCTTACTGGACCTTTTGACCCCTTCTAGGCTCTTCCTTCTATCATTGGCCCCCAGCTTACTCCTCCCACCCCCTTCAGCCTGGGGATCACTAGTCATTGCGGGTCCTACCATGCTCTTCCTTCTGCATGCGGTTCCCAATTTAGTCTCCCCCCCTTCCTCTTGGTTGGCACAGCTGGTCCCCCCCGATCCCCAGACCCCTTATTGGGCCAGAATCCACAGATCCCCCTCCCTCCCCTACTGCTACCACCCTTCCTCCAACCCCTCTCCGGCCTTGCTTCCTCCCTCCCTTGTGGCATAATTTCCCCCTACCCTCCCACCCTTGTCCCCCCTTCATCCTCTGCAGGTATCTCCCTCCTCGGTACTGGCCCTCCTAGGTGTCCTCTACCACCCCTTGGCTGACTTGCCCAGCTTCATTGCCTGTTCACCCCAGTTCCCCTCCCCCTCACCTCTCCTGCTTCCCACTGCCTCCAACCTACTTGGCCCCTCCCATAGCCTGCCTGCCCCTTCCAGTGTCAATACCCTCCTACTCACCACCCTCCCCTGCATTCTAACCAAATGCTCTCTGACCACCTGCTCTCCCCCACCATCCTCATCCTCTTCTGGGTAGAGTATGGTGTATCTGTTGCTAAGAGTGATGCCTGCCCCCGGCACATTGTCTCTTACCCCTCCCTCCCTCATTTGCTCCCTCTGGCTGGCCCCTCTCCTGTGGGGTGCTTTCCATCCATTGCTTGTATTATGCCCAACCATTCCGGAGTCTCCATAGGGCCCATGCCTACCTGCACCTTGGTGTATGCTGTATTGGCCTCGCCCCCTCCACTGGACCAGTTCCACTTCCACTTCTTTCCCCTCCCTCCCCTCATTTCTTCCAGTTTTCTTCTGATCCCCTCTACTTCCCCTCCTAAGTCCTGCCAGCTGGAAACACACTGAGCACCCTCCATTCTTCCATGCCCAATTTAGGACTATCGCTGCCCCACACCCCGTACACCCAATCACCCTGCCGAATATGCCTGCTCTGGCCAGCCCTGAATCCACCCTCATTCTGGTGTGAGCAGGACCACCCACTTGCAGCCCAATAGTTTTTGCCCACCTCACGAGATCAATACTCATATACACTCAGCAGTTATCACAATTTCCAACTTATCAATACCCCCAGCACTATACAATCAGCAGATATCACAATTTCAACTGTCAACTCTCAGTATTTGTAGACAATATGTGTTCAGTGTTGTCCAAGCTACTCATCACACGTTTATGGCTACCCCCCAGAGTCCAGCAGCAGTAAACAGTTCAGACCGGAATCAGTTCACATATATCTCGCAGCTGTGTAGTGTTCAGCATACAGTCACCTTCTCCTTCAAACGTCCTCAGCCAGACCCACTCACTCAGCCTGCTTTTCACAAAATGCTCTTACTCTTCACAAAGTGTTCACCCACCCAGCCTGCTCCTCTCAATCCAGAAAGTAGCAGCAGCCAGGATTCCCACAGTAGTCCAGGATTCCCACTCCCAGCCTTCCCCCCTCCAAGGCTCCACCCCCTCCGACTATTTAATAGAGGTCGAGGTCAGGGTTGGGTCCGGGGTGGGTGGTGTGGGATGAAAAACACCCAGCAAGCAGCTTCCCCCTCTTGCGACTGGGCTACTGTTCTTTATAGCCCAGTTGTGCCATTCAAGTTTGCGCGCTGTTTGCTGATTGGCCCCACCGCTCCTTGCACCTGAGCGGCGACGGCCCTCCAAACACTCCCTCACCACCAATGCGGCCTTTTACTGCCCTGGGTCTCCTCTGGCCACCGCTGTGGTCCCTCTCACTCCCGCCACCGATACAGTCCCGAAATCTGCAGCCCCAACACACAAAACACCCAGCAAGCAGCTTCCAAGCAGCAGATGGTAACCTACTGTATACGGAGAATGATTGAAAGTTCGGTATAAGGGATTGGATGGCTTCTTTGGGCATGATGTTCATAACTTTACTTGTAGATACTCTTCTGGAATGTTGACTGAAGTAAGTGCAGGTATGTCTGTGATATGATTGTCCAGAAGATGCACCATGGTGGCTTATGGTTGGTTAGGTTTACAGGTATTCTGATGCTGAAGTACTTGAGAGAAGCTTGGAGGCGGATGAAAGGAAGAGTCTGTTGGCTGGATTGGTAGTGAGGTCGATTAGAGTAAGATGCCATAGGATCTTAGTGCTATGGCTGATTAAGACTGGTTGGGAGGCAAGACTGAATTAGTGAATTATCTTAACAGTTACGGATTTCCAGATGGAATTCAGAAGAGCCAGTTCTCGGTGATAGTCTTTACTGGAGAGATTAATGTATGTAATTCGCGAAGAAGAGGCTGTAGAATCCACTGGAAGAGTGGCTAACTCAGCTGAAGGTACTAGATGAAGAGGTATGGATGATTGTATAAGGAATGGTGATGTCCAGGAGCCAGGAAATGATGGTTTGGATGCTGTGAAATGAGTCATTCGCTAGGCGGGGAAGATCCCACAATGAATATTCTGGAAGGCAGCTGGGAAGGTCTTAGAACAAGCAATGTCTGTTGAGGAAATAAGAGTTTAATAATATGGACAACAAATTCAGTGATGGTCAAAAGCTGCAGAATGAAACTAGGCAATGTCCGAGGTTGTTAGGTATTTTGCAAGTCCCGTGATCCAGAGGAGTGATGAAAGGGAGTACGTTGGAGCATAACAGAAGATGTTACATCCTTTCCAAGTGAGGGGGTAGCCTCTGAGACATAGTGGACAGGAAAGTCCACAGAGACTAAATGGATTTGTAAGGAGTATCCACTGGAGAAAGATGGGACTGTTCCTAGTATCCAGTCAAATGAGGGTCCAAAATGATCGAGGGGAGCTAATTGGGTAGTATGAAAAACATTACGCTGACATAATGGTTTCTGAGGCATGTTTGCTAAGGAATGTATACTCGAAGTAGTCCCCTCAGGTGAAATGAACATTAATCCATGAGTAGTGGATGGCAGCTGTGAAGATGACCAGAGTAAGAGTATGCGATGGATAAATGAAGGTAGTAGTTGCTTGAGTAGGAATACAGGCCAGGGATATGGTAGGATGCCCTAAAGAGTCACAGCAGACAGGACGATGCCCCAAGCCTGCAAGGCGGAGATGGAAAAGTAGCTATCTGAAGATGGAAGGAAAGTCTGGAGTAAATCCCAATGGACTAGAGGACTGATCCAGGATGGTGTCGGGGTGAATAAAGCCAGATGACATACAGTGCAGGAAGGAACAGAACTGGGTCAGCTCTTCAGTGAATGGCAGCAGAATACAAGAAGGCTGTAACAGTCACTAGAAGATGATCCATGGAGAGCCGAGGAGCAAAACAAATTACTAAGAGTAACAGGGTTGAGGAAAGAGGTCCTACAGCTGATGAAGGCTTCAACCAATCAGTGAAGAAACTGAAGGTGCTGGAGTGAAAAAGGATAAGGTTCCCACATCTGAAGGAGAATTTAAACTCGGACATCAACTGTACGGGTGACCTGCAGCAAGGAAGTCCCAGAGGCAGTCCAACTGGATCGAGATAGATACTGGACCAGCTGGAAGATTCCAATCATGAGGGAAAGTAGGCCAAGGGGGTGAAATATGCTGGGCCATGAATGAGTGGAATGGTGAGTGGTGAGGAAGGCTTAAAGGTAGACATAGTAAAATAGGTCACAGAACTGAAGGGATGTGGTAATGAGCTAGGATATGGACATTGCAGAGGAAGGGACCTGTATGTGTAGGCACAGGCTCCTACCCAAAGTAGGTGAGGTGAGATGAAGGCCATTATGCTCCAAATAATGGTTAGGGGTAAAGGCACATTTGGGAGATGCTCAAGTCCAGGAGGGAGCAGCAGTGACAGACTGGTGGATAGCAAGTAAGATCGAAACAGCTGATTTTATGAATGAGCTTCCCGACACGGTAAACAGGGAGAGACACTAGCCTTCGACATACTCAACAGAGGTAGGAGGATGGAGGCAAATGAAGAACGGAGATCCTCTTCAAATAGGAAGCTGCAACCAGGCAAGAGACAGAGGAGACAATAACGCAGTGGATCCAAGGACAGGTGGCGACTCCATGATTTCGATGAGATGACATACAGTCGATGTCGACAGGCAAAGATGAGGACGGAAGGCAGGTGGAGTGTGATGATCCTATTCCCGAAGGAAAGTGGTGAACTATAACAGGTAGAGGAAGCAGACTAAGAAAATGGTGATGCAAGCTTAGGCCCTGGACCAGGCAAGGTAGTGCGATAAGGCTGGAGGGAAAGCTGCAGTCAAGGAGAATGGAGACTACTAGCAGGAGGAGGTCCAAGGGTTGCACACTCACCTCTGAGGCCAGGAGATCAGAGGGCTGTGGGTTCAGTTCCCACACTTGGCACTTGGGTTAATATCCCAGTACTGACACTGTAGTGCAGCATGAGAGAGGTGCTGCACTTCTGAGGTGCTGTCTTTCGGATGAGACGTTAAACCAAGGACCCATCTACCTGGATTGGTGGTAGTTCAGGTGGATGTTAAAGATCCCATGGTACTTATCGAAAAGAGATGGGGACAGTTTTATTGAAAACAAAAATTGTACAAACAAGCCAACATAAGATGCATCAATAAGAAATGTACAGGAAAACCAAAAAGGAAAAGAAAACAAAAATAGGAAAGGGAAATGGGAAAAAAAAATAAATAAAAAATACTGCATAAGTCCTTCAAGTTATAGCTGAGTCAGTGTTCGTGATCCATGGAAGAGCTGTCCACAAGGCCAACAGAGATGATGCCGAATACAAAGTCCTTTCATGGTCGTATATTTTCTTTAAGTCCACTACTATCGTCCCCTCAAGTTCCGAATAAGAACAAAACTTTTGTTGCAAGGTAAACAAACATCTTGACATTCAAATATTCCATTTAATGACAAGAAATACAAGGTTCAAAGTGTCTCTATGCCATAGAGACCAGTGAGAGCGAAAAACACCATACATAACATTTTGATATGTGACTGTAGAAAATATAGGAACATCCCAGGAGTCGGCCAAGTAAGGCCACCAATTCGCAATATAAGAGCAATCAAAAAACAAATGTGATATAGTCTCCAGGGTAGCAATACAGAGAGGTCTAGAGCAAAAACGATCCTGAGACTGTTTATGTTTATGGTTTGCTTTCACATTTATCCGTTCGTGACAAGATAACCAGTGGAAGTCCCACATATGGCCCGGGATCCTAGAACATCGCAACAGGACTAGAAGCGAGAGTAGGTAACTGTCCAGACATTTCGGAAAAGGGGCTTGCACCTGACAAACAGAGGACAAAAGCATCTTGTACAGTGCCTTATGCGTATTCGTGATAAGAGTCTGAGGCGACACTTGCCATTGTTTTAAACGGAGAAACATATGCTTAACATACAACGGGACATCCCCATGTTGTCGCAACACACCCAAATAATTATGTTCCCACATGTGAAACCAATACCTACAGGAGTCGTAAAACCACGCTTCCCACCCTCTCTGGGTATTAACCAGTAAAGGCCGTAGGTTGGCCAAAAGAAAAATGCTGGTAAAGAATAGCAACGGATTAATCATCTGGACACTGCCTTCAGAAGTAGGCAAGTAAGTAATATTCCTCTTAATCGGATTCAATCGACTGCCCCAAAGGGCTTGAAAAAATAAGCTGAAGACCGTGGTTTCCAGCTGTTTTGGGATGGGGAATACATAACTTAAATACAGGAACAGAGGGAGAAGATAAGTTTTAATCAGAAAATCACGTTTTCTCTTCCCAAGCTGTCCCTTGTTCCAAGAGGTCACCATGCTTCGGCCCTGTTTCAATTTCTCTTCCCAGTTAAAGGAATCAGAATCTCTCATCCCAAAATAAACACCAAGTATACGGATTGGGCCTTCTATCACACGTAAAAGACCGATGTTATCTAAAGAGATGGAGGATGAACCCAACCGTATCCCCATACTCTTACCAAAGTTTATACTTGCCCCAGAAAATGCACCAAAAAAGGAACATTCCTGAAGAGACAAGTGCGAAGCCTCGTCAGCTACAAGGAAACACACATCGTCAGCATATGCAATGCATGCTTGGCGTCATGACAGTCACGGGCTCACAGATGGCACGGATCTGGGGTAGGCATTAAAGACGTCGGAGCAACACATCCAGAAAAAAAAACATATAATAGAGGGCTCAGTGGACAACCTTGGCGAACTCCCCGTTTCACCGGGATCATTGGGCCCGCCCAACCATTAATCAGCGGAACAACAGTAGCCATCTTATAAAGTGTCTGGATCCAACGAATCATCTTATCAGGAATGTGCAGGAAATGCAATACGTTCCATAAAAAATCATGATTAATGGAGTCGAAGGCAGCCTTTTGGTCGACCGAAACAATAAGCCCCGAAACAGAATCCGATAAACCATGCGAAAATAATTCACGGAGAAGAATCAAGTGATCAGAAATTCTCCCGTTTGGTAGAGAACAGGATTGGGCCGGGTGAATAACTATTTCAGCTATCCCAAGCAAACGTTGTGCGATGAGTTTCGTCAATATCTTAAAATCCGTATTCAACATACAGAGGGGGCGCCAGTTGTCAAGGGACTGAATGTCACCTTTCCGTTTATACACATAAATCAAAGTGCCCTTAGTAAACTCCAAGGGGATATGTTCAGAGGCAAGAAGGGAGGCAAACACAGAGGTCAATTCCAGAAGGAGGCATTCCCCCAGAAATTTATACAAGCAGAAGGAAGGCTGTCCGGACCAGGGGTCCGACGTAGGGGCAAGGAAGAGATAGCTAACCGAATTTCCCTTTCCGTGAAGGGTTGACATGCAATTTCTGCACTCTGCAAGGAGGGAGAAGGAACATCAAGGGCACCGTACAGTTGTCCCAGGTCCACTGTCACAGTCGGTAGAGGAGAAAACAATGCAGTCGTATGGTCAGTAATAATTTGACATAAGTCCGAATGGGAAGTACAAAGATCTCCATTTAAATTGGTAAGACATGACATTGATTTATGGGCAATCTGGTGATAATTAGATTCAAACAGGCAAACAACTTTCCGGGTACCTTTCACAGCATAGCTATGTTGGTGGTACAGTTGTTGCGACTGTTTTAGACTGAAATCAACATGTCCTTCTGCACTAATTGTATTTGCTGTGCAAGATCCTGCCCCATCAAGTATGCTAGTGACAGTAAAGACTGAAAATGAGCTCTCTTCGGTAAATATACAAGATAATCAGTCCTGCTTTTTGTACGAATATAGGATTTCAACAATCCAGTTAGAGTACGTTTCGTATCCATACACCACTGAATTGGATCATCATACATGGGATATACTGACTTGCGGGCATAAATAAATGACAAAAGGGTTTGCTGAAATGATGGTACCTGTAACAAGGATACATTAAATTTCCAGAAACCCAGCCCTTTACTACAACTGGCAGGAGATCCAAAACTAACAGAGAGTAGCTTATGGTCAGAAAAGGCTACCGCCTGTACTACAGCCGAAGTAACTTCTAATATACTTGATACAAAGACAAAATCCATGCGGGTGTATGCTGTTTTGTGAAAGAAAAATAAGAGTCCGTCAAACGGGCAGTACGAATCATGCGTCCCAGCACAAATGAGTCACAATACAGTTTTTTAGTAGTAGCAAAGGAACTCTTATCCCGAAGACTAAGGCCACAGTTAAAATCACCAGAAAATAAAATCCAGAAGGAAGAATGTAAATAAGGTCGAATTAAATCAAAAAGAGCTATCCGCTCAGTTTTCAGTTGGGGGGCATAAACATTCACCACCCGATACGGGCATTGCCCGATCAAAAAATTCAAAATCAAAGCCCTACCAGGGGCCAGATCAAACAGCTTCAAAAGTCTAAACTCAGGAATATTAATTAGAATGCCAAGACCAGAGCAGGAGTCTTGGCCTATAGACCAAAAAGAGGGACCCATAAGCCAATCTTGTTGAGCCAGTCGGATCTCCTGCACAGTATGGAATCTCGTATCCTGTAAAAAAAATATCCCAAATGGCAAAATCCTCAGAAAAGAAAACACCAGCCGTCTCTTGTCCACACGTTTCAGACTATTCACATTGACAGTATGGCAGGTAAATTGTGACATAGCAGCACAAAAATTAGGTAACCATCACTATTAAGTCTTTCTCTTTCCAGCTACCTTAGTCCCTTTCAGCCTAACCTTGGCCTTCCGTTTTTGTGAAAGGCCTGTGCTTAATTGAATTTCAGAATCATCAAGACCATCAGGGAGGGAAGAAGCGATGGGAAGTCAGATTCACCACCTGCATGATCCGATATCGACTGAAGCACCTCAAAGGCATGCGATAGAGCAATAGAAGGTGCTGTGCAGGCCTTCGGAGGGGACGGTAAGGTGCGGGAACCAGATCGTAATGACCTGCGACACATTACTTTGGCAGGTTCACGAGAGGGAGGCATAGTACTAGAGCCCGGGTCCTGCACCACGTCCTCTAGCACCATAGTACGTACTGAGATCGGAACCTCCCCATGGGGTAGAGCCCTTTTAGCTGACAAAGGTACAGTACTACAGGAGGCTTCCGAGCAAAGCCTTTGGGGAGAGGGTCACCTCTATGGGGGGCTTCAATGTGAGTGCGTGAGCAAGCTTTTTGAGCTTGAGTAATTACAAAACGTTGATCTACACCTCCGTCATGCGTTACCTTAGTATGTGCCGCCCAGGGACATGATTGAAACGTGTGGCCCATCTCATCACAAAGATTACACCTGCAGTCATTCAGACAATGCATACCCACAGGACCCATTTCACCACAGTTATTACATTTAATCTTATCGCACATACTGCTCAGATGTGAGGGGTCCCTGCATCTATAACACGCTTTGGATTGACCAGGGTGAAACAGAACCCCTCTATCCTGATCTAAAAAAAGGAATTAGGTAAGTGCACTGGTCCAGATTCAGAAACATTCAACATGACTTTAAATTTCCAACCCCCTGTCCATATGTTTTCAGAGTCCAAGATTGCCTCTGGCTGACCCTATAAAGTACAACGCTGTTTTAACCAATAAACAATATTAGAGACATCCACTCCCTTATTGCGAAACATACCAGTAACTATCTTAAAAGCTGGTTTTGAGAGGGGTATTGCCTGAAATGGGGTCCAAAGGGCAGTGTTACACAAGACATGATATTTCGACCAAAAACGGTCAAGACCACGAGATGTCTGAAAACCAATGTCAAAAGTTAGTTCCCCTGAGACATGTACCAAGGCATATATTTTGTGTGCAAAAAACTTCAATGAATCCTTCAACAGTGTTCTGACCACATACACACGGTCGGGGGGGTTCGGTAGCCCACCTCTATAAGAAAGCCGGACGGCATTGTGACGTTTAGCTGCCAGAACTGGAAATTTAAACAATGAAGAGAAGGACCTCGCTGGCCCAGTTCGAGCAAATGGAGGTCGAACAGTGGCAGAGGTACCGTCAGCCATAGGGTCTGGACCGGGGAGAGTCTGTGCAGCAGGGACCTTGCTAAGGTCCAGAACTGGATTCTGAGTCAAGCAGACTCTGCAGGAAGATCAAAGGTCTTTCACATTTGAGAAATCTGTTCTCTCTCACCCATTTCCAGATCGTGCACAGTTTGAGGGGATCGTATAGGGGACGGCCCCGAGACCCAGGAACCCGCCTTGGGGTCTTGCACCCATCCAGCCACCCAAAGCGCCACATCTACTGACCATGAGGGGGCAACAGTAGGGTGCTCCTGAACAGGAGAAGTCTGAAAGGTAGCCAAATCAGCCTGAAATACAGAGGGCGGGCTCACCGCCAAAAAAGTACTCATGGGTTCCTCCACCACGGAGGAAAGTCCAGGGACAGCTTCACAAGACATCTCACAATGCTCCTTTCCAGAGACTCAAGGTAAATCCACAGAATCCATAACAAAAGTGCCTGCAGGAACCATAGGCACTCCCTCAGGCTGTACATACTGTAGATCCTGCTGCAATCCCAGCTCGGCGGACACACGATAGCGTTCCGCCTCCAACAAATGGTCGTGCGGCACACGCACTGCCGGACTCGAAGGTTCTGAGTCAAAGGAAGTGTGCATCACTTGCGGTCCCCCAGAACACTCGGGCAGGATCGGACCAACCACATCTAGATGAACCACCAACGGAGCAACAGGTACCTCCTGAAAATCATCTCCCAGCACCGAAGACACAGGTAAATCCTTCCGAAAATTTGTTGAGGTCTCCAAAGATACAGAGACAGGAGTCGAGACCAGGTCTCCTGTCTCCACAGCTCCAGCAACTGCAGGCAACAGAGCGTCCTCCATCTTGGACAGGGAATCCCCTCTGACAGAGTAGGGGTGTTTTTATTTGCAAAAATAAACATAGAATACAACACGTTTTCACAGAAATCAAATAATAGCCAAAAAGACTACAACACTATATCCATTTAACTTCTTAGATCTACTTCTTGAACACCTGCTATCAAACTGTTTCACATTTATTCTTGCTTCTTCAGTTTCTTTATTTATACTTAATAAAATGAAAAACCCTTTCCATAATTTCTTTAGTAATCCTGGGGATACTCTTAACATATCAGAGGCAAAAATGTTCTCCAACTCTTTAACAATTAGCCTACTAATGCAAACATCACGACATTTTCTTTTGATATATAACCCATTGTATTCTGGCTTGCCACAGGAAGTATTTGAGACATCCCAAAATATAGTCAAAGTCCCCTTATGCAATCGAATGAACCCACTGGAACACTCCTAAAGCTAAGAATTCATATGTCATATTTTTCCAGCCATGTCAGGTTCCATACATCTGCTAAAAAAACCACAATCCTGAAGCATAGGAACAATCTAGTAAAAATGGACCATGGATTCCTCCTTATTAATGCATTCAAGGTAAGGGCATAACCTTTCCTGTAAGACTTTATATTAGCATTCCCTAACATTCAGTCTTCCATGAAAATTAACCACTGTACCTCCCATTGATTTTTGGGCAACCTAGGATTATTCAATTGAGCCACTCCGATGGGGTTCAAATTTAATGGGCAGTTTTAAATTCGGCTCTTGTGGGTATAGTTTTTCCATTAGATGGTGATACAAGTCCCTTGTACTATATGTAGTGCTACTGTCTTCTGTATTTCCCATTTATATAATTTTTTGTGCGTTGGCGAAAGTGCTCTGGATATGTAGATATTTATTAAGTTTAGGGCTAAAGAAGTCCAACACTTAAAGTATTTCCCCATAATTATTAAATTCCATGAATTTTCAGATCTGGATTCCGATATCAACCCTTCTTTCAAGGAGTTGGTAATAAAGAAAACATGGCGTATACCACTGGGTCTATCATTCCTAAACCCCCTGTTTTATTATTAGGTAAGTAAAACTTCTTTTAACGGGTTTAGACGGTTACCCCAAACATCTGAAAAGATGCTATATAACATGTTTCAAATTCTGTTGGTAGTGGAAATATCATTGCCACAAATTGAATAATGGGCAAAAGGAATTGTTTAATTATTTGAACTCTTTTAATTTTAGACAAATGCCATTGCTTCCATCTAGAAACTTTATTTCAACACTCTAAGTATCCTCTGCCAATTATCATTAGGAACATTCTGAGGACCAAAGTTAATGCCCAAAATTCAAGGGTCTCTAGAAAAATGAATTTTCTCCAGCCATAGTTCCAAAATCCCACACCCCAATAATCAGTCCTTTTGTTTTATTTATGTTTATTTTGCGTTAGACACTGTAGTAAATTCCTCAAATGCTCTCATAAACCCGTAACTGATGAACAGTCCTCCAAATATATAACCAGATCATCAGCATAAGCTTGAATATGTAGCTGTGCTAGACTGTTTTCTCTATATTGTATCCTTCCATTTCTTTGCCTCCAATGCAGTTCGTAAAAAGGGATCAATAGCAAATGTATATAAAAGGGGCTTAAAGGGCACCCTTGCGAACCGTGGTTAAGAGGAAATCATAGCCGTTGACCTCTCACAAAAGGAAAAACCATCCACTCTGGTACAATTGCTCAATTAAATTTGTCAAGCTAACCTGCACCCATAATGCCTCAAAGTTTTAAAAGAAATGGCAAATGGACCCTGTCAAATGCTTTATCCAGATCAGCTGCTACTAAACAACCTGTTAATCCCATCTCATTGAAATAGTCAATTACATCTCTTATCTGCATGATGGCAGATTGAATTCTTCTCCCTGGCAAGCCACAATATTGATTAGTAAAATCACTTCCCTAAGTGATGTTTAAGCCTTTCATTCAATATTTTGGCAAGGTTTTATAGTCAGTATTTAATAGGTGATTGGTCTCAATTCCCCATATCTTCCCTGTCACCTGATTTAAAATATAAATTAATAAACCTTCTGAAAGGAGGGTAGATCACGATTCTTGTCTAGAAAATCTTGAAATAATAGGCCCAGGCATTGACTTAGTTCATCCGAAAACTGTTTATACAAGTTATTTGTGAGACCATCTAGACCAGGTGAAATATTTAATTTTAGAGACCTGATAGTTTCCATAATTTCTTTCTGGGAGATAGTATCCCATTCTGCTTCCTTGTTATAGCCTTATACATGATACGGAATCTTATTTAAATAATCCTCTATCTCTGTTATAGAAATAGTTTTTTAGGATTAAAGGAACCAAAATGTTCCTAATTACCTCTCTTAATTCCTGCTCTGAAGTTACTACACCATCAGATCTTTTAGCTCCTCAAACCCATTGAATCTCTAAGTTCTTTGCACATCTGAAAGGGGTCCCCAAAGGTGATTTCTTTACTCCATTAAGTAATATGGCCTGCATTGTTTTACTTCTGTCATACTGATATTCTTTCATAGCATCTTTTAATAAGGAGATTTGATCTGAGTAATCCCACCTAGATGTGTAAGCTAAGGATAAAATTCTCTGAAGTTGCTGTCTCAAACTTAGATAGCAAGAAATTTTTCATTTTAATTTTCCTCCCAGTATTTTTGAACAGGTTACGTAGATCTGCTTTTGTGTCTAACCACCATATACATATATCTGTGTATAAAAGCTACTGAAAGCCTAGCCTTCAATAGGTTTCTTATCCTAATCTGGATAAAATTTAGTTCTAGCACTGAATTATTAAGCTTCCATCTTATGTGTCTTATTTCTGTCATCTCTCTGGAAGGAAAAAGGTGCTTACAAAAATGAATGATCTGAAAATTCACAGGGAAAATTTGGAATGAGTTTATGTGAATGTTTGAAGAAACAAACTATATGGTCGATGAGAGAAAAGGATTTCCTTTTGAAAAGAAAACTATTTTTTAAGATTTAAAGAGGTATTACAACTCACTAAACCTGCATCTCTAAAGGATTTTACCTAAAGCGTTAGTA
This sequence comes from Neoceratodus forsteri, assembly GCA_016271365.2. Classification (NCBI taxonomy): domain Eukaryota; kingdom Metazoa; phylum Chordata; order Ceratodontiformes; family Ceratodontidae; genus Neoceratodus; species Neoceratodus forsteri. The sequence continues at coordinate 65,020,265 of CM028133.1, read as the reverse complement.
TCGCAGTAGGTTTTCTTGCCACTTTGTTTACCATATAAGATCTGGAACTGTGCAGTTAAAGTCCCTCCCATAAAACTCTGACCGTCGTGAATAAAAAGGCTGCACCAGTGTTAGGCAGTTCACCCTACCTGATTTAGTTTGAGGATTGTAGATATTAATGAAGCGAAAACAAAACCCACACCATTCCCATCCAAAATCAAAACTCTCCTGGTACCAAGTCTATCAGATTATGCAACTGAAATGAAAAGAGTTGAATAAAATCCCACTCCATCCACAACATCCTCCCCAAAAAGACCAATAGGATGGGCCCCACAGCCAATCTTTTTAAATGCTAACCTTTGGTCAATGGTGGACATCCATGTCTCCTGTAAAACCAGACTGACAAAGGAAAATCATGTATAAAATTAAACACAGCTAGCCGTTTAGCTTTATTTAATAAGCTATGAGTGTTTAATGAACCCCAGGAGCACACCATAGTCCTTCATGATGGTCAATACCTTCATTTTTCCTTTTTTCTTTTTATCCTTATAGTTGTCTAGTATCTGAGATTTGGTTGAAATAGTGGATTTTGGGAGTCTGATTCGTCCCCTTCTGTCTTACCCCAAGATGTAAACAGAGCCGCATAAGTATTGCTAGTCTCCATCTGGCAATCTGGGGCTTTAGCATGCAGATTTCTTGCTGATCTATGCTGCAGAACGATACAAAAGTATCCTCTGACTTTTTACCATTTCTGTTTCCTACTTTCTCATCAGAAAAACATCAGAGGAATGTTTAAGATATTCAGAGGACCCATTCCATCCTTTTTAAGTGTCCTTTGCAACATCAGTACCCTGCTTATTTCTTTGATTTTCAGGAAACACTTTTCCGTTACCACCATTTTTGAAACCAAGCTAGTTTTCCTTTCTGTTGTACCTCTGACCTCAGGGAGTTGTACCACAGAACTAGGAACAGAAATGGAACCCTCCTGCAAGGGTGGATAGAACACAGCTTGTGCTTTCTGTATATAAGACTCAGAACCAGAACTATGTGACAAATTATGTGCGGCCCAAGGGCAATTTAAACACATGACCTTTGCCTCACATAAATCGCAGCAAGATGGATTACCACAAAACATAGTTACGTCGCCTACCTCCCCACAATTATCCATCTGGGTTGATCACAAGCGCTAGACAGGTGAGTCTTTGCTCCACATTTATAGCAGGCCTGAGGCTGTCACTGTAAAAGCACACTCCTCTGTCCTTTCCTAACAAAAAGAGTTTGGAATGTGCTCAATTCCTGCTTCATTTTGCTTAAGCTTAACTTTATATTTCCACCCTCCCGTCCAAAATTGTTCTGAGTCTAAAATAGGCTCAGGTTCATTAAAACATCACACCACACCTTTTTTTAGCCAGAATGTAATATCTTCTACCCAGACCCCTTCATTCAAAACATTATAGTGACAAATTTAATCAAGGGCTTTGACAATGGTATCACAATAAAGGGGTCCATGTTGGGAAAATTTTACTTGCCCATAGCGTAACCAGAAAAGGTCAAGTGCTTGTTGAGACCTAAAGCTGATATCAAAATTATCTTCACCGAAATGTGTATAAATGCATAAACATCCTTAGGAGAAAATGCAAAGAATCTTTCAGTAAAACTTTCCCTACGTAATGTCTGTCGGGTCTGACTTCAATCCCCTTTATACATTAAACGCTGCATTCCTCCTTGGAGCAGCTTCTCTTTGTGCATTGGAAAGAGCTCCGACAGCAAAGGCTTTTATCTGGTTCCTTTTGGGGGTACTAACAATTCCACTGCAGGTTTAGGTAAGGCCTTATGAGACACAGCAGCCTCAGCTGAATCACTCAAGTTATTCAGGTTACCTGCAGTACCTAAAACATACACTCCTCTACCTTCTTATCTGTACCTGAAACATTTTCCTGCAGTTGCACCTTTGGAGCCCACTCAGGAGAATCCTGAGAAAAGATGACTTCGGGCTCCAAGTGGGGTCAGAATCCATCCACCTGATTCCAACAGAGACCAACCTGCCCCACTTGAGAGCTTTTCTGGCGTCCAGTCTTTTTGCCCTCATTATTTATAATAGCGCTGCTTTATTACCTAAACCTAATGCATTTGGCATGGGAATTACATTTTTCCTTGTGTGCCCCTCAGAAAAAGAAAATTCTGTAACCCCTAATTGCGAACCTACATTAGACTGGTAAACCACATTTTTATTTGCCTCTACTGCATCCCCCTGCTTCATATTATTATTCAACACAAAACCTTTTATTTTATCCATAGGGACAGCAAAGTCAGTAAAATCCATAGGCAAAGTGGTACAGCTCTTTTCAGCATTAGTTGAAATAATGTCCTGTTCCTCCTTCCTTTGTGCAGGCTGAAAAGACAGGCTACAGTTTTTTTTGAGGCTTTCAGGCATCCCAGACTTTCTTCTTTTAAATCCTCCCGACTATATTGCAGCAGAGCTTCAGAGCTCGGTCATTCATAGCGCTATTTTCTGTCATTAAAGCCGAGATCTGAGCTCCGTTTTACACCCAAAACAGTAGCAGTGTTAATTTTGGAAAAGCGAGCTTGGCTGCAAGATGACAAGCAATTCTACCTGTTTGGACAACTTTACAGTCATTTCTGGAGCTAGAACAAGCAAATTCTCGGTGTTGGGAAAAATAAAAAGTACCTGTTTGAATTTGGTGCCTTTTACCGGGGCACAGTTCCATTGGACAGCCGCCAGCTCACAGACTCTCCCAATCTCTTCCCTTCTTCTTCTTGCTCCATGACCACCTCTGGTTGCCTTGTTTCACCATTTTTCATCCATCCTTGTATTGCCATTTGCAAATCGCAGGTTCCAGGTTCAAATCCTGCTGCAGCAAATAGAAATTCACAACCAGTTGTAATCTTGTGCTCAGAGCCACTCTCTTCCTCAAGATCTGCAGATGCCTTTACAGGCAACACCTCTGGCTGTAGTTCTTCAGTAAATTCCTTAGTAAGCTCCCTGAAGATTCTCCTTTCGAGAGCTTAAATTCTGAAATAAATTCAGCTGAAACACCGCTGCAGCCTCTAACATGAAAATAGTAGAAGGCAAGGCTCTCTCTCCACCAAGCAGACATCCTCCTCCTCCTCCGCCATCTTGGTCCCACCAGAAAATGGGTCCCCTGCTCACAGGAAGCAGGAAGTAGGAATTTCCCGGTGTTCTGGCCAAATTTCCCTCATTCACTAAAAAAAATACCACCAACAGCTTAATCTGGTTAAAGGTCAGTTGGCATTCATCTGTATCCCCCTTCCCTGGGTAGTGCCTGAAAATAGGCAGGATTTGTCTAGTGCACTTACCCGGTCAACAAAAACTAAATAAATAAAAAAAGAAAGAAAGGTTATGGCATCGGACAGCGGGTGGAGAATGACCACATGTGAAGCAGCAGAATGGAAGCTCAGGAATCCAGCCGTGACAGTTGAGGCAGGTTCCTCGCATCCTGAAGTGGTTTCCAGTGGCATAACTCTTTCCCCTCCCCCTCCCTCCCTCCCTTCCCCTTTTATTTCTTGTAAGCACTTGTTTATTTATTAACCCAGCATTTATTATGGTCCCCTCTTTCAATATGTTATGTAACACTGTTGTAACACAGTTTGTAACACCTGTCTTACAACTGTATGTTAATGTTGATCCTTTAACTTGAATGTATGATGTCTCATTCCAGTTGTACCCCTTCCCCCAGGTCACACCGGGAGATAAGCGACTTGTTGCTCAGTGTGTCTTCTTGGTGAAACATTTCAATAAATAAGATGATACTGACTAGATGCAGCTAAGACAGGTAGAATGATGGGAGTGCATGGTTGAAGAGGTTCTGTTCTGGAAGGGAAGCGGCAACCCATATCAGGTTTAGGATGTGAACGGTGGAAACAGTCGAATACAGATTCAGGCTCCTAGCCATGCAAGTCATCAGACAGGACCATGAATAGAGCTGCAGACCAGGTAGGAAGTAGAAGGTGGGGGAAAGTCATATTCCGAAAGGGAGGCAACGTCCGCGCATCAGGCTGAGAATATGGAAAGTTGCAGCAGTGGAAAGGAGGTGCAGACACCCATCGGAGATGGCTAAGGTAGGATGATCCCGAGCTTAGGCATCTAGGCATAGACAGGATGAGGAGGGCACTTGGTGAAGAAGTTCCATTCCCAAAGGGAAGCGGCAACTGGTATGAGGTAGGTAAGGTATGGTGTAACTCAGTAGATTGTAGACACGGCTCCCATCCCTGGTAGTCAGGGTGAGATAACCTTCTCTCGGTGCTGTCTAGCAGAGTTAGGGATGGAGGATGTTAAGCTGGTAAGTAGAATGAGGTAGCAATCAATAGAACTTCAATCCCCGGTAGACAGGGAAGCTTACTGCGCCAGCACCTCAGAAGGCGTGAGTTAGGGATGGACCGGAATACTGCTGGTATGGGCTGACTGTAGGTACAAAATGCTGCTGAAAAAGAGAGAGTAGGGAACGGACTTAAGAAAGAGATGATGAATGGTAGACTGGTATGGGGAGACATAAGTAGGATGATAAGAAAGGCAGGCACAGGGACAGGATGATGAGAAAAGGTCATAGGTAGCAAGGGAGGTGACTAGGTGCAGTGGAGAGTGAGCACATGGCTAGCCCTAGGAGATAAGGACAGGATGAGAATAGGATAGGGACAGCAGGATCTCAAGTGCAATAGAAATGATGAAGGCCACAGGTAGCATGACTCCCCCCCCAAGCCACGAGCTTAGCCGAGTGGCGGTAGAAACATAAAATACAGGTTTCTCAGGGTATACGGGCTTGCAGGTGATGAGGAGAATAGTATGTCCCCAAACCCCCCCCCAACCAATACATTATGGGAAGGCATATCGGGCAGTAAGGTAGCTCAAATGTAATAGTGCAGATGATAGGCATTAGACAAGTAAAAACTGAAATGTCTGGGATCACCCAGCCACAGGTGTAGGAGAGGGCACATCAGCAGCCTGCGTAGAAGAAATAGAAAGGGGGAGGCGAGAACCATGAAGGCCTGAAAGGCATGACTGATTCCTAATGTTAGTTGGGGCTGCTCATAAAACTGACCTACTCAGATGGGATATTATGTATAACAACGTATGTCGCTATGCCTCTTCTGCTCCTCGGCTTAAACACCACTGTCAGCTTTATAATGATAGTGGTTTGCTCTCTCCGTTAACTAGTAGGAAATACTACCTTGGCTGTCTTATTGATTCAATAATTTGAAATCAAACCCCTAGGTGTCTTGCAGCTATGCTTGTCTCTCAGGACACACTCCATGGTCTATGATCAGCTGATAAATCCTTTCTGAATTTGCTGAGGTGCCGCACTAGGAAAGGAACTGTTGCATTTGTGCATGCGGCTCCACAGCTGTGGAATTCAATTCCCCTCGACATTAGACTTTCTAGCTCCCACACATGCTTTAGACAAAATTGCGCTCAAATCTGCTGATTGCTGATACCTGTTCCTGCTTTCAGCCTACCTAATGACTGATGTCTCTGGCCATACAATAGTATTTCCTCACCTCTATATAACCCTCTTACTGCCTTAGCCTGTCCCGGCTCCCTTTCCCTGCCCATATACAATCTTGCACTGCAGGCATCTCCCTTACACTTATATATACTTATATGATCTAATTTAATGGTCTGCTCCCCTTTTCCTCACTTACTGACCTTTTCCTTAATGACACCCCCGCTCAATGGTTATTTTTTCCTTTTGTATTACCTGTTTTTGTGTACCTTGTTGTGTTTATATGATATGTCACCTGATAATTTATTGTCCAAGGTCCTCTCTATTCATTGCATTGGTAGGCACCTATGAATGTATGAATGGTCTACTCTGTATGGCTCTGATATATTGCATCCACTTTAACTCATTGTATGTAAAGCACTTATAAATTGTTATCCTGTTAAGTTTCTGCATGTCTGTACTCTCACGGGTCGTGCCTGAAAATAGTCATTTTTATGGCTAGCACACTTACCCAGTTAACAAAAGCTAAATAAATAAAATGTGAGCTGGGGCAAAAGTCCTGGATGAGAAGGCAGAGCAGGTAAATATAAGTGGGAGGTAGGCTCTAGGATTGTGAGTCAAGTGGTGAACAATCAATATAGGAGGTACAGGGACAGAGCACTAAGCCGCGGCCTAGTAATTCTATTAAAAGGTTGGCAAGAATGCAGTGAGGTACTTACATGGTAGGTACAGAGGACTTCTATCAAACGGCATGGAGGAGCCAAGGATGCAGCTTGAAAATGAGGGAAGCTTACAGGAGAGAAGACATGCCATCAGTACTGTTTGGCGTGTGGGTGCAGGCTGTCCTGGCAGCTGAGGAGTTGGGGAGGAGAGAGGGACACTCATGGAGATGAACAGGAAGCGGCATGCCCCAGGAAGGATTAAGGGAAGTCTCTGAATAATGGCAGTGTAGGAGCCTAGGGCCCCCGGTCCATCTGACAGCCCTGGTTTCATGCTCTGTTGACCTCTATGGGTTCGGTCCAATGATAAGTCTCAGCATTGGGTTCATGGGGAGATGGAATGCGTCTAGGATCCCGTTTCACACACAGTCTTCAAGTTTCAAGGTAGGAGCACTTGTAGTGCCGAGGGAGCTAGAAGCCCAAAAAAGCCATGGACCAGGGGAACCAGGCACCAGAGAAAGCGGGAAAGCGGACAGAGCCACCCGGGAGAGGGGAGATCAGGGAGGAAGCAGGACAACAGGTAAAAGGACACAGTAAAGGGGCAAAAGGAACAACATGAGGGAAAGTAAAATGACAGAAAAGGAGCAGCAGCAGGCACAGGAGAAGCATAGCCACACAAGTCATGCAGGGAGCCCAGGGAACAAAAAACACTCCCTAAGCAAGGGAGGTGCATTTAGAGGAGGGTTTAAGTAGAGGTTGTGGGAGGAGCTATTCCCCACATTAAACCTCAGGCTAGGCCCTCCCATTATTAATGCTCCCATCGTCATATCATCCACAAACGTCATCATCCAGGCCTTACTGTTACAGGTTAATGATGCTACTAGAATACTGAACAATGATGGTCCCAGTACTGAGCCCTGGGGGACCCCACTAGTTACACTAGTCCATCGAGAGAAGTGTCCTTTAACAGACACTCTTTGCTTCCTGCATGTTCATTTTATTTATTTAGGGATTCAGATCATACCTTTGAGCTCAGAGCTCTTTTACAAAGATTCCACGTCAAACAGTGACAATGACAACAATAACAAACAGTTTATATACAATACTGGAATAGTGGGTAGCTAGTATACAATGTCATTCATAGTGCCAATGGTGATAGTACAGTGTCAAGAGCATTCAACTTGGGTAAAGGACAGTATTTGTATGTAGCGATAGAGATAAAGAGGTGTAACACCTAGTGTGAGAATCCGAGGAGGAGTCAAGGTGAGGGAGAGGGGAGACTGGGGGGGGGTGGGCAGCCAAAAGAAGTGGCTTTGTCTAGGAGGTTGTGGTAGTAGGTTGGTCATAAGGTTGATCCAGTGGGAGAAAAGGCACAGGAGGAGAGGAAGACAGAGGGATAGGGCAAGGGGGAAGGGTGAGGGTAAAAGGAAGGGGAAGGAGAGTGGGATGAGTGGGCATTATGGGTGTTAGAGTCCTAGTGGGAGTCGCAAACTGTCCTAGTAAGAAGGTGTTGCCTTAGGCCATTTTTGAATTGCGAGATGCATTGGGAGTTTAGAATGTGCACTGGAATTTCATTGAGCCATTGGGGGCCCTATAGCTGAAAGCACGCTGTCCCTGCACAGTTCGATGGAAAGGTGTTGATAGGGCCCCCCTCATCCCGCCTCTGGTGGTATAGCTGGTAGCACTTGGTGTTAGGATGCTAGAAATGCATGGGGGGGGTTTACCCATTAGAGCCTTTTTTCCAAGGAGACTTGTTTGGAATACAATCCTGTTCTTTAGTGGCAGCCAATTGGTCTGCTCGTATAAGGAGCAGGTGTGGGTATTTCGATCTGCAGCCATTGTGAGCCTACATGCCTTGTTGAGGGCAATGTGAATCCTTTTCAGTGCAGTGTCTGTTGTTGCACCGTAGACAACCAATCCATAGTCGATGGTAGAAAGGATGGAGCTGGAGACTGAGAGATGGAGGGCCTCTGGAGTGAGATACTTTTCATGCCTATAGAGTACGCCCAGCTTGTGTTCACTACCTTTACCACTGTGTCAATGTGTTGGGTGAAGGTGAGGGAGTCATCAATGGTGACCCCCAGGTACCTAAAGGAGTGAACTTGTTCTAGTGGCTTACTGACTTTATTGGAGATGGTGAGGGGAGGGAGCTTCTTTTTGTGCTGTGGGCTGGCTGTGAGCATCACCTTGGTCTTTTTGTAGTTTAATAGAAGTTTATGGCTACAGAACCAGTCTTCCAGCTTGTAGAAGGATGCCTTCAGCTGGGAGTGGAGAGCGACTATTGATGAACTGCTGGTGAGAAGTACAGCGTTGTCTGCGTAAAGTATCAGTTTAGTGTCACAGGCTTCAGGAAGATTATTTAGGAAGAGGCTGAATAGTAAGGGCCCCAGTATTGACCCCTGTGGGACCCCTAAAGATACCTCGTTAGATACTGTGTGCCCAATGTTAACCCTACAGTGATCCAATGTATAATTGCAGGATCCAATTTAATCTCTTTCAGAGTGCGTATCAGCTCAGGATGCAGTATACTGTTGAAAGCTTTTACAAAGTCAATGTATAAGACATTTACAAGGATATAATTTTCAAGTGCTTGGCTAACTGGCTCAAAAATTGCATCAAGTTGGTAAGGCATGACCTGCCCTTGATAAAGCCATATTGCTGAGTATCTGCGAACCCCCATCCATCAGATGTTTGTCAGTTGCCTCTTTTATTAATTCCACTAATGTTTTACCAACTACACTGGTGAGACATTGGACGATAGTTACTACAAGATGATGTAGTACCTTTTTATGTTTGCTTGCACGCATACACAAGAAATATTATGCAGCAGCTTAGGAGAGAAGCGGGTTGTAGAGGTGTGGCACTCTGGCAGCCAACGGCAGCACTGCATTTGGGGCATTGGCACTGGTGGACCAATACAGGCACACTATGCTGATGACATTGGTTTCCAAAAGCGCCACCAAGTTGAAACGATTTTGCCACTGCAATGAGGGTCCGCCTCGTCATTGCAGTCAGCCATTCCGCTTACCATATACCTTGCCTAGTGTAACATTTTTTGTAAACATGGTGGCTGCTTGCTGCTGCCTCACAGCCCAATCAAAGCCGATGGAGGTGGCCAATCCCCCTATTGGTATGCTCCTGACCCAGTTCATTTGCTGATGGGGGAGCCTGCTCCCTGTCAGCATAATGTAACCCCTTCCCCATTTGTTGTGTGCTAAGGGGGTGCCCAATCCCCCTCAGCATCATGCCCCCCAAACAGTCATTCTTTGCCTATGAGGGGGCCCAATCCCCATCGGCATAAGTTCCCTCACCCCAAAAAGGGCAAAAGTGGCACACTGGGAGCCCACCCCAGTGTGCTAAAAGCAAACCTGAAAAAAAAAAAAAAAAACCTACGATGACGTCTTTTTGTTTTTTTTCTCTCCCTGAAAGAAAGGAAATGGTCCCACACCGGTCACTGTCCCTTCCCCCAACCCGCACCCACCCACTGCACACCCAACCTCCCCACACACCTCCCACCCCATACTTACCTCCGGAGCCTGGCACGACAATCTTTGGTGGACCGGGAACACGTCTGCATTCTTCAAAGCCGATCGCGAACTGAAGAAATGCCAGTAAGCTGTATAATGGCATAAATAGGGTTGTTTCAACTTTTGTGCATATCTCAGGCATTTTTGGGAATTTTGGCACCACATTTTCAACATGGGGTCATTGAGACCCATCCTCATGAATTCAGCCACTGTTATGGTGTTATTCGGTCCCGAAAGGCGATTTCGCGGTCACTGCATGGAATCACCTTTCGGGACCGATTAACAAAACGACAGTGCCAGTGTTCCTAAGGTGGGCTCTCAAAAAGCCTATGTTGCAAATATGGTGAAAAAAATCTCAAAAATGACTGTTTTACGAGCGCGCATTGCGCAGTTTCCACGCACACTTGTAACTTCACAAATTTGTAAGATTTTCACTCCAGATTTCCAACATTGGCATTTTTCCCCACCTCCTTATCAACAGTATAGCTGTCATTTTTCACATCCTGACCGAAATGTGCTTTCGCACTTCTGGCGCAGAATAGCATGGTCGCTGTCAAAAATCAGTGTTCGGGACACATTAAGAAAATCACAGTGACACTGTTCATGAGCAGAGGTCCTAAAATGCCTATGTTGAAAATTTGGTGATGAAAGTCCATAAAATGACTGTGTTACGAGCATGTGTTGCGCAGTTTCCACGCATGCTCATAACTTCGCAAATTTGTAATATTTTCTCTCCAGATTTTCAACATTGGCATTTTTCCACACTTCCTTATGAACAGTACAGCTGTCATTTTTCACATCCTGGCAAAAATGTGTTTTCGCGCTTCCGGCGCAAAATAGTACGGTTGCTGTAGGATGTCAGTGTTCGGGACAGATTAAAAAAAAAATCACAGTGACACTGTCCATGAGCAGAGGTGCTAAAATGCCTGTGTTGAAAATTTAGCAACAAAAGTCCATGAAATGACTGTGTTATGAGAGTACATTGCGCAGTTTCCACACACCCTCATAATTTCATTCATTTGTCATATTTTCACTCCAGATTTTCTACATTGGCATTTTTTCACACCTCCTTATGAACAGTGCAGCTGTCATTTTTCATATCCTGCCCGAAATATGCATTTACACATCTAGTACAGAATAGCACGGTCGCTGTGGGAAATCAATGTTCAGGACGAATTAGGAAAATCATAGTGACACTGTTCATGAGCAGAGGTCACAAAATGCTTATGTTGAAAATTTGGTGAAAAAATTCCACTAAATGACTGTGTTACGCGCATGCGTTGCACAGTTTCCACGTAAGCCTGGAAGTTCGAGTATTTTTAATATTTTCACTATAGATTTTCAATATTGCCATCTCTTCACACCTCACTATGAATGGTACAGCTGTCATTCTTCATATCCTGCCCTATCTGTGTTTTCATACATCTGACGCAGAATGGCACGGTCGCTGTGGGAACTCAAAGTTCGGAACACATTAACGAAATCACAGTGACACTGTTCATGAGAAGAGGTCCCAAATGCTTTCATGAGGTGGGGGTCACAAAAAGGCCATGTTGAAAATTTATAGTGCAAATACCAACAAACGCCTAGGGTGTTAGGGTTTCTAGCCATAACATCCCACCCTGTACAGACTAACAGGTATCAGGGGTGTGCCTTTGGATTGCTGATTGTAATGCTCATGCCATTCCACCCCCACCTCACCACCCTGCAGCCAGTGACAGGCATCAAGGTGTGCCTTGGACTCTTCAGCCCCAGAGTTCACCCCATTCTCCTATACTGCACCCATTTCAGTGTGTGTCCATATGGAATGGTGTGACTGTAAAGCTGAACACCCCAAGGCACACCTCAACACGTGTCAGTGTCTGCAGGATAGGGTGAAGTGAAATGGCATGAACGTTATGGGCAGTGACCCAAACGCATACCCCAATGCCTGTCCATCTCTGTAGGGTGGAGGTGGGGATGGCGTGAAGTTCAATACTTCACTGCCATTCCTATTCTGCATCTCTCTAACTCCTGCATTTCTAATGCTAATACCAGCAAGCAAACATTCGGCATTGACAAATGCTTGTTTGTGAATAGGAATGACATGAGCCATCATCCATTCCTCATGCACATCTCCCTCCTCTAAAGATTTTTGGAATGTAGCTTGTAGGGGGTGATTTAGTTCTACACCTAGTTCTTTGAGAATTCGTGGACGTAATCCATCAGGTCCTGCTGATTTGGTGGGATCAAGTTTTATTAATTTGTTCCTTACCTTTGCTGTTGTTATCACAAAGTTACTTCCATTCACCCTATGATCATTAAGTATGATTACATCAGTGCATTGGTATACACCCTCAGAATAACTACTACATTCTTCAGCCATCTCCTTACAGTCACTAATTATGTTACTACTCTGTTTTAATGGTCCAATAATATTGTTTTTTTAACCACCCACATAATTCAAAAATGCCTTTTTGTTGTCACCCACTTTATTGCTTGTTTAATTTCTAAGTCTCTTTTTACTAGTTTGACTTCGTTATTTAACTTCCTTGGCTTGTTCTTATAGATGTCTTTATACTTGGCAGTTCCCTCTTGTCTTTTGAAAGACCTATTTTGATGTCATTGGTTGAAGCATCCAAAAAGTACTTTAGGGGTTACATATTTGAAAGGCCAGACAGAGAACAAAAAAGAGAAGTAATCACAAGAAAGAACAGGCATTAAGAAAATATGAATTGGGAATGCTGAAGGTATCCCAGCTCCTTTATAAAGCAACCTTGCACTTCAACATGTACTTTCACGAACATAATATTTCATTTATTAAAAGTCATTAAAACATTTTTTGTTTTATTTTCAGATTTCCCTTCCAAGATTTAGGGCAATCCATTTAACATCCCATGGCTGTCCCCAACTGACCTCACAGTGCCTTTGTTTATGACACCAGAGTAAGGGCAGGCTAAATGGACCTTTGGTCTCCTTCAGCCATCGTATTCTGTGCTTCTATAGAGCTTACCACAGCAAGAGTCTGCAATGTCATAGACAGCAATTCTGAGGTCAGATGGAGATTGAGTTGTCATGAAAGTGGACTCTATGCACAACAAGAAAAAGGACCTACAAACCATGATATCATGGAGTGCCCAGTGCCATTGAGTCAACCCGTCTGTTTTTCCTTTGTCATTTTAACACATTTTAACTTCACATAGGGATACAGCAGCCATAGGAGACTGCCATACCCAGTGTTCTCTGGGTTGAGGAAAGAGGCCGCTGGTCTGCAAGATGAGCTGGCTAGGATGCAGAGGACCTTTCTTCCCAACCAGGGGACACCAAATCTACCACCAATGGTCGAATGGTTGCCTAGGAGAAAGAGGGCCAGCTAGACTGTGGTGGACTCTGGGAGGGTGGGGATGGCAGGTCAGGGGCACATTTCTAAGCCTATGTCAAAAATTTGTTTACCACTCTGGTGAGACGGAACTGCCAAGAAGAGACGCCTATTGTAGTGGCAAGGGAGGATGTGGGGATCCTCCGTAGGGGAGACCCTAGGGTGGGAGGTAGAGGACCCCAGCAGAGGAGGAAGCAGCTTTTGGTGGGGGAACTCAATTGCTGGGGCAGGTAGATTTTGGAACAGGAAGGAGGAGACAGGGTAGGAAGGTGCCTGCCAATTGTCATGGCTCAGAAAGATGGGGAGCATATCCAAAGTACTGCTAAGGTGGCAGGGCAGGGTGGGGGAGCTGAATGTTATTGTCCACCTGTAGACTAATGAACTAGCAATAGAAGGGGGTGGGATTCTACTGGGTGAGTTCAGGGAACTGGGGAGGGGCCTAAGGTGAGCAGCACACATGGTGGCTTCCACTGAGGTGTTTACTGTCTATGACGAGGGTCGAGGGAGAGGATAGGGTACTCTACACAGAGTTCATGGTTGAAGGAATTGTGCAGAGAAGAGGGGTTCAGCTACACTGGGGACCAACGGGGAGGGATACGAAGCTATGCAGCAGTGATGACATTTATAAGTCTGAGAAGGGAACTGCAGTCCTCTCTGGATGGTTTAAATGTTACTTTGATGAACATTTAAACTAGCTTAAACCTGTTTGTGCCTTTGCTATTCTGACTGCCTTCCCCACTTCCTTCTGCTTTAAATGGTACAGTTCTCTGTCCTGCTGCTTCTGTGTTTCCTTATACTTCCTGAATGCTATCTTTTTCTCCCTAACCTTCCCTGCCACCTCTTTTGAGAACCATAGTGTATTTTTCCTTCATTTAGTTTTGTTTATTTGCTTCAGATGCACCAGTGGATTTGGATAGGGGACCAATCAGAGGATTGTAGCTATGCGTGCAACAGGGAAGTGACCAGAAGGATCTGGTCAGGATTATCTTATGGTGGACTTTGGGCTGGTGGATTTTACTCATGCAGGAGACCATATGGTAGTCCTGGACAGCAGTAGACTCCAGCCATGAGAATGGAGACAGAGAAAGGGAGAGAGAGTTTGAGGATGAGGAGCTCATACACACCAGGGAAAGTGACAGAAAGAACAGGAGTAGATTGAAAGGAGGAGGAGCAGTAGATGGCAACACCACCACCACCACGGTTTTGATGAGTGATGGTGTATCTAAGGATGGTGATGGCAGTGTCGGGAATCTTGGGGTTCAGCCAGGATTCTGAGGCTACCAGGAGCTGTTTTCTCACTTCTTTTTTTTAGCATTTGTTTGCTGGGGTTTGGGGTGTGTATGATCCTGCAGCATGGACTAAAAGCTGTCCTTTGATGTGCCATGAACCTCTACTAGTGCTTTAAATATCTCTCAAGTTTTAGTCACTGACATGTGTGGGACATCAATCACACAGTGTGGGGCATCATCAAACACAGAGATGCAAGTTTAAAACAATATGGAAACAAGTGCAGTTTTATGGAATGGGCAGAATGGATCGACTCTTGGGAGCTGATCCTAAAGCCCTCTAGAAGGATGCAAGGTGCCTGCATCAAAGAAAAAAGATCCAAGTGGCACCTTACGCCAAAAAAATGTGCCCCAGGCCATTCTCAAAAGCAGCCTGTAACAAGCGTGGGCTGCTTGTGGCAAGGCTGCAGAGGTCATTAAATGCAGCAGAATGCCATGCAGCACAATCAGCGTTTCTTGTAATTTTTTGTTCTGTGGGATCTCTGCCCCACACCCCCAAACCCCCACACTAAAGATTCCAACTCCGGGGGGGGGCCAACTCGGAGAGCGCACAGGTCCGGGTTTCGCCATATTGCTGTATGCTATTAAGCGTATGACATGATGACCCGGTACGTTGTGGCAATTGGGCCTGCGGCATGGTGTTCGAGGGTTTGCAGCAGTCACAGGCTGCCACATCCCCTTAAATGCCATTCTCAAAGCACCTCCAGAGTACAACCATCAAAGTACATTTACAACAGCCAGAAGCTGGTGGGTATACCAACCGAACAACAAAACTCTTACAGCGAAGACCATTACAATGACAGAAATCGACAGGTCACTATAATGGTCCCTACTAACACCGGCACTGCATCTCCTGATGTTTTGCCCCCTTCCTGAGATAACTCCAACTCAGAGTTGGTTAATAAAATACTGGGGGGTATTGGGGCAAAGGGCAAATCCTCAAACAAGCATGGCAACAAAAGTCTATAGAATACAACAGTACCAGACTCTACTTTGATCAGGACTACCCCCTACTATACTCCAAAAACACCTGGCCTATGCCCTGATACTGAAAATGCTACGATCCCGGGAGGAAGATTTCAATCCCCCTATCTATCCAAGCTCCGAGTGTTTTGCGAGATGGGAGCTGTCGTCTATTCTACCCCAGCAGAAGCTTTACAACTTTTAACAGAAAAGGGATGGGAAGTAGCCAAACCTGGAAATAAAGACGATGACCTGGGAAACCATCGGAGAGCACAGTGGCAACCAGCGAGTCAGCATAATGCCAGAAATGCAGGGAAAAGATCATCACCTTCAACATTGCAAGACATCAGAGGTCTATTGTAGAAACTCAGCAGGAACTGGCCCAAGAGAGCACAGAGGACAGCCGGGGCACCACAACCCGAGAGGCTATAATGGTAGAGTTGGGGCTTTTTTTTTTTTGGTACAGAATGTATGAACAGCAGGCAAGTATGACTTTCCCTTCCCTCATTGGTTGGGCCTTTCAGAGGCATTGACTTACTCCTGAAAGAACTCAGATAGAACTCTGCTAGAGGGGTTTAATTATTAACTGAGGTACTTCCCATGCTAACCAGGGAAATAAGTATGTGGATTCTGAGCCTTCTTTTCCAGAAGGAATAGTGAATACGATGTGACCTTGAACAGTCACAGCCAATCTGTCATTAGATTTCCTGAAGGACATGCTTCACAAGAACTGAGTGACTTAACCTGGATTTATTTAAGCAGTCTTTTTCTTTCAAAAGGGAACTAAGTTAGTACATTGGGTTTATTTAAAGTACTGTTTCGCTGGAAAGTCCAGCAACTCTTTTGGGTACAT
Organism: Neoceratodus forsteri; assembly: GCA_016271365.2. NCBI lineage: Eukaryota > Metazoa > Chordata > Ceratodontiformes > Ceratodontidae > Neoceratodus > Neoceratodus forsteri. The sequence goes on along the minus strand of CM028133.1, from coordinate 65,004,160 downwards.
CACTAGATGGAGCTCACCGATAACCTTTACTGGCTTTTATTTAATCGGAGACATATAATGGAACTTATCATTTTAAGTATGATCCCCTATGTCCCTTTATTTCTCTTTTCCCTTTCGGGAGAGAAAAGGAAACAGATAAAAGTTAAGATGGTTTTGAATGTAATAAAGGAGCGCTAGATCGGAATGAAGAAATGAGATGGAATTATACACTGTCAGACGGAATCCTAAATGGGGGGGGGAGAGGGAAGAGATAGGGAGGGAAGATCATGCTATTTTCCAGAAACGTATTAATGGCTGCTTGTCTCCCTCTGCTTAATTCGGACTGCCTTGTTGTACATTAGGGACCTGCTATTACAGGACCCAGGAGGCGAAGGAGGGTGCAATACCCATATGCCTCCTAGCTTGGCCCCCCCCCAATGTTTGGGGCCTTCCCCAGCCACAAAAAGTGACTTTGTTTGGGCTCTTCTCCCTTGGAAGTACAACAACTAGTTTCCACAGTTACAAGTTCACAACTGTTTTTGTGAACAGTTATTATATGCTAATCAGTTTAATATACAGGTCAGATATGGTTAATGTGGTATAAAAGTATATGAGTTCTAAGTTCATAGAAATACTGTTTACACTGTTTAACTGGGTTTGAACAGGGCTAGTTAAGTTTAAAGCATGGCCCTATGTGTTAGGACCAATGTTTAGGCTGCCGAGGTTTTCCAATGGCTAAGACACCAAATCTTAATGTATGCTCTGTCAATGTCAACAGGTTGAGTAACCCCATTAAAAGATATAAAGTTATATCCCTTATTAAAAAGCAGCACCTAAATGTGGTTTTTATGCAGGAGACACACCTGAGTACTGATGAACATCAGAAATTAACCACATTTGGTTATAACCAGGTGTTCTCTTCTGCATGTGAGGGGCAAACGAAGGGGCACTGCCATCCTGGTTTCCCGGGAGACATAATTTCAACTAGGCTCCAGTTATTCTGACCTGGAGGGTCAACTAACCATAGCCAGAGGTCACCTGAAGGGAAACAGTTACACTAGTAAGTTTATATCTCCCACCGGGCTCGGGACCGGAAGTGATCCATCTGTTATTCCAGAAAATTACCTCATACTACTCGGGTCTCTTGCTTATGCGGGGGGCCATAACCTGGTTTATGATCAGAAAGATTCTACTAACCCTACCTCCCAAGGAGAGCTACAGCCCAAAAAACTGCTATCACATATATCAAGTCAGCTAAATGGGTAGCTACATGGAGAGATGCACATCCAACACAGAGGCAGTATTCATAATGGACCCTATGCAGTATTGGTGCGGAGTGGCTACGCGCAAGTATCTGGGGTACATAGCCACTCCGCACCCACTTCGCCCCTGCACAGCATGCACAAAGGGGGGTGTGCACAGACTCACCACACCCGATCCTCCACATCTGCAGACAACTCCACACTGGGGGCATTCCGGGGGCCTGCCAGCACTATGCGGTATTCGCTAACCTATGTAGTGCCGGCCACACAGGTGTGGAGGATGGTGCAGGGTATGCCAGGAAGACCCTACTGTAACCCACTGCGTACCCCCATGTGCACAGGCCTGGAGTCTCCGGGGGACCGGGACAGGGCACGACCAGTGCCCCTGACCACTGGGCAGCAGGATGCGGCAGAGGCGGCTGGACGGGCAAGCAGATGGAAATTACTTGAACACTGGCAGTGGGACTGGAGGGTACCACACGAGTCCAGGTGCCTGCAATCGGCATGCACAGCCCTGGACTCACGCCACCCTATGCGAGGGATCCACTACGGGTCCCAGTGGGACATCTCATTGGATGCCCACCTGGGATAACGACTCCTTCCATGGCCACCCAGTGGAGTCCTGCATGCCAGGGAGAGAAGCCACAGACAGGTGGCTGGCACTGGTGACTGCTGGTATGGGATCACCTGTCCACAAGGTACAGGGTCACGGGTGGGGTATGTGCAGTTCATGCATTCCTACGCCCCATTCATGCAGAGGTGCCATTATTCATACCCCCACAGAATTTACTCCAGGATTGACTTGTGTCACATTTCTGCGGAGCATGCTTATAGGGCCAAGACCTGTGAGATAATACTCTTCCCTCTATCGGACCATGTTATGGTTAAAATAACTCTGAATTGGTGGGGAGAGAGGAAAAGAACCTACTGGAGATTCAATCATTTTTTGTTGAACCTACCAGAGTTTACAACATGGGTCCAGGAACTCATCCCACAAATCCTTGGGGAAAATTAAGGGGGGGGGGGGAGTGTCCCCAGGAGTCATCTGGGAAGCCCTAAAAGTAGTGCTCAGGGGGGAAATAATTAGGTACGCAGCACACTACAAAAAGACACAAACTAAACTAATGGAAACATTACAAACCCAGCTGCAAGACCTTCAAGGTTGGCATGGTGTGAGAAACAAATCTGTGTTCCCATTTCTGAAGGCCACCACACAGCATATCCAACACCTACTGGACCAGAAAACTGAACAAGCCCTTCAATATATTAAACAGAAATATTATGAAACAGAACGGAGGGGTGCTAGGATTCTTGCCCACAGGCTGATACAGAAGCAGATACAATCATCCATCACACAGATTTACTCCCCTTCCCAGGGCAAAATTATAAACATCCCAGCTATGATTGAGGAGGAGTTTCAGGACTTTCATTTAAAGCTTTAAACTGCAGAGTCTGGAGTCAACATCCAGGCCACCCGGGAATTCCTGGGATGAATTTGTCTCCCTAAGCTACTGGAGGACCACAGCACACGGCTGGAGGCTCCAATCTCAGCTTTGGAGGTTGAAGCTACTATAAATACCCTTAAGTCAGGTAACAGCCTAGGCCCTGATGGGTACACTAGTGAGTTTCACAAGAACTTTAGACCTCTTCTACTACTCCCTCATTGGCAGCATGTAGGGGGATAACTGAGGGGAACCCTATGCCTGACTTCTGGTGATTCACAACAATTTCCGGTATCCCAAAGCAGAGGAAGGATCTTACCCAGTGTTCATCTTACTGTCCCATTTTAGTGCTGAACACTGATTATAAGTAGGGATATAAGTTTGTCATGGATGAGGTTTTAATGACTCATTGTTTGTTCACGAAATCATTAGTAAACAGTAGTAAATGTTGTGGCACTGTCATCATCGCTGCATTCTGATGACACTAGTGAAAGTCATGGAAGTCCCAAATAAAGATCAAACGTCATGGAATCAATGATGTGTATGACTGCCATGAGAAATTTACATCCCTAATTATAAGTTATTCACAAAGATACTAGCATCTTGCTTACAAGACATTCTGCCACAAATAATTACTGCAGACCAGTGTGGCTTTGTGCCTTCGAGACAGGAGCAAGACAACATTGAACGGTCCCTGTATCTACTGCAAACGCTGCATTCAGTCAGAGGCCCCATTCCTGCTAATGAGCCCGGATGCAGAGGAGGCCTTTGCTTGAGTGGAGTGGCCTTTTCTGATGGTGACACCTGGGGCTTTGGGCTTCTCGGAGGAATTTTGAGGCATTATTGAGAGACTTTATGATGGCCCCATGGCATATATTAAAATTAATGGTTCAGTTTCAGATCCAGTTGCTCTGCAGAGGGGGACAAGGCAGGGGTGCCCCTTTCAGCCCTGCTTTTTGCAATTTATTTGGAGCCGCTGGCTCAGGCCTTAAGACAGGAGGAAGCAGTCATGGGTATACAGATGGGGGGAGACCACCACCAGCTTACACTTTATGCAGATGACCTATTAGTATATCTAATGGCACCAGAGCAATCTATTCCCCAATTGTGGCACTTACTGGAAACTTTTGCGACCTTATTAGGATATAAGGTGAATCTGGGAAAGACAGAGGTGCTGTGTATAAATTATAAGCCCTCTATAGAAACCCAAAGGCAGTTCCCACTCAAATGGAGCCTTCCTTGCTTATAATATTTAGGAGTTCATTTAACAGTGGATCCAGATCTGCTATTTTAGCAATAAGGCATGACAGGGTGTGTGTTAGACATTTTAACACACGGCTAAGAGGCGTAGTGAGACATGAGGCCACTGGCCGAGTGCATCCAGCCTCCAAGCCATGTGTTAAAGTGTCTAACGCACACCCTGGAGTGGCTTATTGCGCTTATGAAACGGTTACCTAAACTATAGATGTATGTGATAACTAAAATATATAGCATTTAATAGTGGAAAACTTAAAGGTTTGTCTTAATTTTAAATAAAACATTTCCTCTGCCCCTTTTTTTTTTTTTTTTGAGTTGAGGACTTTTCAGTTGTTTAGGCTTCCATATTTGTATTTTCCTCCATTATGTAGTTGTCATGGCACCACCCTTACACCCCCACCCCACCCAACTAGCAGCACTTCTAAGTTTTTTTTTCTGGTTTTGTTACATATCTGGTTTATCCTACCTTCATTTAACACAAAAAAGTACCTGGTTGATCCTGGTGTTTACCAGCATCAGGCAATACTGCAGTCCGAGCGGAAATGGCAAGTCCATGGCAGACTGACTTCAGACTGTAAGAGCCATTTTCAAACTCAGTTAAAATTGAGAATAGCCCCATGGGCTTTACAGAGTGCCTTTTTTCCTCGACTGCTAGCGCTACTGCCCCGGCGGTGTTCTTTCACTACATTCATTTTTCCATTTGAAAGGCGGACTTTACCAGCTGCAGACTACGGTGGTGTGGACCTGCTGCAGTGATGGCGGGGGTGCTTGGCAGCAACAGTACTGCTACTTGTTGGCATCTCTCAGCCAGGAACGGGGGGAAGGCTCAAGTGCTGTTGGTGTCCCGCTCGGGGCTAGCAGCAATTACATCGCAGTGTACACTCGAGTTCTGTGGCTGAGGACTCGGGCTTGGTTAGCGGGAAAATAAAGATGGCTGCTTTTTTTCTCAATGTTCTATTTGGGCACATTTCTAGGATCAGTGCCCAGTTGGCACAGACAGATCTTTTTTGTGTGTGTTAGACAATACTGTGGCTGGCCAATGAGAACCTTTAAAATTCACAAGCCATTTCATAAAAAAATATAATTATGTACCCCAATACAGGCTCTGTAAACAGACCTGGAGAGATGGTGGACCACTCCTCTACCTCTCATACAAAGGGTAGAGGCAAAAGGAATGAACCTTCTCCCCAAAGTCTTATATTTGGCATAGACCCTTCTGACTACACCCCTGAAACAATTTTAGACCAAAATGAATAAGAAAATCTCACGCTATAAATGGAACTAAAAAGCCCCTCTGTTAAGATAATCAACCATGCAGCTGCCTAAGGGCATGGGAGGACTGGCACTCCCGGACCTTGAGGGATACCACAGGGCAGCCCAGCTTAGAAATTGTTTCCTGTGGCTTCATAAGACATATTATGCCAAGTGGAGGGAGCTGGAGATCAGGGCAGAGGACCTCACCAGTACTTGGAGGATGCTTACCTTTAAGGCCCTACACGAACAGGGGCCCGACTAACTGAAAGATCTCTTGACTCCCTACTCCCCTAATCGTCCTCTCTGATCCACCGAAGAGGGATTGTTAGAGGTTCCCAGAGTCTATTTGAAAACTTCTGGTGTTCGCGCTTTTTCATTTGCAACACCGATCCTGTGGAACTCTTTACCTCATTGGTTAAGAGAATGCCTGACCGTCCATAGCTTTAAAACTATACTAAAAATGTATCTATTTTCTCAGTGTAACCCCTAGATGGTACTATCCCAGGGGCTACTACCCCTGCCTGATTTGCCACTAACGGGTTGAGGGGCCTGGATCCGATGGCGGGTGCCTCCACCCAGAGGTCAGGGTTTGCAATAGTTAAACTAACTTGGTCACAGCCCTCTGGGACACTGCAACCCCCCTTTCTTCCCACTAGTGGCCCACACAGTATATCAGAATTACCTTCACAGTATACACTTACCCCCAGGACTGGTTCAGGCACTGGGACCCCCTGTAAAATAAGAAGATACAGTGCAACAATCACAGTACAATATTTTAACATAGACAAATGACCAATGACTTCAATGACCATTTCACCACAGCTGGCCTAGCATTTGACTCTTCACCTGCAAATCTCTTGAGATCATCATTAAACCTTCAATCCACCGTGGGACAAAAGGCTACTTCAACATTCTCCTTCGAACCAATATCCTTAAAAGAAGTAGAAGGCCTCCTATCCAATTTAGATACATCTAAGAGTGCAGGTGCAGACTCCTTGGATCCCTACTTTCTTAAAGTAGCCTACTGCACTTATCTGCCCCTCACTCACCTCTTCAATCTTTCCTAGCTACTGGTTCCATCCCCTCCATATGGAAAACAGCTCAAGTAGTTCCACTACTTAAATCAGGTGATCCCATGGACCTTAACAATTACAGGCCCATTTCCATCCTACCGGTACTATCCAAGATGCTAGAAAAATTAGTAAATTCGCAGTTAAGGGCCTATCTGGACACCAACAACCTCCTAAATCCAGCACAGTCTGGATTTAGATCAATGCATAGCACCATCTCTGGCCTAGCCAAAGTCACTAATGATTAGCAGACTGCCTTGGATAAAAAAGAATAGTACCTGTGTTGTGTTCCTGGATTTGAGTAAAGCATTTGATACAGTGGATCATGAATCATTAATCTCCTCTCTTAGCTCTGTAGGCCTTGATTCACTCTCTCTCAATTGGTTTAGGTGCTATCTCTCTGGAAGGTTACAATTGGTAAAAAAAATGAAAATTACCTATCTACCTCTAAACCACTGCTAAGAGGTGTACCGCAAGGCTCTATCCTAGGCCCCATCCTCTTTGCCATTTATATTAATAACATTGATGCCAACCTCTCTCAATCTAACATTCACCTGTTTGCTGATGATACTGTATTATATGTCAGCAATCCCTCACCATCAAAAGCCTGTGAACTGTTACAGTCAGAATTCTCCATCCTACAACACAACCTATTGGAAAAAAAATTACTTCTAAATGCCAAAAAAACAAAAGCTATGTTCTTTGCCACAAAGAATTGCTCTGCCACTACCCCATCATTCATCACTCCACAATTATCCACCTTATTTGGAGAAAAGCTGGAATTTGTGGATAAATTCAAATATCTTGGAGTCTGGATTGACAATAAGCTTGACTACTCTGTCCACATTGAAGAGCTATTAAAAAAAGTTGAGACAAAGGCTTGGCCTATTTTACAGAATAAAACACTACCTTACCAGAGATTCCAAACAAAGATTAATCCAGGCATCATTCCTATCCCTTATTGACTATGCTGACTTTCTCTGACGCCATTGCTCACTCTCCTCTTAAATAAGCTGGACACCCTGTATCATAGAGCCATCAGATTTATTACAGACCTTCCCTCCAGCACCCATCATTGCTCTCTTTACATGGCAGTCAGTTGGACATCCCTACAGCACAGAAGAAAAAGGAATGCTGCAATCTGGATCTTTAAAGCTTTATCAGGCAAACTCCCCTCCTATATCTCAGGCTGTTTCACCCGAATCACATCTAGGCCATACACCTTAAGGATCAATAAGCTCATTATGCTAAAGATTCCCAATACCTGCACCCGGTTTGGGAGGGCTGCTATCAGCTATTCCCTAGCATTTGTCTGGAACTCACTCCAAAAATCTAGGAATCTGAATACCCTCTTACCCTTATCATCCTTCAAAAAATTATACACCACCCTATTTCCAGAGTTGTGCAACTGCTTCCATAAGGCCTAGTCTCCCATCCAACCTACATCCCTCCCTTCTGTAATCCACTATGTTTAGTTTCCTTTCTTCTACCCAGTCAGTTATCACATTTCATATATAAGCCTACAAAAGCCCTATTATTTGATTATTATCCCTTCAATATCTATTATCCTCTTCATTTTTACAGGTTAAGTTATTTTACTGTGCCTTGTATATCTGTAAATTTTGTATATATCTCTTATTTATTTGATTGTACTAATGTTATGCTATTCTCATGTCTTTGTAAAAAACTTGTATCCTTCTTTGTATGACCACTCAGGTCCATCTTGTAAATGAGCTACGCTCAATGATGTTCGCCTGAATAAATAAAGATTTTGATTGATTGATTGAAATACCTCAGGCAGTATAACTTTGCTGAAACAAGCAGCTCTGATTTATTTAGGGGGATATAACAAGGACAGGGGGAAATCAGGTTAATTAGCTTATCACTTTACTCATCTACCTATGGCTCTGTGCACAGGCCTAGCCCTACCAGTTACTGTCCCTGGGTACCCAAGCCCTAGTGGCTAGTCCAAACCGTGGCAGCTGGTGGGGCCCTTTCACACAGAGAAAAGAAAATTAGTTAAACAGTCAGCAGTACAGTAATTCCATTTGGATTCAATGTGGCAATTCAACAGGGAGCAACCCTGAATTAGTACTCATGACCTCCAAACAAGATAGGGTCCTTCAACGTCAGCAGGGCTACTCTTGAGCTCCACGAGACTCCTCACACATTTATATGACAAACTGCAACAGGCGAAAGTCCTTTAATGGCAGCAGGATTCACTTGAGCTACACAAGCCTCCTCACACATTTATATGGTAAACAGTAACAGGCAAAAGTCCTTTAATGGCAGCAGGATTCACTTGAGCTACACAAGCCTCCTCACACATTTATGTGGTAAACAGTCACAGGCAAAGTCCTTAACGGCAGCAGGATTCACTTGAGCTACACAAGCCTCCTCACACATTTATATGGTAAAAAGAAAGTACTATACCAGGCAGGCTGCTTCTCTATCCCGATCGCAATTACTGCACAATACCTGGGAGAACACACAGCAGATTCAGTTCCTGACAGACTGAGTGCAATTCAGCAATTTCTCCAGTCTTCTACAGGGTGAACCTGGTTTCTACTCTTCAGATATCCTTTGATTCTCTTCACAGGACGGATTCAGTCCTAACAAGCAGTTACACAAGCTGCAGACCGGAACTCGGGGCCTCACACGCGTTTCCCGACTACAACTGCACACCGAAAAAGCATAGGACTCCTTCCCTCTTCACTGCCAGAGCTCAACTGAAACTTCAGCAGACAAAACCGCGCACTTTCTTTGAGTTCCTCTCAGTTCTTGGCTGGATTGGCTGTCACTCACAATAGACTGCCCCTGTTGGTCCAAAAAGGTGCCGAAGTCCAAACTACATCTCCCAGAGTCACTGCCCATACAATCCTCTTGTGGCTGGCTCAGATTACGAGTCCAAGTTCTGATTCATCCAAGGCACCATTTTAGAGCTACTTAACCCACACTGATTGGTCCAGTTCAGCAGTTCAAAACTAAAATGGGGAACTAGGCGCAAACAGTTCTGACTGCAAAGAAAGCAGGTTAGACAAACTGTATTTTCATTATTACTCTAAATGATTTCTGGCAAAGAGTTACATCTTTCAGATAGGTTCCCTTTGCACTCCTAGTGACTGCAAAAATGGAGTGAATTGGCAGCAGCTCGAGTGGTACTCAAGCAGAGAAACACACAGTCCCCCCATACAAACTAATTATATCTGCAAGCAGACAGCTCTTAAAGAGACAGTACCAGAGGCTCTAAAAACACTCACAGATAAATGGCTTAAATGCCAAACACCATTCAGGCTTGGAGCATTCAAGCAAGCTCCTGGAAGTCTTTTGGGAACCCCCATTTGCAGGGGGGTTACATCAGGCTTATCCAGACTGATTTTAAATAACTTATACTACTGTTGTTTTTATGTTGCTTGCATGTGCATGAGCAAATATATTGCGGCAGCTTGCTGCAGAAGCAGGTTGTGGAGGTGCGGCACTGTTGTGGCCAATGGCCCCACTGCCTTTTGAGGCTTGGCCCACTTTCCCCAATGCAGTGGCACGTTGCTGCTGACACTAGTTCAGGCAGTGTGCCACCACCTTGAAAGGTTTTCACTGCTGCAATAAGGGGCCACCTCATCATTGCAGCATTACCCATTTCGCTGCAGTGGAGGAGTGACCCATCATTGCAGGGCGGTACCTTGCATGCCCCTGACCCAGTTTGCTGACAGGGATCCCAGTCCCTGTTGGCATAATGTCCCCACCCCAAGTTTCTTTTGTATGCTGAGGGGGTGCCCAATTTCCCTCGGCATCATGCACCCCCCAACTTTCTTTGCCGACGGGGTACCCAATCCCCATCTGCTTCAGTCCCCCCTTCCCGATTGAGTTTGCCAATGGGGATCCCACTTCCTGTCTGCATAATGTATCCCCCCCAATGTGTAGTCTGCCGATGGGGTGCCCAATGATCCCCTCAGCCCCTTCCCATTATGTGCTGACAGGGTGCCCAATTCCACCATCAGCTACAGCCCCCAAAAAAAACACTCAGGTGGCATGCTGGGAGCCCATCCCAGCATGCCAAATGTCCCTGTAAAAGAAAAAACCATCCCGTGATTTTTTTAATTTTTTTAACCCTGTAAACAAGAAAATGGTCCCTCATTGAGTCCATGGCCCTGTCCCCAACCTGCACCCACCCTCTGCGCACCTGCTTCCCCACCCTCCCTCCTCACCCCATACTTACCTCCGAGCCCAGCGCAATGATCTTCGGTGGACCAGGAACATGTCTGCACTCTTCAAAGCCGACCAAGACCTGAAGACATGCCGGTAAGTTATATACTGGCATAAATAGGGTTTTTTCAACTTTGGTGCATATCTCAGGCATTTTGGGGAATTTTGGCACCAAATGTTCAACAAAGGGTTATTGGGACCCTTCCTCATGATTTCAGCCACTGTCATGGTGTTATTTGGTCCAGAAAGGTGATTTTGTGGTCACTGCGTGAAATCACCTTTTGGGACTGATTAACAAAACGACAGTGCCAGTGTTCATGAGGTGGGCTCTCAAAAAGCCTATGTTGCTAATTTGGTGGAAAAAATCCAAAACATGCCTGTTTTATGAGCATGTGTTGCACAGTTGCTACGCTTGCTCATAACTTTGCGAATTTGCAGTATTTTCACTCCATATTTTCAACACTAGCATTTTTCTGCACCTCCTTATGAACATTTTTCACATCCTGGCCGAAATGTGTTTTCACACTTCCAGCGCAGAATAGCACTGTCGTTGTGGGAAATCAGTGTTCGGGACACATTAAGAAAATCACAGTGACACTGTTCATGAGCAGAGGTCCTAAAATGACTACGTTGAACATTTTGTGATGAAAGTCCATAAAATGACCGTTACAAGCGTACGTTGTGCAGTTTCCACGTACCCTTGTAACTTCGCAAATTTGTAATATTTTCACACCATATTTTCTCCACTGGCATTTTTTCACACCTCCTTATGAACAGTACAGCTGTCATTTTTCACATCCTGGCCAAAATGTGTTTTTGCACTTCTGATGCAGAATAGCGCGGTTGCTTTGGGAGATCAGTGTTTGGACAGATTAAGATTGAGCGAGTGAGAGAGGGGGAGTGAACAAGATCAGCTGAGCTCTGTTGGGACTGCTGCAGATTTCTTTGTGGGTAGAAAATGGCGTCATGCAGGCAGAAGCCCAGTACAAAAAGGCAGCCTGCAGAGCCAGGAGAAACAGAACAAGAGAGTGAGAGAGGGGGAGTGAGCAAGCTCAGCGGAGCTCTGTCAGGACTGCTGCCGATTTCTTTATGGGCAGAAAAAGGCGCCAACACAGGTTGGAGCCCAGTACAAAAGGGCAGCCTGCAGCACCGGGAGAAACGGAATGAGTCAGTGAGAGAGGGGGAGTGAGCGAGCGCAACAGAGCTCTGTCAGAACTGCTGCAGATTTCTTTGTGGGCAGAAAAAGACACAACCAGAGGCAGGGACCCAGTACAAAAGGGCAGCCTGCGGCGCTGGGAGAAACAGAATGAGTGAGTGAGAGAGGCGGAGTAAATGACCTCAACAGAGCTCTGTCAGGACAGCTGCAGATTTCTTTGTGGGCAGAAAAAGGTACCAATGCAGGCAGGAGCCCAATACAAAAGGGTAGCCTGCAGCTCTGGGACAAACAGAACAAGTGAGTGAGAGAGGGAAAGGGGGTAAGGGATGGAGGGTACTCGTCCTGGGGATTCTATACTGAAAGGGGTGAGAGGGCGCAGAAAGGGAGAAAGGCACAGCCGTATTTGGGTTAAAGCTTTCCCCAGGTTGACTGCAGGAGGGGCAGGGCAGGCACTGCTGAAACGTGCAGTGAGGGGGAGGAAGAAACCTAATTTACTGTTGCATGTGGGTACAAACGACTTGGCGGGGGACACTGTGGAAGTAATGAGGGAGAGGTTCGAGTAGTTGGGCAGGCAGTGTGAGGGGATGGGGAAGTTGGTGGCATTCTTGGAGGTACTGCCAGTACCATGTGCAAGCATGGGGGAAGGGTAGGCTAGAGGAGTTCAACGAGTGGCTGAGGGATTGGTGCCACACCAAACATTATGGGTTAGTGACTAGCTGGTGTAGGGTCTGGGGGGAATAGTGACTTGTATGCAGGGGACAGGGTACACTGAAGCAGGAAGAGGAGGAGAGTATTAAAGGCAGCATTACTGCCAGCCCACTGGCACTGAGGGTTGAGGTGAAGGACCCCACACCTCGCATCACGCTGGTGACTCAAGTTTGGACGTGAGCCCGGGATGCCAGGGGTCAGCAGGGGAGGGATAGGATTGAGAATCCGAAGGACTGCTCTCCTATCCCGGGGTGGGATCCAGGGACCCACCGCTCTGTAACAGCCCCTGGTGACAACTGAGGGTACTACTACAGTGATGTAGTAAAGGGGTGGAATGTGACAGATGTTGGCACACTGCCTAAGCGTCATTGCATGTCTGTACTCTGCAAAGGGGAGAAAAGTGGAAAATGGGCTACGGTCATGCAGCATGAGTATCTGACCTCCACTGCCCACCCAGAATGGTGCCTCCTCAATCAGATCCGGCTCCAGAGGGGTCAAGCTGGGAAGCTCCTCACCACCCCTCCTCGGAGGGTAATTCGTGGAAGTGAGCAGGTCGGCCTGATGTCAGGGGCAGGGCTGGGGGGGAGGAGGGTCGGTCGGGATGACCAAGCCGACCGTAGCCTGGGAAGAAAATACATACAAAAAAAAAAGGCAGGATTAGAGGGGTATATCTCTACTAAGGTGGATTTAAATTAGTGGGGGGATGGCCAGAAGACTGAGGTTGGTAGAAAGGTCCAGACAGGGGAGCCTAATGAGCTCACCGCCCTAGATATAGGTAAAGGCGGAGGCGTAGTAACCCTGGAAAGGGGTGGTTAGAGTGTAATACAGAAGGCACCACCACCTGGTAAGAATAAGGAGGAGAAAGGGTGCGGACTACCTGGAGGAGGGACACAGGCCAAGGAGGAGAAGAGTGAGGAGAAGGAGGGGTACAGGTGGAAGGTGGTCTGACTAAATGGATAGAGAACTGATTACAAGAGAAGGTGCAGAGGGTGGTGGTGTTGGGGTAGCCCTCAGCACGCAGAGCAGTGACAAGCGGGGTGCCGCAGGACTCAGTGCTTGGCCCGGTGCTATTTCAGCTCATTATCTCCAATATAGCACATGGAGTGGGGAGCAGGGCTAGTCTGTTCGCACATTATACCAAATCAAAAGCAAATAGTTATAGTAGCAGAGCCCACCCCCCCACACACACACACACTCTCCCCAAAAAGCTGCTTAAAAGCCTGCAATTCATTCAAATCAATTCCATTTTCTTACTTAGCTGGGGTTCAATGCCAACAAGTATAAAATCATGTACCTAGGGCATGGGAACCCCAATGCTTAGTATAGGATGGAGGGAGGTACTGATACTCATTAGACATGAAAGGGTCCTTGAGGTTATTATATCAGAGGACCTCAAGATGGCAGTACAGTGTGACAAGGCTATGAGCAGGGCAAATTGGATTCTCGGGTGCATAAGGATTGGCATCTCCAGTAGGAAGAGGAGGGATATTGTGCTGCCATTGTATCACTCTCTGGTATACCCCCAGCTGGAGTACTGTGTCCAGTTCTACAGTCCACACTTCAGAAAGGACATAAGGTGGGGATTTCCTAGTGGAGGGCATCTAAAACGGTTCAGAATTTTCACAGGAATCCCTACAAGAAAAGGCTGAAGAATCTCAACATGTACACTCTGGAAGAGAGGAGGGCGAGAAGTGACTTGATCAAGACCTACAAACTACCTCACAGGGGTAAAGAGGGTACAGTTAGGGAGTTTCCTTCAAATGAGGATGAGCACCCAAACCAAGGGATATACAATGACGTGGTGGGGGGGCATTCAGGATAGATGTGAAGAAATATTGTTTTACTGAAAGGGTGGTAGATGCCTTGAACAGACTGCCAGGAGAAGTGCTGGAAGCTAAAATGGTAGAGGGCATGAACCATGCATGGGATAAATATAGGGGTATATTAGAAAAAGGGGAAAGAGGGGGTCAACGGAGATCAATAGGGCTATGAAAGTGGACTAGGTTCAGGTTCATTGCAGGAAAAATCAATTAAGCAAGCTTATTCACAAGGAGGTACTGATGGACGCAGGCAAAATAAGACATGCAGTAACATATACCAGCAGGAGTTACAAGTAAGTAGAGAACACTTGGACAGACTGGGTGGGCTGAGCTGTCCTTTTCTGCTGACAAATTCTATGTTTCTATGGCATCATGTGTTCATTCAGGTGCAGTGTTTATTTAAAGTTGGGCATACCATACATCCAGATGTAAGGTACAGTAAATTACCGAATTAGAAGCAGCCCACTTTGAGTACAATAAACAGAACCCCAGTGCTTTGAGAAGTCTTTACTCTTCAGAAGGCTGCTTAAACAGCTGGGGTTCTATTTGCAGTGTCCACACCAGTATGCTGATCTTAAAAATCGATGCCACATCTGAATGAGTACTTGATTCTTGCTCACTCCATTTCTTCCCCACTTTGAAACCTGCTTGTCCTGAGTTACTTTTGGGCTAGTAGTGGCTTGCCTGTGTTGGAAGATGACCAATAAGCGGCACTGAAAGATGTCAGACTTCACGGACTCTGAAGGCAGCTGGTCACCCACCAGCTTAGCAAAAAGGGGGCTGCAGCTGTGGCCACTGATGACTGTTGGGGTGTGGGGATGGGGGAACCAAAGGGGACAGACATAAGGAGATAAAATCATTATAAAAATTGTGAGATCTTCACCAGCTTTCCAAAACGCTTACCAGTAAAAGAACACACTATGAAGTTTTTCAAATGGCAACACAATCTGGTGAGCCCTCTGTCTGCCATCTGACACCAGGCATCAACCGGCATAAAATTGCCTAAAGAAGGCAGTATAATCATGTGGTTACTGAAATACTGGAGATTACAGATTTATAAGAACAAAAGAATATCACACAGATGCTAGCACATGTGTCTATAGCAGCTGTTTTCTGCTTCTCAGTAGTTATACTTATACACTTGAGGTACTTGAATGTTTCTATCACATCCCCTCTTTCCCTTCTCTCTTCCAGTGAGTACATATTGAGATCCTTTAATTTCTCCTCATGAGTCTTGTGTTGCAAGCTCTGTACCATCTCATTCGCCCTTCTCTGGATCATCTCCAGCCTGTTAATATCCTTATGAAGGTGCAACCTCCAGAGCTGCACACAGTACTCCATGTGAAGCCTGACCATGGTTTTATATAATGGCATCAGTACCTCCCTCCCTCCTTGTGCTGGTGATACCCCTGCCTATGCACCCCAGCATATCACTGGCCCTCCCAGCTGCCTTACCACTTTGACATCTTCAGGTCATCTGAAATAAGAACCCTCAGGTCCCTTTCCTTCTTTGTGACTGTCAGCAACTTTCCCTCCCCCCCCCATCCTGTAGCTTTCCCCAGGGTTTCTGTGTCCCAGGTGCATAATTTTGCACTTTTTTGCAATTAAACTTCAGTTGCCAGTCCTCAGACCATTTTTCAAGCTTCCCCAGGTCCTCCTCATTTTCTCCACCCAATCTGGGGTATCCACTGTGTTACAGATCTTGGTGTCATCTGCAAACAGACAGACCTTTCCCTTCAGCCCTTCTGCAATGTCACAAATGAAGACATTGAACAGGACTGGCCCCAGGACCAATCCCTGCGGCACCCCACTGGTCATCACCTCTCCCCAGACTGCACCCCATTTACCACCACTCTCTGCCTCCTGTCTGTTAGCCAGTTTCTAACCCAGTTTACCACCCTTTCCTTCATGCCCAGCCTACTCAGCTAGTTTATCAGCCTGTCTCCCATGTGGGACAGTGTCAAACGCTTTGCTTACATCAAGGTAAGCGTTGTCCACTGCTCCACCCTGATTTACTTCCTTTGTCACCCAGTCAAAGAGATCAACCATATTTTTCTGACATGACCTCCCCACTGTGAATCTATGTTGCCTATGGTCCTGGGCTCCGATGGCTTCTAGATGTCCCACTATCCTTTCTTTAAGCAATGTCTCCATGATCTTCCCCACTACTGAGGTGAGGCTGACCAGCCTATAGTTCCCCACCTCCTCCCTACTGCTGGATTTGTATAGAGGGACCACATGTGCCCTCCTCCAATTCTGTGGTACCACCCCTGTGTTGAATGACTCAGTGAACATGGCTGCCAGAGGTACTACTGTCTACCTTCATCATTCTTTTAATATCCTTGGGTGTATGCCATCCGGTCCCATCACTTTGTCCACCTTCAATTTAGTCATCTCCAGCAGGATTCTTCTGCCTGTGAATGGAATATTGTCCACCTCTTCATGCCTTTGCAACTGCTGTGGCCCTTGCCCCTTCCCCTCTTCTGTGACTACTGAACAGAAAGACACAGTGGATGTCTTGGGGGGGTGCACATGACAGTTCTTAGGCATGGTACTTTCACTTCCAAATACCTAAAAGCACATATAAGCAAGCAACATTCGGCATTGGTAAATGCTTGTTATATACTGTGGCTTATGTCTGTACAGTGCCTTGATTTCAAAAGGTGCTTTATAAATAAGTGTTGATTGATTGACTTCTGATTTGTCCCAGCCCCCACCACTAGGAGACATCATAACCAACCCCTTTAGAATTAGCACATTAAGCTGTTGGAGGGCCTTATTTAATTCCATTCAATTTGCCTCCCTCAGGCCTCAATTCATTTCTCCTTCTAGGCACTCCCAATTTCTCCCAGCCAGACTGGATACAGGTTTTAGTAGATAGGAAAGACAGGGCATCATTACATTAGCACACATTTTGAAGGACAGGGTGCCCCATACATTTGCAGAGTTCTGTGACATATTTGGGTTATGACCACAAGACCAATTTAGTTATTTATAATTTCTTGATTTTGCCAAACAGTTTCCCAGGGAGGTGCAGGATCAGGGTTCTCTGACAGGAATGTATGAGATTATCAGAGAAGCTCTAGAAGGGAGAGCCCCTCTAGCTCATATGATTTTATATATGTGGGATACATGATGGGCAGGAGTGTGATATGTGAAATATCATAAGTGAACAGTGACCTCTAGATACTCATGAGTGCCGAAGGCACGAATGAGAGTATCCAGAAGTCACTGTTCATGAGTGACGATATTTTATATATCACACGATCTGCACATCATGCGTGCAATTTATACAATAAGCTTTTCTAAAGTATTTCTGTGTTGCTTTCAAACTGTGTGCAAGATAGAAAAATGTCTTCCCCATTCATTGGTTTTGTTTTCTTCTGTAAGAATTTATTTATTCTTCCAGTATAGTTCAGCTGTATCCAAGTATGCTTGCTGCTTTGAGTCTGCATGGTTTGATGTGTTTAGCAGTCAGTGCTCTTTCTTTTTTATGTTCGTTTGCGTGCATGCACAAGGAATGTTTTGTCACAGTACGACTTTTTGGAGGTGTGTGACCCTCCTGTGCAATCCAATGCTCCCTGTAGCAGGCACGATCCTACCCCGCCAATGGATGTGCAAGCTGTCTATGACAGCAGTTCAGCTGCCCTGGTCTTCAGTTCTAAGAAAACGCCCGCTGCAATCAGTGGTGGCAACGTGTATGCATTTAGCATATTTACGTCACCCTTTCCCTCTGCTTGAAATCCCTCCCAGCTTGCAATCACACCGAACAGACTTTTGCCCTGCTATGTAAAGACACTAAATAAAAGATCGATTAAATCAAATGTAAAGCAGGTCTGGCAACTTATTTTTTTATGCATGTGTGTGAAGTGAACATAGCACATTCAGCCTCTTTATCCAGTAGAAGGCGTCCTTGGTATATTGAATAGGATCTCAAAAGTTGCTGAAACTGTTGGAATCAATTTGGGTTCTTAAAAGGCAAATGGCTCCATTAATCTGCGAATGTCTCTTTCCATCTGTTCTTCTTTCGTCCCGGCAAGATTTGTATAATGAATCTAAGAGACTGAAAACTTGAAAATGCCTTGTGTTTTGCTAATGGAGAACGGCAACAGTATGGTATGTGCAATGATGCATCCAGTGTGTCCCTACTCAGAATGTATAGCTTCCCACACCTCCAGTACCCTTCCCCCCAGCGCAGACACACACAGATACACACACACACACACACACACTACCAGCAACACAAACAGGTCGGCGTGCGCGCATGTGTAAATGTATATGTACATACCTCTCAAGTGTCCCTCATTACGAGGGACATCCCTCATTTTGCCCCATAAAATTGCTCTGTCCCTCATGGAAAAGGTCTTGACCATACAGAGAATGTGCTGTAAATTCTAATTTTAAATCAGAAACCCTTAATATTCTAAAATACTAAATTCAAAATAAACTTTGTACAAGTAAACACTATGGTTTTCACAATGTTCTGAGCACAATCTCCATGTTCAAGGATGTGTCCCTCCTTCCGAGGGTCTGTGTCCCTCATTTTGAATGTACAAAAATGTCCATGTCCCTCATTTCAGTTACAAAAGGTTGAGAGGTATGTACATGTATAAATCTATGTATATGTGTATACCACATGGCGGTAGCACCAGTGCACTTAGTGCACTGCTGGTTTTATGTTGAAATCAATAACAGTATATTACAACATTATACTACAGTATATTTTATATTTTAAGATGAGCATTTGAACTGTTACAGAAGAGTAGGACAGCACCAGGCATGTCTCTCTCAGGTAGATTCAGGCAACTGGTTTACAACCTGATAGAGTTTAATGAGTTTAGCTGATGCTGCGGCATTAACGTTATCACCCTTCTATTGTTTAAGATCGAGTATAATGACCTGAAATAAGAAATGGTGTAAAGAGAATGGGGTGACTTGTTATAGTTAATTTCCAGTTTTGCAAGTGGGCAGCTGTAACAGGCACTTGTAGCCAAAATCGATACATAAATTCTAGGCATCTCTGCAACACTCCCATTTCAGCTTATAAAATCATCATGCTATATCTGTCTGTCTATCTAGCCACAGGAATGCAACATTTGGTCGATTCAGACACTAGGTTTGGAGTAATGAATAATGATGTGCAGGGATTTATTTAAACACCAAAAATTGATAAGCGTTTTGCTCATAAAAGTGCTAAAACATTGTGAAAATGCATAGCACTTGTCTCACTGTGTTTAACAAACGTAACATTTATAGAAAACCTATATAAATACTTTTTGTACAGTTAGCATTGTCCCAAGAAAAAAACTGCTAATCAATTATTTAAAACCCTGATGCGTGAAACAATTAGCTCACCTGCTGCAGTGACACAAGAAACAATGTGGGGTTCTAAGGCATTTAGGTTTATTTACAAATAAGTCATTTCACTTCTGCCTCCTGTAAACTGTCATATGTGTGCACATCATCCTCGGGAAACTACGCTGACAAATCTTCACAGAGGAGAGGAGACAAGGTAGAGAAATTATGAAGAATGAAGACATCACTTTGCTTAGCCTTTCCTAAGATTTCTAAAGTCTTTTTCTTCAATTTCTTAACTGGGCACGGCTTTCTGTTTTTCATACTAAGTCTATTCCAGCTCCCCCCACACACACACACATTTGTGCATTTGTGATACAAAACAACCTGCGAGTACGTGTGCCTCTTAGACTAGTAAAAGAAAGGGCCAATTTGAGATGCAAAGCAGGCTAAATCTTTGGTACGGGACTGCAGAGGCCTCAAGTCTCTGCTATTCAAGCAGGTGTGGAAAAAGGCCGGAAAATAGCACATGCAGACTTTTGTTAATACACTGCGACCCTTTGCACATTGAGTTACCAGCTAGTAAACAACTACAATACACTCCAGTGATTGTTTATATTTTTATACACATATGTCAGATTGTAACAATAAGCTCTGGTTTGTATATGCCCAATGCAATACAAATTAATAGAATGCTAACGTGCCACAGCTTTGCATTTTATGACAGTCTGGTACACTATTCACATGACAAAGACTGTTTTTTGGAATATTGTGTTGTATTTTATCTCACACCCATTAGCACTTGAAAACTGTATGGTGAAAGATTTAAGAATATAAAATAAAGCAAACCTGGGGACACAAGTTAAGAAAATAAAATATATAAGGTTTTAGCTCCAAAATCATCCGGGATGCCTTATTTGCAACTTGTTTGAAATGTTAGTTCCATCAATTACTATTGAGTTATTTTTGTTATTTTATTTGTCATATAGTTAGATACCATGGAGAAAACTGTGGACATTGTGCCCGAGGATTAAAGTCAACATCTGCAATAAGTGTATTAACGTGAGTCCTACATACTAAATAGCTGACAGTTTATATTGTATACCAACACCTGCTCCCTGCTTATTTTCACTGTGTTCCTGACCAGTTAGATTGCTTACAATAATTTAGAACACTCTGTATGTGTCTTTCTTGTGGAAACTATTTTGAAACGAATGGCCTACAATCTCTAGCGAATCAGAACACATGGCAATTCACTAGACATGTCTTGTAGCAGGCATTTAAAATATTACTAATACTATTGAAACAACATGCAAGGTGTAATATATAAATAATGTATTTAAAATGCACCAAAAATGCAGGCCTTTTGCTTTAAGAGTCAGGGTGATTTTCTTTCTCTTGCTTTTTTTATCACATATGTTACCTGTTACACAGTGCTGTATTAAACAAATAAAAGCCACCATGGACAAACAAGCAAAGAGTCTGGGGTGCACATCTCATCCCTTCATGGTGCCCCCCCACACCCCCACACACACACACACACACACACACACACACACACACACACACACACACACACACACACACACACACACACACACACAGTCTCTTTCAGCTAGGGGCATTTTTTCTTACACACATCAAATCATTCTCTAACATGTCCCTACTGACGCTTCAACAGCATCAAGTTCCTGAGTTGTTGAACAATAGCCCATTTCATTTATACTGTAATGCCATATAAACAGCTCTCTGCACAATAGCAAAGGGACTTTGCTTGATGCCCTTACCTTTTGTACAGATGACCCCTCCCCATCATTATTTCCAGACCTTTAGCAACAGCACAGCACCTGGATTTATTAATAGGATTCCAACACTTCTGTTGCTTTTTTCACAATGTTTGAAGTGCAGTGACTGTGTTACCGAATACACAGACAGACAAGCAGAGGGGTTGCCAGGACAGTCTATATAAAACTGGCAGCAATTTTGCTCTGTATTTTCCCCTTGAAATCTAAGGCTAGCATGGAATTTCCAGCGTGGTGTATATTTATGTACAGAAGCAGCAGGCTCATCCTCCCCCTCCCGCCTTCATTTGCATCATTACATCCTCTTTACAAGCCCCTCACATTGTCTGCCTCTCATACCTTTTGTTACTTACTTCTGTCACGCTCTACGCGACTTGACTTTCATATTTTCCATGAATTATTGCAGCAACAAAAGGGACTTCTCTTACTAAATATGATTGTAATCAGAGCTCAAGGAGCCCTGGCCTGCCTGCTCTGCCTCTCTCAGCCTTCTCCCTATAGGTTCTTCCCTTCTTGATTTTTTCCCTCTATATGGGAGAGGATTTCTTAACAGGTGTCAAGGAATCCATTCACATACACAATATACAGGTGTGGAGAGAGAGAGAGAGAGAGACAGCGAGAGACAGAGAGAGAGAGAGACAGAAAGGGAGAGAGAGAGATTACAGCATATGAACTTTAATTCAAATAAAGACTTAAATCCCTGTACTATTCCTGAAATACAGAAAATTTGTGGCGCGAGAATACAAATAGAACAGAATGAAGCAGAAAATTATAGAATATGGAAGAACAATGGAATATAATAGAATAAGCAGAACAAAAATAAAATACAACTGGCTAGAATAGAATACAATAGAATAGAATAGAACACAACACATTAAATAGAACGTAATAAATAGGAGGGAGCAGTTTAACCAAACCGAATAAAAGAATAATAAAAAAGAATACAAAATAGACCAGGGATTCTATCCTAGGGTGTTCTACAGTTGTTCTAACCAGTTCTTTATTTTGGTTCTATTATTTTCATCGATATTTGAAATTATATCACAATATAAATCACTATAAACTGAGCATGAACAGATTTTTTTTCTTTTGCTTTACATTTAAATGTTCTGATGGCTTGCAACTAATTCCTTCTACTGACACAAAGTCCACGACTGTATATAGTAATAGGATGATAAACCCCCCTGCCTGAGATAGAAGAATTTTCTTGGTGATTTATTCTGTTAAGGGTTGCCTTCTAAATTAAAGCTATATGGTGTGACAAAAAGCGCAAATATAGCACACAGATAACATCCGAGTCGGAGGCTTCAATGGATAAAGTTTAATAGGAAACGAATTACCATAAGAATGAGTGGAAAAAATATTGGTCGAGATAAAAAAAAATGCTGGCATTTCTGCCTGTCGTTTGGATAAGGTTCACTGGAAAAGCTCTTGATGTGATGGAGATAACTGTTATCGGGGGCCACCAGCACTTTAAAAAATGGCCCATTTTTAATTAATTGCCTATCTCAGCCCGGTGAGATGAGATTCATAAATAGATTTATGCAACCTGAAAGCAATTAATAGGGTTTAAAATATTTCTTTTAAGCGAGGGTGAAAAGGGCTACAGCCAGCTTTGGTATAAATAAACTCTTTAAAAATCTAGTTGGGCCTTCTATAGGTTAATCTCAAATTGATGCTATCCTACCAAAATAAGTCAAGAGAGCATTTTTTACGTACATGCATTATTTAGAGTAATGCATACAATAAACAACTACAATACAAATGGTGATACCCTTTGCTGATAGATGCAAGAGATCCCTGCCTGTGGAAATGGACCTATTGAAAAGGCGATGAAGTCTCTTACACGTAGAATACAAAGATTATAACATTATCAGATCACCTTTAGTAGCTACATTCTGCTTTACCGTTCCATTCCTGTATGCTTAATAAAATGTGAGCTATACAAAGACTCTCACTGTATACTACAATTGCTCTTTTAAAGACCTACAGTAAAATGTGCTTCTTCTCCCTTTTCTTGTGCAAACTGTATTTGCACTTCTTGCTAAAGATGTCATTGAGGAAGTCTAAAACAGCCCTTTCTCCCACTATAACAATCACTTTTTTGCATATGTAAAATATGACAGCCGGCTTGTTTGGGTAATGGTATGACATTTGATTCCTGCTGATGCCATCTGTTAGTGTTTTGCTGAAAACTAGAAAATTACTTTAAAAGTGAGCAAGTGGTACACTATTTATATAGAATGGAATACATAGTGCGCATCAAAGGAGTCAATTATTTGTTTCTGATTTTATTCAACACAGAGAAAAGCAACAAGAAATGTTTTAAGGTCTGTCATCCCTTGTGGACTACAACAAGATTTTCTGTCCTTCCACTTTTCAGAGTGGAATATTGTGGCCTAATCCAATCTTTAGAGGACAAACCTGCATCTCTCTGTGTTTTTTTATGCAAAATGAAATGCAGTTCCCTCTCTACCCCTATTCTAACATAAGGGCGCAGTCACAAAAATGTGTAGCTCTGCAAGAGTAATGTAATTTTTCAGCCCAAATGTCAAGAATTTTTTCTGAATCTTTTGATGTATCCCAGCTTAAATAGGTTTGTAGATCCATCTTCCTGTAATACTGTAAATGTTCACTTTGGGGATCATTTGAAAAAAGCAGATGTAAGGGTGGGAGTACATGTGTGGTAGTGATGGATTGAGACATTTGGATCGCACAGGGCATGGTTTTCAGTGACCTCAAAGATTGCTACTATTAGTGCAATACCAGAAAGCTAATAAGCTATGCCAGGAAGGTATGCAGTACATCCCTACTATGTTGCAGTACTGTGCTAATTCACATAGGCAACATCAATACTTTCCTGCCATT
The DNA here is from genome assembly GCA_016271365.2 of Neoceratodus forsteri. NCBI lineage: Eukaryota > Metazoa > Chordata > Ceratodontiformes > Ceratodontidae > Neoceratodus > Neoceratodus forsteri. The sequence goes on along the minus strand of CM028133.1, from coordinate 64,980,044 downwards.
CTTATGATGCCTATTTCTACCTCCTGCACTATCAATGCCAATACAAGCAAGTAAACATTCGGCATGAACAAATGCTTTTCTTTACTACTATGGAAATCTCTCTCTCTCCCCCCCCCCACCCCTTTCTCTCTTCTTCCCCTCCCATCATATTGCAAGGGGGTTGAGAGAGAAGTTCAATGCATTCCTTTCTGAATGGACCTGAAGTTTACAATAGAGATTATCTTACTGTTCCCTTCCCTGTTAGGTCAGTGATGCACACTTAACACATAAATAGCAGTTAAGGATTTCACACTTTATGGTAGCAAATGTTTTTTTTTTTTCCCCTGTGTGTTTTTTTTACAATGACATGACAGACGGCTGCAAATATCGGCTTTGTTATGTCACAGTTACCTGACTCAATTGCAGTAAATGACCAGACCACCATAGCAGTATAGCTATTCCACTACTTGCAAACTTTATGCTCAGTGCTGCACATTAGGGTACATGCTAAATAATGACCTAGAACCAAACTGGGTTTCATTTCATAAATGTATTTATTTACTGGAGTCTAGGATTACAATTACCTTTGAGCCAAGGCTCTTTTACAAAGGTTCCACATCAGGAGAGTACATATATGTTAAACATGTTAAACAAGGGCATACAACATTAAAGAGAGCATACAACCATATTCATCAGTTCAGATATGGCATCATGGCCAATAGGATACATGAATAACACATACAAGGAATCATTTCAGAAACCTAGAAGAAATCAGGGAGGAGGGGTGAGAGGATGGGGGTGGCAGCCAAAAAAGACAAAAAGAGACTAAAAGAGAAAAAATAGATAGACTTGGTATTTAACAGCCACGGCCCTACCATTCTTAAAGTTTATACTTGGGGAAATTGTTTAACCAGAAAAGGCACACCAAACCAGAACTTGCTTCCAGGATCACACAGTATGCAAAGAAGGAGCTAATGGGATTCAAACCGACCTCTCCAGGTTTGCAGTTCAGTGCCCTTAACCACTATGCTATACTGCCTCCTATTTAATTTGGACCTTCAAGTAGCCATTGTGAGAACTCTGCAAGCAACCCATATTAGGTATGCTTTATATTGTTTAATTTTCTTTGTACTACCATGCCATGGTTTTCTACTTTAAGTAGACAAAAAAAGAGTCAAGACATGAAAACAGCAATGATGTCATTTTTTGCATTACTCTAAAATGCAGTAGGATACCTATAGTTTTCCAGTGGCAGAAACAGCCCGTTAGCTTTAGCAACTTTTTGTTTGTTCATGCATACATACATTATGTAGTCACAGTAATGAGTCTGACAAACATATAAGCCACAACATAGGCTGATAATATGACATGTTACTAATTGTCTTACTTACCTCTACTGTCACTATGTCCTGTGTGAAGGCATGTCTGTCACACTAACGTTGCACCACTCCACACTGTCGTTGTACACCTCCTTCAATACATTGTTCAATAGATATAAAATACATCAAAACCATTATAGTACATGGTAACTCTTCTGTGATTGTTATGTCTTTCTGACTTGCTAATGCTATTCATGTTTTGCACTAGGCTAAGACAGAGAGACCCCCTGCTGTGTGTCAAATGCAGACCTCAAGAGACCCAACAGGAGATAGAAACAGTGTGGCCATAGACTGCCAGTCTGATAGCATGTCATAAAACATACAAAGTATCACTCTCTGCGGCTTTTCAATGCTACAAAGTACTCTATAGCAATAACAATTCTACAGATAAGACACATCAAAGTACACCACTGGTCTCAAACCATGTTTACAAACTTAGAAATCCAAAAAGAGAAAAGGAAATTTGCATTTTTGTAAGAGGCTATATTGAATGGGACGTCTTATCACACATATATATTTTTATATACACATTGTGAACCTAAAGTGTATAACAATGTAATCATACATTTAGCATAGCATAGGTTCTTGAACTGCATATGCTGTGAAAACATTTAATGTAAACAGTCTATTTTTTTACAACTTGGAGCAATGTTTAACTTAATTTACAGTATAAATGTTTAACATGGTTTTACCAAGTAAATACCATCAATAATGACTGCAGTCTGACTCTGTTATTCATGCTTCACATGCAGGTATTGGAGGGAATGGGTTGACAGCTGATTTCTTACTATACCTGCACACTGAAGCAGACTTAGGCCAGGTGATCTGTTTCTGCTGACACTTTCTTAGGTTTGTATATTCTCCATATACTGCAATAAATATGTCTATATGGTATAACAACATTCTTAACATTACTATCTTTGTCATACCTCTGCATCCTTATGCTTTCTATGGCAAGCCCTACCCTGCACACCCTTCCCTTTGTCCCCTCATAAGTGCCCTTCCCACCACCCACCCCTCAGTTGTTACTATCTCCCAGCACCTATGAACACCTGAAACTCTCTGCCATGACTGTTACAGCCCATGACACAAAGGCACACACCCCAACACCTCTCACTCCCTGCAAGGTGGGGGTGGCAGTCGGCATTACTACAATACCTCACTACCAGTCCTATTATGCATCTGTCACTCCTGCACTACCAATGACAATACCAGCAAGCAAACATTCGGCATTGACAAATGCTTGTTTTTAAATTTACTGTCAGAGTCTAGCACATAACTAAATGAAAGCTCTGAAAGATAGAAAAGCAGAGCTTTAACATGCACTGTGTGTGATGTTTGTGTTGTATTGAAGCTAACTAGTGCAGGTCAAAACACAAATGTTTTCTCATATTTTTCTGCCCTGTGCTGGCAAGTTTGCAAGTGGCTTTGCCAGATGTTTAATATTCCTATGTAGTGCAGTGTTAGATATCTAAAGGGGGTGAGCTTTATGGATGTAGTTTGACAAAGAAAGGTGAAATCCTTTTTACTGGATGCACTTTATTGAATGTGAGGTTTCTTACAGTTTCTTCTCTGATGTTTAATAGCCCCACATGCAGCTATTGTGTCTTGCTTGGTATTTAATGGAATAAATGAATGAATTGGTAATGAGATTACTGGGTATTACAGAAAAAAAACATAAAAATACATTACATCTCAGTATCTGGGAGAATAGGACTGAAGTACATGTTATTAATGCATGTACTGTACATTAGTTAGAACTTGAGTGGATTCTTTTTTAATAACCAGACTGGAGAGTGAGTGCCTGAAGTAAAAACAAGCTACATAATGTGTATACAGTAAAAGTGTCTGTGTTGAGTAGGGAGAGTGGGGGACAGTTGACAGAGACATGCTGTTAAATAGAAATCACGTGAACCTGTTGAAATGGTCTACCTGGCTATTGTGTGTGTGTGTGTGTGTGTGTGTGCACGCGCGAGTGTGTGTGTGAATTTAGTGTTCATGAAAGGTACTAGATTGATAGCACTGTAACCTGAAGTCCTCTGTTTATTCACGTGATAGGTAGAGTATGGGCAATCACAGTGCAAGCTTGCGCACACTGCCCCACCAGTGTGCCTCAGCCCTGCCATGGAGGGACCACCATGTATGCAAGAGGGTAGTTCAGATGCATTTACATTCAGTCCTTGGCCTCTCAAGTGAGACTGCCAACACAGTTGCATAGCATATGCATGAATGCATTTTACAGGTTAATACATACAGGCCCTGTTCAGATCGACCGTCAAGCCGAGGGGTGAGAGAAAGTCTGAGTCAGCCCAGCCTAGCCTAGTTCTAGTGCTGTAGTGACCGTTCATCATGTCATCGGATCATCAAAGACTGGGATAGAGTCAGGAGAGTTTACGGGATTTCTGGAAAGCTTACAGGATTTCTGGAATTCTGGTGGAGGAGGAGTCATTGGCTGCTGCCTGCTGAGATCGACCGTCAAGCAGAGGGGGTGAGAGAGTCAGTCCAGCCTAACCTAGTTCTAGTGCCATGGTGACCATCCATCATGACATTGGATTATCGAAGACTGGGATAGGGTGAAAGCGAGTGATGAGACAGCCACTGCTGCATAGGATCGGAGTGAAGAGTCGCACTACTAGAGGAGACTTTGAACTGAGGCAAGTCCCTTATAATCTTCAGGGAGGGTTAAGAGGTATAAGGCTGGCTGAGCACTGCCTGAGTGTGGTTACAGTGGGTTATTTATTATTACTTTAGTCTTCTAAGTGGCGGCAGTGTGGCATGGCGTGGCGGGGACCACACTTCAAACAGAATGGGTTGGACAGCTGTTTTGTGCTTCTTGCTTCCATCATGAAAAGCATTTTATGGCGCTTCGGCTTCATGCAAATCAGAGCTTTTTTTTTTTGTTTAGTTTATTTAATCTTTGGATGGCGTTTGACCTGCTTCCACGATAAGAAGCATTATGTCAGTCAGATCACCGATCCGATAGAGCAGCAGAATTCTGGTGGGTGTAATGGATCTAGAGTACCTCAATTTTTGATGTGTTGAGGTTACAGACTGTGAGGGACCCAAATGTAAGCAGGACCTGCCAAAGACGTGAAAGTGAAATCTCTGTGTTCCTCAGAGACCCCAACAGTTTATATGCATGCAGAGCTAAGGTTGGATGTCTATTGCCTAAACAGGGGTCCTGTAAATCTGGATGGGACCTGACAGCTTAGGTGACAGGTTCCAAATATAAAGCAAATAAAGGGCATCCTTGACAGGTGCTGTGGTGTAATGGGAGGGGATTGGAAACATGACCATTAACTTTAATATATGCCTTGGGCTCGTGATAAATTACCCCCAGAATTTTGATAAAAGAGAAGGGATTGGGTTATATAGCAAACAAGCCAGTTATAACTTGTTACGTTACAGCCCTTACTTCCCTGGTGATAGCAGCTTACTGAGCTTAGCAGGCATCACACAGTGTGTCACTGGCAATGCTAGAACCTGTGACCTCAGGCTGTACAGTATGTTCGTCACTTTATTTAGCAGCCCTGCCCTAGCAAGCTTACACATGTATTCCTGTCTCTTAGGCCTTCAGATCTTTTTTTTGCTATTCCCTGTTTGTCAGCCAGGCACTTTTTTTTTTCTTTTAATTGTTCATGTACATGGGGGGGGGGCACCAGAGTGCAGACAGGATTGGGTCATGATGCTTGCCACAGTAAAAGGTAGCCAGCAACAGTAAAACCAGAGATTTTTTTATGTTCTATATAAATTCTAACAATGTACAGGGGTCAAAATTGGCACCAGCCCACTAGCCAAATGCTGGTAGATTTTCTTTTGGGATAGTAAATAATATTTCAGTAAGTACACTACCTGGGCCAGTGGAAATGTCTTTGGGGCTAATGGATTTTCCCTGTCATCAGCCCTGCTGGATAGTGGCTGCAAAACTTAATTTCAACCCCTGATGTATTACTGCCTCCTAAAGCTTTGTATATCTTTTCAAAGGCTGGCTGCCATCCTGCGTCTGTGAAGCAGGCATCTAAAAAGAAATGTGTATTGTTAAAAGACGCTTACAATGTTCCTTTAATTGTTTCTGCATCGGGCACACATCTTGCCACACGAATGAAATCAGAGCTACAGGGTATATCAAGGCTAAAACCCTTCTAGCAAAAATTAGATATGGAGATGAAACAACAAAGTATTTATTTTTAAGGGTGCAAAGATAGGATAAACCAGTGTAATGTACTCACTGTAAAATTGTTACAATATTTTTCTTGAGCTCCATACTTCCTTTTTGCTACAAGGGTTTTAGCCCTACCATTCTGTGTAGCTCTCGTCTGTCTTACTGTTTACCTCTGATTTCAGTCACTGTTTTTTAGTGGAAAGATGTGTTAGATGCAGACATAAGGGAAAGCAGTACACATTTCTTTTTCGATGCCTACTTTACCAACTGTAACTAAAAGCCAATAGTTTGATAATTGTTGGGGTTGTGGCTAGTGGTGTGGTGGCATGGCTACTGGTGTGAATGGACCTCTGTGGGACTGGCTACCTCGACGTGGTACAGAGGCTTGTCACAATGCAATATTGTAACTAAAAGCCAGTCTGTTAGTTTGACAACTGTTGGAGGTGTGGCAAGTTGTGTGGTGGCATGGCTAGTGATAAGTGAATGGATGGCTAACTTGATGTGGTAGAGGCTTATAACTAAAAGTCAGTCTGTTAGTCTGACAATTGCTGGTGGTGTGACTAGTGGTGTAGTGACATGGCTAGTGGTGTGTGAATGGTCTGGCTAGTGGTGTGGCAGCATGGCTAGTAGTGTGTGAATGAACCTCTGTGTGACTAGCTGCCTTGATGTGATACAGAAGCTTGTCATCATGCTATGTTGTAACTAAAAGCCAGTCTGTTAGTCTGACAATTGCTGGTGACAGCATGGCTAGCGGTGTGCTGGTATAAAACACAGGAAATGACGCTTGCGTCAGGTGAGATGGCACAAACAGGGCATGGACAGTGCGGGGAAGGGGAAGCTGTCCCGGACAAGGGGGGAGGGGTAGCAGTGAGTCCACTTGGCGTGCAGATCTGAAATTCCTGGCTACACCACTGATACAGGGCCCTTATCAGAGGATTTTTTTAAACTTTTCAACTGTCACATCGAAAAAGTAACCAGATGCTGTATACATTTATAAACAAGCACACATAAAACATACAGGGCCCTTACCTGAGGGACATTTATACGTTTACACAGGCTTACTCTCATTTAATAAATGTTTTTTTAAAAGAGTTGCATTACTTTAAAGGATTTATGGATAAAGACATGCATGTTAAGGTAAATGACACAGGTATTTAAAGGTAAATAACTGTAGGGTACTTCCATGCTTGGAAAGTTTTGTTTGCCCCATCCTCCTCAGAGGTTGTACTTTAATTCCTGCCTGTATGTAAAGTTCCTCACTTGTCCCATCTCCATCTCTCCCTCCCAGCCAGTTCCCCAAGAACACATCCATCCATCCATCCTGGATTCCTCCCCATATCCCATCGGGCCCCTACCTGATGCAGCAGGGCAGCAGGACACTCCGGTTCTGCAGGTGGGATTCAGGTGAGACAAACACACGTTCCAGGCTCTGCTCTCTCATACTCAGGGATGGGCAAAGTGCTTGGTACAGCTCGGTGCTGACACTACGGGCCAGTACTGTTCACTGCTGCTGGCTGTCTGTAGCTCCTGTCCCTCTGTCCATCTCCGCTTTTGTTCCCCAAAACTTCCAACTCAGGTCGGAAATGGGAGCAGTGAGAGGCTGCGGCTGTCCGATAATGACGGTCCTCCCCCGCTGTGCGCAAACAAAATGTTTCGAACCACCAGCCCAGTGAACGCTGAGCAATGACAAACCGGCACAGGCAAACAGGGATACATACTGCCACAAGAATCACTGCAGAAGCAAGTCAGTGAAAAACTCCAGCTCCACTACAATATGGGAACTTTGAGCCCTTTGACAGAGGGGGAGGTGCCCATTCCAGTGACAGCCGAGCCTGGTACCCCAAAGCACTGATTCTGTGTGTCAGAGTTGGATCTGCTGGCCCCCACTGCCGCTGCTCTCAGCCCCTCCCAGTGACCAGTGGTGGGCACGGTGGGGGGAGACATCAGCGCACACATAGCAGTCACCATTCCTAGCCTGACAAGGGAACTGGGGCTAGAATCTCCAGCTTCCCGTGATACCTACCCGATGCACCCATACTACTGCTAGCAAGGTTTACACATCCATTACATCATAGCGGGGGTCTGAGGAAAAAACAAGTTGCATTTTAATGGCACCTTTTAAATGGATTAGAATGTGAGATACTGACACAAAAACATGGGATGTCACTGGTCCTCAGAAACTGATGGACTGGCCCTCAAAATGTGGGACAATGGCCCTCACAATGTGGGACACAGACACTCATTAAATGTGGGATAGTGACCTATAGCATCTGGGACACTGACACCAAAATGTGGGAAACGGACACTCAGAAGGTATAACACTGACACATGCAACACTAGCCCTCCCAATGTGCAACACCAAAAGAAAGGAGATTCTGGGTCAGTATACTGGAATCTAGTACCATTGCTTAGCAGCTTTACTTTTGCTTTAGCAAAAGAGTTATGAATTCCTGCTTTAAGAGTTTCCAGCATCTTCTTTGCATGAGCAGTACCTTTTTTATGTGGGACACAGTAATACTTGGAGATAGAATGAGGGTGATCCCTCATAAAGGGGGGCAACTGATAGAGTATATATTACAGGAGAAAGTGATACAGCTTGACTTTAAAGTCTCAGCACTCTTGACTTACACAACATCATCTGGCACCTTCTTCCATACATTTACCACTCTCCATGAGTAAATAAAAACAAATGCTTCCTTGCTAACTAATCCCTCCCCCCTTCCCACCACCCCTGTATGCCCTCTTGTCCTTCAGTCCCAAATGCACTGTATTGCCCTGATCAAATCAACTGTTCCTTTTTTTACTTATATTTTTAATACTCCTCTCTGGTGCAGCCAGTATCCTCCACGTCTTGCCCACTCCCCCCCCCCCAAACGCCTAATGCACTTACCCCTCTGCCTTTCAACTCTGAGCTTTCCTGTGGCAGAGTATGACCAAGCCTGAAAAACACCTGTAGAAGAGGGGGCTTGGGGGGGGAGGGAGAGAGGGGGAGAGGGGGAGAGGGGGAGATATATATATGTATGTTCAGGGATGTCCAAGACTTTGTCTTAGCATGTTTCTGTCCCTCCTACAATTTGTTTCTGTGACTGAACAGTGGGTAACAGAGTTACAGACTTGCTCTTCTGCAGACAAAGTATTTTACACCAATACTGTTATGCTGCCTGCTTCAGGCAATAGAACCACTTGTGAAACTTTCTCCCTCATTTTACTTCTTTGTCACTGATTTTTTTAAGCTATGTCCAAGTGCCAAATACCACTGCAAATACCTGCAAGCGAACGTTCGGCATTGACAAATGCTCGTTTTTTTCTTCTAGGAGGAACTTTAGAGATCTTCTCAGCATGAGGGTGTCTGTGATTGAATGCAGTAAACCTGTTGTTGGGGCTTCAGGTACTTGAAAGACAGGTGGCTTTCACTAGTTTTAATGAGCTGAAACAAGTTGCATGACTGAGGGAGAGTTAATGGGCTTGTCTGTGACATCACCACAGCAAGAATAAGTGCTGGTGAGGTAAGCACAGTATGTATTAACAGCATTTATCATCACTGTGTTAGCCTGGGCTTGCATTTATCTCACTGTGGTAGTAATACATGCTTCTATCAGTAACAAATATAGCTCACTCCTATTGTATGTATGTATATATCACTGATAGCCCTCTGGGGTAACGCTATATCTTATATCAAACAAAAATGGGAGAAAGATTTGGGAAGCATTTTGTCAGAGCAAAACTGGAGCTGCTACCTAAAATTTCTGCACTCCTACATGGCATCCTATAGATGGAAGAAATTTAATTGGAAACTGGCCATTAGACATTTTAAGACCCAGGCCATACAGGTCAAATACCTGCTGGCTCTGGAAGCCTCCTGCTGGACAGGATGTGGAGTTTCCCCAGCTACACATGGTCATGCATTTTGGAGCTGTGCTGCATTGACCCCTTTCGTGACCGAGCTACAGATGGCTATAGGGAAAATATTTATTTCCCAATGCCCAGTAACAGTGAAAGTTTTCCTTTTGTCCCAATCTCCACTGGGATTTCATGATCCAGCAACTGGGAAGCTTCTAGGCACCTGTCTCCTAAATGCCAAAAAGGTTGTTACCCATAGGTGGCTTTCTGCAATCACTCCAAACCATAGAGGAGTGGGGAGGTCTCATAATTGAAGTATATCATATGGAATATTTAACAGCTCTGACCCGCCATGCAAAAGATAAGTCTAAGCTGCAATGGCATAGGTGGGTTCTTTGTATAATGCAGTACAGAGGGGACTTTGTGTCTTAAATTGCTATCGGGGTTTGAAGTTCTCTGGGGTCCTAGCAGTACATCCAAGTATGACTCTTAGATGTATACAGTCTTTAATCATTCATTTCTTTTTCTTATCACTGTAACAATACCCATTAACTGAAGTAAGCACTGGCCTGTTTTTACTTTTGTTCTTGTTGTATGTTGCATGTATGTTACTGTACTGACCCTTGTGGTTCAGTTGTAAATAGACGTGTTTGTACATTTTGTATACTGGAAAAAACAGAAGACTTGATTAAATAAAGATTAAAAAAAAAACAGATACCGGGGTGTGTGGGGGTGGAGCCCCCCCAATATGGGGGGGTTCTGAGAGCACAGCCCCCTGAAGAAAACACACAGGAAAGCCGACAGCACAATACCAACACTCGGCATTGTGTCTGTTGATGTAGGGGATGTCGGCGACTTTGGTGTCCCCGTGTCATGGTAGAACCAATTTGGTGTAAGTGTACTTTGGTGCCCTCTGGGGGTTGTACCAATGTGCTGCTAGCTATCCCCTGTTCTACATAGGGCCCCCTACCCCAATCACCATAATAATACTACATATAATGCCGTGGTGGGCTAGCAGCAGCCCCAAGCCCCAGCACCCCCAATTGTTGCAAATGAACCAATCATTGGTGGTCCAGTGGATCCCCCAAGCCAATCCCCTGATACATACAGTAGTAACATACCTGCTGGTCTAGTGAACCCCCACCTGGCAGTGTCCTACCACCCTGCTCTCCCCAACCCATACCCCAGCCGGCGACCAGGCTCACCCCACCACTCACCACCACGGCCAGCCACCGACTGAGCTCTGTATGAGCATGTACTGTATATATATTTTTTTTTATTTAGTTGTTTAACCATGAGTAGCACACTAAGCTGAAAGCTTTTTTACAGGAGTGACCTGGGAGCACAGGGAAGTTAAATGACTTCCTCAGGGTTGCACAGCATGCAAGTGGAAGCTGTGGGATTCAAACCCAGGTCTGGTCTGCTGGATGTCACCAGATTTGCAGCTCAGAGCCTTAAACCACTACACTATACTGCCTCAATATATAGTACAGTATATAGTATGCCCTCAGTGAATGACAGCAGCTGTTTATTTTCCTGCTTAAGATGCCACTGTATCTTGATCTTTGAGGGTGGGGTGATGCAGGCCCGGGGGGCCATTGTTACTGCTGTGCACAGGCCCATGATGAGGTGAATCTGGCCCTGATAACTAGCATATCAAAATAGTATAAATAAAATAGTCAGTTGTCTATTTATTAGAAGTAGAACACATAGAAATATAGAAACATAGAATTTGATGGTAGATAAGGACTGCTTGGCCCAACTGGTCTGTCCATTTTTTCCTACCTACATTATCACTGCAAACCCTAATGGATGTACAGCTTTTACTCCCTTCCCCCTACCCTTCTGCTGCAATTCCCTTGTTTTCCATTAGCAGGTTATACAGACCTGCCACTAGAGGGATTCTTGGTCTTTCTACACAAATCACTGTACTTAGTCGTGGGCAATATGGCCTGCATTATCATTCTACTTCTTTCCCGGTGCTGCTACAAGGGAAGGTTGTAGTTTGAGGTTCCCCTAAGCTTCACTGAACAGGCTGACAACTTCCTTAAAACTGCCTGTGCAACAGCTCTGCAGCTGAAAACAGGAAGCCCTCAGTGTCTGCCATCCACCCTTCAGACTCAAGTCAGATACACTGAGCACCCTATTCTTACCTACGCTATGCTGACATCATCCAATAATAATGCCTTACTTAGTATATGCTTCCTTCCGCCCTCCTTGGTGTGCTAGGAACCCAAGTGTCCCTCCCCCTAATAGGGGTGTACTACTTGCCATAATCTACTCACTGACCCTACTCTGGGTGGACAGGCTCATAGACCCATTCCCCCCCAGAACCAGTGAGCAATCTATATAATATCTCCCCACACGACTTCCTTAGCAGCTACCCTATCTCAAGTATATCTAGTCTCTTAACAGAGTATGAGATCATAAAAAAGGGTGTATGCTATGACCTGCTTTGCTATATGAGAAGGACGCGTCGAAGACACCTCATCTCAATACCTAGCACTAAACTGCTCAGGTTACTCATCTTGCTACTTCTCCTATCAGGTGATATCCAACCTAACCCTGGCCCATACGTACCCAATACCTTGGTAGCATCCCCCCAGGACCATCAATGGGCGGCCACCAATGGTCTGAAGATAGCACATATGAATATATGTAATCTTAGACCAAAAATACATGAAGTCCAGGCCTGGTTGGACCTCTACAAACCAGACTTACTAGCCATCTCTGAAACCTGGCTAAAAGCCCACATCCATGACCACGAGATTCAGGTCGTGGGCTACAATAGCTACCGCAATGACAGAGAAACCAAAAAAGGGGGTGGGGTCCTAATGTATGCTAAGGATGACCTCTCTGTGTCACCTCTATCCCTGCAGACTAATCCTACTGCTGAGGGAGAGAGCATATACATCCGGATAACCCTAGGGCACGCCAAACAACTAACAATTGGCTGCATCTACCACCCACCAAAATCAGCTCTCAGATCCCTTGAAGCCATCACAAATGATACGACTATCAAGGTAACAACAGAGCAACTAATCCTGGGTGACTTCAACATTAACTGGGCCCAGGACCCTGGTCATGCCTCGAAGTCACTTACCCATGCTCAAAGTCACTTACCCATAAAGCAGGTCTGACGCAGGTTATCTCTGAACCGACCAGACTTAATTACAAAACTGGGAACCACACCACCCTTAACTGGGCTCTAGTATCTAACCCCACTAATATACAGAGTGCGAGCACAATGGCAGACTCCTTGAGTGACCATTCATTCCCCAATCTTCTGTATATGGAAAAACAAACCACCCAAGGTCCAACCTAGAATTCTCTCTGCCCGTGACTTCTCCAAGTTCTCTGAACTACAATACAATCGCTACCTAGGTAGTCTGGACTGGAACCCCATAAATCTTCTCCCTACTCTTACTGAGGCTGTGCAATACTTCAGGATGAACTAACCACAGCGGCCAACCTCTTTGCTCCAATGAAGAGAATGAGGGCTAAAGGCAGCTGCTACAGTGGATCTCTCCTCCCTCAAAGCCCTAATGGCTACTCAGGGGAAAAGCCTGAAAAGTTTAGGCTCTCTCCTCCCGCAGATCTCGCTGAATACAAAGCCCTGAGGAACAAAGCCAAGAGAGCCATAAAACTCGCTAAGAGAGATTACTTAACACACCTCCAGAAAAACCAGCCTGGGCAACCCCAAGCAATTCTGGAATCATATCAATGACCTGATCAAGGGCAGCAAAAAGCCTGAGTCCTGTCCCATGGAGATTAACGGTCAGCTCACAACTGACCCTTCTCAAATATCGGCTGCCCTTAACAGGCACTTCTCAGACCCCAAGGCCTACAAGACCTGCCTGTCTCCCCAGACTCTCCCCCCCTACCTCAGATGAACCACCTCACATGGAAAGACCCCCATTTTACCTGAGACTGGCTAAACGCACTGAAGTACCAAACCTCCTAAGGAATCTGAAACCGAAAGGGTCAGGGGACCCGACGGTATCAACCCTCGGCTACTCAAGGCAGGAGCTACCTCCTTAGCCAGGCCTATAACCATGCTCCTCAATTGACCACTGAGGGAAGGAGCAGTCCCTGACCCATGGAAACATGCCCATGTTGTCCCTATTCACAAAGGGGTGGCTCAGGGAAAAACTCAACAACTACAGGCCCATCTCACTCCTCTGCTCACTTGCTAAGGTGCAAGAAAGAGTCATCTACAATCAACTCAGGGACTACCTGGAAGCTCATCAGCTCCTTGCCCTCTCCCAACATGGATTTAGAACAAACCATGGTACTGACACTGCCCTCATTAACTTCACGGATGAAGTTCTCAGGGCAATGGACAAAGGGATACCCACTGGTGCAGTCTTTATAGACTTATCCAAGGCGTTCAACCTCGTCGACCACAACTTGCTGCTACAGAAGCTGTAAAATATAGGCCTAGACAATCATGCCTTGAAGTGGTTTGGGAGCTACTTATCAGGCAGGGTACAGAGGGTCTCATGGAAAGGGACCATGTCTGACCCACTACCCCTAAACCAGGGTGTACCTCAGGGCTCAATTCTAGGCCCCCTCCTGTTTTCCTTGTTTACCAACGACCTGCGTAGCCACTGCGGGGAGAACTCGGTTGTGCAGTATGCTGATGATACTGTCATCTTCCAACCCCTGCATGACGTGGTTGCCCTAGGCCCTCTACTCCAAAAGGATCTCACTTCACTAGAGACTTGGCTATGTAAGAACAGAATGGTACTAAATGCAAACAAGACCAAGGCAATGCAATTCGGGACAAGATCCCTGAGATTTGACAGGTCCTCATCCTTCTTCTTAACCTCACTCTCTGGTAAAGCCATTAACATAGTCCCCTCCCTTAAATACTTAGGCCTCACGTTGGATCAGAATATCACATACAAGGAACACGTGGACCAGGTCACCAGTACCCTACATCAGAAACTTGGCACCCTGTACTGATTCAGGGACCAACTTATCCCTGAAGCTAGGCTCTCCATAGCTACCAGCGTCCTTCTACCCAACCTGATCTGTGCGGCCCCTATTATACAGGGCATGGCTAAACAAGAGATTACCAGGATGCAAACCCTATATAATAAAATAGCTCATTTCGCAACCTTAGACCACCCGAGATGTCACCACTATGACACTTTGGCCAATCTTCGTTGGCCCACATTGGTCGCCGCCTCCAACACCCCTTGCTTGTTGAGGCCTACAAGCTTCTCAAACCCCACGCTCTGCCAAGCATTGCAGGGACCATAACCCTCAAACACAATCCAAGGAACCTAAGGACCTCAGATAGAATGCTATTAGAAGTTTCTAGGGTAAGGACAAATGCTGGCAGAAGATCCTTTTCCTCCCAAGCAGCCTGCCAATGGAACAAGCTCCCTTCCCAGGTCCAGGCCTCCTTCTCACGCATGAACTTCCGCACCAGGCTTAAGTCCCATCTGCTGATCTAAAGCGCATGCCACTGTCATGGCACTTAAAGCTCCTAAGGTACTCCCCTCCTCTCCAACTCCCGTCTCCTAGCTTAACCTTCCTGCTAACTGCCTTATACAGACTGCTCGCCAGAGGCCACGTGTAACCCCTGAATAAACTATATGCAAAGTACTACCAATTGCTTACATGTCATGATGATAACCATGCCTGTACCCATGCCTGCATCCACTGCTTTTCTTTTACCATGCCTGTAAGCCATGCCTGTATCCATTGCTTTTCTTTTACCATGCCTGTAACCATGCCTGTATCCACTATATTTCTTTACTGTAACCACCTCATGATGTAACTCACAATGCCTCAAATGTTCCTTATGTCCTTGTTCATTCTTATAACTTGTATTGTTATCTCGGGTCACCCCTGAAAAAGGGACCTTCGGGGTTCAGTGGGCCTACCTGGTCACCAAAATTTAATTAATAAATAAATAAATAAGTATAGGAGCTATATGGGCATTCCTGCCTCCTCGCTGCTTAGTGTCTTAGTATGAACCTTAGTTAAATCTTCACTTTTGTGTTAAACTGAAAATGTTGTGCTTTAATAACTTCACAACCATTCAAGCAATTTGCATGAACTCTGGCATACGCCATCAGAGACCAAAGATCTCTTGCAAGTTTTGTTCCAGTCGGACGTGCGGGTACGGAGATACAGACTGTCAATAAACATGTAAATTATTAATTTCTGTCAAATTCTTTGTCACCACATTGTGCAAAAACTGTGTGGAATTTTGTCCTGAAATTTTAGGGTACTATATATAAGTACTGGATAACAGTGGTGCCTTTTGAAAGTTTGGCGAAAAACTATTAATCTTTTCCAAAGTAATTAAATGTTTAAGTTTCCAATTATTTCCTAGGGGAAAAGTTAGATGTCAGTCTCGAAACAGGATTCTTGATCACAAATGGGTCATCCTGAGCCGCAAATGGGAAATCCTATTTCATGCTGCCGCCATCTTGTTGTTTTGTTTTCACTTTTGTAAATCCTTTTACACAAATTGCAGGAAAGCTATGCCACAAAAGAAGATCCTTGCCCACAATTTGCAGTAAAAGGATTTCCTTTTACTGCAAATTGCAGCAAAAAAATCACAAAAAAGGTTCCTTTGTTGCAATTTGAGGGCAAGGATTTCCCTGGTAATCTAGTGGTCCCTCTCTCTCCCCAAATGTTCGATGTGGAAATATATGTGCTATAGGGGGATGGCGATCGAACATTGGGGGAGGGACCATTAGACTACCAGAGAATATATTTCATGATTGAGTGCATAAGACCCTGTTTTGTGAAAAAGGATCCTTTATTGTGCTTTCACATTGACCACAATGGGATTAGTACAATTTAGAATCCTGTTTCATGAAAAAGAATCCTTTATCATGCTGTCCCATTGAGTAGACTGGAATCAGCATGATTTAGAATTCTGTTTCACGAGAAAGGATCCTTCATTGTGGTGTACCATTGGCTATTCACCAGGAACTTTAACTCATGGTTGAAGAACTGGTGCTGTGAGGAAGGGTTTGGATTCATTGGTGACTGGGGACCCACCTGGAGGGATAGAGGTTTGTTCAAGCCTGACGGCCTGCATCCATCCTGGAGGGGAATCCAAGCACTCAATGATAAGTTTAAATGCTACATTGACAAGCATTTAAACTAGCAAAGGGGGGTGACAGGTCAGCAAGGAGGGTACCTACTTGCTCACCCCCTACAGCTAGCAGTGGAACCAGTGAACCAGAGGAGTGGCTATCTCTGCAAAGCAGTGTGAAAAGATGGAGAGTAGAGCCCAAGAGGTGGATAAGCAGAAAAGGGGCAAAATTCAGCAGAAGAGCAGACAGCAAGGAGAACCAGGGATAAATGACAACCAAGGAAGGGGCTGGAGTAGAACAGTGAAACAGTCTAGGGAGGTCAAATCATGGAAAGCCATGTGTGCAAATGCCAGGACCCTTAGCAACAAGATGGAAGATCTGGAGGCTGTCATGGTACAGTCAGACCTGGACATTGTGGCCATCACTGAAACCTGGTGTAATGATAACCATGACTGGGAGATGACCATACCTGGCTACAACATATTCAGAAGAGACAGAGCAGGCAGGAAGGGAGGAGGAGTGGCACTGTATGTGAAAATGACATAAGGGCCACAGAGATCCAGGAGGAACAAAATGGGGGAGAGATACTGTGGGTTAAGCTGGAAAGGAAAATGGGGACAGCCATCCGCACAGGTGTGGTCTATAGACCACCAGCCCAGGAGGAAGAATCAAATAGGGAGCTGATGCTAGCCATCCAAAGGATGGCAGACAAGGGTGAGGTAGTACTGGTTGGAGACTTCAATATTCCAGACGTAGACTGGAGCATCCCAGCAGCAGCATCAACTAGGAGCAGATTTATCCTGGACTCCTTCAGGTGCCTTCTCAAGCAACTGGTCATGGAACCAACTCGGCAGAAGGCAATACTGGACCTTGTGCTCACAAACAGGGACAGTGTGATGGGGTAACAGTGGGGAGCACCTGGGAAACAGTGACCACCAGTCATTGTGGTTTGAAATCACAGAAAGAGCAGAACCAAACCACACAAAAACACGTATCCTGGATTTTAGGGGGGCAGACTTTGGGATAATGGGGAGATACTTGAAAGAGGCATTAAGGGGAATGGGACAGGAATCAGGGGTTGAGGAACAGTGGCAGTATTTGAAATGGGGATTACAAGAACAACAGAATTATGCATTAAGCAGGTAAGCAAGAGGAAAAGGAAGAGGAGACCATTATGGTTTTCCAAAGAGGTAGCAAAGAAAGTGAAACCAAAAAGATTGCATTCAGGCAATACAAAGGCAAGACACAGGCAGAAGGGGATAGGAAGAAGTACCAGGAGAAGCAAAGGGAGGCAGGGAGGTCAGTAAGGGGAAGCCAAAGCTCAGACAGAAGAACACATTGCAAAATCAGTGGGTAGAGGGGACAAAACCTTTTACAGGTACATAAGTGAAAAAAGAAAGACAAAGGGAGGGATAGTGAGACTGAAGGAGGAGGATGGGGGCCGCGTGAGGATGACAACAGTAAAGCTGACATATTGAACAGGTATTTCTGCTCAGTCTTACTGAGGAAGAGGAGGGTAATGGGTCTGAAGGTGTACAAGGGTGAGAATGGTGCAGAATGGACACAAGTCCCTTTACACGAGAAAGGGTCCTGAAGGAACTGGAAGTAATAAGAGTTGATAAAGCAATGGGGCCAGATGGGTGCACCCAGGGTCCTTAAAGAACTAAGAGAGGTGGTGGCTGAACCTCTGGCTATCCTGTTTAGCCGATCACTGGAAACAGGGGAGGTACCCAAAGACTGGAGGACAGCAGATGTAGTCCCCTTATACAAAAGTGGGAACAAAGAGGAAGCGAGGAACTACAGACCAGTCAGCCTCACCTCGGTAGTGGGGAAGATCATGGAAGCACTACTGAAGGAGAGATTGGTGGAACATCTGGTTGTCAATGGACTACAGGACCCAAGGCAGCATGGTTTCACCAGGGGGAGGTCATATCAGACCAACCTTGTTGAATTTTTTGACTGAGTGACTAGGGAGGTGGATCAGGGGAGGGCAGTGGACATGGCCTATCTGGACTTCAGCAAGGCCTTTGACACTGTGCCACATAGAAGACTATTACACAAACTGGGGAATATGGGTGTGGAAAGGACAGTAGTGTGGTGGGTAGGTAACTGGCTGGGTGGCGGGACTAAGAGGGTGGTGGTAAATGGCTGTCACTCCACAGAGGGAAGAGTGACCAGTGGGGTACCACAGGGATCAGTGCTGGGACCGGTCCTATTCAACATCTTCATCAGTGACATTGCGCAGGATCTAGAAGGCAGAATTTCACTGTTGGCTGATGACACAAAGCTCTGTAGCAGAGTAGACACACCAGAGGGTGTAGACAGAATGAGAAGCGACCTGCAGAAACTTGAAGAATGGTCAGGGGTTTGGCAGTTGAAATTCAATGCAAAGAAGTGCAAGATAATGCATATGGGGCACAAAAACCCTGGCACAATATATCAGTTGGGGGTGAGGATATGGCATGCACCAAGCAGGAAAGAGATCTTGGGGTTGTCATCTCTGATGACCTCAAGGTAGGGAAACAGTGTGACAAGGCAGCAGGTAAAGCAAATAGGATGCTGGGATGTAGCAGGGCATCACCAGCAGGAAAAGGGAGGTCATAATTCGCTATACAAGACACTAGTGAGGCCCCACCTGGAGTACAGTGTACAGTTCTGGAGACCATACCTATGTAAGGACATAGACAGGGTAGAGAAGGTTCAGAGGAGGGCAACAAAGATGGTGCATGGATTGCATCACAAGTCATATGAAGACAGGTTGAAGGAACTGAACATGTACTCCTGGAGGAGAGGAGGGAGAGGGATATGATAGAGACATACAGGTATCTTACAGGGAGGAACAGGGTGCAGGAAAACACTATTTTAAGCGAAAAAGATGTTCCAGGACTAGAGGGCATGGGATGAAGTTGGAGGAGGACAATTCAGAGGAAACATGAGAAAGAATTTCTTCACAGAACGGGTGGTGGACAAGTGGAACACCCTGCCAGAGGAAGTGGTGGGGGCTGAAACAATCACGGGATTTAAGAATGCATGGGATAGATATAAAGGAATTCTGGAGGTCAGGGGTATGGGGCAACAGACTTCTAGGAAAACAAACTGAACTTACAAGCTCAAATGGGCAGACTGGGTGGGCCATAGGCCCTTATCTTCCGACACTGTCTATGTATCTATGTATCTATAGTAGTATACCCTGTTTCTTTGTCACACCACAGTTTGTAAATGGTTTCTGGTTTTGGTCTAAAAATGTTATGGTAGGAAGGGCTTGCCCCACAGATGTACATTTTGGTCATGTGGTGAAGAAATATTACATTGCTGTAGAGTTCTGTAGGGTTTAAATTTTGGTTCTTGTATCATAGGATGACATTGTAATGTCAGATGTACGCAATAATTTCTTCTTCACTCAGCTATGATGAAACAGTTTCCAGTTTTGCTCTGATACTTTTAGGGTAAAAAGGGCTTGGCACACCCATGTTCTTTTTGCTGCTTCCATGAAAAAATATTACTTTGCTCTGCAGTTCTGAGGAGCATAGGGCCCATAGACCCCTGCAGACACTTACGGTAATAAGGATACTACTACAATCTCTCAAAAATTATGGATGCGAGTGCAGCACACAGAGGGCCTTGCACTCCCACAAGCAAATAAGACTGCCATTGAACTATCTCAAAAAGCAAGCAAATAAGTTGCAAAAAACTCTGTCAATGCATCAGTTAGGGTTTAAGCAGTAAAAGTAAGGAAATGTGGTATTAGGGTTCCCAACCCTAACACCTCCACCCTGTACACAGCAACAAGTGTCGGGGTGTGACTCGGGATCATCAGCCCTAACATTCACTGTATTCTCCTATACTGTACCCATCTGAGGTCATTTACTTATGGAACGGGGTGTGTTAGGGCTGATGACCCCAAGGCACACCCCCGACACCTGTTGGTGTGTGCAGAGTGGGGTGGGGTTTTAGGGTTGAAACCCAATGCCACATTCCAGTGCTTTTGTAGCTTTTAACCCTAACTGATGCATTAACAGTTTTTTTAAATATATATATATATATATATATATATATATATATATATATATATATATATATATATATATATATATACATACAGGGGTTGCAGGGTGATTTATTGTTTGGGGAACTGCATAAAAGCCTCTGGGAACTGTAGTTCGTGAAGACCGGGAAACAGACAGCTCTCATTAACTAAGTTAGATATATGACTATCTAGTAGAGATGTAGTAACTGCTAAGAAGTATACAATCTTGAGTTTTAACCTAAGTGATTTTAAGAAGTCCTAGTTATGCCTACCTACTACGTCTACTCCCAAATTCTGGGCCATACAGTGTAGACATGCTAGGAATCTCCACCTGTATCAATTGGTGCCAAAGTTTTCACTAACTATTGATCTTACAGGAGATATGCTTAAGCTCCTTTGTGCAGCAGGGTTAATACTTCAGTATAGTAAATGTAAGATGTTCCATGAGAAACCTAGCTGTGTGATTGATACAGTGTTTGTTTGTCATAAATGTAAAGCCTATAGTGAACTAAGTGAACTCACAAAAGCTTATGATAAATTAAATGAGGCTTTAGTAAGTAATAAAACAGAAAGGTTTGTTCTAGACCTGCAGAAAGAAAAAGCAAACTTAGCAAATACTGCAGAAAGTAACAATGAAAAAAGATCCAGAGAAGAAACTATTGCAGATAGTTCAGATAGCCCTTTTGTATGAAGAAGTAAAAAAAGGCAGGAAAGAAATTTATGCTGATACTGGAAGTGAATGGTACACAGAGAGAAACCTAAAAGGAACTGCCAAAAGGAGAAGAGCAAGCCAGGTGACCACTGAACCTATTCAGACAACAAATAGATACGCATATTTAGCCTCTGATGGAGAAGCTTTAGGGAGTAACACTAATAAAATGCCTGAAAAGAGATATTTGGTGCTAGTAAGCAGTAGTGTAGCAAATTCGTAGAGGGCCTGGGTGCAAGGCGATGTTACAGGGCCCCTCCCCAGTTTTGAATACACATCAAAATTATGATTTGGGTCCCTCGAACCTCATGGGCCCTGGTGCCACTGCACCCCCTGCACCCTTACAGCTACGCCCCTGCTAGTAAGTAACTCCATAGTAAGATTTTGTGATGCATACTTTTGTGACCCTGACAAGGAAAACAGAAGAGTTACTTGTCTACCAGGGGCAAGGATACTGTGCATGAAACAAAGAATTACAGTACTACTAAAGCACAGAGGTAGACGCCACCTCGTTGCTATACATGTAGGCACTAACAATGCTGGGCATGACCACAAAAAAGACATCTGTATAGACTTAGTTGAAATGGGTAAAGAAATTCAAAATAAGGGTGGGAGTGTTCTGATCTCTGGAATACTTCCTATCCTTAGGGCAAATATAGAAAAAAATAGAATTGAAAGAATAAACACGAGGCTTAGTAATCAGTGAAAAAAAGAAGGAATTCACTTTGTTAATAATCAGACATTATTTTATAAGAAACCGCATTTGTATAGTCTGGATAGCCTGCACCTAACAAATATGGTGCTAAGATCCTTAGTAAATAATTGCATGAACAAATTGAACTGCTGTATTTAAATGAATTAGAAAGGGGGAAAGGGGTGTTTATCCTAGTTGCCTCAGCTCAGGGCCCACTACTAAAGCAACTCCTGATGATTCTAGATTAAATGTAAATTTTATGTGGTCTACTATATAACACACATAGCCAAAATAATAAAATGGATGATTTATAAGCATTTATAACATCAAAAGGAAACATCAATATTATCTGTATTACAGAAACATGGTGGAAGGTCGCTGATACATGGGGTACAAACATAGAGGGCTATAATCTGTTTCACCAGGATAGAATAAATAAGCAAGGAGATGGAATATCCCTGTATTTGAAAATTATTAAGCCAGTAGATACACATGTAGGATAAGAGCCCCAGATAGCTGTACTAGGTCCATATGGATTAAAACAGTGTGCAACAGTAATATAAGTGATGCCAGAATAATTGGTTTAGTCTACAGGCCACCAAATATTACTTCAGATACAAATTATTGTATCCTTGGGGATATTGAAAGAGCCAGTGAACTGGGGTATATTATAATATTAGAAGATTTTAAATATAGTGACATAGAGTGGTCTAACCAATATGTCCATAACAAA
Organism: Neoceratodus forsteri; assembly: GCA_016271365.2. Lineage (NCBI taxonomy): Eukaryota > Metazoa > Chordata > Ceratodontiformes > Ceratodontidae > Neoceratodus > Neoceratodus forsteri. The sequence continues at coordinate 64,957,454 of CM028133.1, read as the reverse complement.
CAAAGTCAAGACTTCTTCACAGTCTGCAGAGAATGAGATTTAATACAACATGTAAAACAACCAACAAGAAGTAACAATATCCTCGATATGGTACTGGGCTCTGAATTAACCTATATGATTAGTTGTCATACTAGTATGCCCCTAGGATCTAGTGACCATACTGGTGTAATATTTATAATTTCAGGTAATTTCAATATAATTCACAGGTGTACAGAGGTTTGCATACATCAGTCTGCTGATGTTAACAGCATAAAGTTGGTAGTTAGTATTAAACAATGGCAAGAAAGAATCGTAGTTTCTGATTGGTCAATCCAGGACTGGACCCTTGATGTTATCCCAGCATAACATCATGGATCTAGTCCCAGCATATACATGGCCAAACTACTTTTAAAAAATCACTTAACCCCTACAAATACACTCGACTGACAGCCAATAAGTCAGCGCAGAGTTTTCCGGTACGTCATGTTTAAAAAAAATAATGCAAATCCTACTCTCTCACAGTGTCAGAAAAGTAAATACCTCTTTTTTGCTTCCCCACCCAACAATTCCAGTGAGATATTTAGCACTGTAAATGCAAAGCTGAAGCCATGGCCACAATCGGCTTCTTCCCGGTCAGCAGCTGATTTCAGTGGCCCCGCTCAGCAGTGCATTGCCACAATAACCGTGGCTTCTCAAGAAAATGCTGGAAAACTATCTTATCTAAAGCAAGCAAAGACATCTGAACGATGCCATCAGCTTCAAGTTAAAAATAAAAAAAAACTGAAGCTGTCACTTTTATTGACTCACCGTCCCAGGTTGTCAGAAACTGTCATAACGTCATGCACATACTGATAGGCATGAGACCACACACATGCTGCAATTGTGATCCTCCTCCTGTACAACGTCTACAATACAAATCATATTTATAATTAAATCTTTTTTTACTATCCACCTCTTCTTTTGATCATGCTCAATTTATACTCCTCCCAGAATCAAGGCACTTCAGTGATGAACAGCGTGTCCCCACGTGCCAGTTACCAAACAGCTTCCTTGCTGTAACAAGTATGTTCATTTAAAAAAACATACGGACTGCCACTGGCCATAATTTTATGTAGAGCTGCAGGAAGGTTCTTCTTTAAAATGTTTTCTTTTTTTATTTACATATAAAAAAAACACCTGTACAACTGCAGGGGACTTTACATGTGGCACAAATCGCCATCACACTTCTCCCGGTCCCAGTCATAACTGCCACTCCCACTCACAATTCTTACTGTAAAAAAGAAATGGATAAAAAATAAACTGAAACTATTCTTAAACAGGAATGAAACACTGAAGGAAAGTCGCACAGACTTGGGGGAGGGGGGACTGGCTGAAGTGAGACACCAAAAGACACCATGCAGTTAGCAACAGTTTGCTGTAGCAAAAGCACCACCTTCTGGACAGAATGGAAATTATGGACTTTTTTCCCAATCCGTATACCTTTGCTTACAAAAAATGAATAAAAAATGTAAACAAAAAAATGTTTTTCTTACTTTTCTTTTTGTTTTCACAAATGAGCTAGTGTATAATAGGAATAATGCACTCCAGGGTATGTGTTGTGCTGCTATAACATCACTTCTTGGGTGCTGAAGGCACTCGGCCTGCGGCCCCATGCCCAACCACCCAGGCATGATGTTATCCCAGCACGACACACACCCTGTTGTGCATTATTCCTTTAATATCAATTGGACAGAAATTCTTAAGGACACATCAGTTGAGGAATCATGGCAAATCCTTAAAAACACCATTAAATCAACAAGGAACGCATACATTAAAAAAGTAAAAAATATTAAAGTGTCCAACGCCGATGTGGCTTGCAAAAAGGATCATCAAGCTAACAAATACTAAAAAAGGATACATGCCAAATATCAAATGAAAAAATCAGACTCATTATGGAATAAATTCAGATTAATTCAGAAGCAATGTAAAAGAGAGAGATTAAAAAGGCCAAAACATGCAAAGAAACAGAATTAGCTAAATGCGCAAACAAACAACAAAAACATCAAAATGTTTTATGGATATAGCAACTCCTTATCAAAAACTGGTCCAAGAATTACAAGCAGTAATGTTAATCAAACTAACATTACTAATCCAGTAGAGATCGCTGAAAATTTTAAAAAATATTTATGTTCTGTATTCTCTGCAAATACACTTGCCCCTGTTACTGCAAAGTTAAACTGTAATGAATAAAATAACTGAAGAACTCATCTAGAAAAAAATCAAAAACTTAAAAACTCGTGGAACACCAGTACCTGCCAGCATTACCACAAGAATGTTAAAGAGTATGAAACATAGTATTTCCCTTCCCCCCTTCAAATTCTATATGAAAAATCATTAATTAGTGGGGAGGTACCTTCAGACTAGAGCTGCGCTCATGTGACTCCAATATATAACAAGTTCTGCCAGTGCCGACAGGGTGGCAGCTGAGAAATTTGGAGGTAAAAATATTGAAAATTAGCAAAGTTATGAGCCTGCCTTTGTAAAATGTAATGTAGGCACAACAATTTGTTGTTTTGTAATATTTTTACACCAGATTTTCAACATAGCTTTGTTATGACCCTGCCTCATGATGAAGGGCAGAGAAAATGTTCAACTCCTGTCCAAAAGGTGATATCATCCAGGGACATCAAAATCCCTGATCGGGATATAAAAAGAAAAACACATTTTGGCCAGGATTTGAAAAATGACAGCTATCACATTCATGGGGTGCTGTAAAGATATGTCTATGTTGTAAATTTGGGGGGGAAATATTGAAAATTACCAAAGTTACAAGCCTGGGTTTGCAAAATTCAACATAGGCTCAAAACTTTGTTTTTTATATATTTTTACACCAGATTTTCAACACATCCTTCTTAAGGCCTTCTTATTGCCCCATCTCATGAACAAGGGCAGAGAAATTTTTCAACTCCTGCCCAAAAGGTGATTTCACACAGAGACCGCAAAATCATGTTTTGGGACAGATTTGCCTAATGTCAGTGCAATTGTTCATGAGGTGGGGTCCCAAAAAAGACATGTTGAAAATCTGGGCCAACAATATGCAAAAATGACTAAGTTATGCCACTAAGTTCAAAACACCATTGAAATACATTGACCGCACATTTGTTTCTTCAGTTTGCAGTCCAGCTTTGAAGAGTGAAGACGTGTCTATGGTCCAGAGAGGATTACTACATTGGATTGGTAAGTAGGAGGGTCGGGTGAGGGAGCCTAACAGCTTCAAAATATATAGATGGGTGGTTTTCTCTTTATAGGTAGAAAAAAAAAAAGACATAGGATTCCTGCACTGGGGGACTGGGTACCCCCCAGTCTCATTATTACATTTCTTGTTGGTGGGAGTGGGGTGGTGGGTGCTGAGAAGGAGGGTCAGGTGAGTGGGCAATGTTAAAAAAAGTAAAAAAAAAATTAACCATAGATGCACAGTAGTGGAGGGGGGTGGGGTCACAAAAAAAAAAAACAGGATTAGTGATCGCAACACTGGATTAGGCACCCCAGTGTCACTGTTATGTTTCGGGGTGGGGTGTTGAGAGGGAGGGTCCGGTGGGGGGAAGACCTTGATAAAATTTCTATGTGGGCATATAGATGGGATATGACATTTAATATTTCTCAGTGTAGTGTAATTCACTTGGGAAACAGGCAATACCCCATACATACACATTTTGTGGTACAGCTCTGAAACCTGTACATAGTGAAACTGACCTTGGTATTATAGTTAACAGTTCCCCAACCTCAAAGGACCAATGTTCTGCATCTGAATTATGCATTAAGCTGGTTAGCAAGAGGAAAAGGAAGAGGAGACCATTATGGTTTTCCAAAGAGGTAGCAAAGAAAGTGAAAGCCAAAAAGATTGCATTCAGGCAATACAAAAAGACACAGGCAGAAGGGGATAGGGAGAAGTACCAGGAGAAGCAAAGGGAGGCAGGGAGGTCAGTAAGGGAAGCCAAAGCTCAGACAGAAGAACACATTGCAAAATCAGTGGGTAGAGGGACAAAACCTTTACAGGTACATAAGTGAAAAAAGAAAAGACAAAGGAGGGATAGATAGTGAGACTGAAGGGGAGGATGGGAGCCAGCGTGGAGGATGACAACAGTAAAGCTGACATATTGAACAGGTATTTCTGCTCAGTCTTTACTGAGGAATGGGGGTAATGGGTCTGAAGGGAGTACAAGGGGTGAGAATGGTGCAGAAATGGACACAAGTCCCTTTACACGAGAAAGGGTCCTGAAGGAACTGGAAGTAATAAGAGTTGATAAAGCAATGGGGCCAGATGGGGTGCACCTCAGGTCCTTAAAGAACTAAGAGAGGTGGTGGCTGAACTTCTGGCTATCCTGTTTAGCCGATCACTGGAAAGAGGGGAGGTACCAAAGACTGGAGGACAGCAGATGTAGTCCCCTTATACAAAAGTGGGAACAAAGAGGAAGCAGGAACTACAGACCAGTCAGCCTCACCTCGGTAGTGGGGAAGATCATGGAAGCACTACTGAAGGAGAGATTGGTGGAACATCTGGTTGTCAATGGACTACAGGACCCAAGGCAGCATGGTTTCACCAGGGGGAGGTCATGTCAGACCAACCTTGTTGAATTTTGACTGGGTGACTAGGGAGGTGGATCAGGGAGGGCAGTGGACATGGCCTATCTGGACTTCAGCAAGGCCTTTGACACTGTGCCACATAGAAGACTATTACACAAACTGGGGAATATGGGTGTGGAAAGGACAGTAGTGTGGTGGGTAGGTAACTGGCTGGGTGGCAGGACACAGAGGGTGGTGGTAAATGGCTGTCACTCCACAGAGGGAAGAGTGACCAGTGGGGTACCACAGGGATCAGTGCTGGGACCGGTCCTATTCAACATCTTCATCAGTGACATTGCGCAGGATCTAGAAGGCAGAATTTCACTGTTCGCTGATGACACAAAGCTCTGTAACACAGTAGACACACCAGAGGGTGTAGACAGAATGAGAAGCACTTCAGAAACTTGAAGAATGGTCAGGGGTTTGGCAGTTGAAATTCAATGCAAAGAAGTGCAAGATAATGCATATGGGGCACAAAACCCTGGCACAATATATCAGTTGGGGGTGAGGATATAGCATGCACCAAGCAGGAAAGGATCTTGGGGTTGTCATCCTGATGACCTCAAGGTAGGGAAACAGTGTGACAAGGCAGCAGGTAAAGCAAATAGGATGCTGGGATGTATAGGCAGGGGCATCACCAGCAGGAAAGGGAGGTCATAATTCCGCTATACAAGACACTAGTGAGGCCCCACCTGGAGTACAGTGTACAGTTCTGGAGACCATACCTACATAAGGACATAGACAGGGTAGAGAAGGTTCAGAGGAGGGCAACAAAGATGGTGCATGGATTGCATCCCAAGTCCCTATGAAGACAGGTTGAAGGAACTGAACATGTACTCCTGGAGGAGAGGAGGAGAGGGGATATCATGAGACATACAAGTATCTTACAGGAAGAACAGGGTGCAGGAAAACACTATTTTTAAGTGAAAAAGATGATCCAGGACTAGACGGCATGGGATGAAGTTGGAAGGAGGACGATTCAGAGGAAACATGAGAAAGAATTTCTTCACAGAATGGGTGGTGGAGAAGTGGAACACCCTGCCAGAGGAAGTGGTGAGAGCTGAAACAATCATGGGATTTAAGAATGCATGGGATAGACAAAGGAATTCTAGAGGTCAGGGGTAAGGGGCAACAGACTTCTAGGAAAACAAACTGAACTTACAAGCTCAAATGGGCAGACTGGGTGGGCCATAGGCCCTTATCTGCCGACACTGTCTATGTATCTATGTACAGTGGTGTGAAAAAGTATTTGCCCCCTTCCTGATTTTCTCTATTATTGCATATTTGTCACACTGGATGTTTTCAGGTCTTTAGACAAAATGTAATATTAGATAAAGGGAACCTGAGTGAACAAATAACACGTGTTTTTTTTTTTTTATTTCACTTATTTAATGAAAAAAAGTTAACCAACACCAACTGGCACTGTGTGAAAAAGTAATTGCCCCCTTACCTTTAATAACTGGTTACGCCACATTTAGCTGCAATGACTGCAACCAAACACTTCCTATAATTCAATATCAGTCTTTCACATCGCTGTGGAGGAATTTTAACCCACTCTTCCTCGCAGAACTGCTTTAATTCAGTAACATTTGGTAGGTTTTGAGCATGAACTGCTCGTTTCAGGTCCTGCCACAGCATCTCTATTGGGTTTAAGTCTGGACTTTGACTAGGCCACTCCAAAACTTTAATTTTACTTCTTTTTCGCCATTCTGATGTGGACTTGCTTTTGTGTTTTGGATCATTGTCTTGCTGCATGACCCAACTATGCTTCAGCTTCAGCTGACGGAAGGATGACTGGACATTCTCCTTAAGAATTTTCTGGTACAGAGCAGAATTCATGGTTCCTTTAATTATGGCAAGTCATCCAGGTCCTTAGGCAGCAAAGCATCCCCACACCATCACACTACCACCACCATGTTTGACTGTTGGTATGGTGTTCTTACTGTGGAATGCTGTGTTTGCTTTACACGAGACATTATGGGATCCATGTTGTCCAAAAAGTTCCACTTTGGACTCATTTGTCCATAGAACATTTTCCCAAAAGGCTTGTGGATCATCCAGGTGCTTCTTGGCAAATGAGAGACGAGCATTTATGTTCTTCTTGGTTAGCAGTGGTTTCCGCCTTGCTACTCTCACATGAAGCCCATTTTGCCCAGTCTCTTTCTGATTGTGGAGTCATGAACACTGACATTAGCTGAGGCAAGAGAAGCCTGCAGTTCTTTGGATGTTGTTTTAGGATCCTTTGAGACTTCTTGGATGATTTACACTGTGCCCTTGGAGTAATTTTGGCAGGCCGCCCACTCCTGGGAAGGTTCACTACTGTTTCAAGTGTTCTCCATTTGGAGATTATGGCTCTCACTGTGGTTCGATGGAGTCCCAGAGCCTTAGAAATAGCTTTGTAACCCTTTCCAGACTGATAGAGGGCAACAAAATGTTTTCTGATCTTTTCAGGAACTTCCTTTGATCATGGCATAATGTGCTTGTTGAATCTTTGTGCTGGCAATGTGACTCTGATGGTAAGGGCCAAATAAGTGAGGTTTATATTGAGCAGGGCTGGCTGTAATCAAGCCTGGCTGTGTTCAATCAGCTGACTCTAATTATCCCTTTAATTGGGTTGATTTAACTAGGGGCAATTACTTTTTCACACAGTGCCAGTTGGTGTTGGTTAACTTTTTTCATTAAATAAATGAAATAAGTAAAAAAAAAAAGTGTTATTTGTCCACTCAGGTTCCCTTTATCTAATATTATATTTTGTCTAAAGACCTGAAAACATCCAGTGTGACAAATATGCAATAATAGAGAAAATCAGGAAGGGGGCAAATACTTTTTCACGCCACTGTAGCTAGAGCCAATAGGGTGGTAGGTGCGATCAAGTGACATTTTGTTAGTAGAAGAGTGGGGAGATCATGCCATTATACCATGCTGATGTTAGACCTATTTTGGAGTATGGATGACAGGTTTGGTGCCCATATAAGGTTAACATTATATCTAGACTAAAGAGAGTCCAGAGGAGAGCAGCCAAACTTGTGACTGAATTACACAACATTCCATGGGGTAAAGCATTAGAATTTATACACCTTACAACACCGGAGATTGCGGGGTGATCTACTGTTAATGTATGGCATTATTAATGACCCTTACTTACTGTACTTGATCAACTGAATCTGTCCTTCAAGTCTAAGGAAGTTAATACCAGAGGTCACCACCTACAACTGAAACCAGCAAGATTTAGAACAAATACTAGAAAGTATTTTTATTCAGTACGTACAGTGAATCCTTGGAATAGATTACCATCAAATGTGATTAACTGCACTAGTAAAAACAAGTTTAAGCATACGATGGACACATTTTTTGACGAGGGTGGTTCATTGCCACGCTATTAACATAAGACGCTATTATGGGCTAGTGGTCTTTTACGCTCCTAACAACCTTTGTGAACCTTTGTGACCAGTGATTACATCAGCGATCCTGAAAAGCTCCTTCTTTCAAACTCGTATGCCATTTGCCAGACGGAGCTTAGAAAATGTTGTGCTGAAAGGTACAAAATGGGGAGACTGGGGGGATGTAAGGTATCACTAGTGTCAGGTCCTAAAGAGCTACCAATAGTGCTCACCTTAACAACTGGAAAGTGATAATGCATAAATAGAATCAAGGACGGCAACTGTGATACGAAGCAGCTCCTACTAATAATGCTACATGCATGTGAGTACCTCATGCCACATTTCACCCCGGGGGTGATTAATACACCATTAACACATTAACCATTTACACACTGTGGTTCTCGAGAGAGGTAGCGGACAAGGTGAGAGCCAATAGAGCAGGTTTCAGGAAATATAAGGAGACTCAAAGGGAAGAGGACAGGGAGGTGTACCTAAGGGATCTATGGGAAGCAGGGAAGACTGTAAGGAGATGAAATGCACAGACTGAAGAAAGATTAGTGAAGGCAGTGAAGAAAGGGGACAAGGCATTCTACACGTACATTAGTGAAAGAAGGAAGACCGGGAGGGAGGGATTGTAAGACTCAATGGGGATAAAGGGGAGTGTACAGAGAGAGACATGGAAAAGGGGGAAATACTGAACAAATGCTCAGTATTTACTAAGGAGAAAAAGGGTCAGGGAGAGTTAGACACAAGTTCATCCATAGTGGAGAGAATCCTGGAAGAGCTCATAAAACTGAAGGTGGACAAAGAAATGGGGCCAGATGGCATACACCTGAGGATATTAAGGAAGCTGCAAAGAGAGTTAGCAGCACTTCTGGCAGCGTTGTTGACCTAGTAACTCAACACAGGAGTGGTTCCAGAGGACTGGAGGAGGGCATATGTAGTCCATCTACACAAAAGTGGTAGTATAGTGGAGGCAGGGAACTACAGACCAGTCAGCCTCACAGCAGTAGTGGGTAAGATCATGGAAGCACTGCTTAAAGAAAGAATAGTGGCACAGTTGGAATCCAGCGGCACCCAGGATCCAAGGCAACATGGATTCACAGCAGGAAGGTCATGTCAGATGAATCTGATAGATGTTTTGACTGGGTGACAAGGGAGTTAAATCGAGGTAGGGGTAGACGTCGTCTACCTCAATTTCAGCAAAACCTTCGACACCGTCCCACATAAAAGGCTGCATCACAAAATGAGTAGTCTGGGCATGGGACACAATGTGGTAAACTGGGTTAGGAACTGGCTAACAGACAAGAAAGGGTCATGGTAAATGGGATCCAATCAGGGGAGCGGTGATGACCGGAGGGGTACTGCAGGGATTAGTCCTTGGGCCAGAACCATTTAATATCTTCATTAGGGAAGCAGTATAGCATAGTGGTTAAGGGCCCTTAGTAAGTCAGTTAGCATCCTTGTGCTCCTAGGTCACACCTGGAAATAAGCTCTGGCTTAGTGTGCCTTTCCTGGTTAAACAATTTCCCCTTTCCCTTTCCTCTTTCATTAGTGACATTGGGGTAGGACTGGAGGGAAAGGTCTGCCTGTATGCAGATGACACCAAGATCTGCAACAGGGTAGATACCCTGGACAGGGTGGAGAGAATGAGGAGGGACCTGGGGAAGCTTGAAAAATGGTCAGAAGTGTAGCAACTGAGCAGAGTACAAAGACTGCAAGGAGGGCCAGTGGCATTCTGGGGTGCATAGCCAGAGGTATCACTAGCAGAAAGTGGGAGATCATGATGCCATTGTACAAAATGCTAGTGAGGCCTCACCTAGAGTACTCTGTGCAGTTTTGGAGGCTGCACCTTCGTAAGGACATTGACAGGGTGGAGGTGGTCCAGAAAAGGGTGACTAAGATGATACAGGGCTTGCACCAGAAAACATAAGGAGAGACTAAAGGACATCAATATGTACTCACTGGAGGAGAGGAGGGATCAGGAGGACATGACAGAAACATTCAAGTATCTTAAGGGCATAAACAAGGTGTATGTGCGAGACATCTTCCAATATAAGAGATGTACAAGAATGAGGAAGGTATGATATGAAATTGGAAGGTGGCAAGCTGAGAGGAAATGTGAGAAAGGTTTTCTTCATGGAGAGGGTGGTGGACTCATGGAATACACTGCCACAGGAGGTGGTGGGGCGAGCACAGTGGAGGGTTTTAGACATGCATGGGACAGGCATAAGGATACCTTAGAGGTGGGAAGGTAGGGTGAAAAGCCATTGACCAGTTAGGATTAGAGGCTACAAACTAATGTAGGGTTTTTGGCAGACTGGATGGGCCTGGTGGTCCTTAGTGCCAACAATTTCTACGTTTCTAGTAATACAAGACAGGGCAAGGGCAAGGCAAATTTTACTTATATAGCACCCTATCCAGGGGCTCAGAGCACTTAACAAACATAACAAAATATCCTAATTTCAATAAAACAATCCTACAGACAAAACACATTGTCAAAGAAAATTTTAATCCTTTTCAAATACGAATGTTTTTAAGGAGGCTTTAAAGGTCTCCACTGTTTTGGCTGCATGAATATATGGTGGAAAAGAGTTTCACAACAGCGGTGCAGCTGTATTGAATGCTCTCTCCCTGGATCTCTTGAGGTGGGAAGAGGGTACAACAAGCAAGCCAGCCTCAGCAGAGCATAGGGGAGTAGGAAACCAGGAGCTCTTTTACTCATTGTACCCAATATAGCTTCATTTGAAGTCTAAACCATCCCATTGCTTAACCTGAAACAAAATGGGTGACCAGGGTACAATGAGTTAAAGTAGTCAGGTCCTGAACCACATAGGGCCTTGTAAGTTAACAAGCATATCTTGGAGGTGATACTCTAACTCATACTGTAGGCAGCCAGTGCAGAACGCGCAGAACAGGAGTGACATGATCCTTCATTGAAGTACACGTCAGCATCCCGGCCACAGCATTCTGCATGCAATAGCAGTTGTTGACATATCAAACCTCCGGACAGCCCTAGGTACAGAGCATTACAGTAATCAAGTCTGCTGGTAGCAAAGGCATGGATGAATGTAGCCAGGTCAGCAGGCGTCAAGAACAGACAGATGCTGGCGATATTCCGGAGATGGAAAAAGCCAACTCTGATGACCAAGGACACCTGTTGTTTGAGGGTAAGATGGTAATCAAGAAAAACACCAAGATCCTTGAAAGCACTAATCACCAACAGGGGGCACTCATCGACTACTAGGGTGGGCAACCTCCTGTCAGTGAAGGTGTCCCCATGACCCAGCTCAATTACCGTAACCTTTGTCTTGCCAGGGTTGAAACATAGCCAGTTTGTGGACATCCAGTTGTTAATCCCAGCTGCACGCTGGCTCAGCATATCAGAGGTGGAAATGTTACCTGGGGCACAAGACAGGTACAACTGGGTACCATCCACATAGCAGTGAAATCTCAGATTGTACCACCAAATGATCTCTCCCAGCAGCAGCATACATATGCAGAACAATGGGGGGGGGGCCAAATGGAACCCTGCAGAACTCCACAAGGCAGCATGAAAAGTCCAGAGGAAAAATATCCAAGGACTACGCGCTATGATCTACTGGTTAAATATGAGCTAAGCCAGGGCAAAATTGTGCCGGTAATGCCTACACAGTTCTAAAAACAGTCCAAAAGCACCCCGTGATTCACCGTGTCAAATGCTGAAGACATGTCCAAGAGCACCAAGATGATATAGTGCCCTCGATCCCTTGCCATGAAGAGATCATGTGCCACCCTGACCAGAGCCATCCCAGTGCTGTGCTAGGGCCAAAGACCCGACTGGAGAGGTACATAGATGGACAAAGTCTCCAGATGCTCAACCACCTGGTCAACCACCAGCTTCTCAATAAGCTTCCCCAAAAAGGGAAGATTAGAGATGGGTCTACAGTTCAAGAGAATGTCAGGGTCTAAAGTTGGACTTTAAAGAAGGATCTCACTACAGCCTCTTTCAGAGTCACAGGAAAAACAGCTCTGCTCACACCACAGTGCATAGGAGTGTCCCCTAGAGATCCAGAGGGCAACAGAGAGGTTGCCCTCCCCAACCTCAGAACATTTGAAGCAGCAAGCTCTGCTCACACCACGGTGCATAGCAGTGTCCCCTAGAGGTCCAGAGGGCAACAGAGAGGTTGCCCTTCCCCACCTCCCAGAACATCTTAAGCAGCAAGCTCTGCTCACACCATGGTGCATAGGAGTGTCCCCTAGAGGTCCAGAGGGCAACAGAGATGTCACCCTCCCCCAACCCCCGGAACACCTGAAGCAGTAAGCTCTGGTCACACTACGTCACATAGGAGTGTTCCCTAGAGGTCCAGAGGGCAACAGAGAGGTCACCCTCCCTCACTCGCCGGAACATATGAAGCAGCAAGGTACGGACTTGGTTCGATTTGTGGAAGCCCTGAGCAGACCAAGGCCCTATTAAGCCAGCTGGGCAAAGTGTCTGGGCTTAGCGTCATTTTTATTTTTGAATCTTGGAGTGCACAGCAGGACTACCTGTCGGCGTATATGTGGAGATAGTCTCTCACTTATTCAGCACAACACTAATTTAGCATGATTCTGCAGTCTTCGGCTGGTACTTTAATTGATTCAGCTGGGCATGTTTTATCTTAAATGCAGTTCTACTTTATTAGTAAATGATACCTGCTTGTGCCTTGATTCCAAAGACAGAGTTGATACTGGTACTGCTAATATGGCATGTTTCTGCAGTCTCCGGCCGCTACTTTAATTAACTCAGCTGGGCTTCTTTAATCTTAAGTGCAGTTCTACTTTATTAGCAATTAATACCTGTTTGTACCTTAATTCCAAAAGTCAGAGGTGATACTGTTAGTGCTGTTTTCACTCATAGCAAGTGTAAGTGATTTAAATTCTAGTACGGCTACTTTAAATGCATATTTAGCCTGCTCTTAGAATCACAAGTGACTATTCAGGTTTAAAACTAGGAAGTAGAAGTGCTGATGGAACCTCGCTTGTAGGCCCGCATGCCCGCCCCTCCTGGTAGCCCATTCTAGAGTGTAAGAACCCTCCCCCAATAGAGCTGTATGTGTATATATAATCCTACCTCCTCTCCTGTTCCCTATAGCTCTGCTCATACTGCAGTGCAATGAAGTGTCCCCTAGAGGTCCAGAGGGCAACAGAGAGGTCACCCTCCCCCCCCTCGGAACATCTGAAGCAGCAAGGTATGGACTTGGTTCAATTCGTGGAAGCCCTGAGCAGACCAAGGCCCCATCAAGTCGATTGGGCAACGTGTCTGGCCCCGCTGACGCTGAGCATCAGTTCCCCACTGCCCCCGCCACCAGCCTTGGTGGATGCGCCCTTATATAGAGGGAATGGATAGCTTTTTAACCATTTAGCCAAGTTCTCCATCTGCAGCCTATACAAACTAACCACTAGAGGCAGCTCTAACATCAACTGCTGAGAACAGGGAGAATCTCTCTCTCTCTTTCTCTCTTTCTCTCTTTCTCTCTCTCTCACTCTCACTCTCACTCTCACTCTTAAAGAGGCAGCCAAAAATTTCAGCCATGTTGTATCTTAGGGCTGCAGCAAAAAACTATTCTTGGCACATATATCTCCTGGCTCTAATAACCCTTCTCCATCTGGCCGAAATCACAGATGGCACAACAACTAAACCCATGCCTGGAGGCATGCCTCCACCTAATAGTGCCTTACATTACAACTACGGGACAGTGGAGCATCAGACTATTGTATCCAGGTTTCTCTGGTGGTTTACTCTCCATGCCAAAATGACACAGCCACCCCCGGCAACGCCGGAGGTTGCATTGGCCCTGATGTGCTCATCTCCCTCAAAAAACACTCTCAAAATCACAGCATCACAAAGCAAAGACAGTCCAGGATCATATAAAAATGGAGGAAACACTACCTCTCCAGGATAGTCATCATCCTCCTACTGATCTCAGGGAACATACACCCAAACCCTGGACCGAATGGCAATAGTAACCCCCCATCCTACAGAGATGCCTAGAAATTGCATCAATCAATATAGGGAGTCTTCTACCAAAGCTTTCCCAATTCCAGGTCTGGGTTGCAGTCCATCAACCAGACATCATCTCACCACGGAAACGTGGCTTTCACAAAAACTCCTGATTCCTGTATCTCGCTAGAGGGCTACACCACCTTCTGGCAAGATAGGTTAAACAAGTGAGGGGATGGGTGTCTGGTCTATCTGTAAGAAAATAAGTGGCCAGATTATGCCAAAGAGTGTTAACACAAAAGATGCCCAATTTCTTACCATCAAGCTGTCAATCGGCCGGCAAGGTAAAACAATGTCCCTGACTACAGTCTACATACCCCCCAGTCAGGGAGCACTAGGGCTTGACCTGTTCTTCAACCACTATAGCAAGCTAAACAAGGACTGGGAGCAGATCATCATAGGGGACTTTAACACAAACTGGCTAGCACAGGATACTGTTAACACTAGGGACAAAATACATGGTCTCTATCTTACGCAGATGGTTATGCAGGCAACAAGGTGGAACTACCGCACCGGCAAAAGCACTCTTATTGACTGGCTTCTTGCAACCAACCCTGAGCATATCAAAAGCGTCTTTGTCCTACCCGACACCTTACATGATCACTCACCTGTAGTCTGCAACTGGACAAACAAGGGCCCTAAAGACCCGCTGCAGCTCACTAAAAGCCAGTATCTCAAAAAGGGACAAGTGAGTAATTTCAAAAAGTACCTGAAGAATGCAGACTGGCCCCCCTTAGATGGCTGCAATGATGCCAATAATGCTCTGGACTACCTCATAACTACCTTCAACAATGCGTGCAACCCATTTGCCCCGGTCAGAACTGTTAAAATAAAAGGGGCCATTAACCCCCTGGCTCACAGGACCGCTCATTGCTCAGATGAAACAACATGACAATCTCTGGCATACTGCCAGAGAGACAGGCAGGCAAACTGACATCACGGCCTGTAAAATGGCTAGGAATAAATGCACCTGCATACTAAGACAGGCCAAAGCTTCCTATTACAAAGAACAGCTGGAGAAAACCTGGGGTAATGGCAGCGAATTTTGGAAAACCATTAGGTCCCTCTCTGGTAAAGAATCCAGAGCTCCACCAGATCCAATAGTCACTGCATCTGGTGCTTTACAGCAACCTCTAGATCTGGCTAATGCCTTAAACAAGGCCTTCACAGACCTCAGCTCTGTACTCCCCCCCCCTGAATTTCTCCAGTCCTCTCCAGCCACGGATCCCATAGACCCAAACCCACCTCTATCACATAGAAATGGTCAACCACTTTTCTACTTCAGGCAAATCATGAGGCCATAGACCTTTAAATATGTTAAAAGGATTCTAAATAAAACTAGGATTGGCAGTGACTCACTAGACATTAAACTGCTTGCGCTCGCTCTGGAATAACTTGCCACTCCACTAACCAAATTTCTTGTGAACTGGAATCTTCCCAGACAGGTGGAAGACTGCCCCAGTCACCTCTGTGTTTAAGAGCGGTGACAGAACTGATATGGGGAACTATCACCCTATCTCAATACTACCCCCTCTCTCAAAAGCATAGGAAAGGGTCATCTCTGATCAGCTCACTGAATATCTAAACAAGTACAATCTGCTTTGCCCTCAGCAACATGGCTTTCATTGCAAGCACATCACCATCACCACCCTTATCGACTTTACCTCCCACGCATACGAAGCCCTTGATTCAGGAAAAATAGTGGGGTCCATAGTTATAGACCGCACAAAAGCATTCGACACTGTTAACCAATCCTGCTAAGACACCTATGGACCCTGGGACTGTTAGTAGATACCATCTCCTGGTTCAACAGCTACCTACCATGCAGGATGCAGAGTGTCAGGACAGGGGGTGTAACCTCTGATCCCAGAAAGGTAACCCTAGGAGTCCCACAGGGCTCAATCCTAGGACCTCTTCTCTTCAGTATCTTCATAAATTCCCTTCCTAAAACTTGTCCTGCTAAAATGCTGCTGTATGCAGATGATTCAGTGATCTCAGTTCCAGGCAGCAACTCCTGTGAAATCTCTAAAAACCTACAGAGTAGCTTTGTCATGCTAGAAGCGTGGTTCTCCCAAAATCAACTCCTACTGAACTATACTAGGCATCCTCTACAGGCATTAGCAAGCCATGAATCACAAGGCTCAAACTAGTTACTCGAAGCTCTATACTGTCTACAACTACGCACTAATCATTTACAATGCTGCCACTGACTCAGCCTTAAAAAGAGTTAAATTACTGGCCAACAAGGCCTGCCGCCTGGTCCTTGGCACCAACCAGTATACCCATACTTGCACCCTTTACTCTTCTACAAGTTGGCTCCAGCTCCACCTCAGGACAAAATATCAGGCTTGCATTATGGGTAAAAAAGCCCTACTAGGTCTCACGCCCGACTCTACTGCTGCACTGTTTCAGCGATACCCCTCCTCAAAGGTCACTAGAGGAACGGCTAAGGGAGCGCTCCATGTCCCATTTAAAAGAACATGCTTTGCTCAGCGGTCACTCTCCTACCGTGGCCCCACTTAGTTTAACGAACTCCCTACTACCACACTGGAGCACTCAAAAATTGGCCCCTTTAAAAGAGACATGCTAACCCTTTTGGCACAAAATAACCAATGTGACTGCAACCACTAAATGCAGGTGGCCATCACCACCATGATATATTCCCCCATCCCACCCCACCCAACTTCCCCTGTTGTCCTGCACCTCCCTGACAAAGCTCTTGGGTGGCCATCCCCCTCTCCTGCACCACCCCTCACCCCTTTTTCAACCCATGACAAAGCTCCCTCAGGCTACTCCTCCCTAACTTTGACTTGATTCCTTGATGCCTTTTTGTGGATTCAACAGTATTGTAAACCACGTGTCAGAATGCACTTCCAGTACCTATACAATATAGGCAATGCAACAGTCTACTCACCTGCTTGTACAGCCTGTCAGTATTCTGTCTTCCTGCAATGGTCATCAAACTACCTCTGTAATTTTGTCTCTTGTCCTAATGTAATGGAACCTTGTAATTTGTTGTCTGTTTGTTCTACCTGACAAGGAACCTTTGTAAAAGAGCCTGTTGGCTCAAAGGTGTTAATCTGCAACTGAAATAAACAAATAAATGAATAAATAAATAAAAAAACACCCTCACTTAGAGACCCATTAATGATTTCCATGAACACTGGGTACAGGAACCCCAAGCAGCTAATAACAAACCACGTTGGACCGGGTCCAGGGCACAGGTGGGGGACACATGCTGGAAAGCACCTGGAGAACCTCTTTATCAAAACCAGTCCTTAGACATATCTTATTGCTTAACTGTTTTAACCTACTTGTTTGTAATAACTTGCTCTTTTTCTATAATTATGTCTTGTAATATATTTCTTTACCTTTGCTGCTGTATATCATTATTTCCTATTTATACCGTTGTATCCACTGATTGTAAATTGTATACTATCCATTGTCTTGCATCTTTTGTAATCACTGTATTTTTTCCATACTGTTAGTGTCCTAACCAGGACCTCCTTGCAAATGAGCATTGCTCAATGGAGCTTTTCCTGGCAAAACAAATAGATAAAAATAAAAAATTAAAAAATACTCCTTACACATTTTCTCACCCTTATTGTTGAAGCATTCCTTCTAGCCGTCACTAAATCCTTTACTTGTTTAAAAGACCAGCTGGGCATTTTGTGTTTGTGTAGCTTAACAATTATACATATACAAGAGTCCATAACATCCTTTATTGCACCTTTTACTATTTTGCATTTGCCTTCCACTCCTGTCGCCATACCCAGTTCCTCTATCTTGTCTCTAATCATTAACCTCCTACGACCATAATCTACCTTTTTAAAGATCAAGTACTACTGCCTTGGATCCTGATCGATATTGTCCTGCTTCCAGCTCAAACCCAATTATATGGCAGGATGGATTCTCCATCTCCAGCATCGCTGATTGACTGCTGTAGATAATGTGACTTCCCAAGAAAGTGTGTGCTTCCTGTACAAAGTGTTGCATCATGACATTGAAGTGCTGAAGGAAAACTAACTTTGGACCTGCTTCCCTATGTCCAAATTTCGTCCTGTTCACCAATTTCAGATTTTGCATAGGCTCATACTTTATTGATGGTGTACTACTGTAGCTGTAGAGAAGATCTCAGTGGTGTCAAAGCCCTGTTGCTACCAGTGGGTGTCACTGTGAGTGTCGGTACAAGAACACTAATACAATGAAAGTTGCTTATTGCATATACAGTACTACATTGCATATTAAGGACATTTCTTATGTAGTTACAACCTTGATTTCTGCAGTAATATGCAACCTACATATTAGTGACAAACTGGTGGTAAGGATTTTACACAAACAGTTCTATTTGCTGCCCTGTGTGCTCACTGGCTCTGTATCTTACTTTCTTACAATGTTCTGTGTGTCATTTCAGTCACGCACTGTAATCTCCTGGGGTGCACATGAAAATGGGAATTGTTTTGTCTAGTGCACTTATCTTGTAAACAAAAACTAAATAAATAAATAAGATGCAAAGTGGGTTGTTCAGAGTACAGGAGCCATAGTCGGCAGCTGTGGGGGAAGATTTTAGGAGTGTCACAGCCCCACTGCCAGCAGTGGATACTAACACTACAGATATACAGAACAAAAAAATATTGGAAAACTGAATGAAACTGTAGACTATATTTGGATGGATAAGAATGATATAAACCTACCCCACAAAGAGGTCATAGTAGGAGCTGTTAACTGGATAGGGCTGAGTGGTGGCATAACACCTGTCCAACAGCAGACGGAACCTGCAAAAAGCAGAGAGGCACACAATGTCAGTAATAACTTGTTCAGTTACTGTTGCTCCAGTCCAGTAGGAATCCCATCCTTCTATAATCAAAAACTGTCAACATCAGTGGGGACTCTGACAAATTCAGAATGTCTGAGCTGCTCCACCTTTGGCCTAGTGAACTGGTGAGCTGGGTATAACGCACTAAGGTGCTGAGAATGTTTTTTCAGGTGCAGCCTGGGCTTCCCTACATACTTTGATGCAGTTTGTGCTAGTAAAAGTTGAGGAGCCAACAGTACTGGAGGCTGAAGCCTTTTGTTTTTTCACAGGTTCAGGTACAGTGTGGGGCATGATGAATACAGAGCTGTTTAAAGGTGAGGGATGGACAACAGTGAAGACTAAAATGTTCAGTAACAGGGGTGTTCTTTGCACACACACTGATTAATTTGGTGTTGTTGAAGGGTGAGGGACTAACAACACTTAAGGCTGAAGCCCTCTGTTACATAGAAACATAGAAATTGTCAGCAGATAAAGACGTCCAGGCCCATCTAGTTGGCCTGTAAACCCTACACTTGTTTTTTACGGCCTCTGACCCTACCTGGCCAATGGCTTTTCAGCACTTTTTCCCACCTCTAAGAGGATCCATGACATGACGGTGACAACTTTTTTCCTATGCAACACTACAGTGATGGATTTACGATGATCACAAGTTGTGGTTGGCATAAATCTGTCAAGAAGCCCCCCACCAACCCCTCATGAAGGGCTTTGCGCCCCACACCTCCTGTAACTAAGGATTATCAACTCAAAGTCAGAGTTGATTTAGAGAGGGGGGCAAACCCCAGAGAAAGCAGTGCCGAGGTCCCACGGGTACATTACAGTGGCATTTCACAACAAAATGTCGCTGTAGAATTGGCATACACCTCTAAGGTTCGCTTATGCCAGTCCCAGGCATGTTTAAATACCTCCATTGTGGTTGCTCCCACCACCTCCTGTGGCAGACTATTCCATGTGTCCACCACCCTCTCCGTGGAGAAAAACTTCCTCACATTTCCACTTAACCTGCCACCTTCCAATTTCATGTCATGTCCTCTCATTCTTGTACTACTCCTGTACTGGAAGATGTTGCCCCCCCCCCCGCACCTTGTTTATGTCCTTAAGGTACTTGAATGTTTCCATCATGTCACCCCAATCCCTCCTCTCATCCAGTGAGTACATGTTGAGGTTCTTTAATCTCTCCTCATATGTTTTTCTGGTGCAAGCCCTGCACCATCTTTGTCACCCTTCTCAAACTACTGTAAATAGAAGGTAGGCTCCCCCACAGAAAAAGATCAATTTAGTGCTGTTGAATGGTGAGTTACTGACTGCATTAAATGCTACAGCTCTCTGTTAAAGCCAGGTACAGTATGGTATAAGGTTCACTGCACTCTGAGCAAGGAGACTGACTGACAAAATGGAGTCCTGTGCACTCTCGGGTAAATTCTGTGCATGTGAAATGTTAAGGACTGACAGCACTGTACAGTACTTCAGATTGAACGTCTCAGGTTTTCTGTAGAGTGAGGACAGAAATAGTGCAGGTTTCCCTATAAGTTGTGGAGAATGACATTGTTGGTCAAAGGTGAGGGATAGATGTCAATAGAGAACTAATTCCTCAGTTTTTCTACAGGGCCAAGTAAAGTGTGGGGAAGTTACACTGCAAGCTTCTAATAAGCTGTTATAAACCTAGTGCTTGGGAAAAGCAAGGGTTTGCCAGCACTGGAGACTGAAGTTCAGAGAGGCAGGTATTGTGTGGGAAGGTACAATTCAGGTTTCCCAAAACTGTGTTGAACTTTGTGTTGAAACGTGAGAGACTGACTTCAGTTATCCATGCAGTAAGGTAAAGTGTTGGGCAGACACAGTGCTGACTTCCTGGTTGACTGCGATCAACGTAGCAATGGTACAGGGAGATGGAAGAACAGCACTGGAGACTTGGCACAGGTTGTATTCCTGTGGTACTTTTTAGTAAAGAGTATAAGTTGGGGAGAGAAGGTGGATATATACACTGGAAGGAAGGTGGGATACATGATAGGGATGATGGCAGAGCGGGTATGCCCAAGGATTGCTCAGCTAGTACAGGCGGTTGGGGGAACCCCATGTGATAATCCATCTAGGAACAAATGACCTAGCTGGAGAAAGGCTGGGGGTGCTCCAGGAGAGGTTCACAGAAGTAGGGAGGATCTATACGGAAGGGGGGAGTGGCTGGATCGGTAGCCTCCTCTGATGTGTTGGCAGTATCTAGAGCCAGCATAGTTAGGATGAAAAGAGTAGAGGAGTTCAATGGCTGCTGGGTGAGTGGTGCAAGGAGGAAGGCTAAGGTTGCATAATTGGTTGGGAGGGTAACCTGGCATGACAAATCCCTTTCTGCAACAGACATGCTGCACCTCAGTAGAGGGGATTAAAGGGTTCTTTGGGACAGACTGGAAGGGTACATAACTAAGCACCTTAATTTAAACAGATGGGTGGGCAGAATGGGTGTTTGGCCCCAGAGACTCCAGGAGGAGGAGGAGGAGGCTGGCAAGCCCCCCGCCCCCACCCAATCTGGCAGGTAAAATTGGGAGTAAGGTCTGGGGTGAGAGCACAAGGGGGAGTAGAGGACAGGGAGAAGGAGTAGGCAAAGGACAGTATGAGGGCAGAAAATCAGGCTAGAGGGGAGAGAGTCTCAGATTTATGGTCCCTGAACACAAGAAGCTTAGCAAACAAGATGGATGACCTGGAGGCGTTGTTGGCAGAGAGAGGTGTGGACATTTTGGCAGTCACTGAAACATGGGCTACTCTAATCCAACCCTGGTCAGTAGCAGCTGAAAACCATTATCACATGAGGGATATTCAGTGGCCTACATGAAATAAGTTGTGGTGGTCTTAGTACTGTTCTTTGTGGGCAGGTAGCCACAACACAAAGCCACCAACACAATTAGACCTAATTGGCACCTTTGTTTGCACTTTGAAATGAAATGACAAGGATTAAAAGGGCATAGAGTTGGAGTTAACCTTTTACCCTAAAAGGAGCCAATCAGCAGAGAAGCTGCACCTCCAGCAGCTGTGCCAACTAATCGGGTTGCAGCAGGAGGAACCAGGAAGCAGACTGGGTATTTAAACAGCCCAGTGATTCTGTGGTGCCAAGTGAAGGGATTTGCTTGGCACACTGGTGACCCGGGTTCACTCCCCAAGCCCGGGTACCAGGAGCGGAGACCAGCAGGGAGGGAGTGAAGAGCTTCCATTGGACGCTTCCCTCCCAGGGGGGTGGGCAGCCTGTTGCACCTGTTGGTGGATTGGAAATGTACTTGGTGATGCACTGCTCCAACGCACCACCATACATCTCCACTCCAGGGTGTCCCATATTGGTTCAGCTTGAGAGGTGGGAGGGTTGAGAAAAATGAGAAAAAGATGGCCTCTTATGCCCCCCCAGATGATGGCGGCCCACCTCTCCATTGCTACAAAGCCCAGGGCAGCCCCTAGCTGCAACCTCGCTGTCCCCAGAGAAGACGGTAGTATGTATGCCTTTGGGCGCATGACAGTCTCCCCTCCCAGTCGTGACCATGGGAGGTGAGCCCCCCACCCGGCAAAGGGATACGTCTGGTCAATCAGGGGAGGTGTGATGAGAAGCAGTAGATGGTGACCAGGAGAGAGTGGAGAGATGGTATGAAGGCTTGGGTGCCTGAAGCAGTGGGTGGCTGAGTTGGCGAAGGGGGAAAAAAGAGCTTAATACAAAAAAAAAACAAAAAAAAAAACAGCCCAGCTTCCACATCCACCTCACAAACAGCTATAGTTGTGGCTGGAAAAGATTCCACACCCACAGCCTGCACCGTCGGATGAACACCGTCCCCAGGATATTGAGAAACACCAGAGGAATGAAGCTAGAAGCTCCAGGAAGTTTCTCAAAATGGAAATCAGCAGAGAAGCTGTACTTCCACCAGCCATGCCAACCAATCAGGTTGCAGCAGTAGGAACGAGGAAGCAGGTAGAGGTTTACTAAAGGGCTTGAGCACCAAACAGCTCTCCACTCACAGCTCTTGCACTAAGGACCCCCACCAAGGACAGCAGTGATTGCAGTCTGCCCCATAGTCAGCCCAGGAGACAGCCGACAGCTAGGGACCCTGACCAATAGGACCTCAGGTAAAGGACTATATTGCTGCGGGGAGATAAAGAGGTTGGGGGTGGGAACTTGCAATGCAGCTGTATCTGGGTAATGCTGTGTTTGTGGAACTAGGGGCCTGCTGGATAGTATTGCTGTGTAGCTGAGAGTGCAAAAGCTTGCCAGTATGTAACCCTAGAAAGTAATGAGCAGGGGGAGGGACTTGCTGGAATTTCCACAGTGACACTGCAAGTGTAGGGATGGGATAATAACAGTGTGGGGGGTAAGGGGCTTGCTGAAATTTCCACAGTGACACTGTAAGTGTAGGGACGGGATAATAACAGTGTGGGGGGGTAAGGGGCTTGCTGGAATTTCCACAGTGACACTGTAAGTGTGGGCAGGATAATAACTGTGTGGGGGGTAAGGGGCTTGCTGGAATTTCCACAGCGACACTGCAAGTGTAGGGACGGGATAATAACAGTGTGTGGGGGGTAAGGGGGCTTGCTGTAAAGTGTTGTGTAAGTGTGAGGGTGCAGACTGGCTGGTAAGTAATTCTGGGAAGCAGTGGGAGTGGGTATGTGCTGGAAATTCATTGTTGTTTAACTGTGGGTGAGGAAACAAGCTAGAAATTCTCTTTGGGTGACAGTGAGTGGGGCAAGGAGGCTTGCTTGAAAGAGTCATTGAGGGAGGGGGAGTGTGGGAATTTGCTAGGTATTCGTTTTAGATAACAGGTGGGCAGCCTGCTGGCAACTATTCAGTGTGGGCTGGAGTGAGGGGACACAGGAACCTAACGATAGGTGAAACTCCAGTCCTCCCAGTAAAGCTGCCCACTTTCAATATGCTATTTTTATGTTCCTTCAAGAAGTCTTTTAACTGCTACCCATACTTTTTTATCTGTGACTTAAGGGTTGGGGCCTCATCTTAGAGTGTTCCCCATTCCTCCTGCCCTTTCTTTTCTCTGCTATTTTAGCCCTCCCCTCTTCTTTGACTGTTTCTGTATAAGCATGTTTTTTTTTCTATGAGCATGTTAGTTACCTGTTGTAATTTGTTCATTTTGTCTATTACTGCAATTATGTACTGTATTGGCTATGTATTTATTTTATATACCAGTTGCAATTATGTCATACCAGTTGTCCTCGCTTATCTGACTGTATTATGTTTCTATCTCAGCATTTTTGTACTATATTACCTTGTCACATTGTGTTGTACTATGTCCAGGTCCACCTTGTGAATGAGTTCATCTCAATGGTGTTTCGCCTGGTTAAATAAAGACTGATTGATTGATTAATGTAGTGTAAAGGAATAAAAGGAATTCAAAGGGCTAAAATAACAGAGAGAGTAGGAAGTACTGGATGATGGGAGTGGTGCAGTACAGTGGATGTGGGGCAGTAGTCTTCAGGGAGACCTTCTGGAGGCTACGTTGCTTCCCCAATTGCACACATCTCACTAGGCTAAGGGAGAAGGGTGCCAGACTCAAGGCCGAGTTGGCTTGGGTTCGGAGGACCTACTCCCCCACCCAGGGACCACATTGTCTGCCACAGTTACCTCAAAGGTTGCCAAGTAGGAGGAGCAGCTGGACAACAGTGGGCTCAGGGAGGGTAAGGGTGGTGGAGCACAAGCCCATCCCCCATCCGGTACCACTACAAAACTCCTACCCCCCACCAGCCAGGTGGTAATGTCCCATAGAGGCAGCGGAAGTAGTGACCAGGGTAGATGAGGGGGTCCTCCATAGTAGAGACCCCAAGGGAGGGGGAGGCAGAGAACCCCAGAAGAGAGGAGGAAGCAAATCCTGGTGGGGGCTTCCATAGTGAGGGGATACAGTGTGGGCAGGTAGGGATGAGGAGAGGGAGGTTAGGTGCCTTCCTGGTGCCATGGCTCAGAGGGATGAAAAAAGGATCCAAAGGATCATTGGGGCAGCAGGAAGGAAGGGACAGCTGGAAAGCATTGTCCATCTGGAAACTAATGACCTGGCTAGGGATGAGCCAACAATAGCTCAGGAGGAGTTCAGGGAATTGGGGGAGGGGTCCTAGGCAATTAGCATGATCTGTAACCTTCTCAGAGGTGCTACCTGTCTGCGACACGAGGGAGAACAGGATTCTCTGCACCGGGAACTTCAGCACATGGGTAAAGGAATGGTGCAGAGAGGAGGGATTCAAATTCATTGGGTACTGGGGACCCACCGGGGGGATGAAAGCCTGTACAGCGGAGACAGCCTGCATCCATCAGGAGGGGAACTGTGATCCTCAGTGAGCAGTTTAAATGCTACATTGGTGAGCATTTACACTAACCTAGGTGTGAGACAGAATGAGACAGGAAGACATAAACTGTCCCCTCGCAGGCTTACAAGGTCAGTAGTGGGAATCCAGAGGGACAAAAATTCCAAAAGGAACCAACTAACGTACGAATCCAGGGGGTAGAAGGAAAGGGAGATAGTGAGAAGAATAGTGGAGGAAATAAGGGAGGACAAAGGGGTAAAATGGGGGGGGCAGTACAATCTGGAGAGCTATGTGTGAAAATGCTGGAAGTCTGGGCAAAAAGATTACAGACTTAGAGGCCACCATGGCAGAAGCTGACCTGGACATATTTGCAATTACTGACTCCTGGTGCAATGAAAACCAGGACTGGGATGTAGCCATACCAGGTTATGCTCTATTCAGAAGGGAAAGGGTAAGTAAAAAGAGGGGAGGAGTGGCTCTTTATGTGCGAGAAAACATAAAAGTTATGGAAACACAGGGGGAGCAGGGAAGAGCAGTGGCACTGTGGGTCACCCTGGACACATGGAAGGGGCTGCTATTTGCACAGGAGTGATCTACAGGCCTCCAGCACAGAGGGGAGAGGTGGATAAGGGTATGTTGGAAGCAAGCCAAAGGATGTCAAGAAAGGGGGAAGTATTGCTG
Source organism: Neoceratodus forsteri (assembly GCA_016271365.2). Lineage (NCBI taxonomy): Eukaryota > Metazoa > Chordata > Ceratodontiformes > Ceratodontidae > Neoceratodus > Neoceratodus forsteri. The sequence goes on along the minus strand of CM028133.1, from coordinate 64,931,710 downwards.
GTGGGGGACTTAATCTACTGGATGTGGACTGGAGCCTCCCAACTGCAGCAACAGTTAGAAGTAGGAACGCCCTGGGCTCCCTGCAGGGGGCATTCCTCAGGCAACTAGTCAAAGAACCCACTCATAGCGGGGCAACACTGGACCTGGTACTGGCAAACGGGGACAGTGTTGCTAACATCACGGTGGGTAGCCACCTTGGGACCAGTGATCATCATATGATGTGGTTCAATATAAGAACTGGGCCAGAATCAAAGCACACTAAAATGGGGGTCCTGGACTTCAGGAGGCCCAATTTTAAGAAAATGGGAAAAAGCCTCACGGATGCCCTAGCAGGGATAGGGAAACTGGGTGTAGTCGAGGAACGGTGGGCAAAAATAAAGGAGGACATTGAGAATGCAACAAACCTCTGTGTCAGGCAGCTTAACAAGGGCAAGTGGAAAAAGAGACTGCCATGGTTCTCTAAAGAAGTAGCAGAGAAAGTAAGGGCAAAAAAGCTAGCATTTACAAGGTACTGTACTGTACAGATGATGCAGAAGAAGAAGGAGGATCGGAAGATACATCAGTAAAAACAAAGGAAGGCAGAGGAAGCAGTTAGGAGCACCAAGGCACAAACAGAGGAGAATATTGCTAAATCAGCAAAGAAGGGGACTGAAACATTCTTTAGGTATATAAGCAAGAAGAGGAAGACTAAACGAGGGATGGTGTAGAAGAGGACCATAAAAAATAGACATATTGAACCAATACTTTTGTTCAGTATTTAGAGAGGAAGGTGTAGGTAACAGGCCACAGATAAGGGACAAGGGCATTAAAGTAAGGGGGGTGGACACTTGTCCTTTTACAGAAAGAACCCTCATGGAACTAGCACAACCAAAAGTGAACAAGGCAATGGGACCTGACAAGGCACACCCTAGGATACTAAGGGAGCTCAAGGAAATGCTGGCTACAGCTCTGACAGCCTTGCTCAACCTACCACTAGATGGGAGGGGAGTTCTGGGGGACTGGAGGAGGGCAGATGTGGTCCCACTTCACAAAAGTGGTGTATGGGAGGAGACAGGAAATTACATACCTGTGAGCCTGACTTCGGTAGTGGGTAAAGCAATGGAATCACTGCTGAAGGAAAGGATTGGGGAATACCTTGTGACCAGAGAATCACAGGATCCAAGGCAGCATGGTTTCGCAGGGGGAGATCTTGCCAGGGAAGTGGATCAGAGCAGAGCAGAGCCTGGATGTAGCCTACCTGGATTTGAGTAAGGCCTTTGACATTGTTCTACACAGAAGACTGCTGGGCAGCTTAAAAGTGGGTCCAAAAGTAGCAAAATGGTTAAGTAGTAGGAGAAAGGAGGTTATACTGTCACTGGTAAGACCGCATCTAGAGTATGGAGTTTAGTACTGGTGCCCTCACCTCAAAAAGGACATTAACCTACAGGAGAAGGTCCAGAGGAGAGCTACAAAGATGATAGTGGGTCAGCAGGATAAGACACATGAGGAGTGGTTGAGGGCACTGAACATGTACTCCCTGGAAGACAGGAGAGAGACAGAGAGAGAGAGAGAGAGACAGACAGACAGAGAGGGGACATGATTGGGTAATTCAAGTACTTGAAAGGGATAAAAAAGGTTGATAAGGAGAGTCTCTTTAAGCTGAGTGACAACCATAACACGAGGGGGCACAGTCTTAAGCCGGAGGGTGAAGGTTTAGGAGGGAGGTCAGGAAGCAATTCTTCACAGAGAGGGTGGTGGACACTTGGCATGCACTGCCAGAAGAGGTAATCTCAATGAAGACAGTGGGCAGTTTTGAGAGAAGCTGGGCTAGGCATGGGGAAGGTAAGGATGATGGGTGGGGATGGGAGGAGTGGGGAGGAGGGCAGGACATTATCTCAAGCTATGGACCCTGCAATATGAGCAGACTTGATAGACCAAATGCCCTTCTTCTGCTGGCTTCTTCGTATGCCCATATGTAAAAAGCTGGAATACTGGCCAAGGGTTTGGCAACTGGGTTTCAATGCAAAAAAGTACAAAATCATGCACTTGGGGCACAGTAACCCAGGGGCAAAGTATCACTTGGGCAGGGAGGTATTGGCAACCACAAAACAGGAAAGGCACCTGGGGTAATCATTTCTGATGAACTGAAAGTAGCAAAGCAGTGTGATGAGGCAGTGGAGAAAGCTAGCAGGATGCTTGGGTGCATAGGGAGGGCCATCATCAGCAGAAAGAGGGAGGTAGTGTTACCCCTGTATTGCATCAATGGTGAGGCCTCACCTAGAGTACTGTGTCCTCTTCTGGAAGCCCCATCTCCAGAAGGACGTAGACAATGTGGAGGTGGTACAGAAGAGGGCAGCCAAAATGGTGCAGGGCCTGCATCAAAGGCGCTACGAGGAAAGACTCAAGAAATTAAATATTTACTCTCTAGAGGAAAGAAGGGAAAGGGGGGACATCATAAAAGCATTCAACTACCTCACAGGTATTAATGAGATACATGAGGGGTAGCATTTTACATAGAAAAGGATGCTTGAAGATGAGGATTCATGCTATGAAGCTGAAGGGGGGGGACTTCGAGGAGATGTGAGGAAATACTTCTTCACGAAATGGTGGTGGACACCTGGAACAGCCTCCCAGTGGAGGTGGTGGTGGGTGCTAAAATGGTAACAGGATACAAGCATACATGGGATAGGCACACGGGGATCTTAGAAATAAGGCAGGGGGGGGGCCAAAGATTGAGTAGGGTCTGCGGTGGCACTGCAGGTAGAGCAAATAGGGCAGACTAGGTGGGCCAAGAGGTCTTTATCTGCAGACAACTTCCATGTGTTTATGTTTCTATGTTAGCCATGTGGTGGTCACTGCATGACTGAACTGAGGCACACAGGGTGGGGGAAGTGTGGGAAACTTGCACTGGTATTCCCCATTCTGTATCTGTCATATGAAAAAACAAGATGATTTCAGTTTCTAGTGCAGTCAATCTGAAACTTTTTACAAGCACTTAACTTATACAAAGAAAACATGTAAAAGAAAATGAGGCACACTTTGTGGTAATCTACCCAACTTTGTATATAATCTTCTTCTATATTTATTTATTTATGACTTTGATAACCGGGTGAGTGCACTGATCCCAGGGACCGTTTTCAGGTACGACCCGGGCCATAACACATGGTGCAGGGTGACAGTGGAGTACAAGGTAACAGTAATACACATGAAACAGATTTGATACAAGCAACAAAAGGTAAGCACAATATACAGGTTTGATGCAGAGGTCCATTTGAGAACAGTGAATACAAGGTTTCAATATCGGACATGAGGAGATTTGGTACAAAACAAACAAATCATAGGCACAGTGTACAATGTGACACTGCATCGTCCAGTGAGCAAGCAATACACAGAATACTCAGTAAAAAAATACATTTAATTTCTGAGTGGGTCTTTACGGAGCGCTCCTATAGCACTCAGTCGGTGGCTAGCTGTGGCGGTGAGAGGTGGACTGTTCCAGTTGCAGGCTGGGATGGGTGGGAGGGATGGGTGGACTGGCATGGCTGGGTGGGGGGCCACTAGACTACCAGGAGCATATTGGTTGTTACGCATTTGCAGCCCGGCGACTTGAGTCGGGGCACGCATGGGTGGGGGGATGATAGTGCCGCCCTGCGCAGCATTTTACAACATTTTACAGCATTTCACAACAGGGGAATCAGGGGGCTGGGGGTTGGGGCAGCCCTGTGGGGCATGTAACTTAGGCATGAGGGGGGGCAGTTGGTGTGGGAAGCCCTGTGGGGCCATTACTGTATGGGGGCATGTACAGTACAGGGATCGGGTGGGATCGTTCTGTGATGCTCAGTGGGGCAGCAACAGGGGTGGTCTGGGCATGGGGAGCGCACATGGACCGGGTTCTACAGGACCCTCTGAGGACGGATGTAAGTTGCACCAGCTAATTGCAGTTGTAACTTACGTTGCCAGTTTTCCTCCAGAGCTCTTGTAGAATCCTGACATTGGGGACTTTGTTGCTGCCCTTCTGGAATGGGGTGCAACTGCTGCCTTAAACCCCTAGTGCCATGTCGCAGGGTGTTTATGGTGAAACTGCCGGCGTAACAGTTGCTCAGAGCAAGTGTCGTAGGCCACTTAGTAGACTAGCATAAGTCACAACTGCTGGCGTAAGTCGCTACTTGTGCCATTCTACTTGGCACAAGTGCTGTTACACCAGGCATAACCTTTCTAGAATCAGGGTCATAGAGTTTAAATTGATGCTTGTGTCCGAAATGTAGGACATATCTTTTTGGGCAGTTAAGAAACAAAGATCTCTAATTTAACTGCACTTACAGAGGTAATACATTAGACAGAAAAGATCTAAATGTATTATGGCAGGAGTTTGCTCTGTAATTTTCCTTGTTTTTCTTGTATGTGACTGTGATGCTCTTTGATATTTGTTCTGTATTTTATCTTACTGTTTTTATCCATTTTTAGTAAACATATTCTTTAAGATTCTGCCTGGGTCTCCATCATTTTTGCAAGAGGAGTGCCTGTATTTTTAAGTCTGACAACTGTTCAAGGGCTTGGTGGTGTTACTAAGCTTGGAAAACGGTAAAAATAAACCTAAGGTCTCTTACAGAGTTTTAAGGGTTCATTTTGGATACCTGGTTTGGTGCCCTTAGGCGAAAGATATATTGCATCCCCCGAAGAGAATATTATCTGAGCCTGTACATTTGGGTACGTTAGCATAATGTTCACAGTTTGAATCCCCCCAGAACTTGAGACTAAAAGATTATTCGGACCCAAAAGCAGACAGGAGGGTTACCCTGTCTGTTACTTGTTCACACTATTGCACTCTGAGGTGGGCACTGTGGGAGCAGAGGGCCTGACCTGCGGAGTGCGTTTGTGACACTGTCCACCTTCCCACAGAGCTTAGTGTCATCTGAGAAGAGACACATCCTGCCTGCATTCCTTCTCCAGTGTCACTGATGAACATATTGAAGAGCACCAGGACACATCACTGTGGTGTCTCATGACCTCCCTCTTTTCTGAATTGACCCTGTTGTCCACAACCCTCTTCTGCCTCCCCTTTAGCCAGTTACACACTGAGTTTAATATGTCCTTAGTCACATCTTACTCCATCTTATTTAGCAAGCATCTGTGATGAACAGAGTTGAAAGCTTTGCTGAAGTCAAAGTACAGCAAATCCATGACGTGGTTCCTATCCAGTTACCTCATCATCCAGTCAAAGAAACCTATCAGGTTAGTCTAACAAGATCTCCCTGCCATGAAACTGTGCTGTTTACTATCCTGGAGACTGTTGCTCTCCAGGTAGTCCATGAAGTCTTCTTTGACCAGTGACTATCGGCTTCTTTACAACAAAGGTAATACTGACAGGTCTGTAGTTCCTCGGTTGGTCCTTGTCTTCTTGCTTATGGAGCAAAACTATGTCCACCACTGTCCAATCCTTTGGAACTACTCTCTTCTGTAATGACCTGCTGAACAGTTCTACCAGAGGTTCAACCATTTCTGCTGCCAGTTCCCAGAGTACCCTTGATGCAACCCATCCAGTAATGGTGCCTTAGCTATCTTTAAGGCTGCCAGCTCTTTCTGGATCCTCTCACTTGTAAATATTGGCTGCCTCTTTATGGGACCCCCTTAATGGCCACTTTGATGCTATTCTCTGGTAAGGTCCTGCTGTCCTCCCTAGTGAAAACTGAGAAAAAGGTAATCATTAAGACAACAACCTTCTGCCTGTCCTCCTCTTTCACCCTACTTTCCTCAGATAGCCTAATGAGTGCCCCTCCTTTCTTAAAGGGGGGTGGGAAATCTGTGCTAATTAACAATTTTTAGTAATGTTACTACTAACAGAAATGAAAGACTTGACTCCAAATGGGCCATATTTAACTGTGTTTGAATAAACACTGATGTGAAAAAATTGTGTTTTCATTTGTTTCCTTTTTTGGACAACATTCTGCACAGTTCCCTTCAAGAACCAGTAATTTGGAGTTTTTACTATGTTGGTTGAGTATAGAATACTAAACATGAGCTATTGTGCTATCAGGCAAGGCAAGGCACATTTTATTTAAAGACACCCAGTCTCTGAGGCTCTGGGCACCGTACATAAAAACAAACCAACAAAAGAAAACTCCTCAATAAATAGCAACAATAATTAAAAATACAATAATAAATAAATAAAACTCAGTGAATCAATAGAAGGACATCAGGGACATACAATATAAATAGTCAGAATGGAGCGAGATTTATAAAACAGGATCAGGAAAAGCTGCCTAAAAAGGAAGACCTTAAGGCATGCCTTGAATGCCTCCACCTAGGGGGCCTCCCTTACAGATGGAGGGAGCGAATTCCACAGGACGGGGCCTACGGCACAAGGCTTGCTCAGAACTCGTGTTTAGAGTTTTGTGCACAAACTGTGACATTATTAAAACTCCAGATCACTGGTTCCATGAAGAGAACTGTAACAGAATGCTGCCCATAAAATCAAGACAATGTAAAATTTAGTTTTTCTCATCCCTTCTTATTCAGGTACAGTTACATATGGATCCATTTAGGCTTATGGATATCATTTCTACAAATGGGAACATTATAAACAGCTGCAGATTAGAAATAATTTCCTATCTTCTTTAATGTTTTCCCCAATATACTAGAAGAAATGTTTTTCTCTGTCCTTGACTCCCTCTGCAATAAGCAGCCTTTGTCTGCTTTTGCCTCCCTAACCACCCTCTTTGCCTCTTTGTTTCTCAGTAAGTATTCTCCTCTTTCTTCCACCCCCTACTTTTTTTTGTACCTGTAGAAGGTCTTCTTGACCCTCGCTGTTTTTCTGACTCTTGCTGAGAGCCATAATGATCTTTTCAACTACTATAATGTTACTCAGTCACAAAATCAGTACTTACTTGTCTGTAAGGTTGGATGCCTTCACCTCTACATAAATTTTTGTCTTTAGTTGTAGCCCTGTTGGGGGAATTTTCAGCTGTGTTGTGTACCCATTGTTCTGTAAGAGAAGGAAACAATATAAGAGGGAGGAAAACTAAGCATTTTGAAGGTGGGGCCACATCATACCAGTTTCTTGGTGGAATTAAGCAGTGACAATCTATTCTGAATACTGTCATTACATGGTTCTTAACATTATCAGAATTACAGTGTAGATAAAGTAACTGCTGGTTTGCTGCCTTTCTGTAAACTACTATGCTTTGTTTACTGAAAGTTCTCACTTGCTACTTGTTTTTGTATTACTATAGCGCCTGATGCAAACTGACCATTATCACAGCCACAATAACAAACTCAAAGTGCTCCTGCCTTCCTATTGCAAACTTAGTTTCTGCTTGCTACAGTGCAAACAAGCATTTGTCAATGCCGAACGTTCACTTGCAGGTATTTGCAGTGGTGTTTGGCATGTATGGTGCTTTACCCTAATGCCCTGTGCGATTGCTGGTATTTGCACAATAAATTTTCAGCATGACCTTTTTGTTACCCCCATTGTACGCTACATAGGCGAAAACACATTTTTGGGAGGATGTGAAAAATGACAGCTGTACTGCTCATAAGGAGGTGTGGTAAAATGGCAATGTTGAAAATCTGGAGTGAAAATATTGAAAATTCGCAAACTTACGAGCATGCGTAGGAACTGCACAATGCACGCTCGTTAAACAGTTATTTTTAGGAATTTGTTCACCAAATTTTCAACATAACCATTTTAAGATCTCTGCTCATGAACAGTGACACTGTGATTTTCTTAATCGTCCCATACATTGATTTCAAGACAATCGATCGCGCCATTGGTGCGCCATATGGGCGGGAAACATCGCTTTGGGTGATGGAAAATGACAGCTGTACTGCCCATAAGGAGGTGTGGTAAAATGGCAATGTTGAAAATCGAGTGAAAAAATTGAAAATTCACAAACTTACGAGCCTTAGTAGGAACTGCGCAACGCACGCTCGAAAAACAGTCATTTTTTGGAATTTTTGCACCAAATTTTCAACATGGGGTTTTTGGGACCCCTTCTCATGAATGATGTCACTGTCATGGTGTTACTCAGGCCCAAAGGGTGATTTTGCACGTGACTGTGAAATCGTCCTTCAGGCCCGAATAACGCCATGACAGTGACATCATTCATGAGAAGGGGTCCCAGAAACCCCATGTTGAAAATTTGGTGCAAAAATTCCAAAAAATGCCTGAGATATGCAATAAAGTTGAACCCCCTATCTAGCCCATTATACAGCTTACCGGCATTTCCTCAGTTCGAGGTCGGCTTTGAAGAGTGCAGACGTGTTCCCGGTCCACCGAAGATCATCGCGCCGAGCTCGGAGGTAAGTATGGGGTGGGGTGTGGGAGGCTGGGTGCGCAGTGGGTGGGTGCGGGTTGTGGGAGGGGAACTGGGAGACTACGTGGGACCGTTTTTCTTTACAGATTTAAAAAACAAAACAAAGGACTACGTGGGACATTTCCACGCTGGGTGGGCTCCAGCATGGCAGAAAAATGGCTGGGGGCAAAGAGCCGACTGGGGAGTTGGGCACCCCGTCGGCAAACTACGAGGGGCGAGGAGCCGACGGGGATTGGGCACCCTGCGAAAAGTGCATTTGCCACGCTGGGGTGGGCTCCCAGCGTGGCAGAAGGATGGCTTGGGGGGCCGTGGAGCTGGACGGAGGATTGGGAACCCCGTCGGCAACATGTTGCCACGCTGGGTGGCCCAGCGGCACCAAAGCTTTGGGGGCAGCGTGACACAAGGGGGGGCGGCGTGACGCGGTGCTCGGTATGACAGTGGTGGTTTTCTTTGAAGCAGAAGACCACCACTGTCATACAGAGCTCCCACACCCATTGGTGCAGGACCGCCACGCCTGCTCAACGGAGCACTGGATTGCAAGGGAGAGGCACATCTCCGAAGTGTGCTACTCTCCCAAAACGTTCCTTGCGCATGCGCGCAAGTGAATGTCAAAATGTCATGAAACTGGGCAACTCCCTTGTACGATATCAATGCTTCATGGTTACTGCAACTGCCTACTGCCATACTCCAACTGGTATATTCCTTATACTCGGACAGCTGCTATGTGTGTTCCTGCAACACCCCAACTCAGTTGGGCTTAACTGTGTGGGTTGCCTGTCACAATATTTAAATGAAAGCTACACCCTCATATCTTGCAAATGTTATTTGTTTCCTTCTCAACAGAGAACTCTTTTCCAGTAGCTGATGGGGATATACAGGTTTGCTTTCATTTCTATTCACTGTTCATGCTAGTACCCTAAAACTATCCTGTGGGTTTCCATTTTATGATTGTTGACATCTCATTGTCCATGAGAGCTGCATTAGCAATGCCATCACATTACCCATTTATACCATGTATTTCTAAGCTGGAAATACAAATATTCTGAAGAAACTCTGGAAATGTACACATTTATGTATGTATTCATTTATTGAGTGAGTGAGTTTTTGTTAACCAGGTAGGTGCACTAGACAATAAAAAAGTGTCTATTTTCAGGCACTGCAGAGCCTACACCCTGCTGTTGTCCCAAATGGGACAACTCAACATTGCCACCCAACCAAACCAAGATATTGATGACAGAATTGACCAATTGATACGAGAATGGCCTGCACCTATTAATCAAACGGTCTATTCGGACCACCTAGAGGGCATGCTAAATGAACTGCAAAATCAGAAATAAAGAGAACTGTAGATTACAATAGCATTTTGCTCCAGATGCAAAATGATTATAACTGGCTTTTTGAGAATAAGCATGTGGTTACATTATCTCTAAAGCTAATTTCTTTAGTTCTAATCTAATCTCCTTAACTTTACTTACAATTCAAAATTTTAAGTGTTTAAAGTATTCTTGTTGCTAGCTAGGCAAAATCTGGGTCATATGTTTAAAATGTTTTTTGTTCTTAAGACAGTTAAAGTAAGGTCTGGCTTATAACCACAAGTCTCATCCTGGCGCTACACAAGCCAGGTGCATAGTGTGCTAAATTCTGCAGAGACTTCTATAAGCAGCACAGTGCTTTAAAGCAAGAATTTAAATGTTTTATGTTCTTTAAGTTGAATGAATTACCTTCTTGAGGCTGACAGACTATCTGCTTTAAATAAGTATAGAGATAACTCTTTGCAACTCAGTTTTTTAAGCTACTTGCCATTTAAGATTGATTACTATATATATGAAATGTTTTAAAGTGTTTTTATTCTTAAGATAGTTGAAGTAAGATCTGGGTTATGACCACAGGCCTTGTCCTGGGTCTATTGAGACAGGTGTTAGACATTTAGCCCCCTGAAGCATTAGAAACCAAATGATTATAACCTAAATGTTAAGCAATCTTTTATATGTTTTAAAAATAAGTATACGGCTACATTACTGGCATTTTGTTGAAGAAGTTTCCTATGATTTAGAGATGTTTTGAAAAAAGGTTTTCATTGTCAGTTAAACAATGCATTCATGTTTAAGATCTGGGGACTGAACACAAACCACATTCCAGAATGTTCAAGCTAAAAGTTAAAATAATATAAAGTAGTATTTTTTTCTCTTTCCTTCTATGGAAACCAAAGCATTTTTGTCATATTCTCTGTGATGCCATGTTCTCCATGACATCAGTAGCCTTCTTCCAACCAATGGCATGGAAGGGGCCAGGGCCGCAGTAATGGTGGGAAAAGTGGGGAAGTTGTCCAGGGCCCCAAGCTCAGGAGGGGCCCACCTGAGAAGCTGGCATTAGCTGGTTTGGGAAACAGGGGCCCATCTCAAGTGACTTGTCCAGGGCCCCAAAATTCATAGCTGCAGCCCTGGAAGGGGCTACATGAAACGTCACCTTCTAAGCTAGGAGAATTATAGTGATTCCTGCAAGTCTAGCAAGTCACCTTGTCAGATATAAAAGTCAGTTCTCAATACAGACAAGGTAAGGAGAGCAAATACAGGACTGCCAGAGCAGCACATTCTCTCAGGACCTCAGCTTGCACATCTAGGTACTTGTGGTGCAGTAAGGTTCCCTTTATCTCTGTTGTTATAGAAGCAGGGACAGAGTTAATGCTTGGCTTATTTATTTTACTATTGCGTCCGTAGTAAGAGGGCCCACCCCTCCATCATGACTGTATAAACTGTTTAGTTTGCACTGCTGTTTAGTAAATGTTTTTATGTTTAATTAAGAAATAGTTAAGTGATATAATTGCAAAATGATGTCTTCTGGTATTCCTTTTCATCTAAGTAATGGATTTAGAAAAACAAGTCACACACCAATGCAAGATATAGAATATGCTGATTTAACAGATACACGTTTTAAAGACATTATAAGCTATCAGGCAAAAGACTTTCTGCGTAAAGGAAAGATCGAATATGATTATTGTTATTTGGGCCACTCGGGCACACTGAAGGTCATTGTAGAGGGCTATAAACATTTGTTAAACTGTGAAGACAAGCTGTGTGCTGTTCACTTACACCAATTTGTGGGTTGGTGTTTTTATGATTCTGATTAAGATAAATTTTGCAGGATTTTTAACTGTCCTCGACATCATAATCAAACCATTGATAGAATACATACAAGAATATTTCAACATATAGGTAGTGATTATTGTCCAACTCCACATAGCCATGATCACGAGAGATCAGAAGATTTTATAGAGTATGATGTCTTTACCCTGGGTAATAAAATTATTTTGCATAGTTAAATAGACCAAGATATAGAAGAGGTAGGGTGGTTAAGGAATCCCAACAAAACTGGAGAACAAGTTGCATTATGTGTCACGGCTCCAGTTAGACTCTGTCCAAGTTTAACCAAAGTCCTTAAAGGAATGTAATTTCCCGACAGTGCAGACAGGGCTGAAGAGTCCTCTCTGACACTTGGAACTGACAGTAGAAGCCGAGCTCGAGACACGGTGGAGTCCTCGAGCAGAGCAGCACGGCCCAAGAGCTTACAAGACAGTAGACAAATACTTCTGTTCAGTATTCACTAAAGAGGGGGAGAGTCAGGGACCACAGCTGGGTAACAGACACAAAGTGGGGGGAGGTAAACACAAGTCCATCCATAGTGGAGAGGGTCCCGGCAGAGCTCACAAAACTGAAGGTGGACAAAGCAATGGAGCCAGATGGCATACGCCCAAGGATATTAAGGGAGCTGCAAAGAGAGCTAGTGGCACCTCTGGCAGCATTGTTCACAAAGTCACTCAACACAAGAGTGGTTCCAGAGGACTAGAAGAGGGCACATGTAGTACCTCTACACAAAAATGGTAGTAGGGAGGAGGCAGGGAACTACAGGCTGGTCAGCCTCACCTCAGTAGTGTGTAAGATCATGGAGCCACTGCTTAAAGAAAGAATAGTGGCATACTTGGAATCCAGCGGTGCCCAGGATCTGAGGCAACATGGATTCACAGCAGAAAGATCAGGTCAGACCAATCTGATAGATTTTTTTTGATTGGGTGACAAGGGAGGTAAATCGGGGGTTGGGGAAGCGGTAGACATCACCTACTTTGATTTCGGCAAAGCCTTTGACACTGTTACACATAAAAGGCTGCTCAACAAAATGAGTAGTCTGAGCATGGCACACAAGGTGGTAAACTGAGTTAGGAACTGGCTAACGGACAGGAAGCAGAGGGTGGTGGTAAATGGGATCCAATCAGGGGAGATGGGGGTGACCAGTAGGGTACTGCAGGGATCATTCCTTGGGCCAGTCCTATTTAATGTCTACATTAGTGACATTGCAGTAGGACTGGAGGGAAAAGTCTGACTGTTTGCAGATGACACCAAGATCTGCAACAGGGTGAATAATCCGGACGGGATGGAGAGAATGAGGAGAGACCTGGGGAAGCTTGAAAAATAGTCTGAGGTATGGCAACTCAGATTCAGTTCCATGAAGTACAAAATAATGCCTGGTGAGAGCTACAGGATTGGGGGGCAGTTGCTGATTACCAAGAAACCTGGGGGTTATTATTTCTGACAACCTAAAGGTGTCTAACCAGAGTACAAAGGCTACAAGGAGGGCCAATGTCATGCTGGGGTGCATAGACAGATGTATCACTAGCAGAAAGTGGGAGGTGGTGATGCCATTGTACAAAACACAAGTCAGGCCTCGCCTAGAGTACTCTGTGCAGTTCTGGAGGCTGCACCTTTGTAAGGACATTGACAGGGTGGAGGTGGTCCAGAGAAGGGTGACTAAGATGTACATGGCTTGCACCACAAAACATATGAGGAGAGACTAAAGGACCTCAATATGTACTCGCTAAAGGAGAAGAGGGATCGGGGGGTACATGACAGAAACATTCAAGTATCTTAAGGGCATAAACAAGGTGGGGGGAGACATCTTCCAATATAAGAGATGTACAAGAATGAGGGGGCATGATATGAAATTAGAAGGTGGCAGGCTGAGTGGAAATGTGAGGGAGTTTTTCTTCATGGAGAGGGTGGTGGACACATGGAATAGACTGCCACAGGAGGTGGTGGGGTAAGCACAGTGGAGGGTTTTAAACTTGCATGGGACAGGCATATGGGTACCTTAGAGGTGGGAAGGTGGGGTGAAAAGCCATTGACCGGTTAGGGTCAGAGGCCATAAACTAGTCTAGGGCTTTCAGGCAGACTGGATGGGCCTGGCGGTCCTTTACTTCCAACAATTTCTATATTTCTATGTTAGACAATCAAGACAGTAGCAAAACATTACAGTGTACAGGAAGGATGGGGTACAGAACATGACAATATTGAACACGATCTGACCCTATGAGTTCAACTAACATTGGTGAACAATCAAAAGAAAACCTAGCCATATACATTATACAGCCAGTTACAATAAACATTTCAAGAGAAAATCAAAGCGGATATAGTCAATTAAATAAAAGGTGCAAATTGAACAAAATATCATTGAGAGTCAGGTACAAGAACAAACATCTGTTGAGCTTAAGAATTTGTAGAGTGCTTTCAAGAAACTGCTGCAAGACTGGGAGGCTCAGAGGTAAAGTGGTAGGGCATTCCAAGCTCTAGGGGGCCAAAATGGTGAATGCCTGCTCACCCATTTTAGAGGGGTATCTGGGTACAACTAGAACTGATTGGTTGCAGGGTCACAAGAGATAAGACTGGTCCTGGGGATGCAATGTGGTTGCAAGAGCAACAGGTTTGGAAGATCTGATAATGTTATCAATCATACAACCAAGTGCAAATAGGCGACAAGAGGAAGGGGATAACCAGCTTAGTTTAAAGTATAGTGTACAGTAGTGTGCTAACCTAGGAATGGATAAAGCAAATTGGCAAATGTTATTTTATTTTATTCAAATCTAGGATCACAAATACCTTTGAGCAAGAACTGCTCATTTATGAAGGTTCCAAGTCGAGGAAATGGAAGGTAAACATACATACAAAGGTCAACAGGATTATAAATAGTTACATAGTACAAAGAAGCATGAGGCTAAGGCATATTTAATTACAGGACCTCAAAAATGTGCTAAATGTTAGATAGAGAGACACAACATACAAGGGCAAACTTATAAATAAACGCTGCTGGCAAGAGGATAGGGAGGGCGGGGGTATGCAGGCCAGGAGGTCATTGTCGAAGGGTGAAGGATGATGGTAAGAGCACACAAGGGGAGGAGGAGGATGTGTCAGTGAGTGCCGGGGGTGAGGAAGGGAGTGGGGGGAGGGTGTGTGCAGGTGGAGGCAGGAGAGGGAGGGCATAGCGGGGGGGTAGCTGACCTGTCTAAAGCAGAGGGCAGTGAGCGTAGGGCCCCAGATTAGGCAAAGCAGTCACAATGACTAGTTGAGCTAACATGAAGTTGGAGTTGCCTTTTACATGGGCCAAGAGCAGCAGCTATAAGAGTTTCTTTGTTGAGTGTATTGGACCACTGTGGAGCTCTGTGAGCAAAAGCCCTCTGTCCCATTGTAGTCCAGCATCCGGGGACAAGGAAGGTTTGATGCTGTGAACTTCTAGTTAGCTGGGTGCTGTGGTGGTGTATGAGGAGCTTTTCAATGCCTGGGGACATGATCCTGAGGAGGCCTTTTTTGGCTAAAAGGCAGGTTGATACTCTTATTATAGGAGACATTCCATTTGTATAGACTGGAAGCACTGATGAGATAGAAGGAAGTGAGTCTATATGTAAGGCTGAGTAACAGGATTCCTTGGGCAACTGCAAGCCTGGCAGCGGGAGAGAGAAAGTGTATTTTATGCTATAGGCCAGCCCTAGCATAGTATTCACTGATTTACAGATGTTCGAGATGTGCAGTGTAAAATCAAGGGCAGGATCCAGGGTAAGACCTAGATATTTTAAAGTGTTTACAGTGGAGAGAAGGGAGACATCTGCACAGCGAATGGCTAAGTCACTAGTACAAGTCCTTCATTTAGGTGGGAACTCAAAGATCATTGTCTGGGTCTTGCTAGAATTTAGGACAAGGCAATCTTGTGTAAACCAGGTCTGAATTCTTCCAAAATCAGTGTTCTGCTTTGAGTTGATTTCAGTTAAACTTTTGGAGCTGGTTTAGAGTACCATGTCATTGGTGTATAGGAGGGTGCTAAAGAAGGACGGAACTTCGGGTGCATCATTAATAAAGATGGAAAAATTATCAGCCTCAGAATGAAGCCTTGGGGTACACCTACACTGTGGTTAGGGCAGATTTAGCCGGATTACATTTAACAAATTTGTTGCCTGTTGCTTAGATAGCTAGAGAAGGCAGGGGGGAGATACCTAGTGATGATAATTTAGATTCAAAGAGGGTGTGGTTTGCAAGATGGAAAGCCTTTGTGAGATTGATAAAGATAGAATCAGTGTACATCTCCTTATCCATGCCATGATTAATATCGTTGGTTAATTGGGCGAGTGCTGTGGATGTGCTATGGGCCTGCCTGAACCCATGATAGGCAGAGGACAGCAGGCTATATTTGTTGAGGTGATATGTGACCTGGAGGGCGCAATCTTTTCTAGCAGTTTACTGAGGACAGGCAGGATTGCTATTCATCAGTAATTCTCAAGGCTCTTAGGATCACCTTTTTTTGTATACTGGTACTATTTTGGTCACTTTCCAGCTCTTAGGGACAGTACACGAGGATAGGGACAGATTGTATAATCTGGTAAGTGAGGAGGCAAGAAGCATGGCAGCAGTCTTAAGTAGTTTTGGCTCTAACCTATCACAGCCAATACTACCACAGGTGGAGATAGTGTTTAGGAGCAGTAGTACTTCACCTTGACTAATGGTGTGGAGGTAGAAAGAGGGAGAGTGGGCATGCTGAGGAGTATTCTCAAAGCAGCACAATATTTCATTTTATTTTTTATACTTGTAAGCAAAATGAGCATGGCTGCCCATTTTCATATGTGACAAGTGTACACAAACACAAGAAAAAAATCTTAAATAACAACTATACATACAATCGAAATTACATAAAAACACTTCAATGTGCTTACGCAACTGGATGAGTTATGAGATGCTTGTGTAACTTGATTTACTTTGTGGCTTTCCGCCTCTCTACCCATGGGATATACCACCCTGTAGGTGTACGATGCAAGGAAACCTAGAGAAGGGTTTCCCCCTACAGGTGCCGCGGGAATGACTGTGTCAGCTAAAGGTAGATTAGGAAGAAGCCCATGGGGAAAAGAGAGATGAGCTGCTGGAGGAGGGGGGGGGGAGTGACGTCTTTGCTCCGCCCATCGAACCTCGGGCTTAAAGCCCTCCCAATATGATAACTAACACTGTTATACTATTTCACAAAACAATTACATTCATCCTCATCACAAAGCCACTTCCACAAAGATTTTTTAAAAGTAAGTAAAGAAGTGCAGTTGGTAATGTAGGAGGGAAGGAAATTAAAATAATAAGGGGCAGGAAATAAAAAGACCTTCTGATTTCTAAAACATTTGACTTCTAAGACTGGCTAGGTTAGAGAAATGGCTGTTAAAGGCATTGAAGATGGTGTCCATGTTATTAAAATTGACACTATTTATCTTCATGTCAGACAGTGTTTGTTTTCTCTCTTTACCAGTTCCCATGAGACACTTGATGTAGTTCCAGAAGCTTCTGGAGTCTCTAGCAGAGGCCTGCAATAGTGCCTTAAAGTAGGTGCTTTAGCCAAATGGGTATCTTTTTTTACAAGTATTTCTCAGGGCCTGGTATGCAAGCCAGTCACTGTACAGGGATGAGGCTTTAAATTTATTCCAGCATGTGTGTCTTGCTTTTAGCAAGGCAATCAGATTACTCTACAGCCACCTGATGGCCTTTCCCATGACTCTGTGCTTGATTATAGGGATGTGTTTGTCCTGAAGGGACTGAAAAGTGGAGGTAAAACAGTTAAGAGCTTCATCAACATTTTTGGTGCAGTGTAGTAGAGACCAGTCAACTCGGTGTAGGTCAGTAACCAAAGTTGTAGGATCAAACCTAGAACAGTTCCGAAAAACCAGTTCCTTAGGAGGGCAAGAGGGGAAGCAGGTGTCCCAGGCACAACATACTGGTATATGATCTGATCACTAAGTGTATCAGCAAGGGTGTCTGCAGTGGTAATCCTGTCCTTTCTGTTGGACAGGACCCAGTAAATGCAGGAGTGTTTTTTTCCTGTGGTTGATAGTCTGCTTGGGTCACAGATCAGCTGGGAGAGGTGAAGCTTGTTTAAAAATTATTAAGAGTGACTACCATTCCAGTTAAGATCATTCTTTCCAATGGCTAAGGACAGATGATCAATATCTCAGATAGGCCAACTTCACCACTCTTGGGAGGACTGCATACACACAGTGTGAATTTTCTTAGAGCCACCCAAGATCAGTAGTGAACATAGCACCTAACTGGAGGGAGGGATCCTGATAGAGCATTTAGTTGCAGCTAATTCTTAAAATAGATGATAATCCCACCCACCTCTTTTGGTAGAGGGTCAGTAGAGTCTGAGTGGGTTATAGCCAGCCAGGCAACACAGAGAGTTTGGGACAGATGGTTTAAGCCAGGTCTCAGTGATACCAAGTATGTCAGTACGTAGTAAGATACCCAACCTTTCAGCTCATGGAAGTTAGAAATAATGAGTGGTTGGATTCTATTGTGGGCCTGGATTGGTTTTCTATGTCACCTGAATAGGTTAATGAAAGGGAATGTAGCCATAAAGTAGCTGGTACTGAGACTAAAGGTCTAGGAGGATGCCAATGGAAAGCAAATTTGGTTAGGTACTGAAGAATATAAAAAGAGACAACATGTTAAGCTACAGTGGGCGGCTGAGAGAACCAGAGCATTAGCGAACTGAAAGCTCTGATGCAGCTTATCAGCAGGCTGGTTGGTATGTTCAGGTGCAGGTATCATGAGGTCAGCAACAGCAAGTAGGCTCATAAGAGTAGTATCAGTAATAATTGATCCTGGAGACAGCATTCTGGTGGTTTGAGAACCAACTATGAGCAAAAGAGTGAGCGGAGTTGAAGGTATCGAGAGGGCGAGGAGCAAATATTAAGGGGGAGAGTCCAGCAGTTTGGGAGCAGAAGAGTGAGCAGCTCCAAGAGTGAAAAATATGGAGACCCTGTATAGGGAGTCTGTGCAGCAGGCAAGAAACTGGCAGGAAGAGGAAGGGTGATACAGCACAGGGATAGGGGGAGGCTGAACAGAGTGAGTATAGTCTGCAGAAAAATGTGCCCCGGGTGTAGTTAGGATAGGAGACACAATTATTTTCAGTGCTACAATATCCACCAGGGGAGGCAAGCAATAGGAGGGAACAAGTGAGCAACAATTGCATTGTAAGAGTAACTCAGTTAAAATAGCAGAACAATTTTAGTGCTGAGCAGCAATAAGATAGATCAGTTATAGAGGCTATAGGCAGCTAACAACATAGGAAAAGTAAGGCAGGAGCTACCTAATCATTATTTTACTCAAAATATTTAGGCCTGGTTAGAGCTAGCTACTCAAGTAGTTACAACTGAGCACAGTGGTCTTGTGTTAAGTAAGCATGTCAGAGCTTAAAACAAACTACTCAAGTTGTGACAGTTAAGCAATAAGTGGAGACAGTTCAGATCTGGCTAAGAACAGGTACAGCAATATGAGTAGCAGATAAACTAAATGGGAGTATAGTGCAAACAAGCCTGATTTCGAGGAAACACTATCAGGAGCCTGTGCTAGTAACAACAGACTGGACAGAGTAGCACACGCAACAAGCAACTACAAGGTGCGGCTGGTAATCTTAAACAAAGGCAGGCAAATAAGCATGAGTCACTTAGGTGCAGAGGGGTGTATAAAAACCACAGAGGCTTTTTGAGAGACTGCTGGAGGGATATGCATAGGGCAGCATGACTGACTGACTCCAGGCAGATTCCTCAATGTCCTTAGTACACGGTCATTTGCACAGATGAGCTGCTTGGAGGGACACCAGTTAAGTACAGTGAGCAGCTCTCTGATTGGCTGAGAGGCTAGTAGTGGGAGGGAGTAAAGGCTGTTGTCCATGGTGAGCTGAGGCAATCAGTGGGGGTGGGGTAAGTCAGGCTCAAGAGACCCTCTTGTGACCCCTTGCTGCGGTGTCTGGCTTGTGCTGGGTCCACATGGCTGTAAGTCCTTTGTTGTAGTGAGTAAAATGCCCAGGAAGCAGTAGAGCCATCTACTCCTGCAGTTGGCTGACAGGCTAGTAGTGGCAGGGACTGAAATTCCCAGTGCCTGTGGCAAGCAGAGGTGATCAGTGGGGGGGGCAGGAAGGTCAGGCTCAGGAGACCACATTATGACCTCTTGTTGCAGCATCTAGTTTGTGCCAGGTCAAAATGGCAGTAAGTCTTTTGTTGTGGTGAGCAAAAATGCCCAGAAAACAGTGGGACTGTCCAGTCCCACCTCTTCAGTGCTCCAATTGGTTAAGAGGTTAGTAGTGGGACGAAGTAAAGGCCAGTGTCCGTGGCAAGTTGAGGTAATCAGTGGGGGGTAGGGTGGAGGTCAAGCTCAAGAGACCTCCTCGTGACCCCTTGCTGCAGCATCTGACTTGCACTGCATCCAAAACTGAAAGCGATTTACAGGGAAACACCGTATTACAAACTCATTTTGGAAAGCTAACTGAAGGTAAATGTGGTAGTTTATGCCTTGCTGCAACTTGTTTTGTTGAAATCTAATTAAATAAATAGGTATATTGTGGAGTCTAAAGGGTGCTGACACAACATGTTCTCATATGCTAATGCAGCTCTCAAAGACAATGAGATTTCAGCAACCAGAAAATGGAGACCCCCCAGGATAGTTACAGGGTCTAGTATGAACACTGAAAACAAACTACAGCAATCACATATATCCCTAACAGCTACTGGAAAAGAGTTGTCTGTTGACATGGAAACAAATAAAATTTACAACATATGAGGATGTAGTGTTCCTTTAACTCATTCAGGCCAAGATACGCCTGTAGGTGACATCTGAAAGCATAGCCACTCAGGCCAATAATGCCTGTAGACATACTCAGCTGACTTACACTCAGGCCTGGAAATGTCTGAGGAAGTCAGCAGTTTTTAACTATATATTAAATAAACCAAATTGTTTAGAATTGATTGCATAGCACTGCTAGAAAGGTAATTTCATGCTGAACAATTTTACTGCTGATACTTTGTGTCTATCATGTATTCTTTAGGAGTTATTCGCATTTGTTTAAGGTATGGTGTGCATGGCTAATGTTTATCTCTCAAAGCCTCACCTGAGCACCTTGAACAAATATGAAAAAAAAAAACGCAGTTGTTTGGTATTTGAGCTAGTATAAAATAAAAACTAAAGGCATTACAATTGATTGCATAGCACTGTTAGAAAGGTAATTTTGTGCTGAATAATATTGCCATTGATACTTTGTGTCTACCACGTATACTTAGGAGTTATTCGCATTTGTTTAAGGTGTGGTGAGTATGGCTGACATTTGTCTCTCAAGCCTCACCTAAGCACCTTGAAAAAATCTGAAAAAAAAAGTTGTTAGGTATTTCAGCTAGTATAAAATAAAAACCAAATTGATTATAATTGATTGCATAGCACCACTGGAAAGGTAATGTTGTGCTGAACAACTCTGCCATTCTTACTTTGTGTGTAGCACCTATGGTTCAAGAAATATTCACATTTGTTTGTGATATGCTGATTATGGCTCGATTTTGCTTAGAAAGGCCCAGGATGCAGTGCTAATAGTATACAGGGCACAAGTGGTGGAAGTCTCAAAGAGCTCTTGTGGTGTGAATGAGTTTTTTTTTTTAGTTCTTAAATCAGGAGTAGCACACTAAGCTGAATTTTTTTACAGGTGCATCCTAGGAGCACAGGGAAGTTAAGTGACTTGCTCAGGGTCACACAGTATAGAAGTGGAAGCTGTGGGATTCAAACCCAGGTCTAGTCTGCTGGATGTCACCAGATTTGCAGCTCAGAGCCTTACACCACTGCGCTATACTGCCTCCCAAACTGGTTAACTGGTTTGTACCCCTGCATCAGTTACGTCGCTTTTCTGTTCCAATTACTATATTGTTTTTGTTTACTGCACTACATAATTGCCTATTTATTACTGTGTGTAAGTCCCACTCTCTATCTAGTTTCATCCCATCATTTATTGATCCTGTACAGTTCCCTGCTTAAATGTTACATAATTCTAAGCTTTCTTACTGTATTAAAGTACAGTTACGTAAGAACTTACCATAACAGTAGATCTTTAAGTGGAGCTCTTGCAGCAGGCAACACCATTAGGACAGAAGCCAGAAGGCACCAGGACCCCATGGAAAACTTCTAACTAGCAGTCATTAGCGGGGGAACTGTCCCCTGACGTCGACCCACCCCCAACGTCCATCTGTGGTATAAAAGGGGCAGTCCCCCAGCCCAACCTCAGTTCTCCCACCGGAGACCCCGGCAAGCACAGTAGTTGGAAAACCGAGGAGGTTCCTCTAAATTGAGGAAATTTTGACATAACCAAGATGGAGAAGCATTCACCAGGGGGATGGAGGGAGGGAGGGAAAGCAGAGCCTGCTGCAAGAGCTCCACTCGAGGATCTGCTGTTACTGTAAGTTCTTACGTAACTGTACTATCTTACTTTGAGGGAGGCTCTTGCAGCAGGCAACACCATTAGGACTGAGTCCCAAGCACTGTAAGGACTGACCCCAGTCAGCTGGGAGGAGGCAGAAGATGGCATAAGGCTCTCAGGAGAGAAGGCCCTGCAGGACTGCAAGTCCAAAGCCTGCCCTACACCTAGAGGCAATGTCCAAACTGTAATACCATATAAAAGTGTGGGCAAAACTCCAAGTGGCAGCTGCACAGATGATAGCAGCAGACACAGTCCTGTGGGAAGTGAAAGAAGCAGCCATGCCCCTGGTAGAACCTTTTACTGGTCCCACTAAAAGCGTGTTGTACTTGCAGTAACAATAAACAATGCAGTTAGTTAACCATCTAGACAAACGTTTCTTTGAAACAGGAGCCCCTTCTTTCTTACGGGCAAATAAAATGAGCAACTGATCAGATTTTCTGATGGCACAGGTGCAGTCCAAGGTAATAGCGAAGCATCCGATGCATATCCAGAGTATGAAGGTATCCAGTGATAATAGCGATTGTATATGGTTGACCGTCAAAACAGCCGCCCATATTATGGCACTATTATCATGGGCGACCTACAAGGGTACTCAGACTGCAACTGCCAGGGGAGGGAAAGGTGAGCAGAAAAATAAAATAGTGAGGGAAAGGGGAGGGATAGGGAAGAAAGTTATTACCCTCCAGTTTGCCTGCTCCACTGAGCCAACTGTGTGCTGTGGTAAGTAGGGAGGCTGGCTCCAATGGAGCAGGTCCTGGGTTCAGGGCTGGGGGCCAGGAAAATTGTTTTTGCTCCTGCAGCTGCAGGACTTACATTTTTTTTTTTTTTTTTTAAATCGGGCTGTGCCCCTCCCCGCCATGCAACCCCCTGGAGTTAACCCTTAATCAGGGGGGTGCATGGGGTGCAGCCTCCCCTGCAAACACACTTAATGCATTGTGTGTGCCTGGTCACCTGCAAGTGTATATCGATAAACTGCTTTACGGCGATATACACTCGCCATAATAGCGATCGCCGTAACGCATTCGCTTGTATGACATAGAATAGCATGAAGTAAGGCTTTCTCCAGGTTCAGATGTAACACACTCTATATATACATATATATACACATATGTGGGTATCTACGGGTTCGGGGAAGGATGAGGTAACCTGGCACAAGAGACCTAGGTTTGGCTACTCTGCACAGGGGCACCCAAGTAAATCCAACTACAGGAAGCAATAACTGTAATGTCCAGAACCAGAATTGGGATTTTTCAGTGTGGCTTTGTTTATTAACTCACTGAACATAAACAAAGCACTGCATGGTCCCCCAAAGGGCTACGTTACTGTAATGCAGATTAGAGGTTAAACACAGTGGTCCATTTGAGAATGAACACAACTACAGATGTCTGGCTTTGGACCCACCAGGCACTCAGCCCAGACTTTGCATGCGCATTGGATACATAGCCCGACTGGCCCGGCTCCCCTGCCGGCCACTCAACTGACGGTCCACTTGGCGAATGAACCCAAACTTTACTTGGAAAGACATCCCATCAAACAAGGA
Source organism: Neoceratodus forsteri (assembly GCA_016271365.2). Lineage (NCBI taxonomy): Eukaryota > Metazoa > Chordata > Ceratodontiformes > Ceratodontidae > Neoceratodus > Neoceratodus forsteri. Next base: position 64,908,301 of record CM028133.1, on the reverse strand, counting down.
AGCTCTCAAACTGTGGCTCCCCACACCACTTGAAGTCTGCGACTCCTAGAGAGATTTGTTTTCGTACTTCCAATCGAAACTCCCATCAAACAAGGAGTACTCCCATCCAACAAGGAGTAATTTTCCTATTCTGTGGCTCCCCACACCACTTAGAGTCTGCGACTCCTAGAGAGATTTGCAAGTTGCGACCCACGTCTGGGTACCCACCCCATCACTGCCCAAGTGCATGAGGCAAGTAGCAAAAACACAGAAGAAATCCGTAGAGGTGGACCTGGTTACTAAAGATGGGGGGTTTTCCCACCTCTGGCTCCCACAGCCCATACCCGACCATTTCTCTGGGGACACAGAAAACTTCAAAACTGTAAAATGTAGATTGAATGGTGGATGATCTAATGCACCCCCTCTACAGCAAACTTTAAATCCATTTAAACTTTAAACTGACAGACTGCTCCATTTGTTCATCCTAGTAGACATAGTCCTCCCAAATAGCAGTCCACATTACTTCCCAACTGAAGAAAAGAAGTTGTTTGCCCCTTCAAATGAAGCCAAACACTCACCCATTTGTTGCAGGTGCCCACAGGCGAAGTAACACTTTCTTTGCTGTTATACAAGAACAGACTTAAAACAAACTAGGCAGCTTCCTTCCATAGTGGGCAAGGGATTGCCCCTGGAGCCCACAGAGAATCTTTTTTCTCCCCAGAGGAGGGGGTAACAGACAACTACTGATTTCCTTCTTGTTTGCTTAAGGACAAACTGAAGACTCACTTTTAATTTCCCAATGTTCTAAACTTCACTCTCTGAGCTGAAGATTCCAAATGTGGCTTATGCAGCTGCGACAGTTATATTATGATGTCATCTCTCAAGTCTCAGCTGTGACTGAGGACAGAGTGAGACAGTGTGAAACCCATTTAACTGGAGTTTCACAAGCTGCCTTCCCTGCCTACCACTAGGTCTTACTGGGATTCTAGTAACCCCAGGTAACAAAGGGGTTACACAGATACTCTGGGTAATAGACAGGCAGGTGGATGTCTTGATTTAGCATAAGCTATGACACCACCTTAGGCAGAAACTTAGGATTAGTCTGCAATGACACCCTGTCCTTGTGGAAAACCAAATCAGACTCTTAACACATCAGAGCCTGAAGCTTGGAAATCCTTCACGCTAAAGTAATAGCAACTAAAAATAACACAGTCTACGACAGAAAGTATAGCTTACAGCTTGAGGCAGGCTCAAAGGGAGGCAAAGTAAGCTCTTCTAAAACAAACAAAAGGTCCCATTGAGGGACAGGATCCCTAATGAGAGGCTTCAGATGCAGCATACCCCACACGAAAGTGCGGGAGAGATCCAGTTGGGCAAGAGTCTTGCCCTCAATGGGTACATGGTGCGCAGAGATGGCAGATAAATGCACCTTGAGCGAAGAGTAACCCAGACCCGAGTCTGACAGAGAAAGGAAGTACTCTAAAATAAGATTCACTGGACAGGTGAATGGATCTAAGTACCGAGTGGAGGCCCAGATACAGAACTGCTTCCACATAAGTGGCTCTAGTGGAAGGCTTCCAGGCTGCCACTAGGACATCTTCCACCCGGAAAGACACCCCAAAGCGGGCAACTGCTAAGTCTGCAGAAGCCATGCATGAAGCTGTAGTGACTTGAGGTCCAGGTGGACCAGAGTGCCCTGTTCCAGGGAGAGTAAGTCAGAGCACAGGGGTAGGGGAATCAGGGGTTCCACTGCTAGTTGCTGAAGGAGTGGAAACCATATCTGGCGTGGCCAGTAAGGAGCTATCAGGATCATCTCTGTCCCTTGTGACTGCAACTTGAGAAGGACTCTGCAACAAAGGAAAGGTAGGGAAGGCATACAGAAACCTCCCTGTCCAGAAGAAGGACAATGTGTCTCACCAGAAAACACCAGGTCCTGGATCGAGTGAGCAGAAACTATGCAGTTTTGAGTTGAGTAGGGGTGCAAAGAGGTCCAGCTTGGGATGGCTCCATCTGTTGAAGAGACCTTTGACAACTGATGAAAGAAGTTTCCATTTGTGTGTCTTGGACCGAGACCGGCTTAAGCTGTGAGCCAAGGTGTTTTGTACGCCTGGAACGTGAACAGCGGTCAGTTCCATGTGATCCTCTAAGGTCCAGTGCCAGACTGTCATGGCTTTTCTGCAAAGGGGATATGAATGAGTTCTCCCCTGCTTGTTTATATAGAAGACTACTGACATATTGTCCATCTGGATCAGTAGAAGACCCGGGAGCAGGTTCGTCCGAAAAGTCTGCAGGGCATAAAGAATTGCCTGCATGTCCAAAACATTGATGTGGTGATGCTGCTCCTGTGGGGACCAAGTCCCTTGAGTCTGATATTCTGCCAGATGGGTTCCCCAGCCCTGGCCTGACATGTCTGTAGTCAGGATCCGATAAGGAGACTCTACCCAAAAGTGGACCTCTTTGGTCAAACTGGAGAGGTTCAACCACCGTGCCAGAGTCTTTCGCACTGGGTTGGAGTCTTAACACCAGCTGCTCCAAATCTTCTGTGCGCTGGTCCCACTAGACCCAAAGGTTCCATTGGGACACCTCATGTGCAGGCAAGCCAGTGGAACAGTTGCAATGGCCACTGCCATGTGCCCTAACAGCCTGAGGACTGATCTGGCTGGAATCTAGTGAGACAAGGATACCAGTTGAGCCTGTGCCTGTAGGCGTTCTACCCTGTCTGGAGGCAGGAAATCTTTGCCTTGGGCTATGTCCAAGATTGTCCTGATGTACTGAAACCTTTGGCTTGGCCAAGGGAAGGATTTGGGGACATTGAGAGTAAACCCCAGATCTCAAAACAAGGCGAAGGAGGCCTCCATGGTTCTGATCAACTGGTTCCTGGTGACAGCTGTCAGAAGCCAGTCTTCCAGGTAAGGGATGACATAATGGCTTTTCCTTCTCAAGGCCACAGCTACCTCTGCCAGGCACTTTGCAAATACTTGGGGAGCTGAGGATAGGCTGAATGGCAGAACCCGAAACTGGTAATGGTTTCCATGGAAGCGAAGGAACCTCCTGTGGGGTTGAAAGACCAGGATGTGGAGATGAGCATCCTGCATGTCCAGTGAATAAAGCCAATCCCCTTGATGGAGGAGGGGGAGAAGGCTGGGAAGAGTGACCATCCTGAAGCATTTATATTCTATGTACTGGTTTAGATGGCTGAGGTCTAAGATAGGACACAGGTATCCGATTCTCTTTGGAACCAGGAAGAAATGAGAATAGAATCCATTCAGTCTTTGTGCTGGTGGGAGGGGTTCTGGGGCTTGCTTTCACAGAAGTGTCTGAATCTGCTCCTGGATGAAGGCAATGTGGGTCTGAGGGTAATGGGAGGGCAAGGGGGGGATTGTCTGAGGGACTCTCCAACAACTCTACATCACGCCTCTTTTCCACTAGCTGAAGAACCCATTGGTTTGTGGTTATTCTGTGCCATCCCTCCAGGTATAAGGAAAAATGACCCCCCACCACCTTCCCAGGGACTCTGCCGGGGAAAGGGGAGGTCAGGTAAGGAGTCAGGCTGAGGAGCCGGGACAGACAGTGTGGCCTGGGAGGTTCTGGGGGCCCTAGGGGGTTGAACTGCTAGTGGCTTAGGAGAGGCTTTATGCTTGAAGACACTTTTGGGCTGTTGGCCCCTGGGTTGTTGTCTGGAGAAGCGACAAAAGGGCTGTCACTGGATGGATTTAGGCTGAGAGTGGTACATGGTATGTACAGAGTGCAAAGCCTTGCCCATCTCCTGTAGGTGAGTAATTATGTTCTGAGAATCCTCGCTGAAAATAACAGGACCCCTGAAAGGGGCATCCAGGATTTGGACTGCATGTCAGGAGCAAAACCTGAGACTTTGAGCCAGGAGTAGTGAAGAATGCAAAGTCCTGTGGCTGCAGCCCCGCCAGCAGAATCTGCTGAGTCATAGGAGGCTCAGAGGAGATTAGTGACAACGTCTCAGCCTTACCAGGGTTATTGGACTGAGCTTGTGCCACTTCCAAAGCCTTCTCCCACAGGACATTCTGGTACTAAACCATGTGAGCAAGAAAGTTCAAGGAATGGATAGTGCAGGTGGCCGAGGCATAAACCTTTTTGCTGAATTAGTCCACCTGTCTAGAATCCTTGTCTGGAGGCTGAGTGCTAAGGTGCCTGGGCTGCTTAGAGTGGTCCTGGCCAGCATTAATGACTACTGCATCTGCTTCTGAATGCTCCCCATAAAAGGGTTTATCCCTAGGGGGATTATACAGGCAATCCACTTTTTTGGACATCGCTGGAGTAGTGGATGGATGTTTCTAGGCAGTCCTACTGACTTCCTTAAAGGAATCAATAAGGGGTGGCACGATCAAGGGTAAGGACCCCTTTTTGGAGAAAAAAAATGGCCAACTGTCGTCGCTCATGATCCAATTCCTCCATATCCCAGCCCATAAGGGATAAGCTATGCCTCATAACCTCCATAAAGATGGGATCATCTGTAGGAGATCTGGGGGCACCTTGGGTTCCTCCGGTTCTGAAAGCAAGTCAGAACATTCTGATTCATCCAAAGATGAGGAGGAATAGTTTCCTGACTCACCCGAGTCTGGAGATGGAGAGGGCATGTGAAGGTGTTTACATCAGTATGTCCTCGGATGGCTCGTGCCAACCCTGTCAGGCTGTGGAATAGGCTCTTTTGGAGGTGGCATTGGACGCATCCTAGGGAGAACCTTATTATTATGTGGAATTGGAGTAGGATCCCTAGGAGTAAGAGTAGAGCACTCCCTCAGGGCCTCCTTATCCTTGAAGTACACTCACCAAGCTGCTAACAGGGCATTGAGGTCTGTGGGCAGATTCTGAGGCATGATTTGGAGGGCCAGCATCAGTGGAGCAGGAGCCAAAGGCTCCGGCATCAGTCAAGTAGGCTGTGGTAATCCAGGCATCAGTCCCTGAGGCACCAGGTTAACAGGCGTGGGCCCCTGGGGTGTAGAGTTATCTGGCGCTGGTCTAGTAGGGGTTGACAGACCTGGCATCAGGCCCTCTGGTGTCGGCTGAGGAGTGATGACAGGGTCAGCTGGCATTGGTTGAGGGTCAGGAGACGACAGCTGAGAGTTGCCAGGGTCGACATCAGGGTGGTCAGCATTGACCGGACAGGTGTAGGCTGATGCCGGTCTGGTCACTCAGCTGATGCCGTCCTGGAAGAAGAAATAACTTAGCATAGTAATCTTGCTTCTTCCAGGAGATACTCCAGTGTTCATAACTCTATGCAGTATGCCTTTAAGCCAGATCTTCCTGGAGATGGAACATTATGCTAATGATGGAACACCATTGGCACGTGCCACTTTTCAAATGCTGCCCCTATCAACTGCCTACATTCTAACCTCTCAGATTTCATTAACGCCTGACAAGGCAGACCCCACGAGGAAAACACCTATATAACAATATAATAATAATAATAAGCTTAACACCCAAAATGCCACCAACAGGAGGGAATAGCCACAAAAAAACCCCTTGAATTTCAGAATCACCTGAAGAGGGTAAAACCAATGAAAACACAGTTTCAAAAACAGAAATGCCAGAGTGTGGCACTCATACCCCTAGTTATACAGCATGGAGTGCAGAGGCTACTGGTTCTAGCAGGGAAGGCAGGGTGGGAGAGTTATGAATATTGGAATATCCCCTGAAGAAACAAGATGACTATGGTAAGTAATTTTTTCTTCTCACCCCATTAATACACCAATATTCCTAACTCTATGCAGACTAAGAAGCAGTACCTTTGGAGGTGGGCACAGAACCTACTTTGGGAAGACTGCAGGACAGCTGTGCCAAACCTGGCATCACCTCTAGCCTATGTGTTCAGGCTGTAGTGCTTCATGAAGGTGTGTACTGTTCTCCAGGTAGCAGCTTTACAGATGTCCACCAATGGGACATCCCTGGAAGCTGCTATAGTAGCAACTGTACCCCTTGTGGAATGGTCCCTCAGTCCTGCTGGGGGCTCTTTTCCAGCTTTTGAGTAACAAAACTTAATATACTGAATTATCCCACAAGAAATGGACCTCTTAGATGCTGGACTTCATTTTCCCACATCCCCATAAGTCAGGAACCGCTGTTTCCTGTCCTGTTTATGGGCCTTAGTGACAGTCATGTAGTAGCTAAGAGCTCCCTTGACATTAAGACTGTGCAGTCTATGTTCACCAGTGCTGGAATGCTCAGTGAAGAAAACAGGTAGGGTAATGGACTGGTTCAAATGGAAGTCCAAGACCACCTTTGAAAGAAATTTCCTGTTTGTTTGCAGGACCACTTCGTCCATGTGGAAGAAGATGTAGTCCATTTTCAATGCGGAGAGCCTGGAGCTCACTGATTCTTCTGGTTGAAGTTATTGCCACTAGGAAAACTGTTTTCCATGTGACTTACTCCTAAGGAGCTGAAGACATGGGCTCAAAGGGGGAACCCATGAGCTTGGCTATACACACATTTTGGTCCCAAACTGGCACCTGTTCCCTGTGAGGGAGGTGCAAGTGGGCTAGACCTTGAAAGAACTTCTTAAAAATAGGGTTCGATGCCATAGAGGCATTCTTTCCAACTGAGGTGTAAGCAGACACTGAGGCTAGATGGACCTTTAAAATAGTGAGCTGCAGGCTCAGTGAGTGCAAATGTGCAAGGTAATCCAACACAACTGGAAATCCTGCCTGTGCTGGCACCACATCCCTGGAGAAGCACCAGATAGAAAACCTTTTCAATTTCAAGGCATAGGTTTTCTTTGTGGAGGACTTCCTGTACCATCTTAAAATGTCCAGAACATTTTCAGAGAGATGCAAGCCTGCATACTCTGAGTCCTTAAGAGCCATGCCTTGAGACTGAGATATCTGAGGTTCCGGTACAGGACCCTCCCCTGATTGGAGGTTAACAGGTTGTGCCACTGAGGAAGGTGTATTGGTTGAGCTACAGACATGGAGAGCAGCAGAGAGTACCATGGCTGCCTAGCCCAGTCTGGTGCTATCAAGATCAGTGATGCTGGCTGGGACCTGAGCTTGAGTAGCACTCTGTACACTAGAAGGAAGGGAGGGAAAGCATACAGGTGCTTCCCTAACCAATCCAGAGCCAGAGCATCCAGGTCTATTGTTCTCCGAGCTGGGTGTCTGCAACAGTTATGTGGCAGGTGGGGGTTTTGTGGGATGCAAAAAGATCTATTTCTGAGATACACAACCTTCTAAAAATCACTCCCACCACCTTTCTGTTCAGGGTCCATTCATGATGAGCCTGGTTGATCAGACTCAGAGCGTCTGCTAGGGAATTGTCCTTGCCTGGCAGTTGAATGGCCTGGAGGGAGACTCAGAGGGAATAGGCCAGGCTCCATATTTTCGTAGTTTCTGTGCAGAGAGGACCTGACCTTGTCCCTCCCTGCTTGTTTATGTAATGCATTGTGGTGGTTTTGTCTGTCCTGACTTGTACCACCCTCCCCTGCTCTACTGGTGTGAAGGCTTTGATTGCCAGCAACACTGCTCTGAGTGCCAGAAGATTTCTGTGCTGGAGTGACACTGCACTGAACCAAGTGACATGGGTGGTGTGCTCCCCTAGATGGGCATCCCACTCCAGCAATGATGCATCTGTTGTCAGAACCACTGATGGAGACTCTTGTTGAAAAGGAAGCCCTTTCTTTAGATTGGTTTCTTCTTCCCACCACTGAAGGGCCTGAAGTAACGTTTTTGTTACTGGGATTAGCTTTGAGAGAGGATTTCTTCTCTGACACCAGGGCGCCCTGAGGTGGAATTGAATGTCTCTCATCTGAAACCTGGAACCCAGGACTGTGCCAGTGGTGGCTGCCATGTGGCCCAGGAGCTATAGAAACTGTCTTGCAGTTTTTGGTCTGTTCAGGCTGAAGGAGCCTGCCATTTGCAGAATACTTTTTACCCTGTCCAGAGGTAGGCAAGCCCTGCCCTTCTTGGTATTTAGTTCTGCTCTTATGAACTGCAACACTGGTGCAGGGAGAAGGACTGACTTTTCGAGGTTTATTAGAAACCCTGGTGACACTAAGAGTCCTTGGGTGAGCTGCAAATGTTCCTTTACCTGCTGTGGTGATTTTCCAACTAACAACCAATCATCCAGGTATGGGAAAACTGTGACACCCAATCTTCGCAGGTGTGCCACAACCACTACCAGGCACTTTGTGAACACTCTTGGAGCCGAAGTGAGACCAAATGGCAGGGTTGAGAAATGGTACTGACCTGAGGGGAGTCTGAAACTGAGGTACCGTCTGTGAGACTCCCTTATGGGGATGTGGAAGTAAGCATCTCTTAGGTCCAGAGAGGCCAACCAGTCTCTTCTTTGGAGTGTTGGCAGAATTAAAGACAGGGTTACCATTTTGAACCTTGGCTTTATTTATTGCTTGTTTAGCACCTTTAGGTCTAGAATAGGCTGCCAATCTCCATTTTTCTGTGTTGTGAGGAAGTACCTCGAATAAAAAACCCTTCCCCTTTGCTGTGGGGGCACAGGTTCCACTGCCCTTGACAACAGTAGATTTTGTACTCCCTTTTCCAGCAGCTTTCTTTCTGCATTAGAAGCTGGCTTGAACACTATGTTTCATAGAGTGGGAAGGGTTTTGAAACTTGGGGACAATCCCTGACTCATTACTTCCAGGACCCACTTGTCTGTGGTGATCTGTTTCCAAACCTGGAAATAATGAGTCAGCCTCCCCACTACTGGTAGTGGGGAGGCAGCCTTGGAAAGCATGTCAGAGGTCTTGCTTTGCCAGAGGCTGGGACTGGGAACCACACCTGGAACCCCTTCTGCCCCCACCCCTGAAGTAACCCTGCTGTGGGTACAGCTGAACCTGGGATATAGCCATGGCCTGGTAAAAAGGCCTGGTGTGAAAAGGTCTACCCCTGCCTCCCCTTCCATAGAGTCTAGGGGACAGAGAGGCCCTTTCTTTAGCATAATTGCTTTTGTAGGTGGCTTTGTATTGATCTACCTTTTTCATGTAAGCCTTTGTCTGAGTTCCAAAGAGGGAATGATCCTCAACAGGGAAGTCCAAAGCCTTGGCCTATGTATCTTGAGTGAGGTTTGTGGCTCTCAGCCAGGCAAACCTCCTCTGAGCAACAGTGTTAACCATCCACCTGGCATCAGTATCATCAGTGTCTGCTGCCATCTGAAATTGGTATTTGGCTGCTTCCTAGCCAAACTTAGCAGTCTCAGCTAAATCAGCTGAAAGGCCAGCTGGGGCTTTGTCTGCCATAGCCATGATAGACTGCCACAGAGTTTTGAGACTGGGCTACATAAGCCTGGAAATTCGCCTGCCTAATGGCCAGGGAGGCAGACAGGTAACCTTTCTTGGCCATGCTATCAATTTTCCTGGAATCTTTCTCCAGAGGATAAAGGATGATATGCCAGAGGTACTTTTGCCTTGTCACAGGCCACAGCTTGTACCACACCTTGGTGATCAGGGTGGGAGAACAAAAATTCAGCCCCTTCCCTGTCCAGCTAGTATTTTTTTGTCCAAACTCTTGTCTAAGGGAGGAACAGAACCAGGGGTTTGGAGGATTTTAAATGCATCCTATTTAAAGAACTTGTTCACAGGGCACAAACATTTCTTGGTGTGTGTTAAACTCATCATTTCTAAATATTCTGCTTCCTCCTCATCCTCTATTACATCAGTGGTGGTTATGTCAAGGGCATCCACCATCTTTCTGACTAAAGTGAAGTGGGATGAGTAATCCTCTGAGGCCCTGGGTGGTGAACCAAACTCCTGTTCAGGGGAGACTTCAGGCTGTACAGGCTCTCCCTCACAGTCTTCTTCATACTCTTCACATTCCTCCATTTCTTCTTGGAAGGAAGAATGGGCAGAAGGTTGTTTGGTGGAGGTCTGAACCGGTGCCTGCTGTCCAGCAGGCAGAACCTCCTGTAAGGCCTGAAAAACTTTCAAGGCCTGTGCAATCTCCTGTGGAGAAGGCATAGTTGCAGTAACCACAGAAGTCCCCTAACGCTGTCCAGCAGGTGGTTTTTATTTTTATTTTTTTTTTTTTTTTATTTAACAAATTGGAAAGACAGGGTTCTGTGTGCTTAGTTTTCTTTGTTTTCTTAAGTGCAACCAGGGAGTCAGCTGGTTCAGCAAGCCTTTTTCCAAGGACCTGGGTACCCATATCAGGGGTAGAGATTTTAGTTGCTGTGGTTTCACCCACAGGAACTGAGGGTGTCGGCTGGTCAGAGCCTGAGGGACACTCAGGTGAAGGCAACTTCTTTTTAAGTCTTTCCAAACATTTTTCAAGTGTTTTTTTCAGAAAAGGCCTTGCATATTTCAAAATCAGATTTTAAGTGTTCATAATCCAGGCAGGCCACACAAGAAGTGTGTTTATCTGCCTTGGCAAACACTTCTCCACACTCAGTGCAATTCTGCTGAGTGGTGCTATTGGTCGGAAGCTTAGATCTCACCCTGCTGCTTCTGCTCAGTGGTGCTATTGGTCGGAAGCTTAGATCTCACCCTGCTGCTTCTGTTAAGTGGTACAGAGACATGATAATTTTGGCAAGACGAGCCTCCAGCCATATGCTAGGCAAAAAGAGACTTAAATGAGGGAGTATTCTGTTCCTATGACGGTCAAAGACAACCTACAAAGTGCATAGGAATAAGTGACCACTCATCAGACTCTGTATTCAAGCATTAAAAGGTGCACTCAAATAAACTTGTAATGCTTGAATATAGATTCGGATGAGTGGTCACTTGTTCCCATACACTTTGCAGGTGGCAATTATGGTCAGTGATTTTTTTGATATGGAAATGTGCAAATTCTGTGATAAAAAGATGTAACGTTGGATACTTCTGGATATAGTAATTACCATAAGACTCTTCAATATTCAGCATACTACATCAGTTTAGCTAAACGTAGTGTCACATGGTTTAGAAATCTACTAGCTTACCATAGTCCAGTTCAAAATGAACTACTAAACCCATTCAAATTATTTTTATGTATGTGGATGCTAAGCTTTGAAAAAGAGACACTGAAAAAATTCAGGTGCAGAAAAATGTGTATCCCATTTCCTCTGATGTATTCCATGGAATCTGATTCCTTAGACTTTCCGGTGGAGATGGGAAGTTACAGAGTACCTGTATGAAAGTCCCAAGAGTGGCCATCCCAAATACTTTTAAAAGTAGTTTCATTTTGAAGATATCCTTTAATGAATAAATCAATAATTGTACTACAGTACCAGAACACTGAAGAGAAACAGTAGAACTACACCAGAGGTGTGAAATGATTCCTACTCACTGACATCAATGTCTTGTGACCATTTTAATATCAGCAGAATTTTGTTTTATCAGGAGTTAGAGAACTCTGAATGTATACATTAGCACAACATATCATGTTTGAAAATTAGAAAAATACAACTGAGAGGGGGAGCTATGTGGCTAACAGCCAACAGCAATAAATGTCTTTCTTACATGCTCCCGTCTGCAGCAATCCAAACCCTCTTTTTTGGACTGTTTAAATGACTTTGTGGTGGAAAATACTATCAGAATTATTTTCCTCACCTCGGACTTTCTAAAGTAGCTGTCTCTGTAAATTTATGCTGGACATTTTGAAAAAGAAAAAAAGAGGAAAAAAACCAAGATGGGCAGACCTAAAAATGCACCATAACAAGGCCAGACACATGGTGCAGAATGGGAACCTTCCAATGCAGCCGTACTCAAAGCGGTAAAAAACCTGGAATCCTTTATGAAAGAGATGGGCAAGAAGGTCGATGGATTTACCTCCCGGGTAATAATGATGGAAAAAAGTTAGACTCCATGACCACGGAGTCCCAGCAAACAAAATCGCTGGCAGAAAAAAAACAGTTACAGCTACTGCAGGTCCGATAATGGAAAATCACCTCCTCTGCCTCCACTTAGAATATTTAGAAAACAGAGCTTGATCAGCAAATGAGGGGTACAAGAGGAAACGAAAGGCTTACATCTGTGAGACTTTGCTGCCTCTTTACTGCTGTCCACCCTTGGATTTCAACAGCAGGAAGTCCTAATTTAAATGTATTGGATAAACTCCAACGTTGCCAGCCCAGGAGAGGACATCTCAGACTATCTTATGGGTAACAGCTGGCCCTACAATTAAAGAACAGATTTTACTAGCAACGAGGGAGAGGGGGGGTCAAGTCCACCTTACAGATGGAACAAGGATTTTCTATTTTACAGACTTTTTCGCCATGCGTCAACACAGAATGGCCTTTGATGCTGTTCGCAATGAGCTGCGCCAGTTGGGACTATTACAAGCACTCCTTTTCCTTGCGAAGCTCTGCTTGTCCTATGCTGGTAAAATGTACAGTATCTATTTAATGACCCAACAGAAGTAGGCAAAAGGCTTCTGAAGATTAAAACTGACTGTATGCCTGCCTGCTGGCACTGAGAGTTGAGGCACTGGATGCCTCGCCAGCGACCCAGGTTTGGGAACAGACTCGGGCCACCACTGGTTGACAGGGGAGGGAAGGAATCGAGCATCTGGAGGACTCCTCTCCCTTCTCAGAGAGGGATCTGGGCCTAGCACAGCTACTAGGCAGCTTCTGGTGGTAACTAAGGGGTAGCACCAGGAACATGTAGCTCAAAAAGATGAGGGGGCGGAGCAGCAGCAGACATTGGCATGCTAGTGCCATGGACTTCATTGCACATCCATGCTCCAGGGGGCAATCCTCAAGGAAAAACCTTCAGCAGACCAGGGAGGTGATGAGGGCTCCAGGGTCCAAGTCCACATCCCAAGCACCAGACCGTCCCTCCTCCGGTTCCACTTAGCTCCTATCCAGGACTGACCCTCCAATCACAGAAAGGCCACCAGGTTGGTGGGTGGTCCCTCCCTCAGGGGGTGATCTGGGTGGGCTGGAAAGTCCTGGGTAGGCATCCCCTGGGAGGGAGGGAGGGAGGTGTCAGATGGGGAGTAGAGGCTTCGGTCGAGCGGGCACCTCTTAACGATGCCCTGGCCAACTGAGAGCATAGAATAGAATTGAAAAAAAAAAAAATGACTTTGAGAGCCAACAGGCCACAGAGAACCATGAGGCTGAGGGAGACTGAACAAGCTGCCTTTATGAGGTTTCCATCAAAGTATGTTATTTGAACTAAAATGTGTACTGCGTAGGCTGGGTTAAAGCTGTATTACTATTTTTTTAGCTGGAGGGAAATTCCTGAATGGAACAATCTGGCGTCGCTGTGTTTTTTACTTATGGTATTATTTATGGGCGTATGAAGATGATAGCCCTGACTTCCAATATATTATAGTGATGGAGTATCTGTCCCACAGTGCAGCTGAGTAAATGCCTTGAATTTTACTTTAGCTATCTCTTTGGCTTATAGTATACTGGCTTGATGTTAGCCGATTGTAGGTAATTATTTGGGTTATTTACTGTTTTAAACTTAAGCCAGCTTTTCAGTTTCTCCAAGTTTACAAGCTTTGAAATTCTTAACATCGAAGGTCATACCGTCTTAAGTTTGGACAGTTTCTTTTAATATACTGCCCTCTTGTGTTTTTGCAGTAAGGGACATTAATGAAAGATGCTTCAATCTAACTGTTGCAATACATTATCGAATGCATGGACATTTGAACGTTTTTTATGACCATTTCAAGAGCATGTTGCTCAGGGACTTACCACTAATACATCTTTCTTGTTTATCGTCCATGGTCTTGGCGCAGATTGCCATACAGTACTATTATTGAACACAAATGTCTGTAATACATTGACATTTTATTGGGATCATCCCTCCATGTTGTAAAAGTGGGTGAGAAGTTCTTAACTCCTAAGTATAAAACTATTGCTCATTTTCTAAAGTCTTTGAACCTGGAATATACAGATTGATTGTGTAGCTATGACATACTCAATTAAAAAATAATGTACAAAAAAAAGAAAATGAAAAATACACCAGCTTATAAAATGTGAATATCTGCCTAGAAAGTGTTTTTATAGCAGGGGTGACATGGTTTTATTTACTGAGTGAAAAGGCAACAGAGCAAAAAGCAACTTTTATAATAATATTTGACTTTTAATTACAATTTTAGATATACTATACAAGTTTAGCCACTTCTGGAAGAAAATCCAGAAATTCCAGCAGAGTCCAGAAATCACTGATACTAGTGATATTGATCATAACCTGGGAACCCCTTCCCTGCTCCCCAAGCTTCTGTGAGTTGCCCATATTAACACCACAGCATACAGTACCTAAGATTTGCCAACTAAGAATTAGGGGCCTCTATTTAATGTTTAATACCATGGTGTTATGTGAATCCTACCCCCACCCACCAAGATTAGTGATACTGACATCTCCTTGCTCACTTTCACTGTCTTCAGGTAAGACCATACCTGTGGATGGGATTTCTGCCCATGTCTCACTTTGCCACAGGTTGGAGGTTGCTCGCAGTGATTCTATACTCTCTTCACACTAATTTCTGCTTGGCAAACTCTCTGTGGCTTTCTTCTTTCCACTTGTCATTGCTAGTGCAGAACGTTACCCTGGCACTAAGTCTGCTGGCATCCATTTCCTTTTCTCTTCTGTCTCCTTTCAAACTTCTGCAGGTAAACTATTGCTGGGTGACTTAAATACTAACTGGTCTACCCATAGGTTCATCCAGAAAGCTTCAGTATAATATCAAGCCCTTCCACTCACATAGCTTGTCTCTCAACCCATTACCTTACCCAGTATCATTTAACCAATCCTTTGTTGACGGAGCACTCCCCTCTCACCTCAGTCGTAAAGTAGACGTGGGCCCTCTCCCAGTTGCACAGTGACTATCAGATAATCTACAGTGTGTGTGTATAAAGTTCAGTGCCCCAAAATCCTCCCCCCAATCCAGCTTAGAAGATCCTAGGTCCCTGGACCTCACCACCCTACTGCTTGATCATTATTAACCGGTACTTCATTTCATGGGCTACTGCTAAAGATGTCCTCAGTAACTTCAACCAAATATTTACTATAGTCTGGGAAATCTATCCCCTCTCAGAAGAGCTAGTGTCAAAAGCCTCTGTCTCCTTTGGGCTTATGCTGAACTCACAGCTTGTTGTAAAGCTAGACGTAGTTATTGGCACAGTCACAAGTCTCAAGGCTCCTCTGTGGGCCTGGTAAGTATGAATGCAGGTATGACAGCGGCTAGGCTGGCTATGTCCAAATATTTTGCGTAAAGCCTTCAGAAAAATCAGAGCAATCCACCAAAGCTCAAGAAGATAATTTACTTACTATCTGAACCCCCTTCCCAGTCAGCGACCCCAGTCCTCAAACTAGATACCGCCAACATTTGTGATCCCCTTGAGGTTATATCCTCTTTCAACAACCTCTCCTGTCCTTGTGTCTTCTCACTTCTCTCTTCTCCTACTGTACTTTCTCTCCCTGCCTCCTCTCCCCTTCATATCCCTCTTCCTTTTTAAAGCTGGCTCATCGGACACAAATTATTTTAAACACCCACCTACAATATAGGAAGTTGTGGTTCCCATTGACACCTAGGGATGGCAACAGGCTCTGCCACAAAATGACATTTTCTTGGAACCGTCCATAGGGTGTTGAGGTCTTAATGTACTTTTCTGTCCCTGATCTTTAGAATACACATTCTCCAGACTTTGTGTGTCTCTTCGTACTTCGTGCTGGTATTAGAACAGTGGTTAAAACTAGAAACAACGATGACTGTTGCCTAGTATCAAGTCATGCCTTAGCAACAAAATGCTTGATGAAAAGGTCCCAAGCAGGAATCAGTCAGATCCCTCCCGGAGGCTTGATTATTTTAACTGGTTCAACTACAAATAGAATTTTGTGTTCTCTCCCTGCCAACAAAAAATATATCTTAGTTTACAAATAGAATTTAGTGCCACCCAGAAAGAGCTGCTTTAAAAAGAGCCAGCATAGTGTATATTTGTTTATCAGTTATTTGCTGCTTTGTCACTGTACATGATAAATGAGTAATGGCTGTCATTGGAAACAAGCATGATAGCTCATCCTGCTTATTATAGTTCTAAATGAACAAAATATAAATTGAATTGAACTGACTTGAAAATTCCATATCATATTACCTTTTTTATGTTGGCTTGCGCTTGCGCGCCAGCCAACATCTTGTGGTAGCAGCATGTAACCCCTACCTGGTATGCCATTTCTGTCTGACAGCTCTACCAGGTGGGCTGGGTTCGGGGAGGAATAGGTCACTCGACACAAAGGCTAGGTTTGGCTACTCTGCACAGGGGCACCCAAGTAACTCCTACACAGGAAGCAATAACTGTAATGTCCAATACCAGAAGTGGGATTCTCAAGTGTGGCTTTTGTTCTCATCCAAACAGAATAAACAAAGCATAGATGGACCCCCATGGGGCTATACTCCTGGTAATACAGATTAAAGGAGACCAGAACACATCCTCATCCTTTAGCCCTCAGGTTCTACAACACACTGGGCACACAGCCCGGACTTGTACGCTGCTTTGTGTTACACAGCTCAAACTTGTACGCTGCTTTGGGTTACACCCTGGCTCGACTCCCTTGTCAGCCACTTGGACACCTTCTATACTTTCTGGAAACATTTTCTGGTGGCTCCCTAAACCACCTAAGAGCACCTCGGCTCCATCAGGGAATCTTCTTATCAATCCCACATCTGGGTACTTTCCTCAGGCACTGGCCAAGTACCTGAGGGAAAGCAAAAGGTGTCTCACAGCAAATGCATAGAGGTGAATTTGGTTACTACTGATGGGGGGGGTCTCCCACCTCTCGCTCCCACAATTCATACCCGGCCAATTCTCTGGACTGTAAACACCTCATCCTTTAACACTTTGCTGTGTAGATTCTTGCTAAATGTATTTCACATTCAGTCTACTTGTCTTGCTTCCCATTTGTGCTGGACTTGAACACACTTAAAATTAAGTGGCATTGTCCATTACTCTAGACCCCCTCCACAGGTTAAGCAGTCTAATTCCCACATTCTTTCTTTCCATTTTGTGCTGGCCTTGAACATACTTATAAGTGGCTTTGTCCATTACTCTAGACCCCCCACAAAGTAAAGCAGTCAAATCCCCACATCTTCCAACTGACCTTGGCTGACTTTTACTGACCCCACAGTAACAGTCACTTTAGTTTCCTTCTGTTTCAGGTGAAAACATGTGGCCCTCTTTCGGAACGAACTCACCCATGGCTGCAGGTGCCCCAC
Organism: Neoceratodus forsteri; assembly: GCA_016271365.2. Lineage (NCBI taxonomy): Eukaryota > Metazoa > Chordata > Ceratodontiformes > Ceratodontidae > Neoceratodus > Neoceratodus forsteri. The sequence continues at coordinate 64,891,205 of CM028133.1, read as the reverse complement.
AGGCGTTTCCTCCTCAAGGAATCTCTTACAGAGCTTCTGGTGCCTCAGCACAACTCAGACAGGCAGCTTCTTTCCCTTAGCCGGACCCAGGGGGGGTTGTCCCTGAAAAACAGGCAGACACTTTCCCCCCATCCCCTCAGGGATGGGGCTCTGAACCATTGAGACTGGTCTCCACCACTTCAATTACCAGTTCCTGTGTTCCTCTTCAGGTGGAAACACACACCTTGAACAAAAGTAGCTCTGAAACAGAGCTTAAACCTCTGAGAGCCTGCACACACTCTGTTGCATTATAGTCTCTTTCTCAGACTGCACACAGACTGGCTTCAAATTCCACAACGTTCTACTCTAACCTCCAACTGCAACATTCCAGTGTGGCTTATGCAGCTGCGACAGTTCTAAAATGATGTCATCCCTCAGTCTCAGCTGAGACTGAGAACAGAGTGAGACAGTGTGAAATCCATTTAACTGGAGTTTCACAAGCTGCCTTCCCTGCCTACCACTAGATCTTACTGGGATTCTAGTAACCACATGTAACAGGGGGGTTACAAGCAGATTTGGAGGTGCGGTCACTGTTGGGTGAATTCAGGGCATGCATCAGAAGGTGCGGTCCTCATTCCCCGAGCAACCAGCAGCAGGTGCTGACCTCACGCATCCCTAATGTGGCCACCAGAACAAAGAAAAGGTTCTCTGCAATGAGAGCAAAGCTCTCATGCAGCGTGACCACAACACGCCTCCCGATGTGAAGGCAACGTGGCGGCAGTGACTGCCACCACTGCCTGTCACAATGCCAAGGGGGGGAGCCCACTCCCCATCTGCATACCGAACCCCCTCCCATTTAAAATGTATGCCGACAGGGTGCCCAATCCCTCTCGGCATCATGCGCCCCCCCACCAGTTTTTCTTTGCCGACGGGGGCCCAATCCCTGTTGGCGTTTATCCCCATCCCCATTGATTGTGCCAATGGGGGAGCCCACTGCTCATTGGCATAATGTCTCCCCCCAGCTTTTGTTACGTGCTGAGGGGGTGCCCAATCCCCCTTGGTCTGTGTCTCTCCCCCTCCAGTATGTGCCAACGGGGTGCCTAATCCCCTGTCGACCACAGAAACTCCCACAAAACACTTAAGTGGCATGCTGGGATCCCATCCAAATCTTCTGAAAAAAAAAAAAAACATCCTGCAATTTTTTTTTTGTTTTTTTAAACCTGTGAAAAGGAAACAGTCCCTTGCGGTCTCTCGCCTCCCACAACCAGCACTCACGCTTGCGCACCCTGCTTCCCCACCTCACCCCGTACTTACCTGACGGAGTCTGCGCGATGATCTTCGGTGGACCAGGAACACATCTGCACTCTTCAAAGCCGAACGCGAACTCAAAGAATGCCGGTAAGCTGTATAATGGCATAAATAGTTTTTTTTAAACTTTGTTGCATATCTCAGCCATTTTATGGAATTTTGGCACCAAATTTTCAACATGGGGTTACTGGGACCCCTCCTCATGAATTCAAGCACTGTCATGGTGGTACTTAGTCCTGAAAGGTGATTTTGCGGTCACTGCCGGAATCGCCTTTCAGAACTGATTAACGAAACGACAGTGCCACTGTTCATGAGGGGGGCTCTCAAAAAGCCTATGCTGCAAATTTGCTGGGAAAAATCCAAACAATGGCTGTTTTATGAGCATGTGTTGCGCAGTTTCCACACACACATGTAACTTTGTGAATTTGTAATATTTTCACTCCAGATTTTCAAATTTGCCATTTTTCCACACCTCCTTATGAACAGTACAGCTGTCATTTTACATATTCTGACCAAAATATGTTTTTGCATGTCCGGCGCAGACTAGCGTGGTCACTGTGCAAAATCAGTTTTCAGGTCAGTTTGAGGAAATGACAGTGACACTATTCATGAGCAGAGGTCTTAAAATGCCTATGTTTAAAATTTGATGCTGAAAGTCCATAAAATGACTGTGTTACAAGCCTGCGTTGAGCAGTTTTCACGCATCCTTGTAACTACACAAATTTGCAATATTTTCATGCCAGATTTTCAACACTGGTATTTTTCACACCTCCTTATGAACAGTACAGCTGTCATTTTTCACATCCTGCCCAAAATGTGTTTCCGAATATGTGGCGCACAATGGCGTGGTCGCTGTGGGAAATCAACTTTTGGGACAGATTAACAAAATCACAGCATCACTGTTCATGAGGGGAAGTCCCAAAATGCCTACGTTGAAAATAATTGGGTTACGGATGTGTGTTGCGCAGTTTCTATGCATGCTCATGACTTCACCAACTTTTCATATTTTCACTCCAGATTTTCAACGTTGCCATTTTTTTTTCTGCCTCCTCATGAACAATACCATTGTCATTTTCCACATCCTGCTCAAAATATGTTTTCATCCCAGTGTCACCAAATGGCATAGCCACTCTGCAAAACCATCTTTCAGCTAACAAACTGATTGTGCCACTTTTCATGAGGTGAGCTCACAAACAGCCCATGTTGAAAAATAGCAACACACGCCTATGGTGTTAGGGTTTCCAACTGCAGCACCCCACCCTGTACAGACTGACAGGCATCGGGAGTGTGACTTGGGATCATCAGCTGTAATGTTCACCCCATTCCACCGTCACCCCCACCCTGCAACCAGTGACAGGCATCGTGGTGTGCCTCACACTGTTCAGCCACAAAGTTCAACCCATTCTCCAAAACTTCACTCCCCTCAGGGTATTCCATTATGGAATGGGGTACTTATAATGCCCAAAGACCCCAAAGCACAACACGACACTTGTCAGTGTCTACAGGGTAGGGTGAGGTACAATAGCATGAGCGTTACAGCTGACGACCCAAATGCACACCCTAATGCCTGTCGCTCTCTACACAGTGGGGGTAGGGTTCACATCACTTCAATACTTCACTGCCATTCCTATTATGTGTCTCTATCTCCGGCACTATCAATGCTAATGCCAGCGAGACAACATTCAGCATTGACAAGTGCTTGTTGTTTTAGGTGTGCAGTCATTCATTCATTCACTACAGCAATTCATTCATTTATTCATATGAAGTTTGAACATATGAAAAAAGCCAGCAGATGCTAAATTGGTCTATCACGTTTGCTCTGTAACTGATGCAGGGTTCATGGCTTATGCCAATGACCATGCCCCCCCTTAGTGTCATCCCATCCCTCTCTTCTCCCCCTCCTGAGTCCCATGGGTTCCCTATGTGCTTGTCTCAGGCCTTCTTAAAGGCCCCTACCATCTTTACTGAAACCGTATCTTTTGGCAGCTGATTCCATGTGGCCACCACCCTCTCCGTATAAAATGCTTCCTAACATCCTGTCTGAACCTCCCTACCCATCTACTTTAAACTATACCCCTTCATGGTTCTGTTGTCACTCATTTTAAAGAGATCTTCTCTTTCCATTCTGTGCATCTCCTTCAAGTATTTGAAGGTCTCTCATATCACCCCTCTCCCTCATGTCTTCCAGGGAGTACATCCTTAGGGCTCCCAGCCTCTCCTCATAAGACCTATTCTGCTGCCCTTTGATAATCTGTGTTGCTCTACTTTGGACCCCCTCCAGCATGCTGATGTCTCTCTCTAAGGTATGGATGCCAATACCTTACCTCATATTCTAAATGTGGTCTTACCATTGATCTGTACAATGGTAAAATGACCTCTCGCTGTCTGCTTCTGAATCCCCTTGCAATACACCCCAGCATTCTGATAGCCTTTGCTTATGCCTTTTTGCACTGAGTGGTGTGTTTTAGATCTCTAGTTATCACCGCCCCCAGACTCTTTTCTTCCTCTACAGCAGCTACCCCGCCCCCGGTACTATTCCATCCTATGATTCCTGGCCCCTATGTGCATCACTTTCCATTTTTCAGCATTGAAGCCAAGTTACCAAATTCCTGACCATCTCTTGAGTGTACCAAGGTCCTCCTTCAGGTCCTGTATCCTTTTCCCTTGTGTCTACCCTCCTACAGAGTTTGGTGTCATCTGCAAACAGGCACATTTTCCCTTTAGTGTCTTCCCCAATGTCACTTATGAAGACATTAAACACCACTGACCCCAACACCAATCCCTGCGGGACCCTGCTGGTGACCTCCTTGGTGCTGGAAAACTCCTCCACACCCCCACTACTCTCAGGGTTCTGCCACACAACCAATTGTCTACCAACCTCACCATTTTCTCCCCATCCTTATATGCATTAGTTTCATTATCAGTCTTCTATGTGGTACAGAATTGAAGGCCTTGCTGATGTCCAGGTATATGATGTCCATTGCCTGGCCTCTGTCCACCACCCTTGTGACCCAATCAAAAAATTTGATCAGGTTCATTTGACATGATCTGCAGGCCACAAACCTGTGCTGTCTTCTATCTTGTAGACTGTTCTCCTCAACGTATCTCACCAGCCTTTCCTTTAGTATGGTCTCCAAGAGTTTACATACTATCTAGATCAGGCTGACTGACCTCCCCAGGTCATTCTTGGGTCTGCTCTTGTGAAGGGGCACAACATTTGACATTCTCCATTCCTACAGCACCACGCCTGATTCCAGGGATATAATGAAAAGAACATCCAGCAGTCCTACCAGTTCCTCCACCAGCTCCTTCAGCATCCATGGGTGTATGCCATCTGGCCCTGGGATTTGTCCACCTTCAGTGCCAGCAGCCCCTCCCTCACTCTTTCAATCTCTAGTAATGCTTTAGGCCCCCCAGGCCCCTCCCTCCTTCTTCCCCCATGTGGCACTGGTCCGTCCTTTTCCTTTGTAAAGACAGAGCAGAAGTATTCATTTAATACTTCAGCTTTTCTCATGTCTTCCTCTACCTTTCTTTAGCCTAACTATACAGTATTTTTGGTCCCTGTCTTTGCTTACATTGCAAAAGGAGGCCTTCTCCCCCTTCTTTATCCCTTCAGCTATTTGGAGCTCTTTCTGTGCCTTAGCATGTTGTACCTCCTTCTTGCCACCTAGCCAGCCTTGGGTATTCTTCCTCATCTTCTTCCCTTGCTGTTCTCCTGAATTTTCTTTAGGCTGCTCTTTTTCCTTCACCACTCTGGCCACCTCATAGTTAAACCAGCTCGGTGATCAGGCCCCCAATTTCTTCCTTCTCAACTTGATACATTCCTTTCTGGCTGTTAAGATTCCCTCTCTGATGGTGGCCCATGTTTGGACCACCCCCATGTCCTCTTCAATGTCCACTAGTTGTTCCCTTAGCTCTTCTCTCTTCCTCTTAAAATGTTCCCTCTTGAAATCCAGAGTTCTAGTCTTGGTGGGGATTTTATCTCTGTCCATGTCCAAACTTGAACCACACCATACAGTGGTCGCTACCACCAAGAGGTTCTCTGACCTCTAACTCCTGTACATGCTCCCAACTGGTGACCACTAGGTCAGGGATTGCCCCTCCCTGATGGGATCAGTAACACCCTGGGTCATGAATCCTCTCTGCATTGCGTTTAGCATCTTTTGACTTCTGGTGCAGGATTGGGCAGATTAAAATCCCCCACCACTACCCCCTCCCCTTTTTCTGCTGCCATCAGCAACTGTGAACAAAATTCTCCGTTCTTTTCTTTATCCTGCTTGGGTGGTCAATAGACCACTCCCATCCTGATCCCCCCCGTTAGTCTGTAGTTGGAGCCACAGTGTTTCTACCTTCCCCTGTTCATTCTCCTTCCTCATGCATGTTATTCCCTCCCTGATGTATGCTGCCACCCCACCCCCGTCTATCTCTCTGTCCCTTCTGTAGAGTTTGTATCCTGGGATCGAGAGATTCCAGTCATGGTGTGTTGTAGCTCAGGTCTCAGTAACTGCCGCTATGTCTACCTAACCGTCCGCTATGAGGGCTTTCAGTTAACTACTTAACAGGCTTATTCAGTTAACAATGAGAGTCCAAGTAGATTGGGATCAAATGCATTTATATATTAGTAGAGCAAAAGTATAATGTGCTAATTCATTTATTTGGAAACATGAGGAACGGTGCTAATCTTATGCAATAGACTCCAGAGAGGTCCCAGATAGTACCCACAATGGCAGCAGATTCATCATTATGTCAGTACCACACCTTTGTTTTTGTGAAGGTGGATCATAGATTACATTGATATCTGCTTGTAGAATACAAGGATAGTGTCTGGGAATGTCAGAGGGCCAAAAAAGGGGACTGTGGAGGTGTGGGTCATGCTGTGAGCCAATGAAGCATGTGCAAATGGGCTTCTTCTTTTCCACAGTCAATGGGGCTGACCCTGGTCAATGATGCAGGGTTTCATTTGCATGCATATTTTTCAAAGGGGCCAGCTACACCTATCACTGTGCAGAACCTTCCATTTCTGCTGACATGTTTTCTGTGAGTTGGTGGCATCATGCTTTTCAGCTGTCTCATGACCAGCCACCCCCACCCTTGGACAGAATTCAATGACTTGTTTTCAATGCTGACATTGTGACAGTTCCAAAAAATCTCTAAAACGTTATGCTAGGTTAAGTGATGAGGATTACTGTTCATAAAAATACAAAGGAATACTACTTTAGAGAGGTATAAACTGACACCAAAAAATTACAATCAAAAACTGCGTAACACTTGAAAGCAACACAATGTTAGCTGTGCTGAATTTTCTTTTAAAATGTGCATGGAGTTTGATTGTCAGATAAATGTTTTTTCAGTAAATTCCTCAAACTCTGTGAAGTTATGTTACTGGGGCATATTTTTAAAGATTACTCCTGATAAGTTCAAGTATTGGCTGCATGACAGGTCACCACAAACCCCATGGATCAGTCCACATATTGGATTGCTGACTATGTGGCTGGGAGACCTCAGACTCAAACACTAGGAGGGAGTGGGACTGTTACCAATAGATCAACAGGGCCACAAACTGGTAAGCTGAAAGACACTGCAGCAATAAAGTCAAACCACTAGTACAACCGGTTCTGACCCAAAAAGAACAGAAAAAGAGATTAAACAATGTTACCACTGTAACAAAATGGGGCATTTGGCAAGACAGTGACAGGAAAAAAGAGAATTTTCATTGCAGATTGTAGACTTTAACCCAGGGGCATAAGTATACAGCAAAATGCTCAGTCAGATGCTCTCCACCAATTCTTTGCCATGTATGCATAACAAGTTGGAAAATAGTGCATAATTACAGCTCTGCATGATATTGGAGCAAGCCTGTCATTGGTTAAACCATCATTGGTGTTAAAGGGCCAAATTCTAACGGGGAGATTGCTAGAATTAAATCTGTTATATGTGCCACAGTGGTGATACCTATAGCTAGGGTTCCACTAATATGGGAAGAGCATAGGGGATCACCAGAAATTGGGGTACTTGCAGACCTGACCTTCAGTGTCATTCTAAGCAATAATCCAGACCTTTTTGAAAACATTGCCTATGTTGCCCAAAGGAGCTAAGCTTAGAAATGACAGGAGGAAAAACTGCAGATATTTAAGGGATTTTGTTCTACCCTGCATGGAAGAGGAACACAATACAGTAAGCAGACAGAACAGCACAAAACTCACCCACATTTGCAGAAAGAGTCTTCAGGCTGTGAGACGGATGTGCAGTCAGGACAGCACAAGACTATGCCACAGCTGCAGAAGGAACCTGCACGCTGTGAGTAGGAGGCACAGTCAGGGCCCCTGGGGGATCATCCACATCCAGAGAGAGAGAAACAATGGGTTGTGAGGCGACCCCTCAACTGCAGCAGATAACAGCTGATGCTACAAAAAAGAAATTGGGGTTGGGGTACAGGAAAACGATTTCAAAAATTCCCCACAGCTAAAAAGTCAGGGGATCAGTTAGTGTGTTAGGAACACAGGCAGAGGTACCCAAGGACTCCCTACAGATGTAAACTTGCAGCATAGTCAATACACCAGAGAGAGAGGTCAGTGGCTAAGGAAGTTCTCCACAGCAGCCAGCAGGACTGGCTGATAATACAGCAGGCAACAAGCCAGAAATGCCTGACATTCTGACAGCTCTGCAAGCTGGCAATTATACAGCAAATTGTAGCCAAGCACAGAGACAGCTGGAGAGCTGGGCAGTGTGTCTAGGTATGTTAATACATGCACAGCAGGAGGAGTCACATTTGAGTAAAATCAGATAAGTAGCAGATACCATTAAAAGCAGGGATGCAACACCACAAACAGGGCACTTGAAAGTTCAAGATGGGTTATTGGTGAGACAGTGGTTTTAAAACACAGGAAAAGAAAAGGGGGAACTATTCCATCAAATATTTGAGCCAAAGGAATACAGAAGCCCCCTGACAAATCCTTCTGTGTGCTGCACTTTATGGGGTGTTTGGCTGTAGTGTTGAGGCCTCTATTAAAATAAATATCGCAAGAGTAGTGTGTGCACCATTTCTAGTTTGTTGTTTTGAATACAGGAGACAGCTGGCTTATGACACTCCAATGTCTGGGCACCTAGGGACAAAGAAACCCATAATAAACTTTGCAGAACAGTTACTTGATCTCTGTCTTTTTCAGATGTAGCCCAGTACTGCAAAACCTGTTTAGCATGTCAAGAGACAGGCAAGGCAAAAGATAAGGCAAATGCTCCTCTCATGCTATTGCCTTTCATAGACAAACCATTTTGGAGGGTGGGGAAGATTTATTTTGATAGTTATAGATTGTGCAACTGGATACCCTGATGCAGTTGCCATGTCTTCAGTGAAAGCAAGAATGGAGGCAAATGAGCTTTTGGGAATTTTCAGCATAGTGGGGTTCTCTGATTTAATTTCATTAGACAGGGCACACATTTCATGTCTTTTCTGATACATAGATACATAGACAGTGTCAGCAGATAAGGGCCTATGGCCCACCCAGTCTGCCCATTTGAGCTTGTAAGTTCAGTTTATGTTTTCCTAGAAGTCTGTTGCCCCTTACCCCTGACCTCCAGAATTCCTTTATGTCTATCCCATGCATTCTTAAATCCCGTGATTGTTTCAGCCCCTACCACTTCCTCTGGCAGGGTGTTCCACTTGTCCACCACCCGTTCTGTGAAGAAATTCTTCCTCATGTTTCCTCTGAATCGTCCTCCCTCCAACTTCATCCCATGCCCTCTAGTCCTGGAACATCTTTTTCGCTTAAAAATAGTGTATTCCTGCACCCTGTTCCTCCCTGTAAGATACTTGTATGTCTCCATCATATCCCCTCTCTCCCTCCTCTCCTCCAGGGAGTACATGTTCAGTTCCTTCAACCTGTCTTCATAGGACTTGTGATGCAATCCATGCACCATCTTTGTTGAGCTACTCTGAACCTTCTCTACTCTGTCTATGTCCTTATGTAGGTATGGTCTCCAGAACTGTATACTGTACTCCATGTGGGGCCTCACTAGTGTCTTGTATAGCGGAATTATGACCTCCCTTTTCCTGCTGGTGATGCCCCTGCCTATACATCCCAGCATCCTATTTGCTTTACCTGCTGTATTGTCACACTGTTTCCCTACCTTGAGGTCATCAGAGATGATAACCCCAAGATCCCTTTCCTGCTTGGTGCATGCTATACCCTCACCCCCCAACTGATATATTGTGCCAGGGTTTTTGTGCCCCATATGCATTATCTTGCACTTCCTTGCATTGAATTTCAACTGCCAAACCCCTGACCATTCTTCTTCAAGTTTCTGCAGGTCCCGTCTCATTCTGTCTACACCCTCTGGTGTGTCTACTCTGTTACAGAGCTTTGTGACATCAGTGAACAGTGAAATTCTGCCTTCTAGGTCCTGCTCAATGTCACTGATGAAGATGTTGAATAGGACCGGTCCCAGGACTGATCCCTGTGGTACCCCACTGGTCACTCTTCCCTCTGTGGAGTGACAGCCATTTACCACCACCCTCTGTGTCCTGCCACCCAGCCAGTTACCTACCCACCACACTACTGTCCTGCCCACTCCCATATTCCCCAGTTTGTGTAATAGTCTTCTATGTGGCACAGTGTCAAAGGCCTTGCTGAAGTCCAGATAGGCCATGTCCACTGCCCTCCCCTGATCCACCTCCCTAGTCACCCAGTCAAAAAATTAAACGAGGTTGGTCTGACATGACCTCCACCTGGCGAAACCATGCTGCCTTGGGTCCTGTAGTCCGCTGACAACCAGATGTTCCACCAATCTCTCCTTCAGTAGTGCTTCCATGATCTTCCCCACTACCAAGGTGAGGCTGACTGGTCTGTAGTTACCTGCTTCCTCTTTGTTCTCACTTTTGTATAAGGGGACTACATCTGCTGTCCTCCAGCCTTTGGGTACCTTCCCTGTTTCCAGTGATCGGCTAAACAGGATAGCCAGAGGTTCAGCCACCACCTCTCTTAGTTCTTTAAGGACCCTGGGGTGCACCACATCTGGCCCCATTGCTTTGTCAACTCTTATTACTTCCAGTTCCTTCAGGACCCTTTCTCGTGTAAAGGGACTTGTGCCCATTTCTGCACCATTCTCACCCCTTGTACTCCCTTCAGACCCATTACCCTCCTCTTCCTCAGTAAAGACTGAGCAGAAATACCTGTTCAATATGTCAGCTTTACTGTTGTCATCCTCCACGCGGCCCCCATCCTCCCCCTTCAGTCTCACTATCCCTCCCTTTGTCTTTCTTTTTCACTTATGTACCTGTAAAAGGTTTTGTCCTCTACCCACTGATTTTGCAATGTGTTCTTCTGTCTGAGCTTTGGCTTCCTTACTGACCTCCCTGCCTCCCTTTGCTTCTCTTGGTACTTCTCCCTATCCCTTTCTGCCTGTGTCTTTTTGTATTGCCTGAATGCAATCTTTTTGCTTTCACTTTCTTTGCTACCTCTTTGAAAACCATAATGGTTTCTTCCTTTTCCTCTTGCTAACCTGCTTAATGCATAATTCTGTTGTTCTTGTAATCCCCATTTTAAATACTGCCCACTGTTCCTCAACCCCTGATTCCTGTCCCATTCCCTTAATGCCTCTTTCAAGTATCTCCCATTTTCCCAAAGTCTGCCCCCTAAAATCCAGGATACATGTTTTTGTGTGGTTTGGTTCTGCTCTTTCTGTGATTTCATACCACAATGACTGGTGGTCACTGTTCCCCAGGTGCTCCCCCACTGTTACCCCCATCACACTGTCCCTGTTTGTGAGCACAAGGTGCAATATTGCCTTCTGATGAGTTGGTTCCATGACCAGTTGCTTGAGGAAGGCACCCTGAAGGGAGTCCAGGATAAATCTGCTCCTAGTTGATGCTGCTGCTGGATGCTCCAGTCCATGTCTGGAATATTGAAGTCTCCAACCAGTACCACCTCACCTTGTCTGCCATCCTTTGGATGGCTAGCATCAGCTCCCTATCTGTTTCTTCCTCCTGGGCTGGTGGTCTATAGACCACACCTGTGTGGATGGCTGGTCCCATTTTTCTTTCCAGCTTAACCCACAGTATCTCTCCCCCATTTTGTTCCTCCTGGATCTGTGTGGCCCTTATGTCATTTTTCACATACAGTGCCACTCCTCCTCCCTTCCTGCCTGCTCTGTCTCTTCTGAATATGTTGTAGCCAGGTATGGCCATCTCCCAGTCATGGTTATCATTACACCAGGTTTCAGTGATGGCTACAATGTCCAGGTCTGACTGCACCATGGCAGCCTCCAGATCTTCTATCTTGTTGCTAAGGCTCCTGGCATTTGCACACATGGCTTTCCATGATTTGACCTCCCTAGACTGTTTTGCTGTTCTACTCCAGCCCCTTCCTTGGTTGTCCTTTATCCCTGGTTCTCCTTGCTGTTTGCCCTTCTGCTGAATGTTGCCCCTTTTCCGCCTATCCACCTCTTGAGCACTAATCTCCATCTTTTGCACACTGCTTTGCAGAGATAGCCACTCCTCTGGTTCACTGGTTCCACTGCTAGCTGTGGGGGGTGAGCAAGTAGGTACCCTCCTTGCTGGCCTGCCACCCTTTGCTAGTTTAAATGCTTGTCAATGTAGCATTTAAACTTATCATTGAGTACTTGGATTCCCCTCCAGGATGGATGCAGGCCATCAGGCTTGAACGAACCTCCATCCCTCCTGCTGGGTCCCCAGTCACCAATGAATCCAAACACTTCCTCACAGCACCAGTTCTTCAACCATGAGTTAAAGTTCCTGGTGCATGCACTCCTATGCTCTCCCTTGCCTCTCGCAGGAAGTACTTCTGAGAAAGTGACAGAAGTAGCTACTTGCTTGAGACCCCTCCCCAATTTTCTTGTGGAAAAAATAAAAGACAAGACAGCTAAAAACATCACCACACCATCCACAGGGGAATGGCTTGTGTGAATTTTTTTAACTCCATCCTAAAATGCATTCTTTGCAACTTTGCAGACAAACACCCCATGAAAGAAGGACAAATATTTTCCCTGCTTGTTATTTTATGACAGGGAAGTGCTTCAGGAGTCTGTAGGATTCTCACTATTAGAGCTACTCTGTTCCCACAGGGTGAGAGGTAGAAATGGACCAGATAGTCCTCCACAAGTGAGGAAAGCATTGTGGAGCATTTATTCAACTTCTTGGAGACATTAGTTAGCACATGAACTTTGCACAGGACAATGTCCTGCAAGCTCAGAACAAGCAAAAAGCACAGTAGATTGGGGTGGAAGGACTTAAGCATACCAAGTTGGGCAGAGAGCAATGGAAACAGAATACATTGCAGGCTGTCTGGGAGGTTCCTTTTGTTGTGACTGAGAAACTGAATGATATCAATTATGTTCAAACAGCCTGAACAAACCCACTGGTGCTTAACCTATCATGTTAATATGCTCAGACCATACCATGCCTGAGAGGAGTATGTTTGGACAGCAATTTGTGCTCTAGCTGAGAACAAGGGATGTTGTAAATTGTCTGCTCAGAAAGGCCAAGCTCAAGAATTTTACTGGATGCAGTCAAGTTTTTACATGTTGAATCAAGATCAGGTAATGGACAATGCAGAGGTGCTGCAAACTTACCAGGCTCTGTTCACTTCCAAGGCAGGGTACACAAGACTGGCAGAGACTGTTTCAGGTGAACTTGAGATACAGCATGCTTACAGGATCCCTGCTAGTGTCAGAGCCAGGAGCCAAGTAGACAATAGCAAGGAAAAGACAACTAAGGGTGATAGAGGAATTTAGGAGCCCTTGGACTTTCCTAGTTGTCTTGATCCCTAAAAAGGATGGGACAACCCATTTCTGTGTGGATTAACACAAAATTAATTCCATTGCTGTAACTGCATGCATACCCTATGCCAAGAACTGAGGAAATCTTGGAATGCCTAGTGGATGCCACGTACCTCATTATCACTGATATGATTAAAGGGTACTGGCAGATGTTACTGTCAAGGAAGGACTGGGAGTTGCCTACTTTTTCAATACCCTGTGGTCTATTTGAATGTATGGTTATGCTCTTTGGGATGCAAAATAGCCCAGCAATTTTACAAAGGCTGGTGGACAAACTCTTGAAGGGGCCGGAGCATTTATAGTTGCATACACGGATGATACTGCAATTTACAGCCAGACTTAGCTGGCACTTGTTGAGCATGTCATGGAGCTACTCTCCAGGCTGCAAAAAGCAGGCCTAACAGCAAACGCTGAGAAAAGTCATATGGGCATGTCACAAGTGACATATCTGGAACACTGTGCTAGGGTGAGCGCATCAAAATAGCACCAACAAAAGTAGAGACTATTAACAACTGGTGCAGACAACTGAAAACAAAGGTGAGAACATTCCAAGGGTCAGCAGGCTCCTCCAGAAAGTTTGGGCCAAATTCCAGTGTGGTGGCTGCACCCCTAACTGATCTTACACTTCACCATTCGTTCATATCAAGATGCATGCTTACACTGAGCTAAGTAAACACTCAGCACCAAGGGCTGATTTTCTTCATTTTACAGGTATAAAAAAATGATTTTTGAGTGTGCTCAGGGGGGTGAGGGAGGTCGAGGACAGCGAGGGTTGGAATGTTGTTGTTTTGTCATGCTCAGAGTTAGGGAGGGGAGGCAGAGGAGTTATTGTTGGTGCACTGGTGGGAGAGCAGAGAATCAGTCTATGACAAATCATTGTTCATTACTAGTGTATATTGGTGGAGAACTTTGCTGAAGGAGGGGGTTTCAATACAGTGGCAGGGTGAGGGCAGCTTTTAGTAAATGGTCTGTGTTGTGGGAGGTGGATGATGAGTTATGGCACAGTAAGGGGGGGCTGCAAAATTGCTTAAATCACATATTTTTAAAAGATAAAAAGGTCTAATGAAATGGGTATAGTTCAGGAACTTCGAAAAGCTTCCTGATGTGTGAAGTTCCCAGTTTTGCATTAACTTCTGTAGTGAAGCAAAAATTCACAACATCTCTACTTATGAGTCATCACAGATTACAACCTCTCAAAGTGGCTCAATCACATAAGTGGCAAGAACGCCAGACTACTGAAGAGCCACCAATGACTCAAGAAGAACTTTTTGAAAAACATATTTGGACAGAAAGCAACTTCTGTTTCTTATTAGCTCTGTATTTCTTATCCCCATCATTTATTCTTGAGGTTGTGCAGGAAAACAGGATAGTTTTTAATTGAGGGGTCACCAGGTCCTATTGCTTCTTCCCAACCTAATTTCATAATACTCTGCTTGTGACACCACAGTTATTTCCATGGCCACTGACTGATGTCAGAACAAAACATAATAAACTGAAGAAGGAAATAAGCTATAGCAGCAGACGAACTCTAAGGGATAAAGACCTTGCTGTTGTGGGAATTTCTTCAGTATTAAATAATGGAGAGAAGAAATCTGTACACTGTAATATTGTATGAAATACAAACTGAATTGTGTCTAAATATTATGTTTTCCAAAGTTTCCCCAAAGGAGTCAGTTACCCTTTAAAGTGGAGCTTGACACTTGAAGCCTATAACATGACTATTAAGCATAGCACAGTATAGGTGACTATAGATGCATTGTCATGAAACCTAGATTAGTGGTCGGAATAGACCCTTAATATAGAGTACATACTGTAGAGCTGGCCAGGGTCCAGTGCAGCATCCTGTGACACTCTATGACTGAAAGGATTAACTGCTATTGAAATCGTCTTGTTTACTGCAGCAACACCATACATATAATTGGATTCAAGGGAGATGTGGATCCATTACCTAACATGACAATGGCAAATAACTGGTATCCTGTGAGTTGGGTACATTGCAAGTGGGTGCCTACTGAAACAGCGACCCACTTACGGCACATACCCAGACAGCGAAGGAATAGGGAAGGCAACTGGACGGGGAGGGTTCGTAAATGGCGACAGGATGTCGCTATACATACATGCACAAGGGGGGGGAGCGAGCATGCCAAGTGAGGGGCAGGAGGGTTTGTGAGGGGTGGTGCTAGGGTCAGCTACTGAGCTGGCTCTGTGGCATGGTGGGGTGAGTGCTGGCTTGTGGTGGCTGGGATGCAGGGTTCGGGTCCAGGCACAGGCATGTTTTGTTGCGCCCTGCCCAAGTAGATGAATTTTTATTTATTTATTTTTTTTACACTGTTTCACCCCCCCCCCCAACATGCACCCCTGGAGTTGAGACTCTAAATGTAAGGGGGTGCAGGCACACAGCCCCCTGCATAAAAGTAAAATTACAATTCCTTGCACCGTTTTCTCTGTCTCCGGAGATGTACATTGCCATAATTGAATTTCGGCGATGTACACTCACCATAAGGACGATCACCTTTATGACATAGAACCCAAATAACTGGATCTCAGAGCAAGAACTTGAGTTCCTGAATATGAAGCATCCACTTCATCTGGCAATATATACATTGCTGAAGATACACAAAAGTGCAGAACAGCCACCTGGGAGGCCTGTAATGGCCAGACGAGGCAGCTTCACAGAACTTCTGAGTAAATGCCCATCTGTCTTCTGAAGAATCATGTGAGTGCTTTATCATCAGAATGTGCATTTATCCGAAATCCTATGTTTACAATGCAACATAAAGAAAAAAACTGAGACCTGACACTATAATGGCATTCCACATTTATCATAGCAATAAACTAGAAATGTTAAAATGTGCTACTGTGTAGCATTGACAAATAACTTAATGAAGCACAATGCTATAAAAAAAATTATATAAAAGCCAATCCCCTGTCCGCATTGTATTGCTTGTGGATTCATAAAAGGAAATGATCTTAGTCTGTTTGCAAAGTTTCAGTGCCAGCTGAGTGATACAGCGTGTTAAGTGCTGCTTCACAGCTGTTTAGAATCACTTGTGCACTTAAAAGGTGCTAACTACCTAGGGAGAGATGATTTGTTGAACTGTGAAACTGTGCATTTAGCCAAAATGTGCACTTATCCAGTATGCACTTAAAATATTTTTTTTTGTACTATGTGAATAGTAAAAAAATTGGGAAACAGGAAAAGTGTGCACTTATCAGGAATGTGCACTTATCCAATGTGCACTTAAGTGGAATCCACTGTATATTTAACAACACTGGACCTAGCACTATACTCCGTGTGACCCCACTGGTAATGTCCGTCATACTTAAGAGCGCACCACCACCACCACTACCCTTTGAATGCTACTACTGAGCCAATTCACTACCCATCTTGGTAATTTTATTCCCAACCCTATGTCCTCCAATTTCTTGATTAACCACTTGTGGGGGTGTTGAGTAGAAGGCCTTGCTGAAATCCATAAGATATCAACTGATTGGCCCTTGTCTGATGACTTTATTAGTCAAAGAAGCTGCTAAGTTTGGTTTGATAGGATTGCCTTGACATAAAACGGTGCTGTTTCTTGTCATGATGCCCATTTCCTTGAAGGAATCTGACTTACCTTTTCTTCAGAATGGTCTCCATCCCCTTACACACAATGGTGGTCAGACTAACTTGTCTGTAGTTCTCAGAGTTATCCCCAGGCCCACTCTTATGCAGTGGTGCCATGTGTGTGGTCCTCCACTCCTGCAGTAGCACCCTTGTATGTAATAAACTGTTCAGCAAATAAGTTGACACACTAGATCCCTCAGTATAGTAGGGTGAATGCCATCTGGAGCCGGGAACTTGTTTACCTTCAGAGACAGAGGTCCTTTCCTAACCCTGTCTTCTGTTATCCTATCACCATCGATGTACTTATCCTGTCTATCCGTTATCCTATCATACAAATGTACTTCTACTAGAAATTGCAAATATGATGTTAACAACAAACTACTTTTTATCCAAGGAAGAGTTTTATCTTCAGCTTCAAGGGACAGCCTTGAAGTCAGCAATGGTCCAAAAGTATGTAAACTTCTTTGTGGGCAGGTGGAATGATTTATACGATGCCTTCAAAAACAACGTCCTCTGACACATCATTTATTATAAACATTTTATTGATGATGTACTTGTCTTGTGGAATGAGACAGTGGAAGACATTACATAGAAACATAGAAACATAGAAGTTGACGGCAGATAAGGACCGCAAGGCCCATCCAGTCTGCCCATTTCTTTTTCTACCTTATAAATGTGCCATTGGCCTTTGCTCTGTCAGTGACCTATCTATTCATAGTCATTTGCATTGCTCCCTTATGCCTATCCCATGCCTGTTTGAAGCCCTGCACTGTATTCATAGCCACCACTTCTTGTGGTAAACCATTCCATGCATCTACCACCCTTTCTGTGAAAAAGAATTTCCTCACATTCCCCCTTAATCGGCCTCCCTAATCTCATGCTGTGTCCTCTTGTCCTGCTATTTTTCTTATATTTAAACATGTTAGACTCTTTCACCTTGTTTATGCCCTTAAGGTGTTTGAATGCCTCGATCATATCACCTCTCTCCCTCCTTTGCTCAAGGGTATACATATTGAGCTCGGTTAATCTGTCCTCATATGTCTTCTGATGCAGTCCCTGCACCATTTTGCTGTCCTTTCTGGACTGCCTCAATTTGGTTAATGTCCTTTTGAAGGTGTGGCTCCAATACTGCACGCAGTACTCAGATGGGGCCTAACCATGTCTTGTACAGAGGATTATTACCTCTTACAACTTGTGATACCCTACTAATACACCCTAACACCCCCTAGCCTTACCTACTGCTTTTAGAGGTCTGCTTGGATGATTTCAGGTCATCAGTGATGATGATGCCCAAGTCTCTTTCTTCCTTTGTGACCGCTAGCAACTCCCCTCCTAGCCTATAAGTGGCTTCAGGGTTTCTCTTCCCTATGTGCATGATTTTGCACTTCTTTGCATTAAATCCCAGTTGCCACTCTTCTGACCATTCTGCTAGTTTATCCAGATCTCTTAAAGTGATTTTCCCACTTTTTGTTAGTACCTTCTCACTTACTTTATCAGGTTCCT
The DNA here is from genome assembly GCA_016271365.2 of Neoceratodus forsteri. Taxonomy (NCBI): domain Eukaryota; kingdom Metazoa; phylum Chordata; order Ceratodontiformes; family Ceratodontidae; genus Neoceratodus; species Neoceratodus forsteri. The sequence continues at coordinate 64,873,015 of CM028133.1, read as the reverse complement.
TATACTGGCAATAGTTAATTCCTGCCATTTTTATTAACACATGTGGCACCTGTATTTAGGTGGATGGGATCATAATTTGGCTCCGGCAATGTGGCAGCCCAATCCCTTCCACTTCCTGATTCCTCTGGCACCTCCCCCGCCCTCAGCATGCAATGATGTGAAGCAAGGGAGAGTGCAGGGATGAGCCCAGTTGAAGTCAGTGGGGGCCGATTTTCATTACTATTTAATGCATAATAATGGCCAGTTGGAGGTTAAACATGGTGACCGCTTTATTAACCATGCCCTTGTAAATCAAGCAGTCATCTGCTTTAACCTCAGACTGGCCATTATTGTACATCAGATAGTAATGAAAATCGGCCTCCATTGACTTCAGTGGGCTTACTCCTGCCTTCTCCCTTGCTTCACCTCACTGCATGCTGAGTACAGGTGTGAGCCAAAGGAATCAGAAAGTGGAAGGGATCGGCTGGCCACTTTACCGGGGCGCAAAATTACAGTCCTTCCACCTAAATACAGGTGCAGCATAATTTTATTACACTGGCAGGAACAAACTATCACCAGTATAAGGTACCTGATAAAGTAAGTGGTACTAAAAATTGTGAAAATCACTTTAAAGGATTTGTGAAATACATTCATAAAATGGCAAGAAAAAATCTAGAAACTTCATTGGCCAAGAGACATCAGCTGACTGTACATTAAATCTCTATATACGCACAGTCATCCTGGTCCTAAACCACGTCACACAATAAGCAAATCGGTCCTCCAACAACCAGAACTATGTTCTATCAGTCCCTCTGCAACCAGACCTGATCTTCCATCACAAAAATGGCTGCTACCTTACACTGTAAAAACCTTCAACTGGGCCCTAAAAATAAAACTACCTTAAATAAAAAATAAAATAAATTAATTAAATGTTTCCCTGATCATCACACTCTCCTTACACACATAAACAAATTAGAAACATTAAGTATTGTTTATAGTTTTCGTTACAATTGTTTCTTTACTAACAGTGAAAAAAAACTTTCTGTCTTTACCTGCTCATCAGGGAAATCTCTTCTGCTTCCCTAACAGTGAGATAATTGAGTCTCTGGCTCTAAAACTGGCCTTTGTTGTCTGTGTCTACAGTATATTAGGAGAGGAACATTCTGCCAGTGGAACTGAGCAGAATTTTGAATCCCTGCATTCCATGGTAAACATTCCATGATAAACATTCTGGCCCAGATATTCAAACTGCGCCAGGCTGTGGTGCAAGCCTGGGCGCAGCGCAACTTGACTGCGCAGGGGCATTGATAGGGTGATATTCAATGTAGCTGCGCCATGGTACAGCATCATTGAATATCACACCCTGGCCACCCGCAGTGCACATGGTGCAGTGTCACTACACCAGTGCAAGTGGCCGGTGTGGAGCAGGGGATGCGCTAAGCGCGATTGAATTCTGCGCTATGTGCAACAAACGCGATATTCAAAAGTTGCCATGCAACAATGCATACTGGCGTAAGGTGAAGCATTTCATGTCATTATGGCAACTGACGGTATGCAGGAGTGCTGATCTTCGGCAACTTGTACCTGGCGCCCTGCCAGGCAGCAGCCGCTGGGGACCGACGCCCCCTGCACAACGCGGCTATGAGCCCCTCTGCCCGATCGAGGGCATATGTAGTTTTAATTAATTATCCAGTATCCCTGGTGGTCCAGTCGACCGCTTGCAGCCCAATTGCAGGCATAAGTTAAAATAAAACCATTTGATACCCCTGGTGGTCTAGTGGACTGCTTGCAGCCCGATCGCGGGCATAAGTTAAAATAAAATTGTCCGCTATGCCTGGTGGTCCAGTGGACCGCTCACAGCCTGATCACAAGCAAATGTTGTAAAATGTAGAAGTCCAATTTCCCTGGTGATCCAGTGGTACCCAACTCCTGACCCGCCCACTGAGCCCCACCGCCCACTCCCCCCAGTCAGCGGCGGGTGGCGGCACCCCACCCACCTGCTGCCCCACTGCCAGCCGACTGACACCGATCGTGGGCATAAGTTAATATAAAAGAAGTCTAATATCCCTGGTGGTCCAGTGGACCACTCACAGCCCAATCGCGGGCATAAGTTAATATAAAAGAAGTCCAATATCCCTGGTGGTCCAGTGGACTGCTCACAGCCCGATCGTGGGCATAAGTTAATATAAAAGAAGTCCAATATCCCTGGTGGTCCAGTGGACTGCTCACAGCCCGATCGTGGGCATAAGTTAATATAAAAGAAGTCCAATATCCCTGGTGGTCCAATGGACCGCTCACAGCCCGATCGTGGGCATAAGTTAATATAAAAGAAGTCCAATATCCCTGGTGGTCCAGTGGACCGCTCACAGCCCAATCGCAAGTGTATGTTGTAAAACGTAGAAGTCCAATATCCCTGGTGGTCCAGTGGTACCCCACTCCTGACCTGCCCACTGAGCCCCACCGCCGACTCCCCCGGTCAGTGGCGGGTGGCAGCACCCCACCCACCTGCCACCCCACCTCCCACTGACTGACACTGTACCTCTACTGGTCCACAGCGCAGCCACCGGTGTAAGATATCATATGGCAAAATCCAGATATGTGAAGGATCCATTCATATCTGGACTGTGTAGTACGGGTATCGGCTGCATGCCCATTGGCTCACGCTGTGGACCAATGGGCGTACAGCTCTTCCATATGGTATCAGTCGGCAGGCGGCGGGGCAGCAGGCGGGTGGGGTGCTGCCACCCATCGCTGACTGGGGGGAATGGGACGGTGGGGCTCAGTGGGCAGGTGGGGAAGGGATACCGCTGGACCACCAGGGTTACTGGACCTCTATGTTTTACAACATACGTCCGCGATCGGACTGCGAGCGGTCCACTGGACCACCAGGGATATTGGACTTCTGTTATTATAACTTATACCTGCAGTCGGGCTGCGAGCGGTCCACTGGACCACCAGGGATTTAGGAGGACCCTTTTCTAAGTATGCCTGCGATCGGGCATGGGGGGGCACCACCAGGTGCAGCCGGAGCATGGGTGGCCACACACTGGTGGCAGCTGCCGTGTTGCGCCCTGCAATACGGCAGCTCACCTGTGGGTGGACAGCTGTTGCTTCTTTTTTTTTTTTGGCTCACCTGTGTGCAGCACAAGTAGGGGTTGCGCATGCATGGGCTCAGTACATCCCGAGCTGAATATCAGGATGTGCGGAGTATGCATGGGCATGCCCCCTCTACCTGCGCCGCATACATTACTGATGCACTCTGGCACATCGGGATTTGTGCCAGGCACAATCCCCGTTATTGTGTCAGTGCATCAGTGATGATGGCGCAACAGCTAACCTTTCTGAATATCCAGGCCCCCAATGTCTTGAATGTGGGGAAAAACGGAAAAAAAAAAACAGGATGAAGAAAGTAGGCAATACAGTAATATTTTATAAACAAAGATAAAAGGTGGGAAAATGCAGTTACATAGGCAGAAGCAGACCCAAACTCCTCAAATACATTGCTGATGTTTATGAAAGCACGTACATTTGAATCATATATAGGTGTTTTCAGGTGAAATCTACCCCACCAAAAAAAGGCAACCTGGCTGGTTTAAAGTTTTTTGTTTTTTTTTAAATAACCTTTTACTCAGTCCTATAGCAGTTTTCCTTTTATGTACTAGACCACAATACATAAGTGAACAAACAAAAATAAAAAGGTTGCCTTCAATTAAACTATATAACTACAGTGTAATGAAAATGAAGTTTTAAACACTGCTTATGTTTTACAAATTTACAGATGTTACAGTGCATTTATATGATAATGTACATGTTACAGAGAAAATATTTATTTCCACCCAACTCTACTAATGAATACTTTTACTGGAAAGAACTGTACTAGTTAACCTGCTGCTGAAATATGCTATTTGTAAGGAATAAGACATGATGAGGTGTGGTTTATGGGCTGATAAGAGCACACCCCAGGTATGTAAAGTGAGGCATAAGGCATTTGCACTGAGTGCCTTTAGCACTGGGAAGTTCTCTTATCAGCCCATAAACCACACCTTGGAATGTCTTATTCCACTTATAAAAGCCCCATAAAGCCCCCTAGTGGAAAAAAAAACTTATTTAAAAAAAAGGCACGCTGAAACTGCTGGCATTAGACAAACTTGAATAAGATAATTTTAGCATATCCTCTACTTAGTAAATATACACCTTTATTAATGGAAAAGGAACTTAGTAAGTGTATGCAATGTTTGATGTATAGAGCGGGAAAGTAAGGGAGCGAGTATGTATGTGCTAATTGCTATCTGATTACTACTCTTGAAGCAGAGATAGCGTTTCTGCTTAATATTAAACCAGTTTCTACTGTTATTAGGGAACTGAAAAGTTACATTGATCTTATGGGTGAACAACTTCATTCTAATGAACAGTTTCTTTCACATTTAGGTAGCATTTCTATGCCTCCTGATGAGGAGACAATTGTAACAACTAGTACTAGTATACCTGTTGCCTCTGCCCCCTCTTATAGGGTGGATGATTATCCGCCCTCTTCTCATGATAATGATGACTGGACCATTGTCACAAAGCCTCTTAAAAAAGAAGGGGTGGTCAAATACACATTAGTGCCCTTATTGAAACTCATAATAGGTTTGAGCAATTGACTGTATCAAATAATGAAATGCTACATGATTTATCCTGTGCCTCACCCTCTGTTGATAATAATGGTTCAAAAACACTTTTCAATCAGGAGTTAATGCCCATGAATATTTGTCCTAGTAAGTCTCAAGCTACCAAATCAATACCTATTAAGTTAATTGCTCCAGAGTGTGTTAAACAATCACCTGTTTCTGATTCTCATACCCATACTGTCTCAAAACAAGTGTTAGTCCTGGGAGATTCAATCATTAAGCACATTGACAGGGCAGTTTGCAATAGTGACAAGAGCAACCGCACTTGTTCTAGATTCTGAGGGGCCAGGGTATCTGACATTACCTCCATGATGCCTAAAATTTTACAAAATGCGGGGGAAAATCCACTGGTTATCACACATGCCGGTGTTAATGATATAAACAACACCCCATTTAATCAGTTACAACAGGACTATGTGGCGTTATGTAACCTGTTACTTGATAGGGGATGCTGTGTATGTATATCTGAAATTCTACCTGTCCCGAAAGCAACATCTAGCATGACGCAGAAAATCAAAGCCCTAAATGAATGGCTGAGAAAGTGGTGCTTTAAGCAGATATACCCTGTATTAACCACTGGGAATCATTTTCAGATTGTTCTTCCTTGTTTTGCTGGAACGGTTTACATCTCAGTCATGGGGTAGTACATTTATGGGGAAAAAGTATCACTAAAATCATAAATCATTGTTTAAACTAAAAACATTGTGGGAGAATGGGTCTATTCCCAAGTCTCTGAATACTTACCAAAATATTATCACAACTAAATGTAAATTCCTAGCTTTGAATGCAAGATCTTTAAACCAACTCAAATTAGCAGAACTCAAAGCCAAATGTAAAAGTTTAAATATAGGTGTGGTGGGAGTAATTGAAACTTGGTGGGATGCATCCTCAATTTGGTCCAGAGAAATTCCAGGTTATGAGTTATATCATAAAAACAGATTAGATAAGCAAGGCGGTGGAGTTTGTATGTACATACGAAATTATATTCCTTCTTTTGAAGTGTGTTCTCCCTTTCCTTTGGATAGTATATGGGTTAAAATTTTATTGAAGGAGCAGTCCTATATAACTATTGGTAACATCTATCAACCTCCATCTGCAAATTCAGATTACACAACTTATAAGTTTAAAGAAATTACACATTTTTTAGAATCTCAAGATACCGTAATATTTGATGACTTTAACCTCCCTCATATTAACTGGGACTCATTCTCAGGACAGTCCTATGCCGAGAAAGGACTAATAGATGTGGTAGTTGGTACCGGATTACAACAACTTGTTACTGAACCCACTTGAGGTCCTAATATTTTGGATCCATTATTTACTAACATTGAGCAACCAATTAGCAATTTACAAATTTGGGATCCACTTGGGACCAGTGATCATTCATCTATTCTTTTTGAAATTCAATAGTTTAAAACTACACAAAGGAAGTTATACTGTACAAAAAATTATAATAAAGCCAATTTTTCTAAAATCAGTAAATACTTACAAAACAAACTGGGAATCTAATCTTCTTAATTGTACAACACAGCAAGCTTGGGACTTTTTTAAAAACATTGTACATTATTTGGAAAATACCTTTATTCCATCTAAGAGGAAATTCAATAATAAAGGAAACATTTCCCCTTGGTTCAACAAGACAATTAAAAATCAGATTAAAATTAAACTTTTTAGGAAACTTAAGAATAGTTCTGTTCCATTTAAAACCACTCTATTACATAAATACAGACTATCCGTGAAAAACTTAAAAAAAATCTATTAAATTGGCAAAAAATAAGCAAGCTAGAATGTAAACTAGCTCATACAAAAGACTGACACAAATCTCTTTTCTCCTATATAAATAGTAAAAAGGTGTATCAAGAACCAATGGCTCTTCTCTATCTGATATAGAAACCTCAAATCTCTTTAATAAGTACTTTTGTTCTATCTCCTCTCAAAAATCACCAGTTAGTACATTTAGTACATCTCCAGGTAGAAGGTCACCTGGGGGCCTGTGACCATCACATGGTATGGTTCAATTTGGCTACTACATCTAAATCATCCCATTCCAAGGCAAAAATATGGGACTTCAGAGGAGCTGACTTTGATAAGATGACCAACAGAGTTAAGCTAGCCCTGGCAAAAAGAAACACAGGTGAGGGGGTACAGGCAGAGTGGGCAAGCATTAAGGATGCAATACTTGAAGCAACATCCCATTGTGTTAGACAGAAAGGAAGTGCAAAGAAGAAGGAAACCACTTGGTTCTCAAATACAGTAGCAGAAAAGGTCAGAGCCAAAAGGCTGGCCTTCAGGAAATATAAGGGAACATAGCGGATGAAGATAGGAGGCATACCAAACTGCCCTAAGGGAAGCAGGTAAGGCAGTAAGGCAGGCAAAGTCCCAAACTGAGGAAACACTAGCACCTAACAGTAAAAGAAGGTGACAAGACTTTCTACAGATACATTAGTGAAAGGAGAAAGTCCAGAGGGGGTATTGCTAAGCTTAATGGAGAAAAGGGAGCATGTGAGGAGGAGGACCCTGTAAAGGCATCGATCCTAAATAGATACTTTTACTCAGTATTTACTAAAGAGAAGGTAGGGCAGGGCCCACAGCTCAGCATTATGGACACAGGTGGGAGGGAGGTGAGCACTACTCCCTTCACAAAAGAAAGGGTCCTACAAGAGCTTGCTAAGCTCAGGGTGGATAAGGCAATGGGACCTGATGGCATACATCCCAGGGTACTTAAGGAGCTAAAGGAGGAACTAGCAGAGCCATTAGCAGAATTGTTTAGTGAGTCTCTGAGCACAGGAGAGGTCCCAGAAGACTGGAGAAGGGCTCATGTGATCCCGCCCACAAGAGGGTAGCAGGGAGGAGGCGGGAACTACAGACCAGTCAGTCTTACCTCAGTAGTGGGCAAGATTATGGAGGCACCTTAAGGAAAGGATAGTGCAACACCTGGAACCATAGGGGCACAGGATCCAAGACAGCATGGGTTTACAAAGGAAGGTCCTGTCAAACTAATCTCATAGATTTCTTTGACTGGGTAACCAGAGTGGTGGACCAAGGGGAGCAGTTGATGTCGCTACCTTGACTTCAGCAAAGCTTTTGACACTGTTCCACATAGAAGATTGATAAATAAGCTGGGAGGCTCGGGTGGGTCAGAAGTTGGTCAACTGGGTGGCAAACTGGCTGACGGGCAGAAAACAGAGAGTGGTGGTAAATGGTATACAGTCAGAAGAGATGCAAGTCACAAGTGGGTACCTCAGGGACAGTCCTGGGGCCAGTCCTCTTCAACATCTTCATTAGTGACCTTGCAGATGGACTAGAGGGTAAGGTTTGTCTGTTTGCAGATGACACCAAGATCTGCAACAGAGTAGATGATCTAGATGGGGTGGGCAGAATGAGAAGAGATCTGGATAAACTAGCAGAATGGTCAGAAGAGTGGCAACTGGGATTTAATGCAAAGAAGTGCAAAATCATGCACATAGGGAAGAGAAACCCTGAAGCTACCTATAGGCTGGGAGGGGAGTTGCTAGCAGTCATAAAGGACAAAAGAGACTTGGGCATCATCATCACTGATGACCTAAAATCATCCAAGCAGACCTCTAAAGTAGTAGAGTAAGGCTAGGGGGTGTTAGGGTGTATTAGTAGGGTATCACAAGAGGAGCTCAATCTGGGAGGTATTGAGGCCACACCTTCACAAGGATATTAATCAAATTGAGGCAGTCCAGAGAAGAGCAACCAAATGGAGGGACTGCATCAGAAGACATATGAGGACAGATTAACGGAGCTCAATATGTATACCCTTGAGCAAAGGAGGGAGAGAGGTGATATGATCGAGGCATTCAAACACACTTAAGGGCATAAACAAGGTGAAAGAGTCTAACATGTTTAAATATAAGAAAATAACAGGACAAGAGGACACAGCATGAGATTAGAGGGAGGCCGATTAAGGGGAATGAGGAAATTCTTTTCACAGAAAGGGTGGTGGATGCATGGAATGGCTTACCACAAGAAGTGGTGGCTATGAATACAGTGCAGGGCTTCAAACAGGCATGGGATAGGCATAAGGGAGCAATACAAATGACTATGAGTAGATAGGTCACTGACAGAGCAAAGGCCGATGGCACATTTATAAGATAGAAAAAGAAATGGGCAGACTGGATGGGCCTTGCGGTCCTTATCTGCCGTCAACTTCTATGTTTCTATGTTAAAGTTCACCACGTAGATTATCATAGGTTCTATGCAACTGACGTTATACAGGCTATCAAAAAACTAAAAAAAAAATACTAGTCCAGGCCCAGATGGTATTTATCCATGGTTTCTGATCGAAACCTCTATAAATATTTCTATACCTTTGTCAATTATCTTCAACAAATCCTTACAAGAAAGCATTGTACCAAATGATTGGCGTTCAGCAATAGTTACTCCCATATTTAAAAAAGGCAATAGAGGTTCTGTGCAAAATTATCATCCAATTAGCCTGACCTCAGTGGCTGGTAAATTAATGGAACGAGTAATGAAGTCTCAAATAGATCAAGATCGTAAAAAATTAGGAATTTATGATTCAAATCAGCATGGGTTTACTCCCAAGTATTCCTGCACCACCAGTCTGATATCTTTTTACAATAATATAAGTACTCTACTAGATGTGGGTATCCCTACTGATGTAATTCTTTTGGACTTCAGTAGAGCTTTCGATAAAGTCTCACATGAAAAACTCATTACTAAAATGCACAATCTAGGTTTGTCACCTGATATTGTCAACTGGACTTTAAACTGGTTGACAAATCATTCTCAGAGAGTCAGAATTAATGATATCTTGTCTGATTTGGGTAGTGTGACAGGTGGTGTACCACAGGTCTTGGGCCCAACATTGTTTAGTCTCTTTATCAGTGATTTACAAACAGGGCCAAATAACTTCATGGTTAAATTTGCAGACAATACTAAATTGGGCAAGGTTAATAATCAAGAAAATATTTCTGCATTAAAGAAGGATTTGGAAAAATTAACACTTTGGGCAAATAAAAATCATATGCAGTTTAATCAAGACAAATGCTTAGTAGTGCATTTCGGTATAAATAATCCAAAAACTATATATTATATAAACGGACTACCACTTCACTCATCAAATTGTGAAAAAGATTTATATATGTTAATAATAAACTTACATCAAATGATCACTGTGTTAGAACTGCTTGCATGACCAACAGACTTTTGAGGCAAATAAGACGCACTTCTGTTAATCGTACTGAACAATGCCTTATTCCATTGTATAGGGCATACATTAGACCGTATCTAGACTATGGCTCCCCTTTCTGGAATCCAAACCACAAAAAGACATAGCAATTCTTGAACAGGTTCAAAAGAGAGTAACTAGAATGATTTCAAGATTAACAAACTTGGATTATCAGAACAGATTAAAAGCTACTGGTCTCTCCTCTCTTCAAACTAGAAGACTAAGAGGTGATATGCTTAAGGTTTTTAATTTAATAAATTCACCAGATCTAATGGAAAAATGTGGTCTAACACTCTCCAAAAGGAGACATGTTCTGAGACTGCATAATAAACAGCATGAAATAAAGACTTATAAAACCAGAAAAAGGGGAAACTTTTTTTCCAATATGAGCATGCATTGTATGGAACACCTTGCCACAAGAATTGGATAAGGCAACTAGTGCCACTGTCTTTAAAAACAAATTAGATGTTTGGTTGAGGGATAATAGGTAAATAATGTCCCACATAGTGTGGGGAACAGTCTCGATGGGCTCTGGCCTTCTTCCATTCTTTCATACCAAGTAAAAGGTACTAAAGATACAAAACAGAGAAAAATGGTCCATGTAGTGCAGAATATATATAAAATTCAGCCACTAGAGGGTGATGGTGTCATTCCTCCTAAGTCTGTCTCCCCCCAACAATTCGAAGTCTTCCCCCCTAAAAAAACACTTTATTTTTTCCTGTTTGTTTAAATTTAGTTTATGTTACGTATAGTGAGGTTTTGTTTTTTAAGTTGCAGCCAGGGGCTGAGCAAGTGTGTTCCTTACTGACCCTCATACAGAGACATTTCCTGGGCTCAGTTGTATCTTCTGCTCTGTGCTGCTGTTGTGGGTATAGGGATTTTCTGGGTTTTTTTATTTCGTTTGGCATTCATCTGTTTTGGTCACAGTCAGGAAGGGGAAGAGGGCTGAGGAACACAGCAGAGGACAAAGAGGAGCTGCATGGAGGGGGAGCAAAGGAGCACAGTGGAAAGCAGAGCTGCAGCACTGAGAGTGGGACTGAGAGTGCACAGGACAGTGCAGCCACTGCGGTAAACAGTTTTTTTCAAGCACTGTGTGAATGGATCCGGCAGCTCATTTGGGAGTACATTAAATGATTTGGAGCATTTTTTTCAAAATGTGTTTATTTTATATTTATTATTTTATATTTATGATGAACAGTGTTCCACAGGGCTTGGTGTTGGGACCAGTGTTGTTTGGGATATTCATTGCAGACATATCATGGGACATCAAGAGCAAGATCAGTCTGTTTGCTGATGATACCAAGGTAGGAGCAGTGGTGGATGACCTAGGGGATGGCAGGGGTTGCAGGATGATCTGGCAAAGTTTGAAACCTGGTCAGACACCTGGCAATTGGTGTTTAATGCCAAAAAGTGCAAGGTGCTGCATTTTGGGATGAAGAACCCAAGGAGGAGGAGTTACCAGCTGGGGGGAGTGCAGCTAGCCCAGACAGAGGAGGAGGAGAAGGATCTGTGGGTGCTCATTACAGGGTCAATGAACAACTCGGCACAATGTAGGAAGGCAGCTGCAAAGGCCAACAAAATGCTGGGTTGTATTGCAAGAGGTATATCCTCGAGGAGGGAGGAGGTGATTCAGCCACTTTATAGGTCATTAGTTAGACTGCACCTAGAGTACTGCGTGCAGTACTGGCTTCCGTATCTGAAGAAGGACATTAAGTTACTGGAGGGGGTGCAGCACAGGGTGACAAAGATGATCAAGGGGCTGGGGGACTTATCATATGAGAGGAGGCTGAGGGATTTGAACATGTACTCACTGGAGGAAGGGGGGACATGATTGAAACATTTAAGTACAGGAAAGGAATAAACAAGACAGGTACAGAGGGGCTGTTCAAAGTAAGGGACAGGAGGGACACCAGGGGCCATGATATGACATTGGAGGGAGGAAGGTTCAGAAGGGAGATGAGGAGACACTTTTTTACAGAGAGGGTGGTGGCTGGGTGGAATGTGTTACCTGCATAAGTGGTATCCAGTAGAACAGTGGACTGCTCCAAAAGGGGGATGAGACAGGACAAGGGGGAGGGTCAATGAAGGGGAAAGGTGGAAGGGAGGGAGAGCTGCAGAATAACAGGTGCTAGCTGCACATTCGAGCAGACTTGATAGACCTCTAGGCCTTTATCTGCTGGCAAATTTCGTATGTTTGTATTTGTTTGACAGAGCTGGTGCAGGTTTAGACAGAGGTCAGCTTTCATTTGAAAGCCATTTCTAGGCAGCAGGTACGAGGTAGCTCAGTGGCTTTTTTTTTTTTTTTAATTCAGATTTCCTCGGTGGCTTTTTCAATGGCGTTTTTGTGAACCTCTGGGAGCAGAGGCCATAGTTGTCTAGGAAAATGTTTTATTGTACTATATTTTGGTGATGTTGAAGAGTGGGGCTAAGAGACTGTAGGTCACAGTATGGAGTTCTGTGGGGGCTCCAGCTCAGGCAAGACAGACTTGGGCACAGTGATCATTATTGTCATTTGCCTTGACTGGCTGAAGAGGTGCTGGTTGGTACAGTATGCCCTGATAAGGACACAGCCACAGGCACGTCTCAGCCAATCAGGATGCAGAATTCTCCAGACCCATTTTATAAAGTATTTTAATGCACTTCCCAGGGGCACAAGGACACTCGGCTTTTGGCCTTGTGCCTTAACACACCCCTGGGGCGTGAATTAAAATCCTTTAATGCACACCCTGTCATGACTTATTAATTACAAACAGTGCACATGAAACAACTTTACATTTTATACATTTTCTCTGTTCTGTTGCCCTATCCCCCCTCCCTCTCCCTTCTAAATCTTCCCCATTTGTTTCTCTTTGTTATATTCAGTACTTAATGATTTGTTGAAGCTTTTATCTTGTGCCAATGCCTACCACTGTATTCATTTATCTTCTATCTGACAAATTTTGTTCAAGAATATTGTCGCCATACTGTTATTGTGTTCTACTGTATGTTCAAAGTAGCACCACTCTGTTAATTTGCATTGTTACTGTATGTAAGTAATTCAACACTGGGTCGACCCAGAAAAAGGGACTGCATTGTCTCAGTGGACTTACCCCGTCACCAAAACTCAAATAAATAAAATAATAAAAAAAATTTCTTGGATTTTCTCATTTACAAGAAAAACAATACCCTGCAGACTATATATAAATTATTATTTTTTTTAGGTAAAGATTTCATGTTAAAAACTGAAGTAAAATATTGATTACATAATACTGCCATATCTGAATTTTCTAATATTAATTTACCAGTCTGGTCGTTTAATGGGCCTAAAGTGGGAGTGGCACCCCTTTTATTATTTACAAATTTGTAAAAGGACTTATAATTATCCTTGACCCTTGTTGCTAAATTAACCTCATGTTCCCTTTTTGCTTTTTTAACATAATTTTTAGTTTTCCCCCAAAAGATTTTTATAATGTTCCCAATTTTTATGTATACCACTAAGTTTTGCCATTTTAAAAGCCCTATTTTTATGTTTTATGAGTTTTTTAACCTTTGCATTTATCCAGGGAGTTTATGTTTAACTTGATCACTTTTCTTCATTTGTGGAATATGCTCCAATATTCCAGTTGATAATTTATTATTGAGTATATGCCACATTTCATTGAGGGATTTGTTCTTAAATTCTTTTTCCCAATCCCAAGATGTCAACTCTTTATTAAATTTCTTAAAATCAGCTTTTTTTTAAATTATAAATAACTGTACAACCAATATCTGATCCATAAATATCTTTAAGTAAAGTTTATCATAGAGTAGTCACTAGATCCAAGGGGGTGGGAAACATTACAATTAGTTACACTAGAACCCAAGTTATGCAAAACTTTGATCTAGTATATTATTACCCCTAGTATTTTGCTTCACTGATTGTTCCATATTATTTACCAAAAAGGACTCAAGGTAAGCATTTTCAACTTGAGTTACAGTAATGAGAGTGTTCCAATTTATCCCTGGGAGATTAAAATCACCCATCAGTATAGCGTTTTTGAGGAGGAAACACTGTTTATATACTCCAGTATCATGGAGTCTTCTTCTATAGTAATTGAGGGTGGCCTATAGACTACTCCTAGATTTATACAATTTGAGATTTTTAAATATATCTTAACACATAAGGCTTCTATAATAGGCCATGTTAATAACTCAATATTTTCAACTTTTTCACTATCGGAAATGTAAAGCGCGACGACTCCATCTCCACTACTAGTTCTAGCTTTATGAAATAGTGTATACCCAGAAATATTTTTATCCCAAGGATTATCCACCCTCCACCAGGTCTCTGTAATTGCACAAATATGAACCTCCTGCTGTTTTAGGGTATATAATAACTCATCATATTTATTGTTTTAACTTCTAGCATTTATAAGAAGGATGTTCCAATCAGTGTAATTTTGTGGACTGTTGTTATTTTGTTTAACCACAGGTGTAATAACATCTCCCTTAACATTTAGTTTAAAGTGTTTTCAATTTGCTGCCTGAGTCTATTTCCAAAAATATGCTTTCCCTGTTTGTTTAAATGAAGCCCATCTCTAGCGTACAACCCCTGATTTATAAAACCTTCCCAATTATTCAAGTAGGTACATTTTTCCCTGTAACACCATTGTTTCAACCAACCATTTAGTGTTATAATACCTTGCCTTTTTTGATGATTTGCTCTTGGGATTGGTAATAATCCGGAAATAATCAAGTCCTTTCCTTGATTTTTAATCGTATCCCCTATAGTTTCAAAATCTCTCTGGATTTGTAACATAGATCTTCTTCCTAAATCATTTATTCCTGCATGAATTAAGGTAACTGGAATCTGTGTATGCTCTTACCAGCCTTTTTTTGAACCAAAAAACAGTCTCCTTCTTCAAAGTTACTCCGATTTAATTGTTCCTCAGAAGTAGTCAAATGTTTATCTTGTGCAGGATCTAAAGTATCTATCAATGCATCGATATATTGCTCCAAGCAACTTATATCAGCCTGGGTCTGCACTCTCTGTTTTAGTTCTAAGATCTCAATTTTTTAAAGTGCTCATCTTTGCACAATTTTCACATTTAAATTCTTGACTATATTCTCTGTATGCATACATACCACAACTATTACAACATATAAAATTGAGCCCAGTAATCATGTCCATTTTGTATAAAATACTATGTTTTAGCCCAGAGCCCAGTGACCCAGCTGACACAGCCGACATGCGCCGATGCATCATCTGGTTAATAATACCACACAACTGTAGAAAACTATAGATACTGTCTTGAAATGTATAACACATTTAACACACTACACTCACATACCTCTAAGATGTCAGAAAATTAAAATTTCTGCACTTGGACAGTCACATCTTGGACTCCAATGTAGGCAGACACTTTTAAAACACAGAAAGTCTAGGTGACAGGATCCCTTTGTCAGATAAATTCACCATAGGTATTGCAGGTGCCCCATATGGGCTTACACAGAAGAAAAGTTGTACTCACAACAAATGAAAATGTCCAAGGCAGCTTCACCAGACAGACTGGATTGAAGGTATTGCCCCTGAACCCTGAAGATCACGGATGAGGAAAAGAAAAACCCACTTAGAAAGGTCTCCACCACTTCAGACACTGTCTTCTATGTTCTTCTTCTAGAGTGAGAACAAACAACCCCAAACAAAAGAGAGAGTTCTATGTCAGAGCTAGGTGAGGAGCTGCACAGCAAGGTGCAGCCTTATCCTGGAACTCCTACTCAGGACTGACTCACACACTAACTGAACATTTTAAAGCTATTTCCCTAGAGCTGGCAACAAGTGTGGCTTATGCTGCTGTGAGAGTTCTAAGATTATATTACCCTCCAGCTCAGCTGAGACTGAAACCAGAGAATGACAGGGTGGAACCAATTTTACTGGCATTTCAGTAGCTGTCTTTCCCTGCCTACCACTGGTTCTAAGTGGGATTCTAGTAACCCTTGGGAACAAGGGTGTTACATATACCAGTGGGGAAATTCCTTTAAGTGAGATGACATTACATGGAAGAGAGGGAATTTTGTGTTATGTCAAGAGCAATGGAAAACTAATTGGAAGAAAGGGGAAGGAGAGAGTCGAAAGAAATAAAAGTTCTGAATGACTACAAAAAAAGACTAAAAACGTAAGTGGAAACAAATGTATCCTTTCAATTAACTTTCATTGGACAGCACAACAAATATGTGTTGCGGTAAGAAAACATTGGGATGTGCTGACAGTAGACAGTAACCTTAAAGAATTAATAAAGAACCACTAAGGATTACAATAAGAAGAAATAGGACTTTGAGAGATCATCTGGTCCACACTGTCCCGAGAGTGATTAAGGGCAACACATCTACATGGTTGCAGACACTAGTGATCGGATATTAAAAGTATGGGTTCTATAACTGCTGTAACCATACAGCAAACACAAAAATTGCATATCACCCACATTCAAGAAAGAAATACAAGATCAATCAGCTGATAACATGTAACAGTATACATGTGAGGTACAGGTTAAGATGTCTCTTCAGCTTAGCAAATGCTGGAAAAACCAAAAAGGCATTAAAACTGTGAATTCAGGACCACAGGACATCCATTAACGTAGAAACATAGAAGTTGACAGAAGAAAAGGAGTGCCCAGCCCATCCAGCCTGCCCCTTTTCCCTGCCTCATATAAAACCACAGATCCTACATGTTCACCAGCCTCTGCATTCCCACCCCCAACCCTGACCAGTGGTGTCTCCAGACCCTGTTTGGGCTCCGGGATTCCTTCCCTACCAATTTTGGGGATATCCATGAGTATCTCATGCTTCCTTAAATCCAGTAACCATTTTAGTCCCCACCACTTCTGCTGGGAGGCTGTTCTAGTGCTTCACCAACCTTTCCATGAAGGAGTACTTTCTTCTGTTTCCTCTGATCATTCCCACTTCCAATTTCATATTGTACCCTCTAGTCTTTGGACATCTTTTTCTTTGAAAGATGCTCCCTTCCTGTACCTTGTTTATTCCCTTTTGGTATTTAAATATCTCTCTCCTGATCTCCAGGGAGTACAGATCTAGATCCCTTAGCCTTTCTCATAGGACTTCTGATGCAGGCCCTGCACCATTTTGGTTGGCCTCCTTTGTACCCACTCGGTCCCATCTGTATCCTTACAGAGATGAGGCCTCCAGAACTGCACACCATACTCAAGGTGGGATTTCACCACTGATTTACATCGAGGCATTATCACCTCCCTGCGCCTACTGGTTATACACTTTCCAATACAGCCCAACATGTGATTTATGTTGCCTGCCTTATCACACTGTTTCTCCACCTTTAGGTCATCTGATATAATAATCCCCAGGTCTCTCTCCTGCCTTGTTACTGTGACCATCTCCCTTCCCCCACCAGTTCATACATGGCCCGTGGGTCTTTATGTCCTAAGTGCATGATTCTGCACTTCTTTGTATTTGTCTCAATTGCCAGAGCCCCCTAGTGTGTCTACTCTATTGCAGATTTTTGTATCATCTGCAAACAGGCATACTTTCCCTTCCAATCCATCTGCAATATCACCAATGTAGATATTAAAGAGGACCAGACCAATACTGACCCCTGTTGCACCCCACTTGTCACCCTGCCCTCCCCCTTGTGAACCACAATTACTACCACCCTCTGACTTCTACCACTAAGCCAGCTTTCCACCCATTTTGCTATTTTAGGACCCACTCCAATACTGCTCAGTTTGTTCACCAGCCTCCTGTGTGGGATGGTGTTGAAAGCCTTGCTGAAGCCCAGATAGGCCACGTCCACCACCCCTCCCTGATTCACTACACTCATCACCCAGTGAAAACACTCAGTTAGGGTAATCTGGCAGGACCTCTCCTCTGTAAATCCATGTTGCCTGTAATCCTGGAGACTGCTAGATGCAAAGTATTCACCAATTTTCTCTTTCAGGAGTGACTCCTTTATCTTTCCTGCCACCGAGGTCAGGCTGACCAGTCAGAAATTACCTGCCTCTTCTGTACTATCACTCTTGTGAGGAAGTCCCACATCTGCCCTCCTGCAGTCCCCAGGAAACTCCCCTGTGTCCAATAACAGGCTGAACAGTGATGCCAATGGGAAGCCATCATCTCCCTGAGCTCACTTATCACCCTAGTGTGTACTGCATCTGGACCCATTGCCTTGTCTACCCTTAACTTGCACAGTTCTTTAAAGACCCTTTCCTCTGTGAACAGACTAGTGCCCACCTCCCAACCCTTTATGCCCTTTTATGTAACACTGGTCCCTTACCTTCCCTCTCCTCCCTGAAAACTGAAGAGAAGTAATTAGGGTAGTCAGAATAGCAAAGGCACAAACTGAGGAAAAGATAGCCAACTTGGTTAAGAAGGGGATAAAACCTTTTATAGGCATATCAGGGAGCGTAGAAAGACAAAGGGAGGGATAGTGAGTCTGAATAGAAGGGATGGTGGGTGGGCAGAGAGTGACAGTAAAAAAGCAGGGATACTGAATGAATACTTCTGTTCAGTATTCACAAAAGAGGAAATGGGGGAGGTGCCTAATCCAATTAACAGAAGCACTCTGGAGAGGGGGGTCGATCCCAGTCCTTTCACAGAAGAAAGAGTTCGAAAAGAACTCCTAAAACTGAAGGTGGACAAAGCAATGGGGCCTGATGGAATTCACCACAGAATTGTAAAAGAATTAAGCAGAGAACTAGTGACACCATTGACTACCCTTTATAACAAATCATGGGAGGATGGTGTGGTACCAGAGAACTGGAAGAAGGCTGATGCGATTCCTGTTCACAAAAGTGGGAGCAAGACAGAGGCAGAAAACTACAGACCTGTCAGTTTGACCTCTGTGGTAGGGAAAGTGATGGAATCACTTCTGAAGGAAAGACTTGTTGAGTACCTAGAGACCAGTGGGGCACAGGACCCAAGACAGCATGGGTTCATAGCGGGAAGGTCATGTCAGATGAATCTAATGGATTTCTTTGACTGGGTGACCAAAGTAGTAGACCAGGGAGAGGCTGTGGACATGGCCTAACTAGACTTTAGCAAGGCATTTGACACAGTCCCACACAAAATAGTAGTAGTCAAATTAGCCAGTCTTCGAGTGGGTCCCAGGGTGGTAGTCTGGGTGAAACACTGGCTGAACAACAGGACACAGAAGGTAATTGTAAATGGAGTCCACTCCGAAAAAATAGGGGTTACTAGTGGGGTATCACAGGGTTCAGTACTGGGTCCAGTCCTTTTTATTGTCTTTATAAGTGACATTGCAGAGGGACTGGAAGGAAAAGGATGCCTTTTTGCAGATGACACAAAGATCTGCAACAGGGTTGTTACACAAGGAGGCGTGAGAAGGATGAGAAGGGACTTGGCAAGGTTGGAGGAATGGTCAGAAGTATGGCAGCTTGGATTCAATGCAAAGAAAAGCAAAGTAATGCACCTGGGAAACAAAAACCCAGGGGAAGATTACACAATGTGGGGGAGGTAGTAACAACAATAAAAATGGAAAGGGACTAGGGGGTAATCTTATCAGATGACCTTAAGGTTGGCAAGTAATGTGAGAAGGTGGTAGGGAGGGCTGGGGGGATACTAGGATGTATAGGGAGAAGCATCACCAGCAGAAAACAGGAAGTTGTTATCCCTCTGTACAAATAGTTGGTGAGACCCCACCTGGAGTACTGCATCCAGTTCTGGAGACCCCATCTCTGCAAGGACATAGACAGGATGGAGGCAGGTCAGAGGAGGGCAACTAAAATGGTGCAGGGTCTGCAAGA
This sequence comes from Neoceratodus forsteri, assembly GCA_016271365.2. Classification (NCBI taxonomy): domain Eukaryota; kingdom Metazoa; phylum Chordata; order Ceratodontiformes; family Ceratodontidae; genus Neoceratodus; species Neoceratodus forsteri. The sequence continues at coordinate 64,853,399 of CM028133.1, read as the reverse complement.
GAAGCCATACGAGGAGAGGCTAAAGGAGCTTAACATGTATACCCTTGAGGAAATGAGGGAGAGGGGGGACATGACAGAAACATTTAAGTACCTTAGTGGAATCAATAAAGTCCAAGAGGGTAGCATCTTTCAGAAAAACAGATGTGCAAGAACAAGGTGACACAATTTGAAGATAGAGGGGGGACGGCTCAGGGGCAATGTGAGGAAGTATTTTTTCACAGAGAGGGTGGTGGATGCATGGAACAGCCTTCCTGAGGAGGTTGTGGGGTCTAAAACTGTTGGAGAATTCAAGAATGCATGGGACATACGTAAGGCAATTTTTGTGGGAGGTAGGAAGAAATAGGCTGTTGGTTAAATAGGATCTGCAGCTAATCCTCTAGGTAGGGAAACGGGCAACTAGGTGGGCCAAGTGGTCCTTATCTGCCATCAAAGACTATGTTTCTATGTTTCTATTTAGTAAGTCTGCCTTCTAGTGGTCCTCCTTTACTGGAATCCACCCATCTTCCCTACCAGCCTCATTATCCCAGATTTGGACTTTCTTTTCTCACTAATGTATCTGAAGAGTGTTTTACCCCTTTTCTTTACTGACTTGGCGATCCATTCCTCCATATCCACTTCACCTTCCTAACTATCTGCTCAGCCACCCTCTGTTTCTCCCTATACTTCATTCTATCCTCTTCCTTCTGTGTATTTTTTTACCTCCTGAAGACTAGTTTCTTTTCCCTCACTTCTCTCACTACCTATCTGGAGAATCAAGATGGCCTCTTTCTTTTTTTACCTTTACTGACCTGTTTTATGCATTGTTTCATAGCTCTTTCAATTCTCCCTGTGATTGCAGCCCACTGCTCCTCAACTCCTCCAAGTTTCTCTATGCCTGCCAGGGCATCCTTAAAGATTTCTCTCATTTTATTAAAGTCTGCATGTCTGAAGTCCATGACCCTTGTCCACGTGTGACTTATCTCTGTCCCAGTTCTTATTTTGACTCTTACTGTGTGATGGTAGCTGGGCCCTAGATTGTACCCCACTGTGACATCAGTAACACTGTCTCCACTGTTTAGTACAAGGTCCAAGGTAGTACTTCCTCAGTTGTCCTGTGCATTGCTATCCAAAAGAGTGCAACCTATCACAAGTCAAAGCCATGTGCAAAAAAGGCCCCTTCTTCCACCTGGCATTTGGGCCAAGTAAGGCTAAGGGAAGGTTTGTAACAGTGAAGTTGAACAGAGGTGTAGTATGCTCTATACAGAAAGTTGTAATGCATTCTTCTCAGCCGATTAGAGCTTGAGAAGGCATGCACATGTTTGTTGGTCAACCCCCAATTCTCAAAGTTCAAATTTATGTCTAGGTCTGATTGCCACTTTTCTTTTGCTCCTGGTAAAGATATTGGGGCAGCTCCAAGCAGCAGCTTGTAAAATGCTGATAGAGGCCTTGAGCCTGGTTGGGACCTATACAAAATCTCTTCTATAGGGGATGCCACAATGGAAAACCCAGAAAGGTAATGTCTTATTCTCAGGAAAGCAAAGAAGTCATCAACCTGTAATGAAAATTCATCTTTCATTGCAGAAAAAGATTTTAAAGCCCCATCTTCATACATATGTTCCACATGTTCGAGCTCTTTTTTCTTCCATGTCAACAGAATTTGGTACATAGGTACATTATAACAAGCCATCTGCTTGCAAACAGTTATCAGCTCTGCATGGATAGACAGCCCCTCTGAGCGCTTTATAAACCTGTGGATATCAAACCATATTCTGCCAAGTTGTTGAATGTAGGTGTTAGCTTTCATTATGTGGTTTTCTTTAGCTAAATTGGGTAGCAGATACCCACTCAACAGTCCTGATACTTCATTCTTTCCCTCCAACCTAACCAGTCAGGAGGGAATTCTGGCCCACTTCTGACAGTAGGGCCAACTGTGCTGCCCAGTAATAAAATTTAAAATTTGGAAGAGACAGTCCCCCTTACTTATAGGTAGTTGCAGTATTGCTCTGGATTTTCTGGCCTTTTTCCCTCCCCATATGAATCTTGTTAGAATAGTGCTAAGAGCTTGAAAATACTTTTCTGGAATCCTTACAGGTAAGTTTTGGAATAGATAAAAACACTTGGGGAGAATATTCATTCTTGTGGTATTTATATGACTAATTAAGGTAAATGGGAGAGCAACCCATCTTTCACAGTCCTGCTGAATAGTTTTTAAAAGCTTCCCATAATTATCTTGAAGTAGTGCTGGACCAGGTTTCGAAATGTTTAAGGGTTCCTACAATTGTTATACCCAATGCATTGTCATTTAAATGGGCATGTGGACCTGATCCAGCTGGAAGCACTTCACTTTCAATCCAGTTTCGCTTATGACTAGATATCTTACCAAACTAATTTAGTAGCTGGTGTATCCTGGGGAGGCCCTGTTCTGAGACATCTAGAAATATTAAGAGTTTGTCAACAAATAATAACAGCTTAACATGGTGCGTGCCTGATTGAAAGCCTTTTATCAAATTATATGACTGAATTGCAACTGCCAATGGCTGAGAGAGAGTACGTATAACAGTGGGGAGAGTGGACATCCCTGTCAAGTGCCTCTGGTAAGGAAAAAGGGCTTTGATAGCTTACCATTAACTGACCACTGACCTGTTGAATTTTGATAAAGAGCTAAAATCCACTTAGTCATATTAGATCCCATACCAAATTTCTTGAGGATTGCAAACATATACCTCCACTCCACATGGTGAAATGCCTTTTTGGAGTCAAGGGCTGGTACCACTGTTCTGGTCCCATTCTGCTGTATCCCCATCTCCAAATTATGTTCAGTGCTTTGAGTACATTATGCTTACCCCGATGCCCTTGAACAAAGCCCACCTGGTCGGGATGTAATATTTATTTAGTCTTTGGTAAGTGCACTGATCCAGAGGACCATTTTCAGGCACAACCCAGGCCATGGTGGCACAGTAAGGTATGTACAATATAAGTGAGAGAAGAAAAAAAGTTTCCAGGTTGCAGGAACATTTTACAAGTATAGGCGACAGAGAAACTACTTACAAGTTGACCATGGTACAGAGCATTCCCATTCCCAAGTAAAAAAGCATATCGAATACATGAATAGGAGATAACAATTAAATCCATAAACAGTACCCGATATCAATAACAGTACCTGAAAGTCAGGAAAAATTAATACACCCAAGAGGTAACAAAAAGGGGGGCAAAACACTGGGGAAAGACAAAGAAGAGCTGAGAGAAAAAGGGAAAAGTACACGGGTGGTATGTGCACTATTTCAAGTAGTAGTAGTAGCAAAATAGTTTTATTCATTGAAAATTGTATGAATAAAGGATAAACTCGAATGATGCGAAGCTAATTTTCAGTGAGGTCCCGTGCAGTATACAAAACATACAAAAAATATTTACAATCACATATAATATATCTAACATAAAATATGACCCCAAAAACTGTAAAAGAAGCATAATGCAATTCAAATTCTCACACATCAATTCCCTTATACACTGATTCTTGATTAATTCCTATCTATTTTACATTTAATTAAATACCTATTATTCAAATCTATCTAGTTACCCTACACTATATATCTACAGATACCCTTTATATATATCTATACAACATTGAATTTTTTGAAATGAACTAATCTGATGCCAATGTTGTATAAGTAGCCAAGAATTCTTTACATTAGCCAACAGCAATGTCGCAGGAATTGCATTCCTTCCCAACACCCCTCTATAATATAAAGATTGTCATCCAATTTCTAAATTGCAACTGGGCAAATCCAAGCTTGGCACTTGGCAATTTCTCAATTAAATCAATTTATTTCTATGAATCAACCTGTCTACAACATATCCTGGGTACTGCCCCATCAATCCTTTATGAACAAATGCCAGCAAGTGTTCATGGTTGCACTCATAAAGCGTGGGCCAAACTAACCGGTAACATAGCTGGCACTTGTGAGTTAATCTAGGGGCTCCCAGAATAAATCTTGCCTGGCTTTGTAATTTACGTTTAACTTTTTTAGATCCTGTTTTCTCCAACACGAATAAAATATATCCCCATATTCAAACATAGGGATGATCATTGCATTTACCACTCTTTTCCTTACTTCCATACTAATTGCTACTCTAACCCTATAAAGAGCGCCTATTCTCTTGTTCACATTTTTAACCAGGTTACCAATGTGTATATCCCAGTACAGTAGACTATCAATCCAAAGACCCAAATACTTATACATGTGTCTGTTGGATTGGGGCTCCCCCAAAGGCAACCAATCCCAGTGCCATGCCATCCAATGTGTCACTTTTTCGATGTAACAACATGGTCTGTGTTTTCTTCACATTCAGGACCAGCCTACTGTCCCTTAAGAAAGCCTGAACTTCATTAAAGGCTAACTGAAACCTTTTTTGTATCACTTCAATAGATTCATCAGATGTATAAATGATAGTGTCATTGGCATAAAGATGGTACATTACTTTAGAATCCAGAAAAGATGGACCATTTACATACATGTTGAACAGCAATGGCCCTAGGATGGAGCCCTGAAGGACCTCTGATCCAATAGGCAGAAAGCATGACTCCCATCCACCCAGTGATACTTTCTGGCTCCTATTTGTCAAATACGATTCCAGCCACTTTCCACTCTGACCTACCACCCCAAGTGATGCTGCCCTGGCCAGGAGGACACAGTGGTTCAAAGAATCAAAAGCTTTGGATAAATCCACAAATATTGCCCCCACTAGTGTTCTCCTGTCCAGGGCCTCCTGCACATCCCCCACAACTTTAGCTGGTGAAGAGGTTGTACTATGTAATTTTTGGAAGCCAGACTGCATACAATTTAATAAGCCAGAAGAATCCAAATGTTTTCTTAATTGGGCGGCTACAATTTTTTCCAATAATTTAGATATCTGAGGCAGAAGGGAGACTGGTCTATAATTATTCATCTCCATCCTATTACTTTCTTTGAATATAGGTATAACCTTAGATTGTTTCCACGCTGATGGGTACAATCCTACGATTAATGATTTATTAAGCAATTATGTCAGAGGGTAAGCTATAATTAGAGCACCATACTTAAGCAACTTCAATGGAATAATGTCCAAACCAACAGCCTTAGCAGTTTTTAGGCCTATTAATTCTCTACCTACTGTTTCTACTTTTATTTCCTTAAATACAAATGGTTTAATGCACCCATGATCTCTCAACTGAAATGATTGACAAGATCCAGGACAGCAGACAGGATCGGCCGAACTAGACACTTCCATCTTACTAAAGTACTCATTCAGCCGATCCAACACCTGTTGTGACAGTGGTAACATTTGTCCATCAATATTTAACACCCTTAGTTTGTCAGCCCCCTGTTCCTTGACAAGTGTGCTTATTGTTTTCCAAAAATCTTTAGGGTTCTTCTAACTATTTTTGTCCAGTAAATGAGTATAATGGCGTTGTTTTGCCCCTCGCACTTCCCTAATGTATTCATTCTGAAACTTTTTAAACCTGTCCCAGTCCTGCTTACCTTTTATTTTTTGGCCTGATACCATGCCTTATCCCTCAATAATTTTATCTTTTTAAGCTCTTTTGAGTACCATAATGCAGAATTTTGTTTCAAGGTCTTAGTTTCAACTGTGGCATGTTTATTATAGACTTCCATGAATACTCCAAGGAAGTACACCCATATCTTATCTATTGATGGAATCAACTGCATACGCTCCCAATTAATAGCACTTAAATCCAACATAAAATCAACATAGTCAAAATTCTTAAAGTTACGCCAACTAATACTCCTTTTCTCATCTGTTTTTTTACAATGTACCCTGTTACAAAATATGAACGGATGGTCTGAAATTGTATCAGGTAATGCCCCACTATTTATAATATTATTTACAGTATTAGTAAAAATCAGATCCAAAATCGAAGAGGTTGAAACTGAGGCCATGTTTATTCTCATGGGTTCTTGAATTAATTGAGTTAGACCCACATTTTTTTGCAGCTCAATCAATGGATGGGACTCATTGATATTTTGCCAATTAGAGTTTAAATCACCTGCCATCACTATCTCATGGCTATCATTATAGTCAAACAACCAATCCTGTAGACAATTAAAAGCCTGGGCTTTAACCTTGGGTGGGCAATATATCCCCACAATCAATATTTTCTTTGTGTAAGACAATCTTAATTCTAGGGCCAACATTTCCAGGCCCTCCATATCTTTTTTTTATTTCTAACCACATCAAAATTAAATTAGATTTCCCATAAATTAAGGCTCCTCCACCCCTTTTATTTCTATCTTTTCGCCATACATACCCAGGTATATTTTAAAAAGTATCCTCAATTTTGCAACTCCACCAGGTAATTATCACAATCTTGGGGTTGCCATCAATAACCCAGGGGCCAATCAGATCCATTTTATTTAACATGCTCCTGGCATTCAGATGTATTATGCCTAAACACTGTTTTATATAGGAAATATCACTCTGGCACCTGGATCACCCAATAACATATCCCTGAGATTCTGAGGAGCATTGTATAAAGGGATTTGTTGAGAGGCAAAAGGCCCTAGATTTGGATGGACATCTCCACACATTATTAAGCATACAACAAACAGTGCTTTAAGAATGCTATAATATCTATTTTTTGTTGAATATGTTCCCATAGAGGTGAGGAAGGGGAGAAAACAAGTGACAGCTAGAGGAATCCTGAGAAAGCTGAGGTCCCAAGAAACTGAGGGAGAAAGATAGAGAAGGAGTGGCGAGAAAGATAAGCAGTGGGATAGGAGTGGAGATGCTAGCGAGTAGAGCAGGTACAACTGTATTTGTCGATTAGCCAGGCTTTGAGGCTGTGCTTGAAAGTGGGATGGGATTCAGATGAGCAAAGGGTAGAGGGTAGACCGTACCACGTGGAGGGGGCTGCTATAGAGAGAGCTTTGTCACCCATGTTGGCGGTGGTCTTTTATACCTGAAGGGAGGGAGCAAAGAAGATCTCAGGTTCCTAGTAGGGGCCCTAAAATTGAAGAGGGCAACAAGAGGGGAGACAGCACCACTTCTGAGGGAAGTATCTACAAGACAGCCAATGGAGTAGTCAAAATGCCCTTGCAACGAGAGACAGCCAAGGGAGCAGTATCGATCTCAATGGTGAGTAGAGAATGGGGAAGCCAGGGCAAAGCAGCAAGTATTGTTATACACTACCCAGAGTCTTGACAGAAGGATGGCAGAGGTCCTGGAGTAGACAGAGGAGCAATAGTCAAAAATGGGGAGTAGATTTCCTGTGACTATAGCCAGGCGAGCCTCCACAGTGAGATAAGATTTCAGGTGATACGCGGACCCAAGTGTCTGATTTGCCCAGCAGACTATATGACATGGTCATTAAAAGGTAGGGAAGAGTCTAGCAGCACATCCAGGTATTTGAAAGAGGTGACATTTTCAAGGACAGTTCCATCCAGGGACTTAACTGGGAGTGTATCATTGGCACGTAGGGTCTTAGCAAAGTACGTCTTTTAACCAAATAACATGGCCTTTGTTTTTTTTTTTTTATTGACTAGTAGGAGGTTGGATGAGAACCAGTTTGAGGCAGCACAGAAGTTTGTTAACGAGATGGAGGATAAGTGGGGAGGGATTTGTCACTGTGGAAAATGACCAGATCATCCGCATAGAGCTGTGAGCTACAGGTGAGACTATCAGCAGGAAGGGAGTTTACAAATATAGAGAAGAGTAAGAGGCCTGAGATGGAGCCCTGAGGGACTCCCGTAGTAATAGGTAATGGAGGGGAGGTTGTGGAGCCAATACAGATTGATTGGGAGCATCCTGAGAGGTAGCTATGGAACCAGTCTGTCATCCTAATGGAGCAGCCCAGTGCAGATAGCTTGGGAGATGAGGAGAGAGTGACTGACAATATTGAAGACCTTCGATAAATCAACAAGGATGGTACCAGTGGCCCAAGGGCTGTGGTAGTGCTATAATGCTTATGGAAGTCATGCTGTTGGCTGCACAGGAGATTGTGGCTGGAGAAGTAGTCTGTTAGATGACTATGTATGATCCTCTCAAGGAGCTTGCTTAAGCGGGAGAGAAGCGATATGGGGCGGTAATTATCTGGGGAGTGGGGCTCGCCGGACTTAAAAATGGGGGCTATTTTGACAGACTTCCAGGAGTCAGGCTCAGTAGATGAGGTCAGGGCAAGGTTAAAAATAAAGGTAAGTGGCTTTGCTATCAAAGGGGAGATGAGTTTTAGGAAGACTGGGGAGAGGCCATCAGAGATAGGGCATGCATGCATGGGCAACATGGCAGCCATTTTAGAAGTTTGTAGGTTTCCTTAGGGGATATGGTCCTGAAGTAGAAAGGGGGCTGGGGTAGGGAGTCTGCAGAAATTGTGGTGGGGGGTCCACTAGTAGGATTGGAGGAGGAGTGGGGGTGGATGGAGGGGAGGGGATGGGGGTAGAGTGGGTGGCTTGCGGCTTAGGTAGGTTAGGTGGGAGTTTGCATAGGAGGACCGATAGGTCAAATAATTTGGTGTTTAGAGCTTCAGCTACTGCTGAAGGATCAGTCAGCTGCCCCGAGGAGGAGCTCAGATGTAAGTTGGTGCTTTGTCAGTGGGGGTTCAGGAGAGAGCGAATGGTGTCCCAGAATTTTCTGGGGTTGCCTATGTTTTCTCTTTGTAGTCTAAGGGAGTACTCACTTTTCAAGGATCTAGTGGTGGTCTTGCATTTATTATGTAAGTATTTGTACTCATTCCATAAGGCCTGGGATGGGTCCAGTTTATGACCAGCCCACTATCTATTTCTCTGCCTCATGAGGGTCAGGAGATCTTTAGTCATCCAATGCATAGAGCCGCCTCTGACACACCGAGTGGTGAAAGGGAAGTGGCAATCCTGGATTACCAGAACATTGGTGAAATGGTTGGTAGCTTCTAACACATTGGATAATGGCACAGAGGTCCTGCCATCTTATGGTCGTAATGTTCTCAAGGAGGTGGGGGGTGTCGTGTTGTTGAAATTGCAGGTGATTATGTATTTGGGGAGAGGGCGGGAGGCCTTAGAGGACCAGATGGCATAGGTAGGGGAATGGTCATTCAGTCAGACAGAGTACTGGTGTGAGTGATCCTTTCACTAATGTTTGTGATCACACAGTCAAGGAGAGAATGGTTGGAAGTGTGAGAACTGTGGTGGGTAGAGAGGTTAATAATTTCCATCAGGTTATGCTCTTTTAGGACATTTGCATGGTAAGGTTCATGCTTGCTGAGCCAGTTCAGGTTGTAGTCACCTAGAAGGGAATCCCTGGGAGGGGAGAGAGAGAGAGAGAGAGAGAGAGAGCCAAAGGCTGTAATTAGGTGGTGAAGGCCTCCATCAGGAGGATTGTAGCAGCAGCCCAAATATGTTTTTTTAGTGGATCCCAGGGTGACTTCAGAGATAAGCCAGTCACAAGGGGAAGTACTATCTGAGCATAGGGTGAGTATAGCAGTGAGTGACTCTTGAATATATATAGCAGTGCCGCCACCCTTTCTTTTACCAGGTCTGTCTTTGTGCATGAGAGAATATCCACTTAGCTGGAACACAGAGTCTGGATGCTGGGGCTTCAGCCATGTTTTAGTGAGACAAAGGACCTGTGCTTTGTAAAGGGAGACCCAGGCTTCAATATCAGAAAAATTTGCAGAGAGGTTCCGAACATTCATATGTTCGTATTAAGAAGGGTAAAACCACAGTTTCATGTTCAGTTATGTACAAATCTCAATAAAGATGTTAAATAAAAAAAAAAAAAAAGAAGGGTAAAACTGTCTCAACTTTTTGGGCTAGCACCCTCACTATAATCTTATAATCAGTGGTTAGTAATGATATAGGCCTATATGAGCCACAATGTCTTGGATCCTTGCCTGGTTTAGGCTGCACAGTTATTACAGCTGACTGTGTGGAGGGGGCAACATATCCTTTGCTAGGCTTTCTTGTATCATATCGAATAAAGGTTTCTTCTGGTCTATTCTAAATGTCTTGTAAAAAATCTATCAGAAATCCATCTGTCCCAGGTGTCTTTCCCCCTTAAGATGCTGTATAGCAGTCTCCACCTCCTCTCATTCTATGTCACATTCAAGATCATTGTTTTGCTGTGCTGTGATGGCTGACAGAGGGACTTTATCCAGGAAGTAAGTGCTGGACTTCAGGTTCTATCAGTTTAGCTTCTGAGGTGTAAAGCATAAGATAAAAGTTACGAAAACACTCCCCAAGGTCTTCATCTATAAATTTAGCTACTCTGTCTTGACCCACAACAGAATTTACATTCTTTGCAGTCTCCCTATGTTTAAGCTGTCATGCCATTAACTTTCTGCAAGCATCACCCTCAAAGAAATTGGTAGCCTTATTAAGGAGTAGTAGTTGATAGCCTGAATAAGGATTATCATATGTTCTATCTTGGAATTACTAAGTTTATTGTGTTCCCATTTTAGCTTCTGCAATTGGTAGTATTTAGCATGGGTAGGGTTGGCCATATGCAGCTTTTCAATCTTAAGTATTTGTTACTCTAGATCATGTGTCTGTTGGTTTCAACCCTCCTTCTGTGGCTAGAATAAGAACTTATAACCCCTCTTAGATAAGCTTTTAAGGCTTCCCATCTTGCTGTCATTGAGGTCTCATCTCTACGATTGACATGAAGGTACCTAGAGATCTAATCTTTTATATGAGAACTAAAATGTGGATTTTTGAGTAAGATAGGGTCAAGCTTCCAAGATCTTGGTGCTTGTGCTACCCCCAGGTCCATCAAATTCACCAATACTGGTGTGTGGTCTGTAAGAATTATTGCCTCGTGTTTGGCTGCCAGCAACAAGGAAATAAGGTTTTGAGATATGAGACTTGCATCCAACATGGCATAGTGAGACGGCGAGTGAGAATGGTGGGTATATTCTCTCCTAGTGAGATAAGAATAACACCCCGCATCTAACAGGGAATGACCATCAATCAGATGTACAACAGCCTTAGCATCATTTGACAGGAGTATCACATTATTTTTTTTTTTCCGTTGTTTAACCAGGTATAGCACACCTACACATTAGGAGCGGAGCTGTCCAAAATTGCAACCTGAACACAATTAAAATTCCCTCCCATTAGCCATGGGCCCTCAAAATCTGACATTTGAACAGATAATTTATGAAAAAAGTCTGGACTGTTAATATTCATGCCATACACAGACCCAACAGTTATTTTACAACCAGTATTTAATTGCACTTGAACCAAAACATACCTGCCCCTTGACAAATGTAGGATTTTGTAACTACCCCTGGAAATCTAGGATGAATGTAGATTGCCTCTCCCCTAGCCTTCAATGTAAAGTAGGACCCACATTATTCCCCTCCCCAATTTTTGGCCATGTAGGCTCCCTCCTTCTCCATCATGTGTGTTTCTTGTAGACATAATATGTCTGTTCGCATTGCTCTCACTCTAGCTTGTACCCTCTTGAGCTTACTGTGATATTTTGGTCCATTAATATTCCATATCCGGGGCTGGCCTGATGGTGCTGAGAGTTGAGGCACTGGATGCCACACCTCGCACCACAACGGTGACCCGGGTTCGGGAGTGAGCCTGGGCCACCAGGAGTCAGCAGGGGAGAGAAGAGATCGAGCGTTCAGGAGGATGGTTCTCTCTTCCCAGGGTGGGTTCAGGGAGTGTCCGCTTGTGCAGTGACCTCTGGTGGTAGCCGGGAGAGCTACGACATGGCAGTGTGGTGTATTCCTGGGGGCAGAGCTGTGGAACAATGTTGCCTTGCTAGCTGCGCTTTGCAGGGGAGGGGGGAAGCAGGGAACACACACACAAGAGAAAAAATCCTCTGGCCACCCAGTGAGATGATGGAGGCCCTGATGGAGCGCCCACATCCCTACGCTGGCCCAGCGCACCCAGATATCTCCACACCTGATCCAACAACGAGGTGAGTCCCTCACACTTAAGTATAAAGAGCCGCCAAGGGGGGGGGCCCAGCCCCAGAGGTGATTCAGGGGTCGGACATGCAGAAGTCATTTGTGGGACAGCCTGAGAAAAGCTGGGGTTCAGGCCAGGAGTGAGAGGCACATCTGTGTGGGCACTCCCAAAGGATGCCTGGGTGGTCCAGTGCAGAAAGAAAGGTAAAAAAAAAAATTCCATGTCCTAATGTGTAATGTACTGTTATTCATTATTTTCTCTAGATGGAATCCTCAGTAACATCCACTTCTTAGCACCACATCTTTTGAGTATTATAGATCCGTGTGTACCTTTTTTAACTGAATATACAAACATTCAGCCATTATAAAACATTGTAACAAGGTCCACCCACCCATTCCCCTTCCCCATCCCAAACAGAATAAACAAACTTCAACATATCTTACCAGTCTACCCCAACATCCCCACAAATCTCCCTCCCCATATGCTCTCCACCCTGTACTCCTACACAAGAAGGATGAATAACCCAACAAACACCACCAGTCTCCCTGTAATGCAACCCCCACCCTCCCTTGCTTAGCACACCTTCAGTGCAGACTCCCATCTGTTCTACAGTGGAGAACACAGACTGGACTATGCACCTTTAATAACTACAGTTTAATCAGTCCTATAATGTAATATATGCAGCCATAAGGACAGGTAGAAGGATTGTTCTCCCCCTCCCCACAGGCCTACAAGCAAAACAGTTTAATGCATGTCTTATGAGAATTAAGTGTTTCATATTAATGCATAGAGTAAATGCAGTACAGTCTTATGTAAAGCTAGCTACCAGAAATATAAAGATATGCACGTGTCAGAATTGTACTAAAAAGAAAACTGTTTAGTCCCTAAAAGGAGGACACGCTAAGGGTTATACAAAAAGAAGAGTTTACATGTATGAGATTGTAAAGCACACAAAAGACTGAGTCTACCCAGAAATATCCTAGGATTGTCAGAAATGTTATGTGTGTCCAATTATTTATAATGTTTATTACAGCAGAAATAAAAGCTTCAAGTGTAATTCATAATTAAAGTGACACATCTCAATTTGTACCACTGAATAATTAATGTAAGTGTAATTAATTTATGTAGTCCATGCCAATTACACCTTTCTGAAAACAGCTACAGAGATATCACTTTTGATATCTGTATAGCTACACAGAGACCAAACTTACCAAATAGCTATTGTGGCTACATATATTATGGCATCACCTGACTCCATGTTATAACGGCAAAATAATATCTGTGAAACCCTAAACGGTGTATCCTAAATAGCACATACAATAACAGTGCACTGAAAGTTCAACAACATGCTTTTTCAGCGCAATGCACTCAATTACCCAAGGGTTGTAAATAAACCACCTGGTCGCCTGTTGTGCTAGTGCCGGGCTGTGCCCCCCAGACCCCTGCTATCTCTAGGAGTACTACTCTGAGGTACACCTGGCTACAGAAGCAGTTTAGCACCTTGGAGTAGCCATTTAATCCTGATCGCCATTTATTCAGGGTCACCGTTATCAGTTTCGCTGTTTCGGATTCATCACATCTTAAAGGGGAGATCATGTCAAACAAATCTTCTTGAATTTTATGGTAAAGTAAATAAGGCCTTGGATGATGGGAGTTCAGTGGATGTGATTTTCTTGGACTTCGCCAAGGCCTTTGATAAAGTGCCACATGACAAACTGATTGATGCACTCAGTACTTTGGGGATACATTCTGATATTGTTCACTAGATCAAGTCATGGCTTATGGGTAGACAGCAGAGGGTTAGTATAAAGGGAGAGTATTCAGGATGGACAGATGTGACCAGTGGCATCCCACAGGGCTCCGGGTTGGGGCCCTGTCTGTTCAGCATTTATATCGGGTCTATGCATTCTGACCCCGGATGTATGGCTTTCAAAATTTGCCGATGATACCAGAGTGGGTAAGGTGATAAACAATAAAGAAGATGCAAATAAACTCCAGGCCACTCTAAATAATTTGGAAGAATGGGCACAAAAGCAAGGGTCAACTTTCAATGTAACAAAATGTATAGTTATGCATATTGCTAAAAATAACATAAATTTTCAGTATAGATTGGGAAATGAGTTATTAAGAGTCGTCACTGAAGAAAGTGACTTGGGAGTTAAAATATGCAACAACTTAAGTTTTAGGCCACATTATAATCAAATAATAAAAAAGGCTAGCAATATACAATATTGCATAAATAGACACATAAAGAGCAATAAAAAAAGAAGTTATCTTGCCACGTTACACATCTTTGGTGCGTCCTCATATGGAGTACTGCGCCCAGTTTTGGGCTCCAGGGGGCAGGGGTGATATAAGATCTTTGGAGATGGTGCAAAGGAAAGCAACAAGGAGGATAGCTGGGGTCCAGTGGCAGGAGTATGAACAGAGGTTGGCAGCTTTGGGCCTGTATACTTTGGAGTATCAGAGGATGCGAGGTGACCTATGTTTAATATATAGGGCACTTAATGACCTCACACTCTGGGAACAGTTAGGTCTTGTATTAAGGGATCAACCCTATGGTACTAGAACTCATCCATTGCAGATTAAACCAGATAGGTTTAAAACACTTAGGAGAAAGTATTGGTTAACAGTGAGAGTGGTCAAGATTTGGAATAAGCTTCCAATTGAAATAATAGTCAGCAGAACGATGAAATCCTTTAAAATACAAATTGATCAATATATGATCAAAAATAATATTTTTGGATATACATAAGAAAATGACGAGTGTATGGACTATAGTCTTTATAAACTCTGTAAACCTATGAAACCTATGAATATCTGACTCGCCATTATGATGTGCTACTGCATCACCCTTGTGGGCCTGAGATTTATGCTAAAATTAGCTATGTTGAACTAACTTATTACACACTGCATTTGAATATTTTCTGGGATATATATTTTTTTGTTTTAAAAGTGTGAAAAGTTAGGAAAATAGAATCTAAGCTGCTAAGTGATTAGATGGGCCAGTATGGTCCTTTACTGCCGTCAAGTTTCTGTGATTCTATGACTTATACTTTGTGTGACTACTTGAGAAATTAAGCTTCCTCTTTCTCTTGCAAAGCAAGTAAGTGAAAGTCTAGGGGAAACCACATCCTGCCTTCAATCCCTAGTTAAGCCAAGAGAAATATTTCACATCATTTCAACACTTTTTTTATTTTTGCAGGAAGTTACTGCATTCCCCATGAAGCAGTTCAGAGAGAGCGACAGAGAGAGAGAGAGAGAGAGAGAGCGCGCGCAAGTGAGAGAGAGAAGCAACCATTTTAAAAATAGGAAACACTTTTTTTTGTTCTTTTCTCTCCACTGCATAAAATTAAAGATCATATTATGTTTGCCAGTGCATTAGCGCCATTTTCAAGTGATAAGGATGATGCTCCTTCACAACTTTCTTCCATAGATGGGACCAAAGAGGAGAAAGAGGGTAATCCACCTGCCTTAGAATCCTCTTTTGAGTACCACAGGCCCCACTCCCCACAATTCAAAAGGAAATAAATGCATTTAACCATGAATCAATTTTTGACAAAAACATTATTTTATACTGCTTACCAGTCAACAAACTCCAGTGTACGGAATTAAATGATTATTTAATCAAACTATTTGATGATGCCAAAACTAGATCCAAGAAAAAAACAACTGAACACCATTTTACTAGGATATGCCCAATATTTACAGCACAAAATTTGCCACCAGAAAGCCCAGGATAGGTTGCACGCCATAGTTGAGCTAAGTTTTAGGCTCGAGCAGAACAGAAAGGGCCAAGCAACCAAAATAGACGCATTAAAATATGAACTTAAAGAAGCAATGCAACAAAAATGGGCTAACATTTGACCCCACCTTTTTTTCTTCCTAATTGATGCCAGATGCCTTCCAATCTATTTTGGTGGTGAAATTTTCGGTTTCTGCTATCATTTAAGAATTTTACAAAAGTTTTAAAATAATTATTTCTCAAGAAAAAAAGATGGCCACCTCATTTTTTGCATAGAAATAATATTGAGGATCTGAGGAGGGTAAGAATCCAAACAAAAATGCAAATGTACAATACACAGCCTAGGAAGCATCCAGAAAACTCAAATCAACAGTTCTGCCAATATTTTTCATAACCATAGCAGAAAATTAGCTTTTTAGAATAAATTTTGTCATTGCTCTGCTGCTTTAACTCAGATAAGGCTAAATTTCAAGGAGTTTGGAAAGTGAGTGAAGCTGATATGGATAATTTAAAAGCAATAAACCAAAGGTTAACAGAAGAGATTGGTGATTTAAAACAGCAAATTGTCCCAGGTCAGAGACCTGCAAGAAGAAGTAAAGAGAATGTGAACAGAAATTATAGGCATTTGGAGGGAGAGAGATGAACATCAAGAAAGGCTTGAAGAAACGTTAATATAAATGAAGGCAGCACAAGAATTTCCCAGAGAGTATAGGAACAATTAGAGGAGGTCCAGAATAAATTAGAAGAAACAATGAAATAGAATTTACAATGCTTTTATTGTTTCTCTTGATGCTATTAGTCAACAACTAAGGTCCCTTCAGCCACCTGACCCCCTGCCACAACTTGTCCCAACTACTCCCCCAAATCCTATAGCAGAGGACCTCACAGCTCAAGCCCAAGATTTGGTCAAAGGAATTCAGAACTTAAAATTTAGAGGAGAGGGTACAACTTTTCCTAGCAACAGGCCACTAATAACCAGAATAGTACCCCTTCAGGAGCAAGCCAACCATTATCTGATGCTAGTATCTCCAATCCAACTCCCTCTTACAAACAGACCTAAAACAGTTAACCCAAATCATAAAGGCAATAGGTACCACATTTGATGCCAAATCTATTACTGAAATAGAAGATTTCTTTTTCGACATTCACTCCCAATTGGAATACTCTGGGATCAACAGACCAGAAGATAGAGTGTGGGTCAGAAGGTTTTCTGTTGCCCCAGAGGAGTGGGCCTGGATGTCTAGCAGAAACCTGAGATCAAAACAGACTTTAATAAAGTGTGTCAAGCCCTAATCAAAGAATATACAAACTACAGAAGTCCAATAGCAGCCTTTAAAGAAACTTGTAAAAAAGAAACAAAATCCTGAGTAGAATGTTTTTCTCAGGTGGGGAAGAAGAAGAAGACCCAGACTTGTTTCCCCATCTGAAAGAAGCATTTGTAAGAGGCCTTTTCCCCTCTGTTAAGGCCCTAGTCCAGCCATGGGTAGAACCAAATACCCCCATGAATGACATTATTGGGCATGCCCAACAAATGTTTTTAAATGTCAACCCAGATGCAATCGAGGAACCTGCCACTGACCCTCAAAATAAGCTTTTTGCACTCACCAGCAACCAGGCTTCCCTTCAAATGGAAGGAAAAGAATTACCCTAACATAGACAGGATACTTCCTCCTGCTTTCCTAGGGATAACAAAAAATTTCCAAACCAGGAAAGAAATGGTAGTCCCTACTGGAACCCCTGCTCTCATAGTCCCCATGATCCAAACAAAAGGGAGACAGCCCCTGGGTAAGTGGAATGACCAACCACAGTCTAGCAGATCCAGAGATACAAACAGTTATGCTACTGAACAGTTAAAAAGATAGCTCAGACAACTAAGGGATGAAATCTGCAGATCTACTCCTCGAGTTCCACTCAGACGCCCTGCATCAAACCCTAACTCTGCTCCCTTTGCTCTTAGGGGTGCCCATTCCAGCAGCTACAGACCAGCATGATCAGCCACTTCCTGTGGTCCCAGCTGACTAGGCCAGGATAAGGTCTCCACTCTTCTCCATCTTGGCATGGGGGGAGGACTCTAGGTCAGTCAATACTGACACAAAATGAGGAAGTTTACTCTTCACAACCTTCTAACAGACTGAATGATTTGCTTTCTCATTCTCATCCCCTCAGTGGTCAGGAAGCTGACGTACAGGATATAATCACTCATGACAGTGTCCCATGGCCTATGATTTTGGCTAGACAGGAAAACTCCCAGAATTAGCTGCTCACACCCACTAATAACAGTGTGATGCATCACCCTGCCTGTCTTGAATTCAGTCATTGTGGAAATAACATCTGGCATACCATGGTCACAACAAAACATCTCATCTCTGAGGCTGTGCTCACATTTAAACAGGAAAACAGGAAAACATTTTAATTACTGAGGCTTTGTTTTGCAGACTTACAGAAAGCCATCCACACATGCTAATATACAAAGTCACTAGACACACACCAGCCTGCCACTTTATGAGGACACTGCAACAAGCCTGGGAATAACTTACATCACCATGCAGCTGGGTTTTATTTAACTCTAAAAACTGATTAGCGTTTTGCTCATAAAAGTTCTAAAACATTGTGAAAATGCATAGCACTTACCTCACTGCATTTAACAAACATAACACTTCTAGAAAACCTATATAAATGATTTCTGTACAGTTAGTATTGTCCCAAGAAAAAACCTGCTAATTGATTATTTAAAACCCTGATGCAGCTAAGGAGTAAGGAAGTCCCACATTATGTGTATGTTGTAAAAGGTTTAATGCCACACGTTTATTTGGGTGCCGACTTTCTAGTGCAGTTGGGGGTGAACAGTAGACTTCATCCACTCTGTCCTGTGGTCCAGAATAGGAGAGGATCCCATTCCTCTCTTTGGTCAATCAGAAAACATGAGGACCATGCCCCAAATCTGCCATACTGCTACAGAAACTTCTGTGATTATACCTGTAAAAGCATATGCCTTCCAAGAACGACTGAGTATTCAGAGAGTACAGATGATATATGATAACAGAGTTTACTTCAAACCCTCTGTCTTGCTCTGTGCTTTAGGCTTACTCATGCATGGTGAGTCTTACTTAGAGATTATTGGACAATGCACATATATCCTAGTGACCAACACCACCACTGGGATCCTAGTGGGGGACTTGTTTAACGGCTTTGAGACCCTTGTTCCCTTCATCGGTCCACTACCCTCAGACTTAGACTTACATGGGGGAGTATTGATTCACTGTGTTACATCTGCCCTCAGGAAATGATTGCTTCACAGTCTATTCTTAATGAGAATGAAAATTCCAGGCATCAGTCCCAGTGGGAAGGTACTGGGACTCTCCTTCCTTGAAGAGCCCTGCCACTAGCTCTGCTACACCTTCCCTAGTACATACCATAACAAAGGATGTTAGCGAGTCCTTGGAAGATAAAGTAGAAGTGGGCCCAGCCAAAGAATTCCCTGATTTTGCCAAAACTATAGAAGTACAAACCAAGTTATCTGCCCTAACAGAGAAGATAGCTAAAGAACATTTAAGACCAATTTTCTATGAGCATCATGACATGTTTGCGATAGACTCTTTGTCATGTGGAAATACTTAACTGCACGTGGTAAGAATCCCCACTGTTGCAGGTTCGAAACCTATGTTTGTCTGGCAGTACCGGATTCTCTTAGCAGCTTATGAGTCTATCCAGGAAAAATTGGATACTCTCTTAAAGTGTGAGATTATCAGGAAAACCAATTCAAACCACAACAGTGCAATCTGGCCTGTGCTTAAGCCTACTGGTAAGTGGAGACTTACTGTAAAACTATAGTAAAATCAATTAACAGATACCTATCTCACAATGGCCCAAGACTTATCTAAACCAGAGCCTGGCCAAAATTGAGGGAGCCAAGTTCTTCACCTCCTTTGATGTAGCCAATGGATTCTGGACCCTAAAGGTACACCCAGATGACCAGTACAAGCTGGCTTTTACCTTTGACAATACCCAATATACTTGGAACGGATTTTCATTTAGGCACAGTAATTCCCCTGCTGAATCCAACATCTTTCTACACAAAGTTTTGTCTGGTGTAGCGGCACATAGAACTCTGAGTTATGTTGATGACATACTTGTAAAATCAGCCACATGGCCTGAACACCTAGCAGAACTTAGGCATGTCCTAGGACAACTAAAAGAAGTCAGTGCCATGCTGTCCTTGACCAAGGGACAGTGGTGCCGCTGTCAGGTAGATTATGTAAGATACACTGTAGGACTCCCAAGGTATTCATCCACAAAAGGACTGGGTACAAGCCCGTTGCACACTCAGGTCACCCACTAACTTAAAAGAACTACGTAGCTTCCTAGGAATTTGCTATTTTTCCCAGTGGTTCATTGAAGACTAAGCAGAAATTGCACAGCCCTTGTTTGAATTGTTAAGGAAAGACATTCCCTGGGTGTGGGAACCCAGATAAGAAGAAGCTGTTCAGGAGTTAAAAGACAGACTAAGCAAAGCCCCTTGTTTGGCATACCTCCCAAAAGGTAAGGAGTTTCTTTTAGATATTGCTCACACACACACACACACACACACACACACACACACACACACCCACCTATAAGCACTTCCCTTTCCCAAATGCATGACACTAACAGACAAATCATTATTTATGCCAGTAAAACCTTGAAACTCTAGTTGTGAGAAAACTATCTTTGCAGTAGTTTGATCCATTTATCACTTTACACAATACATGGGGGGAAAAGATTATCTTGGAAACATGCCACCAACCTCTTTCTTTTCTGGGGAATCAGAAGATAAGAGAAGAAAATGTTTCAGGAAGCTGAATTGTTCTTGGACTCTGGCACTCCAAGGACTTCCCTTGGAAGTCCACTATACCAGGAATAAAAACAATACTTTGGCTCAAGGCCTTGCTGAAGGTCATGACTGTACAGACAATAGCCCTGATGATCCCATTTATACCTGGGGAACAGAACCCCCTCCTGAGATGCCATCTAGGCACTGATACTATGATGCAAATCTCTGCAGAGGCCTTCCAAAAGTCTATGTGGATGGTTGTGCATATCTCAAGGATGACACTGCACATACACGCCACCCTTGTGTGAGAAAGAAATCACCCCAAACGACCTATGGGATATGCCCTAGGCCCAAAATCAAGTTAGTACACTGAAATAGTGAGTATCCTCTTGGCTATAGAAATAGCAATCAAGCACCAACTTGTTGATTTTATCATTTGTACTGATTCAAATTATATGAGACAAACTTTTCTCTCACATATCCCTTGATGGAAGAAACAATGCATGAATAATGCAAAAGGAAAATATATCAAACATGTAGATTTGATCCTAACCATTGATCTCAAAGTACAGCAACATGGAATGACCAATTATTGGAAAAAGGTCAAAGGACACTCAAAAGTGAGTGGACCAAACAAAGATGGCAATGACATGGCAGATAAACTAGCCAAGGGAGGTGCCATTGATGATGTCCACTGGCAGCTTGACACTTATCAGGCTGCCCTTGACCACACGGTTACCATATCCGTAAACACTGCAGGTCAGGCCCAAAAGACAGCGCCATAAACTGAAGGTTCAAACTCCCCAAATCAGACTTTAGTTCTGGGAAGCCAAGACCCTTATTTGGATTTAATGCAAGCACAGACTAAAGACCCAACTGTAAATAAACTTTAGCAATATGTACTGAACCCTGATGCCAACCCATCACACCTGATGATTTACAAGCTGACACAGAACTCAAAACTATGTACAAACAAAAGCAAAGGTTCAAGTTGCACAAAAACCTTTTGATTTGCTTTCAGGAGTGCAATGCTACACCTCATTGGGTGGTCCCCACAAGCCACCAAGGCTGTCCATTCAAGACACACATGATGCACCCTCTAGCGCACACCATGGTAGTAGACTCACATATGGTTCCCTCAAAGAAATAGCTTATTGGCCAAACATGTGCCAATACTTTGAGAACTACACCAGGGAATGTTTGAAATGCTGTGTGTTTCAGCCCTCTGAGCCCAGACACAGAGCTCCCCTCTGAACCTCGGCCTCATCTTACCTTGGTCAGACTTATAGATAGATTGGATAGGACCAGTGATAAAATCCACCAGAGGTAACAAGTACCTCCTTACTGTCACATGGTTGTTTACCAAATGGATCAAATGCCTCCCTGCACCAAATGACAGCAGAAACAACCACCTTCCTTTTCATAAATCAAATTTTCACTGCATGGGGCTTACCTTTGGCAGTGGAATCTGACAGAGGAACACACTTCACTGCAGAAGTGATGACAAAAGTATGGGAAACTTTGGAAGTCCATGTCTCATACCACCCATAATCCTCAGAACAAGTGAAAAGAGTCAATAGGGCCACTGTAAACATTCTTCAGAAATACATCTCCACCACTGGACAAGACTGGGATGTTAAGCTTCCCCTTGTGCTGATGGCCATCCGAGCCACACCAAACTGCTCCACAGGTGTCACCCCATTTAAGATGATGATGGGTAGAAAAATTCTTCCTTTACACATACTGTATCAAGTTGGTGATGTCAAGTTAGTTAGTTCTATGACTACACACAAATACCTGACCAATTTGAGACACCATTTGCAGACTGTCTTTGCCTTTGCTCAAGACAATCTAGAGAAAAGTGTTGAAGGTAGAAAGGCATACTATGATCAAAAAACTACCCATAAGAATATTAGATAGGAGACAGAGGACCAGATGGCATATGGTAGTTTTCTATTTCCTCTATGTTAAAAAGAAATTGCCAGCCAAGAAATTTGTCCTCAACTAGATAGATCATTATGAGGTTACTGGGAAACTCTCACCAGTTGTTTATCAAATCAAAATTTGTACATTGTATGGAAAACTGATCTACAAATAGGTTCACATCAATCAGCTGAGACAATATCACCCTTACAAGGAAACTACAGACACTTCTGAGGGAGACTAGTCCTCAGTCACACCCTTATAAAGTACATCCACCAGACAAATACTAAGTTACAATGTAAATAGCTGACAGCATAAATCTAGGTATAGTTAAAATATAACTAATATAGATGTGATATGGCACATAGATAGCAGATACATGACTAAAAGCATTCTTGCTCTGTCTCTTGCAGATGAGACTTCAAGCAACAAACAGGATCGCTGCCCTGCTGTTGACCTAAGATATGTCCTATATGCGGTAATGGTTATTCCCAGCCCACTGTCACGCTACATGCTTCGTGAAGAAATAGGATTCCTGGTTACCGAATGTAGAGTAGTGACAAAGAAGATCTATATTTGCCTCAATCCTTAATATGTCATGTTAAACATGTAAAGACAATATGGTTATCTGATAAGGCAAATATATGGTTTCAAGAATATATGCTTTATGTTACAAGAGATATAAAAATATTTTACTTCAGTTAAAAACTGTTATTGTATTTCCTGTGTCCCCTGACTCATCTACTAGAATAGAGAGACCCCCAACATTGATCTTTACTGGTTTAAGAGTACTAGGAGCCACTTGTGGATTAGGCATGAACACCATGAATTCTGTTAAAATTTCTAAAATAAAGAATACGGTCAATGAACTTCATAAAGATATGGGTAACATTAAGACACAACTCACTACACAGCAAAAACTTCTATCAGACATAGGAAGAACTAAAAAAGATACAGTAGTTATGGTTAACTTCCAGACAACCCTTCCTAATAATATCATGCACAAACTCCATAGCTTAGCTCAAACTGTAGGTGAAGACCTCCCCACCATTCAGCAAATCAGAGCAATCACACAAGAACTGTTGAGGGAAGTAAATAGTGGAATAAGAGATTTAATGGCAGGAAGAATTAGGAAGCACCACAGAACGTCAACAGACATTTCGGCGACATCCTCACAGCAACGGCACAGTGCCAACACTCAGCGTAGGGCTGTCAGTGTTTCAAGAATCTTTAAATTTAATCAACTCCAGGTCGGAGTTGTTTCAGGGAGGGGACAGAATACCAGGAGAAACCGCATCAGTAAAACCTGGACCATTACAGCGGCTGTTGCTGTAATGGTTGTTTTTCGAGTTTTGCTGTCAGGGTGTCAATCTACTGTGGGTCACCGGGAGAATTCCACACTACTTAGCTCCCCCAGAATTAATGACAGAAATTTTGACTGCAGTCACTTAAGAGGAAATAGAACCACCCCATGTGAGTATCACTTGCAGTCTTGGAAGCATTATTCCAGTTCATGTAGATTTAGATGAAATGACCATTGCTTTCATACTGAATGTTTCCCTGGTAGAACAACAAAATGTCTATAGAATAAAGACCATTCTTAATGTAGGCACCTGGTAAGGAAATACCCATGCTAAGATTAAAACTCCACCTATAGCGGTGCACCATGAACTTAACCCAGGTCTATACTTAGTCCCAAAACTTACAAATGTGTCAGACTACTGAAGAACAACATTGGCTTTGTCCCAATAAACCTTTTCTAAAGGATATCACCAAGGTTCTTTGTGGTCTCAGCAACACTGAAGCCCCAGAGAAATATAAGGTCACCTTGAGCAGTGTAGGTGAAGCTAAGAAGACCCATGGCTAGAGTGCATGTGAGCCTGTAGCTTAATGGTTAGAGTGCTGGAATGGTATACCAGAGGTCTAGGGTTCAATTCTGAGTGGGCCACACTTTTACTTTTTCATTTTCCATCCTTGATTTAAAAAATATTCCTTGCAGGGGTTAAACTGCACTGAGAGAAGTTTGTATTTCTGACATGTTCCTAGTTTCAGGATTACGTAACACACTGGAGAAAGGGAATGTGTGGATTTAAGGAAGTCCTCACGCACTCTAGCCATGTGAGCCTGTAGCTTAATGGTTAGAGTGCTGGAACACCATACCAGAGGTCTGAGGTTCAATTCCCAGTGTGCCACACGGTTCCTTTCTTATTTTCCATACTTGAGGAAAAAGAAGAATGCATTTTGGACCTACAAGCGATCCAACAGGGTAGAAGACAAAGAAGAATATGTGAAGAAATCCAAAGAAGTGAGCAGAGTGGTAAGGGAAGCAAAAGTGGCTACGGAATAGAGGTTAGTGCAGGGGATCAAAGGAGGGGAAAATGATTTCTTCTCATATATCAGAAAGAAGAGGAACGATAAAATTGTTAGGATCAGGAGGGGAAGTGGGTGGGTAGAAAAGGGGACTCAGCAGGCAGAAGTACTTAATGAATACTTCTGTTCAGTCTTCACCATGGAGAGGGATGGGCCCATACCTAAGAGGAAGGGTGAGGTGGGGGAGAAGCAACCATGGATGTGGAAATCATGGTGGTGAGGGAGGGCCTTAAGTCCCTGAAGGTGGACAAGGCACCTGGCCCAGACAGAATCCACCCCAGGGTGCTGAGAGAGATGGCAGAGGTACTGGCAGGGCCACTGGCAGACTTGTTCAATACCTCTTTGAACTTGGGGTGCATGCCCAGGGACTGGAGGAAAGCACATGTGGTAACTCTCCATAAGAGTGGGCCCAAGGACAAACTGGGGAAATACAGCCTTATTGCAATTGTGGGAAAACTGATGGAGACAATCCTCAAGGAAAGGCTGGTGCAGTTTCTTGAGGATAACAACCTCCAGGACAGCAGGCAGCACGGGTTTGTTTCAGGCAGATCCTACCAGATGAACTTGGTTGAGTTTCACTTTTTTTTTTTGCACTTAATCTTTTTATTGGTTTAAAGGAAGGTTACCACTGGTCACAGTTAGGAAACTGAAAAGGAAAAGGAAAAAAGAAAAAACATTCTGATTTATACAGAAATGTGTAAAATTCCATTTCTCAGCAAGCAATAATACCCTGACAGGGTGGGCAGTATTGGCCAATACAGGACCACCCAGGGGCGTAATGAGGCCCGACGCCACAGGCAGAGGGCCTTATAGCCCCTGGAAGGTCCGGTATTGCCCATACCGCCCACCCTGGAGGGTATTATTGTGCTTAGAAAATGGGCATGTACGTCAAGTTTAATTAAATATTAAAATTGCAGAAGAAATTAGTTTAAAATTAATAGAAAAAATAGAAGAAAAACTATTGGTGACAAAGAAGTGCCTCTGATTTTTTTATGCTCTTGCTTCTTGTGTTGATGCCTCCCCAGCCATCTCCACCCTCCCCCACAGCACACCTTCCTGAAGTACAGATGAATTCAGTATCGAAGTTGCACCTTAGGGAGTTTCATGGCATAGTTTTTTTATTTATTTCAAACAGTTCTGGATATTTTTGTTTTTTGTTTAGTTCACAGACGCGGCACTTTGGAGTGTGGCCTTGCGGGACCGTGCACTCTTAAACCCGGAAGAGAAGAGTTATGTGGGACAGCAGCACTTTAAAATGTATGTCTTGTTTTATTTGTAAGCAGCAGCTACGTCGAGGACCAGGAGTCAGCTCTTACTGTTTTTTTTTTGTATTGGTTCCCGGTCCTCGCTCGTGCCCTGTGAAAGAAGGACATTTCAGCCTGTCTGTGAAGGCACGAACAGTTGGGTAACGAACAGTGGTCGATGGATTGTGGTCATGGAACAAGATTGCTGACTTAAAAAAAAGAATGAGATGTTTTAAAAAATGAATGTAGGGAGTGGACAGCTGCCAGTGAACTGAGAAGCATCGGTGTCAGCGATGGGCAGGGGCCAGCTGTCGGTAAGCAAGTGAAAAAGATGGCAGTAATATGGAATTCATTCTGGTGGTTTCAGCCAGTCATGGAGCAGGCTGGGCACAAGGATAAGTGAGCTGGTGATGGAGGTGGTACTTGTTATGCACCAGGCTCTCACTGTAAGTTAATGTACCCCATTAGAATGTGTGCCAGCCAATCAGAGTTTAGAGTTTTTTAAGTCCATTTTCTAAAGTAAAGTTTACATTCAAGATACCAATGGAGAAAGAAACAACTAAATTTACAGGCATGGGTACAAGGAGTTCAGTGAAAAACTGAATTGCTTTATACAACATTGTAAATAAAGGCTATACTAATTTTTCCAGGCCGATTCTGGAGCCATATTAAGAAAAGGATTCCAGATCTTATAATACTTTATCAGAGAGTAAATAGCAGAGCCTTTCATTATTTGCTATGCTAGCCATATTATAGAACCACTCTGTAAGAGCTGGGGGGACTTTGGAAAGGAGTAAGCACTTTAAAACCAGTACAGCTACTAGAACCCAGTTTGCCTTGGACTTAGGGAGAGTTAAAATGTGCTAAGAGATCAGTGGAGAACAGGATATTCTAACCTCTATTACTTTCTCACAAAGTTTGCAAACTGTTTTCCAAATATTAATAAAACAAGGGCAGTCCCATAGCATGTGTATGAGATTTGAGTGAGGCATACCACATCTCCAACAATTGCCTTCCACACAAAAATTAATTTCCTCCAGCCTGAGTGGGGAACACTAGTAATAATGAAGGATTTTGAACTGTATGATGCTATCTTGCACCTCCCTATATGAATAATAGGCATCTGGCCATGCGGTCATCCAGTCATCTGCAGATATTGCAAAACCCAGGTCTTTTTCCCATTTAGACCTTGAGGATTCAGCCCATACAAGTTGTTCATCATTATTTACTAGATATTTATATATCCATGAGACCCCTTTCCTGAGAGTAGCCAGCTTAATAACTGTAGACCATTCCTGGTCCATATGGGGTAATTTCAGGCTACAGCCCAGAAGAGTGTTAGTTAGAAGTTTCCTAATATGCAAGTAAATTACAAAATTGTGTTTTTAAGTCTGAACCTATTTTTGATTTCCTCGAAGGACATGAGGAAGTCTGTGTTAAGGTCCGCTAAATCAGCCACGCTGGTGATACCTATATAATTCCATTCTGAGTTGTGTATGTCCCTCTTATTTCATAGAAGGTTTGAGTTGCCCCAAAGTGCTTCCAGATGCATTGGTAGTTTTGCAATCTTCATCTTATAATGCAAACTCTTTATTATTTTAAGGGAGCCGATAATGCATGGATTAGATCTCTGTGCCTTGGGTAATGGCTTAAATAGAAAATCTGATAGTGTATTAGGATTAACCAGGTTTTGCTCAACTTCTGACCAGAGGGGAATTTCTTCAGTACTAGAAGGGGATAAGTAAAGCACTGCTTGCTTAAACGAAAAGGCAGTTTGGTAGTTTTCCCACCATGGGAGCCTAAAATCTCATAGGGACCCTGGGGCCCTAAGTTTTAAAAGCACAATTCTAAGGGGCTTATCAAATAGAAATGTTTTAACAATGTCTGCTAATGCTGAAAATTTAGCCTTATTAAAGGTGATTGGGACAGTTTGAAAAAGATAAAAAAGCTTGGTGGCTGCCATCATTTTAAGTGAATTCACCTTCTCCCAGAGGGACATGTTTAGACTTTTCCACCAGTTTAGATCGGCCTTTATTTCTTATAGCAATGGGGTTAAGATTACAGTCCATTAGTGAAGTCATATTTGGGGGTATTTTGAGACCAAAATATGATATCCCTGATCTCTGCCAACAGTCATCATCTATAAGGTCATATCCTATCTGTGTGTTCCCATCCAAGCCTATATTCATTGCCTGGGTCTTAGACCAATTGACCATTAGACCTGATACATCAGAAAACTATCTGAGAATCTGTTTTAAAAATATTATGGAATCCTTGGGCTGCATTAAGGTGAACAATAAATCATCAGCGTAAGCAAAGGTTTTGTTGGAAACCTTTCCTATCTTTAGGCCTTTTTTACATGAATTCTCTTGAATTGCTCTGATAAGGGGTTCCAGGGCCAAAATAAAGAGGTAGGGAGATAAAGGGCAGCCTTGTCTGGTTCCTCTGTGCAAGGAAAAGAAGGGAGATATTAAACCATTAGTTATTACAATGGCATAGGGTGTGCTATATAGAATTTGGACCCATTCGGTAAAATAGTTCCATATATTGTATAATGCAAGTATGTCAAAAAGATACGGCCATTCCAATAAATAAAAGGCCTTAAAAAAGTCAGTAGAAAAAATGGTTAGAGGTCTTTTTATTGTTTGGGCAGTATGCATTACATCAATTACATCAATTAGGTGCCTAATGTTACCCACTCCTAATCTGCCTGGCACAATACCCACCTGTAGCCTTCCCACTAATTTGGATATCATGCCCCTTAGTCGCAGAGAGAGAGAGAGCTTTTGCTAGAATTTTGTAGTTCACATTTAGCAATGATATAGGTCTATAACTCTTGCATGACTGGGGATCCTTATCTTTCTTAAGTATTAAAGTTATATAAGCACCATTTAGAAAGTTTGGGTATTTTTTTCCTCGGCAAAGGCCTCCGTAGACATTTTATGTAGATAAGTAGATATAATTGAGCTTATTTAATATAGCTTGCCAAGAAGTCCATCTGGACCAGGCATTTTGCCAGTCAGCAGATCTTGGATTACTGTATTGATTTCCTCTGTAGTAACAGACCTATTTAAAATCATTATTTCTGAGTCATTTAGTGAGGGCAGATATAAAGGTTTCAAAAATTATATCAAGGATTTTTCTATGTCCAAAGCATTACAGGAGTATAGACCCCTATAGAAATTCTCGAACACCTTATTTATATCTTTATTAGAGACTTTAACTTGACTCGTGTTACCCTTTATGCCCACAATATTGTTCTGATTAAGCTTCTTTTTAAGTCTGTATGCTAACAGCTTCCCAGATTCTTCACCTGCATCCCAACATTTTTTCTTTGTGCTTTTTGCTATAGCAATGCTCGGTAATGCTTGTGTCAAGTCTTCTGAAGCCACCCAGTCACTCGCTCTCCTCGCTCTACACTCCATGGTTTCTTTCCCAGAAAACTAAAAAAGTAAGCTGAAAGAGCAAAGTTGACATGTTTTTATACTAAACACTGCTCTTTCTGTACAAGATGTACAATATTGTTTAAAAGACTGAACACCGCTCGCTCACACTACAGTCAGTGGGAAATGTGCAGGAAAGTGAAAGTTGTTTGGAACGCCATAATAACTGGATTTCAGGTTATTATGGCATTTGAAGACACTCATAATCAAGTTGCTAAATAGGGTCACCAGTAATTATAATGTCCTAGATAGCAAATGACTAAATAGTATCAAATAGCAAATGACTAAATTATATCAGATAGCAAATGAGTAAACATCCTAAATAGTCTCAGATAGCAAATGACTACATACCCATTACTAAATATAGGATAAAGTACGAGGAGAAGTGTATTACGAGACTTAACACACTCAGATAGAATGATAAACCCCGGGCAAGGCCAGGTTTATGCCATCCAACAACGAGGGGTGTGTTAAATTCGAGTTTGACACACTTCTCCCCATATTTTATTTTATATAATTGAAGGGCTCCGTTTTTAAATAAACAGAGCGCGTGCTTCCAACTGTCCTTGTTTCCGCAAAAAGTACTGACGAGAAAAACACTAACTTCTCTGCATTACCTCAGTTTACCAGTGAGCCTAGAAGCACAAGAGTGTGTTTGGGATGGAGGTAATGCAGATAATAAAGTGTTTTTCTCGTCAGTACTGTTTGCGGAAACAGGGACAGTTGGAAGCTCCCCGCTCTGTTTATTTGCTTGTCTCGAGCGCTACAGTATAGAAAGGAGTTACAGGAATGCCGTGAACACCTACTCAGGTGTTACCGTGTATTTAACAACACGGTTTTGTCTATGGCAAAAAACGGAGACCGTTAATTAGGTATCAATAAACCACATCAACTCTCTATGTCTAAATAGCAAAAGGTTAACTACATTCCCAGTGTTTAAATCATGCTAAATAGCAGCAGGCAGCAAACAACAAAAACTATTAACTCACTAAATAACTATTAATTGATCAGATAATAAAATGACGCAAGATCAAACAGAGCAAATAGCAAAAGGTTAACCACTAAAATGTGTTTGCAGTATCTTGAATAGTAACTGATCAGATTGCAGATGAATAGGTAACTTCCCCAGTGACTGCACTGTTCAGGTCCACCCCCCACTTGTGTAACCCCTGTGTCCATCTGATCTTGATCACCAAATCAGAGGTTGCTATGACAGTCTGATACTCCATTAGTCTTTATGAGCATTGGGTGGGAGGGGGTGGAAGGGAGGGTAAAAAACTTTTTCCCAGCTGTGTCTGGCCTGCAAGTTGCAGCAGCCATGCCCAGGACTTGGGGGTCTCCCAAGTTATGTTGTCAGCAAGCTGGAATGAAGAAAAACTGAAGAAAACTCTGACAGTGCAGGGGGAGGGCAGTGAAGAAACAATCAGGTGCTGCCCTCTGACCCTGTTGCTGCTGTGCTCTGGGAGTGTCTGCTCCTGCACTCTCAGCTCACAGTATTCTTATGGAGCCAAGGTCTTTGTTTAAAGCTGGTACCCTTTTACAGCCTTCTGATGGCTGTTGGCTTGGTGCTAGTAGGTTTGGTACAGGAGCAGTCTCCTGAAAAACGTCCCCAGCATTATGACTAAAAGTATGAATTGTGCAATGGTAAAGCATTATGCAGAGGCCAGACATAGGGCAACACTGAAACTCAAATTTGTAGGACTAAAAAAGGGCTGTCATGTCTCGGTATAGAAAAGCAGGGTTTTATTTAACTCTAAAAATTGATTAGTGTTTTGCTCATAAAAGTTCTAAAACATTGTGAAAATGCATAGCACGTGCCTCACTGTGTTTAACAAACGTAACACTTCTAGAAAACCTATATAAATGCTTTCTGTACAGTTAGCATTGTCCCAAGATAAAAACTGCTAATCAATTATTTAAAACCCTGGAAAAGGCATAATGACAAAGCTGCATCAATGTGAAATGTTTGGGATTTATGTCATGGAGCCATTACTGTGCATCCAAAAGGACTTAGAGAATTTCAGTCTATTTTTGTATTTTTTTTGTGACTCAATCCCTAATATTGGCTTGACTGATTCATGTGGTAGATTATCATTGGGACATTTCGGTTAAAAAAGGATTATGTGAGGACTTTATAGTAAGTGTCTTCTTGAAAGTGAAATCTATTTGTTGGAGTTGTCTTGACCACTCTGCCTTGTAATCATTTCATTCATTTTGTTTTTCTCCCCTTTCTAATTCTCTCCCCTCCTCATTTATCCACCCCTTTCTGTTTCTCTTGTCCTATCTTCTTATAAATAAACTGTAGTGGAGTGGTTAGTTGTTTTATTTTTGTATTGTTGATATATTTTGATGATGCATTGCTTCTTGTTGGCTTTTTCTTCTTCACAGTGGTGTTTTATACATGAGAGTTCAGGTGCTTAGTCTTATAATCTATATTATGAATTTATAAGTGAATCATTTTAGCCATTATAAGCACTTTTGGGTGTGCTGCTTAAGTGAGTATAAATGTGAACTGGTAAGGAACATGCTTATGGGCCTCCTAATGAAGACTTTTTGTAGGCTGAAACATTCCACTGTTACAGCCAATGTGGCACCTTTACATGTTTAAGTATTAAAAATGTATGTTATTTTCCTATCTTCAATCTTTGTTTACTGTTTAATGTTGCTGACCAAAAGGATTTCCAACTGGTCACTGCCATTGAGAGAAGACATTGCTGCTTCCAGGCCTGCTCGTCTGTGATATTAACTTCACTGAGTGAAGGGGATAAGACAGGGTTTTAAATAATTGATTAGCAGTTTTTATCTTGGGACAATACTAACTGTACAGAAAGTATTTATATTGGTTTTCTAGAAGTGTTATGTTTGTTAAACACAGTGAGGCAAGTGCTATGCATTTTCACAATGTTTTAGAACTTTTATGAGCAAAACATTAATCCAATTTTACAGTTAAATAAAACCCTGTAATACTATTTACTGGCAGTCCCATAAGTCAGTTTTTTACTATAGCAAATCCTATATCATCTGCAAACTTACATGTATCGTACTGGAACCAGCCTCTGTAATTAACAAATAAGATATACTTTTCTTACAGTATTTGTGGTATGTGGACCAAATTCAATACTGTGACAACTGCAAACCAAGCACGTGACTACCAAAGGCAGTCTGGGACCTCCAAAGAAGAAATGTTTTGGGGCTGTGTTGGCAACCTAAGTGCAGGTGTGCCTAACGATGGAAGGTGTGCAAGAAAGGAGGCAGAAGTGGGTAGCCATCTGAGAAAAAGTGACCACCAAACAGTGTGGTTCATGATAAACACAGCCACAGAGTCAAGTCATACAAAAGTGAGGGTACTGGACTTTAGGAGGGCTGACTTTGTCAAACTGGGACAGTGCCTCAGAAAACCACTAGCAAATGGACAAGAAGGAGTGGTGGAGAAACAATGGGGAAACATCAAAACCGCCATCAAAGAGGCAACAAGAATTTGTGTGACGCAAATAAACAAATCAAAATGAAAGAAAAAAACACTATGGTTCTCAAAAGAGGTGGCAGGGAAGGTTAGGGAGAAAAAGATAGCATTCACAAAGTATAAGGAAACACAGAAGGAGCAGGACAGAGAACTGTACCAGTTAAGGCAGAAGGAAGCGGGGAAGGCAGTCAGAATAGCAAAGGTCCAAATCGAGGAAAAGATAGCCAGCTTTGTTAAGAAGGGGGATGAAACCTTTTATAGGTACATTAGGGAGCGAAGAAAGACCAAGGGAGGGATAGTGAGGCTTAATAAAGGGGAGGTGGGTGGCAGAGAAGGACAGTGAAAAGCAGGGATACTGAATGAATACTTCTGCTCAGTAAAAGAAGAGGAGGGGGAGGTGCCTTATCCAATCAATAGAAGCACTCTGGATGGGGGGGGGGCACGATACCAGTCCTTTCAAAGAAGAAAAAGTTCTGAAAGAACTCCTAAAACTGAAGGTGGACAAAGCAATGGGGCTTGACAAGATTCACCGCAGAATTCTAAAGGAACTAAGGGGAGAACTAGTGACACCACTGACTACCCTTTTTAACAAATTATGGGAGGATGGTGTGGTACCCAAGGACTGGAAGAGGGTGGATCTGATTCCCCTTCACAAAAGTGGGAGCAAAGCAGAGGCAGGAAACTACAGACCTGTTAGCTTGACCCCAGTGGTAGGGAAAATGATGGAATCACTTCTGAAAGAAAGAAAGAATTGTTGAGTACCTAGAGGACAGTGGGGCACTGGATTCAAGGCAGCATGGATTCACAGTGGGAAAGTCATGTCAGATGAATCTAATAGATTTCTTTGACTGGGTGACCAAAGTAGTAGACCAAGGAGGGCTGTAGACATGGATTACCTAGACTTTAATAAGGCATTTTTTTTTATTATTTTAGTCTTTGGTAAGGCCCACTAGGCACAAATACCTGTTTTCAGGTGTGACCTGGGAGCACTGGGTGGTTAAGTGACTTACTCGGAGTCACATAGTTTGCAGGTGGAGGTTGTGAGAATCAAACCCAGGTCTGGTCTGCTGGATGTACCCAGCTCATTCACACTGCATTCCTCTAACCTCTAGGCTATACTGCCAGCCCATTTGACACAGTCCCACAAAAAAGATGAAGAAACAAATTAGCCAGCCTGGGAGTGGGTCCCAGGGTGGTAGCCTGGGTAAAAAATTGGTTTGACAACAGGACACAGAGGGTCATAGTAAACTGAGTCCACTCCGAAGAAAGGGGGTTACTAGCAGGGTACCGCAAGGTTCAGTACTGGGTCGGTCCTTTTTAATGTCTTTATAAGTGACATTACAGAGGGAATGGAAGAAAAAGTATGCCTCTTTGCAGATGACACAATGACCTGCAACAGGGTTGATACACAAGGAGGCGTGGAAAGGATGAGAAGGGACCTAGTAAGATTGGAGGAATGGTTAAAAGTATGGCAGCTTAGATTCAATGCAAAAAAGTGCAAAGTAATGCGCCTGGGAAACAAAAACCCAGTGGTAGAGTACACAATGGGGGGTAGAGTACACAATGGAGGGGGGGCGGATTAACAACACCACAAATGGAAAGGGACCTGGGGTAGTCATATAAGATGACATAAAGGTAAGCAGACAATGTGAGAAGGCAGTAAGGATGGCTGGGGGGATACTGG
Organism: Neoceratodus forsteri; assembly: GCA_016271365.2. Lineage (NCBI taxonomy): Eukaryota > Metazoa > Chordata > Ceratodontiformes > Ceratodontidae > Neoceratodus > Neoceratodus forsteri. The sequence goes on along the minus strand of CM028133.1, from coordinate 64,818,847 downwards.
GATGTATAGGTAGACACATCATCAGTAGAAAACAGGAAGTTGTTATCCCACTGTACACACTGTTGGTGAGACACCATCTGGAGTACTGCGTGTAGTTCTGGAGACCCCATCTCCCCAAGGACATAGATAGGATGGAAGCAGTCCAGAGGAGGGCAACTAAAATAGTGCAGGGTCTGCAACAGAAGCCATACAAAGAGAGAGAGAGAGAGACCAAAGGAGCTTAATATGTATACCCTTGAGGAAAGGGGGGGGGTCATGATAGAAACTTTCAAGTACCTCAAAGGAATCAACAAAGTCCAAGAGGGTAGCATCTTTCAGAAAAAGAGATGTGCAAGAACAAGGGGACACAATTTGAAGATGGGGGGGGACAGCTCAGGGGCAATGTGAGGGGCACACATAAGGCAATTCTGGTGGGGGTGTAGGAAGAAGTAGGCTGTTGGTTAACTAGGATCAGCAGCTTATCCTATAGGTAGGGATACGGGCAGACTAGATGAGCCAAGCAGTCCTTATCTGCCATCAAAATCTAAGTTATGTTTCTATGTTATGCACTTTATTGTCTGCCCTGCTGTGTGTACTGTATCCCCATGTACTCTGTACCCATGCTCTGGTTATGTGTTGCTTTTGCCTTTGTTACCTATGTTGTGTTGCTATTGCCAATGTTATTGATTGCTATTGATCACATTATGTTTTTAACAATGCCTATTTACTGTAGCTGCTATTGACTCCCAAACTTATGTATTCTCCCCTCCCTTTACAACGAGGATCCTTTGTAAATGAGCTTTTAGCTCAAAGGTTGTAATTCTGATTACTCGATAAATAAAAAGGGAGAAAATGTAAGTGATTCGTTTGTCAAATAATTATAATAAAATTGACAAGTAGATATTATACTCTAATGTAGAATGATTTTGTGTAAGCTTGTGTGTTGAATGTGTTACAAACTGATAATCCCTTTTTTCATTTATGAATGGAGTATTAGATGTTGTTCATAACGTCTGATGAGTTACTTCCTGATAGCAGAATTATTCACTGCATGCGTTATTTCTAAATGACCTGACAGCTTTCAGTTTAAGGCAGCCTGCTTAGGTTAAGACAATTATATATGCTTTTTTTTTTCCCCTTGGATTTTTCTCCAATCTACAGTATGTCATCGCCTAATCATCATCTTGAAAGCACAAGTACAGTATGCTGTTTTGTTTGTACATTTAATCAAAATTGCATACAATTTAAATTTACAGAAGATGTGCTAGGTCATTGTCATTTACAATAAGGTCATGGAATAAGAGGTGGCATAAACTAACAAACTCTGTCCAGAGCTGATCGGGCTGCAGCTGTGGAATTTGGGGTAAAAATATTGAAATTTACCAGTTATGAGCCTGCATTAGCACAATGTAATGTAGGCTCATAAATACGAACATACGAAATTTTCCAGCAGATAAAGGCCTAGAGGTCTATCAAGTCTGCTTGAATGTGCAGCTAGCACCCCTTATTCTGCAGCTGCCCCTCCCTTCCACCCTTCCCCTTCATTAGCCCTCCCCCTTGTCCTGTCCCATCCTCGTTTGAAGCAGTCCACTGTTCTACTGCATACCACTTCAGCAGGTAACGATTCCACCCAGCCACCACCCTCTGTAAAAAGTGTCTCCTCATCTCCTCCTGAACCTTCCTTGCTCCAGTCTCATATCATGGCCCCTAGTGGCCCTCCCTCTTACTTTGAACAGCCCCTCTGTACCCGTCTTGTTTATTCCTTTCATGTATTTAAAGGTTTCAATCATGTGACCCCTGTCTCTCCTCTCCTCCAGTGAGTACATGTTCAACTCCTTCAACCTCCTCTCATATGATAAGTCCCCCAGCCCCTTGATCATCTTTGTTGCTCTGCGCTGCACCCCCTCCAGTAACTTAATGTCCCTCTTCAGATACGGATGCCAGTACAGGGTTTTATTTAACTCTAAAAATTGATTAGCGTTTTGATCATAAAAGTGCTAAAACATTGTAAAAATGCATAGCACATACCTCATTGTATTTAACAAATATAACACTTCTAGAAAACCTATATTAATACTTTCTGTACAGTTAGTATTGTTCCAGGAAAAAAAACTGCTAATCAATTATTTAAAACCCTGCAGTACTGCATGCAGTACTCCAGGTGTGGTCTAACTAATGACCTATAGAGTGGCAGAATCACCTCCTCCCTCCTCGAGGATATACCCCTTGCAATACAACCCAGCATTTTGTTGGCCTTTGCAGCTACCTTCCTGCATTGTGCCAAGTTGTTCATTGACCCTGTAATGAGCACACCCAGATCCTTCTCCTCCTCTGTCTGGGCTAGCTGCACTCTCCCTAGCTGGTAACTCCTCCTTGGGTTCTTCATCCCAAAATGCAGCACCTTGCACTTTTTGGCATTAAAGCCCAGTTGCCAGGTGTCTGACCAGGTTTCAAGCTTTGCCAGATCATCCTGCAACCCCTGCCATTCCCCTAGGTCATCCACCACTGCGCCTACCTTGGTATCATCAGCAAACAGACTGATCTTGCTCTTGATGTCCTATGATATGTCTGCAGTGAATATCCCAAACAACACTGGTCCCAACACCGAGCCCTGTGGAACACCGCTCGTCACTGCCCTTGGGTGTGAGACCCACCACCACCACCATCTGTTGCCTTCCCTGCAGCCAGTTTCCTACCCATCTCACCAGCTTTGCACCCGCCCCTGTGCCTACTAACTTCCTTCCCAGCCTTCCATGTAGCACTGAGTCGAATGCCTTACTGAAGTCCAGATACAGGACATCCACTGCATGGCCCCTGTCCAGTTGCCTAGTTACCCAGTCATAGAACTCGACCAGGTTGGTTTGGCAGGATCTGCCACGTATGAAGTCATGCTGTCTGCTGTCCTGTAGTTCTTTGGCCTCTAGGATGGCCACCAGCCTCTGTGTTAAATGTGTTATTTTGTAATATTTTGACACCAAATTTTCAACATAGCTTTGTTATGACCCTGCCCTTTGAGGAAGGGCAGAAAAAATGTTCAAGTCCTGCCCAAAAGGTGATTTCCTGCAGGGACCTCAAAATTACCTTTCGGTATGTAAAAAACATTTTGGCCAAGATTAGAAAAGTGGCAGCTGTCACATTCATGAGGTGCTGTAAAGATATGGCTATGATACATAGAAAAACATAGAAATGTGTCTGTAGAAAAGGACCGCCAGGCCCACTTAGTCTGCCCAATGTGCTTAACTAGTTGCTAGGACTTTGCAATTTCCTACCTTCGCCCCCTCCAGATCCAAAAGACCCTTGTGTCTATCCCACACTCCTTTGAATCCCTCCACAGTTCTTCTCCCCACCACCTCCTCTGGGAGTTTGTTCCCGTTAACTACCGCCCTCTCCGTGAAGTAGAATTTTCTAATGTTTCCTCTGAACTCCCCCCCCCCCACTATCTGCACATCATGCCCTCTTGTTTTCGATTGTCTCTTTAGCTGAAAGATGTCCCCTGTTGGCATCCTGTTAATACCTATGATATATTTGCAGGCCTCAGTCATGTCCCCCCTTTCCCTTCTTTGTTTTAGGGAGTACATGTTTAGGTACTTCAGCCATTCCTCATATGACAAGTGGTTTAGGCCCTTCACCATTTTTGTCACACTCCTCTGGATGCGCTTCACTCTATCCACATCCTTCTTGAGGTATGGCCTCCAAAACTGGACTCCATATTCAAGATATGGCCTGACCAGTTGTCTATACAGCATTATATAAGGGCATTATGACCTTCTTCCTCCTGCTAGTGATACCCTTACCGATGCAACCCAGCATCGTACTGGCCCTTGCCACTGCCTTCTCACTTTGCTTTGTCACCTTCAGGTCCCATGATTACTCAGGTCTCTTTCCAACTCATTTACCTCCGGGGCATGCCCCCCCATTCGGGATTCCGCTCCCTGATTCTTCTTGCTTGAGTGCACGATCTTGCACTTTTTTGGGTTGAGGGACAATTGCCACTCTTTGGACCATGCCTCCAGTTTCTTCAGATCCCTGCGCATACTCTCAACCCCCTCAGGTGTATCCACTGTGTTGCAGACCTTCGTGTCATCCACAAATAGACATACTCTCCCCTCTAGCCCTTCCACTATGTCCCCAATAAAAATATTAAATAGAAGTGGCCCAGAGCAACAACCCCTGAGGAACCCACTGGTGAACATTCCCTCCTTTGAAGGTACCCCATTAACAATTACCTTCTGCCCCCCCAGCCAGTTTTGCACCCATCCAACTACTACCAGCCCCAGCCCAAGACATTTCATTTTGTGCAGTAGTCTCCTGTGCAGCACGGAGTCAAATGCCTTCTTAAAGTTGAGGTACGCAATGTCTACAGACCCTCCCTGATCCACTACCCTGTTGACACAGTCGAATAACTCACTCAAGTTCATTTGACATGATCTTCCCTCAGTGAACCCATGTTGCTGTTGGTCCTGTAGGCCATTTGCTTCTAGGTAGCTAGTGATTCTTTTCTTCAGCAGTTTCTCCATCAGCTTGCCCACCACAAAGTCAAGCTCATGGTCTATAATTGCCTGTCTCCTCCTTGTCCTTCCCCTTATGAAAGGGGACCACATCTGCCCTCCTCCAGTCATCAGAGACCTCCCCTGATTCCAAGGATCTGTTGAAGAGGCTGGTCAGAGGTACTGCTAGTATTTTGCTAAACTCCCTCAGTACCCTGGGGTGCATCTCATCCGGCCCCATTGTCTTGCCCAACTTCAACCCCCTCTAGCTCCCTCTGGACCGCCTCCACCTGGAATGGACTAGAGTCAACCCTCACCACCTCATTTTCTCTGATGTTCCTAACCTCCCACTCCTCTATTGTGCTATTCTCCTATACAAATTAGTACCACAAATAACCTTTCTCAAGGGGATCTCATTAATTTCACAGAAAACCAATGTAATGTGGAAACTTATGTAGAAAGCATGGACGTAAGAATTTCGAGTCAGGATGAAATTGGTGCACCAAAAATCTTTGTGCTAGGTGATTCCATATGATCCAATCTAGATAGAATTATCTGTAACCCAAATAAAGCTACCCGTACACTATCATGTTTTCGTTGGGCCAAGATTAGGGACATTGCCAAAATGAGTTCCAAGATATTACAAGGTTGTAATGAGAATGATTTAGTCATTATTCATATCGGGGCGAATAACATCTGGCTTCAGACAACCCAAATGATTTAAGAAGCATATGCTGGACTGGCAAACATTTTGGCTGAGATTGGAGTTCATACTGTGTTTTCAGAGATCCTTCCAGTTCCTAGGGCTAATTAAACTTTGACCAATAAAATCGAACATATTAATTCCTGGCTCAGAGCGTGGTGTCTTGAACAAAACATTAAATGCCTCACTCATTGGGAACAATTTGATAATAATAAAGCTTATTATGCCAAGGATGGTTTACGTTTAAACAGGTTGGGCAAGGAGACTTTAGGTCTTAAATTTAATACACATATAGATGTTTTTTTATGCAAAACTCAGGAGTAGAAAGTGCAAGGTTATTGCCAACTAGTGAGCCAAAAGTTCAGGAATCTGTTTCATCCGTAAATAAGGAGGAACTAAATGTTAAAATAAAATTACTTTTATTAAATGCTAGGAGTCTGAATAACAAAATTGGTGAACTTCAAGTAATCTTACATAATTAAAATATAGATATATGTGGTGTCACAGAAACCTGGTTCAGCGAGGGCCAATGGGGTCATAACATTAACGGATATACCTTATTTAATAAAAATCATTTATATTCTAAGGGTGGTGGAGTCGCCATTTACGTCAGAGATAACATAATTTGCTCTGAAGTTGGTTCTGATAAAGAACCTCCCTTAGGTTTTGAAATTATTTGGATTAAAATAAGTAATAAACAACTCCCGGTTATGATAGGGTTATGTTACAGACTTCCATCTATGGACACTTAATAATGATAATATGTGCGACTATTTGGAGAATATTAACTTTAAGACAGACATTATTCTTATGGGTGACTTCAATTATCCTGGTATAAATTGGTCCACTGGTTATGGTCTTAGCAAACAGGAAAATAGATTTACTAGTGCTATGTCACATTTAGGACTAGACCAGCATGTTAAATCACCAACTAAGAAACAACCATATCCTGGACTTAATATTTTCAAATATTAAAAGTGACAATGAGACGGTCAGCACTATGGCTCCTTTAGGAAATAGTGATCGTCAAATAATTAAATGGTCATTTAATCTTTCTGTTAATAAGTCTTGTGGTAAAACAGAATTTAAAAACTTCAATAGAGCAGATTATAAGGCAATTAAGGAATATCTCTTGAGGTGAAATTGGGAACAAAAACTAACAGGGCTATCTGTAGAGAACATCTGGCAAAGAATTAAAGAGGAAATCAAATTTTGTATTACTGAATGGGTACCAACTAGAGTTAAATATATTGGACAAAAGAGGTCCCTGCCTTGGTTCACTAGCAAAATTAAAAGGTTAGTTTTAGCCAAAAAAAAAAAAAAAGCTTACAATAAATATAAAAATAATACCACATATTTTAACTGGTCTAAATTTATAATCAAAGCAAAAAAGGTAAAATACGCAATCAGAAGGACAAAGCAGGAATTAGAATATAACTTAATTAGTACACATCACGATAACAAGAAAAGGTTTTTCAATTATATTGGTTCCCTCAAAACTTCTTCTACCTTAGTTGGACCATCAAAAATTAACAATGTTGACATTAATGATGAACAAATTATGGCAAATAACTTTAATATTTATTTTGCTAGTATATTTTAAAAAAAGAGCGAGTTTATGTGTTTAAAACCTTCTAATCTGGACCCTGTAATTCAATTTACTGTGGCTGAAACTTTTAACATCCTGGATTCTTTAAAATCTTCTACATCAGTTGGTCCTGATGGTATTCCAGCTATTTTCTTGAAAAATCTTTCGTATGAACTGGCAGGTGTATTAACCTACTTGTTTAATGAAACATTACATAAGGGATTAGTGGTCAAAGACTGGTGTGATGCTGAGGTCATTCCTATACATAAATCTGGCTCTAAAAAGGAATTAAATAACTATAGATCTATAAGCCTAACCTCTACCATATGTAAAATCATGGAAAGATTAATTTTAGGTAAAATCAGCACACATATTTTGGAAAAAGGTTTGACTGATATATTCCAACATGGTTTTCAACCCAGTAGATCTTGTCAGACCAACTTGATAGATTTTTTCAAACCAGTTAGTGAAGCTCTGGACCTTGGTCTGCCAGTGGATGTCATCTATCTGGACTTTGAAAAGGCCTTTGATTCTGTCTCATATGATATACTATTCAATTGTTTAGTAAAACTAGACCTTAACAAGTACTTGATCAAATGGATAATGCAATGGTTATCCAATAGAAGACAGCGGGTCTTTTTGAGGGGCCTTTACTCCCCATGGACCATGGTTACTAGTGGAGTCCCTCAGGGATCTGTCCTAGGTCTGGTGCTGTTTAATATTCTTATAGCTGGTATGAATATAAAAAATGGCAACTGGATTATTAAATATGCTGATGATGCCAAACTGGGAAGGATTGTTAACTCAGAATCTATATCCATATTACAAGATAATTTAAATCATATATCCGTATGGGTTAGCAATCACAAACTGAAATTTAACACCAATAAATGTAAGGTTATGCATTTTGGAAGTAATAACATATGTGCTAATTATTATATTGAGAATTACACCTTAAATGTTATTACAACTGAGAGAGACCTAGGTGTTAAAAATAAATTAAAATTTACCGAACACTTAAATTTTACGGTTAATAAAAGTTCCAGATTAAGCAACTGTTTATTTAGAAACATTAAAAGCAGAGAACCATCAATAATGGTCCCCTTATACACTAGTATCATAAGAGCAAATTTTGACTATTGTTCCTCATTTTGTGCACCTACACTGAGGGGAGATAAAGTATCTAGGGAGAAGGTCCAAAAGAGGTTTGTCAAGAACATAACTGGAATGGACCACCTGACATATGAGGAAAGACTTAAACAGCTCAACTTGTATAGTATGGAATATAGATCAATACGTGGGGATCTCTGCTTGCTCTATAAAGCATCTAGAGATGAATATTTGTTTGACACATTACATTTGAAATGAAACACTACTACAGTCCAAACTCGCTCGCATAATTTAAAACTATTCTTATCTATCAATCGAACTACGAAAAGAACACAATTCTATACCCAACGAATAGTTCCAATTTGGAATTCACTCCCTTATGAGGTAGTAAATTGTGTAAATTTGACCCAATTTAAAACTCAACTAGATATATATATGAAGGACTCTAAATTTGCAACCCACTTAGCCAAAGTGGCATGATCTTAATGGGCTTGTCCCTCGATCGTGTAAAATACCTATGAACCTATGAACACTGAGCAGAAATATCCATTAAGTATTTCTGCTTTCTCCAAGTCATCTTCCACCAACCCCTCTTCTTTATTTATTAGCCTAACTATCCCCTCCTTTGACTCACTCCTCTCGCTCACATACCAGAAGAAGTTTTTATCCCCTTTCTTGACTGAGCTGGCTATTCTCTTTTCTGACCTCCAAACTAGCTTCCTTCTGCTTCTCCTGGTATATAGCCCTATCCTCCTCCCTGTTTCCATTTATACCTCCTAAACGCCTTTCTCTCTGCCCTGACCTTCTTCACCACTTCTCTAGTAAACCAAAGTGGCTTCCTTTTCTTCCTATTTTTATTCACCCTCCTGATGCAGAGGCTAGTGACCTCCACTATGGCCCCTTATACTGCATCCCACATTTCCTCCACCCACAAGTTCCCTCATCCCTGCCAATGCTTGTTGAATGCATTCCCCTAGTCTCTTAAAGTCTGCATGCCTGAAATCTAGCACCTTCACTTTGGTCCAAGGAACATCAGCAGTCATTTTACCGTGAACCAAATGGTGCTGTGGTCACTTGTGCCAAGGTTCTCCCCTACAGACACCCCTCCCACCTGTTCCCCATTTGTAAGAATGAAGTCTAGATATGCCCCCTTCCTGGTCGGTTCCTTTACCAGTTGCTTGATGAGAGCCCCCTGTAGGGAGTCCATTATATCCCTACTACAGCTGGATGCTGCTAATGAGGTGCCCCACTCCACATCCGACAAGTTGAAGTCCCCCATCAGCAGCACCTCCCCTCTATTTGCCATCCTCTAGATTTCCTCCATCATTGCCTTTTCCACTTCCTCCTGCTGCGCTGGTGGCCTATATACCACCCCGGTACATAAGACATCTTTCTTCCCTATGTCCAATGATACCCATATAGCCTCAGTCCCCCCCCAATCTACCCTGCAATTCCGTGGCCTTAATGTGCTCCTTCACATATAGTGCCCCCCCTCCACTCTGTCCTTTATAAATAGTTCATACCCCAGTATTGCCATGTCCCAATCCTGGCCATCATGAACCCATGTCCCCATACTTCCCATGATGTCCAGGTCTGCCTCAACCATGACCGCTGTTAAATCTGGGATCCTGTTTCCTAGGCTCCTGGCTTTGGTGCACATGGCCCTCCATTTGCCAGACCCATTTAGCCCCTGAGGTAGCACGTTAAAAGGGTGAAGAAAGAACGGTGACTACAATAAGGGAAAAGTAATTTTGGTTACTGTAAAAAGGGCGATGGTAAATTACAGCTACTGCACTAATGGCGATAATGGAATTTCCCCACTCCCTGAGGTGCTATGACATCAGAGTGGGTTATAATAGTAAGGGAGGTGTGGGGGCAAAGCCCCTCGCATAAACACATTTGTTACCATTAGTGCAGTAGCCATAATTTACTGTCGCCCTTTTGACAGTAACCGAAATGACTTCACCCTTTAGTCGTTGTTCTTTCTTCACCCTATTAACATGGAACCATCCCCTGATGCATGTTTCCTTCCCTTCTACCCTGGTTTTCTCCATCCTGGGGGGAGGCCGGTAGCCCCCCATTTCTCCTGTCCTGTGGTGTGGGATTCCCCCCCAATTTGGTTTAAATTGTAGTTTTTTTTCTATGAACTCCCCTAACTTGCACCTTGGCACTGCCTATTCAGATGCAGTCTATCCAGGACAAATTGGATCTCATCCTCCCAAGTAGTTCCCCAGTCCCCTATTAACCCATACCCCATCTGTTCACACCATCCCATCAGCCATTTATTCAACTTCTCAATCCTCCATCTCCTCTCAGTACTAGCCTTTGGTACAGGCAACACCTCTGAAAGAGCCAGAGATTTGAATCCAAGGCTGCTGCAGTAGCTAGCAAGCTCTCTAATTCTTGCCTGCATCTCCAACAAGCTATTCCCTGCTAGATCATTTTTCCCAGGTGGAACATCAGGTATGTTTTCCCATCCTGCTATTGCCCCATGGAGGGGATATAGTGAATGACCTCCACCACCGTCATACCTGGCAGGCACTCAACCCATACTTTACTGCTTTTGTTTCCCCTGCCCCCTTCATTGAATTCCTTTTATTATTGAGTCATCGACCAGTAAGACTCTTCTCTCCATTACCTTCTGTTTGTTTTTCTCTTCCGTTGTTCTCCCAGCCCCTTGCATTCCATTGTTTTACCCTAGTCTCGCTTCCCTCTTTACCCATTGTATCACCCCGAGTACTGACTTCCCCTTCTGTCTACTTGCTCCTAGCCCCCCACAGGCATTTTCTGTGAAGCCACCCTCACCTGCCCCACTATCCGCAGGCTCTATCTCCCCCTCCTTTGCCCTGCCCTTTCCCATGCCCTGACTGAACTTCCCAGTGCTCGGGTCACTTCCCCATTTCTGTCTTGTTTTAGCCCATCCTAAACCTGCACTCGTTGTCTCGCCTTTCTTGGGGGTTTGTACATTTTGGAGTGAGTTCACCCCTGCACTCTTTTCTTTACTTTTACTATCTTCTTTGTTCTCTTGTGCAGGGATGTCCCCCTTCCCCCTTTCTACTCAGTCTTCCTTCGTGTTTACCTCTCCTGTCCCCTCTGAGTCCTCCTCATCTCCAATTTCCATATTCTCACCCTCATTTTGTGGCACTAGTGGTGTGAATCTGTTTTTTTGCTCTATGTCCACTGCCTGTATCCCTCCAACTGGGGATCCTCCCCCATCCCTTCCCTTGCATGCATGGTTTGGACCTTTGGACCTTATCTCTTGCCACCCCCCCTTGGTCCTTCATGTGTCCTATACTGCCTCTACCTGAGCCTCCAGAAGCTCCCCTTATGCCCACCTCCACTCACCTTTCCCTGCTTATGCACTCCTTTGTGCTCTTCCAAACCACCTCCAGACTACGCCTGCCTACTGTTGTAAATTTGGGGTAAAAATATTGAAAATTACCAAAGCCTGCATTTGTAAAATTCTATGTAGGCTCATAACTTTGTTGTTTTTTTTTAAATTTGTTTGTACACCACATTTTCCATACAGCCTTCTTACGACCCCACCTCATGAATAAGGGCAGAGAAATTTTTCAAGTCCTGCCCAAAAGGTGACTTCATGCAGGGACCACAAAATCACCTTTCAGGATGTAAAAAAAAAAAAACAGTTTGGGCCTGGATTTGAAAAATGACATCTGTCACATTCATGAGGCACTGTAAGGATATGGCTACATTGTAAATTTGGGGTAAAAATATTAAAAATTACCAAAGTTACGAGCCTGCATTTGCAGAATTCAATGTAGGCTCATAATGTTGTTGTTTTTTAATATTTTTACACCAAATTTTCAGTATAGACTTCTTATGACCCCACCTCATGAACAAGGGCAGAGAACATTTGTAACTCCTTCCTGAAAGGTGAATTTGTGCAGGGACAACAAAATTGCCTTTCAAGACAGATCTGCCTAAAGACAGTTCAATTGTTCATGAGGTATGGTCTCAGAGAAGGCAGGTTGAAAATTTGGCCCAAAAATATGCAAAAATGTGAGTGATGCCATTAAGTCCAAAACCCCATTGACACTGAACAACATACCCATTTCTTCAGTTCATGATCTGATTTTGAAGAGTGAAGATGTGTCTGTGGTCCAGACAGGATTACAGAATTAGACCCGTGATGAGCAAGGGCTTAGGGGGGGGTGTGGGGTGGTGGGTGCTGAGTGGGAGGGTCAGGTGGGGGCAGTTACAGCCTCAGAAGACATCAATGGACTGTTTTCTTTTTACAGGGTTTTACATGACCATAAAAAAAAAAAAAAAAAAGAACCACCACAGCGAATCCTCAGCATGACACTGGGTGATTTGCGCCCCCACCCTCCGTGTCACTGCTATGTTTCTGGGGGGTGCTAAAAGGGAGAGTTGGGTGGGGGATATCAATATAAATTTTAGAAATATGAAGAAATAACCATGCATGCGCAGTAGTGGGGGGGGGCACTGTAAACAAAAAAGATGAAAAAACAAAAAAACACCAAGGATTCCTGATGGAGACACTGGGGGATTGGGCACCCCCAGTGTCATTGTTATGTTTCAGGTGGGTGCTGAGAGGGAGGGCCAGGTGGGAGGCACAGTACAGTGCTATTTTCTTGCTGACAGTGAGTGGAGCGATTCACAGTCATGGAGAACGACTACGTTGACATGCTAACAAGTTGTTCAGTTGCAAGGAATGCATTGCCTACTTTTTCCACAGCAACAGGTCTGCAAGACTCCGCCCACTGCAGCATTAAAAAATGCACAGACAATAGCACTACAACTTCCACAATGTTCTGATATTTTATCTTCATGTGTACGAGGGGGCACTGTCTTAAGCTGGAGGGGAAGAGGTTTGGGAGGGAGGTCAGGAAGCACTTCTTCACAGAGAGGGGAAAGGACACTTGGAATGCACTACCAGAAGAGGTAGTAAGGATCATGGGTAGGGAGGATGGGAGGAGGCAGGGACAGTAGCTCAAGCAGCAATACAAGCAGAGTAGATCAAGTGGCCTTCTTCTGATGGCTTCTTTGTATGTATCATAATGCCAAGATAACAACAGAAAATAAAATCACTCACAATATACTGTATAAATGTACATGCACTATACAGTATATCCATTTATAAAAGGCTTATAAAATGGGTCTTGAAGTTTGTGAATCCTGAGTGGCTGAGAGGTACTTGAGGCCAAGTCCTTATCAGGGCATATTGTGCCAACTGGCACCTCATCAGCCAGTCAGGACTTGCTGAGAGAAAGAGGGGAGAGAGACAGAGACAGAGACAGAGGAGAGATCACTATGTAAACATCAGGAAACAGCGTAGGCGAGCAGGGCCCCCCTCCCAACTACCACACACTGTCTCTTAGTATATCCATGTCTTACACTGCACAGCAAGATGTTGTCGGCATCATGTAAAAAAGGTTTTTTATGCCTTGTCCCCATTTAAAAAAAAAAAATAAGTGTCACTTGTTATGCTCCTGCTCACAAAACCACCACTGATCCAGTGAGTGTTGGCCCCATGCCGCCCCTTGGACCAATCATGAGCAGAAGTCTTACTATCTTGCTGCCAGCTCCGTTACCCCACCCCGTGTACCAAGCATGGCCGGGAGACATTCTCCGTAATATCGGCTTCTCCCAGTCCCTCAGTCAGTGAGACGTGCTCTTCTCAGTTACTGGCATAGAACTCATAGTGATGGATGGTTACAGCAGGTTCCCTCTCAGAGATGTGCTAAAATTGGGAGCCGCTCAGCTACAGAGATACACTCACTCCCTGCTGTAAAACCTGTACTGTAGCTCTCAGATATTTAAAATATGACATCTGATCGTCTCATGCTCTGGACGAAACAGCCTCACACTTAAATGTGGTTCTGTTAAAGATGAAAACAATAAAATTAAAAAATAAAACATGTCTGCGGTGGGGGCAGATGACGGGGGAGAATTGGACATTTAAAAGATGAAATACCACCATCCCATGCTTTGCACAAAACACAGATTCATACTGAAACAAAACAAAACAAAAAAAAACTTGTGGGGGGCAGATGGGGTGATGGAGGAGAGAGAGAGAGACACACAGACACCAACACCTCTAGTTCCTTCCTTTTACATATGCCCCCATTACAAATACTATACAAGGACAGGGACTATTTTTCTGCATTTTTTTATTTATATTCACCTACTATTTAAAACTTGTTATTAGAAACTTAAAAAAAAGTTGTTGTTTTTTTGTTTGTTTTTTTTTACATGGGGACCAATTTTATAAGTGGAATAAGACTCTCCAAGGTGTGGTTTATGGCCTGATGAGAGCATTTCCCAGGTGCTAAAAGCACTGAGTGCAAGCGCTTCATGCCACATTATGCACCTGGGGTGTGTTGTTATCAGGCCATAAACCACACCTCATTGTGCCTTGTTCCTTACATATATTGTACATGTATGCATGCACACATACATGCAGTATATAGGTTAGTAAGTATTGCCCTGTATACCCTTTACCTGTATATGCAACTGTCACTAACAGTAACAGTAGCCATCTAAATGTATTACATAGGCATATAAAATAAAAGATAGGTTAGTCTGCTTTACTCAGAAATAAACCCATTAAAGTGGCTAACCAGATCCTAAAGCCACTCACCCTCTGGGCAAATATGATCTGGTTAGCCCCTAGATGCATTTGAAAAGTGCCTTACAAATAAATCTCAGTGTAAAATAAGGGATGTGGGTGAGTCAGTCGGTGCTGTCCTGCCCTAATGTGGGATATATTTTTTTTCTCAATTGTTTAACCAGGAGAGGCACACTAAGCTGAAAGTTTGTTTACAGGTGTGACTGGGGAGCACAGAGAAGTTAATTGACTTGCTTAGGGTCACACAGTATGCAAGTGGGTTCTGTGGGATTCAAATCCAGGTCTCCAGATTTGCAACTCAGAATTAAACCACTGCACTATACTGTCTCTATTCTGTAACTGGGAGGTATGGCTTCCCTTAGGGAAGACAAGGTGCTGACTTAAAAGGTATGGTGTTTAGGTTGCCCTTCCCCTTAATGGTGTCCTCTTTAATATACTGCTTAGGTCATCCAGTAAAAAAAGGCCAATCCAACTGTTCAAAAGTGATTTTGGATAAACTCTACTCCAACACAAATGTAAATCTTTTTTTCTTTTTAATTTGCTTTTCACTAGAGATGAGTGACAGTTTCATGGCCACTGCACTTCGTCAGGCCTCAGTGATATACCCTGCTTAAAGTAGATAAAAATTGTGAAGCACACATTAAGCATGGGGCTTAATGTTAAGCTGCCTCCCCTTTAAGAGCACTTAGAACCTGCATGTATCTAATTGTTGCACTGTCTGACTGTGCCATGTATGCCTGTCAGTCATAGAATTTGTCAGTCTGGGGCTTGTCCTCAGTCGAAGAACATCTGTAGCACAGAATAAACCTGCCTTATTATTATTTTATGCGTCCGTCTAGTTATTCGCACAGTCCAGATGGGGTCCTCACCAGCAGCAACCAAAGGGTCTGGCAGACCACAGAGAAAGTAAGGGGGTCCTTTTAGTGGCAGACCAAGTAACCAAAATGCCACATATGGTGGAGAATGCGGCCCGTCTTCTGTCGAGACCCCCCCCCCCATCTCGTGTTGCCTGCATCACTCGGTACCCCAAAGTCCTCACTACAGTATGCTTGAACTGTTTGAATGTTAATTGTACAACAGCCCTGCCAGTAGCATCTCTGCAACAGAGAGACTGTATAATGATAGTGTTGAGCATTGGTACACCAGTTCATAAATGCAATAAATTCAACTATCCAAGCCTGAGCACCATCAAGCTGAAAACTGCATCCCCAGCAGCGTTCACCTCATGATAACCAGCCTGCATGGAACTCCCTGCCTGCCACAAACAATTTAAACTGCTCCAGACATTTTTTTTTCCCCTCACAACTTCAGCCCCACTGAGTCTTTCAGGCTTCTAAAGTTGGCTCCACTCTCCCGAACTACTACAAGAAGCTGCACAGCTATAGTTAGGCTCTCACTGCCGATGCACGCTCCTGCTGCAGCCATGCGGAGCCACCAATACTGTCTCAAGGCCCTCCAGCTCTGGCCCCCTACGCAGCTGAGCTCCACTCCCCGAAACACCACTACTGAAAATAAATGAAAAAAAAAAAAAAAGAAAACAGAGCACTAAGAAAGAGAGAGAAGCAGGGAAAACAGGACTGCAGCTCTGCATGCTGCTTCACATCCACTCTCCCTCCTCACACCTGTGGCTTCCTATTGCTACTGCCATTACAACGGAGCCTCCAGCCCCACATCAAGCCCCCCCCAGCTGCCTTTTCTGTCACCGGTGGATCCCTCCACAGACTGGCCCGACCATGGCTACACAATGCCGCATCAACAGCCAGCCCACTCTGAACTCTCTCAAAGCCACAAGGGACCATGGCTCACCGGAGTCCCTCCAAACAACCACAGCTCGCTCCCAAACTCTCAGCAGAGCGCTCCCCTTTACCACGTGGCTTAGTTCCTCCAGAAATGGCCCCAAAGTCTGCTCTCCTTAGAGCACACAAGCAACCCAAGGGAGCTCTGCTCCCCGACTCACCAGCAGTCCTACTCCCAGCTGTGGTTTCTTCTTACTACTGCCGCAACCACAAAGCCTACTCTCCCCAACTTGGCCAAGCTTCTAAGGGCCATACAAATAAATGAACTTCCTCCAGCTGCTCAGAGCAAGATGCTCCTCGACTCAACACGCTGTCCCACAAGCTGAAACTCAACCAGGCTGCACTGAGGCACTATAACAGACAAACAAACAAAAAAAAAAGCAATAAATATACCAGAAAAGGAGCCATAAATAAAACAAAGAGTGCTGAGAAAACAAACAAAATAAATAAAGCACTAAAAAATTGGGGGCAAGGCAACAAGAAAAGGACCAGAGAGAAAAATAAAAACAAAACTCAAGCAGGCAAAACAAAATATACTTAAATGAATAAAATAAATACAGGGCAGAAAGAACAGAGAAAGCCACAGCAGAGCAATACAATAAACCAAAGTGGGGGATGAAAATGAATGGAGGACAGCCTGCCCGGACAGCCTGGGAGACAGCAGAAAGAAAAACAAACAGAAAAGAAAGCTATAAACCAAAAAAGAGAACATTCAACTAAATACAGAAATTCCCCAGCCTTTTTTGTCACTCACCACAGAAAAAGCCTGCCATTTTTCATCTCAGGGTTTGGGAAGAAGCTCAACAGGGTGGCAATCGCCATTTTGACCATCGCAGATCAGCCAGGCAGCCTCGTGGAAGAAATCCTCCATCTTGAGAACAGCAAAACAACAAGACAGGAAGTGAACCTTGACCCCCCTACTGGTGGCCATCTTGCTACAGTCAGGCAGTCAAAACCCACAGGAACTGTAGATCCCAGTTTGGTGGCCATCTTGTGAAGGGCACAAATTGACCTCACTCCATTGAAATAAATGGCATTCCTATTGAAATGAATGGACACTGCAATAAATTGCTGATTTTTGCAACAAAACTTTTATTTCAATAACAAACACATAATTGAGTGAGAATTCTTTATTAAGAGGTCAATTGATGAATTTTGCTACAAAAATTTGTACTTTTGTCTACAAAAATAATTTTTGCTTGGCACTTCATCTACGATACTATGTCTTGTCTCCTGCATGATGGCAACTTCTTCTCACCCGTACAACCTTCGCTTGGTGAAATGAAGCTCATCTCCAACCACGATGTCTGACTACGACACAGATATGGACGTTGGAGCGTCCGGAGTCCTACCATCACCCACCTCAAGGGCGTGGGGCTACAAAATCGAAACAATCCTCCATGACATCCAATCTTCTATTTCTGCACAAGGAGCACCAGCTATGCAAGCTATTCAAGATGACCTGGCCTACATAAAAGCCATTTCACCACAGTCCACGGTCCATACCAGCCTACAACCAGTACCCTTCTCAGCCTTGCCTCACAAAGATGCTGTCGACTGGCTGGAACAATTCCAAGCCTGGATTTCCTTACATGGTTGGACTGATCCTGTGTGTATTTGCAATGCCTTGCGCTTGCTTCTGAGAGGGACTGCCATTTCCTGGTTCAACGCACTTCCAGACCAAGTCAAAGGAGATACTGCCACACTGTACACCACCTTCAAAGCCCATTTTCTCCAAGCATACCCACCCTTGTTATTGGAGCAACAGCTGTGGGAACGTACAATGCAACCCACCAAATCTCCTGAAGCCTTCAAAGTGGACATTGAGTCTCACTGCAAACGTCTGCAGAAACCTGAGAAAAAACAAATCACAATATTTGTTTGGGGACTGCTTCCTCAACTCCCTCTTTATGTCATCCAGCAGAAACCAACCACCTGGATGGACACAATCCAAGTGGCATGACTTGCACGAGAATCCATAGCAATGTCCCAGGCTACCAGTGTACAAGCACCTCAGTCGTCGCAGTTAGCCGCACTCGCAACATGTGTCCAGCAGCAGCATTTAAAAAGGTTCCACATCAATAGGGAGAGGATTCATACAGAATGGGGAGAACAGACATGTTTCACGTAGCATTTAAGCAAATAGGAATAAAATACAGAATACGAAATACAGAATACAAATAACACAATTAAACCCTTGCAAGTTTAGCAGCAATTAGAGGCAAGGAATAGGAAGAGGAGTAAATACAAAGAAGTAGGGAGTAGCCAGGTGGCATTGTCGGGTTAGCAGCTAGGATAGCAGGGGAAGGAAGAATATTGAGGAGGGGTTGGGAGAAAGGGGGAAGAGGGGGTGGAAAGAAGAGGAGAGTGAGGGGGCAAATCATGGGCATGTGACGGTGGAAGAACAGAGAGGGGAGGTCCCGAGATGGATGGACAAGGATGTTAGATAGTGCAATCACAGGAGTTTTCAGTTAGGAGGTGCTGACGAAACTTGTGTTTGAATTCTCCGAGATTAGTAAGGTTAGCCAGACCATTGTAGAGGACTTTGAGCCAGTAAGGCACTCTGATACAGAAGGAGTGTTGGCATTGAGTAGTCTGGCACATTGGGACTAGTAGGAGTGCAGAAGAGGAGGTGCACATATGTTGGGTCTTAGGGGATCTGTGGAGTAAGCACCCCAAACCTGAAGGCATGTGTCCAAGGAGAATCTTTTTTGCAAGCAGGCAAGTGTGATATTTAATTCGCCCATGTAAGTTGAGCCACCCAGCCTGTTTATAGACATCGCAAGTGTGGATGAGGCGTGGTGTGTCAATTTGTAGTCTACAGGCCTTGTTCAGTGCAACAGTGAGCCTTTTGAGTGCAGTAGTGGAGGCAGTTCCGTAAATGACAAGGCGCCGAGCTGTGAATAGCTAGATTTAGGGCTTCAGGTATTAGGGAATTTCTCAGTCGATAGAGGAGCCCAATCCTGGTGTTAGCTTTGGCAACATTTTTGATGTGGGGTATATAGGTAAGGTGTCTATCAAGGGTAACCCCTAGGTACTTGAAGTGCTGTATTTGTTCGAGGAGGTCACCTTGGGCATTTCAGACAGTAAGAGCACAAGCTTTGTGTCACCTGCAAGTGGAGGAGAACAACAGGACTTTTGTCTTCTTGTAGTTTAGCACCAGTTTATGTTTGCAGAACCAATGCTCAACTTCCATGAAGCCATTTTGAAGGTTACTTTCATGGAAGAATGGGTATGGGTGTTTGGCAAAGATGACAGCATCGTCCTTGTAGAGCAGAGTTTGTTGATGGCAGGCAGATGGTAGGTTGTTGAGGAAGATGTTGAAGAGGAGTGGACCCAAGATTGAGCCCTGGGGTACACCGGACCAAACAGGCTTCTGGTCGGAGATAGCATTGGAAATCTTCACGCGCTGGGATCTATCCCCAAGATAGCTTCTAAACCAGAGCAGTGTATCAGGTGAAAGACCAGTTAGTGAGAGCTGTTCAAGGAGGAGCTTGTGATTAACCATGTCGAATGCATTGGTTAAGTCTATAAAGACAGCACCCACAAGACTGCCTTGGTCAATTGATTGGTGGGCATAGCTGGTGAATTCTAGGAGTGCAATGGTGGTGCTATGCTCTTTCCAAAAGCCATGCTGCTGCTCACACAATAAGGAGTATTTATCAAGGTAGTCCACAAGTTGGTTGGCAACAATACGTTCAAGTATTTTAGAAAGGGGAAGGAGGATTGATATAGACCTATAGTTGCTATGTAGTGCACGGTCCCCAGATTGATGAACAGGTGTAACAATGGTTGTTTTCCAGACCTGTGGAAATTGCAATTGGGTTAGAGAGAGGTTAAGTAACTAGGTAATAGGTGGGAGTATTTCCTCTGTGGTGAGTGTGATTAGCTTGAGGTCTAGAGAGTCGCCACTGTGCCTGGACTTGCCAAGCACAGTGTTCAGTAGTTTCCTACCTGGGTAACTGAGACACATTTAAAGTAGAAAGGGGGGTGATTATTTGTCTTATTCCCTGGCTGATTTCCAGATATCAAGGTGGTATCATCAAAGAAATGTTGTGGTAACACACTACTCAGATCAGTGAAGGCATCATTAAAGGTATTTGAAATTGTGAGTGGGTCAAGGATGAGGGTACCATCGAGGTTTAACATCACGGGTGCCTTTTTTGGGTCCTCCCCCATAACATCGTTGATATTTGACCGGGAGTCAGCCAGGGAGGAGGAGGAGAAGGATTCAGCATTCTGGGACAGCTCTCCTCCTCTGGGGAGGGAAGGAAACAGTGATTGGTGTTAGCCTGGCTTCTAGCAGAGGCTAGGGGCTGGCACACCGACATTGCAAGATGGAGGGCACAAGCAGGGCAGACACTGGGCATGCCACATATGGGAGCTTGCACAGTAGCACCACTGGCATCCTTGCACACCCACCTCTGCCGGGCAAAAAGAAATTGGAGGGAAAAACCATCAGTGGTTGGATGACGGAGGGCACTCATGAGCCCCACCCCCAACCAGCCAGGCACGCCAGCCCAAACTGGATCCATTGTGCAGCGGGGGCTGAGGGCCTTCTTCTACGAACCCCACCAGGGGAGACAAGCCCTGGGGGAAGAAAGGCTGTCAGTCCCAGTGGCAGGGTTTTAAATAATTGATTAGCAGTTTTTTTCTTGGGATGATACTAACTGTACAGAAAGTATTGATATAGATTTTCTAGAAATACTGTGTTTGTTAAACACAGTGAGGCAAGAGCTATGCATTTTCACAAAGATTTAGCACTTTTATGAGCAAAATGCTAATCAATTTTTAGAGTTAAATAAAACCCTGCAGTGGTCATCAGGGGAACAGTGCTGGGGTGCCCTCCCAAATGTGTACCATTCCGGCAATAGAGCATGAACAGACCAACTAAAAAAAAATAAAATAAAGCAGGACTACATCTACCCTCCTCCAGTCCTCTGCAACCACTGCTGTTTCCAGTGAGTTGTTGAATAGGGTTGTCAGAGGTGCAGCAGGTACCTCTCTGAGTTCCCGCAACACCCTTGGGTGTACCTCATTTGGCCCCATATCTTTGTCACCTGTCAGATTTGCAAGTCTTTTCAGTACTCCCCACCCACCTTGTCCCTGCTGCTTTTATGTGGTCCATCCCCTACTCTTTCCACCATGAAGACTGAATGGAAATGTCTGTTCAAGGTATCTGTTTTACTGATCCTCTTTGTAGCAGCACCCCCCACCCTTCTTAACCTCACAATCCACCTCATGTCCTCACCTTTTCCTTGTGTACCTAAAAACAATCTTGTCCCCTTTAGTTTCCCCCTTGGCTGTCCATTCCTCAGTTTGCGCCTTTTCACTCCTCACCACTTTCCTTACTTTCCTCTGCCTTTCCTGGTACACTTGCTTCTCCACCTCTTTGTACCTTCTGAATGCTGCCTTTTTTAGCCTTAACCTTTTTAGTCACTTCCCTTAAGAACCATAGAAATCTCTTTTTTGTTTTGTATTTGCTCAATTCTTTTGTACTGAGGTTATACCCTCCTTTAATATGGCCCATTGGTAGGTAAGTGGGTAGGTAAGGTACAGTAAGTTATACTTTATTTATATGGCACCCAATCCGAGGGGCTCTGGGCACCTTACAAAAGTCAGAACAGCAGGGCAAACAACAACAACATACAAAAAAGCTGCACAAGGGTTATATATTAAAAAAACAGACATCAAAAATTATGCAATAAAGAATGATATTAAATAAACATTAAAATTAGCTGCAACTAGTCTGGGAATGCCTCTTTAAAAAGATACATTTTTAGACCCCTCTTAAATGCCTTCACTGATGGAGCCTCTCTCAGAGATCTGGGGGGCAAGTTCTAGAGGACCAGGCTGACCACCTGGAATGAATGGTCACCTGAGGTTTTCAGCCTGGCTCTCAGAGCTGCCAGGAGGCCTCTGGTGGAGGAGCAGAGGGAGTGCACTGGGATGGTAGGTGTAAGGAGGTCAGTCAGGTATCTAGGGCCTGAGCCATACAGGGCCTTGTAGGTGAGCAAGACCACCTTCAAGATGATCCTCTACCTGACAGCCAACCAATGCAGATCTCGCAGGACAGGGGTCATGTGACAAGACCTAGGTAGTCCATCAGTAACCTGGCCACTGCATTCTGCTCTAGCCACAGTCAGTGGGGATTTCCTCCACTGGCACCAAAGTACAGAGTGTTGCAGTAGTCCAACCTGGATGTCACAAAGGTATGCACCAGTGAGGGCAAGTCATTGGGCAGAACTAGGGGTTTAATCTGAGCAACATTCCTTAGGTGGTAGAAACCATTTTGGACAACAGATGACACCTGACCATCAAGTGTTAACCTGTCATCAAGAATGATGCCCAGATTTCTCACCCTAGAGGATGCCATCAATGGGCTAGATCCCACACCATTGCTTCTCCACCTCATCCTGGCTATTTCCCATCCTAGGTAGTCTCTGAGGCATTCACCCATTTTTTGCAATCTGCCCTCCTGTAGTCCAGGACCCTCATCCTTGTGTGGTTTGCCTCTGCTGCCACCCTTATGCTGAACCACATGGTGATCACTGGTCTCAGGTGGCCTCCCACCTTCATATCTGCAGTGCTGTCCCTGTTTAGTAAGCACCAGGTTCAGTACTGCCCCATCAGGAGTGGGCTGCCTGACTAGTTACCTGAGAAGTGCCCCCAGCAGGGAGTTTAGAATGTTCCTGTTTCTAGCTGAGGCCATTCTCATGGCTTTCCATAGAGTCTTGTTCAGTTCTTTCCCGTTTTGGAGATCTGTAGATCACCATAGTGCAACTAGGGGTTATGTCTCCTGTCTCCAGGGTTACCCACAGTACCTCCAACCCTTCAGTTTCCCCTTGGGTCCCTGCATTTCTGTCACTTTGATACCTTCCCTTATATACAACACCACCCCTCCTTCCTTCCTCCCTTCCTCCCTAGCCTGTCTTTCCTGAACTGAATATAGCCTGCTATTGCCATGCTCCTGTCATGGTTCCCTGTGCAATGTAACACAGTAATGGCCACAATATCCAGGTTATTTCCAATACTCCTTGTGTCTGCACACATGGCTCCCATTTCCCTCTCCTGTGTTGATGTGGACAGTCTAACCCCTCCCATCCAGTATTCTGTGCTTGGATTCTCTCTCCCTAAGTGCATTATATTGCACTTTTTGGTACTGAACCTCAACTGCCAGATCTTAGGCCATTTCTTCAGTTTCTAATGGTTCTTCTGGAATTCCCACGAACTTTCCTTCTTATCTACCCTGCTGCACAGCTTTGTGTCATCAGCAGAGAGACACATCTTTCTCCAGATACCTTCCCCTGTGTTATTTATAAACATACTAAAGAGTTAATGTACTGCATAAAACTAATATTAGTTTCTAAAAGCAGTCAACCATTACCTTTTAATCTGAGGTACTGTCTCTTTTCCCTTTCTTTAATTAAAAGATTGTTTACCTAATGTTAGTAGGTGTGATGTGTGGAATAGCACTCTGCCTGGCAGCTGACATATCTAGTTCTATTGACCCACACTACAACATCAATCAATCAATTAATCAAAATCTTTATTTAACCAGATGAACACCGTTGAGCAAAGCTCATTTTTGAGGTGGACCTGAACATAGATACATAGTCAAGTATAGAAAGGTTACATACACAACAGAGTCATAATACAATATAAATTGAACATGGAACAAAGTATATAATTCAGAAGGATAACAGTATTAATTCTTGGTAAAAATATATGTACAAAAATATACATGAGATTCTCTGGACTGTAGAAAGGAATAATACATACAAGTTGCCAGAAATATACAGGGTGCAAGAGAGAGGGCTCTTAGATTAGGTATGAAGTAGAAGGATAGATCCATAAAGTGAGGGGGAGGGGGCAGATGCCTAAAAGGGAGGAGGAAGAGGGGTAGAAGACTAAATGGACAGCGGCAGCCATACGATGGCCACTGATCACAGAGTGCTGCTGAGACCACCAATGGATTGAAGATGGGCCCCAGGATGCTGGTCAAAGGCAAGGGGAGGGAGGGGATAAGGGAACAGAAAGAATAGGGGTCAGGGGAGGATGGAGACTGGGAGGCTCAATTCAAGTAATAAGGCAGGGTCGGGTAAAACAATTACAGGACTCCTTGAAAGAATGAGCATAAAGAATTTTAAATGTTGATAGTTTGATAGGGTAGACCAATTTCAATGTTTTTTGCAGCTTGTTCCAGAGTGAGGGTAACGCATAACTTAAGGATGTCCTACCAAAGTGCGATCTGACCTTGGGTATAATAAAGAAGCTATAGGAGGCACTCCTCAAAGCATATTTGCCTACTGAGCTTAGGAGCAGGCAATCCAAGACATATTGAGGCAACTTCTTAGTAATAGCTGTGAAGGTCCAAAAAGTTGCATTCCTCTGTTTTCTACGTTTGAGGGACGGCCATCCCACAGCAGCATATAGAAAGCAGTGATGCATGACAAAGGGGAGCCCAGCAATGAACCTTAAGGCTCTATGATAAAGCTTGTCCAGTTTGACCAGTGCAGAGGCGGGGCCTTGACTGTAAAGGAAGTCCACATAGTCCAACAATGTTAAGAAGGTGGATTGGACCAATCGCTTCTTGGCCTCCTGAGTAAGCAGATGATTAATCCTACAGAAGAGACAAGCCTCTGTCTAAGCTTTTCTATAAATTCTTCAATATGGTCATTTTAAGAAAGTCTATGGTCTATCCAGACCCTCAAGTATTTGAACTTAGTTACATATTCCAAAGGTTAGCCTAGGAGTGTGGAGATTTGAGGAAAGGTTCCTTGGACAGTGGAGTTCATTATATGTGCAGAGGGTGAGAGAAGCATCGCCTTTGTTTTCTTAGTGTTCAGTAGAAGTTTCTGGTTCAAGAGCTGCAGTTGCAGCAGAGTAAACTCCTGCTGGAGATCACTACATGCTGCTTCTGGGGAGGATCTGCTGATGTAAAGTACTATATCAACTGTGAATAGATGCACATTTGCAGTATTGAGGTTGGCATCAACTCTGTTTATATATATTGCCAAGAGCAGGGCACCCAATATTGAGCCCTGCAGTATGCCTCTTAGCAGGGGTTTTAGGGGCGAGAATTCCATTCTGCTTTTACCTGCTGGAGACATTCTGAAAGATAGTTGGAGAACCATCTCAATGATAGACAATCCAGATCTATGTTCTGGAGGGACGTAAGGAGCAGATCATGATCAACAGTGTTGAATGCTTTACTTAGGTCTAAAAATACTGCACAAACAAAATTATTGGCATCCAGGTCACACTGACAGTCATTAGTCACCTTAGCAAGTGCAGAGATCGTGCTATGGCATGGTCTATAGCCTGATTATAAATGGTTAAGCAGGTTTGCAGAGTCCAGGTAATTCCTGAGCTGCGCACTCACAATTTTCTCCAACAGTTTAGACAGGACGGGAGTAGAGAGAGATAGGCCTGTAATTGTTAAGGTCACTCTGGTCTCCAGATTTTAAAAGGGGATCATGTATGTAGTTTTACGTAGGGGAGGAAGGTCACCCTGAGAAAGGTATAAGTTAAAGAGGTGGGTAATTGGTGCAGCCAGAAAGTGATGATCAAGTTTCAGGAAAAAGGGGTCAAGGAGGTCTGCACCAGCACTCTTCCTAGTGTCTAGATATAGCAAGAGGTCCACAATGTCTTTCAAGGATGTAGGCTGAAGGGAGAATGCAGTGCTGATGATAGCAGCTTCTTGGTCCTGTACATCGAGTTGAGAGCAGAGGTTACTGGTGGGGGACGTATCATGTGCTTAACCCGTGGAAACAAAGTGGTTATTGAGGGAGTCAAGGATTGTTGGCCTATCAGAGACCGTAGTGGCCCCAATAGTAATACTTGTGAGTAGAGAATTCGTGGACCCGTAACCTTCAATGTCCTTAAGTGTTTTCCAGAATCTGGAGGAACATTTAGAGGAAAAGTCAAGTTCTGCATGAAAATAGCTGGCCTTTGCTTCCCTGACCATTCTAGTACAAAGGTTCCTTGCTTTTCTAAACAAAATCCAATCAACTGAAGCTTTGTTTTTCTAGCTGTTTTCCAAAGCAAATTTCTATTATGCAGCACTGCCTTTAGGTCTGCCGTAAACCACTGACATAATTTTTTCCTTAGATCATACTTTAACCAGTGGCACAGGCATATCCAATGCCCCTAACACAATATCCTGGAAAATATCATAGGCCGTATTCGCCGATTTTGCTAGGTAGAAGTCCTGCCATCTCAAGGAATCCCTCAAGTCAGCAATAAATGCCCAGGGGTCAAGGTTGCGATGACATCTCTTGATGGTGAATTTAGAAGTACATGGTGGTTTTGAGGTGGATCTTACACAGGTAGTGAAACAATGATCACTGATATCAGAGAAGAATATGCTAACATGGGAAAATAGGTGAGGCTTATTTACTAGAATAAGATCCAGCAGGGTGCTGTTGTTAGGGTTCTTTTTATTAGGACATGTAGCTTCAGTTAGGAGTTGCGATAGTCCAAGGGAATCACACAGGGATTTAAGGGAAACAGATGCAGGAAAACCAGTCCAGATTAAGGTCTCCTAATATAATAAACTCTGAGAGCAGGGATCCTATAAATTACTTAAGTGGTCCAGGAGATAAAACCCTGCTGAGGGGGGCCAATAGCATCCTATAACGCAGAATGAGACGGAAGAGAAGAGTTCGATTTTGATAGTCAGGCTTTCAAATTCTTTAGGGATTGAGGTCAAGATGATAACTGAGGCCACAAATATGTCTTTAACATATATGGCAACTCCACCTCCTCTTGTCTGCCTATCAGTTCTGAATAAAGAAGAGGCTGGGATATTTACCTCATGGTCAGCAGTACCAGGCCTCAGCCAAGTCTCAGTGACTGCCAGGACATCAGGCATAGTATGGCAGACCCAAGCCTGAATAAATATAATCTTCTTTAGGAGGCTGCATGCATTGACATGCATAAAGCTTATACCTTTAATGCTGGGTAGGTCAGCCAGGGATGAGATAGCTTCCAGAGGGCCAGGGTTGAACTCGACATTGCCCAAGCACAACAACAGGAACAGGAGTTTCTTAATAGCTCCTACAACCAGCCTGAGTGCTTTGGTCCATTCTCATTTGCAGGAGGTTTTAAGTGGGATTGGGGGAACCTGAGGACGAATACCAGCGCTATGTATATAAGTACCCTAGATGTGAGTAGCAAGGAGATCTGTGGGATCTGAGTAATTGTACCCTCCATCGCCATCACATTACAAGTTCCAGCCTGCCATGGTAGATGTATTGTACATTCCAGTTCAGAGAACTGGGGGGCCCATATACAATGTTCAGGACAGACAAAAATACCCTGACAGACCACAATGGTTTTTTGTCCAAACGCACCAGGGGTTAGTAGATGTAAAGAGCAAAGCAGAAGAAGAGACAAACAGGGAAACAAGAAAGTGGCCCTCATTCTGAGACCAGGTCGCTATATTGCCACAGGGCTTACTAAATCAAGTACTGTAGACAGGAGAATGAGGCCAAGCTATAGCAGGTACTTGTTCTATGTCAATAAAATGGAGGCTGAAATATGCCGTATGATGCCTAGACCCAAGACTTATATGCAGGATAATGTCAACCTGCAGCAGCTCACTCTCCAATTATTTTTAGTGATTGTGGGTGACGGCTATCAAATCAGACCGACACTCATTCCAGAGCTAGTGGTGTAACCCCTTTAAGAAACACAGCAATACTATTGACCAATAGTGGAGTCATGCAAAAAGTGCAAAAAGAGTCTACAGAAGAAGATTAGGGGAAGGAGGGGCTGGCTGGTAGGGAAAAAAGGAGTGTAGTGACTGACCTCTAGTAAGCTCAGCATTGTGACCGTACTGCCTGTGACATCAGTGCTACTAATGAACAGCCACACAGTGGCTGCCAGGTCAGGCACCTGTGAGGTCACTGTCTGTGAGATCATAATGCTGATGTTGTAGTTGGGGGGCACGATAGAGATAGATATGTCAGCTACCAGGCTAAGAACTGTTCCACATAGAATTATCACATAGACTTTCTAATCAGCAAAATAAAAATACTTTAGAAATATAAAGTTACAGCTGACTTCTTAAAATTTGTGTTACTTTCCTATCTGCCAGTTTTGGCTGCACTAGCTCTTTAATTATGACTGGTCCCATGACCCATCTCTGTAGTGCTTTGTTACTGAGCTCCTAGTCCCCTGATTTACTGTAGTTTTGTTCAACACTGTCCTCAGCTGTTCCCACAAGTCAACTTCTTACCCACCTTACTAAACCCTGCTCTGCTCCCAAGTGTTCCAACTTCTTCAGCAGTCTTCTGTGTAGGGGTGTGCAAGTAACAAATATTAAATCCAAATACCACAAATAATACAGTATTTGGTATTCAGGAACCGAATACTGAATATCACAGCTATTCAGTGATATTTGGTATTTGGTGGCCCCATGGGATTTCAAGATCTCGCAGGATTTGCTGTCCAATCGCTGAGCATTTGGCAAAGCTAGATCACATGACACTTCGATTGCTGTGTAGTGGAGAGACCTCTGTGTCAGCAGACATTAGGAGTTGCAAAAACTAATACTGTCATCACAAAACCTTTATTTTTTTTTTGCTCTGTACTGTGTGTCTTTAGTGCCTAGTACTAGTGGAAGCACTGGGATGGGTTTTTTTCATAGATAAATTGTCTGATGTGCTGATTTTTATTTTATTTTTAGTAGGAACTGCAGAGAAACTAGTATACCTTCATTTCAGGGGCCTCTCCTAATTGCCTGGTGGAGAGTGGAGAGACACCTCTGAGTATGCAGAGATTAGGAGTTGCAAAAAACTAATATTTTCATCACAAAACATTAATTATTTTGTTCTGTACTGTATGTCTGTAGTGCCTAGTAGTAGTGGGATCACTGGGAGATTTGTTTTTCCTGGATAAATCCTCTGATGTAGTGTAACCCCCACACCACTTTTGGCAAGTTGGCACCCCCCATTAAAAGAACGAGTACCCACATATGACATACTATTTACTTTTGGCAGAAATACTCAGATTGGTACCACCCCTAGCTGTAGAGTATATACTAGGCTCATTCTGTAAAGGAAAGGGGTGGGTATACAATTGTAAATACAACCAAGTCCTGGGGAAAGGATGCTAGATCTTACTGCTGAGGGGGCACTCATAATTCCACACAGAAAACAATAGTTAGTCCTAATGGAGAACATAGGATTGTACAGCATGGTTTTCTTCACAGGTGTTACTTAAGAACTAAAGCACAACAGGGTATGTATCATTATATGTAACCCCCCTGCAAATGGGGGTTCCCAAAAGACTTCCAGGAGCTTGCTTGAATGCTCCAAGCCTGAATGGTGTTTGGCATTTAAGCCATTTATCAGTGAGTGTTTTTAGAGCCTCTGGTACTGTCTCTTTAAGAGCTGTCTGCTTGCAGACATAATTAGTTTATATGGGGGGACTGTGTGTTTCTCTGAGTACCACTCGAGCTGCTGCATTCACTTCATTTTGCAGTCACTAGGAGTGCAAAGGGAACCTATCTGAAGATGTAACTGTTTGCCAGAAATTATTTAGAGTAATAATGAAATTACAGTTTGTCTAACCTGCTTTTTGCAGTCAGAACTGTGTCTGCTAGTTCCCCATTCTAGTTTTGAACTGCTGAACTGGACCAATCAGTGTGGGGTAAGCTAGCTCTAAAATGGTGCCTTGGACGAATCAGAACTTGGACTCATAATCTGAGCCAGCCACAAGAGGATTGTATGGGCAGTGACTCTGGGAGATGTAGTTTAGACTTCAGTGCCTTTTTGGACCAACAGCAGCAGTCTATTGTGAGTGACAGCCAATCCAGTCAAGAACTGGGAGGAACTCAAAGGAAGTGCCCGGTTTTGTCGGTTGGAGTTTCAGTTGAGCTTTGGCAGTGAAGAAGGAAAGAGCCCTGTGCTTTTTTCAGTGTGCAGTTTTAGTCAAAAACGTGTGTAAGGCCCAGAGTTCGGTCTGCAGCTTGTGTAACAGCTTGTTAGGACTGAATCCTGCCCTGTGAAAGAATCAAAGGATCTCTGAAGAGTAGAAACCAGGCTCACCCTGTAGAAGACTGGAGGAATTGCTGAAAATTGCATTCGGTCTGTCAGGAACTGAATCTGCTGTGTGTTCTCCGGTATTGTGCAGTAATTGCGATCGGATACAGATGCAGCCTGCCTGGTATAGTGCTTTCTTTATATGGATGTGTGAAGAGGTTTGTGTACCTCAAGTGAGCCCTGCTGACATTGAAGGACCCTATCTTATTTGGAGGTCGTGAGTACTAA
The DNA here is from genome assembly GCA_016271365.2 of Neoceratodus forsteri. NCBI lineage: Eukaryota > Metazoa > Chordata > Ceratodontiformes > Ceratodontidae > Neoceratodus > Neoceratodus forsteri. The sequence goes on along the minus strand of CM028133.1, from coordinate 64,788,295 downwards.
TTCAGGGTCGCTCCTCGTTGAATTGCCACATTAAATCCAAATGGAATTACTGTACTGCTGACTGTTTAATTCTCCTTTTCTCTGTGTGAAAGGGCCCCTACCAGCTGCCACGGTTTGACTAGCCACTAGGTTGGGTACCCAGGGACAGTAACTGATAGGGATAGGCCTGTGCACAGAGCCATAGGTAGATTATTAGAGTGATAAGCTAATTAACCTGATTTCCCCTGTCCTTGTTATATCCCCTAAATAAATCAGAGCTGCTTGTTTCAGCAAAGTTATACTGCCTGAGGTATTTGTCTATGTTAAAGTACTGTACTGTGATTGTTGCACTGTATCTCATTTCACAGGAGGTCCCAGTGCCGGAACCAGACCTGGGGTAAGTGTATACTGTGAAGGTAATTCTGATATATTGTGTGGGCACTAGTGGGAAGAAAGGGGGGTTGCAGTGTCCCAGAGGGCTGTGACCAAGTTAGTTTAACTATTGCAAACCCTGACCTCTGGGTGGAGGCATCCGCCATTGGATCCAGGCCCCTCAACCTGTTAGTGGCAAATCAGGCAGGGGTAGTAGCCCCTGGGATAGCGCCATCTAGGGGTTACATATATAATAACATCACTCCTCATATAAGTTGAGGCACAGGACAAAGCCAACTGCTTCCACCACCAAAGCGACATTATTGTACCATAACATACATTCTGAACTGCCTCATTGCTATTATACAGGGGCTCCTATTTATTAATATTGTGGGGACAAAAATGAGCACATATAGATGGCTAAAACAGTTCATTGCTAGACAGAGAACAAGTATTGGAGCATCCCTTTTATGTGTACTTTTACAGTTTTACTTTTTTTTTTGAGGAAACACTGCCCATGTGAAAGCACTGCATCATGGGTATGCAAATATTCAATTGCCTGGTATCACTGTAGTGTGTTATGTGATACCAGGCAATTGCATGATGCAGTGCATTTATACACTACTGGTCAAAAGTTTTAGAACACCCCCATTTTTCCAGTTTTTATTGAAATTTAAGCAATTCAAGTCCAGTGAATAACCTGAAATGGTACAAAGGTAAGCGGTAAACTGCTAGAGGTTAAAAAAAAGTTTTGATTAGCAAAAACTGCTGTAGAGAAATTACAAAGAAAGCCAAGGTGTCAGTGAGTACAGTTTCCTACACCATCAAAAGGCACTTGGAAACTGGAGGAAACTCTGACAGGAAGAGGTCCGGCAGACCCAAAGCCACAACAGAATCAGAAGACAAGTTTCTGAGAGTCAACAGCTTGCGTGATAGGCGGCTCACAGGACAACAGCACAGAGTGACTGGCACCCTGAACCAAAAGGGCTACCACAGCATTTTGCAGCGCCATGCAATACCCTCTAGTCTACGCCTAGTTGGTCAGGGGTTCATCCTACAGTAGTTAATGACCCAAAACATACCTCCAGGCTATGTCAGAACTACCTTCGAGGAAAAGAACAAGACGGTAGGCTTCAAATCATGGAATGGCCAGCACAGTCTCCAGACTTAAACCCCATCGAGCTGGTTTGGGATGAACTGGACAGAAGGGTGAAAGCAAAGCAACCTACAAGTGCAAACACATTTGTGGGAACTTCTGCAACAGTGTTGGGAAGAACTTCCCAACAATAGTTGATGTCCATTGTAGGAAGAATGCCACGAGTGTGTTCAAGTGTTACAGTATATCTGCAAAAGGTGGCTACTTTGATGAGTTAAAAATTTAGATTAAATTTTGTTAAACAAAATGATTCTATGATTTCTTTTTTATCTCCAATTGTTTATTTGTTCTATGCTTTAATTTCAGAGTACATTGAGACATTAACCTGCGTAAATTTCAATAAAAACTGTAAAAATGGGGGTGTTCTAAAACTTTTGACCTGTAGTGTATGTGATGTGTTTCCTCATAAAAAATGAAACTATAAAACTGATACTATAAAAGAGATGCTCCCACACTATAAAGGAGATGTTCTGACACTTGTTCTCTGCCTATGAAATGTTTTAGACATGACAAATATTTTTGTCCCCACAATATTAGTAAATAAGGTTTTTATACGAAATTAAGCTTAAGCTTCTTTAGCTATAACCATGTTATGGTGGAATAGCAGCAATGTCTTAATAGGACATCAGCTAACCAACTTCTTACATTTTTCCTTACCGTTGTATAACAAAGCACATGGGCTCCTAGTGGTTGGTCATGGCAAACACATACATTATTTTCCCTGACACTCTTTGTTTGACAGCATAGTTCTTTACAAAATATTTAATTTCTCTTTCCTATGGTGTATGCACATAGATTGAACTACACACCCAAACATTTCCATTTCCCAAGAGTGTATATTTGTGGACTATTGCCACACACTCAGAACATCTTTTTTTTCTCAAGAGTGTATGCTTGTGGATTGAACCACACATTCAAAACAACCTCCTGCAGTAATAGCGTTTGCCCAGGGAAACCTGGCACCCATCAATGAACCAGTTAGCCCTGCCTTGTAGACTCCAGATGGCATTCCTCCCACCCTTTACCCCAACCGATAGTCTCTGCCTTCCTTCAGGGTTACACCAAATGAGCCTCCAATCCCACTGAATTGCTAAAAACTCAAACTTGAAACTTGAAATTAACACCGAAGTGTATGAGGGTTTCTGACAGGTGTGATCTAGCCTTATCTTGGGCACACACACCTCAGTCAATGCCCTAATGAGAACAGTTACTGCATCTGTACTCACAAATCTGTTGCTCCTTCCTTTAGGCATGGAATTAACCAAGAAAGCACCTTTTTCCATGGTAGCTTGTCAGACATTCTCACACAAAAGTCCTTCTCAAAGGCAGCTGTACACTCTCTAAAACCTTCACAGGGACCCCTCTCACTCTCCCGGGAGTGAAAAATCAAGGAATCCTGCTGAAAAAGGTCTCCACCACTTCACTGGTGATTGAAGATTTAATTCAAACTAGAGTGAGAAACACAGGGCTCTCTGGGATGGTATCCAGTTATAATAGCGATCATATACGGGCAACCATCAAAACAGCGACCCATATTATGGTGCTATTATCATGAGCAACCTACAAGAATAGCGAGGACTGCAACTATGAAGGAAGGGAAAGGTGAGTGGAAAAAGAAAATAGCGAAGGGAAAGGGAGGGATAGGGAAGAGGGTTATTACCCTGTAGTGTGCCTGCTCCTCCGACCCAATCATGTGGTGTGGTGGGTAGGGAGGCTGGCTCTGACAGAGCAGGTCCTGGGTTTGGGGCTGGGGGCCAGGAAGAATGTTTTTCCCATGGCTGCGGGACTTACATTTTTTTTAAACCAGGCTGTTCCCCCTTCCCGACATGCACCCACTGGAGTTAACAATCCTTAATCAGAAGGGTGTGGGGGGTGCAGGGGTGCAGCCCCCCCCCCACAAACTCACTTAATGTATTGTGTGTGCCCGGTCGCCTGCAAGTGTATATCACCAAATTGCTTTTCAGTGATATACACTTGCCATTATAGCAATTGCCATAATGCATTCACTATTATGACATAGAACCCTGTGGGACAGAGCTCCAACTGGCAGACCTCCTGCCACTCTGACTTTCAAAACTCAGACGCTACTGAACATTCAAACCTTCCCCTGAGCAGCTTACTCAACTTTAACTTCTTTATTTTTTGAAAAGTGCAAATCAAATACCTAAGTGTTTGTACAAAAGATAAAAAGATGAGCATAAAAATGTTATATCACAGTCCAGGCAATTTAAAACTAAGAACAACAGAAATCATCACAATCTGTCATCCATATTTAGGGAAGGTGAGCCTGAATAAGTAAGTTTTCAGAGCCGACTTAACGCTCCCCGCGGTCAGTCACTCCCTTACCAAACGAGGTAGAGAATTCCACAGGGTCGGGGCCGCAAATGCCCTAGCACCTGATGTCTTAAGTCAGACCCTGGGACTCTCCAGCAATCCCTCATCGGCTGAGCGAAGTGGGCTAATGGGTCAATAAGGACACAGGAGTTCTTGCAGATAGTGTGGACCCTGTCCATGTAGGGCATTATAGATCAGCAAACTGACCTTGAAGGTGATTTGCCACTGAACAGGCAGCCAGTGCAGTCTGAGGAGAACAGGTATGACATGGCAAAATTGAGGTAAGTGAGTCAACAACCTGGCTGCCGCGTTCTGCACCAGCTGCAGGTGGCAAATATTGACCCCGGAAGCCCTAGGTAAATGGAGTTGAAGTAATCAAGAACGAGGTCACAAAGGCGTGGACTAAAGCTGGAAGGTCATCGGGTGGGACCAGGTGTTTTATCCGGGCGATATTCCTCAGATGGTAGAAAGAAAATTTGACAATGGCCGACATCTGGGATTTAAGTGTCAACCCTTCATCAAAAATACAGCCCAGATTATGCACCCAGTCCAAGGTCAGCAGCTGGCTGTCCCCGAGCCAAAGCCCGAAAGGCTGGCCAGCCAGTTGCCCCTCAACCCAACATCCTGGGTCCACCACCAGCACCTCAGTCTTGTCCGGATTCAGCTTCAACCAACTGGCACTCATCTAGTCCTGGATCTCAGTGAGGCAGTTGTTAAATACCAAGACAGAACCATTCTGCCCAGACACAAAGGACAAAAATGGTTATGCTTCTGCAAGAGTTCTAAATGACATAATCAACCCCACTCAGGCTAGCTGAATAAGCAGTGATGTCATTATGTAAGAAGCCCCTAAATGAGCTCCTTATCAACTGCCTTTCCTACCTACTTAATGAGATTCTAGTAACACCAGGGGATTGAGTGGTTACAGTAGTTATTTTGTGTTTGCTAGGAACTGCAGAGAGAAACTAGTATACCTTAATTTCTGGGACTGATAGTGGTGTGAGACTTTTTGTATTTTCCCCAGAGAAATTGATTTATTTTGCCAGGAGGAGCTGCAGAGAGACTTAAGTTGCAGTTTACCTCCTTAGTTACAGTAGTTCTAACTTCTACCTTGACTGCTGTACTGTACTGATTAAAAAAAAAAAGTATTTAATTTGGTGGTGTAAATAGTAAGTACTTCTTCTGGGGGAAGGCTCAGATGTCACAAAACCCAGTAGTAGCCAAGCCAAAATCTCGTAGGGCTGTCGGCTAACTACACTCCCACCCCCCCTGGTTTACGGTTAGGTAGCCATGCTTGCAGTGTGCGCACACCCTCACCTGCCCTGCATACATGCTGCTTGTAATAATTTTTGTACTAACATACTAACATGCCAGCAGAATAGGCCTAACGGTCTTTCGTATCTGCTCATTTGGTCAGCCCCCACCCTGGGAGCTGACCTTGCTGCCCCCCTCGCCCTCTCTGGCTTCTCCCTTCTCAGTCCTGGATATTCTCGCTGCACAAGACTTTGCTTCCAGAACCCTTGCCCTGTACCTGTCCCACCCCCTCTTGAACCTCTAAGAAGTACTGCTGCTTACGACCATTTTTTGTACTGAAATACAGCAGAACCTGTAAAAAAAGTTAATTGCAGTAGTTCAGCTAGAAATTTCTGTAAGAAATATTTGTGGTGTAATCTGAGGTTGGGCTGGGGTTTCACAAAAGTCAGTAGCCACCAGCAGTCTCGGAAGGCAGTCAGCTGACTGCACTCCCCCACCCCCATGGTTGAGGGCTAGTTAGCGATTCTTGCAGTGTATGCACACCTTCACCTGCCCTGCATGCATGCTGCTTGCAATAATTTTTGTGTGCAAATATAAAACAATACCGCTGCTTCCAACCTTTTTGTTTTGGACTGAAATACAGCCGAACTTGTCTGCATTTACAAAAAAAAAAAAAGTATTTGTAAGAAATATTTGTGGTATACTCCGAGGTTGGGCTTGGGTTTCACAAAAGTCAGTAACCTAGCTGCTAGCAGATTCAGAGGATAAAGCAATACTGCAGCAGGTGCTGCCTGCAATAATTTTTCAGTGCTACGATAAAACAGAACATTTTTACATTTACGTAGTATTAAGTACTTGAGAGTGCTTAGAACTTGTTGGCTTAGACAAAGACAATGACAGGCAGAGGTGGAAAAAAATGTATTTGGTCCAGCCCAAGCAAATCTACAATGGAGGAACACGTTGGTGATGCTGAACCTGAACGTGAGCAACGGTCAACCCGTCTTTGACGCCCAGAATTATTCTTTACCCCTTCCAAACCTATGTCTTCTAACAACAGTAATACTGTGGCTGGCACAGGACAAAGTGATACAAGACACGCAAGCAGAAGGACACTGTTCTTGGCTCCCACCACAACCACCAATGTGTCCCCATCTCTCTCCAGTACCGTCACATCTGTCATTACCACCACCATCACTATAGAGACCCTGTCTTCCTCTTCCACAACAACAGCAGCATGACTACTACAGCCAGTCCTGCAACTGTTACTGTCACTCCAGCTACTAGTGACACTATGAACTCTGCCACTACTGTAACAGTATCACCACCGTCTGGTATCCCTGCCACAGTACATATTACTAGTATGACCACTACAGCTGATACAGTTATGCCTCCTGCTTCTCAGCTTCTCAGTATTCCTGAAAACATTGCAAAAAATGACCAATCATCCGGTTCTGAGTATTTCCCTCCACATGATGAACTGCTCAGTGGCACATCATCTTCTTCATCACAGGCACATGTGAGTGACTTTGAAGATGAGACAGCGTATGCTATGTACCTTGAGGGAAGGAAAACAAAAAGGTGGCTGGCAAAATAGCCTCTAGGTGTAGCACCACTAGCAAATGATAGTAGAAGTAGCAGTAAGGGTAAGGGTCCCCCTCCTTCTAAGAAGACTAAACAAGCAACACTAACATTTCATCAGCAGGCTCCATCACAGCCTGAAGGACAGCCAAGTGGTGGCAGCACTGGCATGGCACCATTAGGGGCAGTGGTCACAGGGCAAGAACATCAAAACAAGACAGGCACATCTGTCGAAAAAAACAGCCAAGGGATGTGGTGCTAGCAGAATCACTGGTAACTGCAATGCTAACAGTGCTGGGTGGCTGTATTTCACAGTGTTAAAGGAAGACACAAGGAAAGCAATCTGTGCATTACAGAACCATTTGAAGCTTACGCACCCTTAAGTGTATCGAAGCTCATCTGGGTCTGGATCGGGACCCTTGGTTTCACCAAGGCTAAACCCCTCCAGTGGACAGGCATGCACAGTTGGTAGTGGTGGTGGTGGTACCGATAACACTTATGATTTAGAGCAACCCAGTGGTCACGGCACTCCTTCCCCTCACCAACACAGAATCCAGCCTCTACTCTGGTGGTCTCTTCTGACTCCACTGATACTACTAGGCAGAGACAGTCATCAGCACTTTGCACACCACCATCGTTGAAGCAGCCCACATCGAGGTCTCCCATGGCACTTCCAATAATGGATGCTCTGCATGCACGAACAAAGTATCATGCCTCACGTCCAACAGCATAGCAAATCACACAGCTGATTGCTGAGATGATGGCATTGGATCTCCAGCCTATGTTAGTTGTGGAAGATACTGGCTTCTAATAACTCCTCAACTATTTGCACCCACGTTATCAGATCCCATCTCGTATTACATTTTCTTGAACTATATTGCCATGACTGTATGATGGCATGCAATCTGCTGTTGCTGCTCTGCTTGCAGAGGCAGTTGGTGGTGTTTTTCATTGCACATCAGATACCTGGACTAGCAATAACTCCCTGCATGCCTATCTCTCCTTAACTGCACACTGGTGTGTGCAACAACTTGCTGCCGCTGTTTCCGATACATCACCTTGTGACTCACCCTTGCTCCCCCTCCACAATCTGGTAGTCTCATAAGGTGAGCTTTGCTGAATGTCAGACTGATGGAGGAAGACCACAGAGCACATAATATTCTTACGCTTCTGCAAGACATTGTGGTCTTGTACTGGTGTTAACACCAATTTATAAGTTGGCTTTTTTGTTACCGACAATGGCACAAACATGAGGAAAGCCATCAATGATGGCCATTTTTTGAGTATTCGTTGCTTTGCACACACACTAAATTTAGTGGTGACTCACGCACTGTATAGCAGTACTAGAACCAACAACATATTATCCACAGCCTGTTCCATCTGTAGCCATTTCCATCACTCTGTAAAAGCCGCTAACAAATTACGAGAAGTTCAGGAATGCCTTGGTTTGCCCCTACATCATGTAATACAATATGTTAGCACTCAGTGGAACTCTTCATACTTGATGCTTTCATGACTCTTGAAGCAAAAGCAGGCACTACACAAAATGTCTATGGAGGCAGACATTAGAGGGGTCCTAGGACATCATGAGTGGATAGTTCTTGAGGGCATTGTGAAGGTTCTAACGCCATTTGAGAGGAGTACACATGATCTAAGTGCTTCCACAGCCTTACTTAGCCAGCTTATCTCAGCTGTGCATGTTCTCAAAAGGTCATCACAACAGTTTTTGGCTGACAACACACTCAGTACGCAAGAAGTCACTAACCTTGTTAATCATCTCGATGCAGAACTTGATGCAGGGCTCACCACAGTGATGGATACCTGCCATCACATGTTTGCCACCATGTTAGACCCTAGGTTCAAATGCGAGATCCTTCATGCAGCCATGGACACCCACAGGGTGACTTATTTTAGGCAATAGCTCCGTGAAGAGTTAAATAGTGCCATAGTGTCCTAGAAAGGTGAGCACAGGACACAGCAGTGCTACAGCAAGGCAGCAAGCTTAAAATACAAAATAAACGAAGCTCTGCACTCGTGGTTTAACAATTTTTGAAACAAATGCTCAGTTTATTGGCAAGAGTACCTGGAGAAAAACCAGCAGCCCCTAGCGTCTCAGCCCTTCAGCGGGCCTTCTAATGGGGGCAAATCTAGAGGAATGATTTGCACCAGGTGTTCATTTATACAAATGCATTTAAAGTGACACTCACAAATTTAGATTGAAGTGTCAAGTTTTATAGTTAAAGTGTTAATAAAAAAATCCAAAATCCAAAACAAACACAACAAATTTTATCAACAGTGGAAGGTTATTCCAAATGCCTTTGTAAGCGTAAGCAATAATACCCAACATGGTGGGCAGTATTGTGCTATACCGGACCTTGAGGCGTAATAGAACTGGCCTTGGCGAGAGAGCCATATAGCCCTGGAAGGTCCAGTATAGCACAATACCGCCCACCCTGGAGGGTATTATTGCGCTTAGAAAATGGCACTGTAAAAACAAATAAGTTTAATAAAAATATTAATTAAAGTCATTTAAAGTAAATTTTGTGATAAAATAGTTCCTCCGCCTAACACAACCTTTGAGGCCATCAATTGTATTTTTTTCTTGTCGCCCCAACACCCTCCCCCAAGCTGTGCTACGTTTTTTCTTTTTCCTCCTTGTTGATGCAGCTCCGTTTTTAAACTGTGCTTGTCATCCCAATTAATCACAATTAATTTTGTTTTGCTGCATAACCAGAGTCATCCCCCCCAACAAGCTGTGCTCCATTTCCCCCTTTAGCGATGGGTCTCCGTGTTGAGGCGGTGGAGGTAGCGGGCGAGTGGCCGTGTTATTGGGGTTATCAGAGAGGAGCATGAACTACCTGGCAGCAGTGGACCTGGAGTTTGGTGTGAATAGATAGCAGTGACACACATAGTGTTAGTTACGCTCTCCCTCCCGCAGTTGCTGTCCGCTTTTTAACCTGTTACATTACGTAGCACGATCCGAAAAGTACTGCTGCTGGATTTGAAGTGTAGACTACCAGGGCTGAAGTATAGAATTAATTGTTTGTGGTGGTGTGGCAAGAGTAGTAGTTTTAAGGGGAAAAGGCAGTTTTAAAGGCAGTTTGTGCCTTCACCCTCTACTTGCGTCAGTTTGTGTGTTGGAAGTAAAATAAGCCACGGTGCTGCATTTGCACTCTTTTGCTGTGGTATCGGAAACAAAGAAAATGCCTGTGCTGCTCTCATAGATAGTAGATCTTTCTGTCTCACTCCTAACCCAGATTCGAAGGTAGGGTTTTGTCGCCCAACTCGCTTTGGTAAGCTTTGTGAGGAAAATAATGGCGCAGACTGAAAATTCAAATTGGCCCCTTGATTGTGGTTATGCGGTCAGTTGGCACTGGCACTTGTTGTAACCTGGGGTCTGTTGTCTGATACATGCCCAGCTTGGCAAGGGTATTAGCCAATCAGAGCCCAGGGATTTTTAAGGCCATTTTCTAATAAAAAATAAGTAATTTAATTATTTTATTGGTAGGTTTATATCATAGCATACAGTCATTTTAAGTAATAAGGCAGAAAAAGCAATACAAATAAAATCATGGATTCACAAATTTTTATCAAAATCACACCTCATCACATTTATTTTTACCATTAAACAATGTTAGTTATATCTGCCATCACAGTCAGGTTTAGAGTTGACGTCCATTGGTATTTTTCATTTTAAAAATCAGGAAATAGATTTATTTATTTTTGTTGACCGGGTAAGTGCACTAGACAAATCCTGCCTGTTTTCAGGCATGACCCAGGGGTAGGGAATACAGGTGAATGCCAACTGACCTTGAACCAGATTAAGCTGTTGGTGGTATTTTTAGTGAATGAGGGAAATTTGGCAAGGACACCGAGGAAATTCCCCTGCTCTTTTCGATAAGTGCCATGGGATATTTAACATCTACCTGAACTACCACCAATCCAGGCAGATGGGACCTCGTTTTAACATCTCATCCGAAAGACGGCACCTCAGAAGTGCAGCACCCCTCTCATGCTGCACTACAGTGTCAGTACTGGGATGGGGAAACAAAACACAGTTTTGCTCTAATTGTAACACACTGCTGGTTAATTTTTCAAAAAGAGGCGATGGGGTGAAGAAAAATATTTCTGATTATTTTTTAAGCAACAAGTAGTATTTCAGATCAGATTCCCTTGTCAGTTCAAACAAGCATTTCTAAGGGAGATAGAGAAATGGGCCCTCCGATAGCATTGAGGATGCATTAGAAATATATCCAAATTGTAAAATTCATTACATGCACAAGATGGGCCCCAATAGTTATGTGAAAGAAGGTATATACAGTGAAACTTATGATGGTTTCAAAATTTAAAAATATTGTCACAAAAGTATACAGGTAGTTGAATAATGTGTTAAAGCACCAACTTTGGGGCAAGAGAATTATAATTTAAATGTAACCAGCCTGGCATAGGGTTGATGTTATTTTTTGTTTTATTAGCGCTGTGCAGTACCTCCATTATGTACCCTGCTACCTGGCTGCCTGGGTTTGGGGAGAAAACTGTTGCTCAGCATTTTGGCTAGGTTTGAAACCTCTGCACAGGGGCACCCAAGTAATTCCAGACACATGAAGCAATAACTGTAATGTCCAAACCAGGAGTGGGATTCAAGAGTGTGGCTTTTATTCACAACAACAGCAGAATAATAAAGCATAGATGGACCCCAATGGGGCTACACTCCCTGGTAATGCAGGCAAATGGAGACCAGAACACATCTTCTTACACACTGTAACCCTCAGGTTCTGAAACACAATGGGCTCCCAGCACGAACTTGTACTTTTCTCTGGATTTCCCTGGCGTGGTACATCCAACCAGCACTTGGACTACTTTCCATATGGCATGGATATTTATTGGTGGCTCCCTACACCACCCATGAGCACATACTGGCTTCATGAAGGGAAAATCTTCCATCTAATCCCACGTCTGGGTACTTTCTGAAAACACTGGCCAAGTGCCCAGGAGAAAGCTAAAGGTGCCCAAACTGAACCTATAGAGGTAAATCTGGTTACTCCCGATGGTGGTGGTGGGGGGGGTTCCCACCTCTTGCTTCCAAATCAATACCCGGCAATTCATTTGGAATCAACACCTTTCTATTTGAACTTCTCTTGCTGTAGATTGCTATCTCAAAATGTATATCACGCTTAACAATCTACAGTCTCTGGAAAATAGTGTCCTGTAATGTTCTTTAAGTGGCTGTGTCCATCCCTGTAGACCCCCTTTGATTGGAGGCATTCCAAGCCATACACAACTTAAGTACTATACTTGGCTATCCTTTCTTGACCCACAGTAGCAGATACTTACACACAACAATCTTGGTGAAACATAGGCTCTCTGGCAGAGCTGGCTCACCCTGGTTTGCAGGTGCCCACAGGCTTCTCACAGGAGACACAAACATACTTCTCGGTGCCTCAGCACAAATCTTCTTAGGCAGCTTCTCTTTTTCCAGCAGAGCCAGGGGATTGCCCATGAAGAGCTGGTCTGGTCCCCCCCATCCCTCTCAGGGATGGGGCCCTGGAACAACTAGGAGATAGTCTTAACCACTTCACAAGTGTTCTTCTGTGTCCTTCTCTAGGGTGAGGACACATACCCACTACAACTGGTAGCTCTGATCAGAGCTGAGGGCTCTGTGGGACTGCACACTGCAGTGCACCTCCTCCCTCCACTGAGTCTCTTACTAGACTGACTACAGACTGATTCAAAAACCTCCCAACGTTCTAACTAACTCCCAGTTGCAACATTCCAATGTGGCTTATGCTGCTGCAAAAATCCTATATGATGTTATCCCTCCAGCTCAGCTGAGACTGAGGACAGAGTGAGACAGTGTGAAATCCATTTAACTGGTGTTTCACAAGCTGTCTTCCCTGCCTGCCGCTAGATCTAAGTGGGATTCTTGTAATCCCAGGTGACATAGGGGTTACATAAATAATTCAGAGATTAGTTTATTATGATGTCTGTATATCAGATGGAAATTTAAATGATAGTGCTCTACTCCTGATGGAATGTCCTTCCCCTAGTCCAATATAGTAAAGGACTTAGTCTGTGCTCCATGGGCTTACTCATTTTAGTTCACATTTTGCATGTTTCAGAGGTAAGGGGTTAGGTATATTCCTAGGAGAAGAAGGAAAAAGGAAGATAATGAATATTACTTTTAACCTTCAAAATTATAAATATGGGGAAAAATCAATGTCCTCATTTAAACCAAGGGGTGCAATGCCAGTACATTTGCTCTGTTACCACCCCATGGATGCCTTGCAACATGTTCCAAATTTGTAAATTTTAGACAGTTCAGTCTGCTGGTATGTGTTTGGAGAAAATGGAGTCCAAGTGCATTATAAATGTTGTCATTAATAATGGCACGAATATGTTCTTGGATTCTAGTTTTATTAGGTCTGGTTGTCATCACAATATAATAACATGGACAATTACACCAACATATGTACACCACTTAGGGGATAGTACAAGTAACAAATGTTTCAAGGTCAAAGATTTTTCCTTCTTTAATGAAGGTTTTCCCTGTTTGAGTATACTGACATATATTGCAATGCCCACATTTATATAGGCCCTTAGGTCTGTTGCTCAGACAGGTTCTGTTACATTTGGTTTCTGATGGTGTACAATGTCACCTACATTTTTACCTTTTGAAAAAGATACTCTAGGCTTGTTACTGATGTGTTTTTCTAGAACTGGATCTGTTAAGAAAAGAGGTCAGAATTTGTATACCAAGGGTGGGATATTCAGAACAGATGCACCAGCACAAGAGCGGAAATGTGCCATGGTGCAATAATCAGTGGGAGCGGCAGCACAGCACAACATGCAATGCGCTATAGTGCAACAGTAATGAATACATGCCAACTGCAGGGGGCGGAACCAGGAATAACATGTGCAGTGCGATATTCATCAGTAGGTGACGTGCGCAGTAGCGGAGCAAGCAGAAGTTGCACAACAGTGGAAATGAGCCAAAATAAAAGGGAGCAAGAGAGGGGAGGATGAATGTGCCACAGAGGAGCCATAGGTGGGAATGCAGAGACAGAGTGGCAGGGAGGTAAGACAGGAAGCAGGGGGCAGGTGTGGCCAGAAGTTGGACAGGGCCCACTGGAGGTGTGCCTGAGTGAGACGAGGAGTATGTGTGCCCGTGCCTATGTGTGCAAGAGGGCCTGAGAGTGCCACAGTGGAAAGAGGGCAGTGGCAAGAGGCAGGACACCCAGAGGTGAACAGCCAGAGGTGAACCTGGTGCAGGGGCAGCACCAGCAACACACAGAGGGGGGAACAGGTAGACAGCCACCAGGAGGGGGACACCGACCAGGGACATGGCCAGTGTCACCTTCCAGATGGAGGTGGTAATGAGGGGTGTGAGAAGGCAGACAGCAGGGAGGCGCAGCCATGGAAGGGCCCGTTGGTGGTACGCCCAGAACAGGCTGTACCGAGCCTGCACCACCTTCGAACAGTATAGTGACACTGAGATTGTGGGCCAGTACCGCCTGAACTGGGTGATTCTGAGGCAACCCTGTGAGCTGTGCAGTGATGAGATGCAGGCACCCACAAGACGGAGTCATGTGCTGTCTGTGGAGATGAAGGTCACAGCCATCATGTGCCTGCTCACCACGGGCACCTTCCAGAGACCAATAAGGGACATGACAGGCATAACCTAGTCGGCCGCATCACGCCTACTTACACAATTCCCCAGCGCACTGCTGCCACATGCTGTGGAGTACATCCATTGCCCCAGCACACAGGCAGAGTGCACATCACACATACAGGAGTTCCACAGGGTAGCACGGTTACCTGGCATGCTTGGGGCCAGAGACTGCACCCATGTAGGCAACCGCATGCCACCTGGCCCGGAGGGGGCGGCGTACATCAACCACAATGCCTACCCGAGTGTCAACTGCCAGGTGGTGTGCGATGCCAGGGGGTGCATAATCAATGTCTGTGCCACGCACCCTGGAGGAGCACACGATGCATTCATCTGGCACCAGCCTGCACTGTGCCACAGGTTCAAGAGTGTGTACATCCCCACTGGCCTTCTGGTAGGTGAGTATGCATAGCACGCTGGACGATGTGTGCAGATGCAGGGGGGTGTGGGGCATTGGCAGGGGTGCCATGGGTAATGGCCATGATGGCCCATGGCACAGTGACACAGACCAACATGCTAATGACTTCCATTTACACACAGGTGACAGTGGTTACCAGCTACAGCCCTGGCTGCTCACACCATACTGGCACCCCATGACCCCAGTGCAGCAACAGTACAATGAGGCACACGTCACAACACAGAATGTCATTGAGCGGGTGTTCAGGCTGCTGAAGGCACAGTTCCGTTGCCTGCACACGTCAGGCAGTGCCCTACAGTACAGCCCCTCAAAGGCCTGCGGGCTATTCCTGGCCTGCTGTATCCTACACAACATGGCCACCGACTGTGGGATAGCCGTTGAGGTTGAGGAGGGGGGATAGTGGTGGGGACGATGAGGGCACCAGTCCAGTTGGTGTAGGGCAGCCACCCCCTGGGCGACAGGCCTCCCAGCTGGCCCAGATGACACAGCAGCACCAGGATGCCATCACAGAAGAGCACTTTGGACAACACAGTTAGGCAACGGGGCCATGTGTAACCACCAAGGGCAAGGGCACAGCCCACAGACAGGCAGGGGTGGACACCAGTAGTGGATGGCATAAAGGGAATGGGAATGGGTGGGGGACAGCACACGATGACAGGGACAGGCAGGGCTGCACACGTCATGTGCACACACATGCACGCACACCACAACACATGCCCAAAGGGCAACAGGCATGCCCACCCCAACAGGCACCACCACATCCCCACAGGACCACACACAACCATGCCCAGTGGCTGGCACTGTGCATGCCTCAGATGCTGAGCACAATTGCACAGTGGCAGAAAGTGCTACGCAGGCATCATCATGCACACGCCACAGTGGCCAGCAGCCGAGAGGGTGTGCACAGGGACCACGTGTGTGCAGGGCTGGGAACCACACCCATGCATCGCACAAAGAACACCACTGTGCACACAGGGCAGCAGCAGACAGTGGCCATGGTGGGAGATGGGTCAGTCATGCAGCACAGTACCACGGCCACCACGGATGTGTGGGCAGCCCCGCCGAGACGTGCCAGCCATGCCAGGCTGACCAGTGGCTTCATGGGGTGGCACCGACGGGCCCCCAGGGGTGACACTGTGTGAACATGACTGTGTCTGTGCAGAGGTCTGCAGGCCACCAAACATACCCGCACCAGGCGTGCTTGGTATGCCCACAGCCAAACCTGGCGTCGACATAGCAGGGGTCACACGACACCGGGAATGGGGAGTGGACATAGCACTCTGCGGGGTATGCGGTGACTGGGCACCCAACTGGGTGGCCAGTGTAGCCATGACAGTTGCCATTGCAGTGGTCTTCCTGTCAATGTCAGCGGTCACATCCGCCCACTACTGGGCCAACTCTGCCAGGAGCAAGCCGTTGTCCCTGCTGTGCCGCTCTTCTGCCTGGCACAGAACCACACTGCACGCATCCACTGCCACCATGAGCTGCATCCACTGATCTACTGAGGACTGGAGAAGATGGCTGTGGTCATCCAAGGGGTCATCTGCATGTCCAGCATGCTGTCCCCCATGGTGTTCCTGGCCCTGCTGCCCAGCACCCCTTGACAGTGGGTGCTACACAGCACTGCCATTCTGGGGTACATCCACACGTGGTGCACTGCCACCGCCCCCACCCCTGTCCCCCTGTTGACACTGGCCATCTGCTGGCGCTGCCCCTCCAGCTGCCGATCACCAGGGGACACAGCAACAGCCCCACCACCCTGGCCGTACACCAGTGCTGCCCCACTGGAGCATGCAGACACAGCCTGGGAATGGGTTGTTGTGCAGGCAGCCATGCCAGCACCACCCGTGGAATTGCCTGGGTGGTTGCCATCTGTGGGACCATCCTGTGTCCCACATACATCACTGTCCGGGACGTGTGTCACATCATCATCAGTGCTGGATCCAGTCCTGATCCGTATCCTAGCACACTGGACACCGAGGGTGGTGTCACACTGGGACAGAGGCAGGGCTCATATCTGCACCTGCACCACCGGCATCAGTCCGGACAGACATGCAGGTATGCAGCTGGTAAGTCCCTCAGACACCTGTGGAGGTGGATGGGCATTCCTCCATGTCCAGGGCCTCCCCCTCAGTGGACATACCCACCACCACTGCCCCATGTAGATGCTCAGGAGCTGTAAAGGAACACAGTACCGTTAGTGGCTGCGCCTGGCCCTGTGGCATGCCCTTCTACCACCCACACACTGCCAGCGCTGGACTGACCATGTAGAGATGGGCTGCCACCCGTCTGGAAGCCACCACCAGGAACACCCTCAACAGCTCTATGCTGCATGCTGCTGGCCATCCGCTCCTCCCGTGGCATCAGGCGGGGTACGTCCTGCTGGCCCCCACTGGTGGCAGCACATGCCGCCCCAATGGCAGCCACCTTGTCTTTAATCTGCCTCCTGTCTGTGCCAACCTTCTTCTTGCACTCCTGCACAGACCACTGGTGGTTGCCCTGCTGGTTGATGGCACGTGCCACCTCACCATATGCCGCAGCACAGGCCTGTGGTGTTCCCCGCTGTCTGCTAAGCAGCGGTTCCCTGTCGAGGTATGCCTCAAACAGGGCATCAGATTCAGCCCTGGTAAAGTTGGGCCTCCTCCTCCTCCTTCGCATCCTTCCCTGCTCCTCCTCTTCCTCTCGCTCGGTCATGCTCATGCCTGGGGGATAGACAGGTGTTACTTTGGACTGTGCAGTCCCATACAGCCCTCCCAGACCACTGTCGCCATGTCCGTACAGCATGCAACCTACCGCAAAGGATTGCAATACCGATCCATGGCCTATGCAGCCTCAGATTGCGTATTTATAGCACAATGCATGCAAATGAGATCAGGCACATCTGTAATTGGATGCTAATGCAGTGGATGCGCCGTGGAATGGCTTATGGGCTGATTTGCATATCCTGGCTGAATATCACGCTGTTGCACCTTGCGCAATGGTGTTGAGCATGCTCAGGCTATGGTGCACCACTGTGAAGTGTGCAATCGGCACCGCACCATGCATGCCCGGGGTGCTGACGCCAATGCAAGTGGTGCTGCTGACGTGCTGTGCACGGGAGGCAGTACAGTGCATGGGCCACCACTGTGCCTGTGGCACAAGTGCGCTGTATGCTCAGGGGGCACTCGTGCCATGGTGCACCGTGGGTGCCATGGCACCAGAGCACGCTAGATTACTGCAAGGCATCACACACATGCACCTTACTGTGCTACATGCAGGGCTTCCCAATAGCACTGTGGCACTCCATGCATGGACAGACCCTTGACCCTGCAGCTGACCTTTGCCCCCTAGGCACCATGTACACATGGCTGCATCCCTATTGTGCAGTCCAGTGACAGCACAATAGCGACTGGCAGCACAGTACCACGCTGCCTCTGCACGTGGGGCACATGCGCTATAGGGCACCATTTTGTTGCCGATAGCCACTGCATTATGCCGTGCACCAGAGCGCCCATCTGGATGGCAATTGAGCTTGCCATCCTGGTGGCCTTGGTTGGGCCCCATGCAGGTGCCCTCTTTGGCCAGGTACCCCTCCTGAGGCCACGGACAGCAGTGACGCAGGAGATGGCAGAGGGCCTTGAGGAGGCCACGGGGTGCAGCAGGACTGCTGAGCAGTGTCACCACTGATATGGTGACCTCCAGTGGTGGGACCCCGACCTCCTAGGGTGACTGCAGACACATGCCCAGTGGGGCGCCATGCCACAGCCGGGTAGGTGCTCCATTACATCACTGGTAGTGTCTGTCCGTCCAGGTATCATGGTGATCATCAGGCCATGCCGCAGGGGGGGCTACCTCAGTTGCCGGTGTTGGGGGTGCCTTGTGTACACCCTGTACCACCGAATCACGGCTGGGCTGTGCAGGCACTCACACAGTAAGGGGGGGCTATATTACTGGTCTGTACTGATGTTACCCTCCCCATGTTTGCACTCTAGGCTCAGAGAATCGCTGTAGGGCCCGATTGGCCCATGAGCAGGGATGGCAGGCTGGAACAGGTGGTGTGGCCTTGCAGCTGGGGCACAGTGGTGGTGCCATGGATCAGCAGTGCCCTGCTGACCAGGACGCAGGTGAGTGCCATGTTTCACCTTACATCTGTGCATGGTGGGTTGCAGGGGTGGTGGTGGGGCATGGCCCCCCACACATGGTCCCATTGCCATGCATACCACACGGTGCACTCCGCACTGTCCTGTGGGACTGCATGTGTGGGTGGGTGTTGCAGGTGGGCTGTGCATGCACTGAGCACCTGGCTGTGGCACTGCCATCACACTGCATAGCCATGACACTGTACGGCCACATTGGTGCTGTGCAGTGCATGGGCAGTGGGGGTGAGGGTGTGCAGCAGTTTGCATGGCTAAGGGGGCCTGGGTAGGCAGGTCTTGTGGGCACACCCACTGTGGGTGGTCAAATGCCATCACAGGGGCAAGACCCACAGCTGTATGCCATGCACATTGGGTGGGCTGCGGGGTCTGGCCAGTCACACGTACTGACTCTGCTCCCTTGTCCTAGGTGGACAATGCTGGACAACCCTGGAGCATCACATCCAGGAGATTCTGCAGGTGACCCAGGCCACACTGGAGCTGCTGTAGGGCATGTAGTGGAGTGACTGGCGGTAGCACAGAAGGCGCTACAGGGAGCGCAGGGATGAGAGGGGCCACCAGTAGGGCCTGCAGCGCCCGCGCTGTTCCTTCCTCCCGAACTGTCCCTCACACCCCTTTGTCCCCCTCCTTGCTGTTCCCCCTTGCCCCATGCCAGTCTCCCATGAGTTGTAGCCTAGTGCCCCCCTCCTCCACTTTGTATATAGTAATGTAAATAGTTATTGTTCATTCTGTTACCTTTTGAATTATAGACATGTTTCATACTACAGCTGTGGTGGTCTCTGATTTGCAGCGGGTGTCTGGTGCCTTGCTGCAGTGGTGTGCATGGCATCTGAGGGTGGTGCCAGCCTGGTCATGGGTATGTCTGGCAAGGCCCCTCCACTGGTGTGGGTGGGGGCCATGGTCCCTGTCTGTGGTATGTGTGTTGTGCACTGGATCCCTGTGTGCAGTGGTCTCAGGTGCATGCGCTGTGTCCCAGTTGCCCCTGGCAGTGTGTGCCTGGCCCGTGCAGCTGAGCCCCTTGTATGTCTGTGGTATGCACGGTCATGCTGACCCCTCCACTGTATGCATGTCCGCTGGCATGACATTGGTGGTTGTCCATGCCAGCCACCCTCTGGGCATGGCACCATGGCAGCTGGCATCCTGTCTCCAGGTCTATTGCGCATCTGCCTCAGGTGACACTGTGGGCGGTGCTGTTGTTGTCCCCCTCCATGCTGTCGATGGTGTCTGTGGCAGTGCCTGTGGTCTGCTGTCTGTCACATGTGCTCCAGCTGCATGCTGGCAGCAGACAGGTTCGTGGTGCATGCACCACATGGCTAGCTCACCAGCGCCACAGTGGGGTATAGGCCGTGGGTACATGGCATCATTGGACATGCGACAGTGGCATCTGTTGCCCCACTTTGTGTGGCTCTGTGATGGGGTACCCTTGGGACAGGGTAGGGGATTTGTTTGTGCCCTGTGTTGCATCCTGTGTGGTGCATGCCTTCATGCACCACAGTGGGTAGCTGTGCCGTCTAGTGGGACCAGTGCTGGGACAGGGTGTGTGCATGGGTGGGTGTGTGGGGTGTTGTCCTGCTGGTGGTGATGTCCAGGGCGGGCCTTGTCACATGCGGGGTCCCTCGGGTACTGAAGCAGGGCCGACCTCTTTGCTGTGCCACAGTGGGGGCCATGCAGGAGGGCATTGTGTATGCTTCGGTTGCGTCAGTGGCTGGTGTCGCCTGCTGTGGGGCGATCATGGTGGGGCTGTCATGCATGGTGCCATGGGGCACAGGGTTGCATTGTCAAGGTGGTGGTGGTGGCATGCCTTTGGTGTCATAGGGGGCCTGGGGGGTGATCTTTTTGGCCTGCTGCATGCTCCTTCACCCATTGTGCTTCCATGGCTAGTGCATCCCTGCTTCCTGTCCTTGTCTCTGCACATCACTGGATGTGCTACTGTGCATCGGCACTGCTCTACTGTGCATCCCTGGTTGGGCTATGGTGCATCGGGCGTGATATCCAGCTGTGTTGTGCAGGCGCACCTTGGCCTGCGCTTGATTTGAATATAGCGCACGTTGTGCAATGGCACACTGCTCTTGCGCCTGCTCCCGCTATTGCATATCTTTTTGGCGCAGTCTGAATATCCCACCCCAAGTCTCCTGTTCTGCTTGCAACCAGACTGAATTCAGTAGCAAAGGTAACCATGTTACATTGAATTTCCCCATTTTAGTGTGAAGAATGTATTTTTTTTTTGATTGATTTTAAAAAGTCAACACTATTCAATTTCTTAACCTTTTCAAAAGCTATGTTTAGCATCTCTTTTGTGTAACCTCTTATCTGAAGTCTGTTCATTAGCTCATATGTTACGCTGTATATACCTTCTTTCACATAACTATTGGGGCCCATCTTGTGCATGTAATGAACTGTGCAATTTGGATATATTTCCAATGCGTCCTTAACTTTACCGAAGGGCCCATTTCTCTATATCTCTTAGATGTGTTTGTTTGAACTGACAGGGGAATTTGATTTGAAATACTACTTGTTACTTTAAAAATAATCAGAACTATTTTTCTTCCCCCTACCACTTCTTTTTCCTTTCTTTTTGAAAAATTAACCAGCAGTGTGTTATAATTAGAGCAAAACTATGTTTTCGTTTCCCCATTACCCTATCAACCTTTATATGTTTATTTTGAATACAGATAATTCTCATAAAAAAAGCGTTTCTTTCTTCTTTGCCCTTAGTGTGACCTTTTGCATCTAGGATTGACCTCATATCTATTTCCTGATTTTTATACTGAAAAGTACCAATGGACTGCAACTCTAAACCTGACTATGATGGCAAATATAACTAACATTGTCTAATGGTAAAAATAAATGTGACGAGGTGTGATTTTGATAAAAACGTGTTAATCCATTGTTTTCTTTATATTGCTTTTTCTGCCTTATTACTTAAAATGGTTGTATGCTTTGATATAAACTTACCAATATAAGAATTAAATGACTTGTTTTTAGCATGCAAAGGCATTTGGAATAACCTTCCACTGTTGATAAAATTTGTTGTGTTTAATTGTTTTGGATTTTTGATTTTTTGTATTAACACTTTAACTATGAAACTTGACACTTGAATCTAATATGTGTGTGTCACTTTAAATTAATTTGTATAAATGAACACCTGGTGCAAATCATTCCTCTAGACTTGCCCCCATTAGAAGGCCTGCTGAAGGGCTGAGTCACTAGGAGCTGCTGGTTTTTCTCCAGGCACTCTTGCCAATAAACTGAGCATTTGCTTTAAAAATTGTTAAATCCCGAGTGCAGAGCTTCATGTATTTTAAATAGCACCCTGCAGGCAGTCAGACACTGGGAAGGGAAGGAACAAACTCTGTTTCAGGTTGTTGAGGGAGCGAGACAGGCATGTGATGGTTTGGAATCAGACGATACTGGTGGAGATGGGGAAAGGCGGCATTGTGGCAATGTAGAGTAGAGTGACTGGATATCACTCAGCACATCATTGCGTCAACAGCAGCACAAATGCTCACAGTCTCAGCTTCCCTGCAGAAAATTTACTTAATGGCTACTTTGCAGAATCAATTGAGCCATTTGATGTTGATCCACTGGGCTACTGGATTCAGAAAATCAACTCCTCTCCTCACCTGGCACAGCTTGCTTTAAAATACCAGTAATTGGCTACAAATACGATCTGCCCACATAAAACTGGTGCTACAGTACAGCTCTCAATCTGCCTAATGTTACAAAAGTGTAATGTTACATTTTTTTGGTGCACCCATTCTTTTTTTCTATCACATAAAAAATTTAATTAAAAGGTTACTAAGTTAGAACAAAGTGCTTCCCTGGACTAACGGTGCACAGGGCCAAGCATGAGGTATATCAGCTGCAAAGGATTGTGGAGGCTCCCAGGATATACTGGTCCACCTGGGTACCAATGACATTGAGGGAAACAGGGAGCTAGAGATACAGGCAAGGTTCAGGGAGCTTGCCAGGGTCTGTCATGACACAGGATGTGCGATTTCCTTCTCAGAAATCCTGCCCGGTGCCAAGGGCTAGTGGGGAGCACAAAAGGAAGATTAGGGAGATAAACCAGTGGCTCAGGGAGTGGTGTGAGGCCAGAGGGTATGGGTTGATGGGGGATTGGGGGGAGACCTAGGAGGATAAGAGGCTATGTGCTAGAGATAGGCTCCACCTCAATTTGGAGGGGAGGGAAATCCTTGAGTTGAAAATAGAGGGGTTCATTGGTGAAAGGTGGGGTTTAAACTTGTGATGGGGGGAGGGATGGGAGAGACGGCTGTCGAGGGGGGTCCGATAAAGGAGGGACTCAGTCTCCACCCCCCCCCGGGGAGCTGGAGGAATGCAGGAAAAGGCAGACTGGTAAGGTGCTGACCTGGGGAAGACGGTATCCCCATGGGAACACGCGAGTAGTGGAAATGGAAGTATACGGAAAGGGTGGAAGGTAGTCCTGCTAAATGCCAGGAGCTTGGGCAATAAAATGCCTGAGCTCTAGGCGATGCTAACTGAGGGAGAGGTGGATGTGGCAGCAGACACTGAGACCTGGACCACCACAAGGCATGACTGGTACCTGAACCTGGAGGGTTACGCCATGTTCAGGAAGAACAGGGGGGAGGGAAGGGGAGGAGGGGTAGCAATAATCGTAAAAAACTGCATTGGCATAGAAGGAGTGGAGGAGGCTTAGGGAACTGTGGAGGCGATTTGAGTCATCTTGATAACAAATGGGGGCAAGAGAATAAAAATAGGAGTGGTGAATAGACCCCCTGCGCTGGCGGAGGAGCTGGAGGAGAGTCTGGTGGCAGATTTTGGGAGACACTGCAAATTGGGCAGGGAAAGGGTGGTGGTGTTGGGGGGCTTAAACATGCCAGGAATGGACTGGGAGACTATGACATCCTCAGAGGCCAGGGAACAGAAGTTGTTGGATGTCTTTCAGGATGCGTTCCTAACACAGCAGGCGGGGGAACTGACCAGAGAGGCGCAGATACTGGATGTGGTCCTGGCAGACAGTGACCAGACTGGGGGCCTGGAGGTAAGGGACTCATTGGCGGGGAGCGACCATGCCATGGTCTGGTTCTGCCTGGACCTAGGAGGGTAGAAGGCTGCACAAAGACTAAGGTAACCGACTTCAGGGGGCTGATTTCAAGGAAATGGGAAGGATCCTTAGAAGCATTTGATGGGATTGGGCCAGACATGGATGCTGACAGTAGGTGGGAATCATCGGGGGTACAGGATGCTACCAGCACCTGTGCAAGAGTAAGACAAAAATGTGGTAGGGCCGTAAACCCTGCTGGTGGACCAGGGAGGTTCAGGAGGTGATGAGGGAAAGAAGGTGGCTTATAGGCATTTCAAGTGCTCAAGGAGTGAAAGGGATAGAGGGGAGTACGAGTTGATGGCCAGAAGGGCCACTAGGGTGGTGAGGGTGGCTAAGACAAGGAAGGAGCAGAACCTGGCCAGGGAAATTAGGAGAGGGAATAAGGGGTTCTTTAGATACATTGGGGAAAAATGAAGGGTGAAGGGGCAGAATAGCAGGATTAAAACAGGGGAAGGATGGGCACAAGATCTGGTTGAGCAGGCTGAGGTACTAAATGAGTGCTTCGCCTCAGTTTTCAACAAGGAAAATGAGGGGGCTGCATCATACATGGGAAGAGATGGTGAAACTGAGGGGGGGCCCTTAACGATCATCGGGTCTGGGGAGAGGATGGGCCATCACTGGCAGGAGGGGGGAAGACAAGGCAGGGAGATGAGGAAGCAGAGGTGGAAATCATGGCAGGGAGAGTGAGGGAAGCCCTCAGGTCCCTTAAGATGGAGAAAGCACCGGGGCCAGATAAATTACATCCCAGAGTGCTGAAGGAACTGGCGGATGTCCTGGCGAAACCTCTGGTGGAGCTTTTCAGCATCTCTCTGAGGACAGGGTGAGTGCCCCAGGACTGGAAGGTGGCACATATAGTGCCTATCCACAAGTGGGGGATCAAGGGAGGTGGCAAGGAACTATAGGCCCGTCAGCCTGACATCGGTGGTGGGCAAGGTGATGGAAGACATTGTCAAGGAGAGGCTAGGGGGCGGACCTGGAAAAGTCAGGGTGCCTGGACAATAGACAGCATGGATTCATCCCAGGGAAATTGTGTCAGACAAACCTTGTGTAGTTCTATGACTGGGTGACGAAAGCCTTGGACCTGGGTAGACCGGTGGACGCCCTCTATCTTGACTTCAGCAAGGTGTTTGACTCTGTTCCTCATGGGAGCCTGTTGAATAAGCTGGGAGAAATGGAGGTGGGGAACCAGATAATCAGATGAATAGGCAATTGGCTCCAGGACCAGACCCAGAGGGTCATGGTTGGCGGGATAGTCTCATCCCCAAGGAGGGTCATTAGTGGGGTTCCTCAGGGATCAGTCCTTGTACCCCTCCTGTTCAATGCCTCTGTCTCTGACATAAGTAAGGGTATCAGGAGTGAGATGAGTCTCTTTGCGGATTACTCAAAACTGGTGGAGGTGGGGGATGGGGAAGAGGGGAGGGTGGCCCTACAGGGGAACCTGAAGGCTCTGGAAAGGTGGTCTAGAAAGTGGAAGCTGAGGTTTAATGCAGGGAAATGCAAGGTACTGTTTCTGGGAGCCAGAAACCTGGGCCAAGAGTACACCCTGGGGGGGGAATGCTACAAGTCTCAATGGCTGAGAGGGACCTGGGGGTGGTGGTGGATGTCAAGATGAACAACTCTGAGACTTGTAGGAGTGCAGCAGCCAAGGCCAATAGGATGCTGGGATGCATCGCTAGGGGGATCACCTCCAGAAGGAGGGAAGTGATACTTCCCCTGTATAACTGCTTGGTGAGGCCGCACCTCGAGTACTGTGTGCAGTTTTGGAGGCCACACATAAAGAGGGACATTGAACTCTGGGAGAGGGTCCAGAGGAGGGCAACCAAAATGATCTGGGGCTTGGGGGACAGGACCTATGGGGAGAGGCTCGAAGAGCTAAATATGTACACATTGGAAGAGAGAAGGGGGACATGATAGAGGTCTTCAAGTACATGAAGGGGTTAAATAGGGGAGAAGCAGTCAAGGTGCTCCAAAGGAAGGGGGGGAAACTAGAGGCATGGGTCAAGCTGGAGGGGGGAGATCCAGGAGAGAAAGGAGGAGGTGCTACTTCACTGAGAGAGTGGTGGAGCCATGGAATGCGCTGCCCAGGGGCTGGTGGAGGCAGAGATGGTGGAGGGTACAGAGGGGTCTGACAGGTGCAGGGGAAGGGTTCTGGATGCAAAGTCCTGTGCAGTGGGAATATCCGGGACTGGGAAGGAAAAAGCCAGAGAGGGCGAAGGTGGCAGCAAGGTCAGCTCCCAGGGTGGGGGCTGACCAAACGAGCAGACACGAAAGACCGTTAGGCCTATTCTGCTGGCATAAAATAAATACAAAATAAAAAAGTCTCCAATCCCTGGCATTAACTACAGGACCACTATGAAGCCCCTGTTAAACTAGAAACATTTATATAATGTATCATATTTTAGTGACCTTACTATTGTGTACTTTAGGTTAATTATTATCAGTTGGAAAAGGACCGCTTGGCCCACAGTCAGCTCAGATTGTCCATCCCTGCCTTATCAGTCTCATCTGCAGATCCTAAAGCAACCCTGCTGCCTCCCTGCCTGTTTTTAAACACACCCTAGACCTATGCCTATCTCACGCATGCTTGAAGCCCCACACTGTTTTTTGCAATCCCTGTCACTCACCTATCATGCCTTCCTCGAATATTTCTTTACATCTGTCTTGATGAACTCTCCTTTCAGCTTCATCACATGCACCCATTCTCTGTGGTACTTGTGCTCTGTCTCATTTGAAAGAGACTCCCCTTATGTGTCCTGTCTTCCCCCCGTGAGGTACCTGCATAGATCTCTATCGTGGCACATCTGGCTCTCGTCCCTTCCAGGGTGGACATACAATGCACTTACACCAGTGCCATTTTAGCAGCCCTAGGCAAGACACAAGATATCACCTCATCTGCGGCCTTTGCTCAATCTATGATGACCATGTGTCACCTGACTACTGACCAGTGCAGTAGTTTGTTGCCTTTTTGCATCCCTGAAAGGCTGTTGGGGAGTGTTCATGGCACAATTGCCTAGTGTACTTTAAAAGGGAAGGAAGTGGTGGAGTTTAATGTCTTTAAAAAACACACTTATCTGGGGGCGGTCGAATGATGACTACCGAATAACAAATATCTGGCGATATGAACATTTGTCCAAATATTCAAATTAAGGTAATCGCACACCCCTACTTCTGTTCAGTACCAGATTGAAGGCCTTCCTGAAGTTGAAGTAGAGCAAATCTACCATCTGTCTTCTGTTAACTGCCTTGGTGACCCAATCAAAAAACAGTATGAGGTTCGTCTAGCATGACCTCCCTGAGCCAAATCCATGCTGCTTGCTGTCTTGCAGTCCATTATCCTCTAATAGGCCATCAAGTTTTCCTTGACTATGGTCTCCATCAGCTTACCTACTATGGAAGTAAAGCTCACAGGCCTGCAGTTGCCTGTATGCTCCCTGTCCCTCCATCCCCTTATGGAGTGGTACTGTGTTGGTGGATTTTCAATCCACTGTCACCACTCTGGACTTTAGTGAGTCATTAAAAAAAAAGGATAAGGGTACTGCCAACTCAGTGACCAGTTCCCTGAGTACCCATGGGTGCAGGCCATCCACACCTGGTGCTTTGTCTACCTTGAGAGCTTCTTGACCTTTTTTCACCCTGCCAGCTAGTATCTGTACTCCTACTTCCTGAACACCCCATGTGGAGACCTCGATAGCACTCTCTGGCAAAGGACCATTGTCCTCCATCGTGAATACTGAGCAGAAGCAATTGCTTAGTCCGTTACACTTCTGCTCATCTTCTTCCAATAACTTCCATCCTTAGCTAGCCTAACTATCCCCTTCGTATTTCTTTTTTCCTTTATGTACCTAATAAATTATTTTTCCCTACCTTTCACTCCCTGAGCTACCTGCAGCTCTGAGTCTGTCTTAGCCTTCCTGATCTCTACCCTTGCCTCTTTGTGTTTAACCTCATAATCCTGCAAGGCGTCCTCCCTCTTGCTCTTCTTGTACTCAGTGAAGGCCCTTCTTTTTGCCATCACAGACTCCTTCACACTCTTTTTGAACCAAATCAGCCTTTTGTGTTTGTTTCTGTTGGTGACCTTCTTTGCACAATATTTGATCACCTCCAGGAGTTTCCACTTATTCCTGCCTCATTGTTCTTCCACCTCCTTGATCTGGTCCATCCCTGCTGATCTTCCTTGACTAGTTCCCGCATCTTCCCAAAATCCACATACCTGAAGTCCAGAAACACTGTCTTCTAGAGGGGGGTGGCATCATTCCCCCTACCAGTTCAAACCACACAGTGTTGTGATCACTCGACCCCAATGGTTCCCTGACAGTCAACCCCCAGCATCTCCAAACAGGTGATTACCAAGTTGTACACTAGTGGATCCAGCCATGTAACAAAGTAGCACCCGCCTACCCCCTTAGACCATCAAACAGTAGTTGTTCAAACCTAATTTGGACTTTAAGAGGCAACATTTATGTTTTTGGGAAAAGTGCTACCCCCTTGATAAAATTACTGCCCCTTGAATAATTTCTAGATCCTTCCCTGAAGTCAAGTGCAGCATCCTGTCATGTGGAATCCTTGACCAGCTGCACGAGGAAGCAGTCCTGCAACGCATCCAGCAGTGCCTGACTCCTAGTGTGATTTGCTGCCTGGGTATCCCAAGCTGTATCAGACAAGTTCAGGTCCCCCACCAATAACAGAACCCAATTTATACTGATTGATTGATTTGAATTTTGATAACTGGGTAGGCCCATTGAGACATCTAAGTCCCTTTTTCTGGAGCAACTCGGAGTTAGTTATGTACAGTATTGAAAAAAAGCTTTTCACAATGATTGCAGTGCAAGACAAGATTAGAATGCAATAAGTGGGAGAAATACCAAGTAAATAAAAGAAAGTCAACATACAGTGAGCATTAGTTAATCACAATTTGAGTACAAATGGTATAAGCATTCAGTACTGAGTAAGAGAAATCAGAGGTTCAGCAAGACAACATCACAATCAAGTAGGAAAATGATGCATGCTACCCACCAGTAAGGAGAGCTGTACCACCAGGGTCAGCTGCAGGATTATTTGTGGCTACCCTCTTGGTTTCTTCTCCTAACACTCTGTTTTGCTCCTGTTTCTCCTCTGTGGTCTTTACACCTCCTCTAATCTAATCCTTTTACCAGCAGCTTTTGTCAGCTGCACCCAGACTGATTCCAATTCCTCCACCCCTCCTTCTTCAAACTTCCATCCTCTGTTGCCTCAATATCTTCTCTAATGTGCAGAGCTACCCCCACCTCCATCCATGCCCCTGTCTCTTCACAATAAGGTATAACCCTAGATCCCAGTCATTGTTACCACTAGTCAAAGTCTCTATGATGGCCACCAAGTTTATCTTAGCCTCTGCCACAACCACCTGCAGTTCACTTATCTTGTTGTTTAGACTTCTGGGGATGGATATTTGAAAGAGTGCAAAGCAGAGTGCAAAACTTGGTGCTGCACTTTGCAGTTGCTTCGGAGCCCAAGAATGCTATAGTCAGTTAAATAGCACACTGGTATTGTTCAATTGAATATAGGACTTTGAGCACAACGTTTTAATACTTTTAATATTCACAGCTCACAGGCACGCCAGTATCATGGATAAATGATATTCGCCTGCTTTAAAGCTAATGTTTTTATAAGTTTGAGTGTTTAGTCATCCAGTGACCCCTGTTGAACTTCCGGGTCACAGGCGACAATTTAAATGCTCTGCAGCATGCAGGGTGAGTGTGAGCAGAGCGAGTGCACATCTCTACATGCAAAGACGTGCACAAAGACACGCGCGTCATAGCCTGTTTGGGTTGATTGCGTATAGGTAAGGAGGACTATTGATTATATACTAGACAAGTATTTCTTGAAAGTGTGGCTTTGTACAATTGAACTAAGCAGGCTACCTATATCAGGTTAACCATTACTTCCTATTGTACTCCATCAAAATGGAAACAAAACCATAGAGGGAATGCTAGGAACCAAGTGCTCCTCTTGTGCAATGTGCTTGCTAACTGAGCAACTTGAAATGCCCCAACTACATATATGTGAGCAAGGTGATCATAATAAAGTATTAGAACAAGAAATTGGTCTATTTAATAAAAGACTAACAGAACTGGAAAAAAATCAGACCGGAATGGGTCTAAGATTCCAAGCCAGACAAACCAAATGTACCGCATCAGTAGGGGTTAACACTGGTATGTATATCAACAGTAAAAGTAATGAACACCAATCTGACAGCATAGCTACTTCGAGCCCTAGCACTGAAACCATTGCAATTACATCACCTCCAGATAAAGTACAGTCAAAAGACACCTCATATAGGAAAAGACATAGGGAAGATGAAACATCATCAAAATCAGATGATGACTGGTTCTTAGTTCAAGGCAGGGTGGAACAAATCGCTATTTGACCTGGTGGCCAGTTTGGCCACCATACCTCAAAATCTGGTGGCCAAAATTTTTTTTAGGTGGCCAATTAAATTTTTTTTTTTTTACACCTGCTACAGAAGATAGGACCAGCAGAGAAACATGGTGGCCGGACTTGACACCCCCTCCCCAGTCAGTACGTCGTCGCCTGCTGTAAATTTTAACTCTCATTTGAAAATGCTCAGATCAAGACTGAAAAAACAGTGTAATCAGTGTCACACTGTAGCTTTTTATTCACTGAGCCCTTAAAAAGGCTTTTGATGCAGTGCCAGTGACTATTTGATCACTAATTCAACCCCCTCACCCTACCACACACACACACACACACACACACACACACACACACGAAAGCAAAGTTACGATCTCACTGAGCTCACTCCCGTCTCCCTCTCTGACTGCCTGAAATCAGAATGGCGCATGGTGGACTTTCCCAGTGATAAATCGAGTCCCACCACTCAGGTCAGCACCCAATTGCTCACCTTGTGATTCCTCCTTGGTGTCCTCCTCTGTGCAGACTCGCTGGTGGGTGATGCGCTGGACTGATGGATCTCTTCTTCCTCCTCCCAGGCACGTAGACAAATGGAGGCAATTCCATTCACACGACCGTGCTGTCTCTCACTCATTGGCATGTATTTCTAAAGGAGTCTCGATCCTGCGCATGCGTGATTCCGGCAGCACAGCTCAAACTTCATTGACAAGGCTGCTGAGCTACCACGCATGTGCGCCGAAGGTGCGGCTTACTACTCGCCAGAATGGTGAGTTCTTACAGAAATCTGGTGGCCAGAATGATTGGCCAGGTCGCATTTGGCAACCTGGCGACCCTATTTGTCCCACCCTGGTTCAAGGATCCAAAGCCCCTAAAAGAGGACGAAAAACTAACCATTTCCTGATCCCAGTATCTGTTTTGATCCATTAAACTTTGTATCAAATGAATCTGTCCACCAACCATGGGACACCCAGGGTAAACTAGTTACAGTTAGCCCAACAGTAAAGCCTGTGGAACCTGAAGTGGTTACTGCAAATAAGGAAAGCATTAATATTGTTTTAGAGCAGTCACCTATAATAGACTGTCATCCTACTGAAGCATTGCAACTGCACCCTTATCCCAGCACAAATGGTGACCCGATTCAATTAGATGCCCTAATGGAGTTTGAAAATAGTGGATCAACGCAAGTATTTGTAATAGGTGATTCCATCATAAAACACCTGGATCAACCAATTTGTAATCCTGATAACTATAATAGAACAGTTTCTAGTTACAGAGGTGCCAAAATAATGGACTTAGCAACTAGATTGGATAGCATACTAGCTAATGCTGGAGAAAACCTACTGGTAATATTGCATATGGGTACAAATGATATCACAACCCAGCCTACATACAAAATAAAACACTATTTTGTGACTATAACTAATAAACTTGTTGATAAGAACTGCACTATCACTGTTTCTGACATTCTGCCCATACCCAAAGCTACAGAATACCAAATGAATAAAATTAAATCAATTAATGGATGGCTTAGAAGATGATGCCTGACGCAGAACATCAAGTGCATTACACACTGGGAGGAGTTCTACAACAAAAATGAAAATTACTGCTGGGATGGTCTTCACCTTAATAGAAAGGAATGCAGTTTACTAGGAAATAAAATCCTAATGAATATTAACGAATCTTTAAACTAAGTGCTGGGGGGGTTGGGAGGTGTGACCTTCCAACTTCTCTCTTAAGTAAGACGATAGACAAATCAGAGGTACATGATAATATTAATAACAAGCTAACAAAAACAAATATTGCAGTAAAAGAAACTGTTCCCATTGTATTAATAAACACCAGGGGCTGGATATTCAAAGCGGTTGCGCATGGCGCAACAGGGTTGCGCATGTGCAACTGTGGAGATGCGCCATAGAGCGATATTCAGCAGGAGCAACTGCGCGGCGCAAGTTGCAGTGCACCAGTGCACAATAGAAATGTATGCATGTGCAAGGGAAGGGGGCGGACCCTTGAATATGCGGCACAGTGCAATATTCAACCGCCGAGCAATGGCACAAGTGAGGAGCAACTGCCAGTTGCATGGAGCAGACTTGAGCCTATAAAAACAGGGAGCAAGTAGAAGGAGAGCACTTGTGCCAGAGGGGAGCAGGACAGTGGGAGACAGACAGGCCATTTGAGAGAGGGAGACAGGGAGAGGAGGAGAAGGACAAAGAGAAAGAGAGTGGTGCGAAAGAGAGAGCGAGAGAGAGAGAGAGAGAGTGTGAGAGTGACACACAAGAAGGCCCACTGAGGGAGGGGGGAGAGAGTGGGCACCCAACAGAGCCACCGAACCCAAGGGGAGCGACACAGGCACCCACAGAGGTGGGCAACAGAGCCAGCAGGCAGAACCCAACCAGGGGCAGGGTATGCAGGGGGGGCCCTGCCAGGTGACAGGCACTGCTCCACAGAGCTGGGTGGGGGCCAGTGGAGCCAGACACCCAGGGGGTGACAGGACAACAGGGGCCATGGCCAGTGCAGCATTCCAGATGGAGGCCATAATGATGGGTGTGAAGAGGCAGAGCAACGTGGCCGTGGAAGGCCCCGTTGGTGGTATGCCCGGAACAGGCAGTACCGGCCCCTCATCAGCTTTGAAAGCCACGCTGACACAGAGATCGTGGACTGGTATCACCTGAACCGGGCGATCCTGAGGTAGCTCTGTGAGCTGTGAAGTGAGGAGATGCAGGCACCCACTAGATGGAGCCACGCCCTGACAGTGAAGACAAAGGTAACAGCTGTCATGTGCCTGCTCGCCACAGGCACCTTTCAGAGACCAACAGGGGACACCACAGGCATAACCCAGTCAGCCACGTCATGGCTCCTCACACAATACCGCAATGCCCTGCTGCCACATGCTGCAGAACACATCCACTTCCCCAGCACACAGGCGGAGCGTACAGCAACCATGCAGGGGTTCCACAGGGTAGCACATATGCTTGGCATGACAGAGGCCATCGACTGCACCCATGTGTGCATCCTCATGCCACCTGGTGCAGATGGGGTAGCCTACATCAACAGAAAGGGCTACCCCAGCATCAACTGCTAGGTGGTGTGCGATGCCAGGGGGCGCATAACCAATGTCTGTGCCACACACCCTGGAGGAGCACATGGCACATCACGGTACTGTGCCACAGGTTCGAGAGTGGGGACATCCCCACAAGACACCTAGTGGGTGAGTATGGTGACACCACAGGCAGCTGGGTACAGCAGGGCATGGAAGGGGACGGCCAGGGCAGGGGGACCGCTGTGTGAGTCTGGGAGGGGCATGGGGTACAGTGACAGGGGTCACCGGGCTAACCCTCTCTCTCTCCCCCCACACAGGTGACAGTGGCTACCCACTCAGGCCCTGGCTGCTCACCCCCTACTGGCGCCCGTCATCCCCAGTGGAAGAGCAGTACAATGAGGCACATGCCAGCACGTGGAACATCATTGAGCATGCGTCTGGCACGGTTCCAAGGCGAGGCAGTATAGCGCAGTGGTTTAAGGCTCTGAGCTGCAAATCTGGAGACCTGGGTTTGAATCCCACAGCCCCCGCTTGCATACTGTTTGACCCTGAGCAAGTCACTTAACTTCCTGTGCTCCCAGGTTGCACCTGTAAACAAGCTTTCAGCTTAGTGTCTCACCTGGTTAAACAATTGGGTTCCGTTGCCTGGACAGGTCTGGTGGTGCCCTGCAATACAGCCCGTCAAAGGCCTGCAGCCTATTCCTGGCATGCTGCATGCTGCACAACATGGCCATTGACCATGGGATAGCTGTTGAGGCCGAAGAGGGGAACAGCAGTGGGGATGACATGGGCGTTGGCCGGGAGGTGGTGAGCAGCCCCTCCCAGGTGGAGGGATCCCCAGCTCATGCAGCTGGCACATCACCAGTGAGACACAAGAGCACAGGAGCACTATGGTGCACACAAGTAGATGGACAAACACCCATGCACAGAACCGACACAGTGGCAGGGCACACAGCCATGTGTGGGCATGGCCAAGGCCATGCACACACAGGCACAGGGCAGTGCCACATGGCCACATGCAACACAGCACTACACACACACACACACACACACACACACACACACACACACACACACAGTGGCACCTGCAGGCATGCGATAGGGCGCTAGCACGTGGCATGGATCAGACACAGGGCACCGATGCACATGCGCAACCAGTGTTGAGAAGGCATCATCACGCACACACCACATGGGCCAGCAGCCAGGCAGGTGCGCACATGGGCAGCATGTGGCACACCACATGGCTGCCATGACCGTGCCATGCACACAGACACACACACACATAGCGCCCATGTGCACACAGGGTGATGGCTGCAGACAGCAGAAAGGGAGGAGTGCACATCAGGTCCATTGCGCAGACACACAGCTGCCACGGACACGGGGATGGCCGCACCACGGCCGCCCAGCAGACACAGGCTGCGTGACGGCCACGGGGGGGGTCTGTGACTGCCCCCCCAAGGGTGGGACTGCAGGACCGCGACTGGGTCCTTGCAGGGGTCTGCAGACTCCCAAACAGGCCCGCACCAGGTGTGCTTGGGATGCCCACAGTGGAGCCCAGCGTCGACACAGTTGGGGTCGCCTGACGCCGGGGTCATGGGGTGGACATTGCACTCTGCGGTATCTGTGGTGGTCAGCCATGCCCTGTGGCAGCCAGTGGGGCAAGGCCGATCAAGATTGCATTGGCAATGCAGTCCAGGGCTGCAGTCATGTCCTCCTACAGGCATTGAATGGCCTCCAGGACCTGCGCAGTGCCCCTCCCGCTCTTCTCAGCTGCCTGGCGCACCCCTGCATGGAGTGCAATCACCCCAACCATGAGCAACACCTGTTGCTCCACAGAGACCCGCAGCAATCGGGTGTGCTCAGCCAGGATTCGGTGTCCTGAGGTGCATGGGCAAGATGCCGACCCACCGGTGTCGTATGACCGTGCTGCAAGGCCCACTGCTCAGGTGGCTGCTGCACAGCATGGTCCTCATTGGGATGGTTAATGACAGGTGCCCCAGCAGCGGACACAGCACCTGGCCTCCCAACGTCTCCAGCCGTCTGCTGCTGCCATCCCTCCAGACCCTGTGCGCTGGTCAGTGCCTGTGTGTGTGCCCCACCATCCTGCACCACTGTGCCTGCGCACACAGCAGTACCAGGGGCAGTGGCAGGCAGCTGTTCCACCACCAACAGGCCACCGGTTCACTGCCAGTGATGGTGTTTGGAATGGATGTCTCCCCTCTGACAAGACTCCCGCCATCCAGGACTATGGTCAGATCGTCATCAGTGTCGGACCCAGCTCCAATCTGTGTCTCCACACAGAGCACACCGTGGCTGGCGTCTTGCTGGAACACAGCCAGGGCCTCACCTGCCACCATGCCCAGGACATCCGGCTGGACAGCAGTGGCATTCTGCAGCCTATCGGGCCCCCGGATGCCCGTGGAGGTGAATGGCTGGTCCCCTGGGGCTGGGCGGGCTTCCATGACAGCCGCAGGTGCCTCTGCCACTGCATGCTGGTGAGCCGGTGCTGTAAGGGAACACAGATGCATTAGAGCTGCTGACTCAACAAGCCCCAGGCCTCCCCGCCCGCCTGCCATACCTACCATGCAGTGATAGGCTCCCTCCAGTCTGGAAGCCACTGCCCGGCACACCTTCCACCACACTATGCCATATGGTGGCCACCACCATCTCCTCCTGCGGTGTGAGCTGTGTCACAGTGACCTGGCCCCCACCTGTGGCTGACCTGGCCGTCTGAATGTCTGCCACCTTCTCCTTTATCCGATGCTTGTCTTATTTATTTTTTTATTTATTAAACTCTAGGATTACAAGTACTTTGAGCAGAGACTGCTCATTTACAAAGGTTCCACGTCAGAGGATGGAGGGTAACATAAAACAGTGGTAACAAACTTAACATGTAGGTTACTAATGCCTAAATAGTTCAGTCAATATGTTGAAGTAGAACAACACAAGCTAGCTTCTAACAGAATTCATGGAAGAACATTATCTTTGTAGGAGGAAGGCAGTAAGAAGCCGGCAGGTAGGTGCCATTGTCAGACAAGGATGAAGTCAGCCAAGGAGGCAGTATGGCGCAGTGGGCTAAGGCTCTGAGCTGAAAATCTGGTGATATCCAGAAGACCAGACCTGGGTTTGAATCCCACAGCTTCCACTTGCATACTGTGTTACCCTGAGCAAGTCACTTAACCTTCTTGTGCTCCCAGGTTGCTCCTGTAAAAAAGCTTTCAGCTTAGTGTGCTATACCTGGTTATAAAATAAAAGAGTAAGGGGGACAGGGGCCAGTGGCCACAAATATGAGTGTGTCCATGGGGATTGGGGGGGGGAGGAGACTGAGGCAAGAAAGCAAGGCTGGAATAGCAGGTTACAATTAGGGTACAGGGTGCTGAGCATTGCTTAGGGGAGGCAGTCACAATGTGAGGTAGAGGGGAGGAATAGACATTTTCCCCAAGACTTACAGTTAGCACAATTTAGGGGTCTTCTTTATAGCTTTTGAGTATCTGGAATAAGTCAAGTGCAGTAGGGGGTATATACAATTTTTAAATCAGGCATTTATAATTCAGATGCACTATTTTTTTGAATTTTTTTTGCCTTAGTAGCGTGTGCAACATGGCTGGGTCAACGGTTGCTGAACATCAGCAGCTTCTATGCTGATACTTTTTCCTGCACAAACCCGAGATGAACATGCAGCAGGCTCAGGAGGCATTGACAGCAACTTTCAAGTCTCCCTTAATGATGACGTCACACTGCCATTATGTTGGTCAACCAAAGCCTTGGCTCGGTTCTGATAAACCTGAATAAATGGTTATCTACAGTTACAATTATCAAAAACTGAGAGCCGTGGTTAAACTTGCATTGCTTCCTCTCGCTAGTGAATGAGAGGTTTACAATGATGGTTAAACACTGTATAACATTACAGATATATTTGACAATGGAACTTTAATGGATCCAGCTTCCACATAATATAAACTCTATATGGGATAAACCAAGTACCACTAGTTGTATTTTATATCGTGATTATTATTCAAACCCCTTTTTTATATTTCAGGCTTGACTGCTGTTGGTCTACCTGGCATAATGTGGACTTTTTTGAAAATTAGGTTTAGTTTAGTTTAGTTTATTGTTCTAGGAAAGATTACCTTTGAGCCAATGGCTCTTTTACAAAGGTTCCACATCGTCAATGTACAAACAAACAAGACATGTTACATAGAATGGTCAGCAAATTATAAAGGTTTCAATAAGCCAGTATAATACAGTACATCACAGGAAAAAAACAAAACATTGGAGGAATGGTCAAGGTGGGAAGGGTGGGAGGGGAGCAGACTTAGAGTAGTTAGAGGTACTCAGATGCCTTTGTCAAGAAAGGAGCAGAGGAGGAGGAGGATGAAAAACAGTAAAAACAGCCATGAGGGAAGAATCATTAGTCAAGGCAGTCACAGGAGCTAGAGGCTGAGAGGTGAGAGTAAAGCATAGCTTTGAAAGCTCCTAGTGACGTGGAGGATGTAATGAGCGAGCTCAGGGCATTGTACCAGCTGGGGGCACGATAGGCAAAAGATCTTTGGCTCTGTGTGGTCTGGCATCTGGGGACCTGGAGAGGCTGGTTTTCTGATCTTCTGGTGGGACAGATGCTGGTATTCGGGTAAAGTAGGTCTTGGATACATGGCGGAATGCGGCCCAAGATGGATTTTTTTGCCATCAAGCATGTGAGGTACCTTATGTGATTTGAGAGTTGCAACCATCCTGTTTCAGTGTAGAGCTCACATGTATGAGTATGTCTTTGCGCTCCAGTGAGCAGCTGACAGGCTTTGTTTAGGATGGTTGTGATGCGCCTTAGTGCGGTGGTAGTGGCAGAGCCATAGATAATTAAGCCATAGTCTATGATTGAGATGACAGAGCTTTGGATAGCAATCCTCACGCAGCTTGGGTAAGAAGTGCCGGTTTCGGAACAGGATACAAATGCGCTGGTTCACCGTTTTCACTGTGTTATCAATGTGGGTCGCAAAGGTAAGACCTTGATCAAAGGTGATTCCAAGGTATTTAAATGTTGACACTTGTTCAAGGGTATTTCCTGGGTATGTTTTGATAGTAAGTGGAATTTGTCTTTTTCTGTTGTGGGGACTGGAGAAAAGCATGGATTTTGTTTTTTTGTGATTTAGGACCAACTTGAGATCTAGGAACCACTTTTCAACATTGGAGAAAGCAAGTTGAAGGCTCTGGAGTAAGGGTTTCGGGTCCTTATGAGAGGAGAGAATCATGGCATCATCAGCATAAAGGATTATTTGTTCCGGGCAGGATTTGGGGAGAGAGTTTAGGAAAAGGCTGAAAAGGAGGGAGCCTAGGATTGACCCCTGTGGAACCCCTGAGAGGACCGGTTTTGAGTCTGAGAGAACTTCTGAGATTGTTACTGATTGAGAGCGTTGGGCCAGGTAACTTTTAACCCAGGCACCTGGTTCTTCTGAGAGCCCAAGTCTGTGTAGTTGTGTGATAAGTAAGCCATGGTGAACAGTATCAAACGCCTTTGTTAGGTCGATGAAAACAGCTCCGGTTTGATATTCTTTGTCCAAGGCAGTGTGAATTTCTCCTAAGAATTCCAGTAGGGTGGTCGACGTACTGTGTCATCCTTTCCTAAATCCATGTTGCTGCAAGCAGAGTATGTTATACTTATGCAGGTAGTCTGTGAGTTGATCAGTCACAATGCATTCGAGGGCCTTGGAGAGGGGTGGAGGTATAGATATATGCCAATAGTTTCCTGGTAGGGACTTGTCACCACTTTTAAACACTGGTGTGACTATAGTAGATTTCCATTTGCTGGGAAATTGACTAAGACAGAGGGAGAGATTGAAAATTTTGGTGAGTGGGTGCACCACCTCTTCCAGGGTAAGGGACAGAATTTTAAGATCAATAGTATCACTGCTTGCTCTGGATTTAAAGATAGCCTTTTTTATATATTTGTAGACTTCATGAGCCTTAACTATTTTGAAGTGGAAAAGCGGTTGGTTAGGTGAGGCAGTAGGAGATGTTGGTTTTGCCGAGCCCATGTCAGAGAAGAAGCCCGGAGGGAGGACCCCACTGAGGTCAGTGAAAGTTTGATTTAAGGCCTTTGCCATGACCATTGGGTCTAGGGTAGTGGTTCCATCGACAGACATTATAGTGGGAGAGGATTTGGACTGCTTACCCGTGATATTTCTGATGTTGTCCCAGAATGATCTCCCGTCACCCCAGGAGTTTGCGAGGGCATTTTTGAAATAGGAGCTCTTCATTACTCGGATTTGTTTGGTACATTGGTTTCGTGCCTGTTTATACTTCTGGATATCCGCCAAGGAGCCTGTGGCTCTGGCTATGGCCCAGAGGTGGTCCAGAGCTTTGAGTTGGGCCAGTAGTTTGGCCGTGAACCAGGGATTTGAGAGTGCTTTGATTTTACGCTTTTCTACTGGTGCGTAGGTGTCACAGGCAGTGTTGAAAGTTGTGATAAAATAATCTAGGGCTGCGTCAACAGCTAGAGTATTGTATATTGTGGACCAGTCTTGCTGTAAAAGACAGGTCTTGAGCTTAGTAAGGTTTCCATGGCGTAGCACTCTGCTTGAGATGGTTTTTGGAGGTGTTTTTTGGAACTTATTTGTCCAGGTACAGATCACAGGGGAGTGGTCGCTGAGAGAGTCCAGGAGAACAACTGTGTTTTTTATGCGGGCTGGGTGGCTAGCAAGGATCCAGTCAATGAGAGTGCAAATTCCAGTTTTGTAGTTTTTTCTAGTGGGGGAGCTCACCATCTGCATTAGGTTAGTTGCTAGGATAGCATCCTTGAGGGAACCAACGTCTGATGCGAGCGAATTTATATTAAAGTCACCAAGGAGAAGGAGCTCGGTGTCAGGTGGTTGCGATCTTACAAATTCAAGAACAGTCTGGAGGCTGGACCCTGGATCTTTAGGAGGATATAGACAGCGGCCACAAGTACTTTATTTTGGGCACCAAGTAGTAGCTTGACAGGGAGAAATTGCATAGAGGAGTTAGTGGTAGAAAAGCAGACAGGGTGGCTAGAGAGGTTGTCCTTAATGTAAATAGCACAACCCTTCCCCCATTTTATTAGTCCTGTCCAGTCTGAAAATATTGTAGCCTTGTAATGAGATGGGATGGTCCAGAGCACTTGTTGTCAGCCAGGTTTCAACAATGGCTAGTATGTCGGGATTGTGTTGACTGGCAAAGACTTGAAGGGATGCCAGTTTTGGAAGGAGACTACAGATATTTAAGGTGGCGATGGTGAGACCCCCCTCCATTTTTGCTAAATTTGTTACCCTGGTAGAAACAGGGCCAGGGTTTGGATGGACACTTCCTGACATCAGAAGAAGGAGGAGCAGGAGTTTAAGGGACATATGCCACAGCTCATAGTATGACATGTAATGCCTCTGTTTCTTGTTAGTTTGAGTACAGTGTAGTTGTTTAGGGTCCCAGCGTAGGGTAATGGCTAGGAGCAGGTGTCAATTTGTCAACTTTCCAGCAACATGAGCTGTCATTTGCACCCAGTCCTTTGTAGGAGGGTGCCACAAGTGAGGGTAGGAAGGATTTGCCATGGTGCCGGGTTGCTGGTATCGAGCTTGAATGGTTAGTGTGAGAGATAGAGGAGACTGCAAATGTTTACTGTAGCAAGGGTGAGTGTTCCTGAATGACTCATGGTGAGCTACTGTGGACCAGAAAACTGATTGTTACTGTAGATCAAAGACCTAGAAAGTGTTAAATTCCTGAAGGTGATGAACATTAGCCTAGGGCATATGCAGGATCGAAAAAATCATTTGTTAGAATCTTCCCTTTGTTCTCCAAAACAGTTGTGAATAGACCTCAAAGACCAGCACACATCCTTTAAGAAAGTCAGACGGAAATGTGGATTCAATGCAGCACTCCACAACCCAGAAACTTGTATAAAAGATTTACTGACCTCACTTTTGCTTTTTGATGTCTTCCAAAAAAGTTGATTTATGATGAGAATGCCTATACCTGGTGGTGATGTTTTGTAGTTTCTTAATCCAGGAAATGTTCATAGATGTTATGTCTAACAATGGTCCAGTTCCTCCAAGTAGAAACACATGAAAAACCACAAAAACTAAACTACTGACAGAAACAAACACAAACAGCCAGCCACACCAGTGCCCACCTTTTTCTTGCAGTCCTGTGCAGACCACTGGTGGCTGCCCTGCTGGTTCACGGCCTCCGCCACCTCCTTCCAGGCCACGGCCCTGGCCTGGGGCGTGCCAGTGGTGCCACTCAGTGAAGGCTCCCTGTCGAGGTATGCCTCAAACAGGGCATCTGCCTCCTCTCTCATAAAATTGGGCCTGTGCTTCCAGGCAGGCCCATGCTCCCCACCCTCCTTGTGTTCGGACATGATGCTACCTGTGGACATGGACATGTGGTTAGTGGCTGCAGCGGCCCACCCCAGCCATCCAGCACCCTATGCTGGACATCCCCTCAGGCAGGCGCAACTTACCTCTGATGGTTGCAATACCGGTCCATGGCCTGTGTTGTTGTGCAGCACCTTTATAGCACATCGTATGCAAATGAGCCGATGCGCAACTGTAATGACATACAAATGTCCTCATTGCACTGCGGATAGGCTGATGAGCTGATCTGCATAAGACAGCTGAATATCACACTGTTGTGCATTGTGCAATGGACTTGCTCCAGCGTATGTCGTTGCGAAATGCCATGACATGCACAATGCGTACTCACCAACGTGCATGTGCCACAGCATATGCTACCACCTATTGTGCAGCATGCGCTAGGTGCACTATAGGAGCCATCGTGTCCTATGTGCCATGGATCCTATGGCACCGGGGGGCTATAAGGCCTATGGTGCTGGGGCACTATAGGGCCTATGGCACTGGGGCACTATAGGGCCTATGGCACTCAGGCACTATAGGGCCTATGGCACTCGGGGGCTATTGGGCCCATGGGGCGTGGTGCCTTCATGGCCCTGTTGCGAAACATGCATCATGGGCCCAATAGCACTCATGCGCACAT
The DNA here is from genome assembly GCA_016271365.2 of Neoceratodus forsteri. Classification (NCBI taxonomy): domain Eukaryota; kingdom Metazoa; phylum Chordata; order Ceratodontiformes; family Ceratodontidae; genus Neoceratodus; species Neoceratodus forsteri. Next base: position 64,745,871 of record CM028133.1, on the reverse strand, counting down.
TGCACATACTGACCCCTGAACCCCACCCTTCCCTATGCCCCCCAGGGACAACTGCCCCACATGCTGGTGTGGCCATACCCATGCTGTGCATCTCCAGAGATGCATGATTGCTGCAGACAGCGCATCTCCGTGCAAGGCGTGCATCCCATGCACGTTGTGCATGTGCACTACTGGGAACCATTTTGGCCTGCTACATTGCTGTAGAACCATGCTGCATTGCACAGTGCCCTGTTCCTGTAATTGGAGCCAGGTCGTGCTGGTGAACCTGGTGACCCAGGTGGAGCCCCATGCTGCCAGCCTGTTTGGCCAGAAGCCCCTCAACAGACCCAGAACCGAGGTGTGGCAGTACATTGCTGACAGGCTTGTGCAGGCCACCAGTGTGCTGCACACCAGGGAGCAGTGTTGCCACCGGTATGGAGACCTGGTATGGAGGAACCCGGAGAGGCTGAGGGCACTGTAGGCGTGCGTCTGGGGGGGGGCCATGCCACAGTCAGGTAAGGGGCTCCAACTGCATCTGTGAACATCCACTGTTCCATGGGGCTGGCAGGGCTGCATGCCATGTGGGAGGGCTGTTGTTGCGTGCCCTGTGGCATGGCATTGCCAGTCACTGGGTGCACTGCACCACTGCCCTGCGGTGTGTCCAGGCCGGGATACACTTTGTGCTTCGGTGGTGGGGGCAGTGGGCCCATGTTGTGGCTGTGTTCTGATGTGTGCCTGTCTGTGTTCCTGTCCTAGGACCTGAAGACCGGGGGAGAGCCAGGGTGGCTGGGGCACCTGGCGGTCCACAGCAGGCTGCTGTGGCCCATTGGCTGCTGATGGAGGCACGAGCAGGTGTGCAATGCCAGGACCAGTGCATGGAGTGCCACAGGGAGCAGGTAGGCACTGTGCATTCCCACATTGTTGTGCAGGGTAGGCGGCGGGGGTAGGGGTACAGCCTCGGTCCCCTGTGCCTTGTGTCATGGAAGCTGTGTTTGGCACATGGTGCAGTGTGCATGATGCCGCAGGGTGCCCATTGCATGTGTGTGGCAGCTGTTGCTGGGCCAGGTGTGCGTCCAGCCACCACTTGTGCCACTGCAGTTCCACTGCAGCACCATGTCACCTGCCTTCCGCTGTGTTGTCGGGTGGCCCTTGGACAGTGGATTCCAGCACTGTGTACTGACGTGGCTTGCCAGGTTGGTGGCAGGCATAGGCCTGCCCAATACAGGTGGCTGGGGTGCAACTCCAGGGGTGTGTGTTCCCACTGTCCGCTGTGCACGGGGGGGCTAGGGTGCTTTGGACATGCAGTGATCATCTGTCCCTTCTTTTGCCATAGGTGTCCAGAAGGGTTCCAGGCTCCCATTATACTGCCATCTGCTGTGACAGATTATCCTGATAATGTTGCATATGATGGAGATCAGATCAGGTGGATCCTGCACTGGGACCGGCACAGGGGGAGGTGCTGGGCGCCGACAGGTCATGGCCGGCCATGATGTACCCCAGCCCCCTTCCCACCTCTGTCCTCCCTTCCCCTACCTTCCCCAATCCACCTGTACAGGCCCTGTCCCCTGACCCCTTCTCACCTACACCTACCCTCCCCTTTCTTTATTGTATTCTGTACAGCTGTGTTGCTTTTCTACTATTACATTTGTTACCTGTTTACCCTTCTGTGTCCATGTCTGCTTTGCAGCTGGTGAGTGGGTCCATGCTGCAGTCATGTGGTGAGTGGCCGTGTGGTGTGCCTGTGTCATTGGGTGGTGCATGCATGGTGTTGGCATGCCCCTCGGTCAGTGGCTGTGCCTTGGAGCGGCCTGGGCTGACAGTTTGGGCCATGTGGCGTGTGTGTGTGGTGGGTGCCATGTGTCAGGGTGTGGCTTGTTGTTGGTCGGGTGGCCACATGCCCTCTGGTGTGTGGTGGACTAGGGTGCCCACCCCTGGACATCAGTGCCGCCTGTGCCCTGCGTCCTCCACTGGGGGGCCACCAGCTGCATGCCTGCATGCCATGTGCAGTGGTAACCTGTGTGCTGGCTGTGTCCCTGCCAGTGTTCCTGGCCTGGTGCCCCCACCTTCCCACACTGTCCCCCCCTTCCCCCTTGCCTGGCTCCCTGCTGTGCCTGTGGCTGTTCCTGCTGTATCTTGGCACATCTTCCTCTGCCCCTTGTGCATCCCTGATTGCACTATGGCACATTTCTGGTTGATCCCTAGCACACCTCTCACTGTTAACTAGCTCTGTGCCAGGGTTGAGCATGCCTTTGGCGCATTCCTGAATATCCCACCCCAGAAGTTTAAGACATAAAATAGATGAACTAAGGAACTTCTTAATAACTAATCAAATAGCAATATGTGGCATCACTGAAACATGGTTTCAAAATGATGAATGAAATACCGAAATACCAGGCTACACAAACATTTTTAAAAATAGGACTGATAGGGCTTGTGAAAGGATTGCCTTATATGTGGATGAAATATATAAAGTCACTGAACTAAAAAACACTATGAATACCACATCTGAACTACTTTGTATTGACATAAAACTGCATAACAAAGCATTAACTGTAGGATTAAGTTATCAACCTCTCAATTTAAATGCTTTCGAAGCCCATCAGTTTCTTACAGATATAGAAAGCATAGACATTGATGGAGATTATGTCCTGATGGGAGACTTCAATTTCCCATCCATTAATTGTGATTTGCTTGAGGGCATGGTACTCGCGAAAATAGGTTTATTGATACTATGATAGCAAATAACTTAGAACAACTGCCAAAATACCTAAAAGCGAAAATAAGATTATTGATCTTGTTTTAACTAATATCCAAACAGGTATATCTGATTCCAATATTTTGCCTCCATTAGGGGATAGTGACCATCAAATAGTTGAATTCAAAACTGAAATTAAAAATCAAAGTACCAAGGGTGTTATAATAGAGAAGGAGTTCCACAAAGCCAATTATAAAGAAATTACAGACTGTTTAGCAACATGGGACTGGGAAACTGAATTAAAATACCAAACTCTTGAGAACATTTGGAAAATTATTAATGATAAAATTCAATTTAGTATACCTAAATGGTTTCCACAATGAAAAAAATATAATCCTAATAAAAGATTACCCTTATGGTGGAACAATAAAATAAAAGAAACTCATTAATAGAAAGAAAAAGCTATACAAAAAATCTACCAAAAACCCTAACAAAAAACAACTCGGGATAATTACAAATCATTGACAGAAAAATAAGAAAACAACGTCAGAAGAACAAAAGCTGCATTTGAACTAAAACTAGCCACACTTACTAGGGATAATAAAAAACAATGTTTTAACTATGTTGGCTCTTTGAAAGACAATCAAAAGGTTGCAGGTCCTCTTGTAACATGAAATGATACTATTACTAATAAGAAAGATATTGCTGGTGTACTCAATAATTACTTTGTGAGCATTTTCCAACCAAAGGAACAAATAATAAATATATTACCGACAAATCAAGATAACTTTATGGACTTTGCTATACAAGAGGTCTCATTAGTCATATGTTCTATTAAACCAAATAGCTCTGCAGACCCTGATGGAATACCATCTAAAGTCTTAAAAGAAGTATCCCCAGTATTTTTAGGACCATTAATTACATTATTTAATATATCCATTCATGAAGGTAAAGTTTTACCATAGAGGAAAGAAGCCAATGTAACACCTATATTTAAAGGTAGCGACAAAAACCAAAGCGGATAATTATAGACCAAATAGCCTGACTTCAGTCATAGAGAAACTATGGAACAGTTACTGCAACACAGAATTACAAATCACATTAAAGAGAAAGGATTAGTGGACATAACACAACACAGGTTTCTGTAAAGATATAGATCCTGCCTTACCAATCTACTTCAATGTTTTGAGCCTGTTAGTTCAGCTATTGATAAGGGAATGTCAGTTGATGTACTTTTTCTGAACTACAGTAAAGCATTTGATATTGTTTCACATAAGATCCTAGTTGAACACCTTATCAAAATTGAAATCCATCCCAACATAATTAACTGGATAATTTCTTGGCTGGACAACAGAAAGCAGAAGGTGGTGATTCATGGATATGAATCAAGTCTGGGTAATGTCACAAGTGATGTACCACAAGGTTTTGTTTTGGGTCCCATTCTCTTTAATATACTTGTATCATCTATGCAGACTAATAGTTCCGTATGGATGTGCAAGTATGAAAATGACTGCAAAATTGGTGCAGTCATTACAGAATTAAGCTCACGTGCATTGTTTCAAGATAATATCAATCAACTAAACAATTGGGCAGAACAAAATCAGATGAAATTTAATGCGGGCAAATGTAAAATCATGCACATTGGTCACAATAATCCTAATTATACATATACGTTGTATAGCCATATATTGGAGTCAACCACTAATGAGAAAGATCTGGGTGTTCATAATAGCAATGATCTATGTTTTAATTTACATACTAAGGCTAAATATTGCCACACAATTTGGGGTTGTATATTCTGTAACATTACAAGCAGGTAAGCAAATGTGATCATTCCTTTATACAAAAGTCTTGTGAAACCACACTTATAATACTGTACTCAATTTAGCTCCCCTCAAACAATAATGGGAGAAAAAATGATAAAACAAATACAGAGAAAAACTACAAAAAGAGTTAAAACAAGGAACAATTTGAGTTATCATGAGAGACTACACAAACTTGGGTTATACTCTATGAAACACAGAAGGACTAGAGGTGACCTGTGTCCAGCATTTAAAGCCATGAATGATCCTTTCTTAAAGGAAACTATTGGAATAACTAGTCAAACTAAAAATAAATACACTAGATCACATAACCAACAGATAACTGGAGGAAAAAATAATACTGTGAAAAGAACAAAATGGTTTACGCAAAGAATAATATCCAGATAGAATGTACTCTCCCAAACTATACTTGAAAGTGACACAACTGATACTTTCAGAAACAGATTTGACAATTTTATGGGTACTACAAAATATAAATACCACCCTTAATAAACAGTGGCAAGCTCTCTAAGGGCTGACACCTGCTGAACTTGTAATTCACACTATGAACCTACGAACCTATGACAGGACACATCACCTTGTTCTATAAATAAGTGGCACGCTCCCTCTCTGGACATATAGCAGCCAGTCAAAGAAATGTGAGGAGGGCTGTGCAATGCACATAGCAGATAACAATAGAGTGAATTGGGGGATGTTTGATGACATGGGGGGCCACTAGACACCAGAGAGTATTAAATGTTGAGAGACAGTACTGAAGATCGATGCCGGGAGGGGACCACTTGACACCAGGGAGGGTTTTTTATTTCTCCAGGCTGGCGAAGAGATAGGCAAAGTTGTCAGGCTTTGCTCCATGAATTAATTAGCAAATTTCATGCAATTTGAGACTTTCACACAATCCACAGAGCGCGGATAAACCATGAAGTGTGAAGTTTCGCTGCAAAGTGTGGCATTTTATGGACAAAATTTTGCACTTCGTGGCAACATTCCACACTTCACAGCAAAAATGTTGTGCTTCAGGTGAAGTCGATGTTTCTCAGTTCTGGAAAAACTTTACAAAGTTCCATAAAGCGTGACTTTTTGCCACTTTGCATAAAATTTGCCAACAGATTTAAACTACACCGCATCTCTACTGGTGATCAGCAGGCAGGGGACCACTAGCACCAGGGATGCTGTACTGTATTTATATTACAGGCTAGCAATCAGAGGGGAGCACTATCACCAGGGATGCTGTACTGTACTTATATTACAGGCTAGCGATCAGAGGGGGAGCACTAGCACCAGGGATGCTGTACTGTATTTATATTACAGGCTAGCAATCAGAGGGGAGCACTATCACCAGGGATGCTGTACTGTACTTATATTACAGGCTAGTGATCAGAGGGGGAGCACTAGCACCAGGGATACTGTACTGTACTTATATTACAGGCTAGCGATCAGAGGTGGAGCACTAGCACCAGGGATGCTGTACTGTACTTATATTACAGGCTAGCGATCAGAGGGGGAGCACTAGCACCAGGGATGCTGTACTGTACTTATATTACAGGCTAGCGATCAGAGGGGGATCACTATCACCAGGGATGCCGTACTGTACTTATATTACAGGCTAGCGATCAGAGGGGGAGCACTATCACCAGGGATGCTGTACTGTACTTATATTACAGGCTAGCGATCAGAGGGGGAGCACTATCACCAGGGATGCTATACTGTACTTATATTACAGGCTAGCGATCAGAGGGGGAGTACTATCACCAGGGATGCTGTACTGTACTTATATTACAGGCTAGCGATCAGAGGGGAGCACTATCACCAGGGATGCTGTACTGAACTTATATTACAGGCTAGCAATCAGAGGGGGAGCACTATCACCAGGGATGTCGTACTGTACTTATATTACAGGCTAGCGATCAGAGGGGGAGCACTATCACCAGGGATGCTGTACTGTACTTATATTACAGGCTAGCGATCAGAGGGGGAGCACTAGCACCAGGGATGCTGTATTTGTATTAAAGACTGGTGACTGGAGGGGGCACCACTAGCACCAGGATTGCTTTGAGGGGAATACTAGCACCAGGGATGTGTTCACATTTTTACAGACTGGTGATTGGGTGGGGGCTACCATGGACCACAGGTGGCATGTATGCTCCCCTAGCAGACAACTGGCTAGGTGGCCACAGTACTTTGGGCAGCCACTAGGGTTGCCCAGAGTAAGTCAGGGTTGTAGTTGGCAGTGTTTGCGCTGCACAACAGGACCATGCTAAACCTTTTTGAACAGCACAAAACTGCTCAATATGTGGCAGCATGGCTATTCATGGCCACACCCATCCCCTTGCCCACCCACATACATTATGTTTTGCATGGGTGCGAACCCATTTTGCCTGCATAAAGGCCCCTTTTGATTATGAGGATCTGGGGCAAACCCCATTTTGCATGGCCAAAGATCTGTCAGTGCTTGTACAAATGTTTGAATATCAGGCCCCTTGTGTTTAGGCAAACCAGCTTCCCCTCTTGTCTGGTCCCCTTCTCTTGCTGTCCACTCCCTTCCTTCCCCTTCTTATCCCCCAATGCCATCCGATATGCATATATTTTCTACCCAGTCTCCCCCCTTATTACCTTCACCAGTCCCTCCTCCCTGCCACTGCCGGCTTCCTGTCAACCCATTTCCACTCCATCCCTTGGTAGCTGTATTTTACAGTAAGTTCGTGGAATAAGAGTGGTATTGCATTCCTCTATTCTTGAAATGTATAACTTATGTATGACATCTGTTGTGTTGGACCAATGTTATATTTCAGTCTAAAGTAATGTGTTTCTTTTTGCACTATTCTAAACCAAGTTTGTGTAATTTACCAGTGACACTTTGTTTTCCTCTTTTAACAGTGCCTTCTGTGCAGTATTTACCATTGAATGTATACACTACGTATCTGATATCCAATATCTCCTATTGTCTGTACACTGAATGTAATTATTTCCCAGTCACCCCTTAAAAGGGGGACATGCTGTCTCAGTGTACCCATCCTGTTATCAAAATTTAAATAAATATATAAAACTTTAAAAAAGGTTAATTAGTGTAACCCCCTTGTTCACAGGGGTTACAAGAATCCCATTTAGAATTAGTGGTAGGCAGGGAAGGCAGCTAGTGATTTGCCAGTAAATGGATTTCACTCTGTCCCTTTCTGTTGTCAGTCTCAGCTGAGAGCTGGAGAGGTGATGTCACCTTAGAACTCTCGAAGCAGCATAAGCCACACAGTTGTTGTTGTGACTTGAGTGAGTGAGTCAGTGTCATCCATGAGCTGCAGAGTGTAGCAGCAGCTCTGAGAGTAAGAACTGCAGTGTTCCAGTTTTCCTCACCCTAGTGGAGTACAGCATTTTCCAACTTTAGTGAAGTGGTGGAACCCATCTCCAGGGAATTCCAGTGTCTTTATCCCACTGTAGAATGAAAGGGACTACTGTGGATTTTGGGGGCAAACCCCTGATCCAAACCAGAACTTTATGAAGCTGCCTTTTGGTCAAGATCTGTGAGTACATTTGTTTCTAAGTTTCCCCAGGAGTACCTGCCTTGCCTGGCAAATCTCTCTCTCTCTCTGATAAAGGGACTTTGTCACCATGGAAGTTTAAAAGTTGTCTAACCACAGTGGAGTCCAGTATGTGACCATCCATGTGAACAGAACTTTTATTTTTGACACCCCTGAGGTGTTTTGCTGATGTTATGTGTGAAATACATTTCTAGAAAGCATCAGCAGTACAGTTTTGATAAATGTGAGGTGTATTTTCCAAAGGGATGGCCGAGCATGAACTTGGAAACAAAAGGTGGGAGACACCCCATCTGGAGTGACCAGTTTTGCACTCCAGGTTCTGAAGGGCACCTGTGTTTTCTGTCAGTGCATGTGGCCAATGCCTGAAGAAACTTCTATCCCAGTAAGTGAGTTTTCTCCAGCCTGAGCCTTGAGTGCTCTGTTGTGGTCAGAGTGTCACATTTATCCTATGTTATATGGGAAGTGTACAAGTGCTGGCCATATGTGCAATTTCCAGAGGAATTTGTGTGTTCACCTGTGGCTAGTTCCATAATTTCTACAATCATCCTGTGCCATATGGGACTTCCAAGTACTGGCCATGTATTCCACATTTTCCACAGTTATCCTATGTTAAATGGGAAGTTTGAAGTTCTGCACCTCAGATGTTCTGTATTTACCATATGTGCAAACCCTTGGGTCCATCTTTACTTTGTGTGTTCCTACTTTGTTATGGATTAAAGCCACATTCTAGAATCCCAACCTGGTATGAACATTTATGTTATTGCTTCTGAGTGGAGTTAATTGGGTACCCCTGTCCAGAAGTGTCAACCTAGCATAGCCCTGAGCAAACATTTTCTCCCTGAGATCTGGGTTTTGGCCGTGGTATTGGTCCCACCAGGTGTGTGCCTTGTAGCCGCATTTGGGTTTGTTTCTGTAATGCCTTCTACATCTGCCTGCATATCACACCTTATTTTTGGTGTGTTCTGTAACCCCTTCCCTCTCTGTTCCTCTAGACTGTGAGAGGTGTGCCTACTCGTTAAATAAGTGGTGGGTGGGAGCGGGGTTACACTAGAAAAATCTGATCTACTCACTTGGGGCTCATACCTTCAATATCTCTTCAAATTATCTAACCCTTGCCTTTATAAGACCTTAAATAGACTCATCATAAATAAGGCTAAAGTGACAACCAGAGTATTTTACAGTTTTTAAATCTGTGTCATGAGTAGTTTGAATAATAGACCTACCAATGCGATCCATCAAATGTTTCTATTGTGACCAGTATACCATTCATGAAATAATTATATTGGCATAGTAGCTCCACTATATTAGCAATGAGTAGGCAGTTTCTAAATGGTACACCCCAATAATTACACATTAATAACCCAATCATGCTTTGACTAATTCACCTGAAATTTGGCAGGTGCTGAGTCAGTGCCAGGCCAGAATCTCGGAATCTTGTAAATTTGGTAACAGTCAGTTCAAGAGTTCAAAAGTTCTACAAGGTTAAAAAGTTAAAAATTCCCACAGTTAAGACATTTTCACATGATAGCAAACTGATGGTTGGGATTTCAAAGTTAGAATTTACAGGTTCATTAGAGTTGGGCCCAATGATGATTCTTTGGTGGTTAGTTTTTTTAATGTTGTAGTTTCAACTTATAAAACAAAATTTGTTTCATTATTGCATATGCACAGTGCAAAACTGAACATTAGGAGGATAAGCAATTTTGTTTTAAACCTACTGTATTCAAAGTATTTTAGTTCATCACTTGACCACAAGCAGTCACATAAGCAGTACAAAAACAACATATTTCTACAGATTAAAATGTCTGGAATGGTTGGGGGATATTATGTTGCAATTTATGTGAGAGACAGTGCAGTGTGTGAGGATGATTCTTCATTTACTGCTGTTGTTTTCTAAAGATTTATTTTTACAGAGTGAGAGGTGAAACATGTTTGTTGTTCCAGCGGGTTTTGTCACTCGTTCTGTAAGAAAATGTTAAAATTCTTTAAAAGAACCGCAGCATGACAACTGAAGAATTATCTGCACATTCTATAGTGTCATCCTTGTAAACATTAAGCTAAACCCCAGCAATGCCAGCACTTTGTAGAACAATGGTGAGTGCCCATTAGTGGGTGTGAAGTTGGAAAAACACTCTATGTGAATTCATTTGTGAATTTGCTGCAATTCATAAAGTTAATCTGCCTTACATAGTGCCAATTCACAGTATAGCAATAACTTCGCGAACTGTGAATTTGATAACTTCACCGCTAAAGTGGGTCCCACAGGCAAAGTTCACTATCTCCAAAGGTCACATGACTCCAATAAGACACAAAATGAAGTTTGGAGCCTGTTGTCATTGGTGTAAATAGTCTAAGTCTCAGGTTTTCTGCTTTGGGGTGTGTAGAGACCTATTCCCCATTTACAGCCCAGCAGAAAATTGGACACATGATTTAACCTGCTTCTCTCCTTTGACTTTACATTGCCTTGCTCTTACATAGTGATATCTCTTCATGACTGGTGCCTGTCAGTTGGCCATTCCGTTGCCCAGTGCGGCTGAGGTAAGTTGTTGGTCATCGGATGTGGCTCAGGGAATGAGAGATTTCAGCCATTAGGACCCCAAAGGAGTGGTTCCACTGCCTAGTGAGACTCACAGAGGGGGGTCCTGGCCATTGGAACCCCCAGGGAGTGATTAAGGCTCCCAATGTAATTCCGTATTGGAATTTGGTAATAGTGTGGCACCGTGGTCATGGAACTTGAACAAACTGATAATGTCAGAAGTAATCTGGGGTGGTGAGAGTATTTAACCCTAGACTTTTTTAATTATCACCATCAACTAGATTGTCATGATGTGTAACATACAGTGGCATCATCACTCAGCATGACCCATCCTTAAATGTCATGAGTCACAGCAAACATCACAGCCCCTCAATAGTCAGTGTACTAAGTCCCCTCTCCATCTATCTCCCCATAGATGGGTTTAGTAGTTATTTAAGCAATATACCACAATATGGTGTGGGCAATGGCAGGATTTACCCATGGGTGGTGTGGTTTGCTTATGAGGCACAGCCAAGTGAGGAAACCACACCAGAAATGGGTAATCTTACCATTACCCACACCATATCATGGCATATTGTTATTATACAATGTAGCAATAAACTTGAGGCAAGTTTTCATTTTTTATTTTGATTTTCGTGGTTCCCAGTTAGCGAGAAAAAAAATATGGTGGCTGGCGGCTTTGAAGTCTGGTATCCTGATTGGCTAGCACCTCTACCATGGGGTGATGGCATGATTTACACGTTGTAAATCATGCCAGCCAGCCAATCAGGAACCATGATTTTCTTGACCATTGTATAATTCATTGTATTCCCTTTCCCTGTATATGCATGCAATCTGATCAAAACTAACAGTAATCTTCCAAATAAACTGCACTGCAAAAAATAAAAGATACGTATGTCCACTAAGAAATAAGCCCATTGAGGGGCCATCCAGATCATAAAGCCACTCTTTGGCTTTATGATCTGGTTAGCTCTTCCAATGGGTTTATTTTCTTGTAATATATAGATAGTGGATTTTATCCTTGGAAACACTGCAAAATATTTTGTAATACTACTTTTCTTTTAATGCCATTGTTGTGATGTCACAATGGTAGTATTACTAGATTGAATGTTCAGGAAAACCTTATGCTTAGTGTGAGTCAGGCTACAGCTGAGTTAGTCCAAAACAAAAATTAGAACTCTAATCAAGTTCACCTATGCAGGCTACAAAAGCAGGAGTTTGCGACCTGTGTTTATTTTTTAATGTTAAAGTTATGTCAATGGACTCCTTGAGGGTTGGCACTTAACACACATCAGTGAAAGCTGTGAGGAAGCTACTGGAATTGGTAGACAATGCAAGAGGGAGTTCACACAGGTAAGAAACAAGCTTGGAGTCAGATCCATATATTACAAACAACCACAAATAGGAAGCTACTGTATGTATGACTCAGCTAAATACCATATCAAGGTTCTGGTGACATAATGGAATCAACTGAGCCTCCCTCTCGAGGTTCTCCTGTTACCAGACTCTCTTGATGATATTAAAGCTGAATAATGCATAGTTCCCTATCCATTATTATGTTTGCTTGCACACATGTGCAAGAAACATAGTGCCATCATCCGAGTTTTTTGGAGGTGTGTCAGCGTCTTCCGATTCAGTCAGTGTGTTTGCAGGCGCGGTCACAGTTCTCCAATCACTGCTGGAGCTGTCTATGACAGCAGTTGAAAATGCAGTGGCATACAGTTAAAAGAGGGAGCTACGCTTCAGTGAGCAGTGATAGGATATCGCCTGCTCATGCGTGCTCCCCCCTTACACACACACACCACGCACACACTGTATAGCCGATGGGGGTGCCCAATCCCCCATTGGCTGTGCTGCACTTCCCCCCAAACAGAGTTCTAGATGCCATGCTGGGTGCCCACCCCAGTGTGGCAACACATCCGTATGGGTGACGGGTGTGCCCAATCCCCCGTTGGCTCCAGACCCCCTTAAACAGCCTTACAGCTGCCACGCTGGGAGCCCACCCCAGCGTGGCACAAGTCTGTATGGCTGACAGGGGTGCCCAATCCCCCATTGGCTCCAGCCCCCCAAACAGCCTTATAGCTGCCACTCTGGGAGCCCACCCCAGTGTGGCACAAGTCCGTATGGCTGACAGGGGTGCCCAGTCCCCCATCGGCTCCAGCCCCTCCCAAACAGCCTTCTAGCTGCCATGCTGGGAGCCCACCCCAGCGTGGCAAATGTCCCTCATCGTCTTCCTGTTAAAAAAAACTGTAAACTAGAAAACGTTCCTCGGCGTTCACCAGCCCACCCATGCTCTACCCACTGCGCACCCTACCTCCCCACACCCCCACCCTACTTACCCAGGCCCGGCACGATGATCTTCGTGGACTGGGAACACGCCTGCACTTTCAAAGCCGACCGTGAACTGAGGAAATGCTGATAAGCTGTATAATGGGATAGATAGGGTTTTTTCAACTTTGCTGCATATCTCAGGCATTTTTTGGAATTTTTGCACCAAATTTTCAACATGGGGTTTTTGGGACCCCTTCTCATGAATGCTCTCACTGTCATGGCGTTAATCGGGCCCAAAGGGTGATATCGCAGTCACTGCACAAAATCACCTTTTGGGACTGACTAATGAAACAACACTGCCACTGTTCATAAGGTGGACTCTCAAAAAGCCTATGTTGAAAATTTTGTGGAAAAATTCCTAAAAATGACTGTTTTACAAGCGTGCATTGCGCAATTCCTACACACGCTCTTAAGTTCACGAATTTTCAATATTTTCACTCCAGATTTTCAACATTGCCATTTTACCACCTTCTTATGAGCAGTACAGTTGCCATTTTCACATCTTGCCCAAAACGTGTTTCCGCCATGGAGCGCATAATGGTGCAGTCGGTGTGCGGTAAATCAATGTATGGGACACATTAAGAAAATCACAGTGACACTGTTCATGAGCAGAGGTCTTAAAATGGCTATGTTGAAAATTTGATGAAAAAAGTCCATAAAATGACTGTGTTACGAGTGAGCATTGCACAGTTTCCACGCACCCTCGTAAGTTCATGAATTTGTAATATTTTCAGTCCAGATTTTCACCAGTGACATTTTTCGACACTTCCTTATGAACAGTACAGCTGTCATTTTTCACAACATGGCCGAAATGAGTTTTCACACTTTTAGCGCAGAGATGCATGGTCACTGTGGGAAATCATTGTTTGGGACAGATAAATAAAATCACAGTGACACTGTTCATGATCGGAGGTCCCAAAATGCCTGTGTTGACAATCTGCTGTAAAAAATCCCCAAACTAATTACATTACGGGTGTGCGTTGCACAGTATCTATGCACGCTTGTGACTTCACCAGGTTTTTTAAATATTTTTACTGCAGACTTGCAGCATTGCTATTTTAACCTCCCCTTGAACAGTACAGCTGTCATTTTTCACATCTTGTTCGGAATGTGTTTTTGCACCTGTGGTGCTAAATGCTGTAGTCGCTGTGCATAAGCAACTTTCTGCTAACAAACTGATATTGCCACTGTTCATGAGGTGGGGGTCACAAAAAAAAAATGTTGAAAATTTGGAGTGAAAATTCCAACAAATGCCTGAGGTGCTAGGGTTTCCAACCATAACGCCCCACCCTGTAGAGAATGACCGGCATCAGGGGTGTGGCTTGGGATCCTTGCCTGTAATGCTCATACCATTCCACACCCTGCAGCCAGTGAGAGGCATTGAGATATGGCTTGGACTCTTCAGCCCCAAAGTTCACCCCATTCTCCTATACCGCACCCATCTCACCGTATTTCCTGATGGAATGGGGTACGCATAACTGCCAAACACCCCAAGGCACACTGTGACACTTGTCAGTGTCTGCAGGGTAGGGTGCGGTGAAATGGCATGGCCGTTATGTCTGACGACCCAAAGGCACACCCCAATGCCTGTCACTCTCTGCAGGGTGATGGTGGTGTTGGCTTCAGTTCAATATTTCACTGCCATTCCTATTGTGCGGCTCTGTAACTTCTACACTACCAATGCCAATGCCAGCAAGCAAACATTCGTCATTGACAAATGCTTGTTCTATTTATAATTACTGGTGACTACCCTTAATACACGGCTTTATGTACTGTTTCAAATGCCTTAATGACTGGGTTGCCCAGTTATTATGGCATTCCCTCACTACTTTTGTTTCAGTTCCCTGTTGAGAGGGAATCTACGATCTTGAGATGAAAACTTACTCATTGCCAGTGCATGGCACCAGTCTTGCAGCGTTCTGAAGAATTCTTTATTCTCCATTTTTAAACCACTCTGTTTCACTCTATTTAAAATAATTTTAAAGAATTATTTCATGAAGACGTGAGTCCAAGTGCTTGGGAGTGAATTAGTTGCACCAGGTGGGAGTGGCAGCAGTTGCAGTGCGAGACTCTCTAGTACCACTGCGTTATTAGATCTGCCGTCATTTTTCCCTTTAAATTAAAATAATTATTTTTATTTCTATTGTTCTTGGTGAACTTAGCCCGAGTCAGAAGGGGAGACTTGTGGCATTTACAGCAAAGTTGTGGCAGTTTCAGCATTCACAGAGGCTGCAGTTTCCATTCATTTATGGACAGAAAAAGGTAAATAACAGTACAAACTAAATGCTTGTATGACATTAGCAGGCACAGTTATTTGCTGTAATCACAGCAAATGTCAGGAACATGATAAAAAAATTGTTTGTTTTTCACCAATGTTTGAAGTGGGAGTGGCACTAATGACAGTTCAGGTTGAGATCAATGTATGGGACACATTAAGAAAATCACAGTGACACTGTTCATGAGCAGAGGTCTTAAAATGGCTATGTTGAAAATTTGGTGAAAAAATTCCTAACAATGACTGTTTTACGAGCATGCGTTGCGCAGTTCCTACGCACGCTCATAAGTTTGCGAATTTTTAATATTTTCACTCCAGATTTTCAACATTACCATTTTATTACATTTCCTTATGAAAAGTACAGCTGCCATTTTTCACATGTCACCCAAATGTGCTTCCGCACATGTAGCGCACAATGGTGCAGTCGGTCTGTGAAAGCAATGTTTGGGACAGATTAAGAAAATCACAGTTACACTATTCATGGGCAGAGGTCTTAAAATGGCTATGTTGAAAATTTGGTGACAAAAGTCCTTAAAATGACTGTGTTATGAGTGAGCATTGCGCAGTTTCTATGCACCCATGTAAGTTCATGACTTTGTAATATTTTCAGTCCAGATTTTCACCAGTGGCATTTTTCCACGCTTCCTTATGAACAGTACAGCTGTTATTTTTCCCAACATGCCGAAATGTGTTTTCACACTTTCAGCGCAGAGATGCGTGGTCGCTGTGGGAAATCATTGTTCAGGACAGATAAATAAAATCACAGTGACACTGTTCATGATCGGAGGTCCCAAAATGCCCGTGTTGACAATCTGCTGTAAACAATCCCCAAACTAATTACATTACGGGTGTGCGTTGCACAGTTTCTATGCACGCTCATGACTTCACCAGTTTTTTTAATATTTTTTACTGCAGATTTGTAGCTTTGCCATTTTTTTTTTTTGGGGGTCCTCCGTCTTCCTTCAGCCTAGTCACGGCCCCCCGGAGCTCCCACCACCTGCCCATTTGCGCCCCTCCGGTCACCCCGGCTTTCCCCGGAGAGTGGGGCCATGGCACTGGTACCCCTAGCTCCAGTGCCGCTGAACCAGTAACTAGTTGGGGAGTGCGTGCAGGGTGAATTGAAGCCTCGGGAGAAGTTTCACCTAGACGGAGGACCTCCTCCTTTTTCCTCCTTAGTTTTCCCTCCTGGAGGTGGGGATGCATGACGCCCAGCTCCGCCCGCCTCCTCCCCCGATGTAAGTGCGGCAGCGTAGATGCCCCAGCCTCCGCCAGGGGTCCCCAATGCTCTGGGTGCTGCCCCGACCCTCCCCGGAGAAGGGAGAGGTCCAGGACGCCGATCCTCTCCCCTAGCCAGCCCTCCGACGACTCGGGTCTGTTCCCGAACCCGGGTCGCCGGCGTCGCAAGCGGAAATCCCACCGCTGCACTGACAGGCCGGCCTAGCATTGCCATTTTTTACACCTCCCCATGAACAGTGCAGCTGTCATTTTTCACATCCTGTTCGGAATGTGTTTTTGCACCTGTGGTGCTAAATGCCGTAGTCGCTGTGCATAAACAGCTTTCGGCTAACAAACTGATATTGCCACTGTTCATGAGGTGGGGGTCACAAAAAAACCATGTTGACAATTTGGAGTGAAAATTCCATCGAATGCCTGAGGTGCTAGGGTTTCCAACCATAACGCCCCACCCTGTAGAGAATGACAGGCATCAGGGGTGTGACTTGGGATTCTTGCCTGTAATGCTCATACCATTCCACACCCTGCAGCCAGTGAGAGGCATCGAGGTATGCCTTGGACTCTTTAGCCCCAAAGTTCACCCCATTCTCCTATACTGCACCCATCTCACCATATTTCCTGATGGAATGGGAATTACATAAGGCCAAAGACCCCAAAGGCACACTGTGACACTTGTCAGTGTCTGCAGGGTAGGGTGTGGTGAAATGGCATGGCCATTATGTCTGACGACCCAAAGGCACACCCCAATGTCTGTCACTCTCTGCAGGGTGGTGGTGGGGTTGGCTTCAGTTCAATATTTCACTGCCATTCCTATTGTGCGGCTCTGTAACTTCTACACTACCAATGCCAATGCCAGCAAGCAAACATTCGTCATTGACAAATGCTTGTTCTATTTATAATTACTGGTGACTACCCTTAATACACGGCTTTATGTACTGTTTCAAATGCCATAATGACTGGGTTGCCCAGTTATTATGGCATTCCCTCACTACTTTTGTTTCAGTTCCCTGTTGAGAGGGAATCTACGATCTTGAGATGAAAACGTACTCATTGCCAGTGCGTGGCACCAGTCTTGCAGTGTTCTGAAGAATTCTCTATTCTCCATTTTTAAACCACTCTGTTTCACTCTATTTAAAATAAATTTAAAGAATTATTTCATGAAGACGTGAGTCCAAGTGCTGTGGGAGTGAAGTAGTTGCACCAGGTGGGAGTGGCAGCAGTTGCAGTGCAAGACTCTCTAGTACCACTGTGTTATTAGATCTGCTGTCAGTTTTCCCTTTAAATTAAAATAATAATTTTTATTTCTATTGTTCTTGGTGGACTTAGCCCGAGTCAGAAGGTGGGGAGGGACTTGTGGCACTTACAGCAAAGTTGTGGCAGTTTCAACATTCAGAGAAGCTGCAGTTTCCATTCATTTATGGACAGAAAACGGTAAATAACAGTACAAACTAAATGCTTGTATGACATTAGCAGGCACAGTTATTTACTGTAATCACAGCAAATGTCAGGAACATGATAAAAAAATTGTTTGTTTTTCACCAATGTTTGAAGTGGGAATGGCACTGATGACAGTTCAGGGTGAGATACTGTAAATGTTGTGGTGCTGTAAACTTCCTGTACCAGTAATTATAAAAAATAAAACACAGACAACAGTGTGTTTATGGATTTCATAATGTATGGGTAGCCCTTATTACCCACTGAAAGTAGGCCGTTTACAACCTTGTAATCCAACTGTTGTGATGTCAGAACCTTATAATCCCCTCTCATATATGTCATAGCAGTAAGTTTACAAAATGGAATGCCAGTGTTATTCAGTATTCTACATACCAAGAATGTGATTGCTAGTCTCAGTACAGTATTCAAACAACATCCTAATCATCACAGTTTACTGTTACTGAGTCTAGAGATCGCCATGCCTGATAGAGATTTTAACTCTGGTGCTATTTCGGCCCGCTGTCATTCTGTCCATGTATCCTAATAAACTGTTTTCTTACACAGTCATATGGCCATAGTGCAGATTCATTAATAAGGTAAGGCTAAACTACTTTTGTTCGGGGAGTAACTTCTAATGTCAAATCCCATACACTACAAATGACAATGCCTGATGTACAGGTGATAACCATGGTGTAATCACCTCTTGTGGTTGCTAGAGCAATGGTAAACCTCTCAAGCTGTGCTGTCAAGGTTTGATGATGTCCTAGCAACCACTCAAAGTGATTACACCATGGTTATCACCTGTACATCAGGCATCATCCTTTATTTTACATACCCTAGGTGTATGATGACCTCATAAACCCCTCAAGCTTCGCTCTCAGGGTTCATGGGTTATCACACACCTCAGATGTGTGAAAAAATCCATAACGCACAGCTGTCTATGCATTGTTCTCTGTGTCTGTCATACTTATATATCATTTATTCTATTTACATCATAGGCAACATATTAAAAACAAATTGTCAATGATGGTAACATATTGTAAAGGGCAATATAATTCCCTAAATGTCATATGATTTCATTTGTTTTATATGTTTCTTGATGCATTACTTTCCTTTGAGAAGTGCAGACTGAGTGTGCCAGGGATAATATAGCAATTGGCTTTGCAGTAAAGCAGGGACTACAGATGGCATTAGTGTTGAGGTCAGCAATGAATAACAACTATTAGTGCCACTTAGGCTGGGCCATAGCAATCTTGGTGGGTTACAGGCTCTGCCACAACAGCACAAAATACAGCAAACTACACTGGGGTTGCAGCAGCAGCACCACCTGACACAAAACAATAAATATCCATTGCTGACCTCTAGGCCTTCATTAGCCCTGTTTGTAGTCTGATTTGGTCTATGCCGATTATTACATTAGGAGCTGAAGTGGTTTGTCTGAATTCCTGAAGCCCAAATCAAAAATGGACAGACTAGATGGGCCTAGCGATCCTTATCTGCCGTCAAAGTCTATGTTTCTATGTAAACAGAACCACATTTGCAAATGGCAACCTTCATTCACCCTTAGTTCAAGCTGATGTAAGACTTTGTGATGCATGTTCCACGGTTTTTAGATGTAACAGCATCCAAGCTTCAGATGGATGTAGACCATACCAGTTCAGACAGAAGTTCAACTTAGATAATATAGATTGGTGGATCTCGGACAGATCATTTGCAATATCCTCCACAGCAGTTTACAGATACACACACATATTGCACAAGGTTGAACACTTCTGTGATGAGGGAAGACTGAAACATTAACTTCCAAAGAAATCCCTGATCCAGCACTGTTCAAACAGAAAAAAAAGATGGTTGTGGAATAGTGTTGTCTGGAGTTTTATAATTCCACATAATTAAACTGGTAATATAATTCTGAAATTTCAAAAGTGGAATGTTATTCCAGGATTAGAAATCCATGGTTTACATAAATCGTGGATTCTGTTGTCCTAATCTGTGGAAAATAATTTCAGTATTCAAGTGGCACATAGAACATTATTTTGCAGTTTACATAGAAATGCTTATTTTGACTGCCATGGAGTTCAAAGAGAAATTCTGAAAAGCCTTTTAGAAATGAAATTGCCATTGTTCATGAGTCCTGCTGGCAGAATTCTGTGTTCCTCACAGCTCTATTGTGTATGCTGTTCTCGTGGGTAGGTGGCAATAGACAACATCAGAGACTACTGGTTAGGCAGACAATAGAAAGAGAAATTCTCACCTCATACAGCTGCATACTCAATGTGCTGATGAAAGTACCATTGATGTCCCTGACTGCAATGCTTACGCCTGTCCTGTAACAGAAAGAGAGAATACATTACTTACAAAGACTGATCCTTAAAATAGTATTAAGTAGACCAGTAGGAATTTCAAGCAAACTTTTTCAGGTGGGTTCCCTCAAAGCTTTAGGTGATCATAGGAATCATAGAGTACCCTGGGTTTTAGAGTAGATACAGAGTCCATATCAGTTTGTATGAACAATAAGCTGATCCTTGGCACTAGTTACTGTAGGGCCCTCTACCCTGTGGAAGGGCAAGCCTAAATTCTTAGGAGTTTTGGTGAGATTACTGTGCAGATAGTATGAACCACAAAGAGTCCATGCCACCACTCCAGGCCCAACAGGCAAACCTCAATCCAGAACTCTCAGAGGCCTTGGTTCCAGCTTGAAGGCTGGGACAGCAGCTGCTTCTCCTGTTCTGGTTTCACTCTCTCCCCCCCCCTTCTCTCTCCCCCTCTCTCCCCCCTTCCCTCTCTCCCCTATCTCTCCCTCTCCCTCCCCCCCCCAGCCTCTCAATTTACTGAAATTGTTGGCTCAAGTGGTACAGAGGGGAAATTACAAAAAAAAAATCCTTAAGGGCCGGACCGGTGGCGCTGAGGGCTGAGGCGTTGAATGCCACACCTCGCTCCACACCGGCGACCCGGGTTCAGGAGCGGACTCGGGTAGTCGGTGGGTCAGCCGGGAGGAGTTTGGCTTGAGCGTCCGACGACAGCTCGCCTACTCCGGGGTGGGATTCGGCCGTAGTCCAGCTCTTGCACGACCCCGAGCAGAGGCTCGAGGAAATTCAAGCCCTTGCAGGGATTGGCTGGTCGGCCTTTGAGCAGTCCGGACGTCGGCGTTCGCGTCATGACGTCAGGGGGTGATCGCAGTCTGCTCGGGGGGGGGAACAGGAAAAAGAGCCTGCCTCGTCCAGGAGCAAGCGAGGACCTGGGACGTGCCCACGATTGCCTGCGCTCACTCGGGCAGTCCACGGGGCCAGCGAAATATGAAGTTACGGGGGTTGTCCCCTACCTCGTCCCCCCCCAGGGGGTAAGCCGTGGCTCCATGGGGGCTTGTGGTCTGTGCGAGTAGGGTTTCAGGCAGCGGGATGTTCGCGGGTCGTCGCCGAAGGGTTGGAGGAGGCAGGCTGAGTAAGGAGGATAAAAGGCGATTTCAAAAAAAAAAAATCCTTAAAGGAAGCCTAATTACAGTAAGTGGCAAAGAGGGCAAGGGGCATTGGTAGGACAGCCAGGGAAGATGCAAGGAGTGGTACAGTGTAGTGGGTGAGAGGACGCGGTGTTCAGGAGAACATGCTGGATCATACGGTGCTGTCCCATCTGCAGGCACCTCTATGGGTTGAGGGAAGAGGTTGCCTGTCTCGGAGGTGAGTTGGGCAGGATACAGGGGACCTTCACCCCACCCAGAGGCTGACATGTCCACAACCTGAACCTCAAACGATGCCCAGGGGGAGGAGGAGTGGTTGGACCACAGTGGGCTCAGGGAGAGTGAGGGAGAGAGGTCTGAAGCACATCCCCCAACCAGTCCAGTTAAGTAACTCCTACGCTGTCTTGAAGGAGCATAAAAGCCCCACAAGGGCACCCACAGCTGAGACTAGACTGTGCTGGTCCTCCATGATGGAGTCCCAGGGAAGAGGGGTAGAGGACCACAGAAGAAGAGGAGGAGGAGGCTACTCCTGGTGGGGAACTCAATTGTCTGGGGAGTGAAGTTCAATTCAAATTCAGTTCAATTTTATTTTTATACTGGAAAGTATGTGAGCAAAAATGCGCATCGGGGCACCTAGCAGGAAGGAGAGGGAGGTCAAGTACCTTCCAGGAAGCATTACATGGAGGGATGGGAAGCAGATCCGTAGATCACAAGAGCAAAAGTAAGGAGGGAGAAACTGCATGTCATTGTCCACCTGGGGACAAATGACCTAGCATGAAAAAGGTAGAGATAGCCAGAATCCAGGATAATTTCAGGACGTTGGGGGGGCCTAAAGCAGAGATAATGCTCCGTCTCCTTCTCAGAGGTACTACCTGTCCACGGTATGGGGGAGGCTAGGTCACTCTGCATCCAGAAATTCAACTCCTGGTTGAAGGAATGGTGTGGAAGGGAAGATTTTGGCTTCATGGAGGACTGGGTTCCCACCTGGAAGGATGTGATCCTGTAAAAGAAGGACAGACTACATCCATCCTGGAAAGGGATCTTAGTCCTAAGTGAGAAGTTGGAATGCTTCTGCAGCAAACATTTAAAACTGGCCAAAGGGAGAGCCAGGATGGTCAGGAGGATTAGTATCCCCCCCATGAGCACATGCTCAACATGAATACCCAAGGAGTAGATAGACAGACAGAGGGCAGAATTCAACATAAGTGCAGAAGACAGGAAGGACCAGGAAAAAAGAACTCCCAGGAAGGGGTAGGCTTAAGGCAGCAAAACAGGGGAAGGAAATCACTTCCTGGAGAGCCATGTCTGCCAATGTCCAGAGCCTTAGTAGCATGGCACAGTCAGACCTGGACATTGTGGCCATCACAGAGACCTGGTATAGTAATAACCATAACTGGGAGATGGCCATACATGGCTACAATCTATTCAGGGGGACGGGACAGGCAGGAGGGGGAAGGAGTTGTGCTGTATGTGAAAGATAACATACAGGCCACAGAATATACAAACATATGAAATTTGCCAGCAGATCAAGGCCTAGTGGTCTATCAAGTCTGCTTGAATGTGCAGCTAGCACCCCTTATTTTGCAACTGCCCTACCTTCCACACTCCCCCTTTCCTGACCCTCCCCTTGTTCTGTCCCAGCCCCTTTTGAAGCAGCCCACTGTTCTACTGGATACCCCTTATACCAGTAAAGCATTCCACCCAGCTACCACCCTCTCCATAAGAAAGTGTCTCCTCATCTCCCTCCTGAACCTTCCTCCCTCCAGTCTCATATCATGGCCCTGGGTGTCCCCCCTCCCTTACTTTGAACAGCCCCTCTGTACCTGTCTTGTTTATTCCTTTCATGTACTTGAAGATTTAAATCATTTTATTTATTTATTGAAATGTTTCACCAGGAGGGCACACTGAACAACAAGTTACTCATCTCACAGTGCAACCTGGGGAGGGGGTTACATGAGCATAAAAAAACAGAGATTATACAATTAATGGATGGAAGGACAGTCACAAACTCTGTAGGAGCTGGTAGGCAAGATAATGCAACTGTAAGGGTGCAATACAGACATTTACAGCTTGTAAAATTGTACAACAATGGGATTCTACACAGCATAGTACAGTATAACAGGTGAAACAATAATGCGACAAAACAATTTTTAGTGCGATGAAGTACCAGGAGCAGACTCAAGGTAGTACACAAGTGCTGTAGGAGGAGAAGGAGTGGAGTAGCTAATAAGCACTGAGGAGGCAAAGAGGGAAGGCAGGAAGGAGGGGAAATGGGAATGGGGGAAGGCAGCCAACACCAGTTAACCCCTCAGGATGATGAAGAAACCCTGCAAGAGGGTAAGAAGTTGGTAGGCTGGAACTAGGAATAAGATAAGGAGGGTTAAAGCAGGAACAGCTGGAGAGAGGAAATTGTGGAGGGCAGTGTTAAGAGAATAGGTGGAAGAGGAGTGTTGTATTTGGGGGGGGTCCAGAAGTTAGAGAAGTGATGGGCGAAACCAGTCTGGCTGATGAGGGTGGAACAGCGTGGGACCACCAGGGTGCATGTATCACTAGATTTGAGGGAATGGGAGGGTGGGGGAAGGGTGAAGAGAAATGTTGAGAGATAGGGAGGGAGAGAGTTCTCCAAGCCAGAATTTGGAGGTTAGTTTGGCACAATGGGAGATGCACCTGTTTGATAGTGAAGGGAAAGCAAGGGAGTGATAGAGTTCACAGTGATGGGTATGAGAGGGAGAGACAAGGGCAAAGTGGCAGAAGGAGTTAAAGAGAGTGTCCAATTTGGTCAGGGAAGATTTGGGAGCAGCACCATAGACTACATCACAGTAGTCAAAGATGGGGAGTATCATCTTCTGGACAGGTTTGTGCCTCATAGTCAGTAGGATGCAACTACGATTCCTGTATAGGGCACCAAGCTTGGGACGCCATTTCTTCAAGATGGCATCGGTATGCACAGAGAAGTTGGGGTGTTGGTCCAGCCAAACCCCAAGATATCTAAATGAGGAAGTGTCCTCAAGGGTTGTTCCATCAAGGGTGTGGAGGAAGGGCAGGACAGTGAGCCTAGAGAGTCTCTGCCTGGTGCCAAAGGTCACAGAGACTGTCTTCTTGGTGTTGAGGAAGAGCTCGTGGGAAGCAAACCAGAGCTGAACTTGGTTGAAGTCATGCTGTAAGCTGGTTTCCACAGCAGCAGGGTTTTTGCCAGAACTGAACAAAATAGTATCATCGGCATACATATGGATGGAGGAGGTACAGCAGGCTGTGGAAAGATCATTAAGGAAGATGGGGAAAAGCAGGGGACCAAGCACTGAGCCCTTGGGGACTCCAGTATTGATGAGAAGCAGAGGGGAGATAGAATCAGAGATTCTTACTGATCGGGTCCTACCAATGCGGTAAGATTTAAACCAATTTGTAGCAGACAAGGCAAGGCCTGCTGCAGAGAGGGAGTCAAGAAGCAGAGTATGGGAGACAGTGTTGAAAGCTTTGGTTAGATTGCAAAGATGGATTAGGTGATCAGGCCGTCGTCCATACCAGTAAGGATGGAATCAGTGAGCCTGAGGAGGGAGGTGGTTGTTGAGTGGTTCTTCCGAAAACAGATTGGAACGGGTTGAAGAAGGAGGAGTCAATGAGGAAGGATGACAGTTGGGAGAGAACCAGGCATTCTTGGAGTATAGCAAGGGTAGGAAGGAGAGAGAGATGGGGCAATAGTTACCAGGAGTGGACAGGTCATCACCCTTGGGAAGAGGAAGGACAATGGCATGCTTTCAGGAGAAGGGGACTTGAGCAGATGTAAAGGAGAGGTTTAAGATAGGATAAGCAATGGCAGGAGCAGAGAGGTGGAGATGTTTAGGATCAACATCATCTATGGAGGAGCCTTTAGAGAGGTTAAGGGAGAGCAGTGTGCTTAGAGCTTAATCAGTGGAGATAGTTGAGAAGGGGAAAGGGGGTGGATGAGGTGGTGAATTTGAGGTAGGAGTCAGTAGGGGAAGGAGGGAGCTTAGCAGAGACATGGCACAGGAGGTGTAGTAGGCATTAAATTAATTGACCACTAAGCAAGGGTCCAATACCAGAAAATTATTTGTTTTAAGAGCTGGAGGGGGGGATGAGAAGGAGGAGAGAATAGGATGTGGACCACCCTCCAAAATTTGGATGGGGAGTTAGTGTTTGTAAGAAATGAGGATTTGAAATATTCAGACTTTGCCAGCATGGTAGCTTTTGTACAAGAGTTGCGTGGCATTCTATACATGGCATAGTCGCTAGGATGCTTTGTAGAACTATGTTTTTTCCATGTCTGATCATGCTCCCTAAAGCAGGCCAGTAATGCCGGGGTGATCCAGGGAAGGTGAATCCCATGGACTCTGGTCTTCTTGAAAAGAGTAAATGCGTTCCAGGAGGAGATTTATCCTTGAAGTAGTCAAGGGTGTCAATGGAAGTAGTAGAGGAAAGAGGGGCCCAGTCTATAGAGACAATTTCAGACTTAAGTGGGGCAAGATCTAAGGATTTAAAGAAGCGAAGCTGAATGATTTTGGGAGGAGGTTTGCAGTGATGGGCCTTACAAACTACGAAAATGGGGTTGTGGTCACTAAGGGCATCTGGGAGGATGCCTGACTTGATGACATGGTGCAGATGAGTAGTGAGTGCCTAGTCAAGCAGGGTATGTTTTTCCATTTTATGATTTGACCGTGTGGGCTCAAGTATAAATTGAGTGAGGTTTAGTGCAGTGATGATCATTCCGTAGCTTGTTCAACTTGGGGTACCAATTTAGATACAGGTCACCCAGTATGAACAACTCCCAGATTGCAAGACAGAGGTAATGGAGGATACGAGTTCTGCTGTGACCGAAGGGTGGATGCTTGGGCAGCAGTAGATACCAGCTACAAAAATAGGGACTGTGAAAGGAAGGGTAATGTGGGTGACAAGGGCTTCGTACATAGCTGGGATTGAAGAAGATAGGGTTGTTGTAAATTGCAGTGAGGATAGAATATGCATGGCCACTTCCCCCCTCCTTGACCTGTCCGATTTTGTCTGGAGAGGGAATACCTAGGGATAGCAATAGCATTATCTGGGATGCTTTTTTTGAGCCAAGTCTCTGTTATAATTAAGATGTCTGGAGTGTGTGATACCACAAGAGTTTGTATAGGGGCTACAGATGTTCAAGTGAAGAAGTTTCAACCCATTGTGGATAATCATAGAGGCTGTGGAGTTAGGAGCAATGGAGTTGAGGGAAACAGCCAAGGGGGTGAGGAAGGAGGGCCAAGGTTGGAATGGATGTTCCCTGATGAGAGAAGGAGAAGAGCAAGGATGAAGTAGTGTAGTTTAGGACTTTTATATTGAAAGTTGGAAATTCGGGAGGATGAGAAAGAGGGAGGAGTAGGAGAGAAGGAGATAAGGAGATGAAGATAGGCAAAGTGATTAAGAAGAGAAAAAAGAGAAACAGAAGGGAAGAGGGGAAAAGAGGATAATTTTTCAAAAGGGGCAGTGGGGGTGATTGCTAGGATGAAGGAGGCATCCAGGAAGGGAGGGGAGAAAGAAATCACAGTGGGTGTAGTGGGGAAAGGGGAGATGGAGGTCAGAACCAGGAAGTGGGAAGAAAGAAGAAGAAAGCTAGCATTTTTGAGGAGGGAGGTAGGGGTTTCATTCAGTATGTAAATATTTTTCTGAGATGCAGAGAAGTTAGCAATGAGGGTAGTGGGGAGGGAAAGAGTTTTGAAGAGTTCCCTTTTAAGGGCAGGACTGTACACTATGAGCAAAGTGGGAGTGGTGCTAGAGGGTGGAGACAAATCATATTTAATAGAAGTCGGACCAGGGTGGGTGGGCAGGACAAATTACACAGTAGTTGGCAAGCAGTACAAGGCAAAAATGTAAACATTTCTGTTTAAAATCAACACTGAAAACAGGGAAGAAAGGCAAGCCAGAGAGAGCAAGGACGGAAGCTAGCCAATAAGGAGCCAAATCCAGGCTGAAGCTGCTGACCATGTTTCAGGCAAAGGAGAGCGGGCTTCTGAGGTGGTCTAAGGCTGCTACCTTCGTCTGGGCAAGTGGATAGAAGGAGGTTTGTGGCCAGCTTGGTTAAGGGCCGGTCCACTTGCAACAGAGTGCCCTTTTGAGGGTGAAGCTCCAGTGTCTGGGTGGGCAGGCAGAAGGAGGTTCGCAGCGGGCTCATTTCAGGGCCTGTCCGCTTGTGAAAGAGCACCGGTTCAAGGGTGAAGCTCCTGGTCCTCGTGTCCCCCCGTCCATCCGCTTCTCCAGTGAGTACATGTTCAGCTCCCTCAGCCTCCTCTCATATGGTTTGTCCCCCAGCCCCTGGATCATCCTTGTTGCTCTGCACTGCAACCCCTCCAGTAATGTAATGTTCCTCTTCAGATACGGGTGCCAGTACTGCATGCAGTACTCCAGGTGCGGTTTAACCAATGATCTATACAGTGGCAGAATCACCTCCCCAACCTCCTTGAGGATATACCCCTTGCAATGCAACCCAGCATTTTGTTGGCCTGTGCAGCTGCCTTCCTACATTGTGCAGAGTTGCTCATTGATCCTGTAATGAACACCCCTAGATCCTCCTCCTCCTCCTCCTCCTCCTCCTCTGTCTTGGCTAGCTGCACTCCCCAGCTGGTAACTCGTCTTTGGGTTTTTTGCCCCAGAATGCAGCACCTTGCACTTTTTGGCATTGAACCCCAGTTGCCAGGTGTCTGACCAGGTTTCCAGCTTTTCCAGATCACCCTGCAACCCCTGCCATCCCCCTAGGTCATCCACCACCGCTCCCATGTTGGTGTCATCAGCAAACAGATTGATCTTGCTCTTGATGATCAATGATGTGTCTGCAATGAATATACCAAACAACACTGGTTCCAACATCGAGCCCTGCGGAACATCACTCATCACTGCCCTTAGGGATGAGAACTACCCACCCACCACCATCCTCTGTTACCTTCCCTGAAGCCAGTTCCCTATCCATCTCACCAGCTTTGCACCTGCCCCTGTGCCTTCTAACTTACTTCCCAGCTTCCCATGTGGCACCAAGTAGAATGCCTTACTGAAGTCCAGGTACAGGACATCCACTGCATAGCTCCCATCCAATTGCCTAGTTACACAGTCATAGAACTCCACCAGGTTAGTTTGGTAGGATCTGCTTCTTACCAAGCCATGCTGTCTGCTGTCTGTAGCCCTTTGGCCTCCAGGAGGGCCACAAGCCTCTCTTTCAGGATAGTCTCCATCAGCTTACCCACAATGGATGTGAGGCTCTGAATGTCTGTAGTTCCCCGGGTCATCCTTGGGGCCGCTTTTGTGGAGGGGCACCACATGAGCCATCCTCCAATCCTCAGGTACACACCCTGAGTGTAGTGTAGCACTGAATATGTCAGCCAAAGGTCCCACCAGGACCTCTGCCAGCTCCTTCAGTACCTTGGGGTGGATGCCATCTGAGCCTGATGCCTTGTCCACCCTCAGTGCCCTCAAACCCTCCAGAACCCTGCCCTCCATTATTTCTGTCTGTCACCCCCTTCCACTCCATTTCTGCCCTCCCTCTTCCCTTGGGTATAATTCCCCTCCTTCTCCTTAGTAAATACCGAGCAGAAGTAACCATTTAGCATTTTTGTCTTATCACCCCCTGCTTCCACCCCCCCTTCTAATCCTTACTATACGGTCCTTGCAGCTCTTTTTCTCCATGATGTACCTGAAGAAGTCCTTCTCCCCCTGCTTAATACCCTGCACCAGCCTGAGCTCCTCCAACGCCTTGGCTGCCCTTACTGCCCTTGTCACCTCCTTCGATTCCTCCAGGTACTCATCCCTGTCCCCCCCCTCCCTGTTTTTTTGTACCTCCTAGAGGCAGGTCTTTTCTTCCTTACCTTTTCCATTACCTCATTGCTCACCCAGCTAGGTTTCTTTGCCCTAGCCTTCTTGCTCTGGCCTTGCTGCAGGTTCTGGTTGCCTCCATTATCCCCAGCTTTATGAGCTCCCACCTCTGGTTAGTGCCTATACTAGGTGGAATTCAAGGGGAACAAGGAGAGGGAGAAATACTGTGGGTTATGCTTGAAAGAAGAACAGGGTTAGCCATCTGCACAGGAGTAATTTACAGACCACCAGCCGAGGGAGAGAACATGGATAGGGAGAAGATGCTGGCTATCCAAAGGATGGCACACAAGGGGGAGGTAGTGCTGCTTGGTGACTTCAGTATTCCAAATGTAAACTGGAGCCTCCTAGCAGCAGCATCAACCAAGAGCAGGATTATCCTGGGCTTCCTACAGGGAGCCTTCCTTAAACAACTGGTCATGGAACCCACATGGCATACAGCAATACTGGACCTGGAACATAGCCCCACTCCCTGACAAAGCATGAGAGCCACACAAACCACTGGAGTTAAGTTTTTTTGTGTTTCATGGCTGTTTGCCTACTGTGTTAATGCTCTGCTTTCTATACCTTTAGAAGAATTAAATGTTTCTAGCAGTGATTCCCTAGTTTGTTGTCTCTTTGGAAGTGCTCCATTCTGTGGTTTGGCCTCCTAATATAACCCCTGGATTTACCACCTCTGCACTTCATGGCATAACCCCATGCACTGCTGGAGGACCCCAGATCCAACATCTTTATATGTTCAGTCCTGTCAGTACCCTTGATTATGCAGAACACTGAGGCTATGTCCCATCTCAGCCTTCTATTCTACAGGGCAGACATGCTAAGAGCCTCTATCCTCTTCACACAGCATTTACTCCCTGTGAACCAGACCATTTTAATGCCCTTGAACTGAAGCCTCGTAACAGCTTCATTGTTCTGTTTTTCTGTACTGCACTGACCAATATTGCATGTAATATTCCAGGTGGGGTCTGATCAGGGCCTTGTACCGTGGACAGACTGTGCAACCCAGCCTGTCTACGGGTTCAAAATGCATTTTCGCAAATTGAGTGCGATGAGCTTGCTCAATTCTTTGCGGCCAAGTTGGCTGACACCAGGGCAGTACTCCAACCAGCACACTCTATAGGCTTTGCCCTGGACCAGGTTTTGGGCACTGCCCTCAGTTTTCCTGGAGTACCTTCAGCCAGCCGGAGCTTGTGGATATCATGCGGCCTGTCCAGGGTATGCACCCTACGTGCTGTAGTTTGGATCTAGGACCAACTTCCCTGACTTTGGGTTTTGACGACATTCTTGGCCCGATCCTTGCATGGATAGTCTGGTGCTCCTTGGAAACAGGTGAGTTTCCAAGCTCTCTGAAGGAGGCAGTGGTGACACCCCTCCTGAAGAAAGCTTCTTTGGACCCAGACTGCCATGCGAACTACAGACCAATCTCGAATCTCCCCTTTACGGGGAAATTGATCGAGAAGGTAGTGGCCATACAACTGGAGAACCATTTGACCTTCCACGATATCTATGAGTCTCTCCAGTCTTTTTTCGAAAGAGGCATAGCACTGGTTCAGGTGCTCAATGATCTCCTAATGCCTCGAGATTGGAGGAACTGGTTCATCTTGGTTCTTTCCGATCTCTCGTCATCATCTGACACTGTGGACCATGGAGGTTCTTCTCAATCACCTGAGGTTCATCTGTGGCCTGTCGGGTATGGTCCTCAGATGGTTTTCATCTTTCCTCACTGGAAGAACTCAGAGGGTGGTGTAGGGGATTTATTCCTCTGACCCAGTTCCGCTATCGTGTTGAGTACCTCAAGGATCGGTGTTGTCCCCCATGTTGTTTGCAATGTACATGCTGCCCCTCGGAGACATTGTAAGACAGTATGGGCTGAGGTTTCACTGCTAAGCTGATGATACCCAGCTCTACCTTTCTTTTGCACCTGACCAGGATAGAGCCTTCTCAGTATTCAATAACTGCCTCATGGAAATCCAGGAGTGGATGAGTTCGAGCTGGTTGAGGTTGAAGTCAGAAAGGACTGAGGTGCTGGTGGTGGACCTGGGTCGCCGGATAGGGGGGTTGGGGGTGAGGTCATCCTCTGGACTTTTCTTGAGATTACCACTCCCAATCTCTTTAACGTGCGAAACCTGGGGTAATTTTTGACGAGGATTAACACTGCGTCGCAGGTGTCGGCCATCGTCAAATCCTCTTTCTTCCATCTGAGGAATATCTCCAGAGTTAAGCATCATGTTCCATCCGGTGACCTTCCCACACTGGTCCATGCCTTTGTGTCCTCACACTTGGACTACTGCAATGCCCTATACCTAGGACTTCCAGGGGTAGATATTCACCGCTTGCAGCTGGTGCAGAAAGCGGCGGCCCAACTACTGACTGGAACCCCTCAGTCCTCTCATATTTTGTCGGTTTTGTGCGAACTGCACTGGCTGCCGGTACAGTGGCGAATCACCCTCAAAGTCAAACTTTTGACTTACAAAGCCCTACACGGACGAGGTCTGGGCTATCTGAAAGAGCTCCTGGTCCCTTACTGCCCAGGGCAATCACTCCGCTCGACTGACGAGGGGTTGCTCGAGATTCCAAGGGTTTGTTTAAAATCTTATAGGGCCCGTGCATTCATGCACGCTGCCCTTACCCTTTGGAATTCTCTACCCCATCAGTTACGTGAGCGCACGACTGTGAAGAGATTTAAATTGGCCCTAAAAATGTTTTTATGGATTCAGGCTTTTGGCAAATAACTGGAATACTATCTTATTGCCTGTTCTGTATTTTATATTATTTATAATAGTTATAACGTGCAGTGCCTTGGCATTTGAAAGGTGCCATATAAATTAAAATGAATTGAAATGAATTTAATTGTAAAATGATAGGATTACTTCTGCTCTGCTAATCACTCCCCACCCCCACCCTTGGCAAACCCTAGCATTCTGTTGGCCTGTTGACAGCAGCCACACACTGCTTGTCTTGCATCAGTCCCTTATCTATTATGACCCTCAGGTACTTTTTCCAGTACTCTGTAGCATAAGGAAACACACAGTGGAGGTCAATCTGATCTGTGTTCTTCCTTGTGAAGAGTAGTACCTTGCATTTTGATTCTTTGAATGTGTGGCTCCACAATTCTGACCTATCACCTAGCTTGTTTTTCATTCTCCTGAATTTCATCCCCATTCCCTGGGGAGTCCTCCACTCTGGCCATCTCAGTATCATCAGTGAACATAACCAGATGCCTGGAAAGCCCAGCTTCCTGATCATTAATGAAGATGTTAAACAGCAGTGGCCCCCACTGTGATCACTGCAGGATGACACCTAGTGCCCCTCTCCAATCAGAGTAATGCCTATTCACCACTGATTACTTCCTGTCCCCAGACTAGTTGTCAATCCACTTTGAGGATGTTTCATGTACTGAACAGATAAAGGGGGCTAATTAAAAGAAAGAATACACTTACAGTCAAGGTATGCAAAATATTAATTGCCAGAAAAGTGCTGAAGTGCTGAAATGCCAAAATGCTCTGGACATCCCAATTAGCCCCCTACCCCCTCCAGGTGTCCCACAGTGAATACAGCAATTAAATATCCATTTAGCTTCTCAGCCACTGCTTATGGTTCTCTTCCAGTTGCCATCTCCCACTGTTTTCAGAGACCCAGTCTCCATCACTGCCTTTCTGCTTCTTTTAGATTTTAAGAAGGCATTGTGTCTGCAGCTACTGCTGATAGCCTGGCTTCTAGCACCTCCTTGGCTTTCCTAATTCTCATTCTGCAGTTCCTCAGGGCTGCTCTGTGCTCCTCTATGGCCTGGAGGTGATTTTCTCTTTCCAGCAGCAATCAACATTCTTTTTGTTAAGGGCCAGCTGCCTCAGTTCCCTGTTAAGTGAGGTAAGGCACTTCTCAGCAATTTTTACCTTGTTGCTTACAGGGATGCAGATCTTTCCTGTTACTTCAAGCCCCTTCTTCAATGACCTCCACATGTGTTCTGCCTCATCCCCCAGGCTCATGCAGATGCTTGAGACCATTGAAGATATCAGCTCATCTATGCTGTTACCAGAGAGAAGGCTACCCAGCTGTGGACACTTTCTCCCACTGGTGCTTGGATATTACTTGGTATTACTTGGTATGAAAGAATTGAAGAAGGCCAGAGCCCATAGATACTGTTCCCCACACTATGTGGGACATTATTTATCTATTATCCCTCAACCAAACATCAATTTTTTTTAGATATTCATATTGGAGATGATCCCATCCCCCACTGCTAAGAACATGGTCCAGGATGGCCTCATATCTAGTGCCCTGCTGAACATGCTGCTCTAGAAAACTGTCCTTGAAGGTGGATAGAAACTTGGTCTCAGACCTATTAGTCTTCTCAAATCAACCGTCTATGCTTGGGAGATTGTAGTCTCCCCACCTCCTAGGACCTCCAAGTTATCCAGTTCACTGAGCTCTTGAAATGAGTAGAGGCAGGACCCCACCGAAAATTAGATGCTACGTATCTGGGCTATCCAGGGTAAATAAATTACCAAATAACAAAATGAGGACTTCTGAGAAACACAGAGAAAACAATATGCTAGTACCAGCATGCATTCAGAACCATCATATGACACAGACAAATAAGCGTGCAGACACATACAGTAGATGACAGATGCACACACAAACACAAATGCAGACACACACAAACAACACACACATATCCCAACACAAATCCAAAAACAGACGCACACTCACAGATAGAAATGCATACAGTATATAGCAATAGACGCAAACATGAATACAAGCACACACACATAAACATAGTTTTGAAGCTGTGTACCATACTGTACATGACCCTAGGAGACAGTGATAATCCTTGGTGAGTTGTAACTAATTTTGTCAGGTCCTAAAGTGTATCAGGAAGGATTTAGGGCCTGACCCACAGTTGGACCAGCATATTCGAGATTCACATTGCCATCCCATGCAGTGTTACCACCCGATGCGGCACCCACATTTCCTGGCCTCCGTTCTCTGTGAGTGCAAAGCATCGCAGGAGGCAGTCCTTGAAAAAAAAGGAGTCAGCCATAAAACTGCAGTGATTTCAGTACAGTGCATTCGTGATACTCACACATGAGCAGTTCACCCCAGAGTCAGCAGTGCTGACATAACTACGTGTAACAACCCAGTCCCCTCGAGTTACTAGAATCCCATTAGTTCTAGTCTTATGCAGATAGTAAATGGCAGTCGGTGGGGAGGTCATTAGGGGCTTTCTACATAATGACATCACTGTTTACTCAGCTAGCCTGAGAGAAGGATGATTATGTCATTTAGAACTCTCGCAGCAACATAACCATTTCAGAGTTGGCTGCTCTCTGGGAGCTTAAAATGTTCATCAGTAAGTGCAGTGAGGCAGTATAGCACAGTGGTTTAAGGCTCTAAGCTGCAAATCTGGAGACCTGGGTTTGAATCCCATAGCCCCCACTTGCATATACTGTGTGACCTGGGCAAGTCAATTAACTTCCCTGTGCTCCCAGGTTGCACCTGTAAAAAAGCTTTCAGCTTAGTGTGTCTCACCTTGTTAGACAATTGGGAAAAAATAAATCCCCCCCCCCATAAATGGGAGTTCCTGAAAAGTCTTCCTTGAGCTTGCCTAAATGCTCACTGTCAGGCTGGTGTCCTGCGTTTTAGTAGTTTAAATGTATTGCCGGAGAGTGCCTGTACAGCCTCTGTGTACTGTCTCTTTAAGGGCTGCCTGGATTGCAGTCATAATTAATCTGGGAGGGGGCTGAGTGTTTTTTATGTTCGAGTCCCACCCAGGCTGCCAAATAATCGCTCTGTTCTGCTATCGCTATTAATGCAGAGATAGCACTGTTAGAAGATGTACTTGTTTGCTGATCATTTATTAGAACAGTAATAATATTGCAGTTTGCTCTAACCTGCCTTCTTTGCAGCATGGATATTTCTGTTTATCTCCACTATCTTGGTCCTGGACTGCTGAAATGGGCCAATCAATACCTTTGGGGACTCTAAAAAGGAGACTGTCCCCAGGGGCTTTGTGGGAGCAAAATTCTATAGGAATTATAGTTTGGGGCTTTTGGCACCTAAATGAACCTGGAGGGGGAGCCCTTGTTGTGAGTGACAAAGGAATCAGAGAACCGAACCTTTTGGATCCTGGGGAAAATCCCAGATTGCTTGCAGTTTCAATTCGGATCTGAGTTGAGAAGTGAAGAAGTAACAGCTTGAGAGATAGTCGGGAAGCAATTCCTGTGTGGATTCGTGTGGGAGAACTGTGAAGGGCTGAGTTTTGGCTTGCCTGTCTGCCTGCTGTCCCTGAGAGGGAAAATAGGTTGATTCAGACTGAATCCGAGTTGTGAGAATGATTAAAGCCACTGGACTGTGACAAGGCTTTAACCAGAAGAAGACCGAAGATTTGCTGAAAGTGATCAGCCTGTCAGGATTTCCAGCCACCTCTGAACTCCCAGTTTGTGCAGAGACTCTGTAATTGCAACCGGATGGGTAGGAAACTGGCTTCAGGGAAGGCAACAGAGGGTGGTGGTGGGTGGGGAGCTCTCACACCCAAGGGCAGTGATGAGCGGTGTTCCACAGGGCTCGGTGCTGGGACCGGTATTCTTTGGGATATTCATTGCAGACATATCATGGGACATCAAGAGCAAGATCAGTCTGTTTGCTGATGATACCAAGGTAGGCGTGGTGGTGGATGACCTAGGCGGATGGCAGGGGTTGCAGAATGATCTGGCAAAGCTTGAAA
The DNA here is from genome assembly GCA_016271365.2 of Neoceratodus forsteri. NCBI lineage: Eukaryota > Metazoa > Chordata > Ceratodontiformes > Ceratodontidae > Neoceratodus > Neoceratodus forsteri. Next base: position 64,710,015 of record CM028133.1, on the reverse strand, counting down.
CCTGGTCAGACACCTGGCAACTGGGCTTTAATGCCAAAAAGTGCAAGGTGCTGCATTTTGGGATGAAGAACCCAAGGAGGAATTTCCAGCTGGGAGGAGTGCAGCTAGCCCAGACAGAGGAGGAGAAGGATCTGGGTGTGCTCATTATAGGGTCAATGAACAACTCAGCACAATGTAGGAAGGCAGCTGCAAAGGCCAACAAAATGCTGGGTTGTATTGCAAGGGGTATATCCTCGAGGAGGGAGGAGGTGATTCTGCCACTGTATAGGTCATTAGTTAGACCACACCTGGAGTACTGTGTGCAGTACTGGCACCCGTATCTGAAGAGGGACATTAAGTTACTGGAAGGGGTGCAGCGCAGGGCGACAAAGATGATCAAGGGGCTGGGGGACTTATCATACGAGAGGAGGTTGAAGGAGTTGAACATGTACTCACTGGAGGAGAGGAGGGACAGGGGTGACATGATTGAAACCTTTAAATACATGAAAGGAAAACAAGATGGGTACAGAGGGGCTGTTCAAAGTAAGGGAGGGGAGGGACACTAGGGGCCATGATATGAGACTGGAGGGAGGAAGGTTCAGGAGGGAGATGAGGAGACACTTTGTTACAAAGAGGGTGATGGCTGGGTGGAATGCGTTACCTGCAGAAGTGGTATCCAGTAGAACACTGGACTGCTTCAAAAGGGGATAGGACAAGACGAGGTGGAGGGTTAATGAAGGGGAAGGGTGGAAGGGAAGGGCAGCTGCAGAATAAGGGGTGTTAGCTGCACATTTGAGCAGACATAATAGACCTCTAGGCCTTTATCTGCTGGCAAATTTCGTATGTTCGTATGTTTGGATAGCAATCTGCCTGGTACAGTAGAATTTCTTACATGTAAATGTGCTGTGTGCTGTTAGTGGGTCGTGATTTGGTTCCCCACTGTGTGCTGAACTGTGTTCTACTTGCTGGAGGCTGCATCCAATTCCCATGGACTGAATCTGTATTCATCTCCATTGGGCCTGGGCTATGCCACATTGGCCCAGCCAGACTACCCACTGCACAGAGAAAGCCATTGATGAGAGACCTGCCTGGGGATCAGCCCCCTGCTCACACTTTGAACAGGAACGATGCCTCGGTGATTCGTGTGGGCTCTGCTGCTCTTGGCAATCCAGTTCAACCACCTGCTGTCTCGATTTCATCCTGCCTGTGTCCTGTATTGGGTATCATGAGTAAACATCAGGGTAGCTCCCTGCAACAACAGCTAAATCTAAAGTGTTGTCATCTGATTGCTTTGTTGTCTTTTCTGTTATGAACTGAGCCCTCCAGCTCCAGATTACAAATTGTGTGTGTTGTGCATGTTGTGCATGTTGCTTTCTTCTATCACAGGGCCCCAGCTAGCTGCGATGCCAGCCTACCCTGGACAACGTTCCTGGCTAGCCCACCATCTTCCTACCTGGGTACCCCAGTGTGTGTGACTGTGTAGGGACTCTGAAGTGCATGCATAACTGTCTGATTGATATAGCCTTTAAGCAAATCAACCTGACTATGCCCCTCCCTTGTCAAGTCCCCTGAATAAATCAGATCTAACTCTTCTTGCATTTAACCTGACTGTGATTCTAGTTTGTGCCAAAAGTACTCTACTGTTGCCATTTGCTGTGCATAACCTTGTTTTACAGGGGGTCTCCAGGGTTGAGGCAGAGGAACCAGCCCTGGTGGTAAGTGCAAACAGTGTGGGTACTTGCCTGGTGAATAAGGGTCATTGTGAAAGTGATTATTGTGTATTGATCAGGCCACTAGAAGGGAAAGAGGGGGATTACAGTGTCCTGGAGGGCTGTGCCCAGGTTAACTTGACCACTAACAACCCTGACCTCCGGGTGGAGGCACTCATTTTAGTACCCAGGCCCCTTAACCTACATTAGCCAAGCAGGCAGGGGTAGTAGCCCTTGGGACTGTGCCACCTAGCGGTTACACAAGTGTGGCAGTCAGAGTGGCAGAAGGGCTGCCATTGGGACTCTGTCAAAAAGAGGCCTGCTATTTCTCACCCTAGTTTGGTAAAATCTTCAATTTGCCTGCAGAACTCTTTAGTTTCACTCCAGGGGGAGTGAGAGGGAATGCAGTTCTTGTGGATCCAATGGCAATTCCCTGATGTTCACAGCTGTCTTAAGAAAGAACAATGAGTAGAATCTGACAGCTACCAGAGAAAGAAAGGTGCATTTTGTTCTTTCCATGACTGGGAGTAAGGGACAACTAATCTGTGAGTACAGAATTTGAGACTATTCTCTGAGGGAGTTCTCTGCAGTGTGTTTGCCCTAAATAAGGCTAGATCACACTGGTCAGGAACTCTTTCCGCACAACTGTGCAGAATTTAAAGTTAAAGTTGGGAGTCTTTAGCAATCCATTGGGGACTGGAGACTCATTTGATGTAACCTTGAAGGAATGGCAGCAGCTGTTTGGGGCAAAGGGTGAGAGGAATGCCATCTGGAGTTTCAGGCAGGGTTAAGTGGTTCATGGATGGGCAGCAGTGTTCCCTGGGCAAAGACCATGCACCAGGAAGATTTTAAAGTGTGTGGCACATCCCACAGATACTGTATACACTTTGGAACTGGAAATGTATGGAAAATGTTTAAAGTGTGTGGCATATCCCACAGATATACACTTTGGAAGAGAGGTAGAGATGTTTTTTGTGGAAAACAGTACTTACTCCCTACTTCAAGTCATAATGCTCTGTTGTGACATCTCATTCTGTTGCCATGAGAGTAACTGTGATGTCACAAGCAGTGAATTATGACCTCAGGTAGGGAGACAGCAACAGAAATAGATGAAATCTTCAGGAACAAAAAACATGTTTTCTTGTAAATTACCTCAGCAATAAATAATGGGGAGGAGGAATAAAGAACTAATGTGAAATACAAGCTGAACTTTATCTAAATATTATGTTATATATTACAAGAACAGTGGGGGACTTCAAGAATGCATGGGACAGGCATAAGGCAGTCCTAGTGGGGGGTAGGAGGAAGTAAGCTGTTGGTTAACTAAGATTTGCAGCTTTTCTGTTAGGTAGGAAAATGGGCAGACTAGGTGGGCCAAGCGGTCCTTATCTGCCGTCAAATTCTATGTTTCTATGTTTTGTTGAAGTTCTCCTGAAGGTGTCAGCTGCTCTTTAAGCTTATTTTTCCTTGTGTTTTTGATCATTGTCATTTACTAATACTAGCACAGACATATACAGATGGTTTTAAAATGAAGCTTCAGTTGGTTTATAGCTTTTCTCAGGGAGTGAACTTTAAAGTCGGTGAAATTTGACCTTGGGATAGCTTTCATTTGATGGAACTTATACTGTCTTGTTTAGAATTTTACTTAGCTAGCGAAGTAATTGCAAAGCTTAGGCTGTTTAGAAGTGCAATAGGAGTTATATCAAACAAATGTAAACATATCTAAAAGTACGCAAGTTACAGATAATAAACCTGTATGAAAGTTGTTCAGGACAAAAAGACCTGTCAAATGAGCCTATTCATTAAGCTGCACTAATTATATTTTTTAAACTATTTTATTTTATTTATTTATAAAAGATTCACCAGGAAGGCAGCATGAACTGCAAACAGTTCTTTTCCAGAAGCCTCCTGGGGGTTGGGGGTTATAATAGGAGTAGGAGCAACCAACAGAAGGAAGCCGTGTACAGAGAACATATACAGTCATCAGACAATCGAGGTATGATAACAAGTGCATAAATTAGCATTTACAGGACATAAACAAGTACTGTATAACTGCTTAATTTCACTGTTAATTAATGTTAGCTATATCCGTGGGACAGTAGCAAAGCACGGAAATATAAAGAAAACTAAAAAATATTTTCAGCGAAAAAATACAACCCATAATTCAGAAGTATTATAAAATCAGATCACCACATTTAACATTTTTACTGCATTTTCCTGTGTTTGAGTAAATACCTTTATTTGTTCTTATTCCTTTCTCCTCATCCTTTCTCTACATCCTTGTCCTCCTTGTCCTGCCGTATTAGATCTATCCCACAAATGTCCCCATCTGCATGGTTTTAGTCAGCGGCTCCATTGCATTGCATTGCCTCACTTTAACCCCATTCCATACTGTTCCTTACTGTAACTCTGTATTACCCCCCCATGTTACCCTTGTACTGTATCAGTCTTGTATTACTATGCCCCCTCCCCGTGCATACAGCACCGACCTCATGGTTCTCTTTGGTGGCTCTGTTGCATTGCTTTAATCCCGTCCCTACCTGCAGCTCCAATTCATTTCCTTAACCCCATTCCTTTGTTACTTAACGTGACACTGTAACTCTGTATTACCCCTCATGTTACCCTCTTATTATGCTCATCATGCCCCCTCCACGACCATGCATACTGCACTGACCTCATCGTCTGAAGCTCCTGCAAGAGTCAAAAGACGCTCATGACATCTTCATGCTTGTGTGATGCAGAGTCAGTGACTAGATCATACTGTAAGGTAGATTGGTGGAATGGGGATGATATACAGTATCAAAACAAGTTTTGGTGAAATGGGGGGGTGATAATGGTGATCAGATGCTGTGTTTGAAAAAATTAAATTGTGTTTGTGAGTTTTGTTTAATCAGATCCAATTGGAAGATCAGATGCTGTGAGTTTATTTTTGTGATTTTTGTGTGAGTGCTTTTTTTAACTTTTCACCTTTACTTCATCTTCTCTGTTAACTTCTTCAATATGTAGGGAAAGGGAAAACTTTATTAGGGGGACTTTTAAAAACACCAGCTTGATCATCATTTTTTTTTTACAATCATTGATTCTTGGTGCCTTTTTCCTGAGCTGCTTGTTTAAAAAAACTTTAGCTGCTTTTCCTGTGCTCCGGCCCTCTGCTGCTTAGGTTTTTTTTTGGGGGGGTCCACTCCCCCACCCCACCACCTGCCTTTATTAAATACATCTTTGCCCCACCCACTGATATTACTGACTAATCCCTGCAGGTAGGGGGTGGGATCAACCTCTGTGAAATTTGACCTCCACTGCTATTCTCAGTCCTCTGCCCTGTAGCAGTCTCTCTCTCTGTCTCTCTCTGTCTCTCTCTCTCTCTCCTGTCCTTTGTTCCTTCCCATTTCACCTGATCTCTCAGTTCATCATGCAGCCTTCCCCCTATTTCCTAGCCCTCCTGACCCCTATCTACTGTATCATCACACTGGACTGCTTTACCCCTCAACTTATCATTCCCCTTGGCCCTGTCACCAACCTGACAGACTTCTCATTCTCCAACGTGCTTCTTTTCTACAGTGTCTCACTGTCACTGCCCCGTATCCATACCCTAAACTGTGCTTCTACCTGTGCAGGTACCTTGTCTGATCTAAATGTACCACTCGAGCCAGGACCACCTTTGCCTTCCTGGTTGTGGCTATGTGGATTATGACCCTCTCCTTATCATTTTCAGGTATTGATACTAACCCAGGCCCAGTGGCATTTAGGCTCCCACCCCTTCAGGCTAGTTTTTCTGTGGGGCCCCAACCCAGTGACCTCAAGATTGCCCAATTAAACATAAGAAGCCTTGCAGCAAATCATGCCAACCTGGTGGCCATAAGCCTGACCTCCTAGGAATAACAGAATCCTGGCTTAGGCCTTCTCTCCCTGTCTCTCTGTGTGCCCTCCCCAGCTACAATATGATTCAGGTTGATCATGCCTCATCCAAAAGGGGTGGTAGCCTGACACTTTTTTTCTAAGTCCCACCTAAACTTGACCCCTCAATCTTGCCCCCACTTGCGTCCTACGAGGTGTTTCATGCCCTGCTTCTATTAAATAATACCAAGAAGTTGCACATTGTATGTGCCTACATTCCTTCTGCTTCCAGTAAATGGGAACTTGATGAATTTCTGGAATTTCTACCCCATGCCACCAAAAACAATGAAGTACTTTGCCTAGGTGACTTCAATCAGGATTGGCTTGGCCCGAGCTCCCTTATCCTCAGCACTAACATAGCCAAAGCCAATCTAACTCAGCTTGTCACTGAATCTACCAGGCATTCCAGCAGTGGCACTAGTTACACCCTGCTCGACTGGGTCCTCACCAATAGGCCAGACAGGATCTCCTCAGTTACTGTGTTGCCTGACTCCATTAGCAACCATTCTCCTGTAACCTGTGTCTGGGATGCCTGCCTTCCTTTATACTCACCTAAAATGATCTATGTGGCTGACTTTTCTACCTTTTGATCCTTTGGCTTTTCTATCTGATCTCCAGCAGGTTGACTGGTCTCACTTTTTCACCACAGACAACACTGACCTGGCAGTGGAGTATTTCTCCAACACATTGCACTCAATGCAGTCCAAGCACATTCTTTAAATTAGACGCAGGTTTAGGGGACTTCTCACCAAATGGTTGACCAGTCCCCTTCTCCACCTGCTTAAATCACGTGATGAGTTCTGGGCCAGGTGGAAAGCCTCCTCCCTTCTTTTTGACTTTGTTGCCTATCGCTCCCTTAGGAACTCATTACTTGGTATTACTTGGTTCGATAGAACAGAAGAAGGCCAAAGCCCATCAAGACTGTTCCCCGCACAGTGTGGGACACATGTTAATATTTTTCCCAAATCCAGGCATCAAGTTTATTTTTAAAACTAAAAATACTAGAGGTCTCAATTAGATCCTGAGGAAGAGAGTTCCATACATGTGGGGCCCTTACTGTGAAAAAGTTACCTCTTCTAGAAGTTTTATAAGGTTTAATCTCTAACTGTTTATTGTGTGGTCTTGGAACTAGTCTCCTATTGGAAAATAGCAATCCATATTGTTTAATAAGATCTGGTAATTCAAGCAAATTAAAGACTAAGAACAAATCGCCTCTCAGTCTTCTGTTTTGAAGTGAAAACAGGCCAGTGGCTTGGAGCCTGGCCTGATAGTCCAGCTGTGCTAGTCTGGGTACCATTTTTGTTGCTCTCCTTTGGACCTGTTCCAGTATAGCAATATCATCTTTTAGGCTGGGGTTCCAAAAGGGGGATCCATAATCAAGATATGGTCTAACATAGGCCCTAAAGAGTGGAATTAGGCATTGCTCGGAATGGTTAATAAATGCTCTCTTGATTTGTCTCAGGAGCCCATTAGCCATGTGTGCAATTTTGGTGCAGTGATCCCTAGACGTAAGTTTTTGTTGATGTAGATACCCAAATCTTTCTCACAATTAGAGGACTGAAGTATTAATCCATTAATATGATATTCATAGTTTGGATTATTTTTGCCAAAATGAATGACCATGCATTTATCTAAATTAAAGTGCATGTCATTTTGTTTTGCCCAGAGCACAAATCTTTCCAGATCAGCCTTTAATGATGCCATGTTTTCATAATTATTAACTTTGCCCCCTAATTTAGTGTCATCTGCAAATTTAGTCATATAATTGTTAGGCCCAGGTTGTAGATCATTAGTAAAGAGGTTGAATAATGTAGGACCCAATACTGATCCCTGGGGGACACGACTCGACACCTTACCCAAAACAGAAAGTGCATCATTAATTCTAACCCTCTGGGTCCTACTAGTTAGCCAATCAGATATCCAGTTGACAATATCAGGAGAAAAGCCCAAATTGTGCATTTTAATTATAAGTTTATTGTGAGGTACTTTATTAAAAGCTCTACTAAAGTCAAGTATTATAAAATCAGAATGAATACCCACATCCAGTAAAGCACTTATATTATTATAGAAAGATATTAAATTCGTGGTACATGATTGTTTAGGAGTGAACCTATGCTGAAGAGAGTCATGGATATCGAGTTTTTCACATTATTGTTCAATTAGTGTCTTCATGACCCTTTCCATTACTTTACCAACCACGGACGTCAAACTGATAGGGTGATAATTCTAAACACAGCCCCTGTTGCCCTTTTTAAATATTGGGGTAACAGTAGCTGTGCGCCAATCATCCAGTATTGAGTTTTCTTCCAGAGATTTATTGAAAATGAGTGACAAAGGAATTGAGATGTTAGTGGAGGTTTCAATCAGAAACCATGGATGGATATTATCTGGTCCAGGACTTATAGTTCTTTTTAATTTCTTTAAAACCTGTAAAATATCAGTTGTAGTAAATTTATGGAAACCAGTTTGATGAGAGTAAATGGGGTGGCAGATGTTTGATGAGAAAATACAGAACAAAAATAATGATTAAAACTCATGCAAGAAAGCAATCCGCACTGCCAAAAGCAATTACTATAGAGGTCTTCTTCATGCTTCAGCCCATTACCCGAAAAGGTACTGGTCACATATCAACCACATTCTGGGTTGCAATGCTTCTCAAGTCCCTCATGACATGCTAATTGATAATGTCTCTTGTAACAATCTCGCCACCATAGCCAGTGCCTTTAACTGACTCTTTACCTTCCCTCCTTCCTCAATCTCCAATGCAACCATTCCTTCCATGCCTCCCCTCCCTCCCCAGGCCTCCCTCTGCCCCATCCCCCCTTTATTCTCAGCCCTGTCTCTAGAACTGATGTCCTACAGATCCTCAAGACTGTGTCTCCTCATGGCAGTACTGGTCCTGATAGTCTGGAACCTAGAATTCTCAAATTTGGCCCTCTGTTCTTGCCACCCCTGTCTTGCACCCCTTCAACCTCTCCATTAGCTCTGGCACCATGCCCTGCTCCTGGAAACAAGTCAGGGTTATACCCATCTTTAAGAAAGGTGACCCTAAAATCCCAATGAACTACCACCCTATAGCACTACTGTCTACCCTTAGTAAACTTCTGGAGAAACATATTAATCATCAGGTGTCAAACTTTGTAGCCAACTATGATCCGCTAGCTCCTGCTCAGCATGGCTTCAGACCAGGCCACAGCACCTTGACTGCCCTAGCACAATCCACTAACAACACCTCAACCACCATGGATACAGGCCAACTTACGGGGGCTGTTTTTATTGACTTATCGAAGGCCTTTGACTCAGTCAACCATTCACTGCTCTTGCATCAGCTAGGTTCACTGGGTGCCTCCCAGTCCATTATTGCCTGGTTCCACAGCTACCTGCACAATCACATCCTGCCTGTCTCCTACCGTAGAGTCCTCTCCTCCTCTGTCCCTCTATCCTCTGGTGTTACACAAGGCTCCATCCTTGGGCCCCGACTCTTTTCTATATTAATAAGTAATCTACCCACCATTCCCACCCATTGTCGCACCTTACTCTACGCTGATGACTTGGTCCTCTATACCTCCTCTAGCTCCATCTATGACATTAATTCCCACCTCTCTTCCTACCTGCAATGAATCCAAACATGGCTCACATCTTACCACTTCGTAATAAATGTTGCCAAGACCCAGGCCATGCTCTTCGGGTCCCATGGGAAGCTCAGTACCCTAAAACCCTAATTTCTGGTCTCTTGTCTCGATGGCTCCCGGTACAAGTCATCGACTTCTTCAGCTAATTAGGAGTCACTCTGGATCCATGTCTCAGTTTCTTTCTCCACGTCAATGCGGTATGCAAGTTTGTCAATGCCAAAATTGGGTTGGCTTATCATGTCCACAACACCCTGACCCCTGCTGCTAGGATCTCCGTCACTCAAGGATTTCTGCTCCCTGGCCTTTGCTATGCATTGCCAGTCTTTGCTCAAGTGCAGGCAAATGTCCTTCAAGCGTGGGATGTTGCCTTTAACAATGTTTGTAGATTTACCTTGTTTGCCCATTGGCTTAAACACCGCTGTACACTTTACTCTGACCTCTGTTGGTAATCCCCCTCCTCAGCATTTATATTCTATAGGCTGCCTGACTGACAATATAATTAGTTCTTCTCACCCCTCCTCCCTTGCAGCTATATTCACCCCAGTTGACTGCCACCGACTCCTCCGGTCCTCGACTTCAACTCTGGTCACTGTCCCTAATTGATCCACCAAACTGGGTGAACATGCCTTCTCCGTCTATGCTCCCAAATTCTGGAACTCCCTTCTGTTTTCCCTTAGAAGCTCCAGTTCTCACCCTGCCATCAAGCATGCACTATTTAATTACCTCGGAGGTCCCTAGATGCATGTAAATGTCTTTAGTTCATGTATTACACCTCTTTACTTGCCATAGTTCATGGAACCTACCTCTTTACTTGCCGTTGCACTACTATCCCCTTCCCTGTCCCATACCCTCGTCCTATGCCACCAGCACTGCTGTTATGCACTTATGTTACTGATCTCAAAAGCTGTTTTTATCTCTTTTGTACCGTTATGCTTATGCTATGTATGACATCACTTTTATTCTAAGTAATTCTACTGTCACGTAAGGTTGTTGCTCTTTTTATATACTGCTTTCTATCAGCTTCTCCCTGTACTGTTATTTGTAACTTGTTTGAACTGTAATCTCCTGGATCATGCCTGAAAATAGGCAATCCTGTCTAGTGAACTTACTCGGTTACCAAAAGCAAATAAATAAATAAATGAGCCTATTCATTAAGCTGCACTAATTATATTTTTAAACTATGCCATCTGACTATCTGAATTTTCATTTTTCTTCACCATTTTCACCTTTTAGATTGCTATATTTAAAAAAAACGCTAATTAATTCAGATTAGTGACTACCCTAATTTAAAAGGTAATTTTAAGTCAGTGTCAGTGGCTCAGTAGGTAGCACACTCGTCTCTGAGGCCGGGAGATCAGAGGGCTGTGGGTTCAGTTCCCACATCTGGCACTTGGGTTAATATCCCAATACTGACACTGTAGTGCAGCATGAGGAGGGTGCTGCATTTCTGAGGTGCCATCTTTCGGATGAGATGTTAAACCGAGGTCCCATCTTCCTGAATTGTTAGTAGTTCAGGTGGATGTTAAAGATCCCATGGCACTTATCGAAAAAGAGTAGGGGAATTTCCCTGCTGTCCTGGCCAAATTTCTCCCATTCACTAAAAATACCACCAACAGCTTAATCTGGGTCAATTTCAGTTGCTTACCATCTGTATCCCCCTCCCCCTGGTTGCCCTTGAAAAAGGGACTTCTAGGCCCAGTGGGCTTACCGGGTCAACAAAATTCAAAAAAAAAAAATTTGTCCTGAACAACTTTCATGTTGGTTGTATATTGGTAACTTCTATACTTTCCGAGATATTTACATTTACTTGGCATGACTCCTTCTGTGTTCACACAGAGAGAAAAAAAATGAGGTTGTTTGGAAGACCATATTTTACAAAATATAAAGAATTCAGATTAGTGACTACCCTCATGTGAAAGGTCATTTTGTCCTGAACAGCTTTCACATGGGTTGTTTTTGTGTACCTTGAATAGTTTTAAAGATATATAGATTTGTTTGAAATGTGTGCACATTTACTCTCAGAGAAAAGCAGCTAAGAAAGAAGGGAGTATTTTTTTTAACTGCCATAGGGATTTGCATTTATGGAAGAATACAATGAAAAGTATTAAAAAATGTGTTCCATGGAAAGCCCTTTTTTCAAGCTAAAACAGGATGGCTGTAGGCTTCACCCACAGCCATAAAAAATTATAAAAACTATAGTCCCTCCCATGTGACAAAGGCTAGTTTAATGGCCACTCCTTCCATCCCTTATCATCTCCTACCCACCACCCCCTCACTGCTCTCACAGATTTTAACTGCAGGCTCCCAGCACAGTGTCAAGAGTTAACACTGAGATTTACTTCAACCCCCCCCCCAGAAAGCAAATTTATTAAATGTTGGTTCCACTTTAACCCTGATTTCAGAGGTGCCAGTAGTAGTAGTAAAGCCAGGCTAGTCCAGCCCCCCCCCCCCCGAGTGCAGATATGCTTCTTTGTTATAGCATGTCAAATACAGAACATGCAACTGGGGTGGGGGACAGAGCAGAGTGTGTCACTGATGATGCAAGGCAGAATCAGTCTACTGGCATCATTAATAATGCACTCCTCTCTGCTCCCCTCACTGCCAGTCACACATTCCTTACACTCAGTCCTGAATGTTACTAAATGAATGTTAACAGATACAAGCAAAACCTACTGTACTAGGTACTTATGTTTGTGGAAATGTTGGCTTCTAAATTAGAGTATATCAATGTAAAAAGAATGTATTAATACATATGATACAGCAATGTACCCATTACACCAATGTACTAACAGAACACATTGATGCAAACATACAACATATGTCTTTTTTGTTTAAATTACATTGATATTTGCTTAATACTTAATAATAAAATAATTTTGGAGAAAATAATGTATTTTTGAAGTGGTTAAATCATGCTACATAAAATGTATTTCCTATTATGATTTAATATATATTTATTAACATGTTTAGGTCAGGACATCACCATAAGACATATCAATTCCAGGTGCATCCTGGTGAAAAGAGAGGGAGAGTTTACATACAGAAGGAAGGTTAAAGCTTGAAGAGATTGTACAGCATTAAACAAATATATTTATAACAGCTACAGTCATAGGTACAAAATGTTTGCAAACATCATTAAATTAAAAAGTGTAAATAGTTAATGATGTCAGACCATATCGTACATTGATTGCAGACACAGAATACTGAACAACATCCTTAGGTGAAAAGGTGTAGGAGCCAACATTAATTGTTCAGAGTGGAGAATGTGAGACACTAGTGAGGAAGGTGCTAGTAAGAGCACAGAAGAAGGGACAGGAAGGGTCTAGCTGTAGCTGTATGAGGGGAGAGCTTGGAGAAAGTAGGGACTAATTGACAGCAAGTTCACAGAGCTGAGGGTTTGGAAGAAAAAAAGAGAATGAAGAGTGGTGAGGGGGTATTCCAATGTTTACAGAGCATGTAGAAAAAGGCAGATTGTAATTTGAGTCTTTAAATGGTGGAGCGATATTAGTATGTGAGTGACTGGACTTTTGAAGACATAAGTGTAAGAGGAAGGTGCATGGGGAGGTATAGAGAAGGAGGTGAGGCTGGAAAGGAGGGAAGCCACTAAGAGATGAAAGAGGCACAGTAGGTTGTCATTGATCCTCAAGCAGAGAAAGACAGGTTAGAAACCTGTACAAAGTGGAGCACAAATGCATGAACCATTTCCCCTGGAGCAACCACAAATCTGTAAATATTTTTCAGGCAATGCTTGGAAAAATATTGAAAAATAATAATGTGTCCTCACTGCATTCTGAAATTCCACATCCCCATGACAATCTGAAATTGTGTGTGCCACTGCATTCCAAAATCACATGCCACTTCTTAAATTGTGAGCCCGTATGACATTCCAAGATTTCACATGCAAGATGCAAGATGCATTCTGAAATAGTAGACCTGATTACGTTCTGAAATTGCATGGCTTGCCTCATTCTGTAATTGCTCATCCTTGTTGCATTTGGAAATTAAGGGTCCAAACCCTCAATTGTTTTTAATGGGCCAGAAAACAGAGTAAAACAAGTACCCCATGGCACTGACCAATAATACCACGAACAGCTTAATCTGGTTCAAGGTCAGTTGGCATTCGTCTGTATCCCCCTCCCCCGGGTCATGCCTGAAAATAGGCAGGATTTGTCTAGTGCACTTACCCAGTCAACAAAAACTAAATAAATAAATAAAATAACATTAGAAACAGAAATTCACAGACAGAAAAAGACCTGTGGCCCTTCTAGTTTGCCCAAGAGCCCTAGCTAATAAAAGAGATATGCCCATCTAAGTGAAGTAACCTGAGTAAACCTTATATCAGACAGAGATTCATGTTTCCGCTCCATGCCCTCTTCTGTCACCACTATATACCTCTTGAATCTGTCCAATTCTGTCTTGAATCTGGCTACAGTTGTAGCACTGACCATACTGTCTGCTAGGCAAACCATTCCATTTGGTCACCAGCCACTCACTGAATAAGTACTTCCTCACGTTCCTCCTGAAACTGGCACCACTAACTTGTAGTTGTGCCCCCTGGTGGACAAGTTCTTGTACTGTGTATACAGCTCAGAAACAGAAAAATAGATGTTGTGGCAGAAAACATCCCTACAGTCCATCAAATCTACCTAGCCCTACCTATCTATTGTTGTTATTTATAGGGCCCTAATGGCCCTTCAATCCCTTTCATCCCTTCCCTTTTGACACTGTCTTCACCAGTAATAAATGTCTACTGCACCCACTTATTTTGCACACACTACCTGCCTTGACATACTAGTCCACCCTTCAATCATTCCATCCCTGAAGAAATGTTGTCTGATGCCCCTCCCCCCCGACTAGATTCATTAAATTCCTCATGGAACTTGTGCTCCCACTCAGCACAGATAATTCCCCACTGTCTACTTTGATAATTCCATGGTGGTATTTGTTTGTCTAGCTTGTGCATCCTATCCCTTTTGACCTCCAGAGTATACATGCTGAGATGTGATAACCTCTCCACTGAAGTCATATCCTGTACCCCATGAATCATTTTGATTACTGTCCTCTGCACCATTTCCACTGTGTCCCTGTGTCCCTATCTTTCTATAAATGTGGTCTTCAGAACTGGGCACAGTACTGCAGGGAGACATGCCAGAGATCTCATAGGACTGGTATTCAGAACTGGACACAATACTGCAGGGAGACATGCCAAGGATCTCATAGGACTCAAAGGACATTTCAATTCGAGACGCGTAAGCCATGCAGACTTGCCTTTTGAATTCAGTTAAAGCCTACCATCCCTCTTTCTTTCATGATCGAGTCAAAGGCTCTTTTAAAATTGGCATAGCACATCTATGTACTACTATTGCTAGTAAGCCATTCCACACAGACACAGCTCTCTGACTGAACCACTGTCTCCTTACTTTCTTCTTATAATGATCCCCTTTTAATTGATGATCATGACCTCTTGTGTCCCTTACTTGTTGCCTTGCATCTAAAAGTATAGTGACAGACTTGCCTCACTCATCTTGCTGCTTCTTCTCCTTCACGTATATCCCAACACCTTCTTCACATCCCCCCTGCCCTGTTGAACTGGCTATTGTCGTAAAACTGCCCAGTTTTACTATCCCCTGGTGCCTTTCCTGTGTCCTACTCTCCACAGCAAGCCCCCATTCTGTTTTCAGTCCTTGGATTTCTTGCCCCATATGCATTCCTGTGCACTTGTTGGTGTTGAACTGAAACTGTTAAACCCTTGCCCACTTCTCCAACCAGTCCAGATTCTCATTTATGTCTTACCCTCCTCATTTCCTTCTGTAACGTGTCATATCTTCCACTGGATCCCCATTCCAAAATCACAAATAGAAATACTGAGAAGGACCAGTACCAAGACAACAGTCTCCCGTAGCACCCCAATGGTGACCAAGACCTCTGAATATTTCCTGTTAAGGACAACCCCCTGGGTTCTCTCACCTGTTCAATGTCTACCTGTCTTAACTCTTCTCAGTTCTGTGACACACAGGAGGCTGCTGAAAAGCTGAACCATTTAGGAGTGAAGAAGGATTTAGTTAATGGGTAGGGATCTGGCTAGTATGGAGGCAACAGAAGGTGGTAGTAAATAGGACCTAACCTGGGGACAGGGATTCTCAAGCGGGGTACCGCATGGATCAGTCCTGGGACCTGTCCTATTTAATGTGTTCATTAGTCACAAGGGGAAGGGTTTCCAGGGCAAAATGTGCCTCTTTGGTGATGACACAAAGTTATGTGGAAGGATAGACAGTAAGGAAGGAGTGAAGGAACTTCAGAAGGACCTAGGGAAGCTAGAAAGGTGGTCAATGGTGTGGCAGTTTAGATTCAATGCCAAAAAGTGTAAGGTGATGTAAACAGGGAAAAGGAACCCAAACAATGTTTCTTGGATGGGAGGGGTCAGGCTGGCAGTACAACAGAAAAGAGTGATCTGGGTGTCATATCAGTGGCTCCCTCATGAAAACCAGTCAGTGCAATAAGACATACAGTAAGGCATCAAGGATGCTGATGTGTATCAGAAGCTGTTTTTAATAGCAGAAGAGGTGACATTATAGATGCTGTCTCTTGCTTTCTAGAGCTGTGGGTTAAAATCAGCTTTCCCCAAACACACTGGCAATCTGTTTAGCTTTCTCAAGAAGAAGGGAGCCACTTACTAAACCTCCCACTCCCACAGGAAGGAGAAACACAATAGCAAAGCACCCTCCACCTCACTGCCCTTTTCTTCTGCCAATCAGTTATTATGTAGTCTTTTGACCTCGTGAGGTCTGATACAGTAGAGTTTTGTAAAGCAAAGTGAATTTCAAGGTCTCAGATGCTAATCTGGGGGGACAACAGCAATCTCTTTAAATATCTTGACCTTGCAGGACTGAGGGAAGTCAGCACACTTTGAGGCTATTAAAGTAGTTTCTTAGACAGCAAGACAGTGAGACAACAGTCCTGCAGATAAGAATGAGATCAACTGGCAGGAAACGGTCATTTAAATGAAAACTTATACAGCTGAGACTGATTAGTCTTGATGCCAGTTAGTACCTAACTATGCTAATCGCAAACCAGGCTTAGAGCAGGAAGGCAGTTACAGAGTGCTTCCAGCAGAAATCTTTGTCTACTAAAAGTGGCTGCTAACACCCACTATAAATGGTGGACTGAACATTGCACTCACTGCTGTACAGTTTTGGAAATCAGTTTTCATACTTTATATCAGACCATCCACAGTAACTGAGTCTGGTATAAGTGACATCCACTGTAAAGCCTTTTGGTCCTTTCAATATAAATAAACAAGGCACAGATCATCTACACCAGTTCACCATATTTATTTTAGGAATGAGTTTGTTCTCCTTTTGTAGGAGTCAAACTGAAAACATTTTTGGGCATCCCATGTTTTTATGGCTGTGGACGGAGCCTACAGCCATCTTGCTCTAGACTGAAAAATGGCTTATCATGGGACACATTTTTTAGTACTTTTCAGTGTATCCTTCCATAAGTGCAAATCACAATGACAGTTACATAAGTAGTAGTAAATCTTTTTTATTCATAAGAATAAGGGAAACATTTAGTTGTGCTTAGCTCATTCTCAATGAAGTTCCAGTTGTTAAAGCAACAAACATCAGTTACGATATAAACAAATACACAAGGCAAACAACAGTTACAATATAAAAAGGTACACAATCATACATTATAAATAGGGCAACACATATCTATGTACATAAGCAATCAAAAGTTAGCAAACATCACATTGACTGCAATGAGTAGAGCTACTAGACCAGCTCAGATACCACTTATTCATAAAATACTCCCATCTTTCATTTTACAGTGTTGGTGACAAAACTCCAAGCTGCTTTACTCTGAGAGCAAATGTGCACACATTTTAAACAAATCTAAATATCATTAAAACTATTCAAAGTGCAGAAAAATAACTGTGTTGTTTCACCTGTACTTTTTCACCGGAGGAGCTGTAACTCTGTTCTCTCTGTAAGCAGGATCCAGGAACCACATCAGCGGCAGAGCAGAGGCAATTGCTGGCCGCATCGGTGACATGGAGAGCGCACCGGAGGCTGCATCGGCAGCAGGAGGAGCTGGACCCCTACCAGGGAGATTTGTTGGCTGCATCGGCAGCAGGAGAGGGCACCAGGGCAAGGTTTTCCCAGGGAGCTGCAATGGTGACGGGCCAGGGCTGGAGTGAGCGGGGCTTCTGTGGGGAAACGGCTAGCAAGGACAGAGGCCCAAACAGAGCACAGGGTGCCAAAATTGAACTCGTGGCTGAGATATAAAAGGGCAAGCCCAGCCGTCTTCACCCGTACTTTGTCACTAGAGGAGCTGTAATTTTTTTTCCACCCCTCCACCCCAGCCCTGACCATTATTAAATAGTTGTCGGGGAAGGAGTCAGGATAGGAGTGGGTTGGACTAGTAGTGAGCCTGTGGCCTTGGTCCTTGGGAAATTCAGTTTCTGGACTGACACCTTGCATGCTGTGTGGGGGATTGTTTAAGTATAATCACTGGGAGTTCTGAAAATTATATAACCACTTGTAGCTCTGATCACTGAGGAACCCAGTGGGATTGTTTTTGCATTACTTGGGGGCCTTTGTCCTATAAATCTGCTATGATGATGATGATGATTGGGAAGAGACCACATGTCACTAGAGAGGGCATCTTTGGGAGGGTGATTGCATGCACAGGGTGTGGAGCAGCCATGGTACTTGACTGGACTTGGAAGTTTGGTGGCTGCCCAGTGTGCTACCAGCTGGCACAGCTTAGCGAGGAGGTTGAAGGGATTAGAAAGCAGCTGGGGATTTGGTGGGGATATGGAGGGGATTGGAGAAGTAGGGGGCAAGGGGTCACCTACATAGCTGCACCAGGTGCTGAAGCCTCTGGCATAGGTAGAGGAATGAAAGGGATACTCAGGGGGCACATGGGGACCCTAGCAGAGGGGGCCCAAAAGGCTGAATCTTCCAAAGAAGCAGGCAGGCATCTGGGAATCTCCAGAGGGAACTGAGATGGGGGGTGGGATGGGGGGAGTCTTGGGGTCTGATCTTAGGCTCAGCAATCATTTTGACCCTCTATGTCTGGTAGTAGAGGAGGGGAGTGTTGGGGGAGAGGATGCAGCTAGGGCAGGGGCAGATAGGGTGGGGAAGAGAGGAGAGGGCAAGAGGCAGGGATCAGAAATCAGGAAGAGGGGGTACGGTGGGCAAGAAAATGGGGGATGGGGGCTCCGGACAGGCAGAGGGGATTGAGGTGGGGGGGCAGTGTAAGGAGGATGATAAGGTGAACAAGGAGGAGGCTGCAGAAATTGGGAGGGCTGAGGAAATGGGCCAGGAGGGCATGGCAGGCGGGGGGGAGCTGAACGTGGACAGGACGGAAGGGAGTAAGAACCAAGCTAGGCCAACAGATGGGCGGATTGCTCAGTCAAGGGTGGGGGCAGGGGATAGCGATGCAGAAAAGGATACTCGGGTGGGGGATGCCCAGGACCGGAGTAGAGGGGGTGGCCAGAAACAATAGGGAGAAGGCTACATTTGACACCCGGATTGTGGGAGGTGTGAGGAGCCAGCAGGGGGGGGAGAGGCTAGAAGAAAGGATGAGGATGGGCATGGAAGGAGGGGAAACCTGGGGAGTGAACATGGAGGCAAGGGGGAGGTTAGAGTGCTCCATGATCAGGGGTATCCAGCGGGAGAGGCAGGGGGAGAGTAAAACCTGTCCTGTAAGAACCAAATGTCACCCTGGCCTGATGGTGCACAAGGTCAAGCACGAGGTATATTCACTGGCAAGGGAATGTGGAGGGTCCCCGGACATACTGGTGCACCTGAGTATGAATGACATAGATGGGAATTGTTAATTAGAGATACAGGCAAAGTTTCAGGAGCTAGCCAGGGTTTGCCATACCATTGGATGCTCGATCTCCTTCTCGGAAATCCTGTTGGTGCCAAGGGATAGTGGAGGAGAACAAGCAAAAACTTAGGGTGGTAAATCAGTGGCTCAGGGAGTGGTGTGAGGCTAGGGGGTATGGCTTTGTGGGGGACTGGGGTGCAACCTGGGAGGCTAAGGGGCTGTACACTAGGGACAGACTCCACCTCAATTTGGAGGGGAAGGGAGGGAAATCCTAAAGCTTAAAATAGCTGGGTTCATCAGTGAAAGGTGGGGTTTAAACTTGTGAATGGGGGAGGGATCCAAGAAGGGGCTGTTGTAGGGGGTACAATAAATGAGGGACTCGGTCTCCACTCCCCTAAGGGGTTGGAGGGATATGGAAAAGACCAACTGGTAGGGTGCGGGGGGACGTGCAGCCCAACAGGAGCACAAGGGTAGGGAATGGGAGGAGGGGAAAGGGGTGGAGGGTCATCCTGATAAATGCCAGGAGCTTACGAAATAAGATGCCTGAGCTCCAGGCAATGTTAGTTGAGGGGGCAGTAGATGTAGCAGCTATCACTGAGACCTGGGCCACCCAAGGGCACGAATGGGACCTAAATCTGGAGGGCTACACTATGTTCAGGAAGGACAGGGGACTGGAACGGGGGATAACACTGATTGTCAATAATGGCATCGGTATAGGAGGAGTGGAGGAGGCAGAGGGGATGGTGGAGGCAATTTGGGTCACCCTGCAAATGCATGAGGGTAAGAAAGTAAAAATAGGGGTGGTATACAGACTCCCCCACGCTGGCAGAGGATCTGGAAGAGAGTCTGGTGGCAAATGTTATGGGCCACTGTAGACTGGGCAAGGGAAGGGTAGTTGTAATGGGGGACCTAAACATGCCAGGAGCAGAGGTTGCTGGGTGTCTTTCAGGTTGCGTTCCTGAACCAGCAGGTGGGAAAGCTGACTAGGGAGGCCAGGATTCTGGACAAAGTCCTGGCAGACAGTGACCAGATTAGGGGTCTTGAGGTGAGGGACCCATTGGTGGGTTTTTCCTGGACCTGGGGGGGGAGGAAAGCCATACAAATATGGTGGTAATTGACTTTAGGGGTGTAGATTTCAATGGTATGGGAAGGATCCTTAAGGATCATTTGGACGAGATAAGGCCAGACATGGATGCTGACAGTAGGTAGGAGATCATTAGGAGGGGGATACAGGAGGCTACTAGGTCCTGTGCGAGCGAGGCACACATTCAGTAAGGCCAGAAAACCCTGTTGGTGGATCAGGGAGGTGAGGGAGGCAGTGAGGGGAAAAGAAGGTGGCCTATAGGTGCTTCAAGCTCTCAAAGAGTGAAAGGGATCAGGGGGAGTATGAACTGATGGCCAGGATGATCACCAGTGTGGTGAGATCGGCTAAGGTGAGGAAGGAGCAGATCTTGGCCAGGGAGATCAGGAGGGGGGACAAGGGGTTCTTTAGATACATTGGGAAAAAAGGAAAGGGAGGGAGCAGATAAGGAGGATTAGGACAGGGGAGGGATGGGCACAGGATGTAGGGGAGCAGGCCGAGGTACTAAACCAGTGCTTTGTCTTAGTGTTTACCAGGAAGGATGGGGGGGCTACCTCTTTAGGGGGACAGGGGGTGAACTGGTGGAGGGGGCAGGACCCTTAGAGATCGGGAGCTCTGAAGTGTCTAGGGAGAGGGAAGGGCCAGCACCGTCAGGTGGGGGGATGGCAGTACAGGGAGCAAAGGGGGAGGATATGGAGGTTCAAATCCTGATAGAGAGAGAGAGAGAGAGAGAGAGAGTGAAGGAAGCCCTCAGGTCCCTTAGGATGGAGAAAGCACCAGGGCCAGATGAAATACATCCCAGGGTGCTGAGGGAACTGGCGGATGTCATGGCAGCCCCCCAGCAGAGCTTTTCAACATCTCTCTGAAGACAGGGTGGGTACCCCAAGACTGGAGGGTGGCCCATATCATGCCTATCCACAAGGGAGGATCAAGAGAGGAGGTGGGGAACTACAAGCCTGTTAGCCTGATGACAGTGGTGGGCAAGGTGATGGAGGGTAGTGTCAAGGAAAGGCTACGTGGGGTACTGGAGCAAATGGGGTACCTGGATGATAGACAGCATGGCTTCATCCCAGGAAGATCATCTCAGGCAAACCTTGTGGAATTCTACAACTGGGTGACGAGTATCGTGGACCAGGGTAGGCCAGTGGACGCCCTCTTTCTAGACTTCAGCAAGGCTTTTGATTTGGTACCTCACAGTGGCCTGCTGGCTAAGCTGGGGGAAATGGGGGTGGGGATGCAGATGATCAGATGGATAGGAAACTGGCTCTCGGAGTGTACTCAGAGGGTGGTGGTTGGGGCGCTAGTCTCATCTCCAAGGACAGTCATTAGTGGGGTCCCCCAGGGATTGGTCCTAGTGCCCCTCCTGTTTAGCGCCTATGTCTCTGACATAAGGAAGGGCATCAGGAGTGAAATGAGTCTCTCTGTGGATGACTCGAAGCTGGGAGCAGTGGTGGATGGGGAAGAGGAGAGCATGGCCCTGCAGGTGGACCTGGAGGCACTGGAGAGGTGGTTGAGGAAGTTCAATGCAGAGAAATGCAGGGTTCTGCACCTGGGGGCCAGAAACCCAGGCCAAGTGCATACCCTGGAGGGGAGACACGCTACAAGTCTCGAAGGGAGAGAGGGAGGGACCTGGGGGGTGGTGGTGGATGTCAGAATGAACAACTCTGAGACTTGTAGGAGGGCAGCGGCCAAAGCCAATAGGATGCTGGGTGGGATACATCGCTAGGGGAATTACCTTCAGAAGGAGGGAAGTGATCCTCCCTCTGTATAACTGCTTGGTTAGGCTGCACCTTGAATACTGTGTGCAGTTTTGGAGACCGCACGTAAAAAGGGACATTGCACTCCTGGAGAGGGTCCAGAGGAGAGCAACCAAAATGATCTGGGGCTTGGGGGAAAGAACCTATGAGGAGAGGCTCAAGGAGTTCAACATGTACACCCTGGAGAAGAGAAGAGACAGGGGGGACACTATAAAGGTCTTCAAGTACATAAAGGAGATTAATAAGAGAGGCTCAGTCGGGGTGCTCCAAAGGAAAGGGGGGGCAACTAGAGGACACGGGAGGAAGCTAGAGGGGAGACTGGGGAGAAGAGGAGGTGTTATTTCACTGAGAGGGTGGTGGAACCACGGAATAAGCTGCCCAAGGGACTGGTGGAGGCAGAGACTGTGGAGGGGTTTAAGAGGGGTTGGGACAGGTATAGGGGAGGGTGAAGCTGACGAAGTCCAATACAAGGGGAACATCTTGTACTGGGATAGAGAAACCCAACGGGGTGGGGGAGACAGCAAAGTCAGCACCCAGTATGGGTGCTGACTATTGAACAGACATGAAAGATCATTAGGCCTCCTCTGCTAGCATTTTAGTATGTTAGTATAGTTAGTAAATTGTACACATGGATTTACTAGACGAAGTAATAATCATTAGTCATGTAAAATCAGACAGTTTTAACAGACAGTGCCTGCCTTGAAGTCTCACCTTGAACTGACCTGCTAGAGCTAGCCAGTATCAGCTTTCCATCTCTCCTAGACATAACAGCCATTAACCCTTTACTCACAGAACATCCTCTCTCTAACTATGTATTATTTGGTAATGTGCTATCTCCTCTACTTGTCGTCTGTTATATTCATACACTGTAAACAGATTATACTGATAGCATGCAGTATCTCTTTCCATTTGTAACAGTATTTGTTCTGACTAGGTTTTTAGGCTCTTACTAACTATAGCGTCAGTTTTTCCCTAACAAATAACACCTGTTGTATGTGTTCCATATAGTATGATGTAAATGGACTTTGCACATTCTTCTACATTGTAAATCATTATGTAGTTAGAAGTAATATGTGTGGCATTTAGAAACTGTTTTGTTATCTCATTTAATAAAGTGCAGAGATGTTTTATGTCAGTTTAAGTGATGAATTAACTCCAGAGCTTGAATATATATATGCAGGCTGCCTGTTTTATGTTCAGTCTTCCCATGACTCCCAGCAGTCTGACTTATAGGAAGGCATGATCTCCGACTGTACATTGCAGTCACTAAACATTTCAATAAAATTCATCTTGCTCTGTATTGTATATTACATTGTAGTCCAGTCTATATTGTTAATTTCTGAAATGACCACCCTTACCCCTTGTACAACTTGTAATAATGGAAAAATAACTCCATCACTCTTACTATCTTACTACATATTATAGCATCTGCAACGGCAATAAAAGTAACATTTCTAAATCTCAGATCCGAAGTAACAAACTGCGGTGATGTGTCCTAGGAAGCATGACAGTAAAATGTGGTACAGTAGATTTATGGCACAACAGAAAAAAGTATTCTGCAGTCTTATGTTTACAAAGTTGTTACCCAGCTTGAGATAAATGAATGCTTGGCTCAAACCCCACCAAAGCCGCTTATATATGATGACCGGGGAGCACTTGTATTAGATCAGGGTTACTGTCATCACGTTTTGGCTACCTTTGTAACATGGGATTTAAGCATACATATATATATATACATCTTTTTAAATTTGTTTAAATAAATTTTGCTGTAGAATGTGTGTCCATTTGCCTGTTGCAACAAGGTTAAACTGATTCCATGCAAAGGAGACCTATTCTGTAATTGGACATTGTCTATTCTGCTTCATTTTAAGCCAGGTAACAACTTTGTAAACGTAAGACTGCAGAATGCTGTTTTCTGTTGTGCCATAAATCTGATGTACCACGTTTTACTGTCATGAGCTGGCAGTATAGCCTAGAGGTTAGAGGAACAAGGTGTGAATGAACTTGATACATCCAGCAGACCAAACCTGAGTTTAATTCTCACAACCTCCACTTGCATACTGTGTGACTCTAAACAAGTCACTTAATCTCCCAGGTCACCCCTTAAAACAGGCACTTGTGTCTAGTGGGCCTTACTAGGTTACCAAAGATAAAAATAAAAAATGTTTTCTATGACACATTTCAGATCACTACATTTTGTTACCTCAGATCTGAGATTTGGACTTGCTACTGTTATTGCTGAAGATGCTATATGGCAGGTTTGTACAAGGGGTTAGTGTGGGCACGTCAGAAATTAAAACAATAGACTGGATTACGTTCTAATATACAGCACAGAGCTAGATGAATTATATTAAAATATTTAGTGACTGCCATGTACAATCAGCGATTTAGGGCCCGATATTCAGAATTGCACCTGGCAATGGCGCAAGTGATGGTGCAGCAGAACTAAGTTGTGCTGGAGCGACTAAGGGATATATTCAGAATAGATGTGCCACGGTGCATCTCTTCTAAATATAGCAAATAATATGCACAGCACAAATACAATGCACCGGCGCATCCCCAGCAGGTCTGAATAACAGGAATGGGAACGCTCCAGCACAACTGAAGCTGCGCTGGGTGCAATATACATATATTCAGACCTGGATATGCAAATGAGGCCATTATGAATGCAATGGGAAAATTAGGCCATTTGCATGTCATTATGGCCCCATTTGCATGTGTTACACAGGGCTGGCCAGCAAAATGCACCAGGTGCCCTGCACAGCATCACAGTAATGCTCCCACCCCATCCCGTACCACCAGTTGCCCATGCTGAATAAAATAAACTGCCCTGATGGTCCAGTGGTTCCACCCTCCCTGTCCATATCCCCAATCATCGTAAATTCCACTTTCAAAACACTCTGGTGGTCTAGTAGTGCCCCCTTCCCTGCCCCATTCCCGATCACTGTGAATTCCTCTTTCAAAACACCCTGGTCATCCATTGGTACCCCTCTCCCCTGCCATACCTCCAATCACCTGTAAAGTGATAAAACAGTGCCCTGGTAGTCAAGTGTTAACACCCCCCCCTCCCTGCCAGTAACCCCTATCGGTTGCGAAGTAAAATATAAAGCTTCCCTGGTAATCTAGTGGTACCCTTTCCCCTCCCATACCTCCGATCGCCCGTAAAGTGATAAAACAGTTCCCTGGTAGTCTAATGGCACCCCATCCACAGGACCCCAGCCCACCCAGCCCCATCATCGGTGGGCAGCAAACACACCCACATCTCGCGGCTTCCCGCCGAATGACAGCTCACAGTATCAGCTGCAAGCCCATTAGTCCATACTAACAAATTCTCTTCTCCTGGCACACTCTCCGATGCCTTCAGCGATTACTGTGTCACTTTCTATCGCAAGAAGTGCCGCCCCTCCACCCCACCCAAATATTTGTGGTTCAGGCTCCTAAGGTCACTTAATCAGCAGGTGCTACTAGCGGACCTCTACCTGGCAGACTGGTCTGGAGTCTTCACAGCCCCTGAAGTTGACTTCACTCTGGTAGCATTTAACTCCTCCTGTCTAAGCATATGGAACTCTCATGCCCCCTTATACATAGAAACACAGACTTTGATAGCAGATAATGACCGCTTGGCCCACCTAGGCTGCCCATTTCCCTGCCTATTGGATAAGCTGCAGATCCTGTTTAACCAACAGCCTACTTCTTCTTACCCCCCCCCCAGAATTGCCTTATGTTTGTCCCATGCATTCTTGAATTCCCTCACTGTTTTTGACCCCACAACCTCCTCAGGAAGGCCGTTCCATGCATCCACCACCCTCTCTGTCAAAAATACTTCTTCACATTGCCCCTGAGCCGTCCCTTCCCCTATATCTTCAAATTATGTCCCCTTGTTCTTGCACGTCTCTTTTTCTGAAAGATGCTACCCTCTTGGACTTTTTTGATTCCCTTGAGGCACTTGAAAGTTTCTATCATGTCCCCTCTCTCCCTCCTTTCCTCCAGGGTATACATATTAAGCTCCTTTAGTCTCTCTTCATATGGCTTCAGTTGCAAACCCTGCACCATTTTAGTTACCCTCCTCTGGACTACCTCAATCCTGTCTACGTCCATGCAGAGATGGGGTCTCCAGAACTGCACACAGTACTCAAGATGGGGTCTCACCAACTCTCTGTACAGAGGGATAACAACTTCCTGTTTTCTACTGGTGATGCCTCTCCCTGTGCATCCCAGTATCCCCCAGCCCTCCTTATTGCCTTCTCACATTGTTTGCTTACCTTTAGGTCATCTGATATGACTACCCCCAGGTCCCTTTCCATTTTTATTGTTGTTAATACCTCTCCCTTATTGTGTACTCTTCCCCTGGGTTTTTGTTTTCCAGGTGCATTACTTTGTACTTCTTTGCATTAAATCTAAGCTGCCATACGTTTGACCATTCTTCCAACCTTGCCAAGTCCCTTCCCACCCTTTCCACCCCCCGTCCTGTGTATCAACCCTGTTGCAGAATCTTTGTGTCTTCTGCAAAGAGGCATACTTTTCCTTCCAGTCCCTCTGCAATGTCACTTATAGAGACATTAAAAAGGATCAGATCCAGTACTGAACCCTGCAGTACCCCACTAGTAACCCGCCTTTCTTCAGAGTATACTGTTTACTATTACTCTCTGCATCCTGTTGTCCAGCCAGCTTTTTACGCAGGCTACCACCCTGGGACCCACTCCCAGGCCGGCTAATTTGTTTGTTAATCTTTTGTGTGGGACTGTGTCAAATGTCTTGCTAAAGTCTAGGTAGGCCATGTCTACAGCCCCTCACTGGTCTACTACTTTGGTCACCCAGTCAAAGAAATCCATTTGATTCATCTGACATGACCTTCCTGCTGTGAATCCATGCTGCCTTCAGTCCTGTGCCCCGCTGGCCTCTAGGTACTCAACAATTCTTTCTTTCTTTCAGAAGTGATTCCATCATTTTCCCTACCACTGAGGTCAAGCTAACAGGTTTGTAGTTTCCTGCCTCTGCTTTGTTCCCACTTCTTTTGTGAAGAGGAATCACACCAGCCCTCCTCCAGTCCTCTGGTACCACACCATCCTCCCATGATTTGTTAAGTGTTGTCACTAGTCCTCCCCTTAGTTCTTTTAGAATTCTATGGTGAATCCCATCAGACCCCATTGCTTTGTCCACCTTCAGTTTTAGAAGTTCTTTCAGAACCCTTTCTTCTGTGAAAGGACTGGTATCAACTCCCCTATCCAGAGTGTTTCTATTGATTGTATTAGGTACCACCCCCTCCTCTTCTTTTGTGAATACTGAGCAGAAGTCTTCGTTCAGTATTCCTGCTTTTTCACTGTCCCTCTCTGCCCACCCACCTCCCCTTTATTAAGCCTCACTATCCCTTCCTTGGTCTTTCTTCGCTCCCTAATGTACCTATAAAAGATTTTATCCCCCTTCTTAACCGAGTTGGCTATCTTTTCCTTGGTTTGGGCCTTTGTTATTCTCACTGCCTTCCCCACTTCCTTCAGCTTTACCTGGTACAGTTCTCTATTCTGCACCTTCTGTGTTTTCTTATACTTCCTGAACACTGTCTTTTTCTCCCTAACCTTCCCTGCCACCTCTTTTGAGAACCATAATGTTTTTTTCTTTAGTTTTGATTTATTTGCTTCACACAAAGGCTTGTTGCCTCTGTGATGGCAGTTTTGATGTTTCCCCATTGTTCCTCCACCCCTCCTTCTTGCCTGTTTGCTAGTGCTTTTCTGAGACACTCTCCCATTTTGACAAAGTCAGCCCTCCTAAAGTTCAGCACCCTCACTTTTGTATGGCTTGACTCTGCGACTGTGTTTATCATGACCCAGACTGTTTGGTGGTGACTTGTTCCCAGATGGCTACCCACTTCTAGATCTGAGATCCTCTCTCCATCCCCATTTGAGAGTACCAGGTCTAAGATTGCTCCCTCTTGAGTGGGTTCCAACACTAGCTGTCTGAGACATGCCCCCTGTAGGGCATCAAGAATGACCCTGCTTTTGGATGTGGCTGCAACAAAGGTGCTTCAGTTAACATCTGGCATATTCAGGTCCCCATCAACAATATCTCCCCTTTTTCTGCCATCTTAAGGATGCCTTCTATCATTTTCTTGCCCATTTCCTCCCCCCTGAGATGGGAGTCTGTATTCAACCCCCGTGCAGATTGTGGTGCCATTTCTTTTTTTTTTTTTTTCTCTACTTATTGTTTTTCCCTCGCCTTTTTTCTGTCCCTCAACCTTCCACTCCTTTGGTCCCCCAAGGAGTATCAGCCTTCCAACCCTACCGACACTCAGGGTCTGCCCCTAGAGTACCACACTCGCTGCCATCAGACCTCTATTATTGGCCCGGATTACCCCCCGGGCCGGGCGAGGAGAGATTCCCACCTTACCTCCTCTGTCCTGCAGCGAGCTGTACAGCGAGGTCTGCCCTGACCGGGCGGAGGGTGGTGAGGCTGGCTCCCAAGGACGTCATCTAGGCTGGCTGAAGGGGGCCTTTTCCTCTGATTTTCCCCAACGTCGGCATGCAATGAGGCGCAAGGCTGCCAGCGTGCGTGGAGGCACCACGAAGCCGGCCTCTGCCAACACTCCACTTTGCATCCGCCTCTCAACCACACCAACCACCCCGAGCTCCCACACAGGTGGTGGTATCGCAGCGGAGAGCATCGTCCCCCCCTCCCAGAGAAGGAGAGCAGCCATTGAGCGCTCAGTCCTTCTCCCTCCCTGCTGACCCCCATCTAGCCGGGCTCGCTCCCGAACCCGGGTCGCCAGTGTGGTATGAGGTGTGGCGTCCAGCGCCTCAACCCTCAGCGCCACCGGGCCGTGGTGCCATTTCTGGTCTCCAGGGTGACCCACAGTGCCTCTTCTCCTCCCCTTCCTGGTTACCCTTTAGTCCCATTGCTTTGATCCCTTCCCTTATGTAGAGAACTACTTCTCCTCTTCTACCCTCCCTGCCCCTCCTGTAGGTTGTGTACCCTGGTATGTTGACATCCCAGTTATGATTCTCTGTGTACCAAGTTTCTGTGACTGCCACAATATCCAGAAGTCCCTCTTCCATCAAGGCCACCAGTTCAGGGAGCTTGTTACCTAGACTGTGGATACTGGTACTCATTATCCTCCATTTTTCTATGGCCTTACTCCTTTTTGCCCCATACCTGTCCTTACTGCCTTCGCCTTTTTCTCCATTTACCCCTGCCCTTCTCTCTATTTACTTCTCTATCTTGGTGTTTATCTCACTAACTACCCTGATTTTTTTTGGGGGGGGGCTGCTAAGATTTCTCTACTCCTTTGGGGTTCTCTGGCATCTCCAGTGCAGGCACCTTCGTTGAATCTCCCACCAACTGATACAGCTGTTCAAACCCAGAGACAAAGCTTGAGCCCACAGCCTTCTGATCTCCTGGCCTCAGAGGCGAGTGTGCTACCTACTGAGCCACTGACACTGCTATGACCTAGCTAAAGCCTTTGACTCTGTTGCTCATAGACTACTCCTCGATGACCTAACTGCAATTGGGCTATCTCCATCCTCTACTGGTTCAAGGCCAACCTTTATTTATTGAATTTCGGATAAATACCTTTGAGCCAATGGCTCTTTTACAAAGGTTCCACATCAGTATATAAAGAATAGAAGTGCAATTTGTGTAAGATTAGCAGGCAAGCAGTTGGAATACAAATCTCAGTACAGGGTATATATGGTCTAAAAGCTACAGGTAATATAATTAACAGTTAGAACAATGCAACCAAGCATACATTTAAGAATAATGAGTCACAGCAAACAATATTTACATGAATTAAAGCTGTCAGAAGGGCATTATCAAAGGGAAAGTTGGAATGAAAAAAATGAGTTGCTGCCAGTTGTGCCAGGTAGCGTAGGAAAGTGGGAAGAGAGAGAGTGAGCATAATGGGGTAACTGGGAGCGAGGTAGAAGGAGGTGAGTGGTAGGCAAGGATCGGAGAACTTGTGCAACAGTGGGGGGGGAGAGCAGATTAGAAAAGGGAGAGGGGAAAGGAGTAGAAGGAGGGTAAGAGAGGAAGGTGGTGGACCAGGGGTGGGGAGAGGAGGGCTATAGAGGGGGTGGGGGGGTGGTGGTGGCAGGCAGAGGTGGGGATAGTAGAGAGATACGATGTACAGGAGCAACTGCCAGGCAGGTTAAGAGAAACAGTCACAGGTGGCTCTGGACACAAGTGTTTGATGTAGCTCGTGTTTGAATGAGCAGAGGGTGCCTAAGTTGGTGAGTTCGCTGCTCAGGGAGTTAAACATCTTAGGGGCTCTACCTGCAAAAGACCGCTAGCCTTGGGCAGTGCAACAGTGGGGAACAGATAGAGAATAGTTGTCAGAGCTTCTTGTGTAATGGGAGCAGATGGCTGAAGCCCTCAGAGAGACTGAACCACAGGGGGCATGAGTCCCATCAATTACTTTTTTGCTAGTAGGCAGGTTTGGAAAGTAACCCTTCCCTGAAGTTGCAGCCAGTTTGACTGTTCATAGAGGTTGCAGGTATGCGTGCGGTGGACAGCACCAGTAAGGAGTCTGCAGGCCCTATTTAGCGCTGTAATGATTCACTGTAGTGCTGTAGCTGCTCCATAGATAACAAGCCCATAATCAATTATGGAGACAATAGAGCAGTGTATTGCTAGTTTAATGGTGTCAGGTATCAGGCAGTGTCTATGTTTATAGAGAAGGTCTATAAGGATATTTACAGATTTCGCAACTGAATCGATATGGCTGGAGAAGGACAGTGTAGGGTCCAGGGTTACACCAAGGTATCTGAAAGTCTGCGTCTGGTCCAGGGTCACACCCGAACTGTTTTTGATAGCCAACTGTTGGTGTTTATGTTCATTATGTGTGCCGTGGAATAGCATAATCTTTGTTTTTTTGTAATTTAGCACTAGTTTCTATGAGATGAACCAGGCCTCGACTTGCGTGAAACTTTCCTGCAGTTGTTTCTCCGAGAGGAAGGGGTCAGAATCCTTAGAGAAAATCACTGTGTCATTAGCGTACAGGATAATGTTTGCATCATAGGCAGAAGGGAGATTGTTCAGGAAGATGCTGAAAAGAAGGGGTCCGAATATTGACCCTTGGGAACACCAGCCCGGAACTCTACTTACTTCCAGGATCATACTTTTGCTCCTTAACCCCGTGGCTCCAATGCCACACTCCATACCCATTTCCTAACCTTTCAGCTATCACTGTTAGCTTCTGACCCGGTCCCTCCAACTTCTCCCACACATTCCATTCTAATCCCATAGACCTTTACCCACACACATCCACATTTTCACACACACCCACACACGGTAGGCACTGTACCTCTATGCTACCCCACCCCAGACTTCAGCCCCCCACCACGCACATTAACCAGACATTTGTCCCCCTCATGTCCCTCTCCGTTCTACCCAGCGTTATCACTGGTCTCCCAGTCCCCTCCTGCAGCAAAAAAAGCTCAGCATCCTCCCACCACAAGCATTTTTCTCCCAAACTCTGCAGGCTGGCCCTCTTGCAGCACACCTTTCTTCTTCTGCTCCTATTGGGCAATATCCACCCCAACCCAGGACCACACAGCACAAAGGGCCACACCAAAAAGAACAAAGGGGAGACTGCAGCTAGTCTCCCTTAATATTTGCAGTCTACCCAAAAAGCACACCACTCTGCAAGTCTGGATCGCACAACATGCACCAGACATACTAGCCCTCTCTGAGACCTGGCTCTCTGAAACCATCCCCAATACTGCTGTCTCCCTTAGTAATTGTACTATCTTTAGGGTGGACAGGACCAGCAAGAGAGGAGGTGGCTGTGCAATTTTTATTAAATCCTCCCTCCATGCCATAGAAGTACATACCCCCAACCCATAACATGGAGCCCAGACACTAACTGTCAAACTAAGCCTGGGCTCCAAATCGCTACACATTATCGTGGCCTATATCCCCCCAAGAAACCATAAACTGGCATTTGATTCAATCCTTCACACTATCTCCCACCTACCGAACACTAGTGAAATAATTTTAATGGGTGATTTCAACATCAACTGGCTATCCCCAGCCGCATCCTGCTATAAAGACATGACCATGGCATTTGATCTAACTCAACTTGTCACCTCCACGACCAGGCAGGATATTAGAACCGGGACCTCCACCCTTCTAGACCTTATTTTCTCAAACAGTCCATGAAACCTTTCCCAAACGACCGTGCTCCCAGACTCCATCAGTGATCACTCCCCAGTTAATTGCTGGTGGTCGGGTAAACTGCCCTATGCCCCGCCAAAATTCTCCTGGCAGCGGAGGCTTAAAAGAGGTGGCCTTGAGAACCTCAAAAACTATCTATCCAATAGCTACTGGCTCCCCATATACACCACACAGTCGGTTGACACCGCCCTCACCCACTTTATTACCACCTTTAATAAAGCCTGCGACATATTCGCTCCCCTCACTAAGCACGTTGTGAAAACCAGAACCACCCCCTGGATCACACCCCCTCTCCTCAATCTTATGCAACATAGGGACAACCTTTGGCACAAAGCCATTGATTCTCAACGCACCCAGGATAGACAGCTTTACAAGGAGGCTCGTAATAAATGCACATGGGCTACGCGTCAGGCTAAAGCCAATTATTACCAACAAACTCTTTCCACCTCCTGGGGAGATGGGAGAAAATTCTAGAGCAACATAAAAGAACTCAGTGGTAAATCCTGCTCCCCCACGCCCTACTTAACTCAACCTAAACGGGCACATCACACAAGATACCGCCACCATAGCAGAAGCCGTTAACTCTGCCTTCTCTGACCTCTCCCATATCCTTCCCTCTAACTTCTTCCACCCTTTCACCACCCTCTCTCACCCTGGGTACCGTCAACTCACCTCCTTTTAGACTTTGAGTCATCCCCTGCAGTGCGGCAAAATGCTATATTTCCAAAGCTATCGCCAATACCCGGTATAGCAATGACACACTGAATCTCAAACTCATTAGGCTCACCCTCGATGTCACATTACCTCACCTTACAAAATTCCAATCTTTCGCTTGGCCTCGGCCAGTTCCCCTCTACCTGGAAGATAGCCATAGTCACTCCCATTCTGAAGAATGGTGACCCCACGAACTCCAGCAACTATAGACCAATCTCTATTCTTCCCCCTCTCTCCAAAGCTCTGGAAAAAATTGTTTCTGACCAACTAACAGAACATCTAACCAAACACAACCTCCTCAGCCAGTAACAACATGGCTTCCAGACGGGCCACAGTACCATCACTGCACTCACTGAACTCACCACGTTCATCCACGAGGCCCTTGACCATGGCTCAATTGCAGGGGCTATCTTTGTGGATCTGATCAAGGCATTTGACACAGTCAGTCACGAATTACTGCTTTGTGTCCTTCCTCAACTAAATGTGGTCCCTGAGACAACTGCCTGGTTCAAGGACTACCTCTCAGGACGATCACAGCATGTCAAGATAAACACCACCATTTCCTCCTCCAAAACAGTTTGCTCCGGGGTCCCGCAAGGGTCTATACTTGGCCCTTTACTCTATTTATCCTCTTCTTAAATTTGCTCCCTAAAGCTTGCAGTGGTCACTTACTACTCTATGCTGTTGACGTGGTCCTGTACTGGAAACACCCTCACCCAAGCGCCCTCCAACAAGCCCTTCAGGACTTTTTCCGG
Organism: Neoceratodus forsteri; assembly: GCA_016271365.2. Taxonomy (NCBI): domain Eukaryota; kingdom Metazoa; phylum Chordata; order Ceratodontiformes; family Ceratodontidae; genus Neoceratodus; species Neoceratodus forsteri. Next base: position 64,676,493 of record CM028133.1, on the reverse strand, counting down.
GAGGTAGAAAACTGGTTCAGCGAACACCACCTGATCATCAACTATAATAAAACTAAGTCCATGATTTTTGCGCACCGCCAGAGCCCTCATAGTCAGACAGTGCTCCTAATTTTGAACTCTCTAGACACCCATCTGGAACACGCTACAAACTTTAAATACCTGGGCATCATCCTGGATACCTCCCTCTCCTTCCATAGCCACACCCGTCTTCCCTCCTCTGCTATCAACGCTAGAGTGGGCATCCTCTACAGACTTAAGCACTGCCTACCTCCTCAGGCCATGCAACCTGCAGTCACCTCCTCCATCCTCTCCCTAGTTGATTATGGGATAGTAATATACGGCTCAGCAGAACCCACCTCGCTGAGCAGTACAAACACTGCATTGAATAAAGCCTGCCGCCTAGTGACAGGCACTGACAGACTAACCCATACCTGCAATCTTTATACACTGACTGGTTGGCTAAACTTCCAACAAAGACTAAAATACCACACTTGCATTCTCGCAAAAAAAAATTCACCTTCAGCTTGCCCCCATCGGACTTTTCTCCATTATCAGTGCAGCCCCCATCAGGCACAATACAAGACTCACAGCACACCCATCTTTCTCGGTTCCCCTCTGTAGAACAGCACTAGGGCAAAGATCCTTCCGGTACCGTGCTTCCCTTTGGCTCAACTCACTACCCTCCCCTCTCTCCCAGTCCCATAGCATCTCTTTATTCAAATCTGGCCTTAAAACCCATCTAAAGGAGAGTGCTAAATGTGATTGTGGCTAAATCTGCCCACTCTCCTAACTCTCTAACCCTCCACTTCTCCTGACTCAGGGTCTTCCTAGACCCTACATAATGGCATTCTGCAAACCCCTGCCTAGGGACCCCCTGGAATGCTGCTGAATTTCCTCTCCTGCCGATTAAGGTTCATGCCTAATAAAGTTTCTAGCCTGGACTGCTCTAGCAGTACTGTTACCTCTAATACCGCCTATCATTGTTAGTCCTTACTGTTCTCTCTTTTCTCTCCACCCCCTGTAACCAACGTGGAGACTCTGCAAACACTGCTGTGTCAGATCTGAAACTGTAAATACTGCCTGTTCATGTTTGTCTTTTCTGCATTTGTCTACCCTCCACCCCCTGTAACCTGACGTGGAGCCTTTGCAAAAGAGTCCATGACTCAAAGGTTTTTTAAGTCCAGTCTAACTCAATAAATAAATAAGGTAGTTTGGAAGAGAGGGAGTCACCAATCTTAACTTGTTGTGATCGATTGGAGAGATAACTGTTGAACCACTGTAGAGTATCATGGGAGAGCCCTACATTGCCAAGTTGTTCCAGTAGTCATGGATGGATGACTGTATCGAAGGCCTTCGAGAAGTCTATAAAGGTGGCACCGGCAAATTGTCCTTGGTCTAGTGCTAGATGAATGTGGCCCATAAATTCAAGGAGGGCAGAGGTGGTGCTATGTCCTTTGCAAAAGCCATGTTGCTGTGGTCATTGCAAGTTGTATTTCTCCAAGTACTTCACCAATTGGTCTGCGACAATTTTTTCAAGAGCTTTGGATAAAGGGGGTAGTAGGATGGAGATGGGCCTGTAGTTACAGTGTTATGCCCATCCACAGACTTGTGTATTGGGGTCACCAGGGTGGACTTCCACTTGAGCGGGAACTGGGAGTGCATGAGGTTAATAATCTTGGTAGGATGTGCAGGACATCGTCAAGGGTAGAGGCAATGAGCTTCAAGTCAAGTGTGTCCCCACTTTATCTGGATTTTCCGAGCACCTTGAGGTATTTTTTGGCATCCCTTTCAGTAACTGCCTTGAAATAGAAATGTGGATGATTTGTATCCTGAGTCTGTTGATATTGGGAGGCCGTGGTTTGGTTGGTGTCAAAGAAGTTAGAGGGAAGCACATGGCTGAAGTCAGTGAATGCCAGATTGAAAGTACTGGCAATTGTGGTGGGGTCCAGGGTGTTGCTGCCATCAATTTTTAGTATATTAGGAGTTGCTTTGGACTCTTTCTCTACAGCTTCAGAGAGACTTTGCCAGAATTTCCTTCCCTCCGACAATGAGTTTGATATGGTGCTCCTGTAGTAGCTGGCTTTTTCAGTGTGAATAGCTCTGGTACAGGTATTCCTAGCAGCCCTGTGTGCCTGAAAGTCTGCCTGGTTGCCAGAGGCTGTAGCATGAGCCCATGGAAGGTTCCGAGCTTTTAGCTGGTCTAGGAGTTTGTCTGAGATCCAAGGGTTGTCAAGGCCTTTAATTCTGCATTTCCTAAAGGGGGTATAGATATCATACCCTACGTTGAACTTTGAGATAAAGTATTGAAGTGCAGCATCAACATCTGGAGCAGTGTCAATCGGGGACCAGTCTTCTTGTAGCAGGAGTACCTTAAGTTGTGCAAGGTGTCCCCTAATTAGTATCCGACTATTGATTGTTTTTGCTGGAGGTTTATTGAATTTATTTGACCATATGCACTGGACTGGGGAATGGTCACTAATGGCATCAGGGAGAACTGTAATCTGGCTAATATGGTCAGGGCAATTTGAGAGTACCCAGTCCAGTAAGATACTGGTCCCTGTTCTACAGCTGATCCTAGCAGGTGAGTTAACTAGCTGTGTAAAATTTGTAGCTGCCAAGGCAGGTTCCAATTCGTCCAGCTTGGGAAGACCAAATCTGATCCCCTGCCCATTCTGGCCAGTGTTCCTCAAGGGTCAAAACTAGGTCCTACCCTATTCTCCATTTTTGGGAATAACCTTCCTTCTGTCTGCTCTAACTCACAAATTCAAATGTACGCCATCGATACCCACATCTAAGCTTCCAGTCCCTCTCTTGCTCAGGTCAAATCTACCCTTCAAACCAATTTTGCTAACACTCTAAGATGGACTGATGTTAAATCTCTTAAATGTAACACCAAATAAAATGGTAGCTATGGCTTTTGGTACAGCCCAGAAACTAGCCAAAATGTCATCACCATCCTCCTTTTATGTGCTCAATGGCTCCAAAATTGAAGCAGTTGATTCATTCAAATACCTGGGGGTACGGTTAGACCCCAAACTGGACTTCTCCCTGCTCTTGGACTCTATCCACAACAAACTGCGTCCCAAACTGAGAATGCTCCATGGGCACAAGGATAGCCTTTCTCTACCCATTAGGTGAGAAATAATTGCTAAGTTTATCCTTCCCTCATTCGATTATGCAGATGTGGTCTATAGCTCAGCACCACAATCCTTCCTTATCAGATTGGACCCTCTGTACCATGCTTTCTGTTGTTTTACCACTAATCTTCTTTACCGCACCCATCACTGCCTCCTCTACCAATGTATCTCCTTGCCCTCTCTCTATGTCTTGCTCATTGCACAATCTTTATCTCTCAATTTTGGTTCATCTCCCTTCCCTTTTACCTCTCCTCAAAACCTTCCTAAGATTTCTGATAAGATGTCTCAGGAAATTATTAGTACTACTGATACTTTGTGCAGGCAGTGTGGAATTAAACCCGGGCCCCCCATACTGCTAACTGCCCTGGGGGACCTCCCACAGCTAAAGGGTCAGAGCTTCCTGCATATGAACGTATGCAGCCTGGCCAACAAACTTGGCCAGGTCCATGCCTGGGTACTACATGCCAAGTCTGATGTAGCAATGCTCTCGGAAACCTAGTTGAAATATATTTTACCTGACAAAAAGTTTAACATACCAGAATACAACTTGATCAGGTGTGACAGGTTGACCAGAGGTGGTGGTGCTGCCATACATATTAAAGATAAATTCCTAACCAACGATATTGTCTGCACATCAGTGCCAAAAGAATTTGAATGTCTTGCCTTCAAAATTGCCCTCTCGCCTGGTATAGCCTTATTGGTAGCTGCATTGCATAGACCTCCTGCAGCGAGCCTGTGTATATTCCCCCATATTCACTCTCTTCTGGAGAAAAAGCGAGGAACACGGACTGCATTATCATGGGTGACCTTAACCTTAGTGGAGCGATGTAGCGCCAAACAAGCTTAAGGACTTCTGCAGCGACACGGCTCACTCCAGATTATCTCTGACGTTACACTCCACCTACCAAGAAAAATCCTGACGAAGTTCACTTCTGGACCTTATACTTGTCAACAAGCCACATATCTCTCATGGGGTCTTCACAATGATCTGGTGATCACTCGCAGTGCCACCATTAGGTGCTCCCCACACCTCCCCTCCACCTCTACTTTCAAGCTTAAGTGCAACCTAAAATACTTCAGTCTCCTGGCCTCCCTGGCAGATCTTGGGAACATAAAGAGGCAGGATTTCTACCTTACACCCTCTGTGTCTGAAGCATTCTGTATCTTCCAGGATCTGCTAGTAAATGTTATCAACCAACACGCACCCTTAAGGAAAATCAAATCCAGGAAACGTGCACCTGATTGGTTTAGCCCACTACTTAAGAGGGCCTTACTGCATAGAGACATCCTTTGGAAAAGGGCTAAGAAGTTGCAGTCTGACTCAGACTGGCTCTCCTTCCGGGTAGCCAGAAATGCCTGCACCAAACTGGTAAGGCTGGAAAAACAGTGGTTCTTCCAGTCAGCCCTGGAGGCAAACAAAAACTGTTCCACCACTTTTTTGGCAGATACTGAGAGAGATTGATGGGCATTCCTCTGCCACCCGCTACCAGCCAAAATTGTGGCAAATAACACCTCCTACACAGATAGGTCTAAGATCCTCGATCAGCTCAATAAACACTTCACCACTGCAGGCCTTGCATTCGACATGTCACCTATTAGTAAACTGAGCACCACAAGCACCACCAACATAGCTACTAGACCAACCATAGCCCCCCCCCCCAACCGACCGCCCCCTCTTCAAGTACCAGTCAGTCTCCTACAAACAGGTGGAGGACTTGCTCCTCTCGCTGGACAGCAAAAAGAGCACTGGTGCCAACTCACTTGAATCCTTCTTCTTTTTTTTTTTTGTTATTTGCCTGGCTCCCACAGCTTTCAGAAGAGGCCTCATACCTCCTCCTACTCCATCCACCAGGGCAGTCCCCAAGGCATCCCATTCCCAGTTTCATTATGCTCATAGGGCCAGGGGTGTTACATTTTTTCCCCTGTTTTTCTCCCATTCCCCTGGGATGATTGTGCTTAGGACATACATCCGGGCTTGGCAATGTGCTGACACACACCAACAGCCATGCGCTTAACAGCATCTCCCCTTCCCTACTCCAGTACAGCCACCAGTGCCCTGAAAGCCCATGCATCCATCAGCTTGCTAGAGGCACCCCTGGTATCCCTCACCAGAGGGAGGACAGCATCCACAAGGACGCTCAATCCTCCCTCACCCACTGAATCCTAGCAACCCGAGTCCGTTCCTGAACCCAGGTCACCGGCGTAGCACGAGGTGTGATGTCCAGCGCCTCAGCCCTCAGCACCACCGGGCCAGCCCCTGAACCCTTCTTCTTAAAAGCAAGTTATTATCTGGCAGTTCCAGTTGCCCATCTCTTTAACAGCTCAATATGCCAAGGGAAATTGCTGCCATGTTGGAAAACCACGCTCATTATCCCCCTGTTCAAGTCAGGAGACCCCACTGACTTGAACAACTATAGGCCTATTTTGTTGCTTCCTGTTTTATCCAAGCTACTTGAAAAAATTGTAAACTCTCAATTAAGGGAGTACTTGGAGCGTGAGAAAATCCTCAATCCAGTCCAATCAGGTTCCAGACCTAAGCACAGTACCGCGTCTGCTCTTTCCAAAGTGTCAAACGACTGGCTAGAAGCCCTGGACAGTAAACAGCACATCTATGCACTCTTGCCTGACCTCAGCAAGGCATTTGATATAGTTGATTATTCCACACTTCTTGATTCCCCTGAGTAGCATTGGTCTAGCCTCTACTGCAGTAAAGTGGTTCCGCTACCTCACAACCATAAACAGCTAATTAAAGCCCAAGGGGGATTCTCCTCACTAAAATTACTGCCCCAGGCATTCCGCAAGGTTCCATTTATGGACCTGTCCTCTTTGCCCTTTGCATCAACCGCATCGACTCTGGCCTGGTTGCTGGAAATGTTCACCTCTTTGCAGATGACACAGTCCTCTATATGGTCAAGCCCTCCTTGGACATTGCATACAAGGAGCTACAGCAGGATTTTATCATCCTCCAGCACAACTTGCTGAATCTAAAGCTCTTGTTAAATGCAAAAAAAAAAAAAGCTATGATTATCTCTCTATCCCACAATACGGGGATACCTGGGACCCCACAGATTATTGCCTCCTTAATGAGCCACTAGAGCTAGTGAATAAATTTAAATATCTGGGAGTCTAGTTGGATAACAAACTCACCTTCAGTGTACATCTACTGTAAGTGAGTTAAGAAAAACGCTAAGGCAGCGCCTCAGTATTTTCTACCGCATAAGATGCCTACTCTCCCTGAAAGCTAGAAAGCGGCTGGTTCAAACAACCTTTCTTCCCCTGATTGACTATGCTGATTTCCTATAGAGCCATTGCCCCAGTATGCACTCCAAAAGCTGGATACACTATCATCGTACACTGAGATTTGTTCTTGACTTGCCCTTACAGACTCATACTGCTCGTTGTACCAAGCATTAGATTGGCCATCCCTCCCAAGGAGGCAAATAAACGCCCTCATGTGGCTATTCCGGGCTTTGTCCAACAAACTACCACCCTATATCTGTGACCTGTTTGAACATTCAAAGAGTGCCTATGGACTAAGGAAGTCCTCCTTTATCCTCCTAAGCTACTATGAACAAGGACATGTCTTGATTCAACTGCCATTAGCTCCTTTTTACCAGCGCTTTGGCATAACATGCAAAAATTACTTAAAATCTGCCTGCTTCCCAGCCATTTTATATTTAGGGGTCTGCTCCATAGAGGCCTAAAAATGGTGTGTGATTGTTTCAGGTAAAGCCTTACCCCCACTCAACTGAGTCCCTTAACCGCTGTAATCCTGAGTCGCCTATTTCCCCTTGTCGGCCAGCATCCCTTTAGGGCAACCACCTCCCCCCCTCCTAACTCCCCCCTCCCATCAATTAGCTTCACAGGTGGCCTCATTCTATTAGGCTGTCCTATTTTCCCTCTCTACTATGTGTCTGATACCCTTTCTTCCCACTACCCTTCTCTATGTCCCTCCTTCCTCTCCTCACTTGTACTCTATAAACTACAACCTGTATACGCTGCACTTAAAATGTTTATATTTGCACTTGCTTTACATGTCTGATTCATCCAAGTACTAATTGTGTATATTGTAACTGCCTGTACCAATGTCTACTTTTGTATGAAATGTTGTCTACTGTAAGCAAAAGTGTCCTCTGTGGCCCAGGACCATCTTGAAAATGAGCTTGCTCAATGATGCAACTGCTTGGTTAAATAAAGTTTGATTGATTGGTTGATTGATCGTTAGCCTCAGCTCCCAGCACTGGCCACTCCCTGGCTTAAGAGTCCACCACTCATTTGCCCTGGCCACACCTAGTACACATGCAGGAAAAAAGCTTTCACCCATCGACTCCCTGCTCTCTGGAATTCCCTTCCCCTCACTGCATGAAGCTCACCTACAGCCCTTGCCATTAAAAAGCACTTCAAGCACCTTTCTACACCCCCCTTGCCATTGCCTCCCACCTCCCTAATCTTCTAGACACTGCTGGTAATACATGCCTAACCTGCTACATCCCAACCCTAGCCCTCTGTGCACAACCCTGGTAACACATTATCCGGGTACTAAATCTCCTAGCTCTTATGTTAGTCCATGCATTTCCATCACTCCGGATGCTAGAGTATACTGTTATGTGCTCTGTGTAGGCTTTACTTTAATATAAGATGTAACCTATGCCTAAGTTGTATAAGATGTATCCTGTGTTTTCTTCTTATCTCTTTTGTGTTTATAAGTTATGCTTATATGTTATGTATGCTGTACTGCACCTCTACCCCCTGCCCCGGGTCACACCTGGAAACGAACCTTGCCTCAGTGTGCCTTTCCCGGTTATCAACTTTTAAACAAATAAATAACATAAGGAAAAGGGTATGCAAAGGGTGCCTTTTGTCGACACTATACAACCCAAGCAACCTACTGTAAGTACACCTGGGTGATTAGAGCACACATTTTGCAAGTTAATGATATGCTGAATTGTGCTTGGAAAGATGTATTGAGCCAGCACCTGAACTGTAATGAATTAATGGGAAATTCACAGACTGGACCAATCTTAATCTAACACCTTGAGAAAAACAGCCTTTAATTTGATACAAAAGTCCTTTTCAGATGTTTAGTCCCAATAGTTGCTGAAACATGGAAATTTCACTTAAAACTCTCATCCAGTGAGGCCAGCCCAGTGGCGTGGAGGGCTGAGGCATCATGCCTTACCTCCTACTACACTGGTGACCCGTCTTCACATGCATAGTTGGGGGTCGCCAGGGGTGAGGGAGGGAGAGGACAGAGCATTTGAAGGATGGCTCTCCTCTCCAGGGAGGGTGGTTTGGCAGTCTCACCCCATGATGAGTGAAAATGTTCAGATACAGATTAGATTTTAATCGATGGGTGTGCAAAACTGCATAACCTGTGTTTTCTGCTATCTAACTTAAGATGAATACTAAAAAAGAAAGACTGGACCTCGCCAAATGCCTGTGGAATCTTGAATATTATTACTCCAACCATACTTTATTGTGTTATCTGCATACAGGCGTAGGACAATGTCTTTTGATTTATTTTAAAATCATTGATAAATCAAAGAGAAGTGGGCTCAGGACAGAGCCATGGGGGACTCCACTACTCAAGGAAGCTACATCTGAGTACATACAATTAAACAAGCAATAACACATGTTAGGATGTGAGGTAATGCTTAATTACCGCATGCCCCAGGTAAGTTGTGTGACATGAGGTGCAGTCGAGTGCCTTCAAACACCTGGGAAGTGCTGTAATTTATGGCATTATCGCACACCCTGGAGTGTGTTACTGCACTTACAAAATGGTTTTAAGAGTTAATAAAGCAGGAAAAAAGAAAGTAAAATTTGAGCAGTGCAGTAATTAAAATGACTGCATGGTTATGTGATCAGTTTTGACCAATCAGATTACTTGTTTGAGTCAAACCATTTTATAATAAAATCCATCTGATGTCTGCTAGATAAGTGACTGCTTAATCAATTGTAAAGTTGAGAATTAAAGCCTACAGAGCATAGTTTATATAGCAGAAGTTTATATAGCAGAAGTGTGTGGTTTATTGTGTCAAAGTCTTGGAGAGATCCACAAAAATCACCCCAGGCATGGAACCATTGTCAATTGCTAATTGAAGATCATTGGTTACTTTAACCAAAATTGATATGATGTTGTGATGGTGTTTAAAGCCAGATTGAACAATGTTAATATAATTGTTGGTATTTAGACATTTTGAGATGTGCTTTTCAACAAGTGTCTCCAAGACCTTTGACACAATAGGAAGGAGGGATATAGGTTAGTACTTAGAGAACAGTGTATTTTCCTGCTTTAAAAATAGGTCCCTGATAGCTCAGTTGGTAGCGCATCAGACTTTTAATCTGGGGGTCAAGGGTTCAAATCCCTGTCAGGTTGACAGTTGGCTTTGAAACTGCTGAAAAGTAATTCTTCAGCCTTTATATGTTTTATTGTGTTGGTGGCACAGTGGACAAACCCAGCAGAAAGTGAATCATCACAGGACCCAAGGGTCCTGGATTTGAGACTACTCTTCACTGAGTTTTCATTCGAGTACCTCAAGGGCATTAACAAGGTGGAAGGGGACATCATATTCCAGATTAATAGTAGTGCCAGGACAAGAGGACATGACATGAGACTGAGGGGTGGCCACATCAGGAGAAATGTCAGGGAGTTCTTTTTAGTGGAAAGGGTGTTGGATGCATGGAATAGCCTGCCCCAGGAGGTGGTGACAGCCTGCACAGTGATGGGCTTCAAACATGCATGGGACAGAAACAAAGGAATAATAGAAACAGGAAGAAAAAACTAAAGCCAATGACCAGATAGGGTCACTGAAAGCTTCGATAGGCAGCTTAAACGGGCAGACTGGATGGGACTAGCAGTCCTTATCTGCCGAAAGCATCTATGATCCATGTATCTATGTAAAACAAGCATTTGTCAAAGCTGAAAGTTCACTGTTGGTTTTGCTGTTGTGCATGCTTCCCATATTTTTCTGTGCATATTCCTCTGCCTTGCATTTTAAGGCATCACTCTCAACACAAATTTCCTATGTTTTTCCAGAATTGCTTTACTTCATTAGACACCTGTCAGCCTGTACAGGGTGGGTGTTACAGTTGGAAACCCTAATGCTTCAGACGTTTGTTGGTATTTTTGCTCCAGATTTTCAACATGGGCTTTTTGGGACCCCACCTCATGAACAGTGGCAGTATTATGACAAAGTCCATTATGGATTGCAATCTCCATCTTTAACAACAATCCCATAATTAGGTCTGACTACTATGTTTAGATGCCTTCTCAAGCTTGTAATGCCTCACTGCTGTTATGCTGTAAATATCGTCATCCAAAGGTTATAAATAAAGTCTGAAAATACCTGCTTCCAAATCTTGTAAATACTGTCTGTGACAAATGTCTGTAACACATGCTTAATGTAACCACTGTTATACCATGTATCTCATGTTTAATGTAATTGTTGTTATACCTACTCTATGTTTCCATCTGTCTTACATGTGACGAGGTACTTTTGCAAATGAGCCTCTGGCTCAAAGGTTGTAAACCGATATATCAAATAAATAAAATAAATAAATAGATAAATAAAATTATTTCATTACTCAATCCTAAAAGGTGATTTTGCACAACGAATATGCCATTCGGTGCCACAGTGGCCAAAACACATTTCAGGCAGGATGTGAAAATGACAGCTGTACTGTTCATGAGGAGGTGTGAAGAAATGGCAATGTTGAAAATCTGGGGTGAAAATATGAAAAAAGTAGAAAATTCTGGTGTGCGTAGAAACTGTGCAATGCTGCCTAAATAGCACAGTCATTTTATGTTTGCTTGCACGATGTAAGAAACATAGTGCCATCATCCGAGATTTCGAGGTGTGTCACCCTCCTCCAATTCAGCCAGTGTGTTGGCAGGCACGGGCTCTGTAAGCTATCGCATGCTGGAGCTTGCCTATGATAAGCTCCAAAATGCAGTGGCATACAGTTGAAAGGGGGAGCTACGCTTTAGTGAGCAGTGATAAGATATCGCTTGCTCATGCGCAGCTCCCCTACACACACACACACACACACATACACACAGACCCGCACGCATACTGCGTGCTGCCCCCCACGCACACACCTCTCAGCCGAGGGGGTGCCTAACTCCCTGGCTGTGCGCGCTCTCAAAAGCCTCCCAAATGTGCCACACTGGGTGCCCACCCCAGCATGGTAAACTCGATGGAATAGCCGACAGGGTGCCCAATCCCCTGCTGGCTTCTCTGTCTCTCCCCGCCCCCATGTTATGCCGACAGGTGCCAATCCCCATCCACTTCACTCCCCCAGTACATAGAGCTATGCTGGGAGCCCACCCCAGCATGGCAAGTTATTCTCTGGCCGATGGGGTACCCAATCCCCTGTCGGCTGAACACCCTCAACTCACTTTGTGCCACGCTAGAGCCCACCCCAGCGTGGCAAACGCTGCGCCATCATTAGAGAAAAACCTGTAAAGAAAAACTGTCCCACGTAGTCTTCCTGGCCCCTCCCACAATCCGCACCCACCCACTGCACGCCCTGCCTCTCCACACCCCCCCTCACCCCATACTTACCTCCGGAGCTTGACGCGACAATCTTCGGTGGACCGGAAACACATCTGCACTCTTCAAAGCCGACCGCGAACTGAAGAAATGCCGGTAAGCTTTATAATAGGCTAAATAGGGGGTTTTCAACTTTATTGCATATCTCAGGCATTTTTTGGAATTTTTGCACCAATTTTCAACATGGGGTTTTTGGGACCCCTTCTCATGAATGATGTCACTGTCATGGCGTTATTCGGGCCCGAAGGGTGATTTCGCAGTCACTGCACAGTCACTGTGCAAAATCACCCTTTGGGCCTGAATAATGCCATGACAGTGACATTGTTCATGAGAAGGAGTCACAAAAAACCCATATTGAAAATTTGGTGCAAAAATTCCAAAAAATGACTGTTTTACGAGCGAGCATTGTGCAGTTCCTATACAGACTCGTAAGTTCGCGAATTTTCAATATTTTCACTCCAGATTTTCAACATTGCCATTTTACCACACCTTCTTATGAGTAGTATAGCTGTCATTTTTCACATCTCACCCAAAACGTGTTTCCGCATGTAGCGCAGACAACAACAGTCAGTGTGTGAAATCAATGTATGGACAATTAAGAAAATCACAGTGACACTGTTCATGAGCGAGGTCTTAAAATGGCTATGTTGAAATTTGGTGAAAAACCCAAAAATGACTGTTGTAATGAGCGCAGCTTTTACAGTTCCTTGCACACGCTCGTAAGTTCGCGAATTTTCAATATTTACTACCAGATTTTCAACATTGCCATTTTAACAACCTCCTTATGAGCAGTATAGCTGTCATTTTTCACATCTTGCCCAAAATGTGTTTCCTACCATGTAAGCACAATGGCACAGTCGATGTGCAAAATCAATGTCAGGACACATTAAGAAAATCACAGTGACACTGTTCATGAACAGAGGTCTTAAAATGGCTATGTTAAAATTTGGTGAAAAATTCCTAAAAATGACTGTTTTACGAGCGTGCGTTGTACAGTTCCTATGCATGCTCATAAGTTTGCGAATTTAATATTTTCACTCCAGATTTTCAACATTGCTATTTTATTACACTTCCTTATGAACAGTACAGCTGCAATTTTTCATATGTCACCCAAAATGTGTTTTCGCACATGTAGCGCACAATGGTGCTCTTGGTGTGAAAGCAATGTTTAGGACAGATTAAGAGAATCACAGTTACACTGTTCATGAGCAGAGGTCTTAAAATGGCGATGTTGAAAATTTGGTGACAAAAGTCCATAAAATGACTGTGTTACGAGTGAGCATTGCGCAGTTTCCACGCACCCTCATAAGTTCATGACTTCGTAATATTTTCAGTCCAGATTTTCAACAGTGGCATTTTTCCACACTTCCTTATGAACAGTACAGCTGTCATTTTTCACAACATGGTTGAAGTGTGTTTTCACTCTTTCAGCGCAGAGATGCGTGGTCACTGTGGGAAATCATTGTTTGGCACAGATAAAGAAAATCACAGTGACACTGTCCATGATCGGAGGCACCAAAATGCCTGAGTTGATAATCTGCTGTAAAAAATCCCCAACCTAATTGTATTATGGGTGTGCATTGCACAGTTTCTATGTGTGCTCGTGACTTCACCATTTTTTTAAATATTTTTACTGCAGATTTGCAACATTGCCATTGTTTACACCTCCCCATGAACAGTACAGCTGTCATTTTTTACATCCTGTTCGGAATGTTTTTGCACCTGTGGTGCTAAATGCCATAGTCACTGCGCATAAGCAGCTTTTGGCTAACAAACTGATATTCCCCCTGTTCATGAGGTGGGGTCACAAAAAAACATGTTGAAAATTTGGAGTGAAAATACCAACGAATGCCTGCGGTATTAGGGTTTCCAACCATAACGCCCAACCCTGTAGAGAATGACAGGCATCAGGGTGTGACTTGGGATTCTTGCCTGTGATGCTCATACCATTACACACCCTGCAGCCAGTGAGAGGCATCGAGGTATGCCTTGGACTCTTCAGCCCCAAAGTTCACCCCATTCTCCTATATTGCACCCATCTCACCATATTTCCTAATGAAATGGGATGTGCATAAGGGCCAAAGACCCCAAGGAACACCGTGACACTTGTCAGTGTCTGCAGGGTGGGGTGTGGTGAAATAGCATTGCCGTTATGCCTGACGACCCAAACACACACCCCAATGCCTGTCACTCTCTGCAGGGTGGTGGTGGGGTGGGCTTCAGTTCAGTACTTCACTGCCATTCCTATTACGCAGCTCTGTAACTTCTACACTACCACTGCCGATGCCAGCAAGCAAACATTCGGTATTGACAAATGCTTGTTTGGAATGTTTTCACCAAATTTTCCACATGGCTTTTTTGGGACCTCCCCTCATGAACAGTGGCACTGGAATTTTGTTAATCTGTCCCAAAAGTTGATTTCGCACAGCGATTGCACTATTCTGCGTCACAGGTGCAAAAACACATTTCGGGAAGGATGCAAAAAATGACAGCTGTACTGTTCATAAGGGGGTGTGGAAAAATGAGAATGTTGGAAATCTGGAGTGAAAATCACAAAAAATTCATGACATTTTGAGTGTGCATAGAAACTGTGCAACAGACTCGTAATGCAGTCATTTTTGGGAGTTTTTTTCACCAAATTTGCAACAAGGGCTTTTAAGGACCCCACCTCATCAACAGTGGCACTGTCATTTCATTAATTGGTCCCAAAAGGTGATTCCAAGCAGTGACTGCGAAATCACCTTTCAGGACCAAGAAATTAAATTACAGTGACTGTGCTCCCGAGGTGGGGTCCCAAGAACCCCATGTTGAAAATTTGGGACCAAAACTCCAAAAAGTGACTGAGATACTGACTAAAGTTGAAACCCCTCATTGACTGCCATTATAAGGCTTACCTTGATTTTCTTCAGTTTGCAGTCAGTTTTTGAAGAGTGCAGATGTGTTCCCAGTCCACAGACAATCACTGTTCCTGACCTCCGAGGTAAGTATGGGTGGGGGGTGCCAGAGGCAGGTGCGGGTTGGGGAGAGGCCAGCGGGAGCGCATTGAGTGACTGCTTTTCTTTTCAGGCTTAAAAAACAAGACATTGTGGATCTGTTTTCCTTTTACAGGTAAACTATTTATGGATTTCGGCACACTAGGGTGAGCTTCCAGTGTGCCAGTGTACTGGGGGTGGATCAATGCAGACCTGGGGATTGGGCACCCAAAGGTCAGAGAATATAGGAGTGTGGAAGGGACACATCCAATACCAGGGGTGGGCATCCTGGTGTCGGAAACACCACAGTTAGTTTTTGGCACACTGGGGTGGGCTCCCAGTGCGCCACATTAAAGGGGAAGGGGAGATAACATGGTGACTGAGCACCCTAATATCAGCAGGTGGGGGGATCTGCTAGTGAGATCGAGCACGCTTACAGTAAAAGTGCCTTCGGGCACTGAATCCTCCTAGCCCATATGGTGTTTAGGCTGTGGCCTGCTCTGCATGCACGGGAGAAAATAAGGAAACAGAAACAATGGGTGGTGGAGGAGACAGGCGAGGAAAGCACCTCCTTCAACCTTTCAGTAAGGGACCAGTGGGGTGGGGAGGGAGGGAGAGGCAAAGACTGCATGACGCAAACAGCTATTTGCTCTGCAGTGATCTGCAGATGAAAGGAAAAATCCACGTATGGTAACACCTGGACAGGCTGTTGACATACGTAGTATTTCAGGTATCAAGTCCCCCCGAGGAAGTAATAAAATAAGTATATTAGGTAACCACCACTGCTGCTACAATAAGGGTAGTGGTATTTGACACGTCACAAAAAGGGTGGATTACCCATGACTAGTTGCGCTTGCTGAATCAGGATCCGCATGGTGCTTCCGTGTTCGGCGAAAAGTTTTGGCATTTTTTTAAAATATCTGGATTGCATAAAAATTATGCTCATAGCAGCCCCAGACTCCCGCAGCTGTATTTAAAGGTAGATGCGGATGGGAGCAGGCTGCGAATTGTCTTTGCAGGTCACCTTTAATAAACTTGAATAAATTAACCCAGAAACCAGGCCAATCATATAGTTTTCCAGTGGGGGGGAGAGCTTTAGTTTAATATGAAGCAGTACCTGACACCTTGGTCAGAAGGAGGTCACAAAAAATGATAGTATAAAGAGGATATAGCATGAGGTGCACAGGCTTGGGGTACTAGATACATAGAAATTATCAGCAAATAAGGACCCCTGGGCCCATCTAGTCTGCCCGTAAGCCCTAAACGTGCATGCAGTCACTGACCCTAAGTGATCAGTGGCTTTTCATCACTCCCTCCCCACCCAGTGTTCCCTTGTGCCTGTCCCAGGCAGTACTAGACTGAGGATAGTTGAACCATATAGATTGGACCATGGTCGTCAGCCAAAATAACTAGACAATAAATGTACAATTTGAAAAAGTTTAAAACAGTGTCAAGGGGAGATACGAAAGTGTTGCTGGGCTTCTTGAAATGTCATCATATTACCATTTTTTAAGGAGCTATTCCACTAGATGAACCTCCAGGTAGGGCCAGTAACCAGAGTTCAAAGTCTGTGTTGCAGTTCTGAGATTCGGGTCCCCAGCAAAGGCTGCGCAACATCCTTCTTTGGATCAAGCTGAAGAGTATATAATTGCGTGTGTACATGGAGTGAAGTAGCAAGTGGAGTGTCGCACGGGGATTGGGAGAGCTGATGATAAGAAATATGCAATAAAGCTTTAATATTAACTTGGAATTAAGCACAATAAAATCACTATCTCTAGCCATTGGAGGACATATAGATACCGGGTGCCTAGTTAGAAAAGCATTACCAGAACAGCACCACACTATATGGCGCTAGTCTGGTAAGCACTCTCACTGCCAACGACCAGGAATTTACAGTGCTTGCTATAAGCGCGCCCCTGGTTATTGTCCATAGTCCTGAAGAGAGGACAAGAGCAACAGAGATCAGGTTGCTGGCTGAGCTGCTCCTGTGGCATGCAGGGCTGAGGCATTGTGCAGCTCGGCCGGCAGGAATAGCGACCAGCGTTCTAATCCTGGTCTCATGAATTTTGCCATCAGCAGGACTTGTGTTTTTTTTTGCAGGGCCATGGAAAAACTTCCACGGCCCCACACATTTTAACTTTCCCCACGATCCGCTCCCCCCAGAGTTAGAATCTCAAAGTCTGGGGGGTGCGGGGGACAGATTGATCTCAGTTCACTCACTGGTAATGGGAAGTGCATATACCAGACAGATCCCATTTAGGTTCTTCCCTCCCATTTTAGTATGTGGAGGGGGAGTAGGGCATACCTACACTGGGAACACCCCACTCTCTATAGCCTGTTGCAAGCGGCCCCAGATATCTGGGAAGGTGTGTGCTAGGCTGTTGGCAGTAACTTGTATTTTCTCTAGGGTTAAGCAGGTTTTGATACTCTGGGCTCATTGTGAGATGGTCAGGGCATTCGGGGACAGCCAGTTATGAGCCACAGTTTTTTAGTATTAACAAGGGCTATGGACCATAGGGGTGTACCTTTGCCCCTTCCAACAGTGGACGGATACGCCCCTAGCATAAGTTCAAGCAGGAATTTTGAGTGTGAGTATCCCAAGACTACAGGCATGATAGGGTGCATGTCGTGCCAGAATGGGGCCACCCTGGGGCACGTAAGAGCTACATGCAAGAAATCTGTCCCCTCATACATGCACTTAGGGCAAAAGTCAGAGAGCTCAGGGTTGATACTATGTAATCTTTTTGGTGTCATGTAAGTCTTGTACATAAAGTTAAGGTGGATCTGTTGAAGCTTGTTACTGCGGGAACACATCTGGAGGTGCTTAGATGCAGCCCACCATGTGCTGGCATCTATAGTGATGACCAGTGTCTGCTCCCATTTTCCCCTTAATAGTGTCCTATGACAGGTACTCCCCCCCAAGAGGATTTGGTAGTAAGTTGCAAGTGGTTTACTACATGGCTGTGGGTTGTACAATTCTTCCTCAAATAGAGAGAGCTGTCCCCCCCCATTTGTGTCATCTAGCAATAAGTCCACCCTCTGGCATAAGCATAGGTAAACAAAGTAGTCACCAATGGTATACCCTATTCTCCCACCAGTTTGGAGAATTCCAGCAGTATTCCTCCCCTGAACAGTTGCATAACAGACCTCAAACCCAAGCAGCACCAGGATAGTAATCTCTGATGTAGCCGTATTGAACAGGGGCCCCCTCTCTCCCGTCGAAACTGTGATATCCTCCCAGGGAGAGGGCAACCATGGATGGCCAATCCCATGGTGTACCTCTCTCCACACCCTAATAGACATTGCCATGAAAGGATTGCTCATCGCTGGAGTACATGAGGAGGAAAGCAGTCCAAAATGTATACATGGTACCAATCTCCCTTCAGCTCCTCTTCCACAAGCAAGAATCATGCTGGCTTTGAGGTGGTTCCCCCCACAGGCAGGAAGGACAACTGGGCAGCCCAGTAGTAATATAGAAAACTGGGACATTCTAGGCCACCAACTGAACTTGGTAATTATGGATACAACCTTTTAATGCAAGCAGATTTCCCTTTCCATAGAAACCTATGTATGATGGAATTTAAATGCCTGAAATGGGTCAATGGGACATATATGGGAAGAGAATGATACAGATATAGGCACCTGGGGAGGATGGTCATTTTGACAGTGTTAATACACCCAATTAGGGACAGTGGAAGTGCCTGCCATCTGTCGCATTCATCTGATATTTTGAGAGTCAGAGGTTTAAAGTTTTTAACACACAATAAATGGAGCTTGGCAGGAATACACACTCCCAGGTATTTTATCTGATTCACCATTTGTAAACCCCCCAGGTTGGCCACTAGCTGGACTCTGTCCTTTACTCCAATGGTCGGCAACTCACTTATAGTCCAGTTGATCCTGTGCCTTGAGAGGGCGCCATACTTCCTCAACAAAGCATGAACTGGGGGCAAATCTTGTCCAGGATTTCCCAGATATAGAAAGTCATCCATGATGACGGCAACTTTATGCACATTTCCTTCTCCCCTACATCCCCATATACCCAGTTTTCCCATGGATAGCCGCAGCTAGGGGCTAAAGGGTCATAATGTATATTAATGTAGAAAGCGAGAACCCCTGTCTTGTGCCCCTCTCTATATGGAATGAGTGGGTTCAGACCTCCGTTAATCATTATTTGGGCAGGGGAGAATACACATAGCCGGATCAATTTAGTAATTGTGGGCCTATTCCCATGCGTCAGAGAGTTTCAAACATGTATCCCCACTCCTTGCGGTCAAAGGCTTTTTCTGCATCAAGGGCAAGGACTGCAGTACTGTGAGTATGCTGGGATTTTGACCACTGATGAATAATATTCAGGGTTCTACAGTCATGATGTTTTCCCTGCCACCCTTTAACAATCCTGGCTGGGTCTGTGTGTATTATAGATGGTAAGACAGGTTCAATTCTAGAGGCAATTGCCTTGGCCAAGATCTTATAACCTGCAGTGAGTAGAGAAATTGGCCCATATGAGGCACACATGATGGGGTTCTTGCCCGGCTTCAGGAGCACTGTGATAGTGGCAGACCATGTGGAGGTGGGTAGTACTCCCCTTTCCAGACCCTCTATAAGCATGTTGCATAGGAGTTTGACCAATCCAGCCAGGACCGGCGCCTTGCCGCCCATGAGTGACTTAATTACACTGTGGATTTCTTCTTTGCTGAAAGGTAAGTCCAGCTGCTGGGTTTCATCAGGGTTAATGGACTGAATTTGGGCGTTTGGAAAAAATGTTTCTGTTTGGGCAGCTGCTGGGGAGACCTGCGATGAGCAGCGGGTTCAATAAAAGGAGATGAATTCCTCTGTCACTTCTTTCAGGTCTAAGGTCAGCAAACTGGAGCACCTGCTTATTTGACCTATTGTGCATTCACACTCTTTTCTGCATAGCTGCCACACCAAGTATTTACCTGTCACCATCAAAGGATGAGCCCACCTGCACTAACAGGATAAAGCTTTCTACATGTGCAAAAGCTGAGTAGATTAAATCACCATTATAGTTTCTGCAGTATGTTGTAGAGATTGGGTTAGGCCTGCTTTATGTGCCTCCTCACAGGCAGCTGTTTCACTCACTGGCACTCCAGCGCCTCCTCTGCCTGCCTTTTTTTGTGGGCAGAGTATGCTATCACCGTCCTCTGATATATGCTTTTAAAGATTCCCACCTACAACCATCAGAGGCGTCGCCCCTTTTATTTTGAGAAAGGAATTCTTGAATAGAGCAGGGCATGTGGGATTTAAAGTTCTGGTCTTTAAGTAATAGGGGGTCTAGCCTCCACGGTCGGCACACCGCAGTCCATCCAAGGACCACAATGGCCAGAGAAAGCACAGCATGGTCCGATATTAGGATAGGGGAGTATTCAATATATTATATGTTAGTCACAAGTGAGGCGCTAATCAACAACCTATCCAGCTGGGTAAAGGAGTGGTGAGCATGTGAGAAAAAACTGTAATCTCGCCCTGTAGGGAGTGAGTCCCTCCAGGCATCAATCAAGCTGAACAGCACCTCCACCTCACTCAGAACTTTGGCATTCTTTGAGACTGTCAAGGGGGCAGGGTTGAACCTGTCCAAGAATGTGTCTCTGACACAACCGTAATCACCCCCCAGTATCCATGGTCCCAGCATAGAAGCCATGAAAACAGCCAATTGTTGGAAAAATCTGGGATCGTCCATGATAAGAGCATAATCAGAGTCTACTAAAAATTCACCTGTGCTGGTGAAAAGTATCCTAGCCAAGGTGTACTTACCAGCAGAGTCCACTCACATACTTTTGATATTGACCTGTACCCCTTGAGGAAACCGAATAGCCACCCCTCAGGCTTTAGATGAAAAACATGAGATAACCCACTTAACACCCATGCTCCCAGAAGTTTTCTTGGCCTCATTTATGGACATATGTGTCTCCTGCATTAGTATGACTTTTATCCTAGACCTCTTCACCTCGGCTGTCACTCTCTTCCTTTTAATCACATTTTCAGCCCACTCACATTCCAAGTGGGTGTGTTACTCTTGTCCTCCATGTGGGTGTGTAATCCTCAGGCATTTTGTACTAGCACATTGCTCTACCAGGACTACTACTGTACCGACACACAACAGAACTAAAACTTGAACTTTATATTGCAGCAAATAACGTAGCGTAATTTTAACCACTATTAACCTCTGTCCCCTCACCCCCTCTCCCCACAGTCCTCCTCACCCCCCACCCCCATTCCCACAATATCAACCATGAACTTTGTCTCTTAAAAACTGTTGAGATACAAGAAAAACCTGAGTATCATAAGTAAACAAGAGGATTAAAACCAGACACAAACACATAGTCAGTCATTCTTACCATTCTAGTTGTTACCCCACCCACGCAGCACTGAGAACTATCTACAGTGAGCTTTCCCTTACAGATCTGTGGTGGTTAGGTAGTAATGACTGATGGGCACGTATAGAGTAAATCAATGAGGTTAGAACGCTTAAAACTGAAAGAAAATGAGCAATAAGAGAATAGCCAAGAGAGATACAGACATTAAAATGTAAAGGGTTAACAAGGTATAGTGGTGCACATTAAGATCCACAGGGATACCCCCACGCCCAGTGGAGATCCATGAGGCCAGGACCCAGGTGAGGTTTATCAGGGCATAGCACCAAAAGTTTCCCCCATTGCTGGGGTTGTTACCATTCCCCCTTCCTGCTGCTATCCCCAGTCCTCCACCTAGAGCAAGCCCAGGACACCTCTCCCCACCAGGAACCACTCCCCCCCCCACATCAAGGGGGCTGGCGGCAGATGCAAGCCAACACAACTCACCCAGCCACCGGGTCAGGACCCAGCATCCTCCCATAAATGAGTGAGATGGCTCTCCTAAATAAGTGGGAGAAGGAGTGAAAAAAGGAAAGGAGGTTACTGAATTAGGTGTTTAGGCACACTTTCCCCTCATGCCTCCACCACCCACTCCCATTGAGTAGAGGTATATTACATGACAAGCAAAAGTTCCAGCCATGCAGTCCAATAACTGTCAGGCAAAATCCAGAGATGCAGGCACAGAAGTACTCCATAAAAGGTTCAGCCTCCCCCAATGGGGAGCATTGGAACCCATGCCCCCTTGGCATGGTCAGGCAGTACCATCCAATCCCACGTTATACATAAAGGAAGGTGTCATCCAACTGAAGGGACTCAGGGTCAGCATAAAATAGACCACCTACTAACTTCATGCACATGCACCTGCCTGCTGTAGTCCCCCCCTCACGCACACACTTTTCTCAGTGCCATGCAGACTGACAGCATGGTACCACAGCCCAGGGCCATCTCAGTGCTGGGCCTAATGCCAGGGTCTACGGCGCATGACAATGTCTCTCATCGGACTGCAATTGTGACACTGTAATGCACAAAATAGATATTTGACTCTGTATATGTATTATGTTGAATATGTATATGTAATAAGCACTGTAGCACTGTGAATGTATGTCAAATGTATTGTTCCCATGACGTGGAGCCTTTGGAAATGAGTCAATGACTCAAAGGTTGTAATTCCGAAAATCTTAAATAAATAAAAAGGTCCAATACAAATCATTCCTAAAAGCAGCTGACAGACTGTACTGCATGAAGCAGCACCATAGATCCTCTGCTGGACTGGACCAAGTCAGGGGTTAGGCAGTCAGGAGCACACATCCAGTCTGGTATAGATTATTAACTAAACATAAAGTTAAAATGCCCCCATTGATGTTCTACGTGAAGGTAGTTAGCCCACTAAACCACAACATATCAGTGCAAAGGTGCTCCCCCATGATGTCCAGTTTCAGCTATTAGACATGTAAGTTTCAATTAAATTTAGAAGGAGCTGACAAAGACATCAAAGGAAGGATTCTGTTTAAAGTAGAGTATGGGTCTGACTGCAGCAAGCAGCAGAACTGGATGACTAAGCCTGACTGAGAGATCCACAAGGTTCCAGCCCATTTCAAACCGGTATTTAGAATCATGATACAGCACACAGGTGAAGAGAGGGAAAAATGAAGGAGTGACAGAATGAAAGGGAAAGCTAGCTGCTAATCAGAATGGTCCTTTGCCACGTGATGCCCCATGGTGATCAGGAATAATGAAACTGCGGCCATTGTATGTTCCCCTCCATATTTCCCCCACTTTGTAGCCCAGCTACACGAACAGTTCACAAAATCTGCATAAATGAAAATCCTGTACAGCTATCGAAAACAGTATGGAGCAAACCGGGGGTATCATTAAACCCAATGACCGGGGCACACTGGGGCATCGTGTTGTGAGGGACCCCTACTTGCAGGTCCCCCTTCTATTCAAGATCCCTCACAGATCAGACACATACTGAGAGATTGTAGAGGCAGTTATACAGCATAGATTGTTAGGGGGAGGAGGGATCCATCACAGCCCCAGTCTCATTGGACCAGACACCACCGCCGGGCTACAGCAAAAAGTGACAGAGTTGTAGATTCATCACCATTTTGCTGGGGCCATAGCCTGGGCAGCCAAATGACCCTCCACAGCAATGAATTCATCATGGTTGAATTTCTCAGCATCAAGATAGTTGGCAAAAATTCTGGAGGGCTTACCAACTCAATTTGTGTGGAGCCTTGCAGGATACGTAAAAGTAAATGTTCAGTTCAAGTTGTAGAGCTGAGACTTGACATGGTTAAACTTTTGCCTCTTTGTGTTTAGCTCCCTGCTATATTCTTCAAGAATTGTCACTTTGCCTTTATGTACCGGAATTGGACCTTGTGTTTGGGCAGCCTTAATTATTGTTTCTTTGCCGCTGAACCGAAGATACTTTATCAAGTATTTGCGAGGATGGTGTTCAGGTTGGGGGGGAGGTCTGACCCAGTATGCCCGCCGGATAGTGACACCATTACAATGAACAACATTGATGCTGACAACATCGACAGCTCTCTGTAATGGTGCTCCCGAGACCCCAGCAAGCTGTCTCCTGGTCCTGCACCCCTTCCCCAAAACAACTCCAACTCAGAGTTGAGTATATTTAGTACGGGGGGGTGCGGGGGCATAGCTCCTCGCATGGGCAATTCAGGGGACAAAGCCCCCCTATAGATAAATGGACTGGGTTTCCTTACAAATTTATGTCAACCGCAACTTGCAGTCAACATAAATCCATTGCTGTGATGCCGGTCAACAAAGTAATTGTCAGATCAGCATTGTACCTGATGTGCTCTTTTCACATCAAACTTCAGGGCACCTGGGTCCATGTGCAGATATTTAACCAGCCATTGTTGCAAGCCAGTTACTGGGTTATTACCCTCCATTTCCTTGGGTAGCCCGATGATGTGCAGCTTGGATCTGCGGGATCAGTTTTCGTGATTGTCGACTCTGTCCAGCATCTCCTCAATAGTTTTCCTCAGCAAGTTGTAATCATGGTTGACAGATGCTACAGTGCCCTCCAAATCACTCACTCTTTTTTCAAGGTCTTGGAGCCTCATGGAGTGTGCTGTCGATGTCTCGGACAATCCAGTAACAATCCCTTGGATATGTGATATTTGGGTAGCAGTGTTTGTAAATCCAGCCTTCATTCCATGTTGCATGTTTGCAAAGGTTGCTGGAAAGTGCTCTCTCCAGCTTGGTCATATTGCTCTCCTGCTCCGAGGCTGCCTGGGCCTGAAGCCTGGTATGGACTTTGTGGTGCTGCTGCTAATCTCCCTCAGGCTCCAGAGGTTTAAAATTCAGTTTTAGTTGTTTGCTTTTTTGCTTCCCCACTGCCATTGACCTCCACCACAAGCTCCTATTGGTAAGTACATAATCTCTCTCTCTCTCACTTTTAATATTATTAAGCCACAAAGACAATTGTACACAGAGGTGCCAGCCTACAACACATCCACCATCCTACTGTGCTAGCCACACACCCCACTTAAGACTGATTTTAATGGAGTAGATGCTTTGGAGTCTCATAATATGTCCTTGTATACAACAATGCCCACAGTGTGTTACTTAAAATGTATCTATTGCAAAAGTGGGTATACTCAAATGCCCGATATCCAGATAATTTCCCAAGCCTGGCTGTCCCAATACAAAAGATAATAAAGTGGCAATAGATGGTTACAATGTATGGACACAAGACAGGGATAATTCTGATGTACATAGGATAGAAGAATCAGCATTTATATAGTGCTTTTCATACACAGTATCCCAAAGCACTTTACAAGCAATACTAGACCGGTAGTGAAGTGACTGAATGTGTGGTAGTGGCTATATCACACATCATCACCCACACACACAGCCTGGATAATTGCATGAACCACTTTATGGGAAGGGGAATGTTGGCCAGGACACCTGGAATGTTCCCTGCTCTTTGCAAAGAGTGCCCTGGTTCTTTTACTTCCACCAGGATGGGCAGAAGGGACCTTGGTTTAGTGTCTCATCCAAAGGACGGCACACCCCAGCAGTACAGCATCCCCAAATACTGCACTCAGATGCCAGCAATTTTTTAGGTGCAAGTCCAATCCCGGTGTGGGACAAGAACCCACGACCTTCTGGTCTAGAGGCAGATGTGCTACCAACTGAGCCACGCTGACACCTATAGGTGAATAGGTACAGAGCTGATGGACTTTCGTCCTAAATGCTTGCTAGCTATATTTACTAAATACTAATATGTTTAGTATAAGCATCCCATCTAGTTTTAAATGATGAGGCTGATGGACTGGACACAACCTCCAAAGGAAGTCATGGACTACTCTCTGACTAAACCACCATGTACTATGCACCTTTCTTCTGATTGGTGCATTAAGCTGTAGTGGATGGGATCTAGTATCATATGTGTTTGTATTCATTTCTAAACCAGTGATGTCCCAGAGATTTTCATTGTTCCATGCCCTATGCACTAAACACTTATCACCCCTTTTCCTTCTTGTCTCCAAGGAGTACATGTTGAGTTCTAACAGACGAACTTCGTAGTCCTTGCTGTTCATACCCTAGATTGCCCTGGCAGCTCATTTTTGGACTCTTTTTAATAGTGCTATATCCCCCTTTTTGTGTGGTGCCCACTCCTGTGCACCATACTCCATTACGGGTTGAACTAGGGATGTGAACAATGTAGAGTTAGCAATTTATACTCTTGGTAGTTAGAATGTTAACTTAATACCAGGAACTAAAATAGAGAATGGTGTTGAGAAGTTGATTTTGGTGATTTGTGTTAAAAAAATGTTACTCGTATTTGTTTAATTGTATGTGATTGTATTTTGAAGATACCACCTCAACACCTTGAAATATTGGAAAAACTCATTTCTTTGTAACCCCCCTACAAATGGGGGTCCCTAAAAGCCTCCTAGGAACTTGCCTAAGTGTTGCCCCTGCCTGCTGGCATTCGGTGTTTAAGCAGTTTGAATGGCACTGTGAGTGCTGGTAGAGCCTCCACACACTGTCTCTTTAAGAGCTGTCTGCTTGCAGACATAGCTAATGCTAATGGGGGGAACTGGTATTTTCCTGCTCGAATCCAGCCTGAGCTGCAGTGTAATCGCTCAATTTTGCAGTCGCTGAAAGCGCAAAGGGAGCCCATCTGACAGATGTAACTGTTGGGCTGTAATCATTTAAAGCATTAGTGAAATTGCAGTTTGTCTAACCTGCCTTTATTGCAGCTAGGACTCTGTGTGTATTGGCCCTCCATTTTGGACTTGAACTGCTGTGCTGGGCCAATTGGGTTAAGAGAGCCCTAAAATGGAGACTGCTTGGGCCAACCAGAATTTGGATTCTCACTGGAGCTGAATTACAAGGGAAATGTATGGCCAGTGCTCATGGGAATTGTAGTTTGGACCTTGGTGCTTTTTGCACCAACAGAAGGAGCTCTGGAGTGATTGACAGTCGAATCCACCAACTGGACCTGTTGGAACCTAAGGGAAATGCTCTGAACTGAAGCTGGAGAGGCAGATCATTGTTGCCTGTAAAAGGAGTAGGAGCTCTGTATTTTTCTGCTGTGTACAGTTCACGTGGAAAGCGCGTGAAAGGCCTTGAAGTTGGCCTGCAGACGTTGTAAGTGATAGTTGGACTGAATCTGAGTTTCTGAGAAGAAGAAAGACTGAAGAGTGGAAACCAGGCTCACCCTGTAGAAGACTGGAGATACTGCTGAATCGCGCTCGGTCTGTCAGGAACTGAAGCTGCTGTGTGTGCTCACAGGTATTTTGCAGTAATTGCGATCGGGATCGAGAAGCAGCCTGCCTGTTATAGTACTTTCCTCTTACATACGATTGTGCGTACAGCTTGTGGAGAATCGCTATTTCTTTTCCCCTGTTCTGTATGCTGTGTAGTGAAGCTGGAAGCGAACCCCAGTGTGTTTTGGACTAAATCTGTTTGCTATCAACTACCTAGGGGTCCAGCCACAAGGCCCTTGCATCCATGCCTTGTTGTTTCTGGCACTCCAGAAGAACATCCACCATCCGGTTCTCAGCTTGGGTATTGTGAGTACAAATCAGGGTATTCCCCTGCAGCCTGTTTTCAATCACAAGTGTGTCATCTAATTCTTGTTGTTTCACTTCTTCATGGACTGAGCCATCCAGCTCCAGATTACAATTAGGTGTTGTGCATATATTTTCTTCTACAGGGCCCCATCCATCTGCACCTGCCAGCCAGCCCCGGGTAACAGACCTGGCTAGCCACCCCACCTGGGTACCCAGAGTGTGACTTTTCAGACCCTTTATGTGTGCACAATACTGTGATTTATTACTGCCAATTAACCTGATTTTCCCCCTCCCGTGTTCCATTCCCCTAAAATAAACCAGATTTGGTGTTATTGAACTTTATACTGTCTGAAATGTCAGTACCTAGCGAACAAGCATTGTATTGTGCTGTGTATGTTGTTTAACCTTGTTTTACAGGGGGTCCTCAGAGACATGCTGCAGAATTAGTCTCGAGGGTAAGTGGTACCTTATGAGTGAACAGTGTGTATATATGTGGGGTATTGGGACTGTAACTCCTGTGTACTGTGTGAGCCACTAGAAGGAACCAAAGGGGGTCACGGTGTCCCTGAGGGCTGTGACCAAAATAGTCTAACCACTACAAACCCTGACCTCTGGGTGGAGGCACCCATCATAGAACCTAGGCCCCTCAACCTGTCCATAGTCAAGCAGGCAGGGATAGTAGCCTTTGGGATAATGCCACCTGGGGGCTACATCTTGGAGGCACTGCTGGGATTAGCGTCCTCTAGTGGCCACATGAAGAAATTACCCTGTTATGTTTAATTTAAAGGAAAAAATGGAGGGGAGTACCACGCCCAAGTTAAACATGGGCCCCCATAAGTTGATGTTGCATAAATTGATGGGATGGTGCAAAGCTGAGGAGATAGACCCCCAAAAGGCTATTTTGTTGCTGGATGTCCCCTAAGGGACTGGCAATGCTGATATTATATCCACTGTAGAGTTTGTTAAGTGCTTGGGCAAAGTAGAAGTAAAGGGACGAGATGCTGACCTGTTTGACCAAACTTTGATAATGCTATTCTTATGTAGTTACCCCACAGACCCCGAAAAGGTGCAACCTGTGATTCCACCTGGAGGGGCCCAGAAGGGATGGAGGATTATTTATATATCTAGTGGTCTGGCCACCCTAAGTGGGTCCCCTAGTGGCAATGGGTTTAAAGGAAAGCCGCTCAAGCTGTTAGCCTTGGAAGAGAAAACTGCCCAGGAGGCAGTAAAAGTGTTAGACTTGTCTGGGGACCACACACCTGTACATTCCCCGATCCACTCTCCTGTGTCCCCCAAGATCTCCATAATAGCTACCTCCCTTATGGTAATTCCCTCAATACAGTTGGACTCCTATAGAAGGCTCAGACTTTTCTCCGGTACTGTCCCAGTGCCTTCGTGGGGAAGATGATTTGGAGACCTGGATGGACTATGCTACCCCTTTAGTACAGGAATGGCAGTGTTCAGAGGGGGAAAAGAGGAAGCACTTGACAGAAAGCTTGAAAGGCCCTGCTCTGGAAGCCATCCAGTTTTAACGTGTTACTAGTCCGGAGGCCGCAGCAGCAGAATATCTTTCTGCCTTGAAAGGGGTGTTTGGCAGCACAGAATCAGGGGGTGATTTATTATGGAAGTTCAAGTCAGTCAAACAGTGGAAAAATGAGAAATTGTCTGCCTTTGTCACTAGGATAGAAAGGGCTTTGCAGAGGGCCCACAGAAAAGGGGGAGTGCCTGCCAAAGAGTTTAACCAGGTCAGATTAGACCACATATTGAAGTCAGCTAGATTTTCAAGCGTAATGATCCTGAAGCTCAAGTTGCAAGACTGGAGGGCCAGCCCTCCAGAGTACTGTCATTTGATGAAAGAAATCCGTGAGACTGAAACTGATGAAGAGAGCTGGGAACCCTGTGCTGGGGCTGTGAACACTTGTCAGACCCCCAAAAAGAGTGAGCTAGATGAGGCTGAACAGTTGAGAGATTTAATTAAGGAACTGACTGAGGCCTACAGAGAACCAGATCTGTATAAGGCTCCCCCTGTGCCCAAAAGTGGAGTGGGAATGCATGTTGTTTCCCCCTGAGACCCGGATTGAGGGTAACCTGTTAGCAGAACTGAGAGAATTGAGAGAAATGGTGGGGGAGCTGCAAAGGGCTGCCCTCACCACCAACCGTAGTGGAGATCCAGAAGCCCAAAGGTATAAGCTCCCAGTTCAAGAAGAGCCCCGTAGGGTTCCAGAGGTGCCCCAACAGAAAAGAGACTCCCCCTCCTCCAAGAACATTAGAGACATTAAGTTATGCTATCGTTGTAGGGAGGATGGGCATTTTCAGTCAGCTTGTCGCTTGCCAGAGAACTTGAGAAAAGTTACCAATAGGCTAGTGGCCTTGTGTATCGCAGAACCCTACGACCTGTTGACCACGGGGCTTACTCAGAAAGTTATGCCACCAGGGCCAATGCCCGATTGACAATTCCAGGTCAGTGCCACCAGAACGGTTCGAAGCGGTAGGTCCCTCCATGGAGACCACTGTAAAAGTGAATGGAGTGCCTACAAGCTGTGTTAGATAGTGGTTCCTAAGTGACAATTATGTTCCCAGGATTAGTATCAGAAGCATTTGTCTGATGTGCCCTGCAACCATTGGAAGGACTGCATGTCTGGGGTTTAAGTGAGAAGGCCTACCCCTACTCCGGCTATATCCGAATTTGGTTGTCCTTTCCCACCTCTGTGGCTGGAGTGGCAGAGAAAGTGGAGACCTTGGCTCTAGTGTGTCCCCCTACTGGACTGTATGATGGGGTTCCTCTACTGATTGGGACTAATACACATAAGTTTGGATGGCTGGCACAGTTGTGTTATGAAAAACAGGGGTCCCAGACTGGTAGAGCTTTAAGAATTCCGGCCTTGATCAAGAGGGCCTACAATGCCCAAAGGATGCTGACAAAGTGAAACCTGAGGAACTGGTTGGAATTGTCTGAAAAAGGATCCTGAGTTTCTGATCCTGGTGCCAAATGCCCAGTGTACCTTACAGGGAGAGGTCCATATCAGAAAGGATGTCACAAATAAAATATTAATGCTGGATGCACCAGGCGATGGGAAATTGCTGGAAGGACTGCTGGTCAAGCCAAGCATTTTGCCTGCCAGAGCCCATGCTTATGCCACAAGGATAATGGTTCAAGTTCATAATGTGTCTGATAGAAAGATTCGAGTAAATAGAGGTTGCACCCTGGCTAATGTGCATTTTGCAGACACTGCAGTGCTACCTAGTAACAAGAGTTCGGGGAAGAATGATAGAATAATGCCTGACATGTTTGATTTCAGTGACTCCCCGTTGCCAGCTGAATGGAAAGTGTGGATCAGTGAGAAGCTTGCCCAGAGAGACCAGGTGTTTTTTTTAAAGGAATGGGGCGTAGGATGTGTGTAAGGAGCTAAGCATCATATCCAGCTGCATGATGACAAGCCATTTCGTGAGAGGTCTCGACGCCTGGCACCTGCTGACATAGATGATGTGAGATGGCATCTGCAAGAGATGCTAGCTGCTGGTGAAATACGAGAATCCAGAAGCCTATATGCTTGCCCTATCATGGTAGTGAGAAAAAAAAATGGGACAGTAAGGATGTGCATGGATTATCGCACTTTAAACTGGCGGACTATCCCTGATCAGTATACAATGCCCCGCATTCAGGATGCTTTGGACTGCCTGAAAGGTAGCAAATGGTTCTCTGTGCTGGATCTTCGCAGTGGATACTACCAGATCCCGATGGCCAAAGAAGACCGTGAGAAGACAGCTTTTATCTGCCCGCTTGGTTTCTATGAGTTCATGAGGATGCCTCAAGGGATTTCGGGTGCTTCAGCCACTTTTCAATGACTGACAGAGCGTGCAGTGGGGGACATGAACCTATTAGAGTGCCTAGTGTACTTGGATGATGTCATTGTGTTTGGCAGCTCACTGGAGGAACATGAGAGCAGATTGTTCAAGGTGCTGGACCGACTGGAAGACTTTGGCCTGAAATTGTCCATCGATAAATGTCAGTTCTTCCAAACATCTGTAAAGTATGTGGGACACATAATCTCCACCGAGGAAATAGAGACAGACCCGAGTAAAGCTGAGGCCCTGACCACCTAGCCACAGCCCCACAATCTAAAAGAACTGCAAAGATTCTTGGGCTTTTGTGGCTACTATCGCCGTTTCATCAAGGACTATTCAAGAATGATCCGTCCTTTACTTAATCTTACTCAAGGGTACCCTCCAACCCACAAAAAAAACATGAGAGGTCAACTTCCCCTGAGAATGAAAGAGTGTATTTCAGTCTTAATGAAGTATTTGGGGCATGATGGATGCCTGATTGCGAATCTGCTTTTCATGAGATTATATATCAGTTTACCCATGCTCCTGTCCTGGCCTATGAAGATCCAGCAAAGCCCTATGTCCTACACACTGATACTAGCTTGCAAGGTTTGGGGGCTGTGTTGTACCAGGAGCACGAGAATGGCCAGTGACCAGTGGCCTTTGCCAGCAGAAGCCTGACCCCTTCCGAAAAGAACTATCCTGTACATAAGTTAGAATTCCTTGCTTTGAAGTGGGCCATTGTGGACCAGTTCCATGAGTACTTGTATGTGGCTAAGATACTAGTAAAAACTGACAATAATCCCTTGACCTATGTGCAGACCTCAGCCAAGTTGGATGCTACTGGTCATAGGTGGCTCTCTGCATTGTCTACATACAACTATGCTGTTGAATACAGGGCAGGCTTGAACCGTATAGATGCTGATGCTCTGTCCTGGAGGCCTGCTTCTCAAAATGACTGGGTCAGACTGTCAGAACCTGATATTCGAGCACTCTGCCAAAAGTTTGACCGAGAGGAGCAAGTGGCCCCAGACACAGTGAACTGTTTGGTGGACTGTCTGGGGCCCTCTGAGAATTGCATACCTGCTGCATATTGCCACTTCTCTGCATTAGACACTGGTGCTTTGCCTCAGCTAGACAATGACAGTCTTCAGTGGGCTCAATCCCAAGATCATATGATTAAACCAGCTTTGGAAGCCCTCTATGTAGGGAAAGATGTATCCAAGTTATGTTCTACTGATTTAAGAACTGCATTGTTATACAAGGAAGGTCCTAAGTTGAAACTGATTAATCGACTGTTATACAGGGAAACAGTGGACAGAGGGGGACAAATAGACAAACTAGCTAGTTTTGCCCACTGCCTTCCAAGACTTGGTGCTGAGGTCCCTACACAACCACATGGGGCACCATGGCATAGACAGAACACTTGACTTGGTGAGATCCAGATTCTATTGGCCTAAGATGGGGGCTGATGTTGAACAACAGATTCAAACTTGTAGTCGCTGTCTACAGAGGAAAGCTTTGCCCCAGAGGGCTGCCCCCCTAGTGAACATCACCACCAGCACCCCCATGGAGCTAGTCTGTATTGACTTTCTGAATCTGGAGCCAGATCAAAGAAATATCAGTAATGTGCTGGTGGTCACTGACCATTTTACGAGATACGCCCAGGCTTTCCCCACCAAAAACCAGAAGGCATCCACTGTGGCAAAAGTACTTATAGAAAACAGTTTTGTCCACTCTGGGGCTCCACAAAGAATCCATTCTGATCAAGGGAGGGACTTTGAGAGTCATCTGATCAAAAAGATGCTTTCTCTGTGGGGAGTGCAAAAGTCCAGAACCACTCCTTACCACCCCCAAGGGGACCCACAGCCTGAACATTTCAACTGCACTTTGCTAGATATGCTGGGCACCCTCCACCCAAAGGACAAGCCTAGATGGAGCCTACAAATTTTAGTACCTTGGTACATGCCTACAACTGCACCAAAAGTGATGCCACTGGGTTCTCCCCCTACCGCCTGATGTTTAGACGAGAAGCCCGACTACGGATAGATGTTTATTTTGGAGTTTCTCCTGATGGGGTTTGAGCTGATAACCATTTACAGTATGTGCAAAAGTTAAAGGTTCAACTAAATCATGCGTACCAACTGGCTCAAACCACGGCTGCCAAAAGAAATCTAGCCAACAAAGAAAGGTATGATAAGAAGGTGAAATCACTGGAATTTCAGGAGGGAGATTGGGTGTTGCTAAGAAATCTGGGACTGCATGGCAAACACAAGATTGCTGACAGGTGGCACCATCTCCCTCACATTGTGGTAGGCAAACTAGATGATCTGCCTGTGTACAAGGTAAGGCCTGAGGATAATTCAAAAGATGCTAAGACAATGCTTAGGAATCACTTACTGCCCATCGGACAAATCTTGATTGAGTCTGAGCCCCCAGAAAGTGCTCCCTCTGGACCAGTGACTAGAGCTGCTGCTAAGCAAAAGCAAAGAAAGTCTGCACCTACAGATGCTGAGTTGAAGTGTTCTTTACAGCAAGGCCCAGTTGAAAATGACTGTCAGTCCCTGTCAGAGGAAAGCGAGTATAATTTTGGGTACTACCCATCTTTTGAACTGAGTCAACTGTTTCAGGGCAACCCCCTGGTCAATCGTGGAAATGAAGCTGGGCCCTCTGGATTGCCTAAGCCCCCAGCTTTGTCCTTGGAGCCAATGCTCTCAGAAAGTGAAGTGCAAAGTATCAAGTCGGATCACATGGAATCATTGTGTATGGTTGAACTGTATGAGCTTTCAGAGGTGGAAAATGATGAACTGGGACAGACTGGTGATATACCAGAACAAGAAGAGTGTGTTAAGGGCCCTGACAGTTCACTGCCAATGTCAGAATACTCCCCATGTGAGCCAAGTGTTGTGGACTCAGAGATTGCAGCTCTGGAGCTAAAAGTGCCCCAAGTTCTAGCCTCTCTACCCCAATGAAAGTTCCCCTTACAAGTGAAGATACTGCTGAAAGTGGGGATAAAAACACAGAGACTGTAATGGTTCCCCCTAGAAGGACTGGTCAAGCTGTGAAGCCTGTGGTACGTTTAAGCTATGAATCCCCTGGCAGACCTGTGGACTTGCCTCTTAATGTGGTGTAACCCCCCCCTGCAAATGGGGGTTCCCAAAAGTCTTCCAGGAGCTTGCCTGAATGCTCCAAGTCTGGGCGGTGTTCGGCATCTGAGCTGTTTAAATGTGGTTCCAAGTGAGTGCTATTTGAGCCTCCAAGTACTGTCTCTTTAATAGCTGTCTGCTTGCAGGCTTAATTAGTTTGTATGGGGGGACTGTGTATTTAATGATCGAATCCCACCCGAGCTGCTGCCAATTCGCTCCGTTTCTGCTGTCGTTACATGTGCAGAGGGAGTCTTGTTGAAAGATATAACTATTTGCCAGAAATCATTTGGAGTGACTGAGAAAATGTAGTTTGTCTAACCTGTCTTCATTTCAGCACAAACTGTTTCAGTGTAGCTCTTTCATTTTGGTCCTGAACTGCCGAAATGGACCAATTAATGGGGAGAGGTTCCTTAAAATGGAGCCTGTGGACGAATAGGAACTTGGGACTCTCAATTTTGAGCCAGCCACAAGGGGATTGTATGGGCAGTGACTCTGGGAAATGTAGTTTTGACCTTGGCGCCTTTTTTACCAACAGAGGGAGTCTTATTGTGAGTGACAGCCGAACCAGTCAACAGAATGGTGTAGAGCTAAAGGAAATGTCCTGCTCTCTGACTGGAAAGATCAGATCAGTAGTGACAGTGAAGAGAGAAGGAGCTCTGTGCTTCTGCGGTGTATAGTTTTGCATGGAAAGTGCGTGTGAGGCCCTGAGGTTCGGCCTGCAGCCATTGTAAGCGCTAGTTCAGACTGAATACGACTTGTGAGGAGAAATAAGGAAGTCTGAAAGGTAGAAACCAGGCTAACCCTGTAGAAGACGAGAGAAATTGCTGAATCGCGCTCGGTCTGTCAGGAACTGAAGCTGCTCTGTGTGCTTCTGGGTATTTTGCAGTAATTGCAATCAGGATCTAGGAACAGTCTGCCTGGTATAGTAGTTTCCTTTTACATATGAATGTGCATAGTGCTTGTGAGGAATCGCTATTTCCAATCCCCTGTGCTGTGTGCTGTGTGTTGAAGCTGGAAGCAAACCCCAGCTTGTCTTGGACTAAATCCGTTTGCTATCTACTGCAGTGGGGTCCAGTCACGAGGACCTTGCCTCCATGCCCTGTTGTTCTGGCAACCCAGAAGAACATCCACCATCCAGTTCTCAGCTTGGGTATTGTAAGTACAAATCAGGGTATTCCCCTGTGGCCTGTTTTCAATTACAAGTGTGTCATCTAATTCTTGTTGTTTAACTTCTTCATGGACTGAGCCATCCAGCTCCGGATTACAATTGGGTGTTGTGCATATATTTTCTTCTACAGGGCCCTGTCCATCTGCACCTGCCGGCCAACCCCGGGCAACGGACCTGGCTAGCCCCCCCCCCAACCTGGGTACCCAGAATGTGACTTTTCAGACCCTGTATGTGTGCACAGTACTGTGATTTAATTCTCCCAACTAACCTGATCTCCCCCTCCCGTGTTTTATTCCCCCTAAATAAACCAGATTTGATGTTGTTAAACTTTAAACTGTCTGAAGTGTCAGTACCTACATATCAAGCATTGTATTGGTTTGTGTATGTTGATTAACCTTATTTTACAGGGGGTCCCCAGAGACAAACCTCTGAATCAGTCTCAAGGGTAAGTGGTACTTTATGAATGAACAGTATGTTCATGTGGGTCATTGGCACTGTAACATCTGTGCATTGTGTGAGCCACTAGAGGGAATAAAAAAGGGTCTCAGTGTCCCAGAGGGCTGTGACCAAGCTAGTCTAACCACTACAAACCCTGACCTCTGGGTGGAGGCACCCGCCATAGAACCTAGGCCCCTTAACCTGTCAGTAGTCAAGCAGGCAGGGGTAGTAGCCCTTGGGGTAACGCCACCTGGGGGTTACAGTGATCCATAAGGGAGTGTATGTGACCCCAAGCTCATTGCCCAAACTGAGCCTAGGTGCTAAATCCAGATTACTTGTCTTGCCTTCTAAGTATGGTGCCCCTGCCCCATCCAGCCCCCAGGTAGCTGATAGGGAAGGGCCCCCTGTCTTCAGGTTTCATGTGCAGGAAGTAATGACCTGATTTTAAAATGTTATTTTATGTATAATGTGTGTAACATGTGGTAAGCTGTGAAATACAGTATAAGTGCATATGACTAAGATTTAACATATGACAGTGGTTTACGGAATGCAAACCTAACTGTTAGTGATGTAAATATATTTGGTAATTTTCTTTAAAGTGTTATAAAGGTACCTACTTGATGCGGACACCAAGTTTTTTTCAGGCCAGGAAGGGTGTAAGCCCCCTACAAATGGGGGTTCCTAAAAGCCTCCTAGGAACTTTCCTAAGTGTTGCCCCTGCCTGCTGGCGTTCAGCGTTTAAGCCATTTGAATGGCACTGTGAGTGCTGGTAGAGCCTCCACGCACTGTTTCTTTAAGAGCTGTCTGCTTGCAGACATAGTTAATGCTTATGGTGGGGGGGACTGGTGTTTCCCTGCTTGAATCTCCCACCTGAGCTGCAGAGTAATCACTCAATTTTGCAGTCACTGAAAGTGCAAAGGGAGGCCATCTGACAGATGTAACTGTTTGGCTGTAATCTTTTAAAGCATTGCAGTTTGTCTAACCTGCCTTTATTGCAGCTGGGATCTGTGTGTATTGCCCCTCCATTTTGGACTTGAACTGCTGTGCTGGGCCAATTGGGTTAAGAGAGCCCTAAAATGGAGACTGCTTGGGCCAACCAGAATTTGGACTCTCACTGAAGCCGGATTACAAGGGGAATGTATGGCCAGTGCTCATGGGAATTGTAGTTTGGACCTTGGTGCTTTTTGCACCAACAAAGGGAGCTCTGGAGTGACTGACAGTTGAATCCACCAACTGGACCTGTTGGAACCTAAGGGAAATGCCCTGAACGGAAGCTGGAGAGGCAAATCATTGTTGCTTGTGAAAGGAGTAGGAGTTTTGTATTTTTCTGAGGTGCACAGTTCGTGCGGGAAGCGCGTAAGAGGCCTTGAAGTTGGCCTGCAGATGTTGTAAGCAATAGTTGGACTGAATATGAGTTTCTGAGAAGAAGGAAGAATGAAGAGTGGAAACCAGGCTCACTCTGTAGAAGACTAGGGATATTGCTGAATCGCGCTCAGTCTGTCAGGAACTGAAGCTGCTGTGTGTGCTTCTGGGTATTTTGCAGTAATTGTGATCGAGATCGAGGAGCAGCCTGCCTGGTATAGTACTTTCCTTTTACATATAAATATGCGTAGAGCTTGTGGGGAATCGCTATTTCTTGTCCCCTGTCCTGTGTGCTGTGTAGTGAAGCTGGAAGTGAACCCCAGCGTGTTTTGGACTAAATCCGTTTGCTATCAACTGCCTCGAGGTCCAGCCACAAGGGCCTTGCATCCATGCCTTGTTGTTTCTGGAAATCCAGAAGATCATCCACCATCCAGTTCTCAGCTTGGGTATTGTGAGTACAAATCAGGGTATTCCCCTGCAGCCTGTTTTTAGTCACAAGTGTGTCATCTAATACTTGTTGTTTCACTTCTTCATGGACTGAGCCATCTGGCTTCGGATTACAATTAGGTGTTGTGCATTTATTTTCTTCTACAGGGCCCCATCCATCTGCACCTGCCGGCCAGCCCTGGGCAACAGACCTGGCTAGCCACCCCATCTGGGTACCCAAAGTGTGACTTTTCAGACCCTTTATATGTGCACATTACTGTGATTTATTACTGCCAATTAACCGGACCACCCACCCCCCCCGTGTTCCATTCCCCTAAAATAAACCAGATTTGGTGTTATTGAACTTTATACTGTCTGAAGTGCCAGTACCTAGAGAACAAGCATTGTATTGTGCTGTGTATGTTGTTTAACCTTGTTTTACAGGGGGTCCTCAGAGACATGCTGCAGAATCAGTCTCAAGGGTAAGTGGTACCTTATGAGTGAACAGTGTGTATATGTAGGGTATTGGGACTGTAACTCCTGTGTACTGCGTGAGCCACTAGAGGGGACAAAAGGGGATCTCAGTGTCCCAGAGGGCTGTGACCAAACTAGTCTAACCACTACAAACCCTAACCTCTGGGTGGAGGCACCCATCATAGAACCTAGGCCCCTCAACCTGTCCGTAGTCAATCAGGCAGGGGTAGTAGCACTTGGAATAGTGCCATCTGGGGGTTACTTCTTCATATAAGGTTAGTCCTGAAATTCTAATGTTAAGTGATTTTAATGTTAATTTGGGTAGGTGCTCGAACTTTTCGCTGAGTAGAAGATATTACTTCAGATCTGGATTTGGTGCAACTGATAACCGAACCTATCTGTACAAGACGCAATAGTATAAATATTGAGTCGTCTATGGTGCTTGACTTAATCTTCACTAACTATCCTGACAGGTACAAGGAGGTGAGTGTCCTCTCTCACTCTCCCTCATGGCATCAGGCAATGTACTGCATTAGCAAATGACAAAAAGACAAGTGTACCTAATATTAGATACAGTATATCCTTCAAGGTTTCTGGTTATATTCAGTTTATGTGTGATATGGAAAAATGTTGATCAAGAACCAATTGCAGTTGTAACATGGCAAAGATCACCCAGAAGAAATAAAGAGAAGTAATTGGTCCAAACGCATCAGTTCGTATACTTTGGAGATGGCATTAATTTAGCAATAATTCCGTCCTCAAAGTGAAGTACCATACTGATCCACACAGCTCAAAAAGCAGTGAAACATAGACTTTGATGGCAGATAAGGACCGTTTGGCCCACCTAGTCTGCCCATTTCCCTACCTACAGGATAAGCAGCATAGAAACATAGACTTTTTTTTTAATTTTTTTATTTTTCATCTTTATCCCTCCTTACTGCCTCCGGTGCCCCCTCCTTCCATCCGCTCATGTCCCCCCGGTACCTACCTTCAGGGGTCTGCCCCTAGAGTGCCCAGCCTCCTCTCCTTTTGCACATCGGGGTCTGTCCTATCGGTGGTCCGGGCGGACTTAGGGCGGACTTCATCTAGGGCTGCCGGAGGGTATTTCCGGTTTTCTCCCCTGACGTCCCCGCTCCCCCAGGACGCCTTGCGCTAGGGACTTACGTCCCCGAGTGGTAGCGTGCTTACGCATGCAGACCCTCATGCGCCGAGATGTCCTCCCCGACTCGGCCAAGCGGAGTGCCTCCACCCTTCCTCTGCCGGTGCTTCCACCGCTATGGAAGGAGTGCAGAGTGCGACGCGCCTTGGTAACCCACCCTGAGGGAGGAGAGCATCCGCTGGGACGCTCAATCCTCCCTCCCTCGCCGATCCCCGACGACTCCGAGTCCGTTCCTCGACCCGGGTCACCGCGGTACGAGGTGGTGTCTAGCGCCTCAACCCTCAGCGCCACCGGGCCGGCAAAAACATAGACTTTGACGGCAGATAAGGACCACTTGGCCCACCTAGTCTGCCCATTTCCTTACCTACACCTGCACCACAGAACCGCCACTTATCTATTCCGCCTTCCCACCCAAGTGCCCATGACTGTGTCTGTGCACCACTCACTGCAACTCAGTAGAAATGTGCAGATGGAAGCACCAGTGACAGGCAGTACCACAGTGGAGCAACCGGCAACACAGGTCCGGAAGAGAATGGACCGTCACAGGGACCGCAAGCTGAAATGTGCTGTGGCAGCCAGTTGTACTCGGTAACAGTACACAGCATGCTGAATGGCAAATATTGCTCTCAGAAAGCAATGTAGAACACTCCTAACAACTCCAAATGAGTGAGTAAAGGAAGCAAGGTGCAACAGAAGAGGAGGCATGAAAGAGGGGGCATAACCAAATCAGAGCAGCATGCTAGAGACACACAGAAGGTGAGACAATATGTAAATGAGATTGAGTTGCAGATAGTGTAAGGGACAAACGAGCATGTAATAGACCTCCCATGATTGCAATCACAATAATAGCCACACACATGTGGAAAATGTTCACACACTAATGTTGAGACATACTTTCTGCATACTTATGCTTGCTATTGTTTTCACAACAGCATATGAATCGTTGTCTCTGAAATCTTCACAAAGTGCAGCAAAGACATGGAAACAGTGGAAAAGGTGTCTGTATTCCTGTACTCACAGTATGAAAATAATAGTCATAGTAACCACATTGTCCTTAAAGCCATGTTACAAGATTCATTAAGCCACTCCAAAGGTGACATCTAATGGGGAATTAATGCATGGTTGGGCCATTGTAGGCACTTGGCCTGCGACCTCGTGTCACAACCTCTCAACCATGCATTAATTCTCCATTAGATGCCACCTTCAGAGTGGCTTAATGCTTACTAATTCCTGATGTAGAAAGTGCTTGTTATTACTTTATTACTAAGTTTGTTGAAGTGTGTACCAGGTAAGAAAGAACTGGTTGGGGCCATTAACTCCACTGGTACTCATCATCTTTGGTTAAAAGTTGCAACTTGCACAATAAGACCTGGAAACTGGTTAAAAGGAAAAAAAATTATCTCCTGATTGGCAAGCATAGAACATTAAGAAATCCTTACATAAAAGAAGTTACAGTATAGATACAGATATATAGATATACGGTATATATACTTGTGTGTGTGTGTATTTATATATATATATATATATATATATATATATATATATATATATATATATAAAATTAGAGGCAAAACTCCATTTAATGCATCAGTTAAGGTTGTTCCTGATGACAAAAGTGAGGAAATTCAGTGTTGGGGTTGAAACCCTCCTTGGACCCCAGCCCACCCCCAACCGGCATTGGGGTGCACATTGGGGTCGCCGGCCCCTAACTCTCACCCCATCACATGTGTAAAGAAGCAGAGGTATAGGAGAATGGGGTGAGAGTAAGGACAGAAGGCCTCAATGTGCACCCCAATGCTGGTTGGGGGGGTGGGCTAGGGATCCAAGGGGGGGTTTTCAAACTAACACCAAATTTCCTCACTTTTGTCACTGTGGAGCAACCCTAACTGATGCATTAAACAGAGTTTTTTGTCTCTAATTTCCCTTCTTTTTGAAAATGAGAAATAGTGAATGTAATGCAGCGGCGGGAGCACAGTGCTCATGCATACTAACACAGTGCCCACAGACACAAATGGTGATGTGCATGGTGACACAAAGTGAAACACAAAGATAAACAGTACTGAGAAACAGTGAATGTAATACAGCGATGGGACCAGCGAAGGGCTCCACGCTCCCACGGCATATTATCTTCTTGTCACATAATAACACAGTGCCCACAAACAGAAATGGTAATGTGCATAGTGCCACAAAGTGAAACACAAAGATAAACAGTACTGTAGACACAAATGGTTAAAATTACAGAAACAGAAGCGCAAATGAAAATGCAAAGGGTAACGCACAAGGTGGCGTAGACAGGAAAAGTAACTGAAACAGGTACTGAAAAAGAAGCAGAAGCGTTAAGGGTAAGAGTTATGGAAACGCACACAATAGTTTTCCACAAAAGCTGCATATAGAAAGACAGTGAGTACAAAGAATGTATGCAAAATAATGGCTCTCGGGAACAGAAAATTAGGACTTTGAATAGTAAATTGCTTATATCTCAGGAACCGTACAACATAGAAAAAAAATTTATAAGTCATAAGAATTATCACTTTCCTGTCTAGTTTAAGCAATTTCCGACAAAAAGTCTGTATCTCGCACCGTTTCCGAGATACGGGCCCTGAAAGGCACGGCGAACACCGTAATGTTATCCTATGGGAAAAAAGAGAAGTTTGGAGCACCATAACTTTGTCTCCCTGTAATATTTTTTTATCAAACCACTAAAAGGCACATCTGTGGGATGTTGGATGTCTTCCCTCCAAATTTCAGCCCAAACAATCAAACTGTTATTTTGCAGCAGGGCGCCAAGGTATTCATGTAATGCGTCAGACGCCATAATGTTATCCTATGGGAAA
Organism: Neoceratodus forsteri; assembly: GCA_016271365.2. Taxonomy (NCBI): domain Eukaryota; kingdom Metazoa; phylum Chordata; order Ceratodontiformes; family Ceratodontidae; genus Neoceratodus; species Neoceratodus forsteri. The sequence continues at coordinate 64,634,567 of CM028133.1, read as the reverse complement.
AAGCATCAACTTTGGAGTGCCATAACTTTGCCGCTGTGTAATATTTTATCAACAAAACACTGAAAGGCACATCTGTGAGATGTTGGCTGCGTTCCCTCAAAATTTCAGCCCAAAACACCAAACCGTTCTTTTGCAGCAGGGTGCCAAAGAATTGCTGTCATTCCCACAGCCTAGAGAAGTACTGTCGAACTTTGCGAAAGCTTTCGCAAATTCATTCAACAGTGTCGCAAGTGCGAAAGTACTTTGTGAAAGTACTTTTTCAAGAAATTTGAAAAACATATTTCTTGGGTATTTTACCTCAAAATAAAGACGTGGCTAGCATCCTGAGGGTCCGACTAGGTGAATACAATAAGAATTAGGTTGCTACAGGGTCCCAAATTTAAATGCCAAGCATTTTTCTGATCACCAACTGAAAACAAAATGGCAGATTTGTGACAGTAAAAGGGCCATTTGCAAAGTAAAAACTGCATTTGCGACACTGTCGAGCTTTTCGTTAACTTTTCCCATTGACTTATAATGGGAACTTGTTTTTTGAATAACTTTTGAGTCATTTAATATTTTTTCATGAAATCTTCAAAAGGCACATCAGGGACCCTGGCCACATGTTCCCTGAAGGTTTTCGACTGGTTGCGCAAACCGTGCGACCTGTAGAGACGACCATAGAATTCCAAAAAAGCGTAAAAAACGTGCGCACAGATCATGCTTAATAATGCCACAGCCATCTATCTGACTGGTACAAAACTTGGCAGATCCCAAGGCATATGGGTCTTGATTATGTGTTCCAAATTGCAGGCAACTCTGTTGAACGGTTGCAATGTTATTAAGGTGCAAAATTTTAGGTTTAACACGTAAATGGCTCCTCAACCCTAACTATGATAGCACTACCGTGATACGATAAGAAAAAATTACTCACCTTAGTAATGTTGTTTCTTCTAATGGAGTCTTACTATATTATGACGTATGCAGTGAGTCCCAACCTTCAAACTGCTCCGGAGGTGAAAGAGTTAACTTTCCATGCCAGGCATGGAACTTTGAGCTCGAGCTCGGTTGAAAACTCTATCTGTTGTTCTTCAAACTCAAACTGTCAGATCTTTACGAGCAAAACTCACCAAGACTCTGTGTGGAAGCTGTAAACCTACACTAGCCAACTGGCTACTAATTATATAAACACATTTTTGGTGCCAAAACAAAGACTCAAGTCAGGAGACCCAAAACATGACAAACACAACACAGATCACCCCAAAAATGAGGGGTGAAAAACAAGGTGGGCATCTAATATGTGCCAACACTGCCCTGCCCACCCACATCCCAAAAGTAAAGGTTCTGAGAGGGGCAGGCAGTGGGGGAGATCATAATATAGCAAGACTCCATTAGAAGAAACAACATTACTAAGGTGAGTAATTTTTCTTCAAACAACATGAGGTCTTGCTATATTATGACATATGCAGACTACACAGCAGTACCTCCATGGAGGAGGGACAGAACCTACTTAGGAAATAGGCTCTGAAGCACAGCTGTGCCAAACCGAGCATCACTCCTAGCCTGGATGTCCAGGGAGTAATGCTTGGTAAAAGTGTGAACTGTTTTCCAGGTAGCTGCTTGACATATTTCCAGGATAGAGATGTCCCTGGCAGCAGCCAGAGACACAGCTGTACCTCTGGTAGAGTGAGCCCTCAGGCCTGAGGGAGGAACTTTACCCAGTTTTTCATAGCAGAATTGGATACAAGAGACAATCCACCTGGCAATGGATCTTTTAGTGGCAGGTTTCCCTTTGCCAACCTCACCATAAGTGAGGAACAGTTGGAGGGAGTCAAACCTGTGACCCTTGGTACGATCTATGTAGTAACTAAGGGATCTTTTGACACCTAAACTGTGCAACCTCCTCTCGCCAGAGGAAGAATGGTCAGTGAAGTACACAGGGAGAGACATAGATTGATTAAGGTGGAAATCTGAAACCACCTTAGGCAAGAACTTTCTGTTAGTCCTGAGGACTACCTTATCTCTGTGAAAAGAGATAACATCAGGCTCCACTGACAATGCTTGCAACTCACTTATGCATCTGGCAGAAGTGATGGCTACTAAAAACACAGTTTTCCAAGTCAAGTACTTAAGCTCTGCTGAAGACAAGGGCTCAAAAGGGGGTTGCATAAGCTGGGCAATGCAAATATTAAGATCCCAGGCAGGGACAGGACCCCTGGTGTGAAGCAACCCCTTGAAAAACTTGGAGAAAACAGGATGAGCTGAAAGAGGAGAGGGTTTGCCTGCTGATAAGAAAGCAGACACGGCTGCCAGGTGCACTTTTAGGGTAGCTGGTCTCAGCCCCAAAGTATTCAGATGGACCACATAGTCCAGGACCGTGGGTAAACCAGCAGATTCTGGAGGAATATGCTTTGCAGAGCACCATATTGAAAATCTCTTCCATTTGGAATTATAAGTAGCCCTGGTGGAAGGCTTCCTAGAAGCCTTCAGGATATCCAGTACACCTTGGGAGAGGTGTAGGTCAGCAAACTCTAACTCTTCAAGAGCCAGGCCTTGAGATTAAGAGGTTTGAGGTTCGGATATCAAACTCTCCCCTGAGCACACAGGGCATAGTCAGGATTTGGTGATGGGGGGTTCCCAGACAATTCTAGGGGGGTCTGGGGGCATGCCCCTCCAGAAAATTTTGAAAATGTAGGTGTTAAATGGTGCATTTTCGTGCATTTTAGGCAATAATTGTTGAGTCACAAAATGTTCAAAATTTGAATCATCATTCTCATCCATCCCTGCAATCTCAAGTATTTCAGCCAGGTGCTCCTTCTAAACTTTTTTTGGGGAGAGTAATTTTCATTTCCCCAAATTTAATTTATTTGTTCAACTATTGCCTTGCCCTTTATGTTCCACCTTTCCCACTGCATGTATTCCCTTTTAATAAAAACTGCCCGCAGTTTGTATGGTTTCTGTTAATTGTTTTCCTCCCTTTGCCTCTTTTACATGCATGACCCCCACTATTAAGGAAAACAAATAATACTCAGGTACTTTTTATTTTTAAATGTTTATTGTTTGTGTGCAGCTTACATATTAAACAGTAATGCATTAAAAATATTTAAAACATATATAAAGTGCCTGTCTATAATGTATGCCACATACTGATACACATGGGATACACAGCTTTTCCCATTAAAGTAGTATGTAACCAGTGAATGACACATTTGACAACTGGGTGTTAAGAGTGTTTTTAAATGTTAACTACAAACATTACATTAACTACTTTTCACATCAAACACATAAATTTTCCTAGGACTCATTTGTTTATCAGGTTATCTTCTGTACTCATGTTGAGTTTTTTTCAGTCTGTGAATGACACAAAATAAGGAGTCCCAGCTTCAAAATAACATCATGTAGTATGGAAATAAACAGAAAAATCATGCTGGGTTGGAAGAAATTAATGGATCACAGGCTGCTTCTTACTTTAGTTCTAATTTTGTTACTGCCATCACAGAACCACCACTGCTTCGGATGTTTTGTTGCAAACCTTTCAACTTCCTCAATTTACACTTTTTCTGCGCATGAATGTGCATTAAGACAAGGCTGGCTTTCTGTAATTATCAATGTGATTAAAATTATCAAACCAGTAGAACAGATACAGATGGTAGATTGAATTATTTGACAACTGGGTGTCATCAGAGTGTAAGAATAACAAGTAACATGCACACTACAACTAACCCACAACTTCACATAGTTATTTGCCAGGCTCTCTTGTTTCTTTATCAGATTTATGTTCTCCAATCTAGTTCTGTATTTAAAGTCTAGATTGATGCAAAATAAGGATTCTCAGCTTCAAAATGGCAAATATACTAAAGTATTTTAAGATGCCTGGTAGGAAGAAATTACTTAAATGGACCCACCGCTTTCTTACTCTAATTCTCATTTTGTTGCTGTGCCATCACATTCACAAGCAACATCCATCTTGGATGTTTTGCTGCAAACCTTTCAATCACTTTATCAGTGTCTACTTTAGCTCCATAATGAATCTGCATTAAGGCAAGGCCTGACATTCTCTCATTTCCCATTGTGCTTCTCACATAAGTTTTGAGCCTGTGAAGAGCACTGAAAGAAGCCACATTGTACTACTGACTGGAATCATTGAGTATCTTGAGCAAAGTGTATATATTTGGGAAAAAGGATGCATCACAGGCTCTGAATGCTTCTACAGCAGTATCAGGTGGGTTTTGATTGTTTTGCCATTTAGTTTTCCATGTTAGCAGTTCCACATCTATAACCTGAGGAAGGAATATCTTTTTATAGAAATCGATAACTTCATCTAGGTTGATGTTTCCACCATTGCATTTAATCACTGATGGAATAAGGCCCATTAGCTTAGCCACAACTTGCTGTGTTCTTGAAAATTCACAGCCAGTGCCTCAAGGAGATAATCAAGCATTGGAATTGCAATCACCCTCCTGTAATACTCTTCAGGATCACTTGCAGGAGTATTGCTTCAGTGAGTCTGTCTCCCAACAGTGCGTGGTATTTCAGGTTGAACGTTGACCTTTTCTGAAACACTACATGCCTCAGTGTACCAGCTGTGGAAGAGAGTCTCAATTTCTTGTCGAGCTACCTTTATACTGTCCTCTACTGTGGTAATCATGTTGTAAGCATTAATTATATCAATTGCACTGTTTTGCAGTTTTACACTCAGTGGTTGCACAAACTTCAGTACCTTCATGACTGTGATGAAGCAAATAATGTAACGGAAATTGTCCATAGAATTAAGGATCCCATTTGCTAATGTCTTAGTCTCAGCATCCCAGTTCCATTCTCCATACTCATCAGCATATTCTTTTCCATTACTGATGACATGTAGTGCAATGAGAATACATGAAAAAAAGATCATAAAATATCTCATATGCTGTATGCCTCATTGCCCATCTTGTTCTGCAAAGAGATTGCAATGTCAATCATTTAGCTTCAGGATAATTACGCCCTATTACTTTCAACAGAAGCTCATTTCTTTTTGGGTGAGAAATTGAAGAAGTTACAACACTGGTCAAGCACATCATGCATGTTCCGGATTTCAGGGTGTTGACAAGAGCTCACTATGCACAAATTGAGGCAATGCGCATTACAGTGCACGTAAACAGCGGATTCATTCTGCTGGCAAATTAAACCTTGTGTGCCTCGAACGTTTGAGGACATGTTTGAGGCCCCATCATATCCTTGGGCTCGGCATGCTTGAATGTCAAGACTCCATTGTACCAATTTATGTAATATGTTCTTTGCAAGTGCCTCACCAGTTATTCTCTCACAAGGTACAAAGTCTAGGAAGTCCTCTCTTATATTCTGAGTTTTGTCAATATATCACAGTACCAGAGACAAAACTTCTCTGTAACTTCATCACCAAGAATAGAGTAGTACTCAGCATCTTTTATGTCTTTAATTATATTGTCTCGAATCTGATCCCCAATAATCTCTATCAACTCATTTTGAATATCTGGCGAGTGATATTGTGCATTTCTCCCACCGAACTGTAAATGTTCAGCTAAACTTGTATCTCCAGCATTTACCCTGAATTTTAACAGGGAGATAAAGTTTCCTGGATTGTGGGTATCATCATCTATTTTCTCAATATGGCCACGTAAAGCTATATTCTGGTGACCACAGACAAGTATAGTTTCTATTATTGATCCTAATATTTTCCTGTTTTGTTCAATTCTTGCAGCACACCTAGCATCAAGTTTGCTCCTCACTGATTTTTCTGGGGTTTCCATAGTTATTTTAAAATTCTGAGCCTTTTCCAATGCATTCATGTGATATTGTTTCTTGCAGTGTTCTTTTAGAATCTCCTTTGCTTTTGTCCAGTTAGTTAATGGTTTAGTGACAAGAGTGCCCAAGTTATCACTGTAGCCAAACAAGCTACAAAACTTACACAAGCCACCCCTCAACGACTCACTGTAAACTAGCCAAGGGTATTCAACACACCATTTGTGTTGGAAGGATCGTTGTTTACCATGCATCACTGTCTTTGGAAACATATAAGTAGCTGATGGACTGAAGCGCTGAGTGAGGTATTTATACTTCTCAGAATCATTGAGTGAGGTGCCAATGATTCTACCAATATCATAAGGTCCCTCCTCTGGCATACTGCTACTCTCATTTTGCACATTTTGCACTAGTATGCTATTATTGCTGTTTTCATTGGAGAATCTTTCTTGAACAGTGCTTCTGTTGTCACTGCCTGCTGCAATGCCTGAATCTAAAAATACAAAAGGCATTGTTAAGTTCTTCATGCATATGGGAAAATGAAAGCAGAGATGAGACAAGTGTTTTTTATGTTTGCTCAAATGCTGTTTCCCAAATAACAGTATTGCAAAACTGCTGGTGGGGGGGGAAGGGAGTGAGACAAAGGGGACATGCAAACGGTGAAGTGTAGGTGGTAATGGGAATATGAGAAAGATCATATGACCAGCAGGATTAAGTCTGTGCAGAAACATGAACCTTTCATTTCCTGCCATGAAATAATTGTAGCAGTAAGTGCATTCAATGCTTGAATGTATTTATTGCTGAGACTAATATCATTAATGACAAGTGCAAACTACCTATGATAATATGAAAACATGGAGTGGTGGGAGGCACAATACAAGATAGAAAGACAATCATTCTTATGCAAATAAGAATCATGAGTCTGTTTTCTGACTATAATTCAGTTGTTTTACAAAAGACTGATAATAAAGATTCGACAGTGCGTTTCCAATATACAAGAGACACACTTGAGAGCTCCCACTTTCTGATGGGCTTAATGGTCGTTTTGTTCCAAATCCAAATAAAGAAAGAGTTGCCTGATTGGTAACTCCGCTTCTTAGTAGCTGCCATCTCAGAGACTGATCCAAGTCAATGTCCCTTTTGAAATGGAGGAGCAGAGTTTTACTTAATGCATGGTTTCAATATCAATCACATTACTTTAAATGTATTTGCCTTGCAAACAGAACAAACTTCACAATATTAACTGTAACCCCTGCCAAAAGGCCCCAGCCAAGTCCAATCATCTGTGCCTGTCAACTGATGGCAAGACAAGATAAGAACTTAAGTAAGAAAGCAGGGTGTTGTAATAAAGACATCCGTAACCCAGCATCTTACAGGGATTTTCTCTCTATTTATATTCATGTGCTCAGTAACTGACAGCAATATGTTGATAAGCATGGAGACAACTGGATGCTGAGACTAAGGCAATGGGAAGGGTATCCTTTATTCTACGGAGAAGTACTGTTCCATTATTTAGTGTTCGTACTTCTTAAAAACTGATGGCAAGAACAAGACAAGAACTTAAGTAAGAAAGCAGGGTGTTGTAATACAGTTAAAGACATCCGTAAGCCAGCATTTTAGGGGATTTTCTATTTATATTCATTTGCTCAGTAACTGACAGCAATATGTTCAAGCATGGAGACAACTGGATGCTGAGACTAAGGCAATGGGAAAGGTAAGGAGACCTGGGGGATCTTGAGATACTCAGTGTCTTCATCAATAAAAAACAGGAAGTTGTTATTCATGTACAGAAAGCTGGTGAGACCCATCCTGAGTACTGCGTGCAGTTTTGGGGATCTCTCTGCAAGGACATAAAGACAGGATGGAGGCAGCCCAGAGGGCAACTAACATGGTGCATGGTTTGCAGCAAAATATGAAGAGAGAGAGACTTTAGGACCTGAATATACCCTCTAGGTGTGAGAAGCCTGACTGGGAAACATGAGAGAAACTTTCATGCCTAAAAGGAACAAAGTCCAACAGGTAGCATCTTTCTGAACAAAATGTGAAAAGGGTCACAATTTCGAGATAGAGGAGGGTGACTGAGGGCAACATGAGGAAGTATTTTTCATAGAGGGAGTGGTGGATGCATGGAATGGCCTTCCTGAGGTTCAGGTGTGAAAATGAATGTAGGGACACAGGCGCAAGACAGTTCTAACACGGAGGGAAAGTGTATGCTGTTAGAACTGATCTGCCAGCTTAGCCACTGTGAAATGGTGGGCGTACCAAGTGGTCTTTATCTGCCAGAATAAAGTATTGTGAAATTATAATGTTTGTGTGCTATTTTTTACTACTCTCACACCCAGCATGTTGTATAATTTAATTCAAATCACCATTAATCTTATGGGCCTGTGTAATTTTAATCAGTACTCCATGAATGAGATGGATTACACAGGCCTCTCACAGATCAGCCCACTACCCTGACTGTATTTTAATATGCAGTCTCATGAGAGTAATACACACAGCTCACAGATAGAACCCCTTTACGTTTTTTGACTTGTGTGTGATGTGATCAGCAGATTAAGTAACCTCATTGCATTCTGTGTCCAGTAAACTGTGCTAATTCATAAGCCCCTCAATCACAGACATTGCAGATGGACTGGCGGGCAAAGTTTGTCTGTTAGTTTGCAGATGACACCTGCAACACAGTATGATACAGATGGGGTGAGCAGAATGAACAAAGATATGGATAAACTAGTAAAATGGTTTGAAGAATGGTGACTGGGGTTTAATGCAAAGATGTGCAAGATCATGCACATAGGGAAGAGAGAAACCCTGAAGCCACCTATACGCTGAGAGGGGAGATGATATGCACAAGTCTTTTTCTTCCCTTGTGACTGCCTGGCTTGTGCATCATCATCACAGATGACCTGAAATCATCCAAGCAGTCCACTAAATCAGTAGGTAAGGCTAGGGGGTGATAGGGTGTAACAGTAGGGGTATCACAAGTCGGAAGAGGGAGGTAATAATCCCTCTTTACAAGACACTGGTCCATCTGGAGTACTGCAGCTCACACCTTCACAAGGACATTAACCAAACTGAGGCAGTCCGGAGAAGAGCAACCAAAATGGTGTAGGGTCGTCTGCATCAGAAAACATATGAGGGGGCAGATTACCCTACAGCAAAGGAGAGGAGAGAGGTGACATGATTGAAACATTCAAACACCTAAAGGGTATTAACAAGGTGAAAGAGTGTAACATGTTTCAATATAAGAAAAATTGCAGGACAGGACACAGCATGAGATTAGATGGAGGCCGATTAAGGGGTAATGTGATGAAGTTCTTTTTCACAGAAAGGGTGGTGGATGCATGGAACAGCCTACCACATTTCACCTCAGTCACGGAGTTGGACATGCTACCTGAACTATCCACCTTAATTCCTACCGTGTCAGTCTTTCCTTAAGTTTTCCCCTGAATCCGTTTATTTACCCCATTTCTCCTCACTCACTGAAACTGCTTGCAGTGCATGAAATATCTCTGGCTGAGGTAATTTTTACCTTTATTTCCTAGCTATTTTATTCCCCTGTTTATTTGCTCCATTTTCACTTCAGTAACGGAGCTGCAGTCATGGAAATATCTTCCCTGGCTGACGGAGGTATTTTTTTTCCTTAATTCCTGGCCCATGTCAGTTTACTTATGCCTTCTGAATCTGTTTGTCCCATTCCATTTCACCTCACAGGACCTGCAGCACTGCCATGATGTTACATCAAAAATATCCTCCTGAGGTACCTTAATTCCAATCATAGCCATGACAGAGTCACTTATTTTAAATTCAGGAGGGAAATAAGTTATTCTGTACTTTTCTCCGGCCACTTCACCTCAGCTGAGGGCACTAGTTGTTACCTGAAAGATCTGGTTACCTTCCAACCCTAACCTGCCATGTTACTACAGTGTATCCCTCCTGAATTTTTACCCCATACCATTTCAAATTCACTGGTCACAGCAGCTGCTGCACAAGACCTGAATGTGTCTCGGTAATTATTTTTTCATCATCAATCCACTCCAGACACCCTTGCTTCCCCATTGATTTGTTTATTTTGCCCAGAGACGGTTGCAGCAAACATGATAATTTATTTTCAATTTATTATTTGTCCTCTGACTTCACTGTGCGCACCTGGTCCTTTTCTGCCGCCCCCGCGATGCTAGGCCACCCTAAGCAGCTCCAAATATAAAATTTGTGAAAGATCCTCCTCCGAATCAAGATCCCCCAGTGCCTGAAGTGCGTAATTCACAGAGGTTCGGAACTACAGACTGTGCAGTCTGAGTGTGTGGTTTTAATTTATTTTAGCACACGGTGCCGCGGGAAAGCTGCCTCACTCCTCGCACTGTAACGGACCATCTCCCAATGAGTTGAGCTCAGCTCAAGTCGCACTCTTTGGCGCTTCTACGTGGTGGCTCTGCATCATGTGATTGCCAAGCTGCACTCACACGTGATGCAGAGCCAAGGTGGGCTGAGGCCTGATGCCTACAAGCTGAGCATCGCTGACTGAGGGTGCCCGACTTCCCCGCATGCCTTGAGCCAGTCCAATGAGGGGCTTTAACTGTTTGGTGCCGGTAAGACACCTGCTGGGGTCCAGTCCGTTGCTTCCCCGGAAAAGAGATGCGGTGAGTCCTCAGGGTCAGATGGGGAGAGGAGGAACAAGATGATCTGCGGCTGCGGGCAAGTGAGGCGCTGGGTTGCACAGTGGGAAGCGGGGCCGGGGGGATTGCGCGGTCAGCAGGGGGGGGTTTCTGAGCACCCAGGAAACCCCTCTAGCTATGCCCCTGGCACAGGATAACAGATTGTCATTTCTGGGAAGACACAGGGGAAGGTGGACTGCTAAGGGCATAAGGAGTGGGTACCAGGGCTGTCTGACCCAGTCTGGAGCAATCAGGATCATCTTGCAGGGTTGCGATCTGATTCTGACTAGCACTTTGAACAGGAGAGGGAAGGGGGAAAAGCATAGAGAAACTTCCCTTCCCAACTGAGAAGGAAGACATCCAGGGGGACTGAGCCCAACACTGGGGGCCTGCAACAAAAAAGGGGAAGTTGGTGATTGTCTGGGGCTGCAAAAAGATCTATCTGGGGTGTGCCCCATCTGGCAAATACCACCTCCAGTACTAGGGGATCCAGAGCCCATTCGTGATGGCCCTGAGAAATCCTGCTGAAAGCATCTGCCAGAACATTGTCCTTGCCTGGGAGGTGAACTGCTACAAGGGAGGTGTTCAGGGAGTAAGCCAGAGACCACAACTTCATTGCTTCGGTGCACAAGGCCGTAGACCGAGTGCCCCTTGCTTGTTGATGTACCATGTTGTGGTGGTATTGTCTGTTTCTGACCTGAATAACTTTGTTCTGAACAGATTTGGAAAAAACTTGAAGTGCTAGAAAAACTGCTCTGAGTTCCAACAGATTGATGTGGAGCAGAGATTCCTGAGGGGACCACAATCCCTGAGTAGTGAGGTCGCCCATGTGAGCTCCCCACCCCAAGAGGGATGTATCTGTAGTAAGGATTAAGGAGTGAGACTGAGGGGTGAAGGAGACCCCCTGTCTCAGATTGCCCTGGTCCTGCCACCACTGAAGGGCTTGGATCAGGGTTCGAGTCACTGGGATTAATTTGGTTAGAGGGTCCCTCCTTTGAGACCAAAAGGCTCTCAAATGGAACTGGATGTCCCTCATCTGAAATCTGGCTCCCTGCACAACTGCTGTCGAAGCAGCCATGTGTCCCAGGAGCTGGAGAAAATGTCTTGCTGGTCGAGAGACCTGCAGGGTGAAGGAGGAAGCCAGAGAAATCAGGGTTCTTGCTCTTTCCAGGGGAAGGAAGGCTCTGGCTTCTTTTGTGTTCAGTTCTGCACCTATGAAGGTGAGAAGTTGGACAGGTTCTAGGACTGACTTTGGAAGACTGAGAAGGAAACCTAGAGAAGTTAGCAGTTGCTGAGTTACCTGAAGATGTAACCTGACTTGATCTGGAGACTGGCCTACTATGAGTCAGTCGTCCAGGTAAGGAAAGATGGCAATTTTTTGCCTTCTTAAATGGGCAACTGCTACTGCCAGGCATTTTGTGAATACCCTTGGGGCAGATGTGAGGCCAGAGGGCATTGCTTACAGTGCATATGCCAGCAGGTGATAGTCCCACAGTCATTACATCACACTTCCCAAATTCCACGCTAGCTCCTTATTCAAACTACTCTTAAAAGTACTGAAATAGAAATAGAAATCTCCTGTTAAACTGCGACAACTGCCACAAAAATTGCATCACCCAAAAAAACCTCCACACATGAATACAGCAGTAAACACTAATATGAACCTTATGTCTACCTGCACAACGTTCTCTCTCTGGAGATGTGAAATGGCGCTTCAGTAAAACTGAAACTGTGGCCTACAGAAACTCCGCTGATGATAACTGGACAAGCACTTCACCAAAAATACCTTCCACACAGGAATTTAAGTGTCAAAGAGAAATATTAACATTATAAATTCCTGCACAGTCTTCTTTCTCCGGTGATGGGAAATGCCACTGCAGAAAAAGTGAAAGTATCACAAACAGAAGCTCCTGTAAAGTCAACTGAGGAGGAACACAATCAGAATGAAAAAACATAGTAGAAAGTAGCACACATGCCCTATGAAAACAAAATGAAGTTGCAAAAAAGCAGAATAAACTAAAATTAAGAAACAACCTCAAAAACATGCTAAACACCAAGACAGATGGCACCATAAAATGCCGCCCACAACCCAAACCATACCAATGAGAACTGATGCACAGAAAACAAATGACACCAACAAAGAATAAAATCATAGAAACAGCAGTCATACACCCCGCTGACCAATACAAATACAGGACAACTATCCATTCATACAAACAGCAGCTAAACCCATTCAGAAAACTGACAGGCACCCGTGGAAGCCATTCAACCAATAAAACAACACCACGGGAAACGCAGAATTTAACACAGCACAAACATTAGAAGCCCCTACTGTACAAATCGCACACATGATGTGCGACACTATGATACCAGAAATACTTGCATTCATGCAGAGTGACCTTGAGTAATACCACTAGTGGCACCGCTTTGCTTCGCCACTTGTGATATTATTCAAGCTCACTCTGCACTCATTCAAATATTTCTGATATCACATTGTCACCATCACGTATCCTACACAGACACATATATATATATATATATATATATATATATATACACACACACACACACACACACACACATAGTAGCACGGTAGTGCTACCATAGTTAGGGTTGAGGAGCCATTTACATGTTAAACCCAAAATTTTGCACCTTAATAACTTTGCAACTGTTCAACAGATTTGCCTAAAATTTGGAACACACAATCAAGACCTATGTGCCTTGCGATCTGACAAGTTTCGTATTGGTCGGACATATAGCTGCGGAGTTATTAAGCATGATCTGCACGTGCATTTACACTTTTTTTTTAATTCTACGGTCGTCTCTACAGGTTGCACGGTTTGCGTAACCAGTCTGAAATCTTCAGGGAACATGCGGCCAGGGTCCCCGATGTGCCTTTTGAAGATTTCGTGAAAAAAATATTACACGGTTCAAAAGTTGTTCAAAATACAAGTTCCCATGGTAAGTCAATGGGAAAATTTAACAAAAAGTTCAACAATGTCGCAAATGCAGTTTTTTACTTTCGCAAATGGCCCTTTTACCGTCGCAAATTCACCATTTTGTTTTCAGTTGGTGATCAGAAAAATGCTTGTCATTTAAATGTGGGACCCTCTAGCAACCATGTCTTTATTTTGGGGTAAAACACCCCAGAAATATGTTTTTCAGTTTTCTGGAAAAAGTACTTTTGCAAAGTAGTGTCACACTCATGAAAGTGTCGCAAATTTTTGTGAAAGCTTTCGCAAATTGTGACAGTACTTTTCTAGGCCGTGAGAAAATGACAGCAATTCATTGGCACCCCGCTGCAAAAGAACGGTTTGGAGTTTTGGGCTGCAATTTGGAGGGAATGCAGCCAACATCTCACAGATGTGCTTTTTAGTGTTTTGTTGAAGAAATATTACATCGTGGCAAAGTTACGGTACTCCAAATTTGATGCTTTTTCCCATAGGATAACGTTACGGCGTACGATGCATTGCAGCAATCATTTGGCGTCCTATTGCAAAATAATGGTTTGGTATCGTGGGCTGAAATTTGCAGGGAACACAGCCAACATCCCACAGATGTGACTTTCAGTGGTTTGGTGAAACAATATTACAGGGAGGCAAAGTTATGCCACTCCAAACTGCTGTTTTTTTCCCATTGGATAACATTACGGAATTTGCCACACCTTTCAGGGCCTGTACCTCGGAAATGGTGTGAGATACGGACTTTTCAACTAAGCAAAAACTAGCCAGGAAAGTGATAATTCACATGACTTTTAAATTTTTTTTCTATGTCGTACGGTTCCTGAGATATAAGCAATTTACTATTCCAAGTCCTCATTTTTCTGTTCCGAGAGTCATTATTTTGCATACATTCTTTGTACTCACTGTCTTTCTCTATACAGCTTTTGGGAAAAACCAGCCTGTGCGCTTACATTACTGTTAGCTTTACTGTTTCTGCTTGTGGTTCCGTAACCGGTTCACTTACCATTTACGTTTACACCACCACGTGCGTTGCCATTTGCGTTTTCATCTGCGGTTGCGTTTGCGTTGTTTTTAACATTTCTGTCTACAGTACTGTTTCTCTTTCTGCTTCGCTTTGCATCACCGTGCGCATTACGATTTGCATTTGCAGGCACCATGTTACTATGTGACAAGACATCACACGTGGCGGGAGCGCAGGGCCCCCCGCCACCACATTACATTCACTATTTCTCGTTATCATTCTCAAAAAGAAGGGAAATTAGAGGCAAAAAACTCTGTTTAATGCATCAGTTAGGGTTGTTCCACAGCGACAAAAGTGAGGAAATTCGATGTTAGGGTTGAAACCTCCTTTGCACCTCTCCAGCCCACCCCCCAACTGGAATCAGGAGTACGCATTGGGGTCATCGGTCCTAACTCTTACCCCATTCTCCTATTCCTCAGCTTCTTTCCACATGGATGGGGTGAGAGTTAGTCAATCAGCACCCTGATTCCAGTTGGGGGGTGGGCAGTAGGGTGCAAAGGGAGTTTCAACCCTAACATCGAATTTCTTCACTTTTGTCACTGTGGAACAACCCTAACTGATGCATGAAACAGAGTTTTTTGCTATATATATATATATATATACACACACACACACACACACATATATGCATGGTCTTGCCCCTATAGTTAGGGTTGAGTGGGCACTTTAATGTTAAACCTAACATTTTGCACTTCAATAACTTTGCAACCACTGAACCGATTTGCACGAAATTTGGTATGCGCTGCCCCATGGGGTAGGTCTCTTGAAATACTAAGTTTTGTGTTCATTGGATTGGTGGATTTCATGCTGCGCATTGTAAAAAAAACACTACAATTCACCTTTTTTGGTTGTTTTTCCGTTATCACGCTGTGGCCAAACTGTTTGGAATTTTGGTCTGAAACTCTCAGGGTGGATGGCAATGATGGTAGAGGGACAGGTAAATATTGCTGCCATCTGAGAGAGTTGGGCCACCCAATACCATGACTAGGATTTTACGATCCCGGGTTACAAGGTGTTCTGCAGGGACCGGGAGGTGGGAAGGGCTGGAGGGGTGGCTATTTATGTCTGGGAGGGGATACTGTCTACCGGGGGGAGGAGGGGGATGAGAGGAGGCCAGAAGCCATATGGGTATTGCTCCAAAGCCCTAATGGTAAGAAGCTCAGGATGGGGGGTGGTGTACAGGCCACCCTCACAGAGCAAGGAGGTGGACAGGGACCTAGGGGAGCAAATCAGGAAGGTCAGTGGCAAGGGAAATACAGTTATAGTGGGAGACTTCAACCTACTTGAAGTTGACTGGCAGACAGTAACTACAGCACATGCCAGGGAACAGGTGCTGCTGGAGGCTATCTAACATAGCTGTCTAGTGCAAGGGATGATGGAGCCTACGAGGGGAACATACTGGATCTGGTGTCAACAAATGGTGATCAAGTCCAGGATGTGGTAGTACAGGACCCTCTAGCAGGAAGCGACCATCATTCAGTGTGGTTCCTCCTCAACACAGGGAGGGAGTCAGCTAAGACCAGGACAAGAGTGCTGGACTTCAGGAAGGCATATTTTGCCAGAATGGGCAGCATCCTAGAGGGGTATTTAGCTAAAATTAACCCAGTGATGGATGCTGAACAAAAGTGGGCAGTCATTAGGAAGGGGCTGAAGGAGGCCACAAACACACGTGCCAAATCTCAGAGTAAGCAGTCGCAGCCCAAAAACCTAGCTGGTTCAGCAAGGAAGTGGAGTGGAAGGTGAGGGAAAAAAGACTGACCTTCATTAAGTTCAAAAAATTGGGGCAAGAGGAGGATAGAGAGGTGTTCACAAAAGCATCTTGGGAGGTGCACAGGTCAGTCAGGTCAGCCAAGGCAGCAAATGAGCTGAAGTTGGCTCAGGGGATCAGGGGGGAAGGATTCTTTAAATGCATAAGGGAGAAGAGGAGTTGTAGAGATGACACTTTTAGAATCAAGAGGGATGGAGGATGGGCGGAACAAGGGGAAGAACAGACAGAGGCACTCAATGAGTACTTCTGCTCGGTGGAAGGAGGGTTGATGAGGTGCGCACGCTCCGGCTAAGTGGTTGCTCACTCCACCCCCCACTCTGGCATCTGTTGTAATAGTGATGGTGATGTGAAGGAGTGTTTCAGCTCTGTTACAGTTTCTCCGGGTTCTGAATGGTTTCATTTTTGTATGTGCTGCCGTTTTGCACAATGTATCTTCTCGGACCATATGAAACCTGTGAAGTTCTTTTCTTTTTTGCCAAATGCCGTTTACGGTCCACACCGTTAACATTTCTTCGCCGATTCATTGAAGAAGGCGACGCAGGCATAGGATCTTGAATTTGGGGAGGCTGCCTGGAGAACTGTGGCTGTCTGGCTACCAGCACATAAAGCAAGACACAATAAAAAAGTACTGGAAACGGAATGGAATAGGCAAAACATTTGCCGAGTTGCTGAGCCTTTGACTGGGTTTCGTAAGGTCTGCACAGTAAATTATATGGCCTTTACTTGTGAGAGAAATTACTTAGTCATTTTTAAGGCAACACCAACAGTGAGTACTGCAAATTGTAAAATTATAAGTCTGGTGATCAAGGTAATGTCTGAGGTAACAAGATAACAGAAAACAGACAATTTTGTTATTTTTCTGTCAATGCAGTTACATTTGGCCATTGACTTAGAGAACTGTCTGTTTGAAACTGGAAGCAAGAATGTGCCACTGTCTGTTTCAAAGTCTTTCTTATTTAATGCAGAGAACTGAGGGTCTTATCACTTTTGGGATGAAGCAATTCTTTTTGGTGCTGACTTTCATGCAGCCGAATATTGCACCATCTTTTATTTATTCATTTAGATTTTGGTAACCGGGTAAACCCACTGAGACCTGAGGTCCCTTTTTCAGGGGCGACCCGGAATTAGTTACAGAGAAAACTTACATTGGCAACGATTTACAGTAGTTACAACACATATATAAATATACATCAACATCGATATTCAGTGGTTACAGCAGGTACATATTCAGATTCATGCATTCAGTACAGAGTCATTAGGATACACACAGTTCGTAGGAGTTGAGACAGGTATACAGTACATTGACATCCTTGCTTAGGAGATTCTTGAGGGAAGTAGGCGGCGTTAAGGCAGTAGAAGTTGAGGAGAGACCCAGACTGGGGGGCTAGCGGTTACAGCCACAGAGGCTGACTTCGAGGAGATACGCTTTGAGGCCCGACTTAAACTAGGGAAGGGAAGACTTGCCAATCAGACTGGCTGGGAGGGAGTTCCATAGGTAGGAGGCAGCGTATTGGAAAGAGCACTTGCCTTGGTTGGTGCGAACACGAGGGATGTCTAGGGGGCAAATTGCAGAGGATCGCAGGGTTCAGCATTGGACTTTGGAAGTGAGGAGTCCTCGAAGGTAGGGAGGAGGGCCGAGGGAGGAGAATTTGAAGGCTAGGCAGGCAGTTGGGTAGGCCAGTTTGTGCCATAGGGTGGGCCAGTTTAAGTCCACGAGGGCCCCACAGTGGTGCCTCCTAGAGGAGGAGTTAGTTGCAAAGCAAGCAACTTGGTTGTAGAGCATGGTGAGTTTGTTGGGTTCCGTCTCTCAGAGGAACTGCAGTAGAGGGAAGCCTTTGAAGGAAGCCTGTTCAGCTAATGACAGTGGCAAAGCTTGCTCATTTGTTTTTAGAGTTTGTTTCTCTCTTTACAGTACTAAATTGAACTTATTTGATTTCAGCTTCGCATACCTGAATTTTGGTGCAATTAAAAGTACCCTGCTGGTTAGTCCTGGTGCATTTCTCATTCTACTGCTCAGAATCTTTTATGCTTTTCAGTTACATTTTTTTTCTCTTTACAGAGGAGCAGTTGAACATAGCTGCTCTAATAAATGCAAGAAGAAAATAACAAACAAACAAGGCTCAGTAAAATTTTCCAAGCTGGAGGACAAAAACAAGAGAAAACGGTTGATACATCAGACTCTGTTCAAAGTCTTCACAACATAAAAGGAAATCATACAAGCAACTTCAACTTCAATTGCCCTTTAAAAATTGCTGCAATATTTCAGGTATTTCTTGTACAAAGATGTCTCCTAAAAAAGAGCAAGAAAGGAAAAAGGACAAGTCTGGGAAACCAGCAGGACCATTTTTGTCAACCAGCAAATTCCAACATAACACAGGCTCATCTTCAGTAACAGAAAAAGCAGACAAATCTGATAATATAATGGAAGAAGAGCAGAGTAATTCAGTTACAAAGGAACCCCAAAGAGGCCAGGAAGGAGTAAAGGCAAGCATTGCTCAAGAACCTGAAGGTCAGGAGGACCCCCCTCCCCCCGAGTGGGCCAGGCAACTTATTAGGAATGTCAGGAATATCCAAAGCTCGGTGGAAAAGTTGCAACCTGTAGTGGTAGCCATTGATACTTTGAAAGGCTCTCTGATTAAAACTGAACAAAAAATTGAACAAGGGGCGCAGAAGATAAATGAATTAGAACAGAGGCAGTCCAAAATGGAAGATACACAACAGCCATTCAAGATTTGGAAGGGTGCCAAAAGAAGCTGCAAGGAAGGTGGCACATGAAGCAGTGTGCCTGAAGGATGCTTCTCTTATCCTCTTTAGCCTCCTGCCATATTAATCTCGATTTTTTACCTATGAAAACTACATCAAGACATCTTAAAATATAATTTAAGAGTGTCTGAACTATTGGACTTGCAATCTCGATCATTTCCAGCAGGATGGAGGTAGAAATGAAGAAAACCCACCCGAAGCACACTCCTCCTGCCACACCTGAGAAGGCCCCTTAAAAACAAAGAGCTAGCAGTACCTCTGCCTCACAACCCTTATCCCAACTGAAGCCTGACCAAGAACCGCTGACAAGTTCTGGCTTTCTCGCTGAATTCTGACCTTTTCAAGAGGAACTCAGAGGGCTGACATCTGAAATAAAATCAATATCCCAAGCTATTGAGGACATCGCCCTAAGAAAGTCCAACAGCGAAGCTCGTATTATTTCTTTGGAGAGACGGGCAGATAAGTTAGACCCTGATATTGTGGAGATTAAACAAAAACTTACCAAGATCGATCAGAAGATGGAAGACCTGGAAGGCCAAAGCCACCGGAACAATATGGTCATCATCGGTCTTCCAGAGGCAGAAGAAGGACATGACTCTGTTCTCGTTGTACAAAACTTGTTGAAAAAATGATAGGGCCTTCTACCTACGGCTCCTGCTATGTTATTGAACGGGCTCACAGGGCACTCCGACCGATCCCTCCCTCTGGGGCTCCCCCCGTCCCTTAATTTTCGTTTTTAATTACTTGGAGAAACAACATTTTTTTAGAAAAATAATGAGGATTCAAGAGTTACAATGGGAGGGGACAAGAATCCGAGTAGCCCAGGACTTGCCTCTTACAGTACGGCAACGTAGATCTGCATTTCACCCACATGTGACAAAAATTATAGCAGCTGGATTAAAATTCAAAATGATCTACCCGGCTAGATTGCAAGTACTGATTTCCAGATCTTGGCACTCGTATGAAGATTCTGAGGCGGTGACCATCAGCCTCAAAGCCGCCCTACTGGACCTGCTTAAGAACACCTGAGGGCATGGAGTTGTTTAGCCTTTAGGGTACAAGAAGTGAAAGTGAGCAAATCAGCACAAGTTTGAAGATTTAAAAGATTGGCCAGATGAATCGGTAACCGGGTATATTGGATTGGTCCCCACGGTATAAATCTCACCAGGATCACATATTCAAACCGCTTCCTTGGCATACGATGGGGCACTAAGAACGATCCTCGTTTACCTCCACGTTGATACGGGTTATCCCTGTTAATTTTGATGGAGCGTTTGGATTCAAGCTGGTGTTTAATTGCACAATCTGTTCAAATCCTTCTCCACATATAAAATTTAGACAAGAAATGTGGGACTGAACAGAACTGCAGGTCACTCTTTTTCTCCAGTTCACTGTATAGAACTACGCAAAGTGTTATACATAGGCACTGAGCATGTTGCCCAAGTTAGTAATTCTACATTTAGTCTGATACTCTGTTTTTGGGATAGTTAGTTTTACTAAATCCCTATATGTACTGATTTTCCTCTTAGAGTTAAATGCATTATGGTTTATAGAGGGTGTAGTTTCGTTTTAAATCCACTAGAGGGAAGTATTGTATTAGTTTTCTTACAGCTTTAGAGTTAAGGCTCCTGTGAAGATTTTTGCAAATAATATTGCTAGTAGAAAGATTAGCCTTTATTTTAGGTTGTGTAATTAAGCAATATACACTAGGTGGGTAGGCTGGAGGGGAGAAGCGACTTTGTGGAGTGCTGTAAAACGATTCATAGGACAGTAAGTGGGGAAGGGAGGGTTGGAAGGTTACTGTGCATAAGGGGGATACATAGATTAAGGGGCTTCTTTTTCTTTTCATTGAGATTCAGGGGGATTGTAGGGGACTTTGTTAGGGAAGGAGGGAAGAGGGGGAAGGGAAGCACAGTCCATTATTCACAGAATTGATGTGAATCCAATAAATGTTTGTTTTCTCTTAACTGTAAATCATGTTTGTCTTGTGTACAGGAGAAATGGCGACTGACATATGTTTTTCAACATGGAATGTTAAAGGGGTCCATAAGAAATTAAAACAATATAAAGTTATGAAGCATTTAGATAGTCTACACTGCCATGTTTCTTTTATTCAGGAATCCCATTTATTAGACTCGGAGGCCACTGAGATGTGGAGACAGCCAATAGGTCAGGTTTTTGCTGCCCAAGGTACTTCTAATAGCTGTGGAGTTTTAATTCTTATTAACAGGAAAGTCCCGTTTACTCCAGTACAGGTCCTTAAGGACCTGCAAGGTAGATTCATATTAGTCCGTGGAACTGTTTACTCCACAGATCTCTTACCTGGAAGTATTTATGGTCCTAACAAAGACAACACACTTTTTTTTATGCAACTACTTAACAGTATGCTCCCATTGTTACCTGCCTTAGTAATTTTAGGAGGGGATTTGAACCTGGTATTTGACCCCCGTATTGGAGGACTTTTCCCAGCTCAGCGTGCCTTGCGAGATCTAATGGATCACCCAGGTCTATGTGATGTTTGGAGAGTTTTAAATCCCGAAGCTAGGGAATACACATTCACGTCTCCCCTTCACGGGACTTCATTTTGTTATCCCAAGCCCTTCTCTCTGGTGTTATCACCTCATCAATTCAATCTGGACCTCCATCAGATCACTCCCTGGTGCTGGGTAAGTTGTCCCTTACATCTTTGCCCAAACGGAGCCCTCGGTGGAAGTTGAATGATCAGTTGCATAAGGAGTCAGACTACTGATAGCATTAGAGATCATATCACACAATTTTTCGAACTCAACGGCACCCATGATACCAAGCCCGATATCATATGGTGTGCCTTCAAAGCATATCTCTGGGGTGTTTTAATAGGGTTGACTTCCAATAGGAAAAAACTCCAAGAATCAAAACTAAAAAATGTGTTATCCCAAATTCTGTCTTTGGAATTGAATTTACACTCACATTCTCCCAACACTGTCAAACAAAGGCTCACAAAGTTGAAAGATTCATATGTAAGTTTACTTAGTGAGAAAGCAGAATTTGCCATTCTTCATACTAAGACCTCATACACAGATCAAGGAGACAAGGCAGGGAAATTATTAGCTCTCTGAATTAAACAGCAGGAATCATCCCGATTCATCCCTCCTATTCGTTCCTGTACAGATGGCTCTTTAAAATCCTCACCTAAGGAAACTGTTAACAAATTGATCACGTATTACAAACAATTATATGGAGTTTTTGATTAATCCCCCTTCTAATTCTACTCTCTCCTCTTATTTATCAGAGGCTCATCTACCCCTCCTTTCCGAGGCCCATAAACGGGTACTAGTAGTACCTATCTCTACCTTAGAAATAGCCAAAGTGATACAAAGTCTCCCCATAGATAAAACTCCAGGACCAGATGGATTCTTGCCCAATTTCTACAAGAGCTTTAAGGAACAACTTATCCCATATCTTCTCCCCCTATATCAACACATCCTATCAGGTGCACAATTAGACCCCACTTTATTTGAAGCACTCATTGTTCTTCTACCAAAACCAGGTAGGAATTTAGACTCAGTGAAAAATGACAGGCCCATCTGCCTGCTTAACCAGGATATAAAGATTTTAAACAAATTATTGGCGGATAGGCTCAGTTTAATTCTCCCAGATCTAATAGGATTACAACAGGTGGGTTTTATGAAGGGGAGATCATCGGTAGACCACCTTCGCACCCTTTTCACATGTCCTCTCGGTGTCAAGGGATGCCTCTTTCCCGGTTGCTTTGGTGTCCCTTGACGCCGAGAAGGCTTTTGACCAAGTCAACTGGAATTTCCTATTTCAGACTTTGAATCCTTTTGGATTCCCACATCAATTCCAGTAATGGGTGAAGGCTCTTTATCAAAACCCATCCACCAGAATCTCTGGAAACGGAATAATCTCCAATCCGTTCTCCTTACATTCTGGTACCAGACAGGGTTGCCCCCTTTCTCCCCTACTTTTTAATCTCCATTTGGAGCCTCTAATCTGAAAATTGTCTTTATGTCAGAACGTACAGGGAATATCAATCCAAGGTACGGAAGTTAAGGTATCCGCTTATGCAGATGATCTTCTTTTACATCTCTCCTATCCAGACACTTCTATTCCAGTCATGTTAGAGATCATAGAGGAATACAGTAGACTATCAAATTATAAGTTAAATGTCAACAAGTCCATTGTATTTCCTTTAAATCACAAAGTATTTAAAAACAACATCATAGCTCTAGGCCTTTCATGGTCCCAGGATTCATTACGATACCTCGGTATTGAACTTACCAGGCGTACACAGCTTACTATTAAGAACATTTTCGATTCATTGTTACTAACCCTGACTCAGGATTTAGGCCACTGGTCGATTCTCCCTATCTCATTATGGGGAAGGATAAACTTAATCAGGATGAATATCTTTCCCCAGTTACTTTAACCTCTTCAATTACTTAATATTTATTTACCGGGAACTTAGTTTAAGAAAATTCAAAGTTTAATAATGAAATTCATCTGGTCCAAGGAACAACCAAGACTTGCATATCACAAGTTAGCTGCCTCCAAACTTAAAGGAGGTCTACGTCTACCATGTCTTAACGTGTATCACTGGGCCAGTCATGCTTCCAAATATCTCAAATAGCTAGATCCAAATCCCTCTGCCTCCCTTCCTCCATGGCTCAAAACAGGATTAGAATTGATTCGTTCATGTAACATAGATCCCTCCATGTTACTATTCTTAACTTTATCCTCTTTACTGAAAAGCTTAAAATCCACCACGATAGAAACCTCCCTTAGAGTTAATTCCCAGCTGTGCACATACTTAAAATATAAGCAGTACACGGATACTTCTCAATCAATTTGGAACTCCCCAGCTTTTAAAATTAATAACAAGGGAATAATACCCAAATGGCTACCCCAACTTGAGGATGAAAAATTGGCCTTGTTTGTGGGAGATGATGGCTTCCATGGCAGAACTTATGAATAAACTTAGACTTCAACCATCTTATTTCAAAGTTCTTCAACTAAGGCATCTCCTTATTTGGTTGTTTAACCAGGTATAGCACACTAAGCTGAAAGCTTTTTTACAGGAGCGACCTGGGAGCACAAGGAGGTTAAGTGACTTGCTCAGGGTCACACAGTATGGAAGTGGAAGCTGTGGGATTCAAACCCAGGTCTCGTCTGCTGGATGTCACCAGATTTGCAGCTTAGAGCCTTAGACCACTGCGCTATACTGCCTCCACTTTCTAGCTCCATCTCCTTGTCAAAACATTTGGTAAGACACCTCCCATGTCACCCAATTTCTCATTTCATTTAGATCTGAGTCCTTTAGCCAATACCCCTAAAGCAATTTCTAAATTATATGGTACTCTTTATGAATGGCGTTTTCCCAAACCTTTTTGGTCCGACAAAATATTAGTCAGACCTCTTTCACCACTGGAATAAAGATTGATCTGTCCTTTGGAGTAGTTGTCACTACTTTGTAACACAGGATCGGTTACGTCTCATGCAATTCAATATTTTGCACAACCTGTATTACTCTCCACAAAAATTGGCTGCTTGGGGTTTAATATCATCCAATCAATGTACACAGTGTTTATGGGATGAAGGTAACCTTCTTCACATCTTATGGGATTGCCCCAAGATAGCCCCCCCTTTGGAAAGCTATAAAGGACAGAATAGACCCACTATTGGGATTGTCTGATCTTTTCACACCTGAGATATGTCTTTTGGGGGATTATTCACAAATTCCAGTAACCAACCGGAAATACCACATTTCCATGATATCCATGCCTGTTAAGAAATGTATGTATTTATTTATTTATTAAATTCTCGGATTACAAATGCCTTGAGCAGAAACTGCTCATTTACAAAGGTTCCACGTCAAAGGATGAAGGTAAACATACATACATATAGAGGTAGTAAAAGAATGCACACTAAACAACCAAAACAACTAAAAGAAAAAATAAAGATACTCAGTTATAACATACTTTGAGATAATATTTATATAACGAGCAGCTTGAGTAGGCGGCTGGCTGCGGTAATAATAAGAGATAGAGGGCACCATAGGCAGTTAGTATTGCAGGCGTGCGACCGGGAGAGGAAGTTGGCAGGCTAATGGGCCACTGTCTGATGGTGGTGGAAAATGTCTTGTACCAGTGGAAATGCAAAGCAGGAAAGGAGTCACAAGGAAGGCCCGGTGCCAGAGGGAATGAGACTGGGAAAGGGCGGGCTGTGAGACATGAGTGAGCTGGGAGGTGTTTAGAGAGATCTCTGTTCAAAGAAGCAGTCACATTGAGTGGTAGAGGTGAGGTAAGTTTGAGATTCCTTTTGAAGGTCCAAGTGTAGTAGAGAAAGTGCTTCTTTATTAAGGGAATTGAATCATTGAGCGGCTCTATAGATAAAGAACCTCTGACCCATGGAGGTATGACATCTAGGAACCTGAAAGGTTAGAAACTGGGCACCACGTGTTTGTTGAGTGCCACTGTAGGTAGTAAGGAGTGAGCTAACACCAGGTGGCATGAGACCAAGGAGAATCTTTTTGGTAAGTAAGCAGGTCTGGTATTGTATTCTGCTGAGTAGGGGTAGCCAGCTGGCCTGTGCATAGAATTCACAGGTGTGAGTTTGTCAGGCTGCATCCGTTAGTAGTCTACAGGCTTTGTTGAGAGAAACTGAGATCCTGCAGAGTGCACTTGTTGAGGCAGAGCCATAGATGGCAAGGCCGTAGTCAATGATAGAGGTGACAGAGCTGTAGATGGCTAGTTTCAGGGCATCCGCAGGTATACGGTGCTTGTGTTTGTGTAGTAGTCCAATCTGTATAATGGCGGCCTGGTACTTTCCAGGGTAATACCAAGGTACTTGAATTCCTTGACATGTTTGAGTGGGTTCCCAGCATGGTTCTTGATGGTGAGGAACAGAGAGTTGTGCCTGCCCAGTCGGTTACAGAAGGACATGGCTTTAGTCTTGCTGTGGTTCAGGACAAGTTTATGAGAATTGAACCAGTCTTCGATGCGCTTGAAGTCGAGCTGCAGCTGGGATTCAAGGACTGTAATGTCGTGGTGGCTGGAAAACAGGACTACATCGTCTGCGTATAGTAATATTATTTGGTGGCAGGCACTGGGGAGATTGTTGATGAAGAGGGAGAAGAGTAGAGTAGAGGGCCCAGAATAGACCCCTGAGGGACTCCGGAGCAGACTGGTTTCTCATCTGAGGAGATCCCTGCAATCCTTACACGTTGGATCCAGTTATCAAGGTAGCTGGTGAACCACGGAAGGGCATCGCTGGAGATCCCAATGGAGGACAGTTGCTTGAGCAGTAGGGGGTGGTTAACTGTGTCGAATGCCTTGGTAAGGTCTATAAATACTGCCCCTCCACAATTCCCTTTGTCAAGCGGGGCATGGATGAAGGTTATAAATTCCAGTAGTGCAGTGATGGTGCTGTGCCCTTTTCTGAAGCCATGCTGCTCTGGGCACTGTACATAGTACTTATCCAGGAATTCAACTAGTTGATCCGACACCATTCACTCCAGCGCTTTAGATAGTGGGGGGAGGAGTGAGATAGGTCTGTAATTGGTGTGGCGTGTCCTATCTCCGCTTTTGAGAACTGCTGTGACAGTGGCTTTCTTCCAGAGAGAGGGGAAATGGCCCAATCTAAGCGAGAGATTGAAGATCTTTTAAAGTGGTTCTAAGATTTCATCGAGGACTTGTGCCAGCAGTTTCAGGTCAAGGGAGTCACCATTGCACCCTTGTTTGCCAATGGCCTTTTGAATGTATTTTCTAGCTACTTGTGGTGGGACCTCCTTAAAAAAAACTTTGGGGTTGTACGTTCTAGTTGGGGGGTAACTTGTGAGGAGCTGGAGGGGAGGTCGTCGAAAAAATTTGGTGGAAGGACATTGTCCAGGTATGTAAATGCATTATTAAAAGAGCTGCTGATGGTACCTAGGTTGAGTGTAGGAGTGCCATGAAGGTTGAGCGTAGTGGGTGGTGCTTTAGGATCCTTGCCTGTGAGTTCTTTCATGTTGTTCCAGAATTTTTTTCCCTGGCCCCAAGAGTTGGTCAGAGACTCTTTGTAGTAGCTGCGTTTAGCATTCCGTATTTTTCGAGTGCAATCATTTCTGGCTGCTTTGTATAATTGTATGTTTACTAGTATCAGAGTTGCACAAGCACAATGCCAGAGGTGGTCTCTGTGCTTGAGTAGAGTTAAAAGGTCAGTAGTAACCCAGGAGTTGGTCTGTCCTTTGACCTTCATATTTTTCACTGATGCATAGATGTCACTGGCTTCGTTGAAACATTTGATAAATAGGTCCAGAGCTTTGTTGGTGTCACTGAGGGAGTCAAGCACTGCCCAGTTGGTCCTTAGGCACTGGAAAGACACAGATGCTGTCTCCTACTCTGAATGGCTTAACAAACTTTTACCAAATCTCAGAACTGAAAAAACATAGCAAATTTTAATAACAATATATCTAAATATAAAAAGGTTTGGGCCCCATTACATACGTTTTATTCCCTTTAAACTACATTTTCTGACCCTAATAACTCATAGTTGGTCTTTAATTACCTGGACTGTGGGGGGTGGGAAAATAGGGGTGTGGTGGGGCAGTGCGGTGGGAGGGGGGAATGAGATCATGGCTCCTGATTGTGTATGTACCTGTGTACTTTTGGTAAATATGATACTGTCCGATGTAAATGTGAAAAGTTATAATAAACATTATATTAAAAAAAAAAAAGAAGCTGCAGGAAGCTCAGGCCAAATTGGATGACTTTGAAAATAGAGCTCATCGTAAGAATGAGAGTTTATGGTATCCAGCAGGAATGGGAAAAGGGCACATCTCTAAAAGAAGTTGTTCTCCAAATCTTAAATGAAATGTTGGGCAATTCTACAGTTGTTCCAGCTATCAATAGAATACATTGGTTGGGGACTTCATGGGGAAATTCTGGTTCTAGACTATCTATATTAAAATGTCTGTCATCAGATGGTAAAGAATCAGTTATGCAATCATATTACAAGAAAGGGAGTTTCCTTTTCAAAGATCAGCAAATATTTTTCAAGAATGATTTTTCCAAAACTTTATAGGACAAAAGGAGTACTTTGAACAATCTACAGCAACATCTTTGGAAGAAAGGAATTAGTGTATATTATTTTTCCAGCCAAATTAAAAGTGCTTCTGAACCATCAAGTTCTAATATACAATAATTTCTCGGAAGCTCTTACTGATCTTAAATTAATACTCCCAGAATATTTTATGGATTACGACTCTTCAAAATAACTTGGACTGATTTTTTTATTTTTTTTTTAAATTTAATCATTTTGCCTATGAAGGGTGGCTAAATGTCAATTAGATGCTGGGGGGGTCGGGGTTCTGTGCACAACTTAAGTGGTCGTGGTTGATCACCTGACAATAGTCTATGGTGCTCTGGGGGGTGAGTAGGGGGTTAGGTGGGCACTTTAGCTGGGTGAAGACACAGAATGGATTTTTAGAAATTAACACAAATATGTCAAGCTGTAGTCAGCCAGTAGGAATCAAGTTAATAGATGTTGAGGGGGTAAGGATGGACAAATTTGGTAAAAGTATTTATTCAGAATGACTTCTGCTTTAAAGATAGCAACCTGGAATATAAATGGGTTCAATTTCTCTGTTAAGGAGTATTGCATACTAGCCAGAATTAAAAAATTGAAATTGGACATAATACTGTTTCAGAAGGTATTCCTTAATCAAAAGGAATTAGAAAGGCTTAAAAGAAGATAGTCAGAGAAGATCTATTTCTCACTTGACCCTAAGAGAAACAGTGCTGGGGTTCTTATTTTAATTTCAAAACACTTTAAGGGCTCTGAAGTGAAGACAGTCTCAGACTTGCAGGGCCATATAGTAGCTGTTGAAATTGAATTTGAAGCAGACGTTTTGACCCTGTATTCAGTTTATGCTCCGTTTTCTGGCTATGATGATTTTTTGGCAGAGGTCAGAAAAATTTGGATATGGATAGTTTATATGCTATACTGGGCGGGGACTTGAATTATCTGAATACAGAGCCACTGGATAAGTCCACTCCTTTCTCCTCTTGGGACAGATATAAAGCTAAAAGACTTACAAACTTTCTGACTGCCGCTAACCTAGTAGATATATGGGGAGAAATAAATCCAAATACTAGGGACTACTCGTTCTGTTCAGCTCATCATAAAATGTATTCCTCTTTTGGTTACTTTTTGGTTTCTAGAGATCTACTGGTCTCATGTACGGTAATTGATTCAACCATACATCCCATGCTTATACCAGACCATAATATGGTATCCTTAGTTCTAGGCTTGGAAACTAGAAGACCTTGATCAAATGTGCGGAGTATAAACAATTGTCTGCTGTCTGATACTGATATATAAAGGCAAGTTCAGAAAGCAATTAAAGCTTTCTTTATCAAAAATGGGACAGATTTCTCTAGCATTTTACAAAGCTGGGCTGCTTGGAAAGCAACAATTTGAGGTATTTTGATTTCTGCAACCTCATGGAGGAATAAAATGAGACTTCAGAATCAAAATGCAGTTCAAGTGAAACTAAAATATTTAGAATTAGAGATAAAACAGGGAATACAGATAAGAAAGCCAAGCTGGCTGACCTAAGGAGATTTATTGACTCAACTGAAATTTATCAGACCAAATTTTTGTGGCCAAAGAAAAATAAAAATTGGAAACAATATAGTGAACAAATTGAGAAAATATTGGCCAGAAGATTTAAAGAAAGTCAAGAAAAATCAGAAATAGTACTAATAACAAAATCAGATGGAACCAATTGTCAGTCCCAGGAGGAGATTCAAGGTGAATTTTTGGAATATTATAAAGCTTTATATAGCTCTCATTGTAATCCCACTACAGAAGACATATCTTATTATGCCCAATTTTGTTCAACGAAAATAAAGGAAATTAGCTGGGAATTTTTGACAGCTCCTGTTACTGAAAAAGAAATAACTAAAGTGATTAATAATATGAAAAAAGGTAAATCTCCTGGCCCATATGGCTTTTCTCTAGAATTTTATGTTACTTTTGCCTCAACAATAATTCCCTGGCTAAAAATACTCTACAATCCAATACAGTTACAGAATATTTTGCCAGATTCATTTAACCAGGAATTCATTTCACTAATATTGAAATAAGGTAAAGAGTCATCCAAAAAAGAGAATTACAGACCAATAGCAATACTCAGTACAGATTACAAAATATATACAAAAATTCTCAATAAAAAATATTACTTAATTTAAATTCTATAATCCATATTCATCAGTCCGACTTTATACCAAGCAGATATATACAATCAGGTCTTATCAAATTACAATACACTATTGAATACCTCCAGGATTTGGGGGTTCAGGCCTTGTTTTTAGCTTTGGATGCTACCAAACCTTTTGACATGCTAGAGTGGCCTTATTTGTTTCAGGCAATGCACATTTTTAATTTTCCTTTACAGTTTATAGAATATATTCAGACAATTTATAAAAACCCAAGGGCTCAGTTAAGAATCAATGGCCAGCTGACAGATTCCTTCCATCTGCACTGAGGGGTAAGACAAGTTTGTCCATTATCTTCTTCATTATTTATTATTGGTTTAGATTTATTATTAAAAGAAATACAAGTCAATCAACAGATTATTGGAATCAGAATAGCTTCTTTAGAACTTAAATATAATGCCTGTGCCAATGACCTGATGACTATGGTCCAGGAACCTGAGCAAAGCCTGACTGAGTTAATGACATTGATAAATAGAGTTTCTAAACGATCAGGATATACAATAAATGATCTAAGTCTGAGATACTGACCTTTAATATTCCTCAAACAGCAACTTTTCAAAATATAATACAGGCCAGGATTCAACCTGATGGACTAACCTATTTAGGTTTAATTATTACTAAAAAAAGCTCATTACTGGCAGGAAAACAATTTTGGTTCCATGTACAGTCAAATTAAGGTCCAATTAAATATGTAGAGCAAATTTCATCTCTCTATTTGGGGGAAAATTCAATTAATAAAAATTACTATAATACTGATCTTATTATATAAATTTCAGTCTGTCATTTATCCAATATCAGTAAACTGGTTTAAGAAGATTAATAATGTGTTTAAAAATGTTATATGGAACAATAAGACATCACGCATTTCATGGTTTAAGTTATGTATGCCAAAAGAAAAAGGCGGGCTGGCCTGCCCGGATGTTCTGGTTTGTTATTATTCTTACATCATCAAATCTGTACTAAATTGGGCATTTAAGGATACTGATTTGGGTTGGGAAAATCAGATTCTTTGGACATATTATAAAGAACAGTTGGATGTTAAAAACCTACTTTTTTCTGTATCAAAAGGGATGAAGTCCAAGTCTCGGCTGATAAAGAATCTCAGTATGATTATGCAGAAATTTCTGTTTAAAACTAAATGGTCGGTTACGATTTCACCTTTATACTCTATCTAGAACAATTCTAGATTTCTCTTAGATGGTAAAACTTTACACAATTCAAGTTGGATTAAAAAGGCATTACCAGATGGAGGGATTTATATTCGCATGGCTCTAAATTATCATGGAATCTATTCAAAATCAAATATCACTTATCTGACTCAGATTTTTTAATTTTTAATCAAATAAGTTTGATTTACAAAAAAGATTACCAGAGATAGGAGCGTGCTCCTAATAATTATCTTATAGAGCAAGAATTAAACTAGGCCTTGTTCCCAAAAGTCCAAGGGATTAAATTATTCTCTTGGATCTGCTCCAAATTCCTTCCTAATCTTTATAAGGCATTTAGAAATACTGAACTACAATGGGAAGAATAGCTTAAACAATCATTTTCAGGCCACTACTGGATAAAGGCCTTGGTACGGTCCCATTCGTACAGATTAACCAGGGATAAATCAATCCAATACAAAATTATCATGAGAGCATACTATACTCCTTTCAGGCTCTTTAGGATGAATTTAAAAACTTCTAGCAATTTCTGGGTCTGTGATCATCCAGACGCTGATTTATTACATATGTCCATAAATTGTAATTGCAGTAAAGCATGGTGGGACCAGTCTTTCTCTGTTTTAAGAGGGGTGGGCTTCCATATCGACAATTAGGATTCATATCTAAATTGCCTGTTAGGATTAGATTCACTTAGTAATATGAACTTAAACTTTTCAAAATCTATTATAAAGGCCAATATAATAGCGGTTAAAAGGTTAATCTTGAAGTATTGGAAGCCAATGGACTTAAACTGCACTTTCCCAATTGCTGAATGGAAGCAACTGTTCCTGAGCTCTCTGTATGAAAATGAGTCTGTCCTAGAATATGCTCCTTTATGGTCTTTATTCAAAAAGAACTGCAAAGAATGGCTGAAGGAAGATTTCGATAAACTAAATCTACGAATGTAGTGGGCTTTTAAAATGTAAGATTTTATATGTCTGTAGTTCACTTAGGATTAATGTAGTCTTGCCGTTCTTTTCTTCTTATTCCATCAAAAATTAATATATTCAATAGTTTTTATATAGCTTGACTCCACTGTCTCAAATAATTGTAAATTAATACGATAATTGACTGCTAAGTTATGTGGGCACAATCATACTGTGTCAAAACAATAAAATTATTTTTTGCAAAAAAAAGAGTACTTCTGCTCGGTATTCACAAAAGAAAGGGATGACTCAATACCACACGGTAAAGGGGGCGAAGGTGAAGAGGCAGAGATAACAGATGGGGTGATCCAAGAGTTCTGAAGGGCCTTAAAGTCTTGCGGGTGGACAAGGCACCAGGACCAGACGGTGTACACCCAAGGGTCCTGAAGGAACTGGCGGAGGTCAAGTCAAGTCAAGTCAAATTTATTTAAAAAGATGCCCAATCCCAAAGGCTCTGGGCACCGCACAAAAACTTTACAGCATTTCATACCGCATAAATTATAAGTTAAATTTTCTACATACATATAATCAAAATTGCACCCCAAAAGCTTGCAAAAATAGGAAGGTTTTCAGGCAAACTTTAAAGGCAGTTATAGTGGGGGCCTCCCTAACTACAGTTGGTAAAGAGTTCCAAAAAGAGGGAGTGGTGACACTAAAAGCTCAGTCCCCCGCAGATTTTAGTCTCACTCTTGGAACAGTTAGAAGGCCACCACTAGAGGAGCGGAGATTATGGGCAGAGGTGTTGGCAGGCCGTCTGACAGACCTCTTCAACACCTCCTTGGAGATGGGGAAGGTACCCAGGGACTAGAGGATGACTCACGTGGTGCTCCTTCACAAGAATGGACACAAGGACCAACCGGGCAACTACAGACCGGTAAGCTTGACTTCCATAGTGGGAAAGGTGATGGAGACCATTCTAAAGGAGAAGTTGATAACCTTTCTCGATAGTAATGGTCTACAGGATGAGAAACAGCATAGAAACATAGTAGTTGATGGCAGATAAGGACCACAAGGCCCATCCAGTCTGCCCATTTCTTTTTCTACCTTATAAATGTGCCATCGGCCTGTGCTCTGTCAGTGGCCTATCTATTCATACTTATCTGTATTGCTCCCTTATGCCTATCCTATGCCTGTTTGAAGCCCTACACTGTATTCATAGCCCCACTTCCAGAGGTAGTCCATTCCATGCATCCACCACCCTTTCTGTGAAAAAGAATTTCCTCACATTCCCCCTTAATCAGCCTCCCTCTAATCTCATGCTGTGTCCTCTTGTCCTGCTATTTTTCTTGTATTTAAACATGTTAGACTCTTTCACCTTGTTAATGCCCTTGCATGGGTTTGTCTCAGGAAGATCATGCCAAACTAACCTGATCGACTTCTTTGTCTGGGTCACTAGGGCAGTTGATGAAGGTCAGGCTGTGGATGTACTTCAGCAAGGCTTTTGACTCGCTGCCCCAGGGAGGTTAATGAGCAAGCTGAGGGACATGGGGGAAGGGGAGAAACTGGTGGGGTGGGTTGAGAGCTGGTTGTACAGCAGACAACAAAGGGTAGCTGTAAGGGGAGAGACATCTGAGCCAAGGCCAGTAACAACTGAGGTACCACAGGGTTCAGTGCTGGGCCCTGTTTTGTTCAATGTCTTCATTGGAGACATTACAGTAGGGGTCAAGAGTTACATCAGCCTGTTCACAGATGACACTAAGATTTATG
Organism: Neoceratodus forsteri; assembly: GCA_016271365.2. Classification (NCBI taxonomy): domain Eukaryota; kingdom Metazoa; phylum Chordata; order Ceratodontiformes; family Ceratodontidae; genus Neoceratodus; species Neoceratodus forsteri. Next base: position 64,600,562 of record CM028133.1, on the reverse strand, counting down.
CAAAAGTGGGCAATGAGAAAGGGAGGCAGGCACTCAGGGAGAATCTAGCTAAACAATGGTTTACCAGTGGATGTGATATTTTTGGACTATGAAAAGGACTTTGATACCATTTTCCATAGAATACTGTTAGAACAACTAATTAGGATCAAATTACATCCAAATATTATCAAATGGGTTGATTCGTGGTTAAGGGACAGAGAACAGCGTGTTAATATCAAAGGTCAAATGTCCAACTTAACAAAAGTTACCAGTGGGGTGCCCCAGGTATTAGTCTTGGGGCCAGTATTATTCAATATCATGATATCTACTCTGCAAACTATTAATGGGGTCTGGATAAATAAGTGCGCAGATGACAGTAAAATTGGCTGCATCACAAACGATATACAATCAATCCATGCTTTACAAAATAATCTAGATCAACGGGCAGCATGGGCAAAACAGAATAAAATTGCGTTCGATACTGCTAAATGTAAGGTAATGCATTTTGGTAAAAATAATAAACTATCTCAGTACATACTGAATAATACCCAATTACATGTAGTTACAACAGAACTCAACTTGGGCGTCACTATCACAAATTATATGAAATTTAATACTCACATAAATAAAAAAATTAAAAAGTGTTATGGAATAACAGCCTGTATATTGAAACATATTAAAAGTTGTACAGCTGATGTTATTGTTCCTTTATTTTCTAGCATGGTCAGATCACAAATTGATTTCTGTGCCCCCTTTTGTGCCCCAACATCTATAGGTACAAAAGCAATGATGGAGACAGTCCAGAGAAGAATGACGAAAAACATTTATAATTTAGGAAATCATACATATGAGGAAAGATTGAGTACTCTTGGGCTCTTTTCCCTTAAATATAGGTCCTTGAGGGGAGACCTTTGTTTAATTTACAGGGCATTTAGAGATCCTGCTCTATTTAAAATATTGAGCATTTTAAGAGAAACCTAGATCAATACATGGGCAATAGAAAATTCCTATTCCGACACTAGGTTTTGCTGGTGGCAAGTTCTTTAAGGGTTCTGCCCTCGAACTCGCAAACGCCTATGAACTATGAACTTGAACACTGGTCTAGGGAGTGGCAGTTGGGGTTTAATGCTAAGAAGTGCAATGTCATGCACCTCGGAGCAAGAAATCCCAGGACCAGCTACTGGCTGGGGAGAGTGCAAGCAACAGCTTCAGAGGAGAAAAGGGACCTCGGGGTAGTAGTCACAGGGGACATGAAGGTATCAGCACATTGTAGGAGGGTGGCAGCAAGGGCAAATAGGATGCTGGGGTGCATTGCCAGACAGATCACCTCTAGAAAGGAGGAGGTCATCCTGCCTTTGTATAGGTCACTGGTGAGGCCACACTCAGAGTACTGTGCACAGTACTGGTGCCCATACCTCAAAAAGGATGCGAGATTACTGGAGGGGGTGCAGAAGGGCTACGAAAATGATCATGGAACTGTGGGAGTTGCCATATGAGGAAAGATTGAGGGAGCTCAACATGTATTCGCTGGAAGAGAGAAGGGAAAGAAGGGACATGATAGAGACCTTTAAGTACTTGAAAGGCATAAAGTCAGAGATGGAGGATTGTTCCACTTAAAGGGGGGAAGGGTCATTAGGGGGCACAGTCTGAAGCTGGAAGGGGGATGGTTCAGGAGGGAGATAAGGGGGCATTACTTTACAGAGAGAGTGATGGTGAGATGGAACGCACTGCCAGAGGAGTTAATCAAACTGAGGACAGTGGATAGCTTTAAGCAGGGTTGGGATAGAGTCAAGGGCAGGATTTGTACAGACAAGAGCACAAAGGGGGGGAAGACAAGGAAAGGGGAGGAAGGGAGGGGTTTGGGTGGGGCTGGGGCAGCTTTGGTAATATGAGACTAAGAGCTGCACAATCAGGCAGACTTGATAGACCTGTGGCCTTTTTCTGCCAGCAATTTCATATGTGCATATGAAAGAGTTTGTTCCAAGGAACAAGCCAGCATTGGTTTGGTGAAAAAATGTTAAGCCATTCCAAAGTTATTACATTTTGAAATGTTGGGTTCTGAGCATGCTCAGTTCAGTCTTTTTTTAGCTGCATGAAATGAAAAATGATTTTGGTCTGACGAAAAAGGATTTTGACAGCTCACGAAAAAGGATCCTTAGAATCCTTTTTTGTGAGAAAAAAATTCCTTTTTCATCAGCCACCATCTTGTTTTTTTTATTTAGGCCAAACAAACTTTCATACCTCTACCCAGAGATGTCTTCTGCAGACATCCAGGTATGTATCTTGTTCATCAGGATGTCCTTTATTGTTGTGTGCCTTTACTTTAATTTTATGTGGCCTCAGAATGCCTATTTATTTATTGTTTTTGACATTCTGTTTTCTCTCCGGGTCCCAGGTTAGCAAACATCCCAGCCACCCATCTGGCCCTGTACCCCGACATCAGGCAGCAACCCCTCTTCCCCTATGGATTATCCCCCATGGTGAGGCAGTGAGGAGCCCCCAAGCTCTACTCACCTCTACCAGGATCCAGTTCAGGGAGTGCCATTCAGGGTTGGGGCCTGCGATGAGTGGCTGCCTCATCTGGCTGACTGGGATCATTTTTTTTTTCTTGCTTTTTTCCTGATCGAGAAGGGGGCATGCAATGATGCCAGTGGAGGGAGTGTGCACATGTCTGCATGCATTCCTCCCAGTGCCTGCCCCACTCAGTCCATTCTTACAGCATCAGTGCTCTGTCCCCCAGCTGCCACCACGGGTCATAAGTGCACTGACCACTGAAGTCCCTCCTCCCTGGAGAGGGAGAGCAGTCCCTTGGACGCTAAATCCCTCTCCATCCCTGCCAACCCCCGGCGTCCCATGCTCATTCCCGAACATGGGTTGCCGGCATAGTACGAGGTAATGTGACCAGCGCATCAACCCTCAGTGCCCCCGGGCCAGCCCAGAATGCTCATTTTTATGTTTTAAAATCCTTTTCATGACTCGCTTCTGTTTCTTTTTCATGAGGTGTCAAAATCCTTTTTCACATCACGAAAAAGGATTTGGACATCTCGCAAAAAAAGATGACTTTCTTAAATACTTCTTCATGAGATGACCAAATTCTTATTCGCCAGTAAATTCCTTTTTCATGAGATGACATAATCCTATTCTGTGATGTGAAAAAGGATTAGGACTTCTCCGACCAGTTGACCCTGCTAGTAATCCTTTTTCGGGAGATGTCATAATCCTTTTTCGTGATGTGAAAAAGGATTTTGACACCTCAGAAAAAAGGAATTCGTCTGGTGAGAAAGGAATACCGGCAGGGCCATCTGGTCGGTGAAGTCCCTAATTCTTTTTCATTACTGTAATTCCATTTTCACGAGACGTCATAATCCTTTTTCACATCACGAAAAAGGATCACAAGGTCTAATGAAGAAGATAACTTTGGTCCATAACTTGCCGTCTTTTGAGATTTTGACCCCAAATTTTAAACCTGGCCTTTTGGGGACTCCACCTTATGAACAAAACAAATGTCATTGTGCAACTCTCGCCTGAAAGGTGATTTTGCGGTCTGTTGGCAAATTCTCTTTTCAGGCAGGATTTGCATTATGACAGTCATATTGTTCATGAGGTGGGGTCCCCAAAAGGCCATGTTAAAAATCTGGGGTCTAAATGTCAGAAAATGGCAGAGTTATGACGATTCATTGGAATTGCACAATGCACTCTTGTAACTTTGTCAATTTAAAATATTATGATCCCAAATTTGGAACATAGAATTCTTATTACCCCATCAAATAGTGTTTCTCCTGTAGCGCACAGGACAAGGTGCAGAGATGGGGCATTTTGATGGTCCTGGGTTTGAAACCACCTCTTTCAGGGAGGCAGTTTAGTGCAGTGGTTTAAGGCTTTGAACTGCAAATATAGTGACATCCAGCAGACCACACCTGGGTTTGAATCCCACAGCTTCCACTTGCAGACTGTGTGACCCCAAGTGAGTCACTTAACTTCCCTGTGCTCCCAGGTCACACCTGTAAAAAAGCTTTCAGCTTAGTGTGCTAGTCCCAGTTAAGCAACTAACCAAAACAAAATATATGCCACCAATGTCATTTTTCAAATCCTGCCTGAAATGAGTTTTCCCACCTGTGGCACAGAAATTGCATTGCGGTTGTGCAGAATTACATTTCAGTGGGTATCTGAATTTGTTTGCCACTGGATATATCAGGTGAGGTAATACAGTCCCCACCGCTTAAAATGGGCACGTTTGTGCAGAAGCATTTTGCCCGTTACAACAAGTAGTCGGTGTAACGTCAAGGTACGAAAATGGTAGGAAAAAAAAGGGACAGTAATGTCATTCACTTTCCGTGCAGTGAAAGGTGCCCAAAAGGCTGGAGATTGTATAGTATACCTTATGTCTGTGGACCCTTGGGGGTTAAAGTTCATGCACCGCTTCTCTCTGTACATGTACTGCTGGATCGGTGAATCGGGAGTTCTAAAATACAGTATGCAGAGCTGGTCAGCGATCGCAATAGGGGAGAGTAGCAGGAAAGACTAGTTGCATCTCTCTCTGTACATGTAAGGCTGGATCGAAGCTCGGGAGTTTTAAAATACAGTATGCAGAGTTGGTCAGCGATTGCAAGAGGGGAAAGTTGCAGGAAAGACTGCAGTTGCAGCTCTCTCTGTACATGCAATGCTGGATCAGCGATCGGGGGGTTTAAAATGTGCAGGGACATGGGGACAACCTGTAGTAGGGATCAGAGTGTGAGCACTGCTTAAATCTGAGCAGGTGGGAACTGAAATACTATTTGGGGAAGATAAGCTACTAATTAGTGTCAGGTCACATGTTGGCAAGCTCTGCAAACTGCATGCTGAAGTATGAATTGACACTAACTACCAACTAATCTGCCCAAAATAGCAGGTGGCTAATGTTCACTATAACCACCATTTCAACATTGGGGTCTATCGGAATGGCATTTGGTTTTGAAAAATTACCTGATTTAAGCAGCTGCCCGCTTTAAACATGGGTGCTGTAAGTGGAGTGTACTGTAACATGGCTATGATGACAATTGTGTCACTCTTAGCTCCTGTGCTTCCACAGGTAAGTACCTATATGCATCTATAGAGGAATGGGAGTGCAGAGCCAGGGGGGCCCTGCACTACCATAGCTATGTACATATATGCTTCTACGGAGGAATTGGAGCGCAGGGCCCGACAAGCACATTAGGATATGATTACACTATCTCACAAAGTGAGGAAATAAATTGCAAAAAACTTTGTTAATGCATCAGTTAGGGTTAAAGCGACAAAAGTAGGGAAATGTGGCATTAGGGTTTCTAACCCTAACATTCTACCCCCCCCCCCTTCACAGACAAAGAGGCACTGGGGGCATCATTAGGGTAATCAACCCTAACGCTCACCCCATTCTCCTATGCTGCACCAACCCAGCTTATTTTCTAATGGAATGGAGTGAGCATTAGGGATGACGACCTCAATGCTGCCCCCAATGGCTCTTCATTTTTCATATCACAAGTCATGGAAAAGGATCCTTTAGAGTGAATTCTGTGCCATCCCCATGCTGTAATGTATTTCCCTGGTGTCTAGTGGCAGCCTCTTTACCTCCCTGTAATTTTTTAAACTTATATTTATGTAATAATAATAATCATAATAATAATATAATAACATTTATTTGTATAAGCGCCTTTCAAATGTCAAGGCGCTGTACAATTCACATGAAAACAAAACACAACACACAGATACAGAAAATGCTTTCCCCCATAAAAAGTCTCAAGTGCCTGCTTAAAACTCCCCACCGTCCTGCACTCCCGAAGCTGATGGGGCAGAGAATTCCAGAGGGTAGGTGCCACAAACCCGAAGGCCCGTGCACCAGATGACTTTAGGTTAACCCTCGGAATCTCTAGTAACCCCTTGTCAGCCGAGCGGAGCTGTCGCAAAGAGGTGTAAAGAACCAGGAGCTCTTTCAAGTAATCGGGGCCCAGTCCATGTAGGGCTTTGTAAGTCATAAGACCTACTTTGAAGGTGATCCACCACTGTATAGGCAGCCAGTGCAGATCATGCGGCACAGGGGTGATATGAGATCTTCTAGATGCCCCAGTCAACAAATGTGTTGTCTCATTCTGCGCTAGCTGCAAGCAGCAGATATCAACCCCAGAAAGCCCTTAGAAAAAGAGAGTTGCAATAATCAAGGCACAATGTCACAAACGCATGGACCAAAACAGGTAGGTCGCTAGACGGAACAAGATGCCTAATCCTGCAATGTTCCTAAGATGGTAAAAGGCCAGCTTGATGACTGCCGATACCTGATGACGAAGAGTCAGACCATCGTCAAGCACCACTCCCAGATTACGCACCTGATCAGAGTGAGAATATGGGCCTCCCCCAGGACTAAAACAGAAGGGAGCCCAGTGCTCAACCCCTCTGCTCTACGACCCGGATCCACAACCAAAACCTCACTCTTTCCTGGGTTCAACTTTAGACCACTGGTATTCATCCAAGCTTGGATTTCTATGAGGCAGCTGTTCAGTACTGAGATAGCACTAACCTGGTCAGGAGCAAAAGACAGGTAGAGCTGGGTGTCATCAGCATAGCAATGAAACCACAGCCCATACCATCTTACAATGTCTCCAAGGGGTAGCATATATACTGCAAATTACATGGAAGACAGCGCCGAACCCTGAGGTACCCCGCAGGGCAGTGAGAAAGCCCCAGATGAAACTAAACCTGGGACAACTCTCTGCATTCTACCAGCGAGGAAAGATGAAAACCATCTGAGGACTGTACCAGACAGCCCACAGATAAACCTCAGATGTTCGAGCAGAACCCAATGATCCACAGTATCAAAAGTTGAAGATAAATCCAGAAGAACCAAGATAGAACGGTGTCTCTGATCTCTCGCCATCAGGAGATCATTGAGCAACACCGGGATGCCCACCCCTGGTGTTGGATGCTCCCCTTCCGAAGCCCGTTGTTTTAATACTGTTTGCCAACATCAGGGGGCCCAGTTCTCATGTCGGCATTCAGAATTCCCCTCCCCTGCAGAGTGGGACACTGGGGAGCCCACCCCCAGTGTCCTGAAATACATTTGTATCTGCAAAAAAGAAAATTGTTTCCCGTCTTTTTTTTAAACCTGAAATAAAGAAAATGGACCCTTGTTGTTGGTGCCGCAGTCCCCCTTCCCACATTCCGACCCTCCTACTGAACACCCCCTCTTACCCTATACTTACCTCTGGAGGTCATATGTTGTCATCTTCTGTGGACTGAGACACGTTTGCACTCTTCAAAGTCAAAACGTGAACTGAGGAATAAAAATAAGTGCCATATAATGTATTTCAATAGCGTTTTGAACTTATGTTGATATCTTTGCCATGTTTTGGAATTTGTGCACCAAATTTTCAACATGGCCTTTTTGGGACCCCATCTCATGAACACTGGTGGTGAAATTTCATTGTCAGACCTGGAAGGTGATTTTGCAGTCGCTGCATGAAATCATCTTTTGGGACTGAATAATAATCTCCCTGACGAGGCTCAAACCATATTAATTTAATTGTGCTCAACTCTAAAACCTGAGTTATGTGTGTTCATTGAAGTTTTTCTATGCACACGCATAACTTGTAATTTTAAATATTTTGACTCCAAATTCTCAGCATAGCAATTTTTTCACACCACCTCATGAACAGGGCAGCTATCATTCTTCACATCCTGTCTGAAACATGTTTTCACACCTATGGTGCAGAATGGTGTTTTGGCACAGATTTGAAAATTTTCACCTTTGGGGTTTATGTGGTGGGGTCATAAAAAGACTATGTTGAAAATTAGGAGTCAAAACATGAAAAAATGTCAAAGTTATGACAATTTGTTGCAATTTTTCTACGCTTGCTCATAGGTTCGGAAATGTTAAATAATTTTACCCCAGATTTTCAACATAGGCTTCTTATTACCCCATCCCATGTATGTCACAGCTGTTATTTTTTAAATTCTGGTAAAAATATGCTTTTGCACCGATGGTGAAGAATGGTGTTGCAGTTGCGAAGAATTACGTTTTGGCTTGGATTCAAAACTTTTCTGTACTGGGTACATGAAGTGGGGTAATAAGACAGCTATGCTGACCATTTGGTCACTGTTGTCCTATAAATGGAAATGCAGAGCTCAGAGGGCCCTGTGCTTCCACTGCCACATACATATATGCATCTACAGAGGGATGGGAGCGCAGGGTCCAAAAGACCCTGCGCTCTCACAGTAAAATAAGGATACTATTATAATATCTTAAAAAGTAAGGAAATAAGTTGCAAAAAACTTTGTTAATGCTCCAGTTAGGGTCAAAGTGACAAAAGTTGGGAAATTAGGCCTTAGGGTTTCCCTAACACCCCACCCTCCCAAGCCTGGCAGGAGAGCAGGTGTGGGGTGTGCCTTGGGCTTCTCAAGCCTAATGCTGGTTGAGGAAATTGGTGGAAGTTCTGGCGGCAACTCCAGAAGTTCCAGAGTATTGCCCTGTCCTATCAGTTGTAGGACCCAAGCATCTGTTGTCAACTCTTTCCACTGGTCCAGGTGGAGGGAGAGGTGACACTCTACTACCTCCTGCAGGTTGAAGGCCAGAGTTTGGAGGTCTAAGAAGGATTCAGGCTGTAGCATGTCCTGCGACTGAGGCCACACCTCCACCTCTAGAGTTTTTTCCTGTGGAGGAGGAAGGGGCAGGCAAAGCTGAAGCTGCTTTGCATTTGCCCTGCTGTCTGGCACCCAACCTGAGTTTGTGGGATGCGTGACAAAAAGGTACCCTCTGCCCACTTTTAGGCTGGGTGTTGTAGAGGGAGTGGACTGACTTTAATGACCTACCCGTGGCTTGTAGGCCAGAAAGGATATCGTGCGTATCCGCCCCAAAGAGTCTGTAACTTCTGAAAGAGGCATTTAGAATTGATTACTGGACATCACTAGCAAATCCTGACACCTTGAAGAAAGAAAGTCTTCTGAGGCAGACGAGCCATCACTGTCCAGGCTGAGGCATCAGAAACATCATAGGCACACCTGAAGATGTGCTTACCTACATCTGCTCCTGTCTGGAGAGCCTTAATCATCTCTTGTTTCTGAGGACCCTCTGGAATGGCCTGGGCTGCCGCTTCAGCCTTTTTCCAGATAGTATTCTGGTATTTGACCATATGGGCCTCATAATTAGTTATTCTAAGGCCAAGTGCTGCTGAGGCAAAGGTTCTCTTGCCTATGAGGTCCATTTTTCTTGACTCCTTACCTGAAGGAAGAGAACTGAGATACTGAGGTGTCTTAGAGCTATCATGAGCTGCATTTATCACTACTGAATCAGCCTGAGGTTGCCTGAAGAAGAAAGGCTTTTCTTTTTTAAACTCAACTTTATTAATTTTCAGATATACAAGACAGGTATATAATCAAACATCATGTGAACACATCCCACCAGACACTACCAAAGATACCTGCCCGCCATCCCCCCAACCCCAACATTGCTGTATCGTGCACTTGCTCTATTAGATAAAGTCTTCCATCTATGTCACCAAACCTTACTAAAAAAGGAAAAACATACAGGGGATAGTCCCATTCAAAAGGTGTCATCAAGATGGTAAGGCTCCAACCTGAGACAAATATAAAGTTTGCAACCTATCCCATATCTTATCACGTCTGAGGAGGACATTTCTTATGCTGGCCCCCAGTTGCTCCACTTGGAGGTTCGAGAACAGTTCCCTCAACCATTCCAAGTAACTCAAAAGTGAGTCATCCAACCAGTGCCTCAGTATCAGTTTCTTAAGGGAAGAAGATATTAGTGCCATGTAATACCTTCAGTGTCTAACTCTAACACTCCTATAGTCTCCTACCTAACAAATCTCCGGGGTAAAAAGCTCTTCTGTTCTCTTCTCTTGTCTTCTCAGCAACAAGTCAGCCTTAGCCTTGATCAGATCCCATAACTCCCTAACTGGTGGACAATCCCAAAAAATGTGCTTTAGGGAGCCTTCCTCTTGATGACATCTGTTACATAAAGACTGAGATAGTTTCCCAATCTTGTGTAATCTTGCTGGAGTCCAGAACATGTTATTTATAAATTTATACTGCATTAACTGTAAACGGTCCTGTGTGACATATTTGTAGGTATCCAGCCAAATTTTAGGCCAACACTCTGACAACTCAGGGAATTGCATTGACCAATAGACGGGGATCCCGTTAACCTCTGGGAATGCCAGTTCATATACAGAGGTATAAATTTTAGACACCACATGGGTTCCCTAAGCTCCTGGGGTCAAAGCTTCAAATGTCCCTTCCTTTTTATCCAACCTACTCACTTTATCCTGAACTTTCAGGAGCATATGCCTTATCTGGAAAACTTTGAACACTTGATCTCTGTTCAAGTGGTATTTCCTTAATATATCTTCTACCGACAGACAACCCACATCAGCTAAAAGGTCTTTATTCTGATATCCTTCAACTGAGGCATCCAGGACTCTGTGATCACCTTTCCCCATATTTTGAAATTGGGGTTATTAAAAAGAGGCTGGTTAGACTCTTTGCATCTGTCATATTTAAGGAAGAAGCAAAGTTAAGAGTGGATTTTAAGTGACACTCCTATAGGAGACTCCACCAAATTCTTAGGGAGGCACTTATAATTGGAGTATAAGATGGCTACTGGTGAGAGACCTGCCTTGCTGATTAAATCTAACTCCAGATTTACCCATGAAGGGATGTATTGTTGGGCCTCCAGCTCTTCCGAAGTTATCAGTCGCTTTGAATACTTACTGGCTGCACTGACCCAGAAGTATAGAGCAAAATGTGGAAGCCTCAGCACCCTCTGAGTTTAGGGGTGGCCAATTTATGGAAGGTCCTCCTGGTAGCTTTACCCTGCCATATGAACTCCGAGATCAAGGCATGTAGCTTCCTAAACCACTTAAGAGGAACCCAGTAATTTATCATGTGCAGGGGATCAAGGACTCTGGGCAGCACATTAATTTTAATAACATTGATGCATCTCCAGATCGACAGCTGTAGGCTCTTCCACCTAAATAGATCTTGTTTGATTATTTGTATAAGGGCATCCAGGTTAAGTTGAGTCATTTTATTAGCACTTCTGGACAACGTGACACCTAGATACTTTAAGGTTTTTGGGCTCCATTGCAATTTCAGGTCAGATATATCCCTTTTCTGTAGTCTGTTACTGAGTGGAAACACCATGAATTCAAATACATTAATTTTATAGTTAGAGTATGAACTAAAAGTCTGGATTATGTCCAGGACTGCTGGAAAAGAGGTCCGGGGATGGGTCAGATGGAGGAGAATGTCATCAGCATACGCTGATACTTTAAACTCATGTGATTCAAGCCTCACCGCCTGCATATGGTGATTACCCCTCAATCTTGTAAGGAGGGGCTCCAAATAAATGTTAAAAAGTAGGGGTGACAATGGGCATCCCTGTCTGGTACCAGAATGTAATGGGAATGAAGAGGAGAAAGTTCCATTGCAATAAAGCTATGCCCTTGGACCATTATAAAATGAAGAGACCCACTTAGTGAAAGCTGGGGGAAAGCCTACCCTTTCCATGGTACAAAACAAGAACTGCCAATCAACCCTATCGATGGCTTTCTCTGCATCCAGGGACAGCAGTCCCATTGGGGTAATGGAGTCCCTGGATGCAGAGAAACTATGGGACAGTTTGCGAAGGTGATCTGCAGACATCCTTCCAGCCATGAACCCAACTTGATCTTGGTGAATAATGTGAGGGAGGACTTTAGCCATCCTGCTTGATAAAAGTTTGGTGAGGATCTTAACATCGTAATTGAGCAATGAGATAGAGCAGTAGCTAGTTCCCTCATCTGCTGGTTTCTCAGCTTTGGGGATAACAATAATAAGTGCCTCTAATGAGTGGGAGTGTATTACTTCAGCCTTAATAATCTCTAGAAAGAGCCCTTTTAACCAGGAGGCCAATTGCTCAGCAAAACACTTATAAAAATTCAGAGAGAACCCATCAGGGCTGGGTGCTCTGTCCAGAGGCAAGGCTTTGATTACCTCCAAAATCTCTGCCTCCGAGAAAGGGAGCAATAAAATCTCCCTCAACTCTAATGGAATCTCTGCGCGAGGAGTTGAGGTCAGATACTTTTGAACCTCAGCCCTACCAAGTGGCTGTGGCATAGGGCTGTAAAGTTCTCTGTAATAGTCCTCCGATTCCTTTACAATGTTCTGGGGGGGTGTTTTCACTGACCTAGCACTTCTGGCCCTAATGCTGCAAATAATTCTAGAAGACTCTTCTCTCTTTAACCTCAAGGCTAGAAGCTTTCCAGCCTTTTCCCCCTGGTCTATATATTTCCCCCTTGGTCTTGAGGATGGCATATTCAGCATTATCTTTTAGAAGCATATTGTACTGGTGCCTATATCCTTCGTGCTTACCCCTTACTTCCTCTGTTGTGTGAAGGGACAAGTTCTTCTCTAGCTCCTGGATATGGGACAAGAACTGCAAAGCCTTTTGTTCTCTAGTCCTTTTCCTCCTGGCTGCTAAATTAATCAGCACACCTCTCAGGACATATTTTAGTGGCCCCATTCTATATCAGCCCACTCTGTAGAATGCAGATTCGATGCTTGATATTGCTCAGTCGTGGATTTTATCTCCTCAGTCACCTTCTCATTCTTCAAAAGCTGATTGTTGGGTTTCCAAATGGTATGTTTGGGAATATTTGCAGTAAACCAGTGAATGGTCAGAAACGACCCCTAGGTCAATTCTACAGTCCCCCACTCCAGATAAAAGAGACTGGCTCAGCAGGAAGTAATCAATCCTGGACAAGGAAAAATGGACTTCCGATCGGAAAGTAAACTCTCTGACATCTGGATGCATGGTCCTCCAAGGATCACATAATCCTAGCTGATCATTCAGGTCCCTAATAGCCCTTTGTGCTGGACTAAGACCCTTATAGTTTTTCCCTGATTTATCCAGATCAGAGGAGAAGGGCAAATTCAAATCCCCCCTAAAATTATAGGAAGGTGAGCAAAAGGTGTCAAGACATTGAGCAATTCCACGAAAAACCTAGGCGAATCTGCATTAGGTCCATAAACACTGCCCAATATTATATCTGTTCACTCAGGCATTCCTTTGAGCAGGATATATCTGCCCCCAGGGTCTTTAATACACTGCTCACAAAGGAAGGGTGTGACTCTGGACACCAAAATCTCCACCCCTCTACTAGCCGTACTATCCCCAGCTGTGTATACCTGCCCAACAAATTGCCTTCCGAATAAATGAGCTTCATCCTCTAACAAGTGCATTTCCTGTAAAAACAATATACCCCCCCAGTAATTGCAGGTATTTTAAAATTTTATAGCTCTTAGATTTGTTATGAGCCCCTTTTACATTCCACGAAATCAGGACCTTATAATGCGCCATCATTCCTTGCCTGTTTACAGGTCCCTTGTGCCATGGTTAGAGCCCCTTCATCTTTCTTCCCTCTATCTAAAGTTCCCTCTACTATAAATACACCAGCAAGGTCTTCCTTCCCTTCCTGTCTCAACTCCAAAAATGACCCCTCCCTCCATCCCCCCTTTTCTGTAGGATGTACCTCCCTTTACTCCAGCCCCTTCTCCTAAGACCCCCCCAGCAAATGTCACAGAGATAAAGCCCAACCCTCCCAACCAACATAAACTTCCTCCAGTACGTGATTCTCGTCCATTGGTTACGCTCTCGCTCCCCCTCACCACTTAGAGCAAGACTCCCCAGAAAATCCCCCCTTGTACTATTCCTGGTATTTTGTTAAAACTTTCTAATACAGGAACTAGCCCTTGAATTAACCTAACAGATCCATGAGTGTCACACCTAGATAGGTGATTGCCACATGGAGTCCAATAGTAGCCCCCTGTCCACAATTAACAGACTGAGGACCTTGTCAACATTTTCTGTTTGAGACCCTCTGCTTGTTCAGGGTCCTGCTGGTTACAGTAAGTGAACACCCTCCAAAATAGAATGAAAAGAAAAAATACCCACCCTATGCTCTGTCCATTAAGGGAGCAAGTGCCCTTACTGAAATACAAGGCTCTCATCCTGCAAACCCTTCCCAGAGCACTGGAACTTAAACCTAAGGATGTTTCCTTGCTCTGACAGTTTCCTTCCTAGCAAAAAACTAACTTAGAAAACTGTAGAGAAATAAGCAATATTACAGTTATTTCAAACTACAGTTCCCCCTCTTTCACAGACCACTCTGCAGCACTGATAAACTTAACCAAAAACAGCTCTATTCAGTTGAAAAATAAAGCTCAAATTAAAAGAAGAGCTGGAGCCCGACTGCTTCAGCCTGCCTATGGTCCAACGATAAGTCAGCACGTTTTCCCGGTCTCTAGAGACCAATATGAGGAAGGCCAACTGAAAGGGCCCATTGCAGACGTCATGACGCAGTATTTAACTAATAATTACAGTAAATTGCAGGCTGAAATCTTTCCAGCAGGAGGCCTCGACTCTGACAGTCCTCTAAAAACAGGACCCGAGGGGTGCCTTCAAGAATTAAAACTGGTCCAAACTAAACCACAGTCTCGGTAGCAATTCTTCGGGCCTCCGCACTTCAGACAATGGACTTGTTGAACTACACCATTTTGACACCAAAGAAAAAAAAATTCAAAGCCTATGCAGCTCTTTCAACGGTTACGGAACAGTTTCGGGATTTTCTTAGCCAGGGTTACTTCTGCCACCTTCGAGTCTTCATAAGTCTCCCATACACCACCGTGGTTGACCTGGAACCTCGCTGGGTAACCCATGCAAAATGTTATGCCCGCTGCCATCAACTTAGTTACAATAGAGTGAAATTCAGCCCTTCTCTGCCTGATGGTTAGAGGAAAATCCTTGGTCACTCGTAACTTTGAATTTTCCCATCACACTTCTTTTAATTCTCTCACTTTCCCCAAAAAATGCTGTTTCTCTAGGTAATTGAGAAAGCGGAACATGAGCACTCTCGGAGGTGCTCCCTGGAGCAGAATAAGTCACAGAGCCCGATGTGCTCACTCTATGATATAATTGGGCCCATAGGGTGAAGAGCCTGCAATTTTAGCCACCAGCTTCTGGGTAATAGAATGGTATCTGTGCCCTCCTCCCATTCTGGTAGCCCAATGATCACAACATTATTTCTGCGACTTCTTCCCTCCAAATCTTCCACCTTGTTCTCAAGCTTGGCAATTCTCTGTTTCATAGCTTGGAGGTAGGGATCCAACCTTTTGATTCTGCGCTCCACTGATATTACTCAGGCCTCTACATCACCGAGGCGCCTAGTAATAGTCTCCAGTGCTCCAGTCACTGACTTCATCTCCGCCGTGATGGATTTGAGCTCATCACGGAAAGACACAAACTCAGCCAGGAATCTCTCAATGGTGAGTACACATTGTTCAGTTGAAGCAGCAAGGGTTTTGACAGCTCCTCTGGAATGCAACCGGTTCTTTTTGGCCATTTTCTCGGGGGTAGATGGTGGGATATGTTGGGGTAGAGCAGTCCTCATCTCCGCCTCCATAGTAAGGATAGAAATACCTGGGTCCACACCAAATTCACGGAGAGCTTGCTACCGGTTTCTCCGGACTCTAGGTTATAGCAAGTACTCACCTTAAATGCAGAGAATTGCTGCAATAAGATTAATAACTTGCGAGGGGAGCAGGAGCTCGAACAGACAGCGTCCTACCACATCAGCCGCATCATGTGATCTCAAGAAAAGCTTTCCTAAAGGAGCCTGGTATGGCTTGTCTGCCTTCCTAGGCATGGCAGGGATCAAACTTGTTCTGTTTCAGGCAGCCATAGTGGTATCCTCCAGTGTAGCCAACAGAGGAGGAATAATCAGAGCGAGAGAATCTGGTAGTTCCAGGAACTCTAGCAGGTTTCTCCTGATGTCTTGCTCCTCAGCATCAAACCCCATAATAGTCTGGAGTTGCTTCATCACAAAGATGAAGGAGGGGTCATCAGGAGGGGACCTCGGGGTGTACAAGTTGAGTCCTCACTCCTGGAGGAAATGGTGGAGTCAGCCCTCTCGGAAGGACTCCCATCCATATCTTCCTTCTCCTCATCTTCTTGCTGCAGGAAGAGATCAGGGCAGTATTCCTGGTCCTGATCAACAGGCTATGAAAGGTGCAAGAAAGAAAGCGAGGACGTCAATGCCCTGGAGTGAGCGTGGTGCGTCGACATGACAGACGTCGACACAGAGGCTGGTCTGATAGGCCCCATCATCATGGTGCTTGGAGGGGGGGTGCAAGGCACCATAGTAGCTCCATGAAAGAGGAGAAAAACATCTGTATAACAACAATGGCTTGCATTGCAGGAGTACATTGGAACGTGAGTGGGGAAGGCTAAACCCTGACATCAAGAGATCAGCCTGCAACATTGACAGGGCAGCTAGAGCCTGGACATCAACAGGCTGACAATGGCAGTGGAAAGTCCAGCAGAGGAGACTGCCAGCTGACCTTGAGGGAGAGGTCCAAGTGGCAAGGGCTGCAACATTGATGGGGGAGGTTGGAACCCTGATGTCAATGGAGTGCCTAGCAATGTCAACAGGGGTGTCAGCAGTCCCAACAATAACTGCCAAAGCTGACCATGAGGAAGTGAGGGTTTGGGCAGCAGGAGGCATTGCCACCAAGTCGGATGATGATGCTGCAGCAGTCAGCACCAAGCAGAGCAGCAACTGAGAGCACACAGGAGGGATTTACCATTACTCCATTCCCTCTCCTGGTGCTTGTGTTTTCCTGAAGACTTATCCCGGTACTTGGAGGAGTGGGAGCCCATGGACGGGGCCGGTGATGCACAGGAGCTTCTCCCATGGAACTCTTTCCATTCTGGCTACCTTCTGCTTGAGGAGGAAAGACTGCAGGGCTATCTGATGGTGTCATTCTGTAGCTTGGTTAAACTTTGGGCAGTGCTCACAGGCCTTAATGCTGTGGGCCTCTCTGAGACAGCGGACACAGATGTTGTGGTCATCATTGGAACAGATTTTTCCACTGCACTCACAGTAATGAAGAAGTTTAATGGCACCTTTTGTCGACATACATGATGACAGAAATCACTTTAAAAATAAAGTGATAATGTCCTAAGGTGAGAAAATAATAAAACTTAGAAAAGAGAGGAAAATCTGAGAAGTAACAGTTGACTGAATTGACGGTGTCTCCATAGAGTCCGGTGAGTATGATCGATGGTGGGAAAAGAACTGAGGAGGGTGCAGGGCTGCCCACATATATATAGTGTAGGACAGTGATGTAGCAGACTGCCAACAAAAAAGATTTTGTGTTGTCCTGGTGCTTCACGGCTATAGTTCCATAGGTGTGACCAGATGAAAGAGACATTCTCAAAGAAGATTTAATAAGTTAGGGCCCAATCACCGTGTCAGCAGTATGCAGAAGACAGTCAACAGCTGGAAAATATGACTAGAACTGTGCGAGTACCTTTTCGTAAATATTTGATGGAATATTCAGTATTCAACATTAACTGTTTAGGTATTTGGTATTCAGTATTTGTGCTTGCTGCATTTAAAAAAAAACAACCCTCCCTCATCCTTACTTATTTTTAAACATTCTACCTTTCTCACCTTGCCCAAACTAAACACAGTATGTTACTCCACATATTCCCACCTGCTGTCTGCACCCTGAGGATGGCTGGCACAACCCACCCACCTCCACAGCCATCCTCTATAGTTTAGACATTAATATTATACCAATGCTGTGGATGCTGAAGGGAGGAGGATGAATCAGGATGCTGACAGTGGATGGGGATACAGGGGGTAATATACTGCATTTAGTTTGGGCAAGGTAAGGAGGGTAGGATTGTTCAAAAATAAGCAAGATTTGAGAGAAGGGTTATTTGTCAAACAGAAATTATCAAGTATGACTAGTCCCCTATTCAGGAAGCAGTCTCAAGTATTGAGGAACCCTACTATTCACAATATTCAGCCAATAATATTTGGCTCTTGCAGAGCCCTAAATGCCATCAGGTCACCATAAATTAGGAGGCAGGATTGGTCACATACCTTTTGATACTTTTTTTTGGGGGGGGGCCTACACCAAAGATAGCATTGCAGAATCTCCATGTTTTAAGTCTGGTTATATACTTTATAATTATTTGTATTCTGTTGTGAAGAACAGCACAGTAGAATATGTTTGTTAACAGTACAAAATAAGGTCCCATTTTCCTAGCTAAAACTGAGGCCCATAACATTTTTCTGAAGAGTATGTTCAGGTGAAGTGTGCACCAAAAACAGATGCTCTGAATCCTGGCAAAAAAACTATGTGCTATTACCACAACTTCAAACTGGCACCAAATGGGACTGAAACAAATATTATCTAATACTCAGTCCTTCACACAAACCAACAATCAGGCACAATGTGAAAGGTAGGGCAGTTACAAGGTGGGTAAAGTTATAATCTTGCAAGACATGCTTACCCGTAGTGCTTTGTGCTGATTGTTAGTTAGCATGGTATGTGCATAGACTAACCCACAGATTTCCCCAAGCCATTGTACTCACACACTCATCTGGGTGTTGTTGATGAGGTACTGGAGCGGGTAACAGCAGGAGTATAGATAGAGAATATCTTGCTTGTAGCTTATGGTGGAGGTTGTGGAATCTGTAGAAAGGATTCTTCCACTAATATTGACAGACTGTACTGTAGAATACTGGGAGAAAATACCACTGCCTGCTTCATCCATCATCTGGAAGAAAAAGAGCACCCTCAAGGTATTTGGTAACATTACTGTTATTGATGAAATGATTATCTGCTTACCATATGTAATAATTTATCGGGAACCATACACAAGTCTTTGTTTCTGTCGAAAGGTGAGAAGACATCATGGACCTTGAGTGGGAACCTCAAGAGCTCTCTAACATGTAATTTCATGACAAGATGGAAACATTAGTCTTGTTGTGTATGGCTGCCCAGCCACTATTTTCTCCAATATATGCTTAATTCATTTACTTTCTTAACTCTGCCTTAAACTGTGGTTGAAAACATAAAAAAGTAAACAACTGGATGAAACATTTAATGTGACTTAAGTACTAGTTACATGAGCCACAACATTTCTAGTAGTTTGCCTTTTAACAAACAGTTTACCTGGAGTGTTTTCACTTTCACTGATATCGTCATTATGACCAGTCAATAGTGTAGGTAAGTATAAGCAACCTTAACAGAAATGGGATTTTATGCTATTGAACCATGGAAGTGATGGAAGCAATAATCCCCAACAGGGTGGGCAGTATTGAGCTATACCAGACTGCCCCAGAGGCATAATAAGGCCCAACACCATATGTGACTGGCCTATAGTTCCAGACTAGATGATCTTGTGGCCCCCATCTGCCATCAAATTCTATGTTGTCGCCCACCCTTGAGGGTATTATTGTACTTAGAAAATTAAATGAGGGTAAAAGAAGCACTCAAACACAAATTAACTGAATTTAAATAAAATTAATTCTAGTTTATTAACATTTTTCTGTAAGAGAGGAAAATTCTTTCTTTAACAGAAAATAAAATAAACCACACTAAACCTGCACATTGCACATTCTGTTGAGGGGTTAGGACAAAATAAAAAAATAAAAAATAACAAGCCGACTCCTTGCTGGGGGTTATAAAACTGATGGGGGCAAAGAACTTGCAGCATACTGGTTGAAATATGTTTCCAGAACTTGCCAATTCAATTCAAGATTTATTGATCGACCGATTGGTCATTACAATCATTCAAATCTACAAACACCCAAATTGTACAGTAATTAACAGATTGCATACATAGTACTTTACAGGTAATCGGGCAGTGGATATCAAGTTACTTACATAAAAAGTATATGTATCCCTGCTTTAATCAGCACCTGTTAAATGAACTAATTAGTTCTTTTTATCAGCTGATATTCCAATTATTAAGCCAAAACTAGGCACCTATTCATTCCCTTGATCTCAGATCAAGCTCAGTCAGGGCTATGCATTGTGTTCTCTAGAAGAACACTTACAAAAGATTGATGAGCCATTCAATAATCTAATTAGATGCAATCAGTTGTTATTATCTTGAAGAACACAGCCATATTTCTTCATTAAAATTCATTATTAGCAAACATTAATTTCCAAATTTCTAAAAATGCTTTTCCCTCAATATCATAATTGTCCTAATAATACACAGCATCACTAGTTTAATATTTAGCAGTTACTCATTGAAAGTTTTGAATAAATGTGGACTAAACTTAACTGTAAGGTGAATGGTACCAAGATGCCATAATAAACAACTTATTGTTCCAAAAGCAAAAACAAACCAGAGATTAAATTTCTTTTCAGTCAGGGCACCGAGACAATGGAATAAACTTCCATAGGATCTGGTCAATGCTACCAGTGTAGAAGTCTTTAAAAAGGGTCTCGATAATTGGTTAATCCAGAATTGTATGTTCTAATTTACCCACTCTGTGTGGGGGGAAATCTAGATGGGCCGCAGCTGTCTTTTCTTCTTACATACCTAGTAAACCTAGTAAACCTTCATATGTGCCTCTGAAACATTACTTTAAATGACCCTTAAAAAAACTTTCTGCAAATGAAACAATAGGCAAAACTAATTGTCAAAGTTTTATGACATCAATGACTGTATTACATGTCAGCAACATTTTTTAGTAAAGCAGAATTCGATAAACCCATAATTTCTGCCCAGAGTTTATGCATGAGCACGACTCCACACAAGGAGACTGTATTTCAGCCTATTGTTTGATGGCAGTGGATTTCAATGGAAATTATTAATCAGAGAAAGAAAGAAAAGTAAGCTCCGTATTGGGAGTCCCACCAACTAGGGTCCATAAGCTCACCGAACTGAGCGAATTGTCAGGCTTGTGAATACCTTTTACAAATATAGTCCTGCAGAGGTATCTTAGCACGAGACCAAAATGCTCCAATCCAAGTAACAGGGAAACAGGCATAATTCAGAACCTAGTAAAACTGTAGAACTGACTAAATTATTTAAGGAATTGCAAGATTGCCTTGTCATGTTCATAAATATTGTCCATGTCCAAATCCCAATGTAACTCTGACTATCTCCAGCAAGGAGTCCCACAGACCACAATACTTTTGATTCTGGCAACAGCAGTTTCTTGATTGCTTAATTCCACCATAAGATGTAACCCTTATCATATAGATGGTCAAAAATACCCAGAAAAAACAGCTCCTTCAGGAGTCAGTGTATGAATATTTTCCCTTTTTCCTCAAGTGATAAGCAAGGTTTATCGGGGAACCTGCACAGAGACCACTGCAGGGAGTTCTATACTTAAAACATGGAAAGTTAGCAGCAAGCAGGGACTTATCTTAAAGTTCCCAAAAGCCAGAGGTTACTTCATACATAATTCTCACTGAGTCACAACATGCCAAAGACCAAGACTACTGAAACTATAAAATCTTTTTCAGCCGTTCCTAGTTCTCGGAACATTCTTGGCACATAACTGAAAGATTTTCAATGCACTCCTGGTGGTATTAAAAAAGGAAAAGGTACCTTGTGAGTTTGTTTCATTTCAAAGTTCAGTGGTAATGTGCCAGACTCAAGACAACTGGCCTCAGCGCTGAACGTTTGCTGGCACGGCAACCCGTTGCCACAAAGGACTTCAGGGAAGCTTCAGAAAACTTCAGTGCATTCCATCAGAAACAAACATTTGCCAATGCCGAATGTTTGCTTGCTGGCATTGGCATTGGTAGTGAAGGAGTTAGAGAGATGCATAATAGGAATGGCAGTGAAATATTGAACTGAAGCCAACCCTCCACCACCCTGCAGAGACTGACAGGCATTGGGGTGTGCCTTTGGGTCGTCAGGCATAACGGCTATGCCATTTCACCACACCCCACCCTGTAGACACTGACAAGTGTCACAGTGTGCCTTGGGGTCTCTGGGCCTTATGCTTATCCCATTCCATAAGGAAATATGGTGAGATGGGTGCAGTACAGGAGAATGGGGTGAACTTTGTGGCCAAAGAGTCCAAGGCACACCTCGATGCCTGTCACTGACTGAAGGGTGTGGGTGGGTGTGGAATGGTATGAGCATTACATGTGACAGTCCCAAGTCACATCCCTGATGCCTGTCAGTCTCTACAGGGTGGGGCGTTATGACTGGAAACCCTAATGCCCCAGGCGTTCATTGGTATTTTCACTCCAATTTTTCAACATGGGTTTTTTGTGACTGCCACATCATGAACAGTAGCAATATCAGTTTGTTAGCCGAAAGCTGATTTTGCACAGCGACTATGCCATTTGGCACCACAGGTTCGAAAACACATTTCAAACAGGATGTGAAAAATGACAGCTGTACTGTTCATGAGGAGGTGTAAAAATGGCAATGTTGAAAATCTGGAGTGAAAATATAAAAAAACTGGTGAAGTCATGAGCGTGCATAGAAACTGCACAACGCACACCTGTAATGTAATTAGTTTGGGGATTGTTTACAGCAGATTGTCAACACAGGCATTTTGGGACCTCCACTCATGAACAGTGTCACTGTGATTTTCATAATCTGTCCTGAACACTGATTTCACACAGCGACCACGCATTTCTGTGCCAGAAGTGCTAAAACACATTTCGGCCAGAGTGTGAAAAAAGACAGCTATACTGTTCATAAGGAGGTGTGGAAAAATGCCACTGTAGAAAATCTGGACTGAAAATGTTACAAATTCGTGAACTTACAAGGGTGCATGGAAACTGTGCAATGCATGTTCATAACACAGTCATTTTATGGACTTTTGTCACCAGATTTTCAACATAGCCATTTTCAGACCTCTTGGTTTACTTGGTTCTTAAGGACAAAAGGAGGCTATTGCCCATCGAGATTGTCCCCCACCACCATGGTGGGAAAAGTTATTCCCCGGAGTTATTAGACTCCATCCAAAGATCCAATCCCCTTTTAAAGGATAAAATTTAATTACTTTCCACCAGGTCTTGAGGTAGTGAATTCCAGACTCTGGGTGTTCTCACCATGAAATAATTTAACCTTTTGTTTGTTTTAGATTTTGCAACATCGATTTGTTTCTTATGGAACCGTGGGCTAATTCTTCTACTAGAAAAGTTTAGACCACATTGATGCATAAGGTCTTGAGAATTCTGGATTTTATATAATAAAAGCAGGTCACCTCTAATACGTCTTGACTGAAGCAAGTGTAACCCAGTTTCCTGAAGTCTGCCCCAGTAATCCATTTTAGACAAATATGGAACCATTTTGGTAGCTCTTCTCTGGATTTTTTCTATTCTATCCCTGTCTTGCCTTAAATAAGAACTCCAAAAAGGAGACTCATAATCAGAATGTGGCCTTACATGGCTCTAAACAAGGGAATAATACATTCCTGAGTCCTTGACACAAAAGCTCGTTGAATACGAGTAAGTATTGCATTGGATATTTTGGCTATCCTTGTACAGTGGTCAGCTGAGGACAATTTATTATTAGCGAGAATTCCAAGATCTCACTCTACTAGTGACACATAAAGGGGAATATTATTTAAAAAATAAATTTGTTTGGGATTATTCCTTCCAAAATGTAATACATGACACTTATCTGGATTAAGTATCATCCTATTAGAGTCTGCCCAATCTTCAATAGTTTTTAAATTATTACTAATAGATTCCCTATTTAATGATGTATTTACAGACCCTCCTAGCTTGGTATCATCATCGAATTTTGAAAGAAGATTGTCAGAACTATCCTGCAGATCACTAATAAAAGTATTAAATAGAGTTGGTCCAAGAACCGAACCCTGTGGAACCCCACTGGTCCCATTCCGAACTTGGGAGAGCGAGCCATTTATTCTAACTTGTTGTTGTCTGTTATTTAACCAACCTGATACCCAATTAATTATAAACTGTGAAAATCCCAGATTCAACATTTTATCAAGCAATACATCATGAGAAACTTTATCAAAAGCTCTGCTATAGTCAAGGAGGACAACATCCATGGGGATACCACTATCTAGTCCCATACTAATGTAGCTATAAAAAGCTACAAGATTAGTGGTACAAGAATACCTTTATCTAAATCCATGCTGAATATAGTCAGTTATATTATTTATAGTTGATTCCTTTTCCAACATTTTTTTAATGATTTTCTCCATTAATTTACTTATAACGAAGTTAGACTTATCGGTCGGTAGTTTTTGGGTTTGGAATGATTACCTTTCTTAAAAATTGGAATAACTGTGGCAATCGCCCAGTCATGAGGAATAGCACCTTCAAATAAGGATTTATTCAAAATTAGGGTCAGTGGTTTAGATATAGCTACAGCTGTTTCTAGTAAAAATCTAGGATTAATATTATCTGATCCTGGGCTAGAAGTCTGTTTTAGGGAATAAATAGCCTCTAAGGTATCATCTTCAGTAATAGTGTGGAAGAAATTACTGTTAACTGAATGCCTAAAAAGTTTTGGGACTTCTTTTTTAGTAAAAACTGAACAAAACTGATTATTAAATGTATCAGCAATATCACTGTCAGTAGAAATAATGGAGTTATTTACAAATAGGGGACCCATATATCTGTTATTCAATTTCTTATTATTGAGATACGAAAATAATGATTTATAGCTATCTTTAGAGTGAGCCAAACGAAACTCCAATTTCTTTTTGGATTGTAGGATAGCTTGTTTTAAAAGTTTTAGGATGTTCCTGTATTTGGAAAGTAATAGTTCTTTTGCATCTCCCTCACTATTTTTTACAAGAGAAACAAGCCTTTGTTTATTTTTAATTAAATTGTTGATAGTTTTATTGAACCACAAAGGTATCTTCCCCTTTTTATTATACTTTTTTTTAGTAGGGACAAGTAAGTCTTCCAAATAATAGATTGAAGATTTCAAATATTCCCAAGATTTCTCAAGGGAGAGAGAAGATAATATTTCATCCCAAGAAATAGAATTTAGTTGTTCATTGATAATGTTAAATTTAGCATTATTATAGTTTTTAAATTCTGAAAAATTAAATTTTTGCTGAAAGAATAGCAATGAAAAGGAAATTGAGTAATGGTTGCTAGAACCCAAATAGGCGCCAACTAGAATATTTGTTATTGAACTCCCTATATTAGTAATAACTAAATCTAATATATTCTCACCATGACTAGGTTCGCTTATAACTTGTTCAAGGCCCATATCCACAATAAGCGAGATTAAGTCATTTTCAGCCTGCGTACTACCAGATAGAGGTCCAATTTATGGAGGGCATGTTAAAATCACCCAGAATAAGAATGTTACCTTTAGAGGCCATATTTGAGATTTCTTTATGTAGGATTAAGGTGAAGTCAATGTTAGATGATGGAGGCCTATAACATGTCCCAACCAACAGTTGGGGTTGTCCCTTAAACTGAATATTCACCCAAATGGATTCAGTATTAGTGGTAAGGAGAAGCTGAAATAAGGCTATATCCTCCCTTACATTAAGACAAACCCCTTCCCCAACCTGGCCTTGTCGATCCTTATGCAATAACTTGTATCCTGGTAGGTGTGGGATCCAGATAGTGTCAGGATCCCACCAAGTTTCAGTGACTGAAATAAGTCCAAAGTTAACCAAAAGGCACTTAGCCTCAAGTTCAGCCATTTTAACCAAGTTTAGAGATCTTGCATTAAGAGAAAGAACCTCACATCCAGTGGAATCAATATTGAGCCTTTTTAGAGAACAGGACACATTCCTATCCTCACCCCCAGTTCTTAGTTTAAAAGTTTATTAATAGCTGAACTAACACTTCTACCCAGTAATGTACTACCCCTACGGCTAAGATGGAGTCCATCCCAGCAAAACAGTGAATCTTTCAGATAGAAAGTTTCCCAGTGTTCAAGACATAAAATGCCCTGCTGGAGGCACCATCGTCTTAACCAATCATTAAAACCTTTGATCTTAGTGTTGATAGCATTAGTAGCTCTAGGTACAGGAAGAATCTCAGAAAAGCATACAAGGCTGTCTTTGTCTGCCAAAACATTATTAAGTGCTGTGATGTCATGCTTAAGCTCTTCAAGGCTGGTTCTGTTTACATCATTAGTGCCAGCATGTATTACAAACAAAGGATTTTCACCAGCCCCCACTAATAATTCTTTAACTATGGAAGTAATATCTGAAACTCTAGCTCCCCTTAAGCTAGAACAAGTACGATTAAGTACCTCTGCTCATGAACAGTGTCACTGTGATTTTCTTAATCTGTCCCAAATATTGATTTCACACGCTGACCGCGTCATTGTGTGTACATGCATGAAAACACATTTTGGGCAAGATGTGAAAAATGACAGCAGGAATGGTCATAAGGAGGTGTGGTAAAATGGCAATGTTGAAAATCTGGAGTGAAAATATTAAAAATTCGCGAAGTTACAAGCGTGCATAGGAACTGTGCAACGCACACTCGTAAACAGTCATTTTTTGGAATATTTGCACCAAATTTTCAACATAGGGTTTTGGGAGGCCTATCTCATGAACTGCGACACTGTCATTTCATTACTTGGTCCCAAAAGGTGGTTCCGTGCAGTGACCGCAAAATCACCTTTCGGGACTGAATAACAAAATGACAGTGACTGAGTTCATGAGGTGGGGCCCCAAGAACCCCATGTTGAAAATTTGGTGAAAAAATTCCACAAAATGGCCAAGATATGCACCAAAGTTGAAAAGAAAAAATGTATGCCATTATACAGCTTACTGGCATTTCTTCAGTTCACAATCGGCTTTGAAGAGTGCAGACGTGTTCCTGGTCCACTGAAGATCATCACGCTGGGCTCCAGAGGTAAGTATGGGGTGGGGTGTGGGGTGGGTGCACAGAGGGTGGGCACGGGTTGGGGAGGGGCAAGACAGTCAATGAGGACCTTTTTGTTTTACAGGTGTCTTTTTTTTTTTATTATTTTAGAAGACGATGCGGGACTTTTGCCACACTGGGGTGGGCTCCCAGTGTGGCAGTTGGAAGTTTATTTTTTTGGGGGGGGTTAGTGGAGCCAACGGGGGACTGGACAGCCCCATCAGCTATACAGACGTTTTTGCCACACTGGGGTGGGCTCCCAACGTGGCAACTGGAAGTCGTTTTTGTTTTTTGCTGGGGGGGGGTCAGTGGAGCTGACGGGTTTCTTTAAAGAGCTGGTAACATGTTCAAGAGAACTAACAAAACCTAATATTTAGACACAGTCCAGCTTGTATTCTTATTAGTGCTGTATTCCTCCTCCCCATTATTTATTATTGAGGTTATCTGTATGAAAACAGATCTTTGCTCCTGAACAGTTTGTCTATTCGTGCTGCTTTCTCCCTACCTGAAGTCACAGAGCACTGCTCGTGACCTAGCAGTTGCTCCCATGGCAACAGATTGTGATGTCACAACAGAGGATTATGACGAAGTAGGGAGTAAGCTATAGAAGCAGATGGACTTTAAAGGAACTCTAAGGAATAAAGATCATATATTCATGGAAATTTCCTTAGTAATAAATAATGGGGAGGAGAATTATATAAAATATAAATGGAATGCAGACAGAAATGTACCTAATTATTGTGATTTTTAAAGTTTTCTTTAAGGCATCAGTAGCTCTTTAATAGGCTGGTCAGCACAGTATTTGCTGGCTTGAAAATCGATCTGCTATCATACTAACGTTACACCCCGCTTCAGGGGAGTTCAAGTAGCGGTTCAGTCGAGCTTACATCAAGTAATACCCAGAAACAGAGTACTGTACCCCGCTTGCCATGCACACTTCAGCATAACATTTACATAGCAAGTTATTTAAATCAGACAGGGGATATTATGCTCTTCTATTGCTATACAACAAGATCTTGCAAAGTCAGTCAGAACACGAACTGCCCACACAGTATTTTTCTCAGTGTTCAGCCTCCTCTCAGTCTGCTTCTATCTGATCGAGCTGAGCTTCTGACAGTTCCACATGTCTACTAGCTCTAGGTGAATCACTTTTAATATTCTTAGAAGCCTGCACTTCTGTTTGTCCATCACTGCTTAGCGGGAGCATTTCTTCAACAGTTGAATGCTGCAGGAAGCTGAGGTTAACTTAACAGAAGGGGTGGGGGGTACTATGACATTATGACTTTCCTTGCGGCTCAGTTAAACAAAAAGAATGTGTCTGTTTGAATTTCTTTGTGTGCGCGAGACAGTTTAGAGTGAAGGCTCATGCTTCCATATCTTCACCCCAACCCACACACCAAAAACATGGTGCTACGTATGTGCTTCAATGAGTGAGACAGGGAAGAATTTTTATGTTTAAATGCTCAGTAGTTATTTTTCTTTTCCTTTTTTTTTAATGTGTAGCACTTGTGTTGAGTGTCTTCTTATTGAGGGCTAGATTGTAGTCGGAACAGGGACTTTCCTGAAGGTGCACATTCAGCACGGTAATGATGCTAAAACAGGTGATCAGCACTAGTGGTTTTGAAAATTGTATTTGCCAGAGCTAGTTTAACGCACTGTTAACTCTCGCCATTATTTTTTTTGCCATTTGCTGACTGCAGTTACTGTCCTTGTTCCCGAGAGTCGAGGGATGACATCACTTACTTGCAAAACCAGATTAAAACAAAGTGGCAGGATTTCTTTTACATATTTGCTCAATAGTTTTTTTTTTTTTAAATGGTAGCAATTGTTTATGATGTTTTTGTTATTCCAGCCTAGATTGAGGTTGGAACAGGAAGTTTACTGAGACTGCACTTTCAGCGCAGTCGCAGTGCTGCAATCGGTAAGCAACAATAATGGTGCTGTGTATCATGTTTAGCTGAGCTACTTTTGCATTTTATCTACTGTTCCCATTATTTTTCATTGGAAAATGGGCTTGAAAAATAAAGTATGTTGACTGGCTGAAAGCCATGGTCAGGCATGCATTTATTTTTCAATACAGCCCAGTGAAAAATTAGTGCCGATTCAGGGTGTCCCATTACTTAGGGTATCATTGGGCACCCTGAATTTTCAAAATGACCACCCACCATTTTTTTTTCACTCACTTAGCATGTGACCAGCCCCCCCCCAGCAGTCTATACACAAATGTTACAGACAGTGACACTCTGATACTACCTCCCCAGCTGGTTCTGTTCCTCCTCACCACAGACAAAAAAACAACTTTTTTTCAGGCTAACTTTTGTTTTGTGTTGCTGGCTCAGTCAACCTCCATCAAATTGCTGCTCCCTACCTTCTGTCCCAGGTCCCACTCATGGTACATCTACTGACTGTATCTTCATCTCTACCATTGTGCTACAGTAAATGTAGTTTGTACACTGCTGCTGAGTTAAACATAGAAAATAAAGGGAATTTAGAGTGCTACTGCCCCTCAGTATACTTGCAGATCTCCACTTCTTGGTTTCATGTAGCAGGGTAACGCAAGGTCTTCGTGTCTGTCAGCCACACTTCCAACCACCCCCCCCAAAAAAAAAGTCAAGTAGGAAGGACAGAGAACCATATGAACTGTTTTTTTTTTTCAGCACAAAAACGATGGCAACAGACAGCTGGGGGAGACTTTACAAGAAACTCTATCTCTTCTGCTGGTGGAGTGTAGTACAACAGAGTGGCTCAGTCACCTCTGTGAGTGTGTGTGTGGGGGGGCAACAAGGGATGAAACAGCACACAGAGGGACTACTTTACAAAAAATGTTTTTTCTACAGTTTGTATTCATTTTCAAAGGAATTTCCTCTGTTATTTTATTACTTAAAATTTACATTCATGCCCATTTTCTAAGCATAATAATACCCTCTAGGTTGAGCGGTATTGGGCAATACTGGACCTTCCAGGGACTATAAGGCCCTCCACCTGCAGTGCTGAGCCTCATTACGCCACTGGGCAGTCCAGTATTACCCAATACTGCCCACCCCATCAGGCGTTATTGCTTACTTGCCCTTTGCCAACAGCCATTAATGTACTTGTGTCCATGAGTCAGAGTGGGGGAGGACTCTCGCTCACTAAGTAAGCTGAAAACAACATGGCTGGCTTTATTTTCACAAAGTTCTAAGTGCTCAGTAATCTGAGAACTAAATGAGGCAAACAGAGACTCGGACTCGTTATTTTCCGGTCTCTGTTGCCTCATGCCGGACTAGCTGGCTGGTGCTTTCAGCCAATCAAAATGAGCATTCAAGACTCCCCATTTTCTAAATAGCTAGTTACTGTGGCACAACAGCATTCTGATGTCACTATTATGGTACAACAGCATCTGGAAGTGTATAGATTTCCATATACAATACACTGAACCATACACTATAAACTAGGACTGAACTTCAATGACAAATCTATGACACTGATTTTACTTTTCTGAACAACCCTTTAAAAACTTGACGGCCAAATCATTTTGCACTAAAAGTTTATGTTTGTATGTTATTTACCCATATGTTTGAGAATTGTTCTCACCTTCTTTTACCATTGTGTGTGTTGTATTTTGGACTTTTGCAGTTTGTTTCATGTAACCTTCCCCTGGTGTCACACAGAAATGTGCATTGAGTCAGTGTGCAATTACTGGTGACCAATTTATTAACAAATAACGATAAATGATGGGATTATGACATTAGTGTAAAGCAAACATGGGGTGCAAGGCTATCAGAAAGGTAAAGGGAATAAGAATGGTTCTGGTATATGAGGGCATTTATGGGGCAACTCAAAAGTCTACAGTGGAAAAGGCAGTGTAATAAAAGTGTATTAGTGCAAGGGTGGGAAATGAAGGCTGTTTCACACTGTGGTGTGTTCTGTGTTGGTAAAAGAGACTGATAGCACTGGAGAATGAAGCCCTCTGTTTATCTACAGGCTTGTCATGTATAGATTATATTTATATGTGGGGAAGGCACATTGCAGGCTTCCCTATACTACTAGTGGACTTTGTGCTAGTGAAAGGGGCACTAAGAACACTGGAGACTAAAACCCTCTATTTTCATGGCTGGGATCATACAGGCTTCTACATGCTGATTCTGATTCATTTAATACAGTGGAAGGGTGATGATCCAACAGCACTGGACGTTGAAGTTCCCTTTCTATAAACAAGAAAAGTTATAGTGTGCGCCTAATTGACTGCGACCTCCCTGCACCATGGTGGATTTAGGGCTGGTAAGCAGTGAGAGACTGACAGCACTAGATACAGAGGCCTCCAGTAGAAGGGGAGGAGCTGGACAGGGCACGGGGGGGGGGCCATCATCAGGATGGCAGATAAGGTGGAAGCACGGCTGGTTAGAAATTTCCATCTGCCAGATGTAGCGTGGACGTTAACAACTGCAGCTTCAGCAAGGAGTAGGACAGTCCCTTTACTTCCAGCAAAGAGATTTTCTCAGCAAGCTGGTAAAAGAACCTGTTAGGGATGCTGGGACAGGGCAGTGTTGAACTTAGTGCTAACAAACAGGGACAGCATTGCAGACATCACAGTGGGGTGCTCCTTAGGTAACAGTTGTCAGAATTCAGTGTGGCCCAGCATAACGGGAAAAAAAAAACAGAGTAGAGCCACACACCTGAACTTCAGGAGGGTGGACGTTAAAGAAACAGGAGACTGCCTCAGAATATGCCTCAAAGAAGGGTATTGCCAGGAAGGAGTAGAGTCACAGTGGGAAAGAATATAGGAGGGAGTAACTAGTGCAACAAACCTCTGCATGAAAGAGGCAAACAAAAGCAGAAGGTAAAGGAGACTGTTATGGCTTTCCAAAGATGTGGCAAAGCTGGAGAAAGAAAAAAAGGGTGGCATTCAATAGATACCCAGAAAAGCAGAGAGAGGAAGACACGGAGGTGTACCAAGTCAGGCAGACAGAGTTAGGTAGGGTGATTAGGGGAGCAAAGGCACAGTTAGAGGAAAGGATTGCTCTAGGGATGTCTAAAGGGGAAAAGGCTTTTTCAAATACACTACACAAGTTAAAAGAACAAAGCACAGAAGGGATAGTGAGGATTAGAAAGGTAGAAGGGAGAGACAGTACAGAAGGGATAGTGAGGATTAGAAAGGTAGAAGGGGGAGACTGTACAGAAGGGACAGTGAGGATTAGAAAAGTAGAAGCGGGATACAGTACAGATGGGATAGCGAGGATTAGAAAGGTAGAAGGAAGAGACTGTACAGAAGGGATAGTGAGGATTAGAAAGGTAGAAGGGGAAGACTGTACAGAAGGCAACCAAGAAAAAGCTGATATTTTGAACAGGCACTTCTGTTCAGCTGTTATAGTGGGGAGATGGGCCACCAGGGAGAAGCAAGAATACCAGGGTCAGGGAAGTGGACCGAAGTCCCTTCTCAGAGGAAAGACTCATGAAAGGACTCACAGCCCTGAGGGTGGACAAGGCTATGGGATCAGAAGGAATACATCCCAGGGTACTGAAAGAGTTCAGGTGGGTGCTAGCTGCCCTGCTGACAGCCACGTTTCACCGCTCACTGGAAACTAGAGCGGTTTCAGAGACTTGAAGAAGATTGTTATGGTCCCTCTATGTAAAAGTGGCAGAAGGTAGGAAGGAAGCAATTACTGTACTTGCCAGTCAGCCTAACTTCAGTGGTGGAGAAATTAATAAACATCACTGAAAGAAAGACTGGTTGAGCATCTAGAATCCAGTGGGCTGCAGGACCACAGGCAGCATGGATTCTCTGGGGCAAGGTCATGCCAAATAAATCTGGTTATGTTCCTAACTGGATGAACATGGAACTAGATCAGGGGAGGGTAGTGGACATAGCCTGTTTAGACTTCAGCAAGGCCTTCGCAACTGTGCCACACAGAAAGCTGATTAGGATATTTTTTTTTATTTTATTTCTTTTGTATTTTTTATTTTTTATTTTGTATCTGTTATATTTTCCTCTCTTCCCCTTCCCCCAGTATGCATCTGGAAACAAGCTGTTACCAGCACAGTGTGTCTTTCCTGGTAAAACCTTGGAGATAACTAGATAGACAGATAGATGGTTAGATAGATAGATAGATAGATAGATAGATAGATAGATAGATAGATAGATAGATAGATAGATAGATAGATAGATAGATACGTTGACCACCTTAGGAGCAGGGTACAGTTTGGTAGAGTGTGTGTGAAACTGGTAAATGGGTAGGAGGCAGAGGGTCATAGTTAAAAGCACACACTCAAAGTATGAGAGAATGACCAGTGGTGTACCACAGGGTTCTGTACCGAAACCAGTCCTCTTTAATGTCTTCATTACAGACATTACTGAAGAACTACAGGCAAAGGTATGCCTTTTTGCACCTAACATTAAAATCTGTAATAGGGTGGATATGCAGGCTGGGGTAGAGAGAGTGTGTGGGCATTTAAGGAAACTGGAGGAATGGTGAAGGGCATTGCACTTGTGGTTCAATATCAAAAAGTGCTGAGTATAGGATGGAGGAGGTATTGGCAGGCACTAGGCAGGAAATGGACCTTGGGGTTATTATATCAGAGCACATCCAGGTGGCAGCAGAGAGTAACAAGGCCATAGGCATGGCAAGTGGAATGCTGGGGTACACAGGGAGGGGTGTCACCAACAGAAGGTGGACTATAGAAACATAGACTTTGTTGGCAGATCAGACCGCTTGGCCCACCTAATCTACCCAGTTTGCCCCTGCTTTACTGTCACCACAGAACATACCTGATGTCTGACTACTGCTCTCTAGCTTTTCTACTGAGATTTCTTTGTGCCCATCTCATGCATGCCTGAAACACATTATCACTCCCACCACCACTGCTGGTAGATTGCTCCAGGTGCCCTCCACTCCTTCAGTGATGAAGTACTTCCTCACATCCTTCCTGAACATCCCCTCTTCCAGCTTCATTGTATATCCTCTTCTCCTGGTGCACCTTCTCTTCTGAAAATACTCCCCTCATGTACCTTGTTCACCCACATGAGTTACTTATAGGTCTCTATCATGCCCTCCCTGTCCCTCCTTTCTTCCATGGTGTACCTATTGAGATCCCTCAGTCTCTCCTCACAGGGCTTTTGATGCAACCCCTGCATCATTTTAGTTGTCCTCCTTTGGACAGTCTCCCTCCCATCTATGTCTTTTTCGACATATGGTCTCCAGAACCAGAGAGTCTCACCAACAATCAATACAGTGGCAACACTACCTCTCTTCTTCTGCTATAGATTCCCCTCCCTATGCACCCCAGCATTCCAACAGCCCTGCCTACTGCCTTGTTGCACTGCCCCATCACCTTGAGGTCATCAGATGTGATAATTCCAATGTCTTTTCCCTGATATGTGACCATCAATACCTCCCCCCTCATGTTATACCCAGCTGCCAGGTTTCTGTGCCCTAGGTGCATGGTTTTGCACTTTTTTGTATTGAAATCCAGCTGCCATACCCTCGAACACTCCTCAAGTTTTCCCTGGTAAACTCTGGTAAGAGGGAGGTAGTACTATTACCCCTGTATAAATCACTGATAAGACCCCACCTCGAGTATGGTGTATAGTTATGGAGGCTTCCACCTCCAGAAGGACATAGATAGGGTGGAAGCAGTACAAGGAGGGCTATCAAAATGGTGCAGGGCCTGCATCAAAAGCCCTACAGGGAAAGACTCAAGGAACTAAACATGTATTCTCTAGAGGAAAGGAAGGAAAGGAGGATATGATAGAAACATTCAAATACCTCACAGGTATTAGTAAGGTACAGGAAGGCAGCATTTTCTGTAGAAAAAGATGCTCCAGGACAAGGGGTCACACAATGAACTGGGAGGGGGGAGCTCAGAGGAGATGTAAGGAAATACTTCTTCATGAAAGTGTGGTAGATGTTTGAAATAGCCTCTCAGCAGAGGTGGTTGGTGCTATAACAGTAACAGGATTTAAGTATGCATGGGATAGACACAAGAGGCCTCAGAAGTAAGGCAATGGGGGGAGACTGGGGATCGAGTAGGGTCTGCAGTAGCACAGTAGGGACAGAATATGGGGCAGACTAGGTGGGCCAAGAGGTCCTTATATATTTATTTATTTAATTTTTGTCTACCCGGTAGCCCACTGAGATTAGAAGTCCCTTTTTCAGGGGCGACTGGGGGAGGGGGGGGATACAGATGGTAACCAACTGAAATTGAACCAGATTAAGCTGTTGGTGGTATTTTTAGTGAATGGGGGAAATTTGGCCAGGACATTGGGGAAATTCCCCTACTCTCAGATAGGGGAATCTCTGATCGTCAGGATGGCTTGCTCAGTTGGTGAGCTGACTGCAATGCAGCAGGATGTGCTGCAGGCCAAGGGGCCGATTTCTTCACATGCATCAGAACCTGTGGAATCAGAAATTTTCTTTGAAGCACCAGCCGAGCTGGGCGCTTTCACCAAATCTGATAAACTGCTGTTAAATACACAGGATATTCAGACTGCTTCAGGAAAAAGGTATTGACTTCAAAGGGCATGAAATTTGCACCAGACTCTATGGATCTTTCCACTGCAACTATTTCTACAGATCCAGATGATATAAAACTTCTCCTGGCCTTAGAAGAGGAGGCGTTCTTTAAAAGGAAAACTGAACTTTCGACGGCTTTAGCGGCAGTGGTTTTGCAACATGATAGCGAGGCTGCAATGTCTACAACACCTCATTTACCTTCTCAAGACATCGCTGCTCCTGATGTTTTTATTTATTTATTTCAGTTTGGGGTTAATACCTTTGAGTCAAGAACTTGTTTTCAAAGGTTCCAAGTCAGTAGGGGACAAATACATTACAGATAGCATAACAAATACAGAGAAACAGTGAAACAAGTTACATAGTCAAGTCATTGCAGTTTTATACATCTTAAAACACTGGTGCCAGAGTGGGGCTTAGGATAGGAGAAGAAGGGGGGTACACTGTCCTAATAGTTAGTTGGATGGTCAGGAGACCAAAAGACAGAGGGGGTTAGGTGGTTAGCCTTGATGAGGCATCGTCAAAAGGGGAAGGGGTGAGAGGAGGCGAATCAGCCCAGGGAGGCATTGTCTGGGAGAAGCGAGCAGGGGGGAAAGAATTAGGGGGGTAGAGGTGGTGGGTGGGGAGGGGTGTGATAAAGTAATGTAACCCCCAGGAGGTGCTATCCCAAGGGCTACTACCCCTGCCTGATTTACCACTAACAGGTTGAGGGGCCTGGATCCGATGGCGGGTGCCTCCACCCAGAGGTCGGGGTTAAGACAGTCTGATATGACTTGGTCACAGCCCTCTGGGTCACTGCAACCCCCCTTTCTTCCCACTAGTGGCCCACACAAATCAATCACAGTACCCTTGCAATATACACTTACCCCCAGGATTGGTTCAATCAGCGTGACTCTGGGGACTCCCTGTAAAACAAGATGATACAGTGCAAAAAATCACAGTACAATACTTTAACATAAAAGAATACCTCCGGCAGTGTAACTTTGCTGAAGCAAACAGATCTGATTTATTTAGGGGGATATAACAAGGACAGGGGGAAATCAGGTTAATTAGTTTAAACGCATTAATAATCACAGTACTGTGCACATATTTCAGAATCCCAAATGTCCCAAATGTCACTCTTACTGGGTACCCAGGCAATAAGAGGCTAGCCTATTTGGTGCAGCTGGTTGGGGCCCTGGAGATGGAAAATGCATGCACAATACCCAAATTGTAATCGGGAGCCGGTAGGCTCAGTTCATGGAGAAAGAAAGTAAAAGTAATCAGATGGAACACTTGCAATTAGATGTTGGCAGGGAGTTACCCTGATTTGTACTCACAAATTCATTGCTGAAACTGAATGGAAGGCAGATTGTCCTGGATTGCCAGGAGGAGCAGACCACGTGGACAAGGTTCTCGTGACTGCCCCACGGCAGTTCAGATCAGATGGATGTAGTCTGGATTAAGCTGGGGTTTACTTGCAGCTTCATGCACTCAATTCACTGTACAGGGGATTTGAAACACGAGTTCCCACAAGCACTACACACATTTATAAGGAAAAAGAAAGTACTATACCAGGCAGGCTGCTTCTCTATCCCGATCGCAATTACTGCACAATACCCGGGAGAACACACAGCAGGTTCAGTTCCTGACAGACCGAGCGCGATTCAGCAATTTCTCCAGTCTTCTACAGGGTGAGCCTGGTTTCTACTCTTCAGATCTCCTTGATTCTCTTCACAGGTCGGATTCAGTCTGAACAGGCGCTTGCACAAGCTGCAGACTGAAACTTGGGGCCTTACACGCGTTTCCCGACTAAAACTACACACCGAAGGAGCACAGGGCTCCTTCCCTCTTCACTGCCAGAGCTAAACTGAAACTCCAGTAGACAAAACCGGGCACTTCCTTTAAGTTCCTCCCAGTTCTTGGCTGGATTGGCAGTCACTCACAATAGCCTCCCCCTGTTGGTGCAAAAAAGGCACCGAATTCCAAACTACATTTCCCAGAGTCACTGCCCATACAATCCTCTTGTGGCTGGCTCAGATTACGAGTCCAAGTTCTGGTTCGTCCACAGGCACCATTTTAGAGCTCCCTTAACCCACAATGATTGGTCCAGTTCAGCAGTTCAAAACTAGAATGGGGAACTAGGCAAACACAGTTCTGATTGCAAAGAAAAGCAGGTTAGACAAACTGTATTTTCATTATTACTCTAAATGATTTCTGGCAAACAGTTACATCTTTCAGATAGGTTCCCTTTGCACTCCTAGTGACTGCAAAAACAGAGTGAATTGGCAGCAGCTCGAGTGGGACTCAAGCAGAGAAACACACAGCCCCTCCCCATACAAACTAATTATGTCTGCAAGCAGACAGCTCTTAAAAAGACAGTACCAGAGGCTCTAAAAACACTCACAGATAAATGGCTTAAACGCCAAACACCATTCAAGCTCGGAGCATTCAAGCAAGCTCCTGGAAGTCTTTTGGGAACCCCCATTTGCAGGGGGGTTACAGTAAAATTTGGTGGCTAAGGTGCACACTCAACTTCGCAGGCAGGTACAGGTCTTAGATGCATCCAGATAAACTCTGAGCCCAGACTTGAAAGTTCCAATCTTGATAGTTTCAGTGAGGTCAGCTGGTAGTTCATTGTACCATTTTGGTCCATTGTACAAGATGGAGTTCTGTGCAAGTTTTGTACATTTGAAAAGGATCGTCAGCCTGTGGATGGATATACTTCTGGTGAATTTAGTTGGTGCTGCCTGTTTAAACAGGCTGCCCAGGGTGGGGGACGTAAGCCCAAGAAGCACTTTTTTTAGGAGAAGACAGGTTTGGTATTGTACTCTAAGATGAAGGGGCAGCCACCCAGTGGAGAGAGAGCAAGTGTGTGTGTCAAGAGAGGACCCCAGTGTTAGGCGGCATGCCTTGTTGAGCAGTGTACTGATCCTGTTGAGTGCAGTCTTTGTGCCGGCCCCATAGATAGGTGGCCCATAGTCGATGGATGACAGTACTGAACTACTAGTAGCAAGTCTAAGCGCCTCAGGAGTCATTGAGTGCCTGTTTCGGAAGAGGACCCCAAGCTTTATGTTTGCTGTCTTGACTACAGAGTCTAGCTGGCTAGAGAAAGTGAGTGTGTCATCAAAGGTGATGCCGAGGTACTTGAACTTAGTAACTTGGTGTAGAACCTCACCCTTGAGATTGTGTATGAGCAGTGGTAGATATTTCTTTTTGCTCTGGGTTGTGGAGAAAAGCATGTTCTTTGTTTTTTTGTGGTTTAGGAATAACTTGTTTTGAGAGAACCAGGATTCAAATTGGAGGAAACAGCGCTGAAGTACTGATGTAATGGAACTATAGTCTTTACCAGCAACCGATATAACTGCATCATCGGCTTACAGTACTGTCTGTGCTGAGCAAACCGATGGGGCTGGGTTGATGAAGAGACTGAAGAGTGAATCACAAACTCCTGGCCCAGGAGTGCAATCTGCAGGTACTGTTTTTACTACTGGGTTTTCTGATCACCAGCAAGCTACAGTGTTTTCCTTTGCTGCTAGTAAAGCGTAGCGCCCTGTTAAAAGTATTTCTAAACCCTCTACTAAACAGACCTCCTCCTGGGCTGATCAGGTAGAAGAGGCTGATGCTTCTTGGTCTGTTGACACCGCTTTAAAATCGGCTGGATGGGCACAGCCCCCTGATTCCAGTCGCTGGATTTCTGGATTTTCTCCAATAACTATCCCTGGGGTTCGTATGACTGGTGGGGATGTGCCTGCTCCTTCCCCCCATACCATTACTGCAGCTACTGTTATTTACAAACCACAAGACTCCTCTGGTGGGGCTTGTCCAGTGGAAGCCCCAACTTCAGATACTGTGACACTGGACTCACCTCTGGCTCTTCCTTCTGATTTACTATTGACCCAGAACCCGGTACTTTGGCTAGACACCAAATCCTCTGATACTCCTCATCCAGCAAACAACACGAATTCCCCTAGGATGTCACTATCTTCATCCATGGAACATTTGGAGGACCAGGCCACTGAGGAAGAACCTGAGGGCACATTGCCAGGCCCACCTCCTGGTCAACCTCGTAATAACTCTCACTCATATGCATCTGTAACCCCCACCCAGGTATGCCGTTTCCATCTTGACAGCACTACCTAGTGGGCTGGGTTTGGGGAGAAATATGTCACTCGGCACATTGGCTAGGTTTGGCTACTCTGCAACAGGGGCACCCAAGTAACTCCAGACACAGGAAGCAATAACTGTAATGTCCAATACCTGAAGTGGGATTCTAAAGTGTGGCTTTTATTCGCATCCAACAGAATAACAAAGCATAGATGGACCCCCACAGGGCTACACTCCTGGTAATGCAGATTTATGGAGATCAGAACACATCCTCATTCACTTTAGCCCTCAGGCTTTGAAACACACTAGGGACACAGCCCATACTTGTACTCTGCTCTGGGTTTCCCTGGCTCGGCTCCCTTGCCAGTCACTTGGACTACCTTCCTTCCATGGCTCAGCTATCATGCCAGCCCTTTGGATACTTTCCATATAGCATGGAAACATTTACTGGTGGCTCCCTAAACCACCTATGAGCACTTCTGGTTCCATCAAAGAATCTTCTTCATCAATCCCATGTCTAGGTACTTTCCTCAGGCACTGGCCAAGTACCTGAGAGAAAGCAACAGCTGTCCCAAAGCAAACCCATAGAGGTGAATTTAGTTACTACTGATGGGGGTCTCCCACCTCTCACCCCCATAATTCATACCCAGCCATTTCTCTAGATTGTAACACCTCATCCTTGAAAACACTTTGCTGTGTAGATTCTCTTTAAATGTATTCACATTAAGTCTACTGTCTTTACATCCCATTTGTGCTGAACTTGAACATACTTAATAAGTGGCTGTGTCCATTACTGTAGACTCCCCCCCCCACAGAGTTAAGCAGTCCAATCCCCACATCTTCCAAACTGTATTTGGCTGTCTTTTCCTGACCCCCACAGTAGCAGTCACTTTAGTTTCATTTTGTTTCAGGTGAAAACACATTGGCCCTTTAGCAGAGCGAACTCAGCCCTTGGTTGCAGTAGCCCCACAGGCGTTTTCTCTTCAAAGAAATCTCATCTAGAACTTCCGGTGCCTCAGCACGAACTTAACTCAGGCAGCTTCTTTTTCCCTAGCCGGACCAGGGGAGTTGCCCTTGGAAGCAGGCTGATTCCTTCCCCCCATCCCTGCAGGGATGGGGTCCTGAACCACTGAAAGCGGTCTCTACCATTTCACTTGGCTCTTCTTGTGTTCCTCTTCAGGTGAGAACACACACCTATGCCAAAAAATAGCTCTTTGACAGAGCTTAGGACTCTGAGGGCCTGCTTACAGCAGAGCACCTCCTTCCTCTACTACAGACTGCAACAGACTCTAGTGAACTAACTTCAAATTCCCCAGTGTTCTACTCTAACCACCAACTGCAACATTCCAGTGTGGCTTATGCAGCTGCGACAGTTCTAAAATGATGTTATCCCTCAGTCTCAGCTGAGACTGAGAACAGAGTGAGACAGTGTGAAATCCATTTAACTGGAGTTTCACAAGCTGCCTTCCCTGCCTACCACTAGGTCTAACTGGGATTCTTGTAACCCCGGGTAACAGGGGGGTTACACATCTTTTTTTCAAACCCCCGCATTTTCAGCTAAACGACATAACGCTGTCCGTTTTATTTATAAAGGAGGTATGGAGACTTTTCCAGATCGTAAATTTGTTGCTAAAACTTTGTTGAAGGACAGTTTGCATTTTACATCTGCTGAAATGTATGCTTTAATACATGTTTCTTGGGGAAAAATCTTCAATATTAGTTTTAAATTGAATAGTGGTTTGGACACGTTTTCGAATGGTTATCAAAAAGTCCGCTAATCCTCTTTATGGTCTCCCTTTGAAGTATTGCCTCTGACTAAACTGACCCACAAGACAATTACCGTTCTTTTCAGAAATTAGGGGGTGAGTGTCACCGACCTCATATTCTGGTTAAAACAGAGATGCACTGTATTAGGGCACCCAAAAGCTATCTTTGATACAGAAGATATTTGGACAGGGAGTTGGAGAATCAGGATAATCCTGCGCTCCACTGAAGATGGGTTACAACACCTCCTCGGTAGTGTCTTTTTGGGGCGTGATAGGGGTGTTCTTTTTTATGCAGGGCAGCCCAAAACATGCTACAGGTGTGGAAAGTCTGGTCACATTAGTAGTGTCTGTGACCGCTTACGCTGTACACTTTGTAATTCTCTGGGGCACACAAGTGGGCAGTGTAAGAATATAGCAGGATGTTCTTTCTGTGGAATTATTGGTGACTCTTATGCTACTTGTCCAGAAGCTGCACACAGGCAGCCTGACCCCCATGATTCAGAACAACAAAGTTTGATGATTGCCATTGTGCAGAGATCCCATTCTACCCTCTCCGACTTACTCTCCCCTGCTCCACAACCCCCACCCCCTTGTGCCCTCCCCCCATTTCTGTATCTCCAGTCTCTTTGCATCCTCCTCCCCCTGTGTTGGAAGTTGATATGGTTAGTGTTCCTGAGGTCTCTAAGGACACACCTACTTTAAAACCCCCCAGCTCTTCCAGATACATTATCCATGCCTCCTCCTCAACTTCCACAGGAACTACCTTTTCATTCCAGGGTAACCAGATGTAAACTGTATAATACACAGCCAGCTTCTAAGCTCCCCAAGTTGTCCAGTACTCCTACCACAAACCGATTCCATGCCCTTTTGCTTGCCCAGGATACCTCTGACACAAAATCAGAATCCTCCCAAACAGGGGTTGATGCCTCTGGTGGGCTCTCTGATGTAGAATCTGAAGACGATCAGTTCCCTCTTGTCAAATCTACCCCCTTGGAGTAAAGAAAGGGAAGAAGAGTAAATGTAAGCCCCCCTGAGGGTCTTTCTTTCTTAAATTCTGTGAATGTCTCTCTCATTGTCCTTATGTTCACTGAATGTGAATAGTATTAAGAACAAAATTCGACAATCTGCTGTATTTACTTTTTTAAGGTCTACACATTGTAATATTTATTTTTGCAGGATTCTCGGTTACATACATTAACTGAACTCTCCAGTGCTGTGAAATGGTGGCACACCAGAGTTTTTTATTGGTCTTTAGGCCTGGAACCTTGCCCTGGAGTAGCCCTTCTCTTTCATAATATTGACATTAAGGTTTTAAAATTATTTGATTTTGTCCCTGGTTGCGTTTTGATTTTGGATGTGTTATTCAAGGGGGTTTATTTTAGGCTAATCAATGTCTTTGCTCCTCAAACTAAAGCGGCCAGAGTAGATTTGTTCCATGTCATTCAACCTTATTTACATATGTCATTTCATGTTGTCTGGGGTGGAGATTTTAACTGCGGGTTGTCTTGTAAGGATAGGGGTTAGGGTACTAGAACCACAAAATTATTTTGTGACATCCTGTTTAGCTACTATTGTAAAAACAGCTGGCTTAATTGATACATATGTTTGACTACATGAAAACATTGTCCCTGCTTTCCATAAGGAACCTTTAGCCACTAGGACTGATGTCTTTTTCATTAGTAAATCATTGCCCCTGAGTCTGGCTTCGATGACCCTGGTGGAATATTCAGATCATTGCGCTTTATGAATCACTGTCGGCTCCAATGCTGCGTTTACTCTTGGGAGAGGCACCTGGAGACTGAACTCTGCTCTATTGACACAACAGGAAGTTTTGCAACATTTATGTTATTTTTTTTCAGTTCAAAAAGCTTTGTATGAAATGTATGAGGACCCCCTGTCTTGGTGGATTGACACAAAGAAAGATCTTGTTTCTTTATTGAAATCTCTGGGGAAGATGTACCGGAAGACGGCCTACTTTTCCTATCTTCAATATAGACAGCAGTTACAGAAGGTTATGTCTTTGGCTCAAACTACTAAATATGACTTTTCTTCCCAAATTAAATCTCTTAAGGATAAAATGGTGCCTTTCCACAAGTACCAATCCTCTGTTTTAAAATCACAGCAAGTGTATGGAACACAGGGGAATTTTGCTACAGTTTGCCCCTTTCTTAGTAGCC
The DNA here is from genome assembly GCA_016271365.2 of Neoceratodus forsteri. NCBI lineage: Eukaryota > Metazoa > Chordata > Ceratodontiformes > Ceratodontidae > Neoceratodus > Neoceratodus forsteri. The sequence continues at coordinate 64,557,401 of CM028133.1, read as the reverse complement.
AGGATAGGGTGCGGAAGAGAGTTTTTGACAGTATTACAGGGCAGGATGGGCGGGAGAAAGTCTCCCAACAAGATATGATGTCTGAAGTGACATCATATGCAATGTCACTTTTTCAGGAACAGCCTGTTGATCCTGCTGCAGCCCAGGCCTATCTACGTTGTATTGATGTCCCTGACTGTCCTCTCTCTACACTTCTACATTTGATAGACCCTATTTCTCCCCAGGATGTGATCAATGCTATTCATTCTTTGCCAACTAATAAAGCACCTGGTAAGGATGGCTTGACGTCGGAGCTTTATAGAGTACTGAGTGCTGAATTCTCTCAAGAGCTTGCAGCTGTCTATAATGACTTGTTACTATATTCTGATTTCCCTCTTGACATGGTGGGAGGTATTCATATTTTTTTTAACGTAAGAAGGGTGATAAGAAGGACATTTCTAGTTGGAGACCAATTAGTCTTCTGAATGTTGATTTGAAAATTTTAATGAAGATTCTAAATACTCGTCTTTTGACAGCAGCCCACTGTCTCATTTCCCCAGTGCAATCTTGTGCAATTCCAGGTCAGACTATTACTGACCAGTTGATTTTTTGCAATAAATTTTTGATAGGTCACAGATTATGGAGTACCCCGGGTTTATTTTATCCTTAGATCAAAGGGGAGCTTTTGATTCAGTGAATCATGAATTTTTATGACTCAGTCTTCACAATTATGGTATCCCTCTTGTATTCATTACATGATTTCGTAAAATCTATAAACATGCTACAGTATCCCGCTTAGTTAATGGACATCTAGGACCCCTCCTCCTGGTAAAAAGGGGAGTAAAACAGGGTTGTCCAGCTAGTCCACTATTGTATGTTTTTAGTACAGATCCCTTATTGCGTTTGCTTAATAAGACTATACCTTCCATCACTGTCCCAGGTGTTATAATTCCTTTTTCTGCTCTGGTATAAGTGGGTGATATCTGCATCTGCACCCCCACTGTTCTTTCAGTTCAGAATTCTGTTGTTATGTGTCAATCTTATGGACTTCTTTCTGGAACCTCATTGAACAAACAAAAATGCTTAGGATGAGAATTAGGTATGGCCATCCCTACACACACTTCTATTTCAGATATTCAGTTTTCAGTAGACCCTATTCGGATTTTAGGTATTGTTTTTGGTTCCCCGACCCCCAACATATTTAACTGGGATATTCAACTTGAAAAAGGTAAAATTATGGTGCAGAATTGGAATAAATGGCAGCTTAGTAAGTCTAAATGTATATATATATATATATATATATATATATATATATATATATATACATGATTGGACCTAATTATTACCTCTTTTTTGTTTTTGAGTAATATCCCCCAAACAACATGAGGCTTTCCTGTTCAGTATTTTTCAGGCAGCATGGGAAGTCGCCTCAACCCAATAAAATGCAATATTTTATACTGTATTTACCAGTTTCTAACACTGGTCTTAATATGGTAAACCCTCTCCTATTTTCTTATTGTCAGTTTCTTTTTTTCTAATTTTCCACGTTTGTTGAAACATATTCCAAAATGATGGATGGGTCTGTTTAGCCAGACTGTTGGGCAATGGTTTCAAGAATGGAAGGACGACCAGCTCGGGCATCTTAAACCTAACTCTTTGGTGGGCTCTTATCATCAGGAAGATTTTGTGAAATTACGGCAGTGGCAAATTACTAGTGTTCAGCTTCTTTCTAAAAATAAGAAAATTGTTTATCAGGTTGTACTTGATTCACATTTTTTTGAATCGGTCACATTTCCAGAATGTCCTGATTTACACATTTCAGCATTACAGGATCTTCTGGTTGATAAACGAATTCCCCCTAAACTTTGAGACGGTACATGGTTACGTGGCCACGAGAAGCTTAACTTTAAAGGTAATCAGCATCATAAACAGTTGAATGAATGAAATTGTCCTCGTCCTGGTTGTTCTCAACTGCTCGAATCCATGCATCATTTATATTTTTCATGCTCATATATTTCTACATTTTGGCCATATGTTGCTCTTGCTTGGCGGGAACCTGCCTTTTTGACTATCTCTTATGAAATATTGATCTATGGTTCTTATCCTTTGATTTGGGGCAAATTGGATATTAGTACCTTAAATATTCTTTTTTCAGTCTTTAAATGGTTTATTTGGCACAATCAGTGCCTTTTTACTCGACAACAGAAAGATTTTTTCCATATTGAACTTCTTCAGAAGATTACTATAGAACTTTACCACATTTATAACTTTGAAGCTACACTGTATACTTATGATCTTTTGTTAATGAAATGGAGGAACTTGCCATGGGTTAGAAACAATTATGTACCTGTTATGTGATTTTTTTACTTTTATTTCACAGTCCAATGAGTTTTTCTTTTTTTAAGTTTTCAGTTGCCTAGTATGACTTTAATACTGATTTCTGACCTTATTTCTCACTTTAATATTGCGATTTTGCTTTACTTATTTTTTCTAATTTTCCTTTTGTTCTGTGTGATTTTGTTCTGAAGTTTTTATTAATAAAAATTCCCCTACTCTTTTCGAGAAGTGCCATGGGATCTTTAATGTCCACCTGAACAACCATCAGAACAGGCAGACAGGACCTCGGTTTAATGTCTCATCCGAAAGACGGCACCTCAGGAGTGCAGCCCCCCTCATGGTGCACTACAGTGTCAGTATTGGGATATTAACCCAAGTGCCTGGTATCTGCCAATAACTTCTATGATTCTATGTTTCTGGTCTCTACTCAGTTCCAGCACAGAACCCTGAGGTACCCCACTGGTCACTCTCCCCTCACTAGAGTGTTATTTACCACCACCCTATCGCCTATCCATCAACCTGCTCCTTACCAAGTTTATCACCTTAGATCCCATCCCTAAATTGCCCAGTTTCTCTATAAGCCTCCTATGTGGTACAGTGTCAAAGGTCTTGCTGAAGTCTAGGTAGGCCACTCCCCCACTTCACCCTAATCTAGTTCCTTGGTCACCCAAACAAATAAATCCATCCTGCCTCTGGTCTTGTAACCTGATGCATTTAAGATTCTCCACTATCCTTTCTTTTAATAGTGTTTCCACTAACTTCCTCACTACTGATGTTAGACTGACTGGTCTATAGCCACAGTTACCAGCCACCTCCCTGCTGGCACTCTTATAGAGTGGAACCACATCTGTCCTTGTCCAGCCTTCTGGAAGTACTCATGTTTCCACGAGTTGTTGAATAGAGCTGTCAGAGGTTTGGGTTTGTTGCTGAAAGCAGCAGTATTTGATTTATGTCTGTTCCTGATTTGAGGCTATAAGCAGTGTACACCAACCTCTAATATTTAAACTGTGGCCTTTTAAAGATAAAAGAATATAAGCATTTAAAGACTTTTTTTATTATTATTCTTTGGTAACTGGGTATGGCCCACTAGGCACAGGTGCCTGTTTTCTGGGGCTACCCGGGAGCACTGATGAGGTTAACTGACTTGCTCAGAGTCCCACGGTATGCAAGTGGAGGTTGTGGGAATCAGACTCAGTTCTGTGCGCTGGATGTACCAAGCTCTTTACTCTAATCTCTAAGGCTATACTGACAGCCCCAGACTTGGGTGGTGTATTCCTTGGTTATTGCATGGATCTGGAATCGATGTACTGGAGTTTGTTTACAGTTTATAAATGTAATTTAATAAATATATTTTTTTTTTACTTTGGTAACCAGGTAAGCCAACTAGGCACAGGTAGCTTGTTTCTAGGGACAACCCAGGATTACTGGGGAGATTAACTGACTTAATCAGAACCACACAGTATGGAAATGGAGGGTGTGGGAATCAAACCCATGTCTGAATGCTGGATGTACAAAGCTCATTTATAGCTCATTACTCTAATCTCTAGGCTACACTGCCAGCCCCAGAAATAGCGAACAATTTTGACTGGGCTGTTAATATCTCAAAGGAGAACTGCCTTGAATTGGCAAACATGCATTTCTGTAGAAGTAGATGTTATTTTTTAAAATACCAGTTCTCATTTTGTTACTGCTTAATCTTAAGTGGCCTTTTAGTAAATTCAGTGAGTGTTTCTGATTCACACACTACTGGCATTGACCATTTTAGAACAGTATGATCTTGTCAAGAACTTACATTGTTGGTACAATGCATCTGTGTTCTAATTTAGAATCCTTAGGTTCATGGAGACACAAACAACATCATACAATTCTCAGATGGCACTTTGCAGCAGTGTGTAACCCATAGATATCCAATGGGTTAACTAAAAGGCCAGCAACAATAGGGCAGAAACAGAAAGGGATCCACTACATGAAAAAAGTTTCTACAGGAAACATTATTCACAGGTTCAGTGCAGTTCTCCTTTAACTAAGCTTATAGGGAATGTCAGGTATTTTATCTAAATGGTAAGGAACTCCATCCTGGACATTTTCTGTAACACCATAGACCATTTTTAACTGATGGATATTGCAATACATGATTACGGTAAAAGACTATGCAAAACTATTTGCTTATGATATCATATACAATCTGTAAACCATTGTTTGCATATTTTACAGGTAACATTGTCAATATGGTACAGTTTTATCTCTCTTTTTTTAAATTGCACTGCTGTTTTCTGTAGAATTGGATGGTGTTTCATTGCTGTCTAATAGGATAACTTCTCTTTGTGGCTCACTTTTTTAACTTTGAAAAACAAGTTGGAACTGTTATATATGAGCTGAACCTTTAATATTATATATTAAATATTTTGATATGGTAAAAGGTATTTTTAAAATTACTATCGTCATCACAAATGTACATTTACTGTATATAAAAACCTGGTTTGGAAAAAGTGCCCTTTATAATGCAACAAGTGCCCTTTTTATCTTTGGCACCCCCACCTTTTATAATCTTCTGGCGCCCCTGTGGGCATGCACACACACACACACACACACACACACACACAGCAGCATGTACTCTGACTAAATAAATTTAAGAGGACTGAATTAGCAGCATGCCAGTTTTTGATGATTGTGACTAAATAGCACCATATGGAACCAACAAGAAAACAACTTTGGTCATTTGGCAGCTCTTCACAGCCCAATTGGCTATGGGCAGAGTTTGTTTTTTGTAGTATTTACACAGTTGATCCTGCCTTTGCAACTTGTAAAATGCATCTGGTTGATCCTGTTGTGCATCAGGTTCAGGAAACCGAGTCTGGGGGGCGTGGCTTGGACCCGGAGGAGATGGCTGCCTTAACCTTTCTCTCTGCCCCAGCCTGACAGTGAAATCAATTAAAATGACCTAAATGCTGGACTGATTTTGCTCTGAGCTACTCCGCACATCTTTCCCTGCCTCTATTAACGTCGCTGAAATGTAATTCAGGTGAGCCACACTCTTAATCAGCATTTGACGGGCCATTGTTACTCAGGAGCTAACGTGCAGTGGTAGGCCATTCAGGCCCAAATTCGGGTCACTAAGGTCTTAGTACTCTTTCTCCCCCCTCCCTTCTAGTGGGCCGGAGCGACAGCTGCCCCGCCTTCCTCCCCTCTTTCTCTGAAGGGATCACCGAAGCAAGACTGGTAATGAGTCCAGTGTTGGCAGGATTTAAGGGTGGCTTCCCATTAAAGAAAAGGCATGGACCTAACTAGCTGTGAGCTGAAGGGGAGACTGGCAGGTTGTGAGCCTGCGAGTGGTACCATGGCGGAAGCTCTTCACCAAGATATCCCAGCTCCTGCTAACCAAGTGCAAATGGGTGAAGCCTTGGCAAATATTATCAAAATGTTGGAGGCTCTGTTAAGTAGAGTGGACACAATTGACGCCTCTCTCGCCACCAATGTGGCAGATGTGCGTAGATTGGAGGAGCATCACAATGTACTAGAACAGCGGATAGAGGAGCTGGAGAAACAGCATTTACACATTTTACAGAGGTTGTGGAATCATAAGTCTAATCTATCCAGGTTGTGGTATAGAGCGGAGGACCAAGAAAACCGAAGCAGACGAAACAATATCCGAATAATAGGGGTACCTGACGGTAACATGGAGAGATTTTTGAATGACTGGATCCCACAGCTACTAGGTGATTGGTGGAAGGATCCTGTTGGGGTAGAGAGGGCCCACCGTGTCTCTGGCAATCCTAATAATACTAAGGGTCCCCGCACCATTATCACCTATCTTTTACGCTTCTCGGTCAAGGAGCATTTATTAAGAGCTGCTAGAGAGCTGGGAGAGCTGGTGAATGCAAGGGGAACACCATATCCTTCTACAGAGACTCCACACAGGAGGTAGCTACAAAGCATAGAGCTTATATCCCCTTCAAAAAAATCCTAATAGCCAATACAGTGCAATACTGATTTAAGGACCTTACTGCTCTGTACCTGAATAAAAATGGTCAGTCCTTCCTTGCGGAGCCCCCAGGTGATGCTGAAGCCTGGATTCAGGCCCACTGGCCGGGCATGCTACCACAGACTGCATCTCCCAGACACCTCTGGGAGCCCAGGAACCATATTCCTCAGGGAACCACAAGAAAAGGAGGTGCAGCATCAGGGGACAGGAATTTGGGCCGGACAGGTTCACCAAGTAAGGCATCCCCCAGTAGTAAACAGCTCTGGGCTCCACAATCCTCAAGGGACAGGTCACACAAAGCTGGGACTGATACCTATACTGACCAAGGGGCACCAACTAGCAAGTCACACAACACTACTGTGGGAGACACTGTCATGTCGTTGCCGGCCAGACAGAGGCAATGCTCCAGAAGCCCCCACTCCACAGGGTTGACAGGCGCAGCAGACTCACCTCCTGCCAAAAAATCTAGAGCCACTACTTCAGCCTGGAATAAAAGTGATCTGAAGGAGCAGCCAGCGGAAGAAGCTTCTGTGCCGTTAGAGGACCCGACTCCGTTGGACTGGGCATCTGAAATGGATGATTATGAGGCAGAGGCTGTGGCAACTGATGGCTTACTAAAACCAGGCTCAAAGACTTTTTCAGAAGCCATTGTCTTGGGTGCTAGCCCCAACGGATCTGGACAATTTTCTATGTCGGGGGATGCCATGACACGCTCGGATACCTAGACCATTCCAGTTTCAATGGGGGTGGCTTTGAGATGGGCGCAAGCCCCGTGCTAGCCTTTAGTTTTATGAGGCACTGAAATGCTGTATCATGTGCAGTTCTTTTGCCTAGGTACTATTTGCTATTATGGCTACCTGCCTCTTACTTGGGCTGCAAGTCTTCTCCCCCCCATTCTCTTTGGGGGCAATTAAGGGCAGCTGTGGGATATATGAAGGGCCTCCTCTCCCCCAGGCTTCCCCCTTCCCTGGAGGGAATGGTGCAGTATGGAAGCATGGGAGCTCACTGTCCAAGATAATCTTTTAACAAGCATAGAGCTATATTGGGGTATCTCTTTAAAAGGCAGTTTGGACAGGTATTAATAAGCTACTTCTAAGAGACAGACCCTAGGAGGGAGAATGTTTAGCATGTGTCAACCCATTACTTAGAAATGTGTTACTTTTAAATGGCTGATAGAGGCTCCCCCTTCCTTCCCCCCCCCCCCACTCCCTACCCGGGCGACTTAAGGTCACCCGCTATGCCTAGACTCTCCAGCTTGGATGTTATGGAGTCAGGCTGGGTCAGGTTGTCATCTATTTGGTGTAACCTTTCCCATTGCTCTCTTGTGGTGTTTGAAGCAGTGTGGCATACAGTGGTCTTTTACCCCTGCTCACACATTCACCTCGACACCACTAACGTAGTTTAAATTAATGAATTTAAAGAGAAATACTACTGTTTCAGTATATTGATTTCGATAACTGCCTGGTTTCTACTGTAGCTACTGTTTTGATAGTTATTTCTGCTTTTTGTCTTTGATCCTTACCCTATTCAGGTTCTCTGTCTGTTGGAGACAAGACCACACGCCGCTGCCCATATTATTCTCTACTAGATTTCCTGACTGACAGCTGCCTTTATACCCTGTGGTCACAGGTTACAAGTTATCCTTTTTCTACTCTCTTGCTGCTGTGTGTTTACCGAGGCCCAGTTCTGGGGTGAGTACTCCTTACGTTTTCTGCTAGCAGCTAAGGGAGTCACCATTGTGATGGCGGCCGCAGTGGGCCCACGAGGACGGAGGTGCATCTCCTGGAACATCAGGGGGCTCAATCACCCGGCGAAATGCACTAAGGTGTTACAATTTTTAAACTTTATGGGGGCTGATGTGGGCTTGCTCCAGGAGACGCACCTCACTAGCTGGATGGCTCACTGGCTGAAGAAATTATGGGTAGGCATGGTTCTGTCAAGTTGTGCAACCACAAAATCAAGGGGAGTTATCATTCTCCTTCGGAATCGGGCCCATGGGTAGTCGAAGTCCAACGTCAGGACACTCAAGGGAGGTGGCTGGTGGTTAGGCTGTCCTACACAGGAGGCAAAGTTATATTAGCCAATGTTTATGGTCCGAATACTGATGTTGGGGACTCGTACTCTGAACTGAACCAAGCCCTAGCTGATCTGTTGGAAGAAAGAGCAGAGATCACTATACTGCTGGGGGGCGATTACAATTTAGTTCTTGACATCTTTCTAGACAAATTTATTCCCATGACACAATCTCATCCTAAAGTTGTAGCTACCCTGAATACATTGATGTCAGAATGGGGTTTGGGAGGCCCATGGAGGGTCAGTAATCCACAGGGGCACGACTACACCTTCTATTCCAATGTGCACGGTACCCACAGTAGATTAGACTTCCAGTTAGTTAATCATGTTGCAATACCAGGTGTAAGCAATGCGACCATAGGGAACATTTTGATATCTGATCATGCCCCAGTTGCAATCACTTTTACCCCGCCAGATCAAAGCCCCCCATCCACTAGATGGAGATGCAATCCCCTCTTGTTGCAAGATGCAGCATTCAGGGAGTACATAAAGGAGGAAACATGCCAGTATTTTGCCCTGAATACCCCTGGCGAGACAAGAGCAACTTCAATGCTGTCCTAAGAGGGAGAGTTATATCTTATGCAGCTGCCAAAAATAAAGAGCGTGCGCAACACCTTCGAGATCTACAGGACCAATTAGCAAAACTGGGATCACAATTTAAGGTCTCATCTCAAAATCCACTAAATTCCCCACTATTAAGCCACTATCACAGGTCTAAAATATCAGATTAATGTGTTGCTTAACAGAAAAGCGGAATGGCAGATGACCCAGGCGAAACACAGGGTATGGGAAGGTGGGGACAAGGGCAGGAAATTACTTGCCTATTACCTGAGGAAGCAGCAGTCTTCCTCTAGAATCTTGGCATTGAGAAACAAGAAGGGAGAATTACACATGGCTCCTAAGGCCATCAACATGGAGATGCAAAATTTTTATCGGGAGCTTTACCAATCCCAGAATGTACTCTCGGGTGATGACTTCTCTCGCCAGTTAAATAATCTATGTCAGGGTACTCAGCTTCCCCGACTCTCAGAGGCCCAGCAGTGTAAGTTAGATGCCCCCATCACGTCAGAAGAGCTTCGCGAAGCATTATCCCAGATGGCGAAGGGTAAGGCACCGGGACCGGATGGGGTTTCAGCAGAGCTTTACCAATTGCTCCAAGATCATATCACTGAGCCACTTCTACAAGCACTGCAGGAAGCCCAAAAAGATACCCTTCTTCTTCCGACCATGCAGGAGGCATTAATAACTCTTATCCCTTAAAAGTCATCTGATGTCCTTTTTTGTGCAAATTTTCAGCCCATCTCGCTTCTCCCCGTGGACACCAAACTATTAGCTAAAATTTTAGCATACAGATTGGCCCCGATCCTGCCCACCGTAATTCACCCTTCACAAACAGGTTTTCTAAAGGGGCGATCAAGTGCAGATAATCTGCGTCTTGTTTTGAACCTTAAGTGGCTGTCAATGCAGTCTAAAACCCCTACAGCTGCCTTGGCAATAGACTTTGCTAAAGCTTTCAACTCCCTAGAATGGGGGTTCCTTCATAAAGTTCTTACGCTGTATGGCTTTGGGGCAGACTTTTGTTCATGGGTCTCCACCTTGTATCACTCCCCCTCAGCTAGAGTGGTCACTAACAAAGACACTCCTCCCCCTTCCCACTACAAAGAGGCACCCATCAGGGCTTCCCTCTTTCCCCTCTTCTTTTTCTGATTGCCTTGGATCCCCTCATTCGCAAACTTGTGAATTCCCCAAACATAGCAGGTATCCCTATAAAAGGTTTGACGTACCTGGTCAATGTCTATGCGGATGACATGCTTCTTACACTCTCTGATCCCCAATCTTCCATTACTTGATTCTTAGCAATCCTACAGGAGTTTGCATGTCTCTCGGGGCTCACAGTAAATCAGAAGAAAACCATTTTGTCCCCCTTGAATAACGCCTGCACCAAATCCTGTCTTATAGGCACTGATATCACTTGGGCCCCACTAGGATTCCACTACCTTGGGGTTTTTATTACTAAGGCTTGGAAAGACTTGGAGTCCGCAAACTTTTCCCCCTTGTTGACTTCTCTAATGGCGGAGGTCCAGCAGTGGGAAAAGTTCCAAAGTCGAAGCTATCAGAATGTTCTTGTTCTCCAGGGTGTCGTATCTGCTGCATAATCTTCCTATTCCTTTGACCTCAAAATTATTCAGGTCCCTAGATAACCTAATCACTTCTTTTCTATGGGAAGGAAAAGTCCCAAGATGGGGACGGTCGAAACTCCATGCACATTGGACTAGCGGTGGACTCGGTCCCCCTGGTTTGAGGGATATCACCTGGCCTTCAGAATGGCCCAAGCCACAGCTTGGTTTACTCCCCATTTCATCCCCCCTCCGCAGTGGATAGCATTAGAGGCCTCCTTGTCAGTAGATAATCCCCTTTTCTCTCTGCTCTATGGGGAGAAGAAAGTGTCGAGGGGACTTACCCCAATTATGGGGGAAACATGCAGAGTGTGGTGGAGGGTGATTGCTATCACTGGGGCCCCGAAGTCAGATTACCACCCCAAACCGCTCTTTTGGCCCCATTGGGCATCAAAGGGTATCCGAGTGCTAGGGGACCTGTTACTCCCAAACTTCTTGGTGCTAATGTCCTTTGAGCAGATCAAGGACAGATTTGAGGTAGGACCGTCAGACTTTTGGAGGTCCCTACAGTTGAGGAGTGCTCTCTCCTCTCTTCTCAAGGTCTCTCCAGTACAAAACTCCTGGGGCTGTCTGGAAGCTCTTCATTTACCCAGAAAGGGTCAGGGGCTAGTGAGTATTATATATAAAACAATTAGAGATGCCCAATCGAATGGTACTCTTGCTAGTAAGACCGCCTGGAAGAAGGACCTCCTCCACCCAATATCCCCACAACAGTGGTCGCTTTGCATTAGAGCAGCTCATACAGCCTATGAGGACTCCAAGAGTCAATTAATACAACTGAAGATACTTCTAAGGTGGTACAAAACCCCAGCAGTACTGCATAGGCTGAAGATCTTACCGCATGACCAGTGTTGGCGGTGTCTGTCCTCCCCTGCTCATTTGCTACATGTCCTCTGGACCTGTCCGACCTTGCAAACCTTCTGGACTCTAGTCCCAGGGGACTGGTCCAGGATAATTGGTAAGTCAATTCAGGTGCAAAATCACTCCCTCTTACTAGGAGATACCTCGGCGCCAAACCCACTCTCCCCCTCAAGTGCAGCATGGATCCTAGTAGCTTTGATGGAAGCTAAAAGGGACGTTCAGATGTGTTGGAGGCAGCCTAAGCCCCCAACAGTTCTACAGTGGCACTCTGCCATGTCCAGGCTGGCTAACTTTGACAGGCTCTCAGCAGTGGCCAAGGGCCGACTTGACATGTACTATAAGAAATGGGGAGCATATTTACATTCTCATATCTGCTCGGTTGCACCCCTGCTGTTCCAAAATCCCCCCTTAATATAGCTGATGGCATACACTGGCTATAGTAAATCTGGGCATCTGTGGCGGTATGGTCTTGTCTCCATTTTTAATCTATATTGTTGTATTATTAGCTTCCTTACTGTGTGAGTTTCATCTCATGTAGAAGAAGAAGGAGAATCAGCATTTATATAGAGCTTTTCATACACAATATCCCAAAGCGCTTCACAGGCAGTGCTAGACTGGTAGTAAAGTGACTGAATGTGTGGTGGCGGCCATATCACACATCATCACCCACACACAGCCTGGATAATTGCATGAAGTGGTTTATGGAAAGGGGAATGTTGGCCAGGACACCAGAAATGTTCCCTGCTCTTTGCAAAGAGTGCCCTGGGTTCTTTTACTTCCAGCTGGACAACACCGGGATGAGCAGAAGGGACCTCGGTTTAACGTCTCATCCGAAGGATGGCACACCCCAGCAGTACAGCACCCCCCAATACTGCACTCAGATGCCAGTGATTTTTAGGTACAAGTCCAATCCCGGTGTGGGACAAGAACCCACGGCCTTCTGGTTCAGAGGCGGATGTGCTACCAGCTGAGCCACACTGACACCTTGTAGTGTGAAAAGTGTGTAGTGTGAGAGGGTTTGTACTTTGCATCCTGTTTTAGGACAACCTGTTTATAGAATATTATTGGCAGTGCATGTCTATGGATAGTCCGTTATGTCCTGAAGAATGGATATGTATGTATTGGTCATGTATGATTATGTTGTACACATGATGTATGAAGGTCATTCTGTACGGCTTTGGATAATTAAGTTCAATAAAGTTTTATATGATAAAAAAAAAAAGGAAACCGAGTCTGACCCAGTGCAATCAATAGTGGGACTGTGGCTGACTTCCTACACTGCGATTTAACACCACAGTTCAACACTTTCATTTAAAAAAAAAAAAAATGAAGTTTGTACTGGATGGGGGAGTCGCTATGTGTGTGTGTGTGTCTGTCTGTCTGACTGCGACTGAACTTCTGCACTAACTTTGGCATTCACTCCCTGCACCAGAAATTATATGTAACCCCTCTGTAAATGGGGGCTCCTAAAAGCCTTTCCGGGGCTTGCCTAGATGCTCTCTGCCTAACTGGTGTTCGGCGTAGGGCCGCTAAAGGTAGGCGTTGAGAGTACTCTTAAAGCCTCCAGTACTGTCTCTTTAATGTTGCCGATTTTCAGGCTTTAGTGGTTTAAATGGGGGGACTGGGGTTTCTCTGCTCGAATCCCATCCTGGGCTACTGTCTGATTGCTCTGTTTCTGCAGTCGCTAAGAGCACAGAGGGAGCCCATCTAAAAGATGTAATTGTGTCCCAAAAAAGAACACCCAGGGACCACCAGGGTCACTGCCGTTGCCTCAGAGGTTGCCAAGAAAGAGGAGTGGTTGGACCACAGTGGGCTCAGGGAGGGTGAGGGTGGTGGAACAGAGGCTCATTCTGCCAGTTGTACCTCTCCACAATTTCTATGCTGTTCTGGAAAAGTGTGGTTCCTCTATGGAGGCACCCACAGTGGAGACCAAGGAGGATGCTAGGAACCTCCACAAAGGAGACCCAAAGGAGGGTGGCATGGGACCCCACAGGGGAAGGAAACATCTCCTGGTGGTGGACTCCATTGTTAGGAAGGTAGAACTGGGGGAGGAAGGGGAGAGGGAGGCAAGGTGCCTGCCTGGCGCCATGGCTTGGAGAGACAGGGAGCGAATCCTTAGGATCGCAGGAGCAGCTGCACAGGGGAGGGAGCCGGATGTCATTGTCCACCTAGGGACAAATGACCTGGCTAAGAAAGGGATCAGAGCAGTGCAAGAAGCATTTGTGGAGATGGGGAGGGGCCTTAGACAAATAGCACACACGGTAACCTTCTCCGAGGTGCTGCCTGTCTATGGCACAGGTGAGACTAGGGTACTCCACACCAAGGGATTCAATCAGTGGTTGAAAAACTGGTGCAGAGCTCAAGCATTTGGCTTCATTGGAGACTGGGGGTCCACCTGGAAGGATGCAGGCCTATACTGGCATGATGGTCTGCATCTGTCCAGGAGGGGAACCAGGATCCTAGGTGATAGATTTAAATACTTCATTGACACGCATTTAAACTAGCCAAGGGGGAGGCACTGGAAAGTAGCAGGGGAAATCCTAGCCCCCCCAAAATATCAGGGTACTAAGTGAGATAGACACCAACATAGAGATTCAATAGGGAGAAGCGCTGGGGTAAATGGAGAAAGTGACAAATGCAATAAGGACAGGGATGGGGCAAAAAGGGGTAAGGCCATCAAGAAATGGAGGGTAATGAGTACCAACGCCCATAGTCTGGTGGCCTTGATGGAAGATGGATGCCTGGATATTGTAGCAGTCACAGAAACATGGTACACAGAGAACCACGGCAGGGATGTTAACATACCAGGGTACACAACCTACAGGAGCGACAGGGAGGGCAGAAGAGGGGGAGTAGCTCTCTATATAAGGGAAGGGATAAAAGCAACTGAACAAAAGAGAAAACAGGGAGGAGAGGAGGCACTGTGGGTCACCTTAGAGACTGAAATGGCACCACAATCCGCATAGGGGTCGTATATAGACCCCCATGTCAGGGAGAGGGAATGGACAAGGATATGATAGAAGGCGTACTTAGGATGGCAGAGAAAGGGGAGATACTGTTGATGGGGGACCTTAACATGCCAGATGTTAACTGGAACACCTTTGCGGCAGCCACATCCAAAAGCAGGGCCATTCTTGATGCCCTTCAGGTGGCATGCCTCAAACAGTTAGTTTCGGAACCCACTCATGAAGGAGCAATCTTAGACCTCGTACTCTCAAATGGGGACAGTGAGAGGATCTCAGATCTAGAAGTGGGTAGCCATTTGGGAACAAGTGACCACCAAACAGTGTGTTTCACGATAAACTCTGCTACAGAGTCAAGCCATACAAACGTGAGGGTTCTGGACTTCAGGAGGGCTGACTTTGGCAAGATGGGAGAGTGCCTTAGAAAAGCACTAGCAAACAGCTTGAAGGAGGGGTGGAGCAACAATGGGCAAATATCAAAACTGCCATCACAGAGGCAACAAGCCTTTATGTGAAGCAAATAAACAAATCAAAATGAAAGAAAAAGCCACTATGGTTCTCAAAAGAGGTGGCGGTGAAGGTTAGGGAGAAAAAGATAGCATTTAGGAAGTATATGGAAACACAGAAGGAGCAGGACAGAGAACTGTACCAGTTAAGGCAGAAGGAATCAGGGAGGGTAGTCAGAATAGCAAAGGCACAAACTGAGGAAAAGATAGCTATCTCGGTTAAGAAGGGGGATAAAACCTTTTATAGGTATATCAGCGAGCATAGAAAGACAAAGGGAAGGATAGTGAGGCTGAATAGAATGGATGGTGGGTGGGCAGAGAGTGACAGTGATAAAGCAGGGATACTGAATGAATACTTCTGTTCGGTATTCAGAAAAGAGGAAGTGGGGGAGGTGCCTAATCCAATTAACAGAAGCACTCTGGAGAGGGGGGTTGATCCCAGTCCTTTCACAGAAGAAAGGGTTCTGAAAGAACTCCTAAAACTGAAGGTGGACAAAGCAATTGGGCCAGACGGAATTCACCCCAGAATTCTAAAAGAATTAAGCAGAGAACTAGTGACACCACTGACTACGCTTTTTAACAAATAATGGGAGGATGGTGTGGTACCTGAGGACTGGAAGAAGGTGGATGTGATTCCGTTTCACAAAATTGGGACCAAGACGGAGGCAGGAAACTACAGACCTGTCAGTTTGACCTCTGTGGTAGGGAAAGTGAAGGAATCACTTCTGAAGGAAAGAATTGTTGAGTACCTAGAGGCCAGTGGGGCACAGGATTCATTGCAGCATGGGTTAACAGCAGGAAGGACATGTCAGATGAATCTAATTGATTCCTTTGACTGGTTGACCAAAGTAGTAGGCCAGGGAGGGGCTGTGGACATGGCCTACCTAGACTTTAGCAAGGCATTTGACACGGTCCCACACAAAAGATTAGCAGTCAAATTAACCAGCCTGGGAGTGGGTCCCAAGATGGTAGCCTGCATAAAACATTGACTGAACAACAGGACACAGAAGGTAATTGTAAATGGAGTCCACTCTGAAGAAAGAGGGGTTACTAGTGGGGTACCGTAGGGTTCAGTACTGGGTCCAGTCCTTTTTAATGTCTTTATAAGTGACATTGCAGGGGACTGGAAGGAAAAGTATGCCTCTTTGCAGATGACACAAAGATCTGCAACAGGGTTGATACACAAGGAGGCGTGGAAAGGATTAAAAGGGACTTGGCAAGGTTGGAGGAATGGCCAGAAGTATGGCAGCTTGGATTCAATGCAAAGAAGTGCAAAGTATTGCACCTGGGAAACAAAAACCCAAGGGAAGATTACACAATGGGGAAGGTAGTAACAGCAACAAAAATGGAAAGATACCTAGGGGTAATCATATCAGATGACCTTAAGGTTGGCAAGCAATGCGAAAAGGTGGTAGGGAGGGCTGGGGGGATATTGGGATTTATAGGGAGAGGTATCACCAGCAAAATACAGGAAGTTGTTATCCCCATGTACAGACAGTTGGTGAGACCCCATCTGGAGTATTGCGTCCAGTTCTGGAGACCCCATCTCCGCAAGGACATAGACAGGATGGAGGCAGTTCAGAGGAGGGCAACTAAAAGAGTGCAGGGTCAGCAAGAGAAGCCATATGAGGAGAGACTAAAGGAGCTTAATATGTATACCCTTGAGGAAAGGAGGGAGAGGGGGGACATGATAGAAATTTTTAAGTACCTCAGTGGAATCAACAAAGTCCAAGAGGGTAGCATCTTTCAGAAAAATAGATGTGCAAGAACAAGGGGACACAATTTGGAGAAAGAGGGGGGATGGCTCAGGGGCAATGTGAGGAAGTATTTTTTTCACAGAGAGGGTGGTGGATGCATGGAACAGCCTTCCTGAGGAGGTTGTGGGGTCTAAAACTGTGGGAGAATTCAAGAATGCATGGGACAGACATAAGGCAATTTTTGTGGTGGGTAGGAAGAAATAGGCTGTTGGTTAAATAGGATCTGCAGCTTATCCTCTAGGTAGGGAAATGGGCAGACTAGGTGGGCCAAGCGGTCCTTATCTGCCGTCAAAGTCTATGTTTCTATGTGGAGCATTGGTAAGGTTGCAGTTTGAATAACTTGCCTTTATTGCAGCTGGGACTTTGTGCTGTGCCCCACCATTTTGGACCAAGACTGTTCTGAAGGGTCCAATAGAAGACAGGGGGAACTTAAAATGGTGTATATAGTGACCAATCAGAATCAGGATTCAAACTGGAACCGCCTGACCAATGGAATACGGCTAGTAATTCTGGGAAGTGGAGTTCTGAAGAATGGCGCCTTGTTTGCACCAATAGGGGCCGCATTAAGTGACTGGCATCTGCAGCCCACCTATGGGATCGGGTGGCGCCCGAGTGGTGGATCTTGCCCTAACTGCCGAAGGGCAGAGATGTTGTGGCTGTGATCGAGGAAGGAGCTCCAGGCTCCTACACCATTGAGTTTCACGTGGGAAGCGCGTGTGTGGAAGGCCAGATTCGGATGGCTCGGTCGCCGACAAGTATCGGATTAAATCCGCTGGGTAGCTGTCAGAGGAGGCTGCGCAGGCATGCAGCTACCTACCAGGCTCACCCTGTAGAGGACTGGAGAATCTGCTGAATCGCGCTCAGTCTGTCAGGAAAATGTGAAGCTGCGTTGACTCCCTGATTAGCTGTGAGTTCAGTCAGGCCCTAGGAGCAGCTGCCTGGTATGGTACCCCTCTGTTGCTTTTCATATAAATGTGTGGAGAAGTGTCTGACATTCAGGCTCTGCCCTGCAAGTGGTGCGAGAGCGTTTTTCCTTCTGGAGTTGTGAGTACTAAATCAGGGTAGCTCCCTGTTAAATGTTCCTAGCAAGGGCAAGATCTTCTGGTTACTTTGCTGACTACACTGAGCCTGTTGGCTCCATCTAATCTTTGTAGGAATTAAATGCTCATGTGTGTCAGGGCCCCAACCGGCTGCATTGTGGAACTAGCCTTTAGGGCTTGGATACCCATAGACAGTAACTTATAGGTTAGGCCTGTGCACAGAGCCCTAGGTAAATACTCATATATTGTAGTGGTAAGCCAATCACCCTGATTCCCCCCAGTCCTTGTTATTCCCCCTTAAATAAATCAGATTACTTGTTCTGCAAAAGTACACTGGCTAGTTTGTGTATTAATGGTGTAGTACTGCACAGTGAATATTGTGTAACTCTACCTTACTTTTCAGGGGGTCCCCAGAGTGAGCTGAGTGGTTCGAGCCGGGGGGTAAGTGTATATGGTAAGGACACTGTAATTGAACTGTGTGGGCCATTAGTGGGAAGAAAGGGGGGTTGCAGCATCCCAGAGGGCTGTGACCGAGTCAACCTCGACTGTTCTAACCCCGACCTCTGGGTGGAGGCACCTGCCAATGGATCTGGGCCCCTCACCCTGTTACAGTTAGGGCAGGTAGGGGTAGTAACCCTTAGGATAGCGCCCCCTTGGGGTTACATATAAAAAAATAAAGGATCGACAACTGTGTTCTTATAGATTTTTTACACACCCTTGGTGTGTGATGACCTCATAGACCTCTCAAGCTTTGCTCTCGAAGTTTATGGGTCATCACACACCTCGGGTGTGTAAAAAAATCCATAGCACACACTTGCCTATCCATTGTTCTCTACATTGCAGCCACTAACTGCTGGCCAGCAAATGATAAAGGGGAATGATGTAGCAGAGAAACCTTCATTGCACACCTTACCCCCCAGTGTACGATTTGCTGTGGCTCTGAAACAGTAATGGTCACCTGTCCCCCCCCCATCTGTCAGCTTGCATCTATTGGCAGACAGTGAGGTTTACTTGCTATTAAGTCAACATATGGATCCAAACTGCTCCCCATGTGTTATGTGATTTGCATGTCCCTGCAACCCTGTGCTAAACAGCAACACATACATCTTTTTTTGCAGTATTTGTTATTGAATTTTAAAACATAAGTGAACAGCAAAGCATAACAAATGCCATGTAAAACAAAACAAGAAGCACAACACTCAAAATGAGTTAATCACCAACATGAGGACAGACAGAACTCCAGGAGGAAGGAGCTACTGGTATAACTGAAACTTCTCTACTGGGACTAAGAACTAGATCTCTTGTACTGGGACCTTCAATTAAGGGTAAAAAAAAAACAAAAAAAAACAGGAGTTGGTGTGTTTGTCAGAGGTAGTTGAAGTAAATTGTTATTGGTTATCTGTGTACTTATCTAGGTGCTTGTCACAGGTGTCAGAAGGTAATTGTTATCTGTGAAATTAAGTAAGTGCAGAAAGATTTGCAAAGTAGGGGGAGTGGCTTAGCTAGAAGGAGCCAGGTTAAGACCAGATATAAATACTGCCCTAGATAGCTTCTGCCAGAGGACAGACAGAACTCCAGGAGGAAGGAGCTACTGGTATAACTAAAACTTCTCTACTGGGAAAAAGAAGTAGCTCTCTTGTACTGGGACCTTCAATTAAGGGTAAAAAAAAAACAGGAATTGGTGTGTTTGTCAGAGGTAGTTGAAGTAAATTGTTATCTGTGTACTTATCTAGGTGCTTGTCACAGGTGTCAGAAGGGAACTGTTATCTGTGAAATTAACTAAGTGCAGAAAGATTTGCCTAGTAGGGGGAGTGCCTTAGTTAGAAGGAGCCAGGTTAAGACCAGATATAAATACTGCCCTAGATAGCTTCTGCCAGAGGACAGACAGAACTCCAGGAGGAAGGAGCTACTGGTATAACTAAAACTTCTCTACTGGCACTAAGAACTAGATCTCTTGTACTGGGACCTTCAATTAAGGGTAAAAAACCAAAAAAGGAGTTGGTGTGTTTGTCAGAGGTAGTCGAAGTAAATTGTTATCTGTTATCTGTGTACTTATCTAGGTGCTTGTCACAGGTGTCAGAAGGGAACTGTTATCTGTGAAATTAACTAAGTGTAGAAAGATTTGCAAAGTAGGGGGAGTGGCTTAGCTAGAAGAAGCCAGGTTAAGACTAGATATAAATACTGCCCTTGATAGCTTCTGCCAGAGGACAGACAGAACTCCAGGAGGAAGGAGCTACTGGTATAACTAAAACTTCTCTACTGGGACTAAGAACTAGATCTCTTATACTGGGACCTTCAATTAAGGTAAAAAAAAGGAATTGGTGTGTTTTTCAGAGGTAGTTGAAGTAAATTGTTATCTGTTATCTGTGTACTTATCTAGGTGCTTGTCACAGGTGTCAGAAGGGAATTGTTATCTGTGAAATTAACTAAGTGTAGAAAGATTTGCAAAGTAGGGGGAGTGGCTTAGCTAGAAGGAGCCAGGTTAAGATCAGATATAAATACTGCCCTAGATAGCTTCTGCCAGAGGACAGACAGAACTCCAGGAGGAAGGAGCTACTGGTATAACTAAAACTTCTCTACTGGGACTATATTGCCCTCCTTTCCTCCCCTCCCCTCCACCCCCCACCTTAAACCAGTTCTACTTTTATAGGCACAGGATTTAACTGACAACAGAAACTTCCTGTTTGGGAGCAGGAAGTGAGTGATCACAGAGCCACCAAAGACTCACCATCCTAGAAGGGCAAGAGTAGCTCTCCGTCCCCCCCAGCTGCTGGAGGTCTGACTCTGAGCAAGTAAGGGGACCACTGAGAAATATAGGAGCTTTTTGTCTCAGAACAGGAAGATCAGGAGATAAAAGGGTGCAGAGGCAGTAAGTAAGTAGGGAGAGAAGAAACAAAGAAATAAACAAACAGAGGAAAGAGTAAGTATTCCAAATAACAGTTAGGGGGCAAGAAAAAAGACATGATGGGAGTGGTGCAGTGTGGTGGCTGTGGAGCAGCAGTCTTCCAGGTGATGTTTTTGAGGATGCAGTATTGTCCTATCTGCAGACACCTGTCTGGGCTGAGGGAGGAGGTTGCTCACCTCCGGGCTGAGTTGGCCAGGATTTGTGGGACCTCCTCTCCCACCCAGGGACCACCAGGTCACTGCTGTTGCCTCAGAGGTTGCCAAGAAAGAGGAGTGGTTGGACCACAGTGGGCTCAGGGAGGGTGAGGGTGGTGGAACAGAGGCTCATCCCTCCAGTTGTACCTCTCCACAATTTCTATGCTGTTCTTGAAAAGTGTGGTTCCTATACGGAGGCACCCACAGTGGAGACCAAGGAGGATGCTGGGAACCTCCACAAAGGAGACCCAAAGGAGGGTGGCATGGGACCCCACAGGGGAAGGAAACATCTCCTGGTGGGGGACTCCATTGTTAGGAAGGTAGAACTGGGGGAGGAAGGGGAGGGGAGGGGAGCGGGAGGCAAGGTGCCTGCCTGGCACCATGGCTTGAGAGACAGGAGCCGATCCTTAGGGATCGCAGGAGCAGCTGCACAGGGAGGGAGCTGGATGTCATTGTCCACCTAGGGACAAATGACCTGGCTAAGAAAGGATCAGAGCAGTGCAAGAAGCATTTGTGGAGATGGGAGGGCCTTAGACAAATAGCACACACGGTAACCTTCTCCGAGGTGCTGCCTGTCTACGGCACAGGTGAGGCTAGGGTGCTCCACACCATGGGATTCAATCAGTGGTTGAAAAACTGGTGCAGAGCTCAGGGATTTGGCTTCATTGGAGACTGGGGGTCCACCTGGAGGGATGCAGGCCTATACTGGCATGATGGTCTGCATCTGTCCAGGAGGGGAACCAGGATCCTAGGTGATAGTTTAAATACTTCATTGACAAGTATTTAAACTAGCCAAGGGGGGAGGCACTGGAAAGGAGCGAGGAAATCCTAGCCCCACCAAAATATCAGGGTACTAGGTGAGATAGACACCAACATAGACATGTCAATAGGGAGAAGTGCAGGGGTAAATGGAGAAAGTGACAAATGCAATAAGGACAGGGATGGGGCAAAAAGGGGTAAGGTCATCAAGAAATGGAGGGTAATGAGTACCAATGCCTATAGTCTGGGCAACAAGCTCCCTGAACTGTTGGCCTTGATGGAAGATGGATGCCTGGATATTGTAGCAGTCACAGAAACATGGTACACAGAGAACCATGGCTGGGATGTTAACATACCAGGGTACACAACCTACAGGAGAGACAGAGAGGGCAGAAGAGGGGGAGTAGCTCTCTATGTAAGGGAAGGGATAAAAGCAACTGAACAAAAGAGAAAACAGGGAGGAGAGGAGGCACTGTGGGTCATCTTAGAGACTGGAAATAGCACCACAATCCGCACAGGGGTTGTATATAGACCCCCATGTCAGGGGGAGGGAATGGACAAGGATATGATAGAAGGCATACTTAGGATGGCAGAGAAAGGGGAGATACTGTTGATGGGGGACCTTAACATGCCAGATGTTCACTGGAGCACGTTTGCGACAGCCACATCCAAAAGCAGGGCCATTCTTGATGCCCTTCAGGTGGCATGCCTCAAACAGCTAATTCTGGAACCCACTCATGAGGGAGCAATCTTAGACCTCATACTCTCAAATGGGGACAGTGGGAGGATCTCAGATCTAGAAGTGGGTAGCCATTTGGGAACAAGTGACCACCAAACAGTGTGGTTCACGATAAACTCTGCTACAGAGTCAAACCATACAAAAGTGAGGGTTCTGGACTTCAGGAGGGCTGACTTTGGCAAGATGGGAGAGTGCCTTAGAAAAGCACTAGCAAACAGGCTAGAAGGAGGGGTAGAGCAACAATGGGCAAATATCTAAACTGCCATCACAGAGGCAACAAGCCTTTGTGTGAAGCAAATAAATCAAAATGAAAGAAAAAGCCACTATGGTTCTCAAAAGAGGTGGCAGTGAAGGTTAGGGAGAAAAAGATAGCATTTAGGAAGTATAAGGAAACACAGAAGGAGCAGGACAGAGAACTATACCAGTTAAGGCAGAAGGAAGCAGGGAAGGTAGTCAGAATAGCAAAGGCACAAACTGTGGAAAAGATAGCTAACTCGGTTAAGAAGAGGGATAAAACTTTTTATAGGTATATCAGGGAACATAGAAAGACAAAGGGAAGGATAGTGAGGCTGAACAGTGACAGTGATAAAGCAAGGATACTGGATGAATACTTCTGTTCAGTATTCACAAAAGAGGAAGTGGGGGAGGTGCCTAATCCAATTAACAGAAGCACTCTGGAAAGGGGGGTTGATCCCAGTCCTTTCACAGAAGAAAGGGTTCTGAAAGAACTCCTAAAACTGAAGGTGGACAAAGCAATGGGGCCAGATGGAATTCACCCCAGATTTCTAAAAGAATTAAGCAGAGAACTAGTGACACCACAGACTACGCTTTTTAACGAATCATTGGAGGATGGTGTGGTACTTGAGGACTGGAAGAAGGCGGATGTGATTCCCCTTCGCAAAAGTGGGACCAAGACGGAGGCAGGAAACTACAGACCTGTCAGTTTGACCTCTGTGGTAGGGAAGTGATGGAATCACTTCTGAAGGAAAGTATTGTTGAGTACCTAGAGGCCAGTGGGGCACAGGTCCCAAGGCAGCACGGGTTCACAGCGGGAAGGTCATGTCAGATGAATCTAATTGATTTATTTGACTGGGTGACCAAAGTAGTAGACCATGGAGGGGCTGTGGACATGGCCTACCTAGACTTTAGCAAGGCATTTGACACAGTCCCACACAAAAGATTAGTAGTCAAATTAACCAGCCTGGGAGTGGGTCCCAAGGTGGTAGCCTGGATAAAACATTGGCTGTACAACAGGACACAGAAGGTAATTGTAAATGGAGTCCACTCTGAAGAAAGAGGGGTTACTAGTGGGGTACCACAGGGTTCAGTACTGGGTCCAGTCCTTTTTAATGTCTTTATAAGTGACATTACAGAGGGACTGGAAGGAAAAGTATGCATCTTTGCAGATGACACAAAGATCTGCAACAGGGTTGATACACAAGGAGGAGTGGAAAGGATGAGAAGGGACTTGGCAAGGTTGGAGGAATGGTCAGAAGTATGGCAGCTTGGATTCAATGCAAAGAAGCGAAAAGTAGTGCACCTGGGAAACAAAAATCCAGGGGAAGATTACACAATGGGGGGGGGGAGGTAGTAACAGCAACAAAAATGGAAAGAGACCAAGGGGTAATCATATCAGATGAACTTAAAGGGGCACTGTCAACTTTTTCCACCATTTATAGCGCTCTCCTGTTTGTGTGCTTCTTCCACAGAGCTTGACTTAGTGTTTGCTCTGATGCAGTTCAAATGTCATAGATTGCCTTTTTGTATGTCTATTTTTGCTAAAAAATTACTTTCAGTTGTCCCGACCGAAGTACCGCGGTCCGCTCCTTAACGAGCATCCCCGACACTGCGACAGCACTGAATCATGTGGACTCGTGGACTCGTGCATGGACGAGGTCAGCGATTCAGGAGGGGTATGAATGAAAAGTAATGCCAATAGTAGTGACTATACTGAGTTCTGCAATGTAAGGCGCATATGCGCTGAGTCCCGGTTTCACTTTTGAAATATCAATTATGCGGAATTTAGCCCTCAGTTTTCTAACAGAATTACATTGCAGAACTCAGTATAGTCACTATTAGGTATTGCTTTTCATTCATACCCCTCCCGAATCGCCCACCTTGTCCATGCACGAGTCTGTGTCATTCAATGCCACCGCAATGTCGGAGATGCACGGTAAGGAGCTGACCACAGTATTTCGGTCAAGATGACTGAAAGTAATTTTTTAGCAAACATAGACATACAAAAGGCGATCTATGAAATGTGAACTGCATCAGAGCAAACAGTATGTCAAGCTCTGCTGAACATGTACACAAATAGGAGTGTGCTATAAACAGCTGAAAAAGCTGACAGTGCCCCTTTGAGGTTGGCAAGCAATGCGAGAAGGCAGTAGGGAGGGCTGGGGGGATACTGGGATGTATAGGGAGAGGTATCACCAGCAGAAAACAGGTAGTTGTTATCCCCCTGTACAGACAGTTGGTGAGACCCCATCTGGAGTACTACGTCCAGTTCGGGAGACCCCATCTCCGAAAGGACATAGACAGAATGGAGGCAGTTCAGAGGAGGGCAACTAAAATGGTGCAGGGTCAGCAAGAGAAGCCATATGAGGAGAGACTAAAGGAGCTTAATATGTATACCCTTGAGGAAAGGAGGGAGAGGGGGGACATGATAGAAACATTTAAGTACCTCAGTGGAATCAACAAAGTCCAAGAGGGTAGCATCTTTCAGAAAAGAGATGTGCAAGAACAAGGACACAATTTGAAGATAGAGGGGGACAGCTCCAGGGGCAATGTGAGAAGTATTTTTCACAGAGAAGGTGGTGGACGATGGAACAGCCTTCCTGAGGAGGTCGTGGGGTCTAAAACTGTGGGAGAATTCAAGAATGCATGGGACAGACATAAGGCAATTTTTGTGCGGAGTAGGAAGAAATAGGCTGTTGGTTAAATAGGATCTGCAGCTTATCATCTAGGTAGGGAAATGGGCAGACTACGTGGGCCAAGCAGTCCTTATCTGCCGTCAAAGTCTATGTCTATGTTTCTATGTAAAACTAGAACACATTATTTAAAGGATAATAGCATTACTTGTCTTGAACAAAAAGTAAGATTAGTATGCATTCATCATTCATAAACTATTTACTTATTGACCTTTAAAGTTCAGAAAGGAGTTCTATATCTTGGAGAACAAATCAAGGTTTCCAAGAATATTGCAACTAATTTGACTTCTGATGATGTCATGCACCAGAAAACAACAGGGCACTAAAGCTCTGTGGGGAATTATTTAAAAATTGCCTAAAAATGCCAGCCAGGTGTCGCTGAGGGTTGAGGCCCTGGATGCCACACCTCGCGCCATGCCAGTGACCTGAGTTCGGGAGCAAACTTAAAGAGCAACTGACACCAATGGTTAAACTTTAAAAAACATAATATTTAGACACAATGCATCTGTTATGTCATGTATCTTCTATAGGTTTCAATAGATTTCTCCTTTCCATAATTTATTACCAAAGAAATTCCCACAAAAACAAGATCTGTGTCCTTTAAAGTTCATCTGCCTCTATAGCTTATTGCCTACTTGAAATTACAATGCTCTGTTGTGACATCTTAGTCTGTTACCATGGAAATAACAGTTGTGTCACAAGCAGAGTATTATGACATCAGGTTGGGAAAAAGCAATAGGATCTGATGAACCCTCAAGGAACAAATATCCTGTTTTCATACATTTGACCTCAGTAATAAATAATGGGGATAAGAAATACAAAGTTAATGAGAAATATAAAGCTGCTTTGTGCCCAGATATTATGTTTTCAGAATTGTTCTGAGGCATCAGCGCTCTTTAAGTCATTGGGGTTGGCAGGGGGAGGGATGGGAGATGATCT
Source organism: Neoceratodus forsteri (assembly GCA_016271365.2). Lineage (NCBI taxonomy): Eukaryota > Metazoa > Chordata > Ceratodontiformes > Ceratodontidae > Neoceratodus > Neoceratodus forsteri. The sequence continues at coordinate 64,531,260 of CM028133.1, read as the reverse complement.
TAGTAGCTACAGGGCTGCTCTCATCTCCCGGATTGGGGAAGTGAGTTTCCTCGCTCTCAGCTGACACCCGGTGGAGTCTGGGTGTCAGAGCAGAGGTACAGGGGACTGCTGTTGCACTGGTAGGGTGGAGGGGGCTGTGGTCCTGGGAGTGCAAGTGCCCGCTGTGCACGCCACAATTCCAGGTCAGGACAGAAGAAAAGCAGAAAAATGCCTATGTCTCCTGATTGCCAAGTGTAATGACTCCCAGCACTCTCTGACCCTGCCTCTTGAGGATCCCCACCAGTAAAGATTATGCCGGGAGAGGCTGACAGGGTTGGGAGCAAAGGGTGCCCAATGACAGGAGTAGGTGGCAATGGGGAGCAAACAGTTATATTTGAAAAAAATGTGCCTAAAAAAGCTACACATTTATTTCAAAGTCACATTTTCAACTACAGCAAAGGTGCACCATAAAGATGTGAATATTTAGTCAAGCTTCCTCCCCAGCAGAGTTCCAGAAGGGCTGTAGATATAATCGGGGGAAGCCTGACAGTGACAGCTCCCTTCCACCATGAGCTACACAGGCCGCTTTCACAGATTTTACCTCACCATTAGCCAAGACTTTACAATGCCAAATGGATTTAATGTTAAGGTGGGTGTGACCTGAATCCCTTCTCCCCAGGGTGGTCTCCCCCCACAATTTGTGCCATGTGTTTGATGAAAGACAGATGTCTGAAATGCATCAGGTGGACAAAACATGGGTGTTCTTCTGCTCAAAACTGGTTTAGAGCTTACCTCTCAGGCAGAACATAATCATTTAAGATCCAGGATACAATCTATCCCCCCCCCCGCTTCTTTGCCTTCTTTCCATACCCTTTCTCACAACTTCAACCCCCAAACCTGGACCTGGTATGTAATCACCATCCCCTATTTCCAGCCCTCACTGTACTGTTCCTCTTAATAGATTATACCACACAACACTGTACTTTGCGGCCTCTCGACCCTTATCCGCTATCCCTTCCTATCTCCATCCTCCTCCCCTTCCCTACTTCCTTCCCCTCTCCTGCACTTAATCAATATTCTGATTATGTTTCACTGGGGGATCCATATGGGCCACCCTGTGTTACTTTTCCTTATCCAAAACACTGTTTGTTTGGTACTTATTGCTTGTTTGTATAATTTTGTTGTATTTTAACCTACATATACACTCGCATCTGTATTGACTATGTCCTTTTGCTGATCGTGTCTGAGTAGTGTGTCTGCTGTTTTTTTATTGTACTTGTACTCCCCAGGTCCACCTCGAAAATGAGCTCTGCTCAATGGTTCTCGCCTGTTTAAGTAAAGGTTTTGATTGATTGATTTATTGATTTCTACAGGAGTCCCACAGGGCTTGATACTTGGACCTATTCTCTTCTCCATCTTCCTAAATGACATGCCCTCAGTATGCTCCACCCCCCCCAACTCCTCTATCTATATGTATGCTGATGACACCATCCTGTTCTCTGGCAAATACCCCGCCGATGTAGCAACCACCCTTCAGCATGACTTCCACCAGGTTCAGCTATGGTTTGCCTCACATCAACTATTCCTAAATGCCAAAAACACTGTCTCCATGACCTTTGGCACCAGGCAGAGACTCTCTAGGCTCCACCCTTTTCTTTCTTTCTTTCCATACCCTTGGATGGGACAATCCTAGAGGACACCTCCTCTTTCAGATACCTTGAGGTTTGGTTGGACTAGCACCTCAACTTCTCTGGCCACATTGACGCCATCCTGAAAAAACTGTGCCCCAAGTTTGGAGCCTTATTCAGGAACCATAGTTGCATCCCTCCCATGGCGTGGCATGAACTAGTCCAGAAGATGATCCTCCCCATTTTCATCTACTGTGATGTAGTCTACGGTGCCACTCCCAAATCCTCCCTAACCAAATTGGACACTCTTTTTAATTCCTTCCATCATTTTGCCCTTGATGTTCCATCACACACACATCACTGTGACCACTACCATGGCCTGTCCCTTCCCCCACTTGCCAACTGGTGCCTCACTCATTGTGCCAAACTCACTTCTAAATTTTGGTTAGTAGAACTTCCCTCCTACCTCTCATGTTCACTCTCTTTCCCCCCTCCCTTCCCACTCCCTCAGATCCTCTGACACTTGCACTTTGTTGGTCCCCGTTGAACCACTCTCATTGGTCAGTCAGGCTTCACCCATCGTTTCCTGCAAATCTGGAATGCCCTCCCCCCAAATATGGCACTCCTCCTCCTCCTCCTCCTCCTCCTACTCCATTGCCTCTGCCTTACATAACTTTCTCTCATCAAACTGCTCCTGCTTTAACCCTCCTTAACTGTCCTCCTATACCTCTGCTCCTCTCCATGACTCACATCTCCTATTAAACCTTCCTCCCCCTGAGCCTGCTTCTCAGTACGCTCTCCTCTCCCTTCACCGCTTACCCCCCTCACTTCTACCCTTAACTTTCTTCCATTACCAACTTAGATTTGACCTCTGGCAAGGTTCTCAGCATTCTGGAGGTGTCTAGCACTGGGCAAGCCTTCTCCTTCCCCTCCCCTTCCCCTCTTTCCTTTCTAACCAAATTGTCCTCAACTAAATCTGCCCTCTGTCAGGATTCATAGCATCCTGGCAATGTCTACTCTCAGGTAAGTTTTTTCCCTCCCTTCTTTTTTCCTTTCTTCTTCTATCCCCCCATTCCCTCTGCCCAATGTTCCTCACTTAGTTCTGCCCCCTGACAGGGTTCTCAACATCCTGGAGGGGTCCAGCACTGGTAAATGCCTCTTCCTTCCCTCCCCTTTCCCCTCCATCCTTTCTACCTAACTTGTCCTCACCTGACTCTGCTCTCTGGCAGGGTTCTCAGTATCCTGATGAGGCCTAGTCTTAGGCAAGTTTCTCCCACCCCTCCTCATCCTCCTTCCCTTTACCATCCTCTATACTATCCCTACCCAACTAGTCATTGCCTACTCCTGACCCTTATTCTAAGTCCTCACCTCATTGCACCACTGGCAGTGACCTCTGCACTCTGAAGGGGCCAATTCCAGGTATGACTCATCCTTCCCTACCCTATCCCTTACCCCTACCTCCCTCCTGCTCCCTCTCCACCCCCATGCACTTAAACAAAGGAATTAGTTCACTTGAGCTAATAACTTGCGCTTTTTGTTCTGTCTGAGGTGCTCCCAGATTGCACTAGCCCTGTGTTCACTTGCCCCTCACAACTGATTGTTTTGCTCACTTTGCTCCGGTAATGTTCCCCCCATCTTTATCCTCTCCTTCCCCCAGCTGGTTTCCCCTGTCTACTCCTCTACCCTGCTTAATGTCAACTCACTGCACCTCATTCATTCAATAATTGCTAAATGATCTGCCTCTTAACTGCGATCCATTCCTGCAAGGAGTTGACTACAAGTCTACATTAAATTTCAGTACTTTGTTTCTTTGATATGCCACTTGTAATTAAATGCATATTCCAGAGGTATGATATATTTAACCATATGTTATGTCACAAATGCAACTGTATGATTATTTATGATATTTTTTAACTGTATGTCTTGTTGCAAATATAGTTGAATGTCTAAGTTCTTGGATATGTTAAATGATAAACTGTATGTCTAATTCTTCATCCAATTGTACCCCCCCCGGTCACCCCAGAGATGAGCAACTTGTGAAACCTGGTGAAACATTTCAATAAATAAATAAAGACGTTTCCTGCAAGAAATGAAATCAACCACAGCCACCCTCCATATGAACATTAATAGACTGGAGGCAAAATTTACTGCCATTATTGACCAGCCGCCCAACACGATTCCCAAATGGACACCGCAGTGTGAGCGATCATCCAGCTACACCACACCATACAAAATGTGCAAGAAAGGGGTGAGGATATGGACTGCCATGCTACAGGCAATAATCTCCATCTATAAAATCTTCCAGAAGGAGATGAAGGTACTGTGTACATAAATGCTCACATTTTTCGGCTCCTTTTTCAAAATCTCATTAAACTTCTCCCAGGACCTGTCACTTAAACTTGAATGGGTGCACCACACGTTGGGCCTCAAGCCAGCATCAGGCAATCGCCTGTGCTCAGTAGTAGTAAAATTTCTTAGTACAAAAATGAAAGTGAGCACACTGGGTTGGTGGTGCTCATGACAGAAATTCAGTAACACAAGGCAGGAAATTGGACACTCACCACCTCAGCTGAAGTCAGACACCAAATGTAAAAAAAAACTCCATTGTCATTTATTATAAAAGATAATCACATAAAACAGAAAAACACCCATGCTTTGCTCACCTAACGCATTTTGGATATCTGTCCTTTATCAAACACATGGCACAAGCTGTGGGGGAGGCCACCTTGGGAGGAGGGATCCAGGTCACACCCACCTTAATTATTTGTAATGGGCCCCTCTACTATACATTTCTGCTCATGGAACATAAACAGCCTCACCAGCCTGGTGAAATGAATCAAATTTTTAAGTCAAGTTAAAAAACTAAAACCAGATGTGGTCTATCTTTGCACATCTAACCACAGCAGAACATGCTAAATTACCCAAATTTAGTTTTGGAGAGCATTCTTCCTCTTCTCTGTTAGCATAGGTGTGGAGTGGTTATTCTGATTCCTAAACAAACCAATTTTCAAGACCATCAGGTGTGGCAGGATCCTGAGGGTTGTCTTGTAATGGTACATGGCACTCTTAATGGATAAGAGGTCACCCTGTCTAATATTTATCTGCCCAAAGCGTTACTATCCCAGACCTTAAAGCTCTACTGGACAAGACGGTTGCTTATACTAAAGGCATTTTACTCCTGGCTGTGCATTTTAATATGTCTCACAGTCCTCAGATAGACACCTCTAACATACGCCCTTCCCGCCAGATCGTGTCTCAAAAATACTTTAAAAATGCAACCAAGGAAACTGGGTGGGTAGATGTGTGGTGCACTTTAAACCCTAGCGTTTGAAGGTATATTCATTACTCCACGGCACACCATAGTTATGCCAGGACTGATTACTCTTTTACAAAAATTGAACTCTTCTCTCGGGTCACCCACAGTAAAACTGGGGACATCTTATTATCAGATCATGCTCCTGTTAAGACTTTTTGGGAATCTAGCCTGGAACAAAGGTCCACTTGATGGCGACTTAAGACCTGCTTGCTAAAATCTTCCGAAATCTGTTCTTTTCTAAAAGATAAGGTGAAGAAGATAGTGCAGGACAACCCTCCAGAAACCAGTTCTTCAGCAATATGCTGGAATACTGTTAAAATGGTTTTCAGAGGCCATCTTATACAATATGCCGCAAGGCCTAAGAAGCAGTGCAAGAACACAAGCAGCACCTAGAAGATACCCTGCACTTTTTACAGCTTGCCCATCAGCAAGAAGACTCTTCAGTTATCCCACAGCTCACCCACATCAAGGTGGAATTAGAAAAATTAGTTCTTGAACAAACAGAAATAGTGCTTACTTTCTTACGCCAATGGTTTTATGAAATGGGTGCGTGCTCGTCCCACCTCCTAGCACATCACCTACGCAGACAGCACCATCTGGCAACCTTAACAGCAATATCCCATCATAATTCAGGCATCAGACTCACACAATATCAAGATATTGCTGAGGCCTTTCAAACTTACTATGAGGCACAATTCACCCCAGAACACACCCCCAATTCAACAGATATCAAGGACTTTCTACAGTCTTTGACACTACCCCAACTGTCAGAGATTCAAGGACAGTGACTGCTCTGACTGATCTCCCAGGCCAAATTAGATCAGGTGATAAGTATCACCAAGACTATGAAAGCCCCTGACCCAGAAGGATATGGAGCTGAATTTTATAAACTTATTAAAGAACAAATACAGCACATCATACTAGTAATATTTAATGACATTTTGGAGGGTGGCCCTCCTCCACCCATCTGGGCATATGCCACCATATCTGTAATCCCAAATCTCAGCAACCTGGCAAAACTCCACTCCACTGTTCTTCATATAGACCTATATCAGTGCTTATTGCTGACTATAGATTATTTATGTCAATACTTGCTCATCAGGTCAATAGCCTCCTACCCATCTTAAAACACAGGGTTCAAAACTGGGTTTACCCAGACACATGTAGTGCCTCAAAATTGGGGAACACAAGAGAAAAATTAAGTAAAAGGTGCCCCTGAACCCCAGGTCATAGTGAGCATGGGTAATGTATAGGGGCCTCTGTCAGCATTTCCCCCTTGGCAGGCAGCAGCAGCTGTTTAAATAAACAAAAAGAAAGTTTTCCTGTGTCCCCTGGCTGCCTGCTGCTCCATTCTAAACCCCCCCAGGAGCAAGCAGTGCGAGCCGGGGGGGGGGGCATCTTTTAAGGTCCAGCTCATGCTGGACAGTTAGATAGCAGCCAGCATTGTCAGGGACACAGTGTCCCAAATGCTGGCTACACAGTTAGTGTGGTCAGGGTCCAGTAAAGCTGACAGTCAGCTGCCACCGTCCTGTGGGCAAAGAAGAGCCCAAAAGGGAGTGCTCTCAGGCACTCCAGAAGAAAAAGAAGACATCCACTTTTGGAGAGAGGGAGAGAGGGGACACAGGTAAGAAAGTGTAGTTCAAGGGCTTACCTGTGGTCTGCCTCTTGTCCCCTGATGCAGGCATCGGGTCCGTGAGTGTGCAGCGGTCCCAGTGCTGCAGCCCTTATGTCTGTTCCTGTTCCACAGTGTGACCTCTGTTTTGCCCCATTTTTTGTTTTAAAGTTTGCTCTCTTCCCTCCGTAATCTTGGCTGATCAACTAAGACCACTCAGTGGTTCCAGTGTTACCTCTGATATATATCCCAGTCAGTAGTCAGTATGTGTTGGTCCTGCCACCTCCCCTACCCTCTCAGTTACCACCAGTGTACCTCTGGGCTCCATTCTCATCCCATTATTATTATTATTATTACTGTTTATTGACTCTCTCCCCTCTGACTTTCTTTCCTGTGATGCCCTACTATATGCCAATGACCTTGTCCTCTTCACAACGGACAAGGCTCTTGAGAATATATAGGATTCATAGGATGCAAACCAGTCATAAGTGTTAGCCATTTTTGACATTCACCATTTATATATTAAATTCAAAACAATGTGTCTTACAGTATTCATCCAGTGCATGCTTAAACTGGTTAGTACTGTCACTAGATACTACAGAAATTGGTAGGGCTTCCACTCCATTACCACTCGCTGTGAAAACCAATTCCCTCTCTTGTTTTTATTAAAATTTTCTCTCCTTAATTGATATTGATGGCCCCTGTTCCTTGTCACATCCGGTCTACTACTTAATCCTACACATTCCCAAAGCTCGTATTACTCACTGCCTTGTATATGAGACACATGTCCCCTGTATATCTTCTGTACAGTAAAGAATACAGCCCTAATGATGTAAGTCTTTCCTGGTAAGTCATACCCTACATCCTCTCCACCATCCTTGTTGCTTGTGTCTGCACTCCCTCCACTCTTCTTACATCACCCCTCAAGTGTGGCACCCAAAACTGTGTACAATACTCCACCTGGGGGTGCACCAAGGACATATAGAGCGGAAACACCACCTGGCTAGCTTTCTCTTAATAGTTCTCCTGACGGATGCCAATATTCCATATCCCTTCCTTGTTACCTCTGCCCAGTGTCTAGAAAAAACTAGGTCACTACTGATTTGTACTCCCAAATCCTTCTCTTGGTCAGGTAAGCCTTAAGCCACAATGAAGGAAGCTTCTACAGGGAAACTAATGCATGGTTGGGGGAAGGAGGTTGTGGCACAAGGCCAAAGGCTGAGTGCCTACAACCACCCAACCATTCATTAATTTCACAGTAGAAGCCTCCTTTGTTGTGGCTTAATGCGCTTGTAATATGGCAAGCACTGTTGAAAACATTGTGCAATAAATTAGTAAGCTAGGGTACTATACAAATGAGGAGAAACACTGATTTTTACTTTGTAAGATCAATTATGCTGTTTCTAAAATAGAACATTCAATAGGCAATGTGCGTGTGCACGTTCTGCCTAGGACATGGATTAATGTAGGGTCCATACATTGATTTTTTTACCTGATGTGGCAATTGTACACCACTAACAGAACACATACTACAAACATTTATCTCTGCTGATAAATACAATGTTTTCATTACTCGTTACCTTCCTTTTCCCTCGTCACTCAGTACTGCATTCTGGGATACGTAGCAATATTTGCATACTTGCTCCACAGCTGTTACTAGTGCTAACTTTCTAAGAGTTATGCAGGACTTCACCGATAGGTGCTGGGCGGCTGTTAACAACAAGGTATCCTTTGTTGTAATTGTTTCTCTCCCTCTTTCCTCTCTTTTGAGGGTTATACTGATTGCTCCAGTCACATGGTTCCACAGGGCAGGTGGGTGGGAAGGGATATAATGTGGAGTAGAACACACAATAAAAAAAACACACCACTCCATTTTGTATCTCTTAAAAGATACACCACTTCTGCGGAGTATCTCCGTCTCCGCTGTCTGTCAGCACAGAAACAAAACCTTTTCCCAACTTTCTCTTGCTGCTGTTTGTGGCACAGAGTCACTGTCATTGAGCCACCTACAGGGAAACAGGGATATAGACGTAGGAGGGCACAGATACAAACAGATGGAGAGTCTAGAGTGTACTCCCAATGGGGATTTCATTGTGGTTAGGTTAAATACTGCAAGTTGGGACGGGCATTACTAGGGGATTGATGCCGTCCTCAACTTGCATCATGTGTGCTTACTTGTCCAATCAGTTTCCTTTATTTGACAATAACGTACATTGCCATGTTACAATGGGTATTAATATAGTTCCTTCTATATGATATTAGTGCCTACCATTCTTTTTACCCAGATGCATAACCCTACATTTGCTAAAGTTAAATCTAAGTTTCTTTTTAACTGCTGTATCTACTAACTTGGTGTATTCAGACAAAGTAGGTGACATGCCCATTAAATTGTCTCCCACTAGTAATTATATTCTCCTGGAACAGTTTGGCATCCTGTTCGTTTGAGACTAATGCCCCCATTTTGATATCATCTGCAAATTTTGCTATCCATGCGTTTTATGTTGCTTGCACGCATGTGCAAGAAACATAGTGCCATCATCGGAGATTTCGGAGGTGTGTCACCTCCTCCTCCAATTCAGGCAGTGTTCTGGCAGGCGCTGTTTGAGCCAATGCATTTTGGAGCTGTCTATGACACGCTCCAAAATGCAGTGGCATACAGTTGAAAGGGAGCTATGCTTTGAGCAGCGATAGAAGCTGCTCACGCGCAGCTCCCCAGTCGCCAGCATCGTGTGCCCCCACACGCAGTGTGATAGCCGACGGTGCCCAATCCCGCTGGGCTGAGCTGCATCGCCTCCCCCAGTAGTTGGTGCCACACTGGAGCCCACCCCAGCGTGGCAATCAGTCATTGTGCCGACGGGTGCCCAATCCCCATCGGCTGAACGCCTCAAGTCTTGTGCCAGCGCTGGAGCCCACCCCAGCGTAGCAAACGGTCCCACAACGCCTTTTTTATTTTTGTACTATTTTGCCGACGGGTGCCCAATCCCCGTCGGCTGAACGCCTCAAAGTCCTTGTGCCACGCTTGAGCCCACCCCAGCGGGCAAACGGTCCCACGACGCTCTTTTTATTTTTGTACCTGTAAGACAAAACAGTCCAGCGTGTGTCTCCCGACCCTCCCACAACCCGCACCCACCCACTGCGCACCCAGCCTCCCCACACCCCCCTCACCCCATACTTACCTCCGGACTCTGGCGCGACGATCTTCGGTGGACCGGGAACACGTCTGCACTCTTCAAAGCCGACCGCGACCTGAGGAAATGCTGGTAAGCTGTATAATGGGCTAGATAGGGGGGTTTCAACTTTATTGCATATCTCAGCCATTTTGGGGAATTTTTGCGCCAAATTTTCAACATGGGATTTTGGGACCCCTTCTCATGAATGATGTCACTGTCATGGCGTTATTCGGGCCCGATGGGTGATTTCGCACAGTGACTGCGCAGTGACTGCGAAATCACCCTTTGGGCCTGAATACCACCATGACAGTGACATCTTTCATGAGAAGGGGGCCCAAAACCCCCATGTTGAAAATTTGGTGCCAAAATTCCAAAAAATGACTGTTTAACGAGCGTGCATTGCGCAGTTCCTACGCAGGCTCGTAAGTTCGCGAAATTTCAATATTTTCACTCCAGATTTTCAACATTGCCATTTCACCACACCTTCTTATGAGTAGTATAGCTGTCATTTTTCACATCTCACCTAAAATGTGTTTCCGCCATGTAGCGCCAGAATGGCAGTCGATTGTCGAAATCAATGTACGGGACAATTAAGAAAATCACAGTGACACTGTTCATGAGCAGAGGTCTTAAAATGGCTATGTTGAAAATTTGGTGAAAAAATTCCTAAAAATGACTGTTTTACGAGCGTGCGTTGTGCAGTTCCTACGCATGCTCGTAGGTTTGCGAATTTTCAATATTTACACTCCAGATTTTCAACATTGCCATTTTTCCACACCTTCTTATGAGTAGTACAGCTGTCATTTTTCACATCTCACCCAAAACGTGTTTCTGCCCATGTAGTGCTCAATGGCGCAGTCGTTGTGCGAACTCAGTGTATGGGACACATTAAGAAAATCACAGTGTCACTGTTCATAAGCAGAGATCTTAAAATGGCAATGTTGAAAATTTGGTGAAAGAATTCCTAAAAATGACTGTTTTACGAGTGTGCGTTGCACAGTTCCCACGCCTTTCGTAGGTTTGCGAATTTTCAATATTTCATTCCAGATTTTCAACATTGCCATTTTACCACACCTCCTTATGAGCAGTACAACTGTCATTTTCATATCCTGCCCAAAATGTGTTTCCTCATTCATGTAGCACACAATGGCGCAGTCGGTGTGCAAACTCAATGTATGGGACACATTAACAAAATCACAGTGACACTGTTTATGACCAGAGGTCTTAAAATGGCTATGTTGAAAATTTCGTGAAAAAAAAACTAAAAATGACTGTTTTACGAGCGTGCGTTGCGAAGTTCCTACGCACGCTCGTAAGTTCATAAATTTTCAATATTTACACTCCAATGACTTCCAAATACCTAAACAGCACATAGAAGCAAGCAACATTCGGCATTGACAAATGCTTTTTTGTTACAGAATACAGACGCCACCAAAATCTTAAAAAGGGTAGGTCCCAATATTGCTCCTTGCGGCACCCCGCTGGTAACCGGAGCACTACTAGAGGAATATCCCTTGATAATCACACACTCCTTCCTCTTTGCCAACCTTGCAGAGACCCATCTAATAATATTTTCATTGAGGTTAATTTTCACAAGTGATTTAATCAATTCAAAGTGGGAAACACTATCAAAGGCCTTTTCAAATTCTAGATAAAGTACATCCACCAGTATGTCTCTATCCAGTGCCTCACTGACAGGCCCCGAAAATGAAGCAGGCTGGTTACGCATGATCTTTCCTTCCTAAACCCATGTTGGTTGATATCAATATGACCATTGCTTATAATATGATTATCAATAGCTTCTTTTATGAAGCCTTCTAATATCTTACCAGTGATGCTAGTCAGGCTTATTGGTCAGTAATTACAACAAAGGGACTTCAGTCCCTTTTTATGGATCAGAACTATATTGGCAGTGAGCCAATCATCTGGTATTACTTCCTCATTAAGGGACCTAATGAATATTACATGAATCGGATCACATGTGTTCATTGCGAGCTCTTTAAGTTGCCTCAGGTGCAAGTTGTCCTGCCCAGCTGACTTGGTGAGGTTAAGTTTCTCAAGTGTCTTTAACCATGGTGTGGGAAATAAATATATCACTTTCTATATTTCTTACATTATCAAAATCCTAGATATCCTCTGCCTGGTACACACTGGCAAAGTAGTTGTTGAATTGCTCTGCCATGACTTGGCAGTCGGTAATAATAGTGTCACCTTGTTTTGGGTGGCCTATATGACTATTATTGTTCTTAAGGCTCCCAACATAGTTAAAAAATGCCTTTTTGTTAGTGCCCACCTTCTCAACTAACTTCAACTCCATTTCTCTTTTAGCTTTTTAATTCCGCCTTCCATTTTTTTTAATTTTGCCTTATACAAATCTTTATATTTAACAGTCCCTTCCCTTTTGGCTCTTTTGTATGCTCTGTTTTTATTATTTATTAGTTTAGATATTTTGGGGCTAAACCATGTTACGATCTTACCCTTGTAATTATACTGCTTTTTAATATGGACATTTTGATCTACCAGATCATGGAGAAATACTTTAAGGACATTTCACATTTGCTTTACATCGAATCTCTGAACATTTCTTCCCAATCCCATTTTGTTACCAGTGTTCTCAGCTTACTAAAACCTGCTAGGTCATATATCCTTGTTTTACGGATCCCACTCTGACTTTCAGTATTTGTTATGATGAGAAACTCCACCATGTTGTGATCACTCCCTAACAATGGTTCCCTGACATGGCATTCCTCAAGTGTTTCCCCTAAGTTACTTATGATTAAATCAAGGATGTTGTTACCTCTAGTATTCTCGAGGACATGATTCACGACACTAATACTATCCAGTGTTTGCAAAAAATTCATTTTCAGTTAGTGATGACGCATTCCATTCTTCCCAATATATCCCTGGGAAATTAAAGTCCCCCAGGATAAGGAGGTTTTTCCCTGAATCCTGGTCTCTGATTATCTTAATAAACTTCATTGTCTTAGGGCCTGTTGAGGACTGGGGTCTATAACACACTCCTATAGTAAGCTGTTTTCCATGTGATGAAGTTACTTGCACCCACAGCTGTTCAATGTTAGGTTCAAGTGCTATTTCTATTTCATGAGCCCTAATATTCCTAACAAATAGTGTCACTCCCCCTCCATTCCTATCTTCTCTCAATCCCTTCCAAATAGCTGGTAACCTTCAATTTGCACACCCCATGTGTTCTTTTCCCACCACGGCTCTGTTACAGAACATAGAGCTACATCTTCTGTTTTTAAAATGATCTCCAGTTCCTCCATTTTATTTCTTAAACTCCTGGCATTTACCAGTAACACTTTCCAACCATGGGTACCATTTTTTTTTATTTACTAGCAGTATTAGGTGCTGTTGATTTCCTCCCCTGCCCCCCAGCATTCAGTTTAAAAACTGTGCAAGTCTGTTGTTAATTCTATCAGCCAGAACATCGCTACCATGGGCAATTAGGTGTAGTCCATCTCTAGCATAAAAAACAGATGCTTTTTCAAATTGTTGCCAATGTGGCAAAAATTCATACTGTTCTGTATCGCACCATCTTTTCAACCACCCATTTTGATGATTTACTTCACCAAATCTGTGCCTACTAGCTCGAGACACTGGTAGTATTTCAGAAATAATTAGGGAATATTTCTTAGTTATAAACTTTTTCCCAACCGATTCAAACTCCCGTATTATCCAGTAACTACTGCACTCTTCCACTCATTCCTGGTTCAAGTCACACCATTTACTTGTGAACATCAGAAAAACTAAATCCATGCTGTTAGGATTCAAACCTTTCTTATCAAAGGTTTCCAAGGCAGGATCCTCCCTCTCAGTAATCACACTGGACATTACTGCACTCGAAATTGTGCCTACTTTTAAATATCTGAGTGTGATCCTGGACCCCTCCCTCTCCTTCACTGATCACATTACCTCCATCATCAGTTGTGTAAACCAGAAACTTGGTGCGGCCTATCTAATTAAAGCATTCCTGACCAGGGAAGCCCGCATTGCCATTGCATAAGGAAAACTTATTGCCCATTATCAACAATTGCTCCCCCATTTACTCACGCACATCTTCAGCCTTGCATGTGCGCCTCTGCTCATCATACAACATCTGTCACTTCACATTCCTGGTGCCATACTCCACCCACCATTGCCACCTCTACCAGACACTAGGATGCCTTCCACTCCATCACACATTTGACTATGCACTTGGCTGCATTTTGGACAGCGCCAGCAGGCATGGCAATGTTTTTCCTTTTACATCCTGCCTCTACATTAGAACTCCCTTGAGATGCCTGCAGGCATCCTCAGTCTCCCCCCACAGACTTCCCAAAAGTCATCTCAGCCCTGGGTAGTAAAACATTTTCCATAGCTGCCCCTACTCTGTGGAACAGCCTCCCTGCACCCATTTGCTCCCAGGACACCCATGCTACCTTTAAGGTGCACCTCAAATCCTGGCTTGTCGATGAAGCCAAGTGCAGTTGCTCTTCCAGTTAACCCCTTCCCCCACTGACCACTCCAGTTCTACTCCAGTCATATAGCTTGGCCTCTCCAATGCACTCTTGTCCGCTATCTTTGTGACCTGTCTAATCTCCCTCAATATTCGTTTCACCAATCAGTGTCTCGAGTGTTCTCCAATGTCTTGCACTAACTTTTGTCACCTATCCTGCTGTAAATATTGCACAGTTAGTCTTTTTTTCCCCTTATTTAATTTTATCCTGATGAACTGTTAGTCAGATACATTTTGTACAGCCTCCAGTATTTGCTTTTCTCCTGTTGTCCCTTTTTTTGTATGTATATGCACCTGTTCTGGACTCTTTGTACTTTTACTTTTTCTCCTGTATTGCCACCTGCTGTGGCTCGGGTCATGCCTGAAAATGGTCCACTGGATCAGTGCACATACCCAGTTACTAAAGACTTAAATAAATAAATAAAACATAAATAAAGTAAAGTGATACGGTCCCTCGGTGGCAGCTGTGTCCAAGAGCTGCATCTGAAGAAGCCGTAGAGTGTCGCAAGGTCCCGCAAGGCCCCCTGGTCGTCCACCTAGTGCCTGCAGGAAAATCCCTCCTACTGCCAGCACCTCCCTCCTCCCGAACCTCTGTCTTCACCCCGGGCCAGGGCAGTGAGTCAGCGGCAGCACGGTGCCAAAGTGCGGACCGCTAGTAACAAAGAGAAAAGTTCTCAAATTGTTGAAGAGGTGCCAGGAGAATCAGCTGAGTGCTGAAGGGCAGGTCAAAGCTCCAGATTTAAATAAAATTAATGTTCATTTGGTGCAGTGATGCCCATACGAACAGCAGATACCGTAAGCTGTCATTCAGCGGCAGCCGCAGAGGTATGCAAATGGAATTGCTGCCCGCCGATGACCAGGGGAGCAGCTGAGTGGACTGAGGGTCCTGTGTGGGTGGGGGGACAACTAGACTACCAGGGAGTGAATTTGGACAATATCTCAGTGATTGAGGTTATGGGTGGGGGGGTACCACTAGACTACCAGGGAATTTAAATACATATATTCCTCAGTGATAGGGGTTACTGGATGAGGAGGAGGTACCACTAGACTACCAGTGATCATACAATTTTATTATGGCGGTGATCGGGGTTACAGATGGGGAAGGGGTACCACTAGACTACCAGGGATCATACAGTCTTATTATGATGGTGATTGAGGGTACGAGTGGGGAGGGAGGAACCACTGGACCAACAGGGAGCTTAAAGTTACATTAGAATGGTGATCGGTGGCACAGGATGAGAAGGGGGTAGTACTGCAGTACCTTGTACTGGGACTGCATGCTGTGCAGGGTGCCAGGTGCATTTCACTGGCCAGCCTTGCACAACTCATGCAAATGGGGCCATAATGACTTGCAAATGGCCCCATTTGTGCCTTGCATGCATTATGGCTCCATTTGCATACCTGAATATCAGGAATTTGCATACAGCATATCTCTGATGTACTGGCACATTTCCCATTCTTGGTATTCAGACCTGTCTGGGGGATGCCCCAGCGCATTGTACTTGCACCGCAGGCATTTTGTGGTATATTCAGATGAGATGCACCATGACACATCTCCTTTGAATATATCCCTTTGTTGCTCTAGCACAACTCAGTTGTGCTGCGCAACCACTTGTGCTATTGCCAGGCGCAGCTTTGAATATCAGGCCCTATATCTCTTTGCTTCCCTTGTGAATCTGAAACCCAGCTAACTTTCCTCATCTGATTTCCTATTTTCTTTCTTTCTTTCAAACTGGGATGAAACCACATATGATATCACAATTATATCAATCACTTCAGATCACCCAAGGGAACTCCTCAATGGAGGGTGCCTAGAAACGGGAATCTGAGATAGATTCTCCAATAGATACAGAACAATGGAACTGAACATGCCGCAAAAGTCACAGGTTCCTACCAGTGGAGGAAGTATGCCTGGAACCAACTTACTACATGTTTTTTGACCCCAGTAATTACAGCACATTACCTCCCTTTTTCCTCCACATTCTGTTGAAGGAATTGTGGGGAACAGAGAGCGACACACTTTCATGTAATGTGGGACTGTACAATACTTCAACCCTTTGTCGACTCCCTTCAAGCTGAGCTTCAGGAAATAGAAACACAGAAACATAGAAACTGTTGGCAGATAAGGACTGCCAGGCCCATCTAGTCTGCCCAAATGTCTGATTTATCCCTTCAATTCACCCTGCAACTCTGTTTGCTACCGCAGTACCCCAGGGGCCACAGAGACCCGTTCTCTCGCTATCTTCTGGTAATCCTCATCACAGTGGCTCAAAAGGTGATCACTAAATTATGGTTATCACTGACAAGCCCTGATATAACTACCTGGAGAACTCTGATTAGCCAAATTTAGCAAATAGAGAAGCCTACCTGTTCCTTAAATGATCGCACTGAGCTATGCTCTACTCGCTGGAATCATTAGCTGATGTACATCATGAGCAGAGATCCCACATTTATCCCTTAGTAAGGAATCATCGATCTTAGGTGGGTGGGACACCCTCATTATCTTACAAATCGTGCATTTATGAGCCTGATTATGCTTCCTCTTGTCTCGTGGTGGGACCCCCCCCCCCTTAAGTTTTAGCCTGAGTCATGCACAGGACAGAACAGAACATTTTACTGAGTAATTTAATTATTTGTCCAGTGATAGCATATTTCAAGTTACAGTTTTGCAGGTATTGATTACACGTACCTCCCCGTGCCTGAATCTTGGGGGAGAGATGGCTATGCATGTATTGCTGTGTTTCGTAGCCATTAATGTTTCTGCATTCAACCCAATGTTTCAGATATGTATAACATTTGCATCTAGATTGTTGAAACGAGCTGTACCTTGAAAAGTTTCAATAAAAATTATATTCCTTATTCTCAGTAGAGCCCATGCAGTCAATTAGTTCTCTTAATTAAGGTATTTTAGAGACTTCTAAATCGTTAGTCAAAGTTTCTTAACAGTCAGGGCTGCAGAAAGTAACCACATTTGTTTAGGTCTGGTTAAACATCATAAGGTAGATATAGCACCTAAAATAAACACTTGTGGTAGCAGTGGGATGAAATTATTTAACACCTTTTGAAAATCAGAATGCACATCTTTCCATATTGCAGGGATTTGGGAGCATAAGTAAAACATATGACTCAAGTAAGCCCTGCAGTGTCCATGTTTCCAACAAGTATCAGCAGGCACAAGGCCCAAGTGTGTTATGTTTGAGAAGAGATAAATAATAATAATAATAATAACATAGCATTTTGAACTGAGCAAGTCTGCCTTGAACCTTTTTGCTGGTACGATAAGCATTATCCCATAGTTTTACCCAGATGCTATCATCCAATTGCAGATTAAGTTCAGTTTCCCATTTCTATTTAACTGGATAAGTGAGAACTTTATGATCATTCAAAATGATTTTATAAAAGTGGCTTGCACCTTTCCAGAGCTCCTCTACTTTTAATATTTGGCCCCAGCCTGAGTGATCTTGTAAAGAGACATCTATTAGAATTTAATGATTCTGCAATGTGTCTCTGAGTTGTAAATATTGCCAAAACTGAAGTTTATAGAGACATAGAAATGTGTCTGCGGAAAAGGACTCCACAGTCCATCTAGTCTGCATCTACCCCCCATCTAGTCTTCCCCTATTCCCCCATATGTATCATCGGGCCTTTCACCCTACTCCCTCTACACACACCACTTGATTCTTCCTATCCCCTTTCCCTTCACTGTACTTGTCCCTACCTATTTTGTTTAATTCCTGGAGTGGGATATTCAGACTGCGCCAGGCAGGGGTGCAAGCCTGGGTGCAGAGTAACTGGGCTGCACCAGGGCATGGACCATGTGATATTCAATGGCGCTGCACCATGGCTCAGCACTGTTGAATATGGCACTGAGGGTGCATGCACGGCGCACGGCGCAGTGGCACTGCACCAGCACAAGTGGCAGGAGGGAAGCCAGGGATGCTCCAGTGCAAGTGCGGTTGCGCTAGGTGCATCAACCGCGATATTCAGCACTGGGCATGCAAACAAGGCTATTATGCATGCAAGGCACAAATGGGGCCATTTGCATGTCATTATGGCTCATTTGCATGCGGTGCACCAGTCCCCGGTGACTTGCGCCTGGCACCTTGCCAGGCTGCAGCCACCGGCGACCGACGCCCTGCAGACCCTTGGCAGAGCCCGCTCCCATATGCCCAATCATGGGCATATGTGTAAAACATCCCTGGTGGTCCAGTGGACTGCTCCCCATCACCCAATCATGGGCATAAGTTGAATATATCCCTGGTGGTCCAATGGAACCCCCTCCCACCCAGCACCCGATCACAGGTGGAAATAGCAATCTCACTCCTGGTGGCCCAGTGGTACCCCACCCCACCCACCCACTGGGGTCCCCTTACACCCAGCACCCCTCCAGTCAGTGGTGGGTGGCAGCTTCTTGCCCACATGCCACCCAGCCATCCCCACCATCTGACAGCATACAGTACTGTCTGTACGCCTATTGATCCACTGTGTGGGTCAATGGGCGTACAGACCATACTGTACTATGCAGGCCCAATATATGAATAAATGCGGTCATTCACATATAAGGTCTGTGTAGTACAGTATGGTCTACATGCCCATTGGCCCATGCAGTGGACCAATAGGCATACAGACAGTACTATACGCTGTCAGTCGACAGGTGACGAGGCAACATGCTGGTGGGATGCCGCCACCTGTCACTGACTGGGGAGGATTGTTGGGTGGTGGGGGACCTCAGTGGGCAGGTGGGAAGGAGGGTACCAATGGACCACCAGGATTGCAATAGCTATTTCCGCCCATGATTGGGTGCTGAAGGGGTGCCAATGGACCACCAGGGATATTTACAACATATGCCCATGATCGGGCAATGGGGAGTGGTCCACTGGACCACCAGGGATATTTGCAATGTATGCCTGTGATCGGGTGATGGGGAACAGTCCAATGGACCACCAGGGATATTTGCAATGTATGCTCATGATCTGGCAATGGGGAATGGTCCACTGGACCACCAGGGATATTTGCACCGTATGCCTGCGATCGGGTGATGGAGATTGGTCCACTGGACCACCAGGGTTGTAATTTACTTATGCCCATGATCAGGCGATGGGGGGGCACAATGCTCCCAGGGCAGGGAGCTTGGGAACAGTGTTCTGGGTAGGCGGGCAACCACCCACAGCTGGCGGCTGCCATGTTGCTCCCTGCAATACAGCAGCTCACCTGTGGGTGGCCAGAACTTGCTCCTGGTTTTACCAGGCATAACTTTGTGCCCCTCTGTGTGGCACAAGGCAGTGTTGCACCAGCATATGCACCGCACATTCCGGGCTGAATATCGGGATGTGCCACATATGCGTGGGCACATCCCCTGCACTTAGACCGCATACATTACTGATGCCCCTGGCGTGTCAGGAGTTGCACAGTGCAACTTGCCCCTTTGAATATCACACCAGGGTGCATTGGTGGGTTGTGCCATGCGAAACCCTTTTGAATATCCCACCCCATGTATTATCCCATGACCTTTTGAACTCCCCCACTGATTTTGAATCCACCACCACATCTGGTAGCTTGTTCCATGGGCCCACCACCTTCTCTGTAAAATAGTGCCCCCTCCAATTTCCCTTGAATTTTCCACCCTCCAGTTTTAAGCTATAGCCCCTAGTTTTTGCATTTTCTTTCATCTTGAAGATGCCCCCTTCCCTCACCTTGTTTATTCCCTTCAGTTATTTAAAAGTTTCAACCATATCCCCTCTCTCCTTCCTTTTTCCAGGAAATACAGGTTGAGTTTTTCCATCCTCTCTTCACATGCAGGATATTAAATAAGCTAAAAAAAGTGATTGGAAGTTTTGCACGAGAAAGTTGATAATTAGCTGGGAAAATGCATGGCACTTGGCAAAAATTGATTAGCAAAATTAAAAATGCTTAATTTTTATTGTGCTTTGACTGGGTAGACGTGAATAAAAATGTCAAAAAATGTTTAGCAGTCCAGTGGTATGCAATTCAGAAAATGGTTAACATTACCCTCTGATTTGTATAGCATTTTGCTATGCTATTCAGGCTATTTAAACCTCTGATATGTCTTCCTATGCATGCCCTACACCATTTTGGTCACCCTCCTCTGGACTTTCTCCACAATATCTATGTCTTTTTGTAGGTGAGGTCTCCAGAACTGTACTCCATACTCAGTACTCCAGATGTGGATGAACCATAGACCTGTAAAAGGGCATGATCACCTCCCTTTTCCTACTTGTAATACTCCTCCCTATGCAAGTCAGCATCCCATTTCCCTTATCCACTGCTTTATTGTCCTGATTTGCCTCCTTTAAGTTATCCAATATAATTCTCAGGTCCCTCTCCTCCTGCATTATCTGAATCTCCTCCACTCCTAGTGTGTACATGACTTTTGAATTATTGTGCGTCACGTGCATTATCTTGCATTTCATGGTATTAAATCCCAATTGCCAACTCTCTGACCACCTCTTCAGCTTTATCAGGTCCTCTCTCGTGCTCTACCCCCTCTGGGGTGTCCACCCTATTGCAGATTTTTGTATCATCTGCAGATAGGCACACCTTCCCATTAAGTCCCTCTGCTATGTCTCCAATATAAATGTTAAACAGTATCAGTTCCAATACTGACCCCTGGGGTACCACCCTTGACTTGACTTCTCCATTTCACAAGACATAGCCCAAATATCTGGTTTTCTGCAGGCCCAATATATACTTGGTAGGATTAATTGCCAGACCTGCCTTTGTGATAGATTGGATAACTGCTCACAGGTGTTCCAGGTGGCTTTTCCAGTCTGGACTGTACACCATGAAATCATCCAAGTACACAGCACAATAACCAGTGTGAGGGGATAAAATTACACCCATGTACCACTGTAATGTAACGGGTGCACCATGTAAACCAAACCACATGGTGGTAAACTGACAGAATCCTATAGGACTGGCAAATGCAGTTTTTTTTGGTCTGGATTCTTTAGCTAAGGGGATTTGTCAGTAACCCTTGGTGAGATCAAGGGTACTGATATACTTGGCACTCCCCAGTCTGTCCATCAAACCATCTATTCTGGGCATAGGATAACTGTCAAATTCTGACACTTGATTAAGTTTCCTAAAGTTAAGGCAGATTCTTACACTCCTTTTTTGTTTACAATCACTATTGGTGATGACGAAGCACTTCTCAATTCTTCTATGATACCCAGTTCTTTCATTTTTCATATTTCCTTAACTACATCTGTTCTTAACCACTCTGGTAATCTGTATGTTTTTTTGTCTAAAAGGGAAAGCATTCCTTGTCACTATTATGTGCTCTACCCCTTTTGCTCTGCCTGGTACTGTGGTGAAAGTACTGTTAAATGTCTTTAGCAAGTTATGAATTTCTGCAGTTTGTTCGGAGGTTAAGGAAACATTCACCTTGACAGCATTAGCAGTCAAAGTTTGTTCCAGTCTGTCATAAGCTACTTCAATATCTACTTTATCAGTTTCTGGTAAAACTAGCAAAACAGCTTTTGGTGTTTTTTCAACCCATTTCTTGAGGAGGTTAGCATGGTATATCTTGGTAGTATTTTTTCTATTGGGGTCTCAGTCTCATGGTTAACCATGCCAGTACATCTAATAACTTTATAAGGCCATTGCCACTTCATTAAAAGTTTATTTTCTGTAGTGGGTAACAATAACAAGACCTTTTTGCCAGGCTCAAAAACTTTTTCTTTCACTCCATGGTCATAGTACACCTTCTGCTGGTTTTGAGCCTCTCCCTCATTACTACGGGCAATTTCAACATATTTTGCCAGCTTCTTTCTCAGGGCACACGTATAAGATGTAATAGATTATTTCTGACTGGAGTTACCTTCCCATGTTTCTTTTATTACATCTAGTGCCTTCTAGGTTGTCTACCATATAGCATTTAAAATCGTGGAAAACCTATTTATGCCTGTGGCACATCTCTGTAAGCAAATAGCAGGTGAGGTAAATATTGGTCCTAATCTTTCCCTTTTCCTTTTACAAACCTTTTGAACGTGCATTTTAGGGTTTGATTACAATGCTGAACAAGACTGTCTGTCTGAAAACGATAAGAAGAGGTCCTTATGGCAGTGATATCTAGTAGTCAGTGTCATAAACGCACTCCTGAGGGCCAAGTCCACTGAGCTCACAGTGTCCACCCATAAGTGAAATCCATGACAGAGAGGGAGAAACAGGGGATACCCTCTAAGAAACCCTTTATAATGCTTGCTGGCTTCACAACTGAACACTCACCACAATGCCCCAGGGTCCCCTCTTTACTTTGGGTACAATACCAGTCTTGAGTCTTGTAACCAAATGAAAACCCCTTCTCAGTTGTTACACAAAGGGGGAAGATCCAAGGTTAACAACCTCTTTGGGGTAGCATTATAACCCTGATTCTGCCTTCTCCCATGGGCATGCAATAACCAGATTCAAATCCCTACAAACTCTTCCTTGAGACTTTCATATTCTCCCTATCTTTATCCAAATTTCACTGTTACAGATCCTTGTTCAATTGGTAGATCATAATGGCACTCATTAGCAATAAAAGTTTAGTCACAAATTAATACTGAACCTCCCACAATCGCATACACAATATAAGAAAATCTCACTTAAGCCAGTTTTCTTAAAAACAAGGTTTTTACTAAACAGTTACTAATCATACAGTTACAACAAAAAAGGTTGAAATAATCATTTTGGTCACAGCATAACACAAAACAAAAAGTGGAAATGTACAAAAAAAATGCACTGTAACAGTTATCTAAAGATCTCAGTATAACACCCTGTAAGCTAATTCACTGTGTTCTGTCAAGAATGACTATTTCTTCAAATCCAGTTTGACACACCCTGGGCTTTGAAGTTTACAACAGGGGATAGCTTCTCTCCATATCCTTAAGAGTTATATTACCTTGGCTTCCCTCAATTAAGCCCACAAGGCATTTCCACTCCTAGAAGTGTAATTTTAGGCTTCCTGCTACTAACCTTCCCCAGGTTACATGATATCAGCCATTTTAAAGAAAAACAGTCCTTTCTCTTCATATTGGCATTTAAACATACACAGAAATCACATAAAACACATCATATATTTGTGCATATGGCTTGTAGGGGCACATCACTCCCTCCTAGACTGAAGTTGTAGGAATCCATCCCTATGCATGGAATAATTTTCACAAATTCTTCTACTGTTCTAATGGTGAGATATGCCTTCTGCATTGGCATTGACTAATCCAGCCCTGTGGGTAATTGTCATGTCTTAGGCCTGTAGGGCAACACTCCATCCTAAAGGAGAAGACTCCTGTATATTTATGATTTGAATATGTCTGATGTATTCATTATATATTACATCAATTGCTGTACATATGTCAATGAGAGATCGGCCATTTCTTCTGTTGCAACACATATCTAAAGTTTGAGGCTCTGACACAAGGTAGTAAAATGTCAAGCAAGCCTCCATTTACATGCAAATGAGTCACTTGTAATACAGCCCCCTCCCATTCCATAATGTCACTGCAGCAACAATGCAGAACAAAACATAAGGGTATCAGTGCTGTCTAGCCTGATTTTAGTTTAAGTTTGCAATGGCTTAAGGCAGTTCTGTCATGCAACTCACACAGGGAGTAGTACTTGTAGCCTTAATACTGTATGTGTAGAGCAAATAATACATCTAACAGTATTTCATTCATAGGAAACAAAAGATGTTTCTTTGTACTGCTCATTTCTCTCTGTGAGACAGTTGTAACATGTTGCAGAAAGCAGTAGACTGAATCAGGTAATCAACTAATCAACCAACCAGTCAATCAGTCAAGCAGTCACTCTGTTTTGAACCAGGTGAACACCCTTGAGAAGATTCATTACAAGGTGAGCCTGGGCAGTTTGCCAAAGGATCACAGAAGACTAACTTCTACACATCCCCGTTCAGCTGCCTGAAAGTGGAGAGCTAGATCATTTACTTAATAAAGTGTATTGGACTGATGAAGGCTGACCTCTCCCTTGCTCTGGCAGTTAACTCCATCTGACAATACCCTTTCATTAAGTCAATGGTGGTAAGGTATGTCACCCCTCCCAAGTTGTCCAGTAGTTCATCCATCCATGGCACTGGGTGGGTGTCAGACTTCATGACTATGTTGAGTCCATGATAGTCCACACAGAAGCGAGTAGTGACATCCGGCTTGGGAACAAGGACTACAGGTGAGGCCCAGGGACTGTGGGATTTCTGGATTGCTCCTAAATGCAGCATTTCTTCTGCCTCTCTCCTAATGTCCTTTAGGATGGCTTCAGTCACCCAGTAGGCTGTCCGTCAAATGGGTGCTTGCATCCCTGTATCTATGTTGTGTGTAGTTAAGTCGGTACATCCTAGCTTGGCCGTAAACAAAGGGGAAAAGTCCTCTAAAACCTCTCTCATTTGCTGGGACTGTTCTGAAGTCAACTGGGGTGACAGTTTGATTGCCTCCACAGATGAACCCCACTTGCTTTCTTCTAGTAAGTCCAGTTAGGGATCTTCTTCATCTGTCCCCTTCCCTAGACTACGCACTGCAAATGTCTCCTGTCAGGCAGTTCCACAATACAATTTACTTAATTTACTTGTTGAACTACCTTGTATGGTCTTGCCCACTCAGCCTGCAGCTTCTCCTTCTGGACTGCAATTAGGACCATGCCTTCCTGACCAGCACTGTATGTGCAAGCTCTGGCTCTGTAATTGTACCAGACTTTTTGTTTATGCTGGGCAGCTGACAGATTGCTTTGGGCCACCCCCATAAGCTCCTTCAGTTTCTCCCTAAACCTCAGGACATACCCCACTATGGGAGTTCCCTGGGTGGCATGCTTGCCTTCCCAGTCTTCCTGAATGAAGTCAAGGGGCCCATGCACCCTACATCCATATAACAGCTCAAAGGGGAGAACCCTGTTGACTCTTGGGGCACCTCCCTGTATGTAAACAACAGGTGGGGAAGGTATTTCTCCCAGTTCCTCCCCTGTTGTTCAGAAAACACTTGGATCATCAATGTTAGGGTCCCATTAAACCTTTCCACATGCCCATTGGCTTGTGGGTGATAAGGTGTCATGTGTCTCTGCACCACCACACAATTCTCCCACAAACACTTTATCATGTCCGACATGAAGGTACCCCTTTGATCAGTGATAACCTCCTATGGAAACCAGACATGGAAGAAAATCCCTAGCAAGGCATCTGTCACATTGTCTGTCTAAGTGAGGAGAGGGCAATTGCCTCTGGTTATCAAGTAGTATAATCGACCACTGTCAGGATAAACCTCTTCCTGGAGGAGCTTTGGGTACTCAAAGGTCCCACAATATCCATTCCTACTCTCTGAAATGGCTCCTCCACAATGGGCAAAGGAATTAGGGTAACTTTGGTTCTATTACCTGCCTTACCTATTTGTTGGCACTGGTGGCAAGACCTGCAATATTCCATCATCTGCTGGGTGAAGTTGGGCCAATAGAAATTCTGGGCCAATCGCTTCATAGTGCATGCAATGCCAAGATGCCCAGACATGGGGATATCATGAGCAATCTTGAGCAACCATTCATGGTACCCCTGAGGCACAACAAGCTACCTGCCCATCACCCCTCCCTCTGTCCTCACGTCCTGTGTATGCAACAGGCTGTTGTCCCAAAATACCCTGTGTCTTATGTCCCCTCCCGGTGTCCCGTCAGATTCTGAACAAGCCTTTAGCTTCTCCAAGCTAGAGTCAATCCTTTGAGCAGCTGCAAAGACTTCACATTTCCCCAAGACATGGGATATGCCTCTTTCAGTTCCTAAACTGGGGTCCATAGCTCTAGCATCAGGGCATTCAGTGTCATTGCCATCCCTAACTTTTTGACAATTTATTACCCCTCTCTCCTCCAAGTAACTTTCTGTAGGTGTCTTGTGAACAGCTACCAGGGGAAGTCCTACCTCCTTTTCACTACTTTCCATTTCAGGAGACATAGGTCGTGGAACCAGCCTCCCATTTTTTTTTCACAGGGGCTTCTGTGGGGTTCAGGGAACTGCAGTCAACCTTTGCTGTCTGACTGAGAGTCACTGCACACATCGCCCCCTTCTGGAGATTGTTCCCTATAATAATCACATCCAGGTTGAGGTTGTCTGCCACTGCCACTTTTTTCTCTGTCTCTCCTGTCTCACCCCAGTCCACGAGGACACTAGCAAGTGGCAGAGTTTCCTCCTCCCCAGTGAATCCCCTTACTGTAACAAACTGATTAGGGATAAGCTGCTCAGGCCCAACCAAATCCCCTTTTACTAAGGTAAGAGATGCCCCCGCATCCCTTAACCCATGGGTCTGCACCCCATTTACAGTAATTGAGTGCATGTGCTTCCTCATGTTTACAGGCATGCTCTCAGGGATACACAAACAACCCAACTCTGTTTGGGCACCACTTTGTCTACTCTATGCCTATTTAGGACACTGTCTAACAAGATGCCCCGGCTGTTTACAAAACCAACAGTCACCATTTCTTTTATCCAAGAAATCCCTTTTCTGTAACTTGGGGCTTCCCCCTTTCTGTGGAGGCAGTGAGGGATTTAGCTGCCCTGAAGGCGCACTTTTCTCTTTCTGCCCTACCATAGATTTCCACTCCCTTTCAGAGCAGACCTGCTCACCAGCACCAGCGATCCGAGAGCTCAACGGTTGCTGTGCTGTTTTGGATCTCAGTTCTCTAGCCAGGATTTTTTAACTGCTGGGCAAACCCAAAAGAACTGCTCTAGCAACATAATCTCCTGAATTTTTCCCATAGCATTTGTTTCTACTCCCTCCCCACCAACATTTCAAAAACTGATGTTGCTTTGTGGCGAGTTCCTCATAGCTCATGTCAGGGCTTCTTCAGAGCTTACGGAACTTAACCCTGTATGTTTCAGGAGTTAACTCATACTTTTTAAGCAAACAAGGTTTAAGTTGCTTTTAATTGCTATTGTCCTGATTGGCCATTTGGCCTAGCACCTCACGCCCTTTACCAGTAAGTTGCAGGGATAGCTGAAAGCTCCAGGATTCCCTGTGTATTTTGGCCTGGATACAGACCTTTTCAAATGAATTCAAAAATGCATCCATATCCTCCCCTCTTTAAATTCATCTATTAATTTAGAATTTAACCTATACACCAGCCCTGGAGTTTCAGGTTCAACCCTGCCACTTACCCCATCTGGCACTGGTCATTGGAGTCTTAACTTCTCCAGTTCAAACTCCCTCCATGGCTGTTTTTCCTTTTTCTTGATCTCTCTCTCTCTCTCTCTCTCTCTCTCTCTCTGGTGCTGTTTGTCCTGCAACTCCAGTTTGAACCTCTTCTGCTCTCTTTCTTGCTGGGCTTCAAACTTTTTCTGCTCAAATTTTAGATACAATTTCCTCAACTCCAGCTGCAGCCTCATCCCTTCTGACTCCAGCCCTGTGATGACCTTCCCCTGCTGCTGTGGCTCTGGGTTCCCTCTGGTCTTGCTGTCTTCCTCTCTGGGACTAGACTCTGTGATGGATCTTGGCACACCCATGCCCAAGGTCTGGTCCGTTTCAGTCACTTGTTGTGATTGGAGGTTTGGGAGAACTGCTTGCTCATAGGCTGCCATGAGAGCCTCCACAAGGTGCTTTTTGGTTTGCCCCTCGTACTGTACACCTCTTTCCTGACACAACTGCTTTACGTGGCCTGCAGTGCATTAGTTATAGTTGGAATCCATCTTCCTCCCTAACTATTACTACACTAGCTTGCACTGAACAAAAAAAAGAAAACATGTAGGGGATTTTATACTATAACCAAATTATTTTTTCCAAATCTCTGCCTTGATTGTATGTGGATTGGTTTGAGTTTATCAATCTGATACACTGGCCTCAAATCCAATTGTTATGCCTGTGCCACCAATATTTCTCTTGGATCTCACCTCTGCACACCAGATCTGTCTCAAACTCACTCCTGAGGTTCAGGTACACTGAACTCAGTGCCCACTCATAAGTGCAATCTGTGACAGGAAGGGGGAAATGGGATACCCTCTTTGAGTACCTCTAAAGTGCTCACTGGCTTCACAACTGAACACTCACCACGAAGTCCCAGGGTCCCCTCTTTACTCTGGATCAAGGTACAATACCACTCTTGAGTCTTGTAGCCAAATGAGAACCCTTTCTCAGTTGTTACACAAATGTGGAAGTTCCAGGCATTACAACCTCTTTGGAATAACATTGTAACCTTGATTCTGCTTTCTCCCACAAGCATGCAATAACCAGGTTCAAATCCTTACAGACTTTTCCTTAAGACTTTCGTATTCTCCCTGTCTTTTTCCAAATTTCCGTGTTATAGACCCTTGTTTGATTAGTAGCTTACGGCACCCCTTAGCAATAACAGTTTACTCACAGGTTAACTGAACCTCCCACAATCATACACACACAATATAAGAACATCTCACTCAGGCCAGTTTTCTTAAAAGCAAAAGGTTTTTACTAAATAGTTACTAATCATATAGTTACAACTAAAAATGTTTAAATAATTGTTTTGGTCACAACATAATGCACAAAAACTGCACTATAGCAGTTATCTAAAGTTCTACCTTAGTTTGTAGTTAATTGAAGTCCATAAAGAGTAAGTGCAATCTCTGGTTCTTAGTCTCTGTGCTGTGGCAGTTTTGCTTCTCTTGTGGTCAGGAGAGAGTGTCCTTGAAGATATTCAGCAGAAAAATGAGAGAGAGACCCTGGTTTTCAGCTCTTTATATAGTGCGTCAAAAATCACTGGTTTGGTCATAACTTTGAGCCAGTAGATATCACTTTTTAACTTTCCCAAAATTGTCTTATTAAGGTTCTGATATCATAACTTGATAATCATGAACTTGACTTCAGAGTTAAAACTTTGATGTCTTGGTATAACACTTCGTAAGCTAATTCACAGTGTCCTGTCAAGAATGACTACTTCCCAAAATCCTGTTTAACACACCCTGGGCTTTGAACTTTACAACAGGGGATAGCTTCTCTCATATCCTTAAGAGTTTTATTACCTTGCGCAAAAGGCATCTCCACTCCTAGAAGTGTAATTTCAGGCTTCCTGCTACTAAAAGCCAGTCCTTCCACAGGTTACATAAATATCAGCAATTTTAAAGATAAACAATCCATTCTCTTCATGTTGGCATTTAAACATAGACAGAAATCACATAAAACACAGTATCATATATTTGTACATATGGCTGGCAGGGGCATAGCTTGCCCCAGTCGGCACAGCTCCTTCAGTAATGCAGCACCAAAATTACTGCCCTGATCAGTAATAATCTCTTTAGGTATGCCCATCCTGCTGAAAATTTTGGCAAGCTCTGCTGCCACTTTTGTGGCTTTGACAGTACTCATTGGAACTACCTCTGGTTATCGAGTAGCATAGTTGCATACTACCAAAATGAATTGATTACCATTTTTACTTTTGTCTAAGGTGGCAAACCACATCCATTGCAATTTTCTCAAAAGGCACATCTAGCAAGGGTAGGGGCACCAGGGGAACCTTGTCTTGTTTAGTCACTGTAGCTGCTTTCTGACACTCTGCACAGGAACTGCAATAGGTAGCAACATATTCATGAATTCCAGGCCAGTAAAATATGTACAGCAATCTAGCAAGGGTGCAATCCCCCCCTAAGTGACCAGCCATAGGACTACCATGCACTATGTGTAACAACTCAGATCTATACTTTTGTGGCATAACCAATTATAGTGTATAGTGGAATGTTGTTCTGTATAGAATTCCATCCCATTCAAAATGCTGTTCTACCACAGTTCCAAGGTTATGGAATGCTGTTCCACCCTACTGTGGTAGAACAGCATTCTAGAACCTCTAGAGACTTCATGAGTCAGTTTTATTTTGAAAGCAAAAGAACTTACAAAACACATTTTTCATACAGTACTATACACTATAAAAAATACAGGATGAGCAACTCTATGTACAACCAGTGTGTTTTGCCACCTCGGGGTTCTGATTCCCATGGACCTCTCAAGTTTTGCTCTCGAAGTCAGAGGGAATCAGAATCCCTCTGGGGCAGAACACAGTGGTTCTGCATAGTTGCTCATCCAGTATTTTCTATGTTCTATCTGTTCCCATATCTGAGGTTTAACCCAAACTCTGTACAGTAACGTATTAAATTTGTTAAACATTGGTTCACCCTGTTTTGGTTTCACCCCCAGCTGCTTAAAATAACCTTGGAGAGAAACATTGTTCACTTGCTCTGAAACAAAATCCTAATCAGTTACCAGTTTAGTTTCAGCATTTTCATATATTAACCCCTTATGTCCATCAGTCTTTTATTGCCATTGTTTCTTCAGGCGTTGTCTTTCCTTCCTGGACTTCTGTATCTTGGAGCTCTGCTCAAACAAGCCCAAATCAAAATCACTGAAAGGAAAAGTGTCCCTACCATATGAGAGTATCTTAGCCTGAGCTCTTGTCACCACAGCTGCTGAAACATCAGGATTTACTCCCTCTGTGATTAACTCAGTAAATCCTGGAAAGTAATTTCCAATAATCACAGGTACAGGTAACTTAGGTACTACCCCCACTTTCATTTAGTGCAACACACCCTTAAAATTCAGAGTCACCTGGGTGGTATGATAACATCAAGTGTCCCCATGGACACAGATGACACCAGTAAATGATCCTTTTGCACAGTGTTTTCCCAGCATTTCAACATGCACTAGAGTTGGCCTGCTTCCCAAATTAATAAGTCATTTTACAGTCTTATCTCCCACCTTGACATCTGTTAAGTACTTGCCCCAATTTACTAAGAATAAATCTGCTCCAGTGTTACTCTCCTTACTATGGCAGTTTCTTGCAATATGTCTAGTCTTGTTACAGTTATAACAGATAAAGTATTTGGATGCAGATTTGTTACCCCCACCAGAGTTCTTTTCAGACTTGGAGTAAATCAGGAAAAAGAGGGTCTTACTGGTGTTTGGCTGTTACCCCACTGCTGTGGCATGTGTCTGGCCATCTGATAGTCTTCAGTCAAAGAAATGGCCTTTTCCCTACTTTCTGGTCGGTGTTCTTTTACCCAAAGCTGCACGTCTTTAGGTAAAATGTTGATGAACTGCTCCATTGCAAATGTGTCGATGATCTGTGGGAGTGTTTTGCCCTCTGATTGAAGTCATTTCATAGGGAGTTCTCTGAGTTGGGTGAAGGCTTCTCAGGGATTGTCAAATGAGTTGCACTTCAGAGACTGAAATGTCTGCCTGTAAGTCTCCTGAAATGTCATATCTCTTCAGGATTTCTCTTTTCACAAGGTCATGGTTTTCTGATTGTGCCATGTCCATGTTGATGTAAGCAAGTTGAGCTTTACCCATCAGGTAAGGTACCAGTCTGATTGCCCATTGCTGCTTTGGCCATTGGCAGGCTGTGGCAACCCTTTCAAAAGTTGTCCGGTATTCTTCGATATCATCTGAGGGACAACATTTTGGAAGTTTAATGTACTTTAAGCTGCTTGTATTTTGTTGCTCTGCTGGACCAGTACCAGATCCTCCAGCTTTGATAGCTTGCAAGGCATCCAGCCATTACTGCATCTCTTCTCTTCTTTGCTGCTCCTGTCACTGCATCTCTTGTCTTCTTTGTTGCTCCTGTCACTGCATCTCTTCTTTTCCCTGCTTTTCATTTCTTGCATTTCTTCTTTTCTCTGTGCTTCTAAACATTGAATCTCTTTTTCTCTCTGATGCAGCTCATCTCTTCTCTGTTTCTCCATCTCTTTTTGTTGTATTACCCACCATTTGAAACAGGCAGTAAGACTTTCAGGTTCTGCCACTGCCTGTTCTTTTCCATCTCTGGTGCTGGCTAAACAGTCTCAGTTTGGACTTTTGTTTCTGCTTCTAGTTTGGCTGCCATTCTTCTAGTAATGACTCCTGGGCTTGCTGATGGAGAATCTGTACCTTTCTGCTAAGCTTCCCTGGTACCAAGTCTAGTACCCACGCACAAAACTCCTGGCTTAGAATATGCATGGTGTAAATCCCTGATAATAATAATAATAATATCTTTATTTATAAAGCACTATCCACAGGGGATGGGATAGTCAGAAATGTGCCAGAGGCAGGCGCAACAGCTGTACAACGCAAGTACACTGCGCCAGTGCATACACAACGTGATATTCAAAGGTTGTGCACAACAGCAAGTGAAAGCGCAAGATGGCTGAATATCACAGGGATGCGCCATAGTGCAACAAGAGCTGCATCAGGGAGCAAGTCAGCAGGCACCATCACGGAAACTGGGCTGCACAAGGGAGCAAGTCAGCAAGTGCAATAGCGCAACATGGGCTTTGCAAAAGTCAGAGGCACATGGGCCATGACACAGGGCAACAGACACAGTGGGGAGCATGCTACAAGAGCAGGACAGACCACCACCAGGGTGCAGAGGATGACAGGAGTGAGGCATGGCAGGTGCACGGCTGCAGGCCCCAACCACGTGCACCACAGCAGTGCATGGTGGTGGTGTGGCACCAATGACCACTAGCAATCAGCCACGGGGAACACCCACAGGACAGCACGGGACATGCCACCTGGACCATAGCTGACAAAACACATGCCAACAGCACACAACACACAGGCCACACAACGCGAGCAGGGTGCACATGTACGCCCCAGGGCACACACACGCCGGCCACTGGGCACAGACCACCAGGCACAAACCTCAGTTGACCCTAGATGAACCACACAGCCACCATGCACACCACTGCAGCATGGTTCCATACACCAGCTGCAAAGCAGACACAGACACGGATGGCTAACAAAACAAATGTGTATTAAAAAAAACAACAACTATTAACAGATGTACAGGGATAGGGAGCAGGGAACAGGGAGGCCACAAACAAGATGGTAGGCCAGGGAAGGGAGGCAGGGGGATATGGCTGGGTTAGGGTACAAGGGAGGAAAGGGAGGGGGGTCAGGGGAAGGGAAGGTGGTGCAGGCCAACGGGCCCCACATGCGTCCATGCCCTACTGGTGCTTGTTCCTCCATCTCCTCCGAGGCCTGCACAGGGCCTGCCTGATGATATGCACCACCTGAAGTGTGGCCATGGTTACCCTCAGAATACAATCTAGGAGCCTGGTGTTCACATCCACCTGCTGGATGCCTAGGACAAAGGTGGGGACATGGATGAGTGCATGCCCATACAACCGTAGCCCATCCACCGTGCGCAGAAGACAGCAGTGACATGTGCCCACAGAAGGCACACAGCCAGCTGCAGCATGCATGCCCACATTAGCCACCATTCTGACCATCCACAGCCATGCACAGCACTGCACACCAACACCACCCATGCATGGCACACCACAACCATGGTGGCCAGGCAACAGGGCTATGTACACCATAGGGCGGTGGGACAGCAGTGGCATGGCTGGAACCCAGGTGCACCAACAGCCCACCAGCAGCAGCCACACACATGTGCAAAGGTCATGGCATGGTGCAATGGACCCCGCCAGCATTGCATGGCTGTAATGGCCATGTGCATGGGGGCTGTGGCCCACCCCCACCCTGCACAACAGCAAACCCTGACAGAGTGCCTACCTGCATGCTGCAGTACAACCAGCGCTTGACCGGCAGCACCTCCCACACAGCCAGCATCCCATGCCTGTGCACCAGCGTTGGCCTGCCCACGTCCGGCAGTGGCACCCAAAATCCTGGCTCTTCGCCTATCCCCAGGGCCTAGCAGAGAGACAGTGAGAGGCAGACATCAGCACCTGGCAACAACCCACATGCCCCACCCCCCTCCAGCACAGTATACCCTATAGCTCTGTGCAGTGGCGGTGCAGTGGCACAGCACACCCATGGTGCACTGCCATGGCCAGCAGAGTGTGCAACCACAGACCCCCCCCGCAGCATGGTGTGACACCCCGCTGGCCCCCCACAGAATACCAACATGGCACAGATGTGGAAAAGTGCACTCACCTGGCTTTGGAACGGCGCCCCTCCAGACGTGTGGCAGCAGTGGCCTCAGCCAGTCAGGATCCCTCTGCCGCAGGTCCCCATATCTGTGGCAGTACTGCTCCCCACTTTGCTGGGCTCCAGTGGCCTCCTCCAACCCCTCAGCCACCTCCTGCCACACCTCACTGTGCTCCAGCATGGCATGCTGCTATCTGCACTGGTTATCCAAAATGGCGACCGGTAGCGCATGATCCGCACATGCTGTGGGTGCGCGACTCACTTGGTGATGTACTGCCATCCACAATCGCGCATGACTCGGTGCTGTGTGATACAGCTGGGGTAGGGCTGGTACGTGCGGCAGGCACCTGGAGGATCAAGGGACACTCATAGGGTCAAAGGTCAGTATGCGCACCGTGCACGACAGCGTAATAGGGCATGCCATGCATGGCATGCAATAGAGTCTCATGTGCCCCATGGTTCATGTGCCAATGGTGCCAGGGCACCATAGGGCATACAGCACACGAGCACCACATGCCCAATAGTGGAAGAGTGCTGTATGGCATATGTCGCACCGTGCGTAGGATGCGCCACCGATGTATGCAACATTAGTGCATGCATGCGCGCTGTCGAGCCTACTGTGCACATCGCCTGAACGTGCCGTATGGCTTGTGCATGCACAACTCCAATGCCCCATGCACACTTCCGCGATATTCAGCAGGAATATGCAGATGGGCTGATCAGCATATCCATGGTGCATTGGAGGCATTTGCATCTCATTACAGTTGCGCATTCCCTAATTCGCATGTGATGCACTATAAAGGTGCCATGGGACTGCACAGGCATGCCCTCTTTGATGCATACCTGGACCAGGAGCCCCTCCTGAGTGGATCAACAGGCACCCCACAGGCCAGGGTGGCTGCATGGGGGGGAGTGGCCAGGGCTGTGAACTAGCAGGGCAGCCATCAGAGGTCAGCACAGGACTGCAAGAAGAAGGTGGGCAAGGACCGGAGGAGGATAAAGGATAAGGTGGCTGCCATCCGGGCCACATGTGCCACCACGGGCAGTGGACAGCCCGAAGTGCTACAGCTGACACCACAGAAGGAGCTGGTGATGGCGTCCATGTAGCACAGTGCCGTTGAGGGTGTTCCCGGTGGTGGATTCCAGATGGGGTGCAGTCCATCACTGCATAGTAGATACAGCAGTGCATGGGGATGGTGGGTGGGGGGCAGGGGTGCCAGGGGGCAGGGGTGTGTGGCAGCGGCACTAACGCATATTCATTCCTTCACAGATCTGGAGCGCCTGCATGCAGCAGCAGGGCTGGGGGTGCCCACCATGGGGGCAGTCCTGGACCTGGAGGACCATCCGTCCACCTCCACCAGTGTCCAGGGTCCAGACCGCTTTCAGCCCATCCCCACTGTCTGACTGGATGCCTGTGGTGTGGCTGCGGATGAGGCCCTGACAGTGTTTCAGCAGGAAGCCAGCCATGGCATCCAGTATGCTGAGACACAGATCGGGGCGGGGTTCAGGACCGATGATGACGTGACTGTTATCCTGGACAGTGGTGATGCCAATCGGGGGAGGCACCCATACCACACACCAGACATGGCAGCGCAGATGGTGCCTTAGTGGTAGTTGTCCACCCACTGGCTGCAACACCCGGTGAGGCGGTGGGTGACATCGGTGCGGTGCAGTCCATATTGTATGGTGGTGATGGTGGTGGTGCAACTGCCCCAGCACAGTCATGCTCACAGCAGCCGGAGGGGCAGCAGCAGGACAGGGCTGAGGGGGGTCCAGGTGCAGCGGCAGCTGCCATTGCACCGCAGACTGTACAGGCCCAAGGAGGCCCCGCTGTGCAGCCCCCACCTGTGCAGGGGGCTGTGCTGTGGGGTCATACAACTCCCATGGGTCGGTGCAACATCCATGCCCCCAAGGCGCCAACCCTCTGACCGAGCACACCCGTCTGCTCCGGGCATCAATGGAGCAACAGATGCTGGTCATGACAGGGGCGCGTGCACTCCGCACAGAGCTGTGCCAGTCGACAGGGAGGTGTGTCCAGGACTCTGAGCAGCTCCTGGCCAAGGCCACACGCATGAGGGAGGACACAACCGCAGCCCTGGATCGGCTTACCACTGCGATCACAGCCGGCCTAGCACCAATGGCCACCCTGGTGCATGGCCATCTGCCGCAGTCACTACGGAGTGCATTCTCCACCCTCGGTCATGGTGTCATGCGACCCTGTCATTGTCAATGTCGGATCCGCTATGGGCATTCTGGGCATGCCTAGAGCAGGTCTGTTCAGGGGCCTGCAGACCCCTGTGAGGGACCGGTCACATTCCCACAGTGACACATCTGGGGGAACATCTGTGACACCCCCCTTCGGCCATCGCACAGTCTGCGTCTGCTGGGCGGTCTCTGTTGGGTCATCCACGTGTTCACGGAAGCTGTGCAACTGTGCGGCAGTCATGATCTGCCACCCTCCCTGTCCGCTGCCTGCCACAGTCCTGTGTGCAGATTGGTGTGACATGTGTGTGTGCATACCAGGGTCATGCCACCCATGGACTACTGAACATACCCGCCTTGTGCACACCCACCTGGCCGCCGGCCACCATGGCATGTGCATGATGATGTCATCACAACACCGGCTGCCACTGTGCACTGGTGTTCAGTGTCTGACACATGCCTGTTGGTGGCATCTGGGTGTGCACGTGTGGGTGCCCGTATGCATGTGCATGTGTGTGTGGGTGTCTGTGGAGGTGTGTGGGTGGGGTCTACAGTGCCATACAGGGTGCTTCCATGGAATCCTGTCCCATGTCCATCCATGCTGCCCTCCGGCCGTGTCTGTTGTGGGGCCCAGCCATGCATGCCTGTATACTCTGCCCTGGTCCCTGGGACGTGTGTGTGGTCTTGTTCACTTACCTGCATGCACCATAGTGCTCCTCTGCAATCATGTCCTGGTGCTGCTGGGCCATCCTGTGCAGCCGGGGTTCCTGTTGCCCGGGGGGAGGCTGCCACCATCGCCTGGCCCAGCATCCACGTCGTCCCCACTGCTGTTACCCTTTTCTACCTCAACAGTCATCCCACGGTCAGTGGCCATGTTATGTAGCACACAGCAGGCCAGGAATAGGCCACAGGCCTTCAAGGGGCTGTACTGTAGGGCACCGCCAGAACAGTGCAGGCAATGGAACCATGCCTTCAGCAGCCCAAACACATGCTCAATGATGTTCCATGTGCTGGCATGTGCCTCATTATATCTCTCCTATGCTGGAGTTGATGGGCGCTGGTATGGAATGAGTAGCTAGGGCCTGAGTGGGTATCCACTGTCACCTGTGTGGAGACATGTTGGCTTAGCATGGTGGTCTGTGTGGCTCCCCCCTGACTACCTAGCCAGACTCTCTGACACACCCAGCATAGCATCCCCCCACACCCTGCCCTGTTGTGCCAGGCTGCCCATTCCATCTACATATCACCTACTAGGTGGCCGGTGGGGATGTTCCCACTCTCGAACCTGTGGCACAGTGCAGACTGGTGCCAGATGAAGGCATCGTGTGCTCCACCAGGGTATGTGGCACAGGCATTGGTTATGCGCCCCTTGGCATCGCACACCACCTGGCAGTTGACACTGGGGTAGCCCTCCCTTTTGATGTAGGCCACCCCTTCTAGCCCTGGTGGTGTGCAGATGCCTACATGGGTGCAGTCGATGGCTCCTAGCATTCCAGGCATACATGCAACCCTGTGGAACTCCTGCATGTGTGCTGTACACTCTGCCTGTGTGCTGGGGAAATGGATGTATTCCGCAGCATGTGGCAGCAGTGCGTTGAGGAACTGTGTGAGAAGCCGTGATGTGGCTGACTGGGTTATGCCTGTGATGTCCCCTGTTGGTCTCTGGAATGTACCCGTGGTGAGCAGGCATATAACGGCCATGACCTTGGTCTCCACTGACAGGACATGGCTTCGTCTTGTAGGTGTCTGCATCACATCACTGCACAGCTCACAGAGCTGCCTCAGAATTGCCCAGTTCAGGCAGTACTGGCCCACAATCTTGATGTCACTGTACTGTTTGAAGGTGGTGCGGGCACGGTACCACCTGTTCTGGGCATACCACTGCCAGGCCCTTCCACAGCCGTGCTGCTCTGCCTCCTGCCTCCTCACACCCCTCATTACTGCCTCCATCTGGAAGATTGCACTGGCCATGGCCTGGCCTGGCCTGTCCTGCCACCCCATGTGCGGATGACTCCCTGGGCTACCCCGGCTGTGTGCTGCTGTTTGTACCCCTGCACCGGGCACACTTCTGTGATGGGGACTCTGCTGGCAGTGGACACCACCTCCCACCCGTCTGGGTTATCCCACAGCCACTCCTCTGTCCGGGCTTGCAGGCTAATGCTGCAATTGTTGCTCCCATGGATATCTCACATACATACACACACACACACACACACACACACACTCACACACTGAGCTGCTCACGCACACAGGCACAGTCAGGGTCACACTCTCTGTCCTACTGCCTGTTGCACCTCCTGCCTCTGTGCCTGTCTTGCACCCCTGCTGCTGTCTTGCCTGGCCACTGTCTCTCTCTCTCTCTTTGTCTCTCTCTGTCTCTGTCTCTGTCTCTCTCTCTCTCTCTCTGTATTTCACCCCTGCTCCCCAAGGTGCAAACCACCGTCCCTTGCTTGCTCCATCTTTTTATAGGCTCAACTTGGCTTCGTGCGTGTCCCTGTTGCTCCGCACTCACTCCATTGGCTTGCTGTAGAATATCACACCGTGCAGCTTATTCATGGCTACGCCCCTGCACTTGTGCATGCATTCATTACGGTTGCGCATTGGCACACTGCAATTTGCAACGAGCATTGTCTCCCAATGAATATCGCTCTTTGACGCATTTCTGCTATTGTGCTGGCGCATCTCAGTTGCGACATGCGCAACTGCTTTGAATATCCCAACCCGGGTATCAAAGCGCTGTACAATCCATACAATATCACTTAAAACAATAAAATTCTAAAATCAGTCATCTAATCAATATGATTAAAAACACAACTACAGTAACCCAACTACACTAATCCAACTACAGTAATCTAATGCAAGCCCAAATAGATAAGTTTTTAATGTAGTTTTGAAGCTCTCCACTGTCAGACATTCTCATATCCAATGAGGCAGAGAATTCCACAATGTTGGGGCTGCGCATGAAAATGCCTTTGGATCCAGAAGTTTTTAACCATACCCTTGGAATCTCCAGCAATTCCTTGTTGGCTGAGCGTAGCGGCTGGAGGGGGCAGTAAGGATGCAGGAGATCTTGCAAGTAGATTGGTCTCTGCCCATGTAGGGCTTTATAGGTCAGCAAGATGACCTTGAAGGTGATCTTCCCCTGAACTGGTAGCCAGTGCAGTTTGTGTAGTATAGGTGTAATATGACTGGATCGAGATAATCCAGACAACAACCTGGATGTTGCACTTTGCAACAGCTGCAAGCAGCAGATATCAACCCCCAGAAACCCTAGGTAAAGGAAGTTACAAGAGTCCAGGCACGAAGTCACAATGGCGTGGAACAAAGTCGGAAGGTCACCAGATGGAACTAGGTGCTTAATCCGGCTGATATTCCTCCGGTGGTAAAAAAAGGACTAAACTATAGCAGACACCTGTTAATGAAGTGTCAGCCCATCATCAAGTATTATGCACAGATTTCGCATCCGTTCAGAGGTCAGCAACTGGGCACCCCCAAGCCAAAGTCCTGAGAGACATCCTGCCACTGGCCCTTCTATCCAGTGACCAGGATCCACACCCAACACCTCAGTTTTGTCGTAATTCAGTTTCAGCCAGCTGGTATTCCTCCAATCCTGGATTTCTGTGAGGCAGTTGTTAAACACTGAGAGTGCACTATCCTGGTCAGGCACAAAGGACAAGTAGAGCTGTGTATCATCTGCATAGCAATGAAAATCCAGTCCATACCATCTCACAATGTCTCCTAATGGCAACATGTATACCGCGAACAACATGGGGGACAGCACGGAACCCCTGCGGCACCCCACATGGCAGAGGGAATGACTCAGAGGAATAAATCCCCTAGAACACTCTCTGTGATCTGCCAGTGAAGAAAGAATAGAACCATCTGAGGACCATAGCAGACAGGCCACAGATGACTTGCAGACATTTCAGCAGCACCCCATGGTCCATGATGTCAAAAGCCTAGGAGAGATCTAAGAGTACCAAGATGGAATGGCATTTCTGATCTCTCTTGATCAGGAGATCGAGTACCTGAACTAGAGCTGTCTTGGTGCTTTGCCTTTTATGAAGACTGGACTGGAGAGGGTCATAGATGTCATGGATGGTAAGACAGTTCTTCAACTGCAGCACCACAACTTTCTCAATAACCTTTCCCACAAAGGGAAGGTTAGAGATTGGTCTGTAGTTAGCGGGGCAGTCTGGGTCAAGTGAAGATTTCTTGAGAAGGGACATTACCACTGCTTCCTTCAGGGAGCTCGGAAACTCACCCAACTCCAGTGAGCAGCAGACTATCTCTACAAGGACTGGGCTGATGACATTGATACAGCTTATTAAAAGGCAAGTGGAGCCTAGGTTCAAACTGCTGCAAGTCGGAAGCATACCTTTGAGAATCCGCATGACATCTGCGATCTCCAGTCGATCAAACTCTATCCAACAGAACCAAGCAGTAGCAACTCCACACCGACCCACATCCCTCCCCAAAGAGCGTGCTAAGTGGATCTCAGACCTGATGCCAGCAACCTTATCTGCAAAGAAGCAAGCAAACTCCTCAAATTCATCATAAGAAAATGCTCTTCAAACTTACAGACAGACTGGACAGCACAGTCTGTCCACAGTTCAAAAGAGCTGAGCTGGTCAGTTCTGAGCTGCAGCAATCTCCCCAGACAGGAATTCTGCCTTCCTACGGGAGATGCCGATTGATCATCTCTATAATGTTCCATCAGTCTAGTCTGTCGGCATCCCAGCTGGATCTGCACAAGCAACATTCTTTCACCCTGCTCAACTCAGCTGCCTCAAGATCCCATCAAACCAGGGGGACCAAGGGTGAAGGGTGAGAGGGCGAATGTGGACTGGTGCCAAGGTGTCCAGAGCCCCTGTCAATGCCCAATTATAGGCCTGTAGCAGGTTCTTGGGACCCTCGCTTGCACCTGGTAATCCTAATAGGTCCAATTCTGCCAGAAGGCCTTCTGGGGTGATTTTCTGTAAAGGGTGGTATCGTACCATCTCAACAGGGGCAGGCCAATAGGGAGGAGCAAGGAGACTGAACCT
Source organism: Neoceratodus forsteri (assembly GCA_016271365.2). Classification (NCBI taxonomy): domain Eukaryota; kingdom Metazoa; phylum Chordata; order Ceratodontiformes; family Ceratodontidae; genus Neoceratodus; species Neoceratodus forsteri. The sequence continues at coordinate 64,489,930 of CM028133.1, read as the reverse complement.
TATAGTGTGGTGATCAGACCATCCAACTGGTTCCACCACCGAGTCAGAGGTCTCCATCCCCACAAGGAAGATCAGGTCCAACAAGTGGCCATAATTGTAAGTCACAGAGGCAACTGCCTGTGTGAAGCCCAATGAAATCATAAGTCAGAGGAAGTCCTGACAAAATTGTGAGAGTTCATTGTCAACGCGGGCATTGAAGTCACCCAGTACCACCAATCTGGGAGACTCCAACACCATGTCAACAACTTCTCGTCTCCAGGTAGATGGTAGACGAGAATGATTATGCACCCCACACCTGTGACCATGGTACACTCAAAGGATCTGACTCCCTCAACTGCCACATCTACAAGGTCCAATTCTGATTTAAAACAAATTGCTACACCCCCACCCCTGAGATCCAATCTCACCCTGTGTATCACTGAAAACCCGGCAGGAATTGCTGCTGCCAAAATGGGGCCAGTATTCTCATCCAGCCAAGTATAGGTGATGCATGCCATATCTGCTAACCCAACAAAATTGTATATGATAGCCACCTTGTTTTTAATACATCTGGCATTGCACAACACCATGCAAGTCAGATGACGCACCAGAGCCAGCTGAGCAACCGGCCTAGTTATCATGGAGCCCTTGGGTATGGGCATCAGACAAGACAAACCTTATTCAGGATTCCATTTCACCCCTGGGTGCCTCCTGGTTCTCACTACTTCAATCCGGCCGCTCTGCTCTTCCCCCCTGGGTCCAGGACCCCCGCCCCTTTACCTTCTACCCACTAGGTTGACACCATCTGTTGTAGAGGCACAGGTCAGAAAGCATAGGATGACCAGAAGCAGTTGTAACATTCACAATGAATGTTTTATTTTTCTTAATAACAGCAACATAAAAATAAAAGTTGTTCAGAATAACTATTTACAAAGGCAGTACAAAAAGAAAACAAAGTCCTTTTGAGTGTTTATTCTCAATTTCAAATCTCAGTCTCTCAGTCTGTCTGTCTGTCTGTCTCTCTCTCTCTCTCTCTCCTTCTCTAGCAAAAGCATTGCTGCTCTTTTTTATAAATCTTTGGGAACTCATTAAGGAGACAGTGTTTTTTTTCACAGAATGTCCTTGTCAGTTTCCAATGTTCTTGCAGGTACAGTAAAAAGAATGTAATGACCCAGAACAAACCTCCTGTTGCCAGCTCTGCAGAGATTTTTCACACCAGCATCTCAGGTTAACCCCTTGAGTTCCAAATAACTTTTTGCAATCATTTCAATAGTACAACATAACTATATACATTTTAAACAGAGGGATACAGTTTAATAAAGGGATCCCAGTATCACTTGCATTTCCACATAAAGATTCACATATATTTTTTATAACTGCAGATATGCAAGGGGGAGACAGAAACAGAAAGTGAAGACAGAGAAATAGCGACAGGTGAAGAATTATGAGACCATCAGAGTGATCAGTTCCTAGGTCTCACAAGAAAATTTGGTTGCGCAACCAGACAGACCCGAGAGAGAAAAGGAGAGGATATAACAGATCATTGCATTTAACTCTTTCTGCATAACAAATAAACCTGGAGCTTATTCAATCCTGTTGCAGGGACATCTTAATTTTCCTAATCAGGGGATCAATTGCTGAAAGGAAAAGAAAAGGGAATAAAGGATATCTTTGCCTTGTCCCTCTATATAACAGGACATGGAACCTATGTAATTAACCTGTTCTCAAAGGTCTTAATCTGAGATCCTTAAATAAAAATAAAAATAAAAAATATAATTGAAAGGATTTGGATACCATACCACTGGATAAAATACTAGCTTTGGGTGAACTATAAAGTATTGACATCCATTTACAAAAGGATATCTCAAAGTTCAACTTTTCCAACACCATGTGTGCCAAAACTACCAATGTATTCAAACACAGCTGGGACATAGTGAAGGGCTTAGTGGTTGCACAGGGTGTAACGGTAGGGCAGGGAGCATGAGTGCGGATAGTGGGGATTACAACCCTGTATGGTCATTAGAACCTGAAATTATTATGGTTTTATGGGTAGACTGGATTGTTGAATGGTCTTTTTCTGCCATCATTGTCCATGCTTCTATGTTCCTTCCCACCTACACTAGGAGAATTCCTGGGCAGCACAACACTTGCTTTGCTTACGAACCTGCAAGTCACAACCCTAGAAGCCCCTGTTATATTGCAGAAGATTCAAGTAATGACCAAGGCATTCCATTAAGAGAAAACCTTAGGTTCAGATAGCTCCTCTTGGAGTGCAATCAGACCTTCCGCCCCACACTTGAGAGTCATCTGTTAGAAACCTATGCAGCTGCAGTATATATCAGAAGTCTACCCTGGTTGGTGTTGGAAGTACTCATCACCCTCTTACCAAATTATGTAAGGATGCTCAGATAATTATGCCTATCTGCCTGCTAAACACCAGTAAAAAGATACTTCCAAAACCCTAGCTCTTCAACTGGAAACAGTCATCCCCCATATTGTAGACAAGTAACAAACATGCTTTGTCAAAGGGAAAATGTCAATCTACACTCTTAGAGCAGTCCTAAACATAATCTGGGCAGCTTTCTGACAAGCAAACCTGGCCCTTCTCCTCATCATTGACACTGACAAGGACTTTGACTCTGCTGAATTGGAGTACCTTTAACAAGCCATGGAAGCTATGAACTTCAGGCAGATATTCACAAGCTGGGTTAGGCTCGTATACTCAAAGCCTGTGGCCTTAATCATAACCAATGACCTGATCTTCCCTACTATTCCCCAAAACAGGGGAATGAGACAAGGCTGTCTCCTGTCCCCCATGTTACACCTCATAGCCATAGAACTGCTACTTTGGAAAATCAGGCAGTCACCCTCCATTAAAAGCATCAGAGTTGACAGAGGCATTCACAAAACCCTGGCCTACTTGGACAATCTTCTTTTGGCACACTCAAACCTTATGACCTCCTATCAACCACCCTTGATACTCTGAATGAGCTCAATACTTTATCTGGGAAAAAAGTTAACTGGAATAAAATGGAAGCCCTGCCCCTCAGTAATAAATTTCACCTACCCAAAACCAACACCTTAACTTGAAGTGATCCTCGATTCAAATTACGTGTTTATTTATTTGAATTTTGATAGCCTGGTAGGCCCACTGAGACGGAGTGTCCCTTTTTCAGGGGTGACCCGGGGGAGGGTAACAAGGGAGGTACAGAGAACAATGATACAAGACTGTAACATGTCAGTGCACAAAGCACTTTCCAATAGTGAGTAGAGCACAATAAATATACAAAAATGAGATATGATACATATATATATAAATATATATATATATATACAGTAATTACAAAATTATACAAATATAAATGTAACCCCTAGGTGGCACTGTCCCAAGGGATACTACCCCTGCCTGTGTGACTAGACGCAGGTTGAGGGGCCTGAGTTCTGTGAATGGGTGCCTCCACCAGGAGGTTTTTTTTAAGGGCTGCGTCTTTGCTCTGGGTACAGCCCTTTGAGACACTGATAACCCCCTCTAACCCCTCTAGTGGCCTATATTGGTCAGCAAATACACAATATATTAACACCAGAATGCAATGGTAGACCCACACTTGGCACACTTACCACCAGGGCTGGATCAGCTGCACTGGCCCTGAAGACACACTGTAAGATAAGACTTGCAATGGAGAAAGGCAATAGCAACACAGTATCCCCTCCACAAAGGTACACAATAGCCAGTTTAAATGCAGAAAGATCTGGATCTGATTTATTTAGGTGACGTTAACAAGGGTGGGGCAGAAATTTAGTGTTTGATTTCAGTTCTTATTTAGTCAGGTTAAACATGCACATACTAAGTGTCCCTATAGTACAGTCACACACACACTCTGGGTACTGTTGTTATGCAGGCTAGCCTGAAGCATTGCCCAGGGTAGGCCAGCATTGCAGCTGTTGTTGCAGCCCATAGGAAGGAAAAGCACAACATGCACTTTAACCCACAATTTGTATTCTGAAGCTGGATGGTTCAGTTCATACTGATGAACCAAACAATTAAATCAGGTGACACACTTTGATTTGAACTTTGTTGCAGGGATCTACCCTGATGTTTATCCATGCTACCCAGACCAGGATGCAGGATTGACGAGATGGAGACCTCCGGATGGTATGCTGGTTTGCCTAGGGAAGCAAGGCCCACAAAACAGACCATGGTGGTCGGTCCTGTCTGATGGTGTTGAGCAGGGAGCTGAATCCCTGAGCGGGTCTTTTGTCGGATGAATCTCTGCAGCATGAACGGCAATCTAGAGATGGTGAGGCCCAGACCAGGTGAATGATTTGGGTACAGTCCGGTAAGTTGCTGGATACAGCTTCCAGCTAGCGTGACACATTCAACAATGTGGGGAACCAAATCATGACCCACACTACACATTAAGCACAGTTATAGTAAGGATAAGTAAATACCACAGTTCGGATGACAGTCCGGTTGCAATTGAACAGTGACTCTGTGCAAACAGTATGCTCTGCAGTGGTTTCAAGTCCTGTCAGGCCGATCGCTCCAAAAGCAACTCGTCGGACCTCACCAGGCAAAATTCACTCTTCCACAATTCAAGATTCTGATCATGGTAACAGTAATCTTGGATAAAGTCCGATTTTAGATTTCAGACTTCTTCACTTGAGAAGATGGTAGCAGGCAAGCCAGACACAGCCTTCCTGCCAATTTCCCCATGCCACTACGCAGGAGCAGCTGCTCAAATTACTCCAGCTGTTCACTCTCTCAACTCCAACTACACACTGACTCACTGTACCCGATATTCAGGTCACAGCAAAATATTCAGATATAAAGTTCGAATTGAGGATACACAATTTTTCCATGAGGGAAAGCTGAAGTCAGGCAGGCCAGACTCAGCCTTCCTGCTGAATCCCCACGCTACCAAGCGGAGCAGCAGCTCTACTGACTCAAGCTGCTCATTCTTCCAGCTCCCACTTACTACTGAACCACTGCTGTAGGCAGCTCTGGGATTACCCTGTGATTCAAAGGGTTCAGTTGGTTGATCCATCTGTCTGCCACAGCAAGGACTCCCCCTCCAGGTCTATTTAGGTGCCAAACAGTAAAAACTACAATTCCTACAGAAACTCACTCCCACAAAGCCTCTGGGGACAGTCTTCATTTTATGGTCCCCAAGGTACCAATTGGTCCAAACTGGCAGTGCAGAACCAAAATGGGGATGCTTAGCAGAAAGTCTATGCTACAAAGGAAGGCAGGTTAGACAAACTACAATATTATTATTATTAACACGGATAATCAGCAAACAATCACAGTCCTTAATAAAGCTCCCTCTCCGCAATTAGCGATGGCAGAATGAAGCAGCTATATTGCAGTCTAGGTGAGATTTGAGCCTGAAACCTCTCGGACCCCACCCAGATTAATTATAACCTACAAAAAAATGACACCTCTTAAAGAGACAGGCACGAAGGCTAACAGAGCACTCACATGCAAGCACTTTAAAACTGTTAGAATACAGAACACCAGCCTGGCAATGGTCATTAGGCAAGCCCAGGAAGACATTTTAGGAACCCCCATTTGTAGGGGGGTTACATAAATATCAGCAAATATAGGCAGGCATAGTAGTAATTTACAACAGCTGTTCAAGGTGCTGTGGCAGAGATAAAAGCTTTACATACAGTCAGTGCTACAAATAAAATAGTTGGCAGAGGTACAGAGGCAATGAAATTCAAAAACACTGAGGCCCAGATATTCAAAAGGGTTGCGCCATGCGCAACAGGGTTGCGCGTGCGCAACTCCAAAAATGCGCCATTCTGCGATATTCAGAAGGGGCCAGTTGCGCCACCAAAAACATGCTGAGCAACAGCGCAATGGAAATGAAGGCATGCGCAACTGAAGGAGCAAGGTCCATGCATAAAGTCGCATGATAGCGATAATCGAACACTTGCGCAATGCAAGGGTAGCTCAACCGGAAGTTGCGCAGTAGCGGAATTGAGCCAAAATAAAAGGCTCAAGGAAGTGGCGCAAGAACCCTAACAGGCCGCAAACTGGGGAGAGAGAGAGAGAGAGAGAGAGAGAAGGAGCTGGAAGGGCAGAGAGGACAGTGGGTCCAGGAGAACAGAGAGGCCAGTGGGGGTGCCGTGCAGTGGAAGCAGCAGTGGGGGCAGCGGGGTAACACAGGAACAGCAGCGGGGTGGGGCGAAGCCAGGAGATGGACAGTGCCAGCTTCCACATGGAAGCTGTAATGAGGGTGAGACACCATGCTGCAGGGGACATGGCAGCGCGGAGGGCCCGTCAGTGCACCGACAGGTGGTATCGTGCCGCATCAGCTCGAGCTGTACACAGAGCGCCGAGATTGTGGGCCGGTACCACCTGAACAGGGCAATACTGAGACGGCTCTGCGAGCTGTGCAGTGATGTGATGCAGGCACCCTCACGACGGAGTCACGCTCTGTCCGTGGAGACCAAGGTGACAGCCTGCATGTGTCTGCTCGCCACGGGCACCTTCCAGAGGCCAACAGGGGACACCACAGGCATTACACAGTCGTCCACGTCATGCATCCTCACCCAATTCCTCAGCGCACTGCTGCCTCATGCTGCGGAGTACATCCATTTCCCCAGCACTGCGGCAGAGCGTACAACAAACATGCAGGAGTTCCACAGGGTAGCACATATGCCTGGTGTGCTAGGGGCCATAGACTGCACCCATGTGGCCATTCGCACACCACCTGGCCCCGACGGCCAGGCATATCGGAACCGAAAGGGGTTTTCCAGTGTCAACTGCCAGGTGGTGTGTGATGCCACTGGGCGCATTATCAATGTCTGTGCCACACACCCTGGTGGAGCACATGATGCCTTCATATGGCACCAGTCTGCACTGTGCCATCGATTTGAGAGTGGGGACATCCCCACGGGTCATCTAGTGGGTGAGTACACATGTATGGAATGCAAACTCTGGGCAAGGGTGGGAATGACACAGGTGCCATGGTAGTGGCACACAAGGATATGGGCAATATGGACCTGACATGACACTGATCTCCACTATCTCCACACAGGTGACTGCAGATACCCAATCCGTTTCTGGCTGCTCACACCGTACCGGCACCCCACGATCCCAGCGCAGCTATGCTTCAATGAGGCATATGCCGAAACACGTAACATCATAGAGCGGGTGTTTGGGATGCTCAAGGCACGCTTCTGATGCCTGGACACCTCCGGCGGAGCCCTACAGTACAGCCCCCAAAAGGCCTGTGGGATATTCCTGGCCTGTTGCATCCTGCACAACATGGCCAAAGACCATGGGATAGCCGTACAGGTCCAAGAGGGGGACAGCGATGGGGACGCCAGTGGCACCGGTGATGTTAGTGATGAGCAGCCCCCCTAGGACGGAGGGACCCCCGACTGACCCGGCAGGCCCAGCTGCACCGGGACACCATTGCAGAAGAGCACTACACCCAACACAGGTAAGTCAAGGGGACATGTGCAGGCAACACTGTCCATGCGTAAACCACAGGCACACAGGGGAACACACCGTGCATGAAGGTCAGGGGAGTTGAAGGTTCTAGGCATACTGACACACCATCAGAGAGGGGTGAGCACTCATATGGACACACACACACCAGGCAGCATACATGGGCAGCAGCACAGCACTGCGGAAATGACATTGCCAACACACAGCACCACCAACCACCCCCACCACCTGGACTGTCCACGTACATGTGTCAGGACCTGGGCACCCTTGCACCTTGGTGTACAGTGCAATGCAGGCATCATCATGCACACGCACCTGTGGACAGCAGTTGGGAGAGTGTGCAGGTGGTCCGTGTGTCAGCTTGGTGAGCAGAGCACCCAGCAGTGCACTGCCCATCATGACACACATTGCACACAGGGCAGCACCAGACAGGGCCTGCACTGGGAGACAGCTCAGTCAGGTAGCACTGTCCCACGGCCACCACGGATGCGTGGGACGGCCCGCCGTGGCCCAGCAGCACTGGCAGGCTGAGCAGGGGCCACATCGGGTGGTGCTGGTGCACCACCAGGGGTCCCACTGTGCCGAAGCGACCTTGCCCGCACAGGGGTCTGCATCCTGCCAAACAAACTGCACCAGGGGTGCTCGGATGCCACAGCAGAACCCGGCGTCGACAGGCCTGGTGTCGCGACGCCGGGAACGGGAGTGGAGAGCACACTGTGTGGGATGTGTGGTACAGGGGCACCTGACAGTGTGGCCAATGCATCGCGACAGAGAACCTGCCTGGGTCAGCCTGTCAATGGCAGCGGTCCATCCGTCCGCATAAGGACCAGCTCGGCTCGGTCCGAGCACACTCCTGCTATGCCACTCCACGGCAACAAGACGCGCCTCCACGGACCTTGCAATCCACCCCTGCAGCTGTGCGAGTCCTGCAGCAGGCGGGTGTGCGCGTCCAATGGGTACTGTGCCCCAATGGCATCGTGACCCCCAGGGTGTGGACGGTCCTGGTGCACAGCACCCCTTGAGGGTGGGCGCTGTTCGCCAGGACCAGGTATGGGCGGATCAAAGGGTGGTGGACATGTGCCACTGCTTGACACTGTACCCCCAGACCTGGTGTGCGACTGCTGCTGCCGCCCCTCCAACTGCTGAGCCCCCAGGTCCACCTGTTCCACCTCCGTGTTGACAACAGTGCCAGATACCTGCACAGCCACGGTGCTGCCCACGGTGCTGACAGGCACAGCCTGACTGTGCCAGCATGCTGGTACACAGGTGTGAACCAGGAAGGCCCAGGGGCACGTGCTGGCCTGCCATGTGTCCGTCATGGGACACACACCTATCACTGCCCATTGCAGGCCTGCTATCATCAATGGTGCAGGTGCGTGCCACTGCCATAGGCACAGCATGCTGGCATACCTGCATGCCTGACTGCTGTGACATAGGCTGTGCACCCCCTGCACCCGTATCACTGACACCAGAGTTGTTGGCACAGCGTGCATGCTGCTGCAGTGCCTGCAGGCTGGTGGCGGAGGTGGATGGTCCCTCCTCCACGTCCAGCAGGTCTGCATCACTGTCTGGACCCACCACCACCACCGTCTCCTGAAGACGAACAGGATCTGTAACAGAAAGAGAGTACATGTGAGTGCATGTGAACAACAGCCCCAACAACACCACCATGTCATACCGTGCAGTGATGGGCTTCACCTGTCTGGAATCCTCCACCTGGTACGCCCGCAATGGCACTCGGCTGCATGGCCGCAACCAGTGTCTCCTCTGTAGGGGTCAGCTGCAACACCACTGGTGGGCCCCCACCAGTGCCAGCACATGCCGCCCTGAAGGCTGCCACCTTCTCCTTCAGCCTCCTGCGGTCAGTCCCCATCTTCTTCTTGCATTCCTGCGAGCGCTGGTGGCTTCCATGCAGGTTGACGGCCCGAGCTACCCCCTCCCATGCAGCTGCACGTTCCTGAGGGGTGCCCCTCTGTCCACTCACTAGTGGCTCATCCTCCAGGTAGGCCTGGAAGAGGGCCTCCGTCTCTGCCGCGGTGAAGTTTGGCCTCCTCCTACGCCCACCGTCCACACCCTCAGCTTGGCTCTGGTCAGTCATGGTGATCTGTATGGGTGGAAGTGGACACCTGTCACTGTGCAGTCGACAGCATTTCCCCATGAGCATAGCTGCCCGGCCCGGGCGGAAGCCCCCGTTCCACTCCATGGCAGATACCTGATCGAAAGGGTGCACTTTGTCCCTTTCTAAGTGCCCTTTCATGCTCAGCCCTCAGCCTTTTACCATCCTCCACCCATGAGCATTGTCCTGAGCATCACACAGCATGTAACTCACCTCTCACCTGCAGTAACCAAATCTGGCCAGCACAACCCACTGTGCATTTTTATAGTGCAACACATGCAAATGAGTGTGGCACAACTTTAATGACATGCTAATCGCGCCACTGCGCACTTTGAATAGCTGATCGCATGACGGCATATGTCAGCTGAATATCGCGTATTTGCGCTGGCGCACACGGAAGGTCCGCTGAGCCAATGGCGCAGGTTTGTGGCTGTGCTGCCACTGCATTGCGCATGCCCAGACAGCTTACGATGCGCCTATCGCGCTGCAGACCTGCTGAGTGCGATAGGGCGATTCAGACCATGGCCACCATTGTGCCAGTGGCGCTACAGCACTGGGCACTATATGGCGCTGTGGCACTACTGCGCCGAAGTCCACTGTGGCACTGGTGCTCAGCTTGGCAGTCGTGAAGGGATGCCTACTCGTCCCTATGGCGCTGTGCGTATTGTGTCATTGCCTGACCTTGTGTGCCCTCTGACCCCTGGTGCTGTTGGCATGCCGTATATACGTCCTATTGCGCTGTCTGGTGACAGCGCCATGTAAGTGATGGCGCTGTTCGAACAGCGCGATTGGAGCCTGTGGTGGTCTATTGCGCAACAACTCCACGTGGGGTTATGGCGCAGCGGGGCGCCATATTGCCTGCTGTAAAGTTGGTGCCATGGCTAGGAGGAGGGCGGTGTCCTGGAGCCAGCTTGAAGTGGCCAACCTGGTGGCCCTGGTGGAGCCCCACTGTGAGGCACTGTATGGTGAGGCCCCCCTCACCATGCCTAGGACCTACGTGTGGCAGCAAGTGGCCACTGACCTGGTGGAGGTCACTGGCCGGGCCGGTCTGCTGAGCAGTGCGGCACGGTAAATGTCACTGAGGAGCCTGAACTCTGGCGCTGCGTTCATGTGCCAGGCCGGGCGTGGTACCTAGGCCAGGTGAGTGTACCATCTATGCACCTATATCTCTGTAGGGGTGTGTGTGTGCTTGGGTGGCTGTGCATAGGTGCGGCTCGGACACGGTGGGCTGTGTCAGTGTGTGCAGCTGTGCGATGGATGGTTATGGCTGTGTGGGCAGGCACTCTCACTGGGGCAGGGGGCACTCTGCTTTTGAGTCACACTGATGTTTGTCTCAACATATGTCTCCCACAGGCCGGATTGTGAGGACACAGGGCCAGGATGACGTGGGCCACCCAGGGCCCCGGTGCCGGGGGGTGTTGTGCCCCAACAGCAGCAGCAGCAGCAGCGTCAGACCCAGCTGCTGGAGGAGTGTGAGTATCATTACTTCATGGATGCTATTGCATGCTGGGGGGGCAAGACCACCAGCCATGCGGGACACAACCAAAGGGGAGGTCATAATTCCACTATACAAAACACTAGTGAGTCCCCACACTGGAGTACAGTGTACAGTTCCGGAGACCATACCTACGTATGGACATGGACTGGGTGGAGAGGGTTCAGAGGAGGGCGACACGGATGGTGCATGGATTGCATCACAAGTCCTATGCAGACAGGTTGACGGAACTGAACATGTACTCCCTGGAGGGGAGGAGGGTGTGGGGATATGATGGGAACATACAAGTATCTTACAGGGGGGAACAGAGTGCTGAGAAAACAGTATTTTTAAGCATAAAGGATGTTCCAGGACTAGAGGGCATGGGATGAAGTTGGAGGGGCGATTCAGGGAAACATGAGAAAGTATTTCTTCACAGAACGGGTGGTGGACAAGTGGAACACCCTGCCAGAGGAAGTGGTGGGGGCTGACTTGGTCACGGATTTATGAATGCATGGGTTAGCCATAAAGGAATTCTGGAGGTCAGGGTAAGGGCAACAGACTTATAGGACAACAGAGTGAACTTACAAGGTCAAATGGACAGACTGGGTGTCCCATAGGCCCTTATCTGCCGACACTGTCTATGTATCCATGTATGTAGGCATGACACAGGTGACCTGCATCACAGTGCAGTATCACGGCACGTCTGTGTATCGTCACTGGTGGTCCAGGCATGCACTGGGCACATAGCTGTGTAACTGGCATCGCCACGTTGCCACATCACTTGCCAGCCTAGTTTGTACTGTGATTGGCGTGGGCAGTGTGTGTGGGCGGTGGTGCGATAGCTGGTGCCGCCTATTTGTGATGGCCATGTGCATGTTCACTGTGGGTGGGTGCATGCCATCACAGTGCGGACATTGGGCTATATGGCTTGCAGGTTGGGTGGTGTTCAGGGTTGTGGTCAGTCACAGCCATTGACTGTGTTCCCATTTCCCTAGGCCTCGAGGTTCTAAGGAGGATGCAGCGGGATGTCCGTGCCTCACAGAGGTCAGCGTGGCAAGCCACAGGATCCTCATGAACAATACAGAGGCATGGGCGCCATCAGGGGCAGACTGGAATGGGGCGCCAGCAGGAGGACCAGAGCCGGCTGGGCAGGCCACCATTACCTTCCCACTTCTTCCATCCCTACCACCCTGCCTTCCTCTCCAGTTTTTAATCCTCCTCTTGAACACCCCTTCCTTGTACCCGTCCCCCCCTTGTAAATAGTTTTATTGTTCTTGTTGCACTATGTTTAATATACATTTCTATTTTGATATATGAATACTGTGTTGGTCTCTGATTTGCAGCTGGCTATGGGTGCTCAGTTGCAGGTGTGTACATGCCATCTGGGCTGGTATGGTCCTGGGCATGTGTGTGTGTGTGTGTGTGTGTGTGTGTGTGCATGTGTGTGCATGGGGAGGTATCTCCAGCATGGCAGTGACTTTCAGTTGGTCTTGCCATCTGCTGCCACCCACTGCTGGGTGCACAGGGTGTGTCTGGCTTGTAGGCTTCTGTGTTGCATGGGGCTGACGTGTGCTGGGGGGTCTGCATGGTTTCCTGCAGTGCCAGTCCTGCACATAGGTGGTGTCTTGGGGTCACAGTGCAGATGCGCTGTGCATACGGGGCTGATGTGCACTGTGGTTGTCAACCCTGTGTGTGGCACTCTCTGCCTGCCAGTGGTTGTGCTGGGGTGTCAGGGCTCTGCTATGCTTTGTTGGCTTGTCCCCATGGGCACGTGGATCATCCGTCCCACCCCAGTGATGCTGTGCTTGGGGTGCCAGTGTGTTGTGGGTTCTGCAGTGTGTTCCTGTGCCCATGTGTGGCATGGCTGGCGGTGGGCCCCAGCCTGCCTCCCTGGATGTGCAGTTCCATTGCTCTGGGGGCTGTGCTGGCAGCTATGGCAGCTCTGGAATGCTCAGCTGAGCTTCCTTGGTTGCGCCATAAGCGCAGCGATACAACTCAGCTTCTCCTTCTGGTTGCCGCGATGGTGCAGTATGTGCCGATATTCAGATGTTGGTTGCTTGCGCAATTTGCTCTGCTCCATGTTTGAATATCGCACCTGTTGCACATTTGCGCAACTGGTTTACGCTTGCTCCTGCTGTTGTGTCAGTTTTGAGCGCAGTTTGAATATCCAGGCCTGAGCCTCATTAAAGTGTGGGAGGGACAAGACAGAGTAGGAAGCACAAATAGGGCAGGAAAGACCTAGCTGGGTGGAACAAGAGAGGGACAGGGAGCGAGAAAGGAAAAAGGAGAGAGCAAGGTGTGATAACTTAGGTACTAGAACAAATAATCTAGTGTCTACCTCACTTCCATGCACAGGTACTGTCTCAGCTACAGGAGCAAGGCTGGGAGGGGCAAGGTGGACTTTAAGAGTACTCTTGAAGGACTGAATAGTGGGGCAAGTCAGAACTGCAGTTGGGATAGAGTTCCAGAGGGAGGGCCCGGAAAAGGCAAATGTGCATTGACCCACAGCCAGGTGGGGATTCGAGATAGACAAGACGGGAAGGTCAGATGACCATAGGGACCTCCTCATAGGTTTATATTAGATGATGGCAGTGAGGCAGAGTGGAGTGAATTTATGTACGAAGTTATGAGTAAGGCAGAAGGTGGGGTACTGTAGTCTGGCTTCAAAGGAAGGCTGGCCTAGGGAAGCAAGGGCTGTGCAGTGGTGTAACCCAGAATTAGCACAGAGGGCAAAGCGTGCGATCCGTTGGACGTTTGCCTGAGTTTCTCAAGGAGAGTGACCTGAGCAGCATGAAGTAAAGGGGCTCTATAGGAGGTGAGCGGGAGCAATGAGGAGGAAGCTATGGCCAGTCGAGAGGAGTAAGTAATGTAGGGCAGGAGGCGGTAGAGTAGCACTAGCTTTTGATGAACAGTCTTAACCACAGTGGAATATGCATGTCAAATGTGAGGTGGAAGTCAAGCGTGAGTGCCAGGTACTTAAAGTACAGTACCTGATCTAAGGGGACACCTTGGGTGTAGTTTATCACTGATGGGGGTGGGGAGGTTAGTTTGAGTCTCCAATGAAATAAGAGCATAGATTTCATCTTCTTGGTGTTGAGTACCAGAAGATTACTGGAAAACCATGCTTTGAGCTTTAGGAAGTCATGATGCAATTTGCAGTTCAGTGAGGTCTGATCTGAGGAGGATCAGTACAGAATGGCATCATCAGCATACAGCTGGACTGAAGCACCTCCACAGTGGAGCGGGAGTTCATCTATAAATAAAGAAAAAAGCAGTGGGTCAATGATAGATCCCTGGAGGACCCCATCCTTTATGGCACTAAATGAGGAAGTGCGACCTGCCCATTTCACACATTGTGTTCAGCTGGTAAGATAACTGGAGAACCAGTTTAATGACAGTGCATCAAGACCAAGGGAGAGGAGCGTGTATAACAGAAGGTTATAGTTTACAAGGTCAAAGGCCGTGGTAAAGTTGCAAATATAGCACCTGTGACAAGGCCCTTGTCCATAGCGGAGAGGATGTCAGATGTAACTTTATTGAGGTACTGTGAGATTTATGAAATCCATGCTGGTTCATGGTGAGGGAACCATTAAGCTCCAGGTGGGTTGAAGGTGCACATGGATAATTTTTTCTTGTATTTTGGCAAGGGGGCCGAGTATGGAGATGGGACAGTAGTTCTCTAATGCAGTTAGGGCCACTCTTAAGTATAGGAACTACTATGGCGGCCTTCTACTCATTAGGTACAGTGCTGGAACAGAAGGATTTATTAATTAGGTCATGTACTGGGGAAGTAATGGCTGAAGTCCTAAGTTTTAGAAATCAGGGTTCGAGGGAGTCGAATCTGGGTAAGAGAGTCTACTTGATGCTCCTAAGGTGCTGCAATACCTCTTTCCAAGTAGCCAATTTGAGGTGAAAGAAGGGGCTCTTACAAGAGAAAGAGAGGGAGAGGGTGCAAGGATAGGGAGGGAGACCTTATGTGTGGTGAGGTCTGCGAAGGCCCAGTTAAACCCAGAGGCAATAGCTGTGGGGTCGGTAACCTCAGAGCCATTAAGAAGCATGGTGTTGGGTAAGGACGATGATTTACCCATCAGGAGTGAATTGATTTGTCCCCAGAATCCTTTGGGATCTGAATGAGTACTAGTACGGAGAGAGTGGAGGAATAAGCATTTGGCAGCGTGCAGCTTATTCTTGCACTGCTTGTGTAGAAGCCTATAAGCCTACCAGTCAGCAGGTAGACCAGAGATTTTATAATGGTGCCAGGCAGGATCCCAGTCTGCCATGTGACTACACAGCTCCTTAGAGAGCCACTGGGCACTAGCCACCATGGAGGTTGACTACAGAGTTAAAGGTATTGGTAAAGTGCTCCAAAGCAGAGTCAACATCTGGTAGCATGTTAATTGGGGACCAGTCAGCCTGAGATAGGGAGGCTTGAAAGGCAAGGGGACAGAAGGAAGTCAAGCCTCTGGTTGACACAATTTTGGAGGGTGGATTGGGAAAGTTGTTCCACCCCATGCAGAAGGTAGGGGAGTGGCCGCTTAATGCATCAGAGAGAACACCAGAAGATTTGATGTGTAGGGGGGTATTAGTAAGAATCCAGTCTAAAAGGGTGTGGTGACCAGTTTTATTATTATGCCTGATGGATTCACTGATAAGCTGAAAACGGTGTATCTCAGCCAATGCATTGTGAACAAACCCCCCGTCCCGAACCTAACCAATTGCTGAAGTTTCTGCAGAGCACCAGACCTGCAGGTGGGAGGTTGGCCCAGGAAGAGATGAGGGAAAGAAGAGATGTAGCAGGAGAGCTGGGAGGGAGCTAGATATAGCCCACAATCAATGTCTTAACTTGTCTGAGTACCAGGGTAATGAATAGGGATTCAGCTAGAGGGGTGTCAGGGCTGGCACAAGTTCAGATGCTGACAGTGTAGATGAAACGTAGATCAGCATGCCGCCTACACGCTTAAATGGCCTATCCTTCTGGAAAGTGGAATATCCTGGGATAGAGACCTCATGGGGTTGGATGCCTGGTTTCAACCAGGTCCCGGAAATAACTAGTACATCAGGATTATGGTGGCAGAGCCAGGCCTTGAGCTCAGAGTGCTTGGCTCTAAGGCTCTGGATATTCATATAGGCAATACACAGGCCTTTTGAAGTGCCCCAGGCTAGGGCAGGCAAGGGAGTTGTTTGGGGCATTATCCCAGTAGGAGTGGATGAAGGCATTCCTAGGGAGGGGGATATCAGGAGAACTGTTTGGCCTGGTAGAAGGTGTAGCAGACTTAAGAGAAAGAATATACTACAACCAAGGTTCTAATCTCACTGAGGGAGATGTGGAGAGGGAGAGGAGGAGGGAAGGTTTCTAGTTAAACCCTAAAGGAATTGCTCTATGGTAGAAAATAGGATTAATTCTTTAAGCAGTGAGGAGTTCATGGATTTAATTTTTGATAGGCTATGGAAGGTCAGGAGAGACAGGGTTTATAGGACTATCTATTTAAGCATGGAGGAGTTCAGGGATTAGGTCTGATGGGGTGTCGATGGTCAGGAAAGATTGAGTTAATAGGAGAGTAGAAATAATCAGGAGGTCAGAAACGGCGTAGTGTAGGGGTTCACTACCCCTGATTAGAGATGCAACGAAAAAATGTTTGCCAGCAAAACTGGCAATTTCGTCAGATAAAATGTTTCAAGAAATTGCAGCAAAATTATGAACTTTCGTACCATAATTTCACACTGTCGCACTATACCTGATCCATAAATGGAACTCCCTAGCACACACACAAGTTGCCTGCACCCCACCATTTGTTTATTAAAAAAAATCACCCTCTCACTCCTGGTGTCTAGTGACCCCTCCCGGCTGTTACTGGCCATAAACATAAAATAAATAAGCACCCCCAAAGTTACCCTGGCTGCCACCTCCGTTTGTTTAAAAAATTCACCCTCATCTCCCTGGTGTCTAGTGGACCCCCACCCCATCAGTAGACAGCAGCACCCACCCAGTTCCCCCGTACCCTGATCGGGCCACCACGACACAGCCATCCACTCACCTCCATAGGCAGTAGCCTGACTGAGCATCACTGAGCACTTGAATGAATGAGCGTGTACTGCGCTCATTCATTCATTCATTCATTCAAGCACTGAATGGCACTCAGTTGGGCCGGCAGCCATGGAGGTGAGTGGAGGCTGTGCCAGTGGTCGATTGGGGTACTGGGGAGCTGGGTGGTGCTGCTGTCTACACTGGGGTGGGGGTGGAGTCCACTAGACCCAAGGAGATGAGGGTGAATTTTTTATTTTTGTTAAACAAATGGAGAGGGCAGGGTAGTTTGGGGGCAGCTATTTAATATAACTATGGGCAGTGATTGGCCTGGGGTGGGGGGACTCACTAGACACCATGGAGATGAGGGTGATTGTTTTAATTAAACAAATAGAGGGGCATGGTAACTTGGGGGCTTATTTTATGAAATTTCAGCTGGTAATCAGCAGGGGGACCTACTGGACACGAGGAGTACTTTGCAAAGGGGCCAAAAAGGTTTTGCAGCGGGAGGCGAAATTCTCCATAAGCAGATAAATTTTGCCTTGGTGACTAAAACTTCACCGGTGGAGTGAAATTTAGTCCTGACGAAAATTTGGCTGGCTTGGGGTGAAATTTGCACCCAACTGGCGAATTTCACATTTCACCCAGTGAAATATTTCACGTAATGCACTAATTACACGGAATATTACGCTGGGTGAAATTTTCCAATTTCATACATCTCTGCCACTGATGAGAAGGATACTCCTTGGGTCGAGGTTCAGGACTGGCAGTAGAAGTGGTGAAGAGAGGAGGAGGAGGAGGGAAAAATATTAGATACCCCTTAAGGGTTGCAAGGAGGTAGAAAATAGGACTAATTCTTTACACAGGGAGGAGATCAGGGATCAGTTTTAATTGACTGTGGAAGGTCAGGAGAGATGGGGCTTATAGGAGAGTAGAAGTAAACTGTAGGTCAGATTGATGTGGTGGAGGGAGGCACCACCTTTGACAAGAAGGATGCTTCTCAGGTCAGGGTTCAAGACTAGCAGTTGTAGAGATAGAGAGGGGTGGAAAAATAATGTAAGAGGTGTAGTTCCAGAGGTTAGGGCAGTGATTAAAATTTTAAGCTGGAGGAGGATCCTTCAAATTAAAGATACCAAAGTCAGAGAGGAAACAAGAGGGAATAAGTACTGGTGAGAGGTATTAGGTGGCCGATATACTTTATAACAGAAAATATGCACTGTCATTTTATTTTCACTATATTCACTGGTTCCATATTAGAGTGAAAATAGAGACAGTGACAATTAGGTTGATCAACATGTATAGCGGCACTAATGTTCCACTAGTGAAAATAAGGGGAAGTAAATATGTAGGGGTGTGCTTGGAGCACTAAATATAACTGGCGTGAATATAAACTGATATACAGTAGTAAAAGGGTCAGAGAGGCAGACTTCAGTACAAGAGGTGCACTTCAGGATAGGGTTTAAGTCCAGGTAAGGGTTAAAAGAGGAGGGAGGATCAGTCAAACCATAGCGGGAAGGGTTAAGGAGACTAGGTAGAGCAGAAGGAGCAGGTGTAGCTCACTTTTCTTTAAGATGATGAAGTGTGATACAAAGGAAACAACAGCACCTCACAGTGGTGAGAGGGTACTGGAAGAGGAGCAAGCAGGGGAGGGGGAGGTGAGGGGTACAGGGAGATGTGTAAACAGGAGAAGAGGAGGTGGGGGCGCCAGAAAACAGCAGTGTCACCGGCATGGTAGGGTATGGGGAGCAAAGGAGAGCTTAGGGTGTTAGAAAAAAGACATCAGGAAGTCAGGTGAGCCCCACCTCCTACAAAGGAAATGACAAGCCAGGGTTGGAAGGTTGGGCAGCCGCCACGTAAGTGGTACGGCAGCTGCCGCATAAGTGGCATCAGGCCAACACAGCATCTCCAACAGTGCACTGCTGGAGAAGCACTACCTTGCTTGTTGGAGGGCTGGTAGTCGATTGCAGTGGGGGAAGGGAGCCATAAAGGAAATGGCTCAGTGTTGGGTATGTCCTGAGGAAAAGGAGAACAGGGTTTAAACAAAGGACGGATTAGGAGGTTATACTAGCAAAGGTCAGAGCGGGAAAAAAAAATGGAGACTGGCATGATTATCACCACAGACCTCAGTAAAATTGTTAATCTAAACCTCAATCCCCTGAGCAAGGGACATAGAAGCTCACTATAGCAGATGAAAGAAACTGCAGCTCACCCCAGGAGGGGAAATCACTACACACAATATGATAGCATTACCAAAAACCCTTTTACACAGATACATTAATAAATACATACTGTCGACAGATAAGGGCCTATGGTCCACCCAGTCTGCCCATTTGAGCTCGTAAGATCACTTTAAATTTGCCCCTTACCCCTGACTTCCAGGATTCCATTATGTCTATCCCATGCATTCTTAAATCCTGTGATTCTTTTCTACCTAACTAACCTTCCAGTCTGCACACGTGAATCCAGATTCAGAAGGTTAAAGAAGCTCTGCCTCTCCTTTCTGTAGGAAGAGGAATGGCCATGATTCAGCTTCAAAAAACTCCAAGTTCCACTGCAACAAGGGGGCTGGGACTATGGGATTATCTCTAGGCCCTAGAAATTATTGTAACCCACCTACAAATGGAGGTTCCCGAAAAGTCTTCCTTGAGCTTGCCTAAATGCTCACTGCCAGGCTGATGTCCTGCATTTTAGCAGTTTAAACATTATTGCCAGAGAGTGCCTGTATAGCCTCTGTGTATTGCCTCTTTAAGAACCCCTATAACGTGGTGCTTATTTAATCTGACAGGGGGGCTGAATGTTTCTATGCTCGAGTCCCGCCTGGGCTGCCAGATAATCGCTCCATTCTGCCATCACTATTTGCGCAGAGGGAGGTCTGTTAGAAGATGTAACTGTTTGAGTGACCAGTGGGTTACCACAGGGATCAGTGCTGGAACCGGTCCTATTCAACATCTTCATCAGTGACGTGGCCCAGGACCTAGAAGGCAGAATTTCACTGTTCGCTGATGACACAAAGCTCTGTAGCAGAGTAGACACACCAGAGGGTGTAGATAGAATGAGAAGTGACCTGCAGAAACTTGAAGAATGGTCAGGGGTTTGGCAGTTGAAATTCAATGCAAGGAAGTGCAAGATAATGCATATGGGGCACAAAAACCCTGGCACAATATATCAGTTGGGGGGTGAGGATATAGCATGCACCAAGCAGGAAAGGGATCTTGGGGTTATCATCTCTGATGACCTCAAGGTAGGGAAACAGTGTGACAAGGCAGCAGGTAAAGCAAATAGGATGCTGGGATGTATAGGCAGGGGCACTACCAGCAGGAAAAGGGAGGTCATAATTCCGCTATACAAGACACTAGTGAGGCCCCACCTGGAGTACAGTGTACAGTTCTGGAGACCATACCTACGTAAAGACATAGACAGGGTAGAGAAGGTTCAGAGGAGGGCAACAAAGATGGTGCATGGATTGCATCACAAGTCCTATGAAGACAGGTTGAAGGAACTGAACATGTATTCCCTGGAGGAGAGGAGGGAGAGAGGGGATATAATAGAGACATACAAGTATCTTACAGGGAGGAACAGGGTGCAGGAAAACACTATTTTTAAGCGAAAAAGATGTTCCAGGACTAGAGGGCATGGGATGAAGTTGGAGGGAGGGCGATTCAGAGGAAACATGAGAAAGAATTTCTTCACAGAACGGGTGGTGGACAAGTGGAACACCCTGCCAGAGGAAGTGGTGGGGGCTGAAACAATCACGGGATTTAAGAATGCATGGGATAGACTTAAAGGAATTCTGGAGGTCAGGGGTAAGGTGCAACAGACTTCTAGGAAAACAAAGTAAACTTACAAGCTCAAATGGGCAGACTGGGTGGGCCATAGGCCCTTATCTGCTGACACTGTCTATGTATCTATGTATCTATGTTTGCTGATTAATTATTAGAATGGTAATGATATGGTTTGTCTAACCTGCCTTCTTTGCAGGATGGACAGTTTAGTTTATCACCACCATCTTGGTCCTGGACTGCCGAAATGAGCCAATCAGTACCTTTGGGGACTCTAAAATGGAGTCTGTCCCCAGGGGTCTTATGGGAGCAAAATTCTGTAGGAATTGTAGTTTTGGGATTTTGGCACCTAAATGAACCTGGGGGGGCGGGGCCTTGTTGTGACTGACAGAGAAATCAGCCAACCAAACCTTTTGGATCATGGGGAAAGTCCCAGGCTGCTTGAAGCTAGAGTCAGATCTGAGTTGGGGAGTGAAAGAGTAACAGCTTGAGATAGTCAAGCAGCTGTCCTGCATAGGTCTCCCAGCATAGAGGGGTTCAAGGACAAGCTGCTTAAGTTGTTAGTTTCTGAGGGGTGAACTGCCCAAGAGTTAGTGAAGGTGTTAGACCATTCTGAAGAACCCATGCCATTGCAGTCCCCAACAGCGTCTTCTGCTCCCTCCAAGGGTCTCCTCCATGGTCACCCCCCCATAGTAATTCCATCTGTGCACCTGGACACTTACCGTAGACTTAGACTTTTTTGAGAGCACAGTCCCAGTGCCCGAAGGGGAGGATGACCTGAAAACATGGATGGACTATGCTACCCCCCTGGTCCAGGAGTGGCAGTGCTCTGAGGGGGAAAAAAAGAAAAAGACTCATGGAAAGTTTGAGGGGCCCTGCACTGGAGACCATTCGCTTCCTATGAGCCACCAGCCCAGAGGCTACTGCAGCTGAATACCTCTCTGAATTGGAGGGGGCTTTTGGAAGCATTGAGTCAGGGGACGATTCACTGTGGAAATTCAAATCCATCAAGCAATGGAAGAATGAGAAGTTGTCTATGTTTGTTACCAGAATTGAGAAGGCTCTGCAGAGGGCTCACAGAAAAGGAGGGGTGCCGGCTAGTGAACTGAATTGGGTCAGGTTGGACCATATTCTTAAGTCTGCCCGGTACTCTAGTGTGATGATAGAAACATAGAATTTGATGGCAGATAAGGACCGCATGGCCCACCTAGTCTGTCCATTTCCCTACCTAACGGATAAGCTGCAGATCTTAGTTAATCAACAGCCTACTTCTTCCTACTCCCCACTAGAACTGCCTTATTGTCTGTCCCATGCATTCTTGAATTCCCCCACTGTTTTTGACTCTACGACCTCCTCAGAAAGGCTGTTCCATGCATCTACAACCCTCTCTGTGAAGAAATACTTCCTCACATTACCTCTGAGCCGTCACCCCTCTATCTTCAAATTGTGCCCCCTTGTTCTTGCATATCTCTTTTTCTGAAAGATGCTACCCTCTTGAACTTTATTGATTCCATTGAGGTATTTGAAAGTTTCTATCATGTCCCTCCTCTCCCTCCTTTCCTCTAGGCTATACATCTTAAGCTCCTTTAGTCTTTCTTCGTATGTCTTCTGGTGCAGACCCTGCTCCATTTTGGTTGCCCTCCTCTGGACAGCCTCCACCCTGTCTACGTTTCTGCGAAGATGGGGTCTCCAGAACTGTACACAGTACTCCCAGATGTGGTCTTACCAAAGTTACCAACTGTCTGTACACAGGGCCAACAACTTCCTGTTTTCTACTGGTGATGCCTCTCCTTATGCATCCCAGTATCTCCAGCCCTCCTTACTGCCTTCTCACATTGCTGGTCCAGCTTTAGGTCATCTGATATAACTACCCCCAGGTCCCTTTCCATTTTTGTTGTTGTCAGTATCTCACCCCCCATTGTGTGCTCTTCCCCTGGGTTTTTTGTTTCCCAGGTGCATTACTTTGTACTTCTTTGCATTGAATCTAAGCTGCCATACATTTAACCATTCCTCCAACCTTGCCAAGTCCCTTTTCATCCTTTCCACCCCACCTTGTGTATCAACCCTGTTGCATATCTTTGTGTCATCTGCAAAGAGACACACTTTCCCTTCTAGTCCCTCTGTAATGTCACTTATAAAGACATTAAAAAGGACCGGCACCAGTACTGAACCCTGTGGTACCTCACTAGTAACTTTCCTTTCTTCACTGTGGACTCCATTTAATATTACCCGTTGTGTCCTGTTATCCAGCCAGTGTTTTACCCAGGCTGGCTAATTTGTTTATTAATCTTTTGTGTGGGACTGTGTCAAATACATTGTTAAAGTCTAGGTAGGCCATGTCCACAGCCCCTCCCTGGTCTACTACTTTGGTCGCCCAGTCAAAGAAATCAATTAGATTTGTCTGACATGACCTTCCTGCTGTGAATCCATGCTGCCTTGAATCCTGTGCCCCACTGGCCTCTAGGTACTCGACAATTCTTTCCTTCAGCAGTGATTCCAGCATTTACCCTACCACTGAGGTCAAACTGACAGGTCTGTAGTTTTCTGCCTCTGTCTTGCTCCCACTTTTGTGAAGGGGAATCACATTCGCCCTCCTCCAGTCCTCAGGTACCACACCATCCTTCCATGATTTATTAAAAGGGTAGTCAGTGGTGTTACTAGTTCTTCACTTAGTTCTTTTAGAATTCTGGGGTGAATCTCATCAGGCCCCATTGCTTTATCCACCTTCAGTTTTAAGAGTTTTTTCAGAACCCTTTCTTCTGTGAAAGGACTAATATCAACCCCCCTATCCAGAGTGCTTCTATTGACTGGATTAGGTATCTCCCCCTGCTTTTCCATTGTGAATACTGAACAGAAGTATTCGTTCAGTAATTATCCCTGCTTTTTCACTGTCGCTGTCTGCCCAACCACCTTCCTCTTTATTCAGCCTCAGTATCCCTGCCTTAGTCTTTCTTTGCTCCCTAATGTACCTATAAAAGGTTTTATCCCACTTCTTAACTGAGTTGGCTATCTTTTCCTCAGTTTGGGCCTTTGCTATTTTGACTGCCTTCCCCGCTTTCTTCTGCTTTAACTGGTACAGTTCTCTGTCCTGCTCCTTATGTGTTGTCTTATACTTCCTGAATGCTATCTCTTTCTCCCTTACCTTCCCCGTTACTTCTTTTGAGAACCATAGAGGTTTTTTCTTTCATTTTGATTTGTTTATTTGCTTCACAAAAGGCTTTTTGCCTCTGTGATGGCAGTTTTAATGTTTCCTCATTGTTGTTCCACCCCACCTTCTTGCCTGTTTGCTAGTGCTTTTCTGAGGCACTCTCCCATTTTGACAAAATCAGCCCTCCTGAAGTCCAGTACCTTTACTTTTGTGTGGCTTGACTCTACAGCTAAGTTTATCGTGAACCACACTGTTTGGTGGTCAGTTGTTCCCAGATGGCTACCCACTTCAAGATCAGAGATCCTCTCTCCGTCCCCATTTGAGAGTACCAGGTCTAAGATTGCTCCCTCCCGAGTGGGTTCCAAAACTAGCTGTCTGAGGCATGCCCCCTGTAGGGCATCAAGAATGGCCCTGCTCTTAGATGTGGCTGCAGCAAAGGTGCTCCAGTTAACATCTGGCATATTCAGGTCCCCCATCAGCAATACTTTCACTTTCTCTGCCATCCCAAGGATGCCTTCTATCATTTCCTTGTCTATTTCCTCCCCCTGAGATGGGGGGTCTGTATACAACCCCTGTGGGGATTGTGGAGAAATTTCCAGTCTCCAGGGTGACCCACAGTGCCTCCTCTCCTCCCTGTTTACCCTTTAGTTTTGTTGCTTTGATCCCTTCCCTTACATAGAGAGCTACTCCTCCTCCTCCTTTTCTTCCCTCCCTGTCCCTCCTGTAGATTGTGTACCCTGGTATGTTGACATCCCAGTCATGGTTCTCTGTGTACCATGTTTCTGTGACTGCCATGATATCCAGGCATCCCTCTTCCATCAAGGTCACCATTTCGGGGGAGCTTTTTACCTAGACTTCGGGCATTGGTACTCATTACCCTCCATTTTTGTATGGCTTTATTTGTTTTTGTCCCATCCCTGTCCCTACTGCCTTTGTCTTTTTCTCCATTTACCCCAGCTCTTCTCCCTATTGACTGCTAAAACTTAAGTTGCAAGATAGGAAGGCTAACCCTCCCGAGTATTGTCACCTCATGAGAGAGATTTGTGAAGCAGAGAATGATGAAGAGGGATGAGAGCCCTATGCTGGGGTTGCCCGTACCTGCCAGACCCCCTGAGAGAAGTGACAAGGCTGAGGTGCAGCAGATGAGAGAACTAATTAAGGAATTGACAGAGTTGAGAATCAACCAACAAGCCACTGAGGTGGCCAGAGACACTAACCTCTATCAGGCACCCCCTGAGTCAAAGAGCGTGGCCCCACCTAGTGGGGTGGGGGTGCACGGCATCTCCTCGGAAATCCAGACTGAGGGTAACCTACTGGAAGAAGTATGAGAATTGAGAGCCCTGGTGGGGGACCTACTGTGAGCCATACAAACCACTAATCTGGGTGGAAGTCCAGATGATCAAGAACACACGTCACAAGCCAAAGAAGGGCCCCGAGGTGCCCCTGATGTACCCAAGCAGGTAGATGGCCTGCAACCACTCAGAGACTCTAGAGAACCCAATTTTTGCTACCACTGCGGGGAGGACGGGCACACCTGGTTCACTTGTCGCTCACTGGAGAATGTAAGAAAGGTTATGATTAGGCTACTAGCCTTGATTCGATGGAACAATAGCCAGATGCCAGGTGGAGCTGCTTGAAAAAAGTTATTCATCATAGACCACTGCCAAGTCGACATCCAAGTCTGTGTCATGTGAATGGTCTGAGGTGGTTTGTCCCTCAATGGAAACTACAGTGATGATGAACAGTGTGTCCACCTGGGCCAAGCTTGACAGTGGGTCTCAAGTGACCATAGTGTTCCAAGACTGGTATCAAAAGCATCTGCTGGAAGTGTCCCTACAACCCTTGGAAGGATTACATGAGTGGGGGTTGAGCAAGAAGTTTTATCCGTACTCGGGATATATTCGGATCTGATTGTCTTTCCCTACCTCCGTGGCTGGATTAAAAGAACAAGAGACACTTGCCTTAGTGTTTCCCCCCCACCGGACTGTATGATGGGGTTCCTCTATTAGCTGGGACAAACAGCCCATATGTTTGGGAGACTGGCACAACTCTGTCATGAGAAGCAAGGACAATGGACTGGAAGGGTCCTAAGAATTCTGGCTCTAATTAAAAGGACCTATGACTTGCAACAGAAACCCAAGGATGTAGACCAGGATGAACCTGTGAGGATCATGTGGAAGAACTCTCTGGCACTGGCACCCAATGCCCAGTGTACCATTCACAGGGAAGTCCACCTCCGGAAAGATGTAAAGAACAAAATATTAATGTTGGACACACCAGGTGATGGAAAGTTACCGGAAGGATTATTGGTTAAGACCAGCATCTTGCCTTCTGGTGCCCACACCTATGCACAGCGAGTGATGGTCCAAATTCAGAATGTGTCAGATCTGGAGGTCCGGGTGAACAGAGGGTGTACTCTAGCTACAGTACACTGTGCAGACACTGCAGTAATACCCAGTAACAAGTGCCCTGGTGAGAAGGAGAGAGTGACCCCGGACTTATTTGACGTTGGTGATTCCCCGTTGCCAGCTAAATGGAAAGCTAGAATTAGCAAGAAACTCACCCAGAGAGACCAAGTGTTTTCATTAAAAGAATGGGATGTTGAATGTGTCCAGGGTACAGAGCATCACATACATCTGCATGAGGACTGGCCATTTCGAGAGAGATCCCAACACCTCGCCCCAGCGGACATAGATGATGTTAGGAGATACCTGCAGGAAATGCTTGCCGCTGGAGTGATACAAGAATCTAGGAGCCCATATGTCTCTCCCATTGTGGTTGTTCATAAGAAGAATGGGTCTGTGAAGATGTGTTTTGATTATCAAACCCTGAACTGGCAGACCATCCCAGATCAATACACCATGCCCCAAATACAAGATGCCCTGGATTGCTTGAATGGGAGCAAATGGTTCTCGGTATTGGATCTTCGCAGCGGATATTACCAGATTCCGATGGCCCTGAAGGACCATGAGAAAACAGCCTTCATCTCTCCTTCGGGGTTCTACGAATTTCTGAGAATGTCACAGGGGATTTCGGGCACCCCGGCCACCTTTCAATGACTAGTGGAATGTGCGGTGGGAGGTATGAACTTGCTGGAATGTCTAGTGTACCTTGACAATGTCATTGTGTTTGGACATTAGAGGAGCCTGAGACCCAACTGTTTAAAGTCCTAGACTGACTGGAAGACTTCTGCCTCAAGCCGTCCATTGACAAGTGCCAGTTTTTCAAACCTCAGTGAAGTATGTGGGGCACATAATATCTGCAGAAGGGATAGAGACTGATCCCAGTAAGGTTGAATCACTGACTACTTTTCCCCAGCCCCATAACTTGAAAGAACTATGTTTCCTGGGGTTCTGTGACTACTACCACAGGTTTATCAAAGACTATTCAAAAGTGATTCGACCACTTCTGAATCTTACCCAGGGTTACCCCCCCTACCAATCATAAATACAAAAAAGGGTCTGTCAAAGAACCCAAGAAAGTATACTTCCGAACGGGTGAACCTTTTGGGCCCTGCTGAACACCCGAATGTGAAGCAGCCTTCTATGAAGTCATATACCAGCTCACCCACACCCCCATCCTTGCCTATGCTGACCCCACCAAGCCCTCTCTGCTGCAACTTAGATTCAATGCAAAGAAGTGCAAAGTAATGCACCTGAGAAATAAGAATCCAGGAGAAGAGTACACAATAGCAGGGGAGTTACTAACGACAACAATAATGGAAAGGGATCTGGGTGTAGTCATATCAGATGACCTAAAGGTGGGTAAGCAATGTGAGAAGTCAGTAAGGAGAGCCAGGGAGATACTGGGATGCATAGGGAGGGGCATCACAAGTAGAAAAAGAGAAGTGGTTATCCCTCTGTACAGACAGTTGGTGAGACCCCATCTGGAGTACTGAGTGCAGTTTTGGAGACCTCATCTACGCAAGGACATGGACAGGATGGAAGCAGTCCAGAGGAGGGCAACTAAAATGGTGCAGGGTCTACATCAGAAACCATATGAAGAAAGAGTGAGATAGCTTAGTATGTATACCCTTGATGAAAGGAGGGACAGGGAGGACATGATAGAAACTTTTAAGTACCTCAAGGGAATCAGCAAAGTCCAGGAGGGTAGCATCTTTCAGAAAAAGAGATGTGTAAGAACAAGGGGACACAATTTAAAGTTAGAAGGGGGATGGCTCAGGGGTAATGTGAGGAAATTCTTTTTCACGGAGAGAGTGGTGGATGCATGGAACCGCCTTCCTGGAGAGGTTGTGGGGTCTAAAATAGTGGGGGAATTCAAACATGCATGGGACAGACATAAGGCAATTATAGTGGGGGTTGCAGGAAGTAGGCTGTTGGTTAACTAGAATCTGTAGCTTATCCAATAGGTAGGGAAATGGGCAGACTGGGTGGGCCAAGTGGTCCTTATCTGCCGTCAAACTCTATGTTTCTATGTTTCTATACAGATGCTAGTCTGTAGTGCCTAGGAGCTGTGCTGTATTAAGATCATGAGGATGGTTTGAGACCAGTGGCTTTCGCCAGTTGAAGCTTGACCCCATCAGAGCGAAACTACCCTGTGCACAAGCTGGAGTTCCTTGCCCTAAAATGGGCCATCTTTGACCACTTTCATAAGTGCCTCTATGGGGCAAAGACATTGGTGAAGACCAACAATAACCTGTTAACCTATGTACAGACTTCAGTTAAGTTGAACGCCACTGGGCTTTCTGCCTTATCAACCTATGATTATGCTGTTGAATACAGACCAGGACTGAACCATATTGATGCTGACGCCCTGTCACGAAGGCCAGCTTCCAAGAGTGACTGGGTCAGGCTGTCTGAACCTGACATCTGAGCATTGTGCCAAAAGTTTAACAGAGATGAACAGATGTCTGCGAACACAGTGGACTGTTTAGTAGATTGCTTGGGCCCTCCTGATGCCTGCATACCAGCTGCCTATTGCCATTTCTCTGCTCTAGATTTTAGTGCACTACCTCAATTTGACAATGACAGCATTCAGTGGGCTCAATCCCAAGATCCTATGATTCAGCCAGCACTTGATGCCCTGCATGCGGGAAAAGATGTGACCAAGCTGCGTTCCCCTGGCTTTCGAACTGTCCTGTTGTTTAAAGAAGGCCCCAGGTTGAAGTTACTCAATCAGATGTTATACAGCTAGACAGTGGATCATAGTGGCAAGTAGACAAGCAGCAATTGGTCCTGCCATTGGTCTTTAAACATTTGGTACTGAGGTCCCTCCACAATCACATGGGGCACCTCGGTGTTAACAGGACTCTCGACCTGGTACAATCTCGATTCTACTGGCCCAAGGTGGGGGCCGATGTTGAGCACCATGTAAAGACCTGCAGTTGTTGCCTCCAGAGGAAAGCCCTGCCTCAGAGGGCTGCCCCCTTGTCAATATTACTACTAGCACACCCATGGAACTGGTCTGTATAGACTTTTTGTATTTAGAGCCTGATCAGCGAACTAATAGCAATGTGTTAGTGGTTACGGATCATTTCACACGGTATGCACAAGCTTTTCCAACTAAAGATTAAAAGGCCTCTACCATGGTCAAGGTGCTAATGGAAAATTTCTTTGTCCACTATGGTGCCCCCCCCAGTGGATCCATTCTGACCAAGGCAGAGACTTTGAGAGTCGGCTAATCAAATAAATGCTCTCTCTATGGGAGGTGCAGAAGTCAAGAACCATCCCCTATCACCCACAGGGGGGTCCCTCAACCAGAACATTTTAACCGCACCCTTCTAGACATGCTGGCACCCTCCATCCAAAAGACAAGCATACATGGAGCCAGCAGATTAGCACCTTGGTACACGCATATAGTTGCACCAAAAATGATGCTACTGGGTTCTCCCCCTACTGCCTCATGTTCGGGAAGGAGGTCTAGCTGCCAGTCGATGTCTGCTTTGGTGTCTTTCCAGATGAGGTCCGAGCAGAAAACTACCTGTAGTATGTACAGAAACTGAAAGCTCAACTGAATCATGCATATCAACTGGCCCAGACAATGGCTGCCAAGAGAAATCTCGCTAACAAAGCATGATAAGAAAGCAAAAGATCAAGAGCTATGGCCTGGAGACCGTGTGTTGTTACGCAATTTGGGACTGCATGGCAAACACAAAATTGCTGATAGGTGGCATCATCTTTCCCATGTAGTAGCTGGAAAGTTGGATGATTTACCAGTGTACAAGGTGCGCCCAGAGAATAACTCCAAAGCTGTCAAGACCATGCACCATAACCACTTGCTACCTATCGAACAAGTTGCCGTTGCCTCAGAGGTTGCCAAGAAAGAGGAGCGGTTGGACCACAGTGGGCTCAGGGAGGGTGAGGGTGGTGGAACAGAGGCACATCCTTCCAGTTGTACCTCTCCACAATTCCTATGCCATTCTGGCAAAGTGTGGTTCCTCTATGGAGGCACCAACAGTGGAGACCAAGGAGGATGCTGGGAACCTCCACAAAGGAGACCCACAGGAGGGTGGCAGGGGACCCTGCAGGGAAGAAACAACTCCTGGTGGGGACTCATTGTTAGGAAGGTAGAACTGGGCAAGGAAGGAAGAGGGAGGTAAGGTGCCTGCCTGGCGCCATGGCTTGGAGGGACAGGGCGAATCCTCAGGATTGCCGAGCAGCTGCACAGGGAGGGAGCTGGATGTCATTGTCCATCTAGGGACAAATGACCTGGCTAAGAAAGGGATTAGAGAAGTGCAGGAAGAGTTTGTGGAATTGGGGTGGGCCTTAGTCAAGTAGCGCACGCGGTAACCTTCTCGGAGGTGCTACCCATCTATGGCATAGGAAAGGCTAGGGTGTTCCGCACCATGGGATTCAATCAGTGGTTGAAAAACTGGTGTGGAGCTCAGGGATTTGGCTTCATTGGGGACTGGGGGTCCACCTGGAGTGATGCAAGCCTATACTGGCATGATGGGCTGCATCTGTCCGGGAGGGGAACCAGGATCCTAGGTGATAGGTTTAAATGCTTCATTGGCAAGCTTTTAAACTAGCCAATGGGGAGGCACTGGAAAGGAGCAGGAAAATCCTAGCCCCAAACAATCACAGTAGTAAGTGTGGCAAACACCAACATGGAGGTGTCGATGGGGAGAAGGGCAGGGGTAAATGGAGAAAGTGACAAAGGCAAGAAGGACAGGGATGGGGCAAAGGGTAAGGCCATCAGGAAATGGAGGGTAATGAGTACCAATGCCCTAGTCTGGGCAACAAGCTCCCTGAGCTGGTGGCCTTAATGGAAGAGGATGCCTGGATATGGTAGCAGTCACAGAAACATGGTACACAGAGAACCATGACTGGGATGTTAACATACCAGGGTACATAACCTACAGGAGAGACAGGCAGGGGAGAAGAGGGGGAGGAGTAGCTCTCTATGTAAAGGAAGGGATAAAAGCAACTGAACAAAAGAGTAAACAGGGAGGAGAGGAGGCACTGTGGGTCACCTTGGAGACTGGAAAGGGCACCACAATCCGCACAGGGGTTGTGTACAGACCCCCATGTCAGGGGGAAGGAATGGACAAGGATATGATGGAAGGCATTCTTAGAATGGCAGAGAAAGGGGAGATACTGTTGATGGGAGACCTGAATATGCCAGATGTTAACTGGAGCACATTTGCTGCAGCCACATCCAGAAACAGGGCCATTCTTGATGCCCTACAGGTGGCAGGCATTAGACAGCTAGTTTCGAACCCACTCGTGAGGAGCAATCTTAGACCTCGTGCTCTCAAAGGGGGCAGTGAGAGGATCTCAGATCTAGAAGTAGGTTGCCATCTGGGGACAAGTGACCATCAAACAGTGTGGTTCACGTTAAACTCAGCTACAGAGTCAAGCCATACAAAGTGAGGGTACTGGACTTTAGGAGGGCTGATTTTGGCAAGATGGGAGAGTGCCTCAGAAAAGCACTAGCAAACAGGCTAGAAGGAGGTGTGGAGCAACAATGGGGAATTATCAAAACTGCCATCACAGAGGCAACAAGCCTTTGTGTGAAGCAAATAAACAAATCAAAATGAAAAAAAAAGCCACTATGGTTCTCAAAAGAGGTGGCTGTGAAAGTCAGGAAGAAAAATATAGCATTCGAAGTATAAGGAAACACAGAAGGAGCAGGACAGACAGCTGTACCAGTTAAGGCAGAAAGAAGCAGGAAGGAAGTCAGAATAGCAAAGGCCCAAACTGAGGAAAAGATAGCCAACTCAGTTAAGAAGGGGATAAAACCTTTATAGGTACATCAGCGAGCATAGAAAGACAAAGGAGGGATAGTGAGGCTGAATAGAATGAGAGTTGGTGGGCAGAGGGAGACAGTGAAAAGCAGGAATACTGAAAAATATTTCGGCTCAGTATTCACAAAACAGGAGGAAGTGCCTAATCCAATTAACAGAAGCACTCTTGATAGGGGGTCGATCCAGTCCTTTCACAGAAGAAAGGGTTCTGCAAGAACTCCTAAAACTGAAGGTGGACAAAGCAATGGGTCCTGATGGAATTCACCCCAGAATTCTAAAAGAATTAAGGAAAGAACTAGTGAAACCACTGGCTACTCTTTTAATAAATCATGGGAGGATGGTGTGATACCGAGGACTGGAGGAAGTGGATGTGATTCCCTTCACAAAGTGGGACCAAGACAGAGGCAGGAAACTACAGACCTGTCAGTCTGACCTCTGTGGTAGGAAAGTGATGGAGTCACTTCTGAAGGAAAGAATAGTTGAGTACCTAGAGGTCAGTGGAGCACAGGATCCAAGGCAGCATGGGTTCACATGGGAAGGTCATGTCAGACGAATCTAATAGATTTCTTTGACTGGGTGACCAAAGTAGTAGACCAGGAGGGGCTGTGGACATGGCCTACCTAGACTTTAGCAAGGCATTTGACACAGTCCCACACAAAGATTGATAGTCAAATTAACCAGCCTGGGGTGGGTCCCAGGGTGGTAGCCTAAATAAACTATTGGCTGGACAACAGGATACAGAAGGTATTGTAAATGGAGTCCACTCTGAAGAAAGAGGCGGTTACTAGTGGGTACCATGAGGGTTCAGTATTGGGTCCAGTCCTTTTAATGTCTTCATCAATGACATTGCAGAGGGACTGGAAGGAAAAGTATGCCTTTTGCAGATGACACAAAAATCTGCAACAGAGTTGATACACAAGGAGGCATGGAAAGGATGAAAAGGGACTTGGCAAAGTTGGAGGAATGGTCAGACGTATGGCAGCTAGGATTCAATGCAAAAAGTGCAAAATAATGCACCTGGGAAACAAGAACCCAGGGAAGAATGCACAATGGGTGGGGAGGTAGTAACAACAACAAAACGGAAAGGGACCTGGGGTAATCATATCAGATGACCTTAAGGTTAGCAAGCAATGTGAGAAGGCAGTAGGGAGGGTCGGGGTATACTGGATGTATAGGAGAGGCATCAGCAGCAGAAAACAGGAAGTTGTTATCCTCTGTACAGACAGTTGGTGAGACCCCATCTGGAATACTGTGTCCAGTTCTGGAGACCCCATCTCCGCAAGGACATAGACAGGATAGAGGCACCCAGAGGAGGGCAACTAAAATGGTGCAGGGTCTGCAAGAGAAGCCGTATGAGGAGAGACTAAAGGAGCTTAATATATACCCTTGAGGAAAGAAGGGAGAGGGGGACATGATAGAAACTTTCAAGTACCTCAAGGAATCAACAAAGTCAAGAGGTAGCATCTTTCAGAAAAAGAGACTTGCAAAGAACAAGGGACACAATTTAAAGATAGAAGGAGGGCGGTTCAGGGGCAATGTGAGGAAGTATTATTTCACAGAGAGGGTAGTGGATGCATGGAACAGCCTTCCTGAGGAAGTTGTGGGGTCTAAATCTGTGGGAGAATTCAAGAATGCATGTGACAGACATAAGGCAATTCTTGTGGGGGGCAGGAAGATAAAGGCTGTTGGTTAACTAGGATCTGCGGCCTATCCTGTAGGTAGGGAAATGGGCAGACTAGATGGGCCTAGCAGTCCTTATCTGCTGTCAAAGTCTATGTTTCTAAGTTATAATTGAGTCTGAACCAACAGAAATTGATTCCCCTGGGCCAGTGACTCATGCACTGCAAGGAGGAGACAGAATCCAACTGCTTCAGCCGTTAAAGATTCTGATCCCTCTCCCCGGCAGGCCTCAAATGATAGTGACTGTCAATCCACCTGTGATGAGAGCAACTATGGTAATGCCTATTATCCCTCCTATGAACAGAGTCAGCTGTTTTGAGGAAATCCTATACTGAATCATAGGGATGAAGCTGGGCCTTCTGGACTGCTTAACCCCCCAGCTTCTTCCTTGAAGCCAATGCTCCCCGAAAGTGAAGTGCAAAGTATCACGTCTGAGGCTACGGACTCCCTGTGTTTTGTAGAACTATGTGACTTGCCCGAAGAAGGAGCTGATGGTCTGAGTCTCTCTGGTGACACACCAGAACATGAGGAACAATATGTGAGTGCTGACAGACCCCCCTTCAGTGCCACAACTCCTAATTGTGCCAGAACCTTCTCAAAATGAGCCAGCTGGGTCCTCTTCAGAAGATAGTAATGAGCAAAGTGTTGTGAAAACAGAGTCTACAGAGGCAGGAGCTGACGGTGCTCCCAGTTTGGGCATTCCCATCCATGCAGAGGCACCCCTCATGAGTGATAAAAGCTCCCAAGCTAGTGCTGAAAGTACAGAGACTGGCTGTTCCCTCTCCAGAAAGACTGGCCAAGCTGTCAAGCCAGTATTGCACCTCAGTTATGATTCCCCTGGGAGGCCAGTAGATTTGCCTCTCAATGTGGTTGACAAAGGTGTTCATATTTTTCAGAGCTCATTGCCCAAACTGAGCCTAATGGCCAATTCCAGGTTGATTGTTCTTCCTTCTCAGTATGGTGCCCCTTCCCCATCCAGCCGCCAAGTTAACTAATAGGAAAGGGGCCCCTCCTACATTATTTAATGTACAAGAAGTTATAACATGAATCAGTATTGTAATGTTACAAGTATGCTAATCATAGTGGAATCAATATCACATGTATGAAACATGCATAAGTATTGTCATTATGGATACAGTATTGTGAACTGTGGTGAATATGTATAGTAAAGTGATAGGTTACATTAACTGATGCAACAGATGGTTTTTGCATAGCATGTTAATGTTATACATGTCTTGTTTGTATTGCATTTTCAATATTGTGATGGTCTAGACTGGACGTGGATGACAAGTTTTCTCCCGGCAGGGAAGGGTGTATCCCCCCTACAAATGGAGGTTCCTGAAAAGTCTTCTTTGAGCTTGCCTAAATGCTCACTGCCAGGCTAGTGTCCTGCATTTTAGCAGTTTAAACGTTACTGCCAGAGAGTGCCTGTATAGCCTCTGTGCATTGTCTCTTTAAGAGCCGCCAATAACATGGTGCTTACTTAAAGGAAAACTACACCCAAAACTTGAAAAAATATATGCTGTGCAGGGTGTTTTAATTTGTATGTGAAGTTCTAGTGTTTCCTTCCCTCTGACTGGTATTATGAGTTTTTCCTAAATTAGCCTGCTAGCTTTAGAGTAGTTTTATGACCCCTGGAGATCTCCATATCAAATAGGTTTATTGCATTTCTTTGTCCTACAATGCACCTTGTTTCATGTAATGGTGATGTAGCAGAGCCCATAAATCCAGCAGAAAGCATCGCATTACAATCAGTTCACAACAATAGAGATGGCTATTTTTTAAAATCTGCAGAATTCAGCTTGGTGACCACCCTCATCCTAAAGGTTTTACTGTCCTGAAAAACTTTGCTGCTGGTAATTTTTGTGCAGCTTGTAAAGCTTCCAAGATATTTAGTTTGTTTGGCATGTGTATGCTGAATGTTGGGTCTCTCTTACATCATAGTCACGTGAGACAAGATGCACTGTGGGAACAAGAAATACAATTACACTATCAGGTATGAAGATCCCCAGGGGTTGTAAAACTAGCATAAAGCTTGCAAGCTAATTTGGGAAAAACTCCTAATACCAGTCAGAGGGAAGGAAATACTAGAACTTCACATACAAATTAAAACACTCTGCACAACATATATTTTTTCAAGTTTTGGGTGTAGTTTTCCTTTAATCTGACAGGGGGGCTGAGTGTTTCTATGCTCGAGTCCCGCCCAGGCTGCCAGATAATCGCTCCGTTCTGCCATCGCTATTTGTGCAGAAGGAGCTCTGTTAGAAGATGTAACTGTTTGCTGACTATCTATTAGAATGGTAATGATATTGTAGTTTGTCTAACCTGCCTTCTTTGCAGCATGGACAGTTTTGTTTATCATCACCATCTTGGTCCTGGACTGCCAAAATGGGCCAATCAGTACCTTTGGGGACTCTAAAATGGAGTTTATCCACAGGGGTCTTATGGGAGCAAAATTCTGTAGGAATTGTAGTTTTGGGCTTTTAGTGCCTAAATGAACTTGGAGGGGGAGCCCTTGTTGTGACTGACAGAGGAATCAGCTAACTGAACCTTTTGGATCCTGGGGAAAGTACCAGGCTGCTTGCAGCTAGAGTCAGATCTGAGTTGGGAAGTGAAAGAGTAACAACTCGAGACAGTTGAGCAGCTGTTCTGTGCAGTTTCACCTGGGAGAACTGTGGAAAGGCTTGAGTTTTGGCCTGCATGCCTGCCTGCTGTTCCTGAGAGGGAGCCTGTGCCTTTATCGGACTGAATCCAAATTGGAAGAGTGAGATAAGCCACTGGACTGTGACCAGGCTGTTAACCTGAAGATGACCGAAGATTAGCTGAATGTGATTGGTCTGTCAGGACTTCCAGCCGCCTCTGAACTCCCAGATTGTTCAGAGACCCTGTAATTGTGACCGGAGAGCCATTTGCCTGGTACAATGGAATTTCATTACATGTAAATGTAATGTGTGCTGGTAGTGGGTTGTGACTTGGTTCCCAACTGTGCGCTGAATATTCATCTCCTTTTGGTCTGGGCCTTGCCACACTGGCCCAGCCAGAATACCCACTATACTGAGAAAGTCATCGACGAGAGACCCGCCTGGGTATCAGCCCGCTGCTCAATGCCTTGAACAGGAACAGCACCTCGGTGATTCATGTGGGCCCTACTTCTCCTGGCACTTCAGCTCAACAACCTGCAGTCTCAATTTCATCCTGCCTGTGTCCTGTATTGGGTATCATAAGTAAACATTAGGGTAGCTCCCTGCAACAACAGTTAAATCTAAAGTGTTGTCATCTGATTTCCTTGTTGTTTTTTCTTTCACGAACTGAGCCCTCCTGCTCTGGATTACAAATAGTGTGTGTTGTGCATGTTGCTTTCTTCCATCACAGGGCCCCAACCAGCTGCAATGCTGGTCTACCCCAGGCAACTTTCCTGGTTAGCCCACCGTTTTCCTACCTGTGTACCCAGAGTGTGTGACAGTGTAGGGACTCTGAAGTGCATGCATAACTGTTTGATTAATTTAGCCTTTAAGCCAATCATCCTGATTACGCCCCTTACTTGTTCAAGTCCCCTAAATAAATCAGATCTAACTCTTTTTGCATTTAACCTGACTGTGGTTCCAGTTTGTTTTTAAAGCACTGTGCTGTTGTTGTTTACTGTGTCTACAGGGGGTCTCCAGGGTTGAATTGGTGGGACCAGCCCTAGTGGTAAGTGCAAATAGTGTGGGTACTTACATGGTGAATAAGGGTCATTGCAAAAGTGATTACTGCATATTGTTTCAGCCACTAGAGGGGACAGAGGGAGGTTACAGTGTCGGGAGGGCTTCTTGCCCAGGTTAGCTTGACCACTAACAACCCTGACCTTCTGGGTGGAAGCACCCGTTTCAGTACCCAGGCCTTAACCTGCTGTAAACGACGGGCCAGTAGCCCTTGGATTACGCAACCTAGGGGTTACATTAAGAAAACAACTGGTGGCTTGCATTTCCTATAAATCTCCTTTGTGAAGATCACTGAAGCACAACTCGTACATGTCTCCCCCATGGGAGTGGGAAGCTAGGTGAAATACAAAAGCAAACCACCAGACTTCGCCCACCCTGAAAACATGGCAAACCCTGATCAGGCAAGAGGGAGTACCCAACGCTCATCTGGGACAATAAGAGCTCTTATACTGGCCCCATTTGACAGTAAAAGGGATCTTCATGATCAGTCACCTCTCAGACCTTTGTTAGGGTACACTACACTGCTTCCAGGATCTATCCATCACATACAACCTCCCCAAGTTGGATTTTTGGCAATGCCTATGAATCAGACATGCTATTAAGAACTACTTCAGTTCTCAGGCCAGATCTGCTAGTTCCTCCCTCTCAATTTTGGTCTCCAGAAGGGAACCACAAACAGCTCAGAAGTCAGGTTACAGATATATTTTAGCTCCCCACTGATCCCAACTCCAACAGCAGAAATTAAGCTGGAAAACCTGGTTTAATACCTCCCTCACAGATGAGTCCTGGGCTGAGCTGCTCTGTAAGACCCACATTAGTTTCAGAGATAGCAGATATCAGCTCATACAAAAGAAAATCTTGCATAGGTGGTACCACATTCTTGCGGTTCTACATAAAATGGGACTTATCACCTCCAACCATTGGTGGAGATGCTATTCTGCTCCTGATATCTTAGAACACATTTTATGTTTCTGTCTGTAGCATGATTCCTACTGGACATAAATTATCAATTTATGTGGCAGAATCACAAGCACCCACATCCCATGAGATCCCAGGTTTTGTGTGGTCGGTGAAACTTCCATGATTCCTGCACTTGGGAAACACCCAACGCCTGGCTGCTCCATGCCAGCATGAAGGCTTTATGAACCATCTAGTCTGCTCAATTGTGCAGCTCCCTATTAATATACAAAGGGAACTGCCTCCCCTCCACACTTCCCTTTTGACCTCCATCTACTTCCCCTTCTCTCCCCCAACTTACTCCACGTCTATCTGCAATTTTTCCCCTCGCCCAGTCCCAACCTCTCTTGAAACTGTCCACCATTCTTAGGGCTACCACCTCCTCTGGTGGCTCATTCCATTTGGCCACCACCCTCTGGAGAAAACAATGTCTCT
The DNA here is from genome assembly GCA_016271365.2 of Neoceratodus forsteri. Taxonomy (NCBI): domain Eukaryota; kingdom Metazoa; phylum Chordata; order Ceratodontiformes; family Ceratodontidae; genus Neoceratodus; species Neoceratodus forsteri. The sequence goes on along the minus strand of CM028133.1, from coordinate 64,450,968 downwards.
TCATCTCCCTCCTGAAACCTCCCCATACCAGCTTCTGGCTGTGCCCCTTAGTGGTTTAGTGCTAAGGATTAGGGGGAAGGCGTGTAGTTGGATGGAGCTGATGACAGGCCCAGGGAGGAATCTGGAATCTTCCGGGCTCTTGGCTGCCACCAAGTGGAGGTTTGGTGGTAGCACCAAGCCTAGTGGGAGACTCTGCATTAGGCCAGGTGGAGGGAAGGGGCCATCACTGGAGCCATGGGGTGCGTGTTTGCCTCCATGAGCATGCACAACTGTGTTCTGAGGCCCTGGGAATAGGAGGGAGAAAACCAGAAAAATGCTATGTCTCCCCATTGCTGAGCAGGTGGGAGGCAACAATGGGGAGCAAAAAGCTCAATAGGACAAAAAGATACAGGCACCAAAACTGCAGACTGTACTCCATGTTTGATCTTACTAGTGACCTGTGCAGTGGCAGAGTGACCTCTGCCTTCCTGGTGATAATTCCCCTGGCTATGCAGCCCAACATCCATTTTTTTTTTTTTGTAAACTCTCTTTATTCACTGCGATCTCGAGGAACTCTCTCCAGCTACCCCCATATCCTCCGCTCTACCTCCCTGTCTGAAGCTCACCGTTCCAGGCCGATCGAATCCAGTGGATCCCCAGGCTCTAAGCACCCAAAGCAGGGCCGCCTTACACCCTGGCTGTCTATCTACAATTCAATGCGCTGGGCCAGAGTCCTGGATAGTGAGTCCGATAGCTGGAGTGTGGCAGAGGCACACAGGAAGCACCTTCCCCTATCTCCGAAGCTGTTTCCCCTAGGATAGCAGCCATGCAGTGACGTCAGCACAGAGGAGCCATAGGCATCTGCCCCGCTCCTCCTCTATGCTTACCAAGCACAAGTGTTTCCTCCGAACTCCACTGGGGGTCTCCACTGCACTGGAAAACCCTGGATCCCTCCACAGGAAGAGGAAAGCAGTCCTTTGGATACTTAATCCCCTCCCTCCCCTGCTGACCCCTGGTGCCAAGGCTCCATCCCAAACCCGGGTCACTGGCATGGCGTGAGGTGTGGCATCCACGCCTTAAACTTCGGCGCCACCGGGCCGGTCTCCAACATCCAATTTGCTTTGGCTGCTGCTCTCTTGCAGTGTGCAGGGTGTTTTAGGTTACTTGTGATTATTACTCCCAGGTCCTTTACTTCCTCTTACCTGGTTACCTGCATTCTGCCCAATCGATATTTGGTACCTGGGTTATTTGCCCCCAAGTGCATAACTTTACATTTTTTAGCAATGAACCCCAGCTGCCAAATGCAAGACTATCTTTCTAGCCTAGCCATGTCCTTCCTGAGATCCCTTCTGTCCCTCCTTCATTTCCACCCTCCCACAGAGCTTGGTGTTGTCCATTAACAGGCAGATTTTACCCTGGATACCATCTGTGATGTCACTTATGAAGAAGGTAAATAAGACTGGGCTGAGTAGCAAGCCCTGGGGACCCCCACTGGTCATAGGCCTCACTTCAGATAATTCTCCCCTGACTACCACCATTTATCTTCAATCCTGCAACTAGCTTCTGACCCATTGCATGAGCTTGGCCCCCACCACCAGGTCCTCTACCTTCCTGACCAGTCTCCAATGGGGCATTGAGCTGAATGGATTGTAGAAGTCCAGATACAAGACATCAACCCTCTGGCCCTAATCTGCTGTCCATGTGACCCAATCGAATAAGACAACTAGATTAATTTAGCAGGACCTCCCCAACTGAAACCCATGCTGCCTCTTCTCCATGAGCCCACTTTCCTTCAGAAAGCTGATAAGTCTCTCTTTGAGGATGGTCTCCATCAGCTTACCCACTATTAAGGTCAGGCTGCTTGGTCTGTAGTTCCCTGGTTCATCCCTTGGCGCACTCTTATGGAGAGGCATCACATGCACAATCCTCCAGCCCTGTGGCATGTTTCCAAACTAAAGCTGAGGTGTTAAGTAAGTCTTCTAGGAGACCCATAAGAACCTCTACCAGTTCCCTAAGGACCCTTGGGTGCATGCTATCTGATCCTGGTGATTTGTCTACCTTTAGGGCACTAAGAACCATGAGTGCCCTGTCTGCTTGAAATTCTCCGTCCGTGACTTCCCCTCAAAATCCTCACTGCTTACTCCCTTGTGGTACTGGTCTGTCTGTCTCCCGGATGATGACTGAACAAAAATACCATTTAGCACCTCTGCCTTTTCTTCACTCCCCCCCTGCCCAACCCTCTTCCTTTTTTAGCCTTACAATATTGTTCTTTATGTTTCTTTTCTCCCTTATAAACCTAAAAAAGGCATTCTCACCAACTTTTGACCCATGGGTTAGCTGTGCCTCTCTCTTTGCCTTTGCCTCCCTTACCGACCCGCTTGCCTCTCTTGATTTAGCAGCGTAGTCCACCCTATCCTCCTCCTTCTGAGTATGCTTATATAGTCAATTCCATTTGTGTGCCATTCGGATATATGCATATTCCGGTTATGTGCACACTTTCGTTTGATCCCATTTCCATTCATATCTATTCAAAGTTAATTTAATCGAATGTGTTCATGCAGATTTTCAGTTGTGTGTACAAATCCCAGGTTAAATGCTTTGATTACAACTCTCAGTAATAGCTGTCAGGAGAGGATTGAGGTGTGAATTACCCTGTAATTGCAATCGCAGTTTATTTTTTTTTTTTTATTTATTGAAGTCTAGGAATTACAACCCTTTGAGTCAGGGGCTCTTTTTCCAAGGCTTCACATCAGTACAAAGCATGGCAGGCAAGTATTACAGACATCATGAACAATGACAGTAATAGTGCACAAAGAGAAACATTATATAATAGGAGTTATTACAAAGGCTCCACATCAAGGGCGAAGTGGGGCAGGCAAGTGTTACAGACATCATGAACAATGACAGTAATTATATACAGAGAGAAAATTATACAATAGGGAGTTATCTAATAATGATGCAATACAAAAAGCATTGTTACTTGACATGGGAGTAATCAAAATTGTTGAAATAAATCAGAGGAGAAAAAATAAACACTGACGATGGGGGCAACAGAGCTATGGAGGAGGAAGTGAGAAACAGGCACAGGAAATGGCCCAAAGGAGAGCTGGAGATATAGTAGAGACCAAATGGGCATTGTCATGGGGCTAAGGTTCAGCAGAGGAAATAGTTGGAGGGTTACGACAGTGTTATGGGCTGTCACAGTTTGAAACCAGGATGTGGTCCCACAGTTCTTTTTTGAAAGGTCCCAACCCGGGTATGGATAGGAGGGAACCAGGGATGGAGTTCATCCATAAAGGGGCCCTATATTTGAAGGACCTTTGACCGGCTGTGGTTCTACAGAAGGGGCCTTGGAAAGCAGTTTTGTCGGTGTGTCTGGTCACCCACCTGTGCTGCCCTGGAGAGAGGAGAAGGTTACAACCAATAAATAAATAAATGAGCTAAAGCTCGAGCAGAAGGTTCAGCTCCTTGACAAAGCAATTCCACCCGGAGTGTTTCATAAGCAGCTTGCAGCAGAGTTTTGTGTTGATGTTTCCTGTGTGAACCGAATAATAAAAAATAAAGACACCATCCTGCAGGAGTGGAGTTCTGATGCAAAGAAAGACTGCAAGAGAAACCATGAGGGCAAGGATGGGAGGGTGGAAGATGCACTACTGCAGTGGTTTACTGCCGCCCAAGACCACGTGTACTCCTATCTGGACAAATCTTGCTTCAAAAAGTCAAAAGCCTTGCTGTCAGCATGGGAATTTAATTTGAGCTGATGGCAGGGTGGTTGTTATGCTGGAAGGATTGAAACAATTCTGAGTACAAGTGAGTGCACAGCAATAAGGCAGAGAGTGACTTCGAGACTTCGAATCGGTGGATCTGTAAAATGTTGCCCACCATAACACTTCATTTACCCCAAGAGACATTTTTAATTCAGATAAAACTGCACTGTTCTTTTGTGCTACACCAGATGACACCCATTCATTTAAATAAGAGATGGTAGCCAGGCACAAGAAAGCAAAAGAGAGGGTGTCAGTGTTGATGTATGTGAACAGCACTGGGAGTGAAAAAATGCCTTTGTTGATAGTGGGCCAGTCAAAAACGCCCCACAGTTTTAAAGACATCAATGTGGAGGCTTTACCTATTCAGTATGTAACACCCCCTCCATTTGGGGGCTTACCCTAAGAGCCTCCCATCTGCCTCCCGTTTTTGCTTCCGTTTCCTCCTGGTGTCCCTTGTATCTCCCTACAAGATCACTGCCACAGCCCAAGTCTTTGAGTGTGCTCCTGGTCCTCTCTGCAGCCCTCAGTGTTATTTCTGCCCCATGGAGCTAAAAAAAAGTTAAATTTCAGAGCTGCTGCATCTGTTTCTGTAAAGGACGACAGCCAGCAGTCTGCGTATGTGCCAGAGAGTGCCCAATTTTTTCCAACCATCATCGTGGTCAAGGGAAAGGCTGTCTGCTAAATTGGGGACTGGAGAACAAAGCAAGGGGTAAGAGATCCCTCTAGATATTTTAAATAATGAACACTGAGAAGCGCTAGGATCAGAGCATAAATGGGGTTTATGAATATTAAGTAGCCACATGAATATTAATGAGTGTGCTGCCTGCCACCTGGGGGACTGTGTTTTGGTGGCAGCGAAAGGAAAGTACTGGAAGCAAATGTAGATTGTTGGGGTCACTGAATGGGGCACAAGTGGGGCTATCTTAACTGGGGGGTGTTTATAAATAAAAATGTACTTTATCTGGCTGCACCAGGATTTTATTTGTGGGGGACTGTAAGGACTGCATAAAGACTGTACATACAGTAGCCATCTTTGTAGCTCAGCAGCCAGTCACGAGCCGGGATTATTCCTAGAGACTCTCAGGACTTGCTAGAGACTTTTGGGTGAAAAAGGTGGTATAATTCTTGGCACCCAAATTTGAGCCATTTAAGAGACTTGAACTGTGACTGACAGCTTGGGCAGCCAATCAGATTGCTGGAACTTTGCCCTCTATTTAAGAGGGGCTGTTTGAACTGAGTTAGTCGGTAGTTGGTCTGGCTGGCATTTCCTGTGTATGAGGAGGCTCCCTGCTGCTCAGGGAATCTGGTGACAGGCTTGTTTTGCCTCCCCTTGGCCTGAATTGCTATGTGGAGCATCCAGAAGGGAGAGAGAGAAAAAAAGAGTTTTCACCAGAGCTGAAATTCCAAAATGACATGGGATCAGAGCTTGAAAGATCCCCAGCATGCATTTTGGTGAGAAACTGTTTTTGCCTCAGAGACTGTGGTCTAAATCTCCTACATGGGGTCACAAGAATTGTCTCCAATCTTTTTGCCAGCTTACATTCCAAGGACTACAATTTGCAAGTAGGTAAGCTGTGCTGCCTATATCTGAACTGTACCACAAAGCTGAGCCTGAGATGCCGAGTAGTGTGCTTAAGAGACTGTTGCTACCTGTGAGACCAAAGCTGCTGGAAGACCAGAGAAGGGAGTCAGCTCCTGCAATGAAGATCATCGTGGGTTGCGACCATCCTTGGGGGCTAAGCCTAGCTGTGGGGATGAGTCATGCCAGCCAGGTCCCTGTATTCTGGTCCATGCCAGAAAAGACGAAGTCCTGCAGCCTGCAGCTACAAGCCAGAGAGCAAAATCTTGCCTCGAAGGGAATCAACCTGAAAATCATCCCAGATCCTGAGGTCCATAGTTCAGTGAGTAACAATAGGGCCTGTCCCTGCAACCAATTTAAAGTGTTTTGCCAGCTGATTTGCCTATCAGTTTCAAGCTGCAGTTTAAACTGTTTTTGCAGGACATTTGGTCTGCCGATTATAATTCTTGTAGGTTTAAAGAGTCCGTGCATGTTGGAAAAGCCAAATAATTCTGAATTAATAATCAATATTTCATTTAAGGGCCCCAACTAGCTGCAACACCAGCTAACCCGCGGCAACATGTAAGGCCTGCAACTAATTAGATTCTGGGCACCCAGCAGCTAAAAGAGCTATCTTATACAGGGTCAGAATTAATGTTGGCATATTGCTATTCATTTAAGAATAGTGCCTTAATCATTTATCTAAATTCATGACTCCTCCTTTGTTCAGTTCCCTTAAAAAAATCAGATTTACTATTTGAAGGTTAATCTGGCTAATGAGCATATTATTACTCCATTTCAAGGCACTGTGTCAGTCCAAAGGTATACTGTTATTGCTGGTCAACTGTTTCTTTACAGGGGCACCAGGAACATGCAAGAGTTCTAGTCCCTGTTGGTAGGTGTGGTCACTGTGAGCATATTATTAGCACTCTTCCTTAATTAGAAATTGAATGCAAAGTAAAGTGTGTTATGGTAATTTATGTGTAAGGTCACTAGGTGGGGCTGTGGGTAGGTATAACTTCCCAGAGGGTTGTGCTAGCTTAACATCTAACCCACTTAAAGAATTATTTGGGTGGAGGCACCACGCTAATAGCAGTATTGTTAAAACAGAGCCCCTGGTAACAGCTAAACCTGAACCCAGGCCCCTCAACCTGCATCCAGGCAGGCAGGGGTAGTAGCCCATTGGGAGGTGGCTCCCGGGCTACATCTTTGGAGACACCACTAGGATTATCGCCCCTTAGTGGCCAAACCACAAATATTTCTGTTGGATCTCACATGGAAATTGACACCAAAATGGAGCAAGTTACTGACCATAGTGTTGGAATTTCTGCTAACAAGATGGCTGTATATCGCTTGCTTGGTTGTTGTGAGGTTGAAGAGGTTGACCCCAAAAAAAGTTCTGTTGCTCCTAGATACACCTCTGAATACTGCACAAATAAATAAAAAAACTATTGAAGAGGCCATCTCAAAAGTAAAATGCCTTGGCTGAGCTGTTGTAAGAAGCTGACATGGTGATTCAACTGCATAAACTTTTATAGCTCTAGTGGAGTGGAGTAATGCAGTGAAAAGTGAACGAGTGCCCCCTGCTATTCACCCTGATGAGTCCCCGGTGGACTGGAAAGTAGTTACCATGTGCAGTGTGATGCCCAAGTCTGAGGAGTCCCCTAAAACTGAAGGGCTGAAAGACAAGCTCACCAAACTGTTACCGGCAGGCGGCCAAACTCTCAAGGACTTTAAAAAATCTGTTTGAAACCCCTCAACGTGCCTCCCCCCCCCCCCAGGTCCTGGTCCTGCATGTGCAGCTGCACCTTCACCCATTACTTGCTCCTGGCCCAGTATCGGCACCCACACCTATCCCTGTAACTGTGTCTGTACCAGCCCCTGTGCCCATTTATGTGCCCTCAGCAAGTCAAGACTCTTACCACAAGCTGCGAATGTTTTCTGGCACCCTTCCCACCCATGCCCAATGGGGAGGATGACCTGGAGACCTAGATGGACTCAGCTGCTATTCTAGTGCAGGACTGGCAATGTTCCAAGGCCGAAAAAAGAAAACACTTGGAGGAAAGCTTCCGAGGACCCACTTTAGATGTTATTCGTTCATTGAGGGACACTAACTCAAATGCCAGTGTGCAGAAGCATTTGACCACCCTAGAGTATGAATTTGGGAATACTGTATTTGGTTTGGGAAATCAGTTTTTGTCCACTATAACTGATTGTACCATTATAACAGTGTCCGTTATAAGTGAAGTGCACTGTACTGATACTGCTGAAGACTTGATGTGGAAGTTTAAAGCTGTTAGGCAAAGAAAAGGAGAGCCCTTATCTGCTTACTTAACCAGACTAGATAAATTATTACAGAATGTAACCCCCCTACAAATGGGGGTTCCTAAAAAGCCTCCATGGAGCTTGCCTAGGTGTTCCCCTGCCTGCTGGCGTTCGGCGTTTACGCTGTTGGAATGGCACTGTGAGTGCTGGTAGAGCCTCCACATACTGTCTCTTTAAAAGCTGTCTGCTTGCAGACATGATTACTGCTTTCCTAGGGGGGCTGGTGTTTCCCTGCTCAAATCCCACCTGAACTGCGGGTAATCACTTCATTTTGCAGTCACTGGAGGTGCAAAGGGAGCCCATCTGAATGATATGCTTGTTTCCCTATAAATAGTTAAAGCATTCATAATATTGTAGTTTGTCTAACTTGCTTTTGTTACAGCTGGGACTATGTGTGTGTTGCTCCTCCATTTTGGACTCAAACTGCTGTTCTGGGGCCAATGGGATTAGGGAAGCTGTAAAATGGAGACTGTTTAGACCAGCCAGAATTCGGACTCTCCTGGGAGCCAGTTTACAATGAGGAGGTATAGCTAGTAATTCTGGGAAGTGAAGTTCTGGACCTTGGCGCCTATTTGCACCAACAGAGAGAGTTTCTGAGTGATTGACAGCTGAGTCCACCAGTTGGACCGGGTGGCGCCCGAAGAGAATGTTCTGCCCTGTGACTGGGAGGTCAGATTAGTTGTGACCATGAGGAGAGAAGGAGCTCTGTGCTTCTGCATTGTATAATTTCACGCGGGAAGTGCATGAGAGGCCTGAAGTCAGTCTGTTGCCATTGAAAACTCGAATCAGACTAAATCCCGTGTGATGGAAAGGAAGGGAGGCTGAAAAAGTGAAAACCAGGCTCACCCTGTAGAAGACTGCAGAAATTGCTGAATCGTACTCGGTCAATCAATTAATCAATCAATCAAATCTTTATTTATCCAGGCGATCGCCATTGAGCAAGCTCATTTACAAGGTGGACCTGCTGTTGTCAAGGACAGTTATACATACATATATTAAGGTGCAGTACACAAAATGAGCAAAAGGATACAAGCAAACTTACAGCAACATGGTAGGTGCGATATATACATTCCAATTGTTCACATAAGAACCTACATGCATTACATAACATTATTGCGGTACTCACAACCTTCATGGACATAGAAGTTAAGGTATTATGTTTATTAATGCCTCTATAGAAAGGTATAATTCTTTACATTTCAGCCCTCAGAAACTGTTTATATGCTTGGGTGAGGGTCCTAGGCTACAGAGGGACCCCCAGTGAAGATTGTATCTCCTGCTTCAGTGGAGGCAGGAAAGTAGTAAAGAAGAAAGAGGTGCCAAGGGTTCCGAGGGCCAGTATGGCAGCTGATTAGTGACTAGTTAAATAGGGACGGAAGGAACTAGTTTTGAGGCTGAATGTGGTAAGACTAGAGAGGGAACCATCAGCAGGACTGCTAGGGACTATGAAAACACTTACAGATTTCGGCGACCGTTTTGCCATAAATAGTCCTAAACACGGCAATACTGACAGGAGAGCTAAGTCTCAACGATCTTTGTATCCAATTCCAGAGTGTGGGTAAAGCATGGCTTATGGCGGCCCTACCAAAATAGTTACTGATCCTGGGGATTTTCAGAGAAATTAGCGAATGGCTTTATAGGTCATAGCTACTCATTGAACTTAACGGGAGACATGTAACAATGTAATCTGGGAGTTTGTTGGTGAGGGCTCGAAGTGTCCAGAGGGCTGCATTTCTACACCATCTGTATTGCAGGGAAGGCCACCCTACTGCTGCATGTAGAGAGCAGTGATGTGTGGAGGCTGGGAGGCCGGTTATGAATCTTAAAGCTCTATGGTACAGGACATCCAGTTTTGCAAGGTGTGAGACAGAGCATTGCCCATAGATAATGTTGGCGTAGTCGATTAATGAAAGGAATGTAGATTGAACAAGCTGTCTTTTTGCGTCTGTAGTCAGGAGGTGTTTAATTCTGAAAAAGAGGCCAAGCCTCTGCCTAAGTGTTTTCATCAATTCTTCTGTGTGCTCCAAAAAGGAGAGTTTGTTGTCTAGCCATATGCCCAGATATTTGAATTTAGGTACAAATTCAAGATTTTTGCCTAGTAGGGTGGTTATGGGAAGAAATGTACCAGCAGCAGCAGAGTAGGCACCAGTGCTAGATGGTGAAAAGAGCATGGCCTTGGGGTTTTTTTGCATTTAGTAGTAGCTTTTTGTAGAGAAGCTGGTTCTGCAGTGTATTGAATTCAGTTTGTAGTTCTGAGCATGCAGCTCCAGGAGAGTCACGGCTTAGATAGAGCACCGTATCATCGGCAAACAGGTGTATACCGGCTTCCTTGATTCCTAGATCCAAGTTGTTGATGTAGATGGCAAACAGTAGAGGGCCCAGCATGGATCCCTGTGGGACCCTTCTTTTTATTGGTTTGAGTGGAGAGAGCCCTCCTGCAGCCTTGATTTGTTGCTGCCTATCAGAGAGGTAGTCCTGGAACCAATCCAATGAGACTGAGTCAATGCCTATGGTTTTTAGGGTGGAGAGAAGTAGGCAGTGGTCGATGGTATCAAAGGCCTTGCTGAGATCTAAAACACCCCACAAACACATTTTTTATTGTCAAGGTCCCGTTGCCAGTCATTAGTGACTTTGGCCAATGCCGTAATAGTTCTATGCTTTGCTGTAAAGCCGGACTGCATAGGGTTAAGCAATGACCGGTCTGTCAGGAACTGAAGCTGCTGTGTGAACTCCCTGGTATTTGCAGTAAGTGCGATCGGGACCTGAAAGCAGCTGCCTGGTATAGTAATTTCCTTTACATATAAATGTGTTGAATGCTTGTGAGGAATAGCTATTCCGGTTCTCTGGTCACCGTGCGGTGTAAGCTGAAAGACGAACTGAATGTACTCGGACTGAATCCATCTGTTAATCAAAGCAGTGTGGGCGGGCCCGTAGAATCTCATCTCCATGCCTTGTGTGTCTGGCAACCCAGAACAACCATCTGCGTCAGGTTTTCAGTGTGGGGTAGTGTGAGTACAAATCAGGGCATCCCCTGCGACCTGTTAACAATCACCAGTGTTTCATCTGATTTTCTTTCTTTCATTTCAACCAAGGACTGAGCCATCCTGCTCCGAATTACAACTGGGCGTTGTGCATATCTTTTTTCTCCAACAGGGCCCTTTCCATCTGCTCCTGCCAGCCAACACCAGGCAGTGGACCTGGCTAGCCCTCCCCAACCTGGGTACCCAGAGTGTGACTTTTAAGACCTTGTATGAGTGCACAGTACTGTGATTCAATTCTGCCAGTCAGCCTGATCTCCCCCTCCCCATGTTTCACTCCCCTTAAATAAACCAGATTTGATGTTATTGACTTTAAATTGTCTGAAGTGTTAGTACCTATATAAGAGGCATTGCGTTGTTTGTGTAAGTTGATCAACCTTATTTCACAGGGGGTCCTCCGAGATGAACATCAGAATCGGTCTTGAGGGTAAGTAGAACTTTATGATTGCATCGAGTGTACATGTGGGGTATTGGTACTGTAATTATTGTGAATTGTGTAGATCACTAGAGGGATTAGAAGGGGGTCTCATTGTCCCAGAGGGCTGTGACCAAACTCGACCAACTATTACAAACCCTGACCTCTGGGTGGAAGCACCCGCCACAGAACCTAGGCCCCTCAACCTGTTGGTAGCCCAGCAGGCAGGGGCAGTAGCCCTTGGGATAGCACCGCTGGGATTAGCGTCCTGTAGTGACCACATGAAGGAATTGCCCCATTATGTTTAACTTAAAGGAAAAAATGGAGGGGAGTACCATGCTCAAGTTAAAACTTGACCCCCTTAAGTTGATGGTGCACAAATTGATGGGGTGGTGCAAAGCTGAGGAAATGGACTCCCAAAAGGCTGTTCTATTGCTGGATGTCCCCTTGGGGATCAAAAATGCTGACATTGTGTCCACTGTGGAACATGTTAAGTGTATGGGCAAGGTTGAAGTAAAGGGATGATTTGCTGACTTATTCAAACAAACACTACAAGTGCTACTTTCATGCAGTTCCCCGATAGACCCCGAAAAGGTGCCCCCTGTAATTTTTCCCAAATGTGTCCAGAAGGGATGGAAGGTTATTCACGTACGTAGTGGTCTGGTCACCCCGGGTTGGTCCTCCAGTACAAATAGCTTTAAAGAAAAACTGCTTAAGTTGTTAGCCTCAGAAGGGAGATCTGCTCAGGAACTGGTAAAAGTGTTAGACCTCTCAAGCAACCACATGCATCTGCATTCCCCAGGCACATCTCCCTGGTCCCCCAAGAGCTCCGTACTAGCCACACCCCCTATGGTAATTCCCCCCATTCAACTGAATTCCTATCGGAGGTTGAGACTTTTGTCCGGTACTGTCCCAGTGCCTTCAGGGGAAGATGATTTGGAGACCTGGATGGACTATGCTACCCCTTTAGTACAAGAGTGGCAGTGTTCCAAGGGGGAAAAGAGGAAACGTTTGATGGAAAGTTTGAGAGGTCCTGCCCTGGAAGCCATTCGATTCCTACGGGCTACTAGTCCGGAGGCCACTGCTGCAGAATATCTTTCTGCCTTAAATGGAGTATTTGGCAGCACAGAAACCAGAGATGATCTATTATGGAAATTCAAGTCAGCTAAACAGTGGAGAAGTGAGAAATTGTCTGCTTTTGTTACCAGAATAGAAGGACTTTGCAGAAGGCCCACCGAAAAGGGGGAGTGCCTGCCCAAGCATTAAACCAGGTCAGATCAGACCACATATTGAAGTCAGCAAGATTTTCAAGTGTAATTCTATTGAAGCTCAAATTGCAAGACAGAAGGGCCAGCCCTCCAGAGTACTGCCAGTTGATGAGAGAGATCCATGAGACTGAAGCTGATGAAGAGGGCTGGGAACCCTATGCTGGGGCTGTGAACCCTTGTCAGACACCTGAAAAGACTGAGCCAGATGAGGCTCAACAGTTGAGAGGTTTGATTAAAGAATTAATGGAGTCATATAGAGAACCAGATCTGTATCAGGCTCCCCCGAGCATAAAAGTGGAGTGGGAGTGCATGTTGTTTCCCCTGAGACCCAGACTGAGGGTAACTTCACAGCTGAACTAAGGGACTTAAGAGAGATGGTAGGGGAGCTGCAAAAGGCTGCTCTCACCCCCAATAGAAGTGGAGATCCAGAAGCTCAATGGTATAAGTCCCCAGTGCAAGAAGATCCCTGCAGGGCTCCAGAGGTGCCACAACAGAAAAGAGACCCTCCCCTCCTTCCAAGAACACTAGAGACATTAAGCTCTGCTACCGTTGTGGAGAGGATGGACATTTTCAGTCTGCTTGTCACATGCCTGAGAACTTGGGAAAAGTTACCAAAAAGTTAGTGGCCTGGCATCGCAACAGCTATGCCCGGTCACCAGGGGGAGCCACCCAGAAAACCTTTGCCACAGAGGGCTGCCCCCTTTGTTAACATCACCACCAGCGCCCCCATGAATCTGGTCTGTATTGACTGTCTGAGTTTGGAGCCAGAGCAAAGAAATATCAGTAATGTGCTGGTGGTCACTGACCATTTCACCAGATATGCCCAAGCTTTTCCCACCAGGGACCAGAAGGCCTCAACTGTGGCCAAAGTGCTTATAGAAAACTTTTTTGTTCACTATGGGGCACCACAAAGAATCCATTCTGATCAAGGAAGGGATTTTGAGAGTCGTCTGATCAAAGAGATGCTTTCTCTGTGGGGAGTGCGAAAGTCCCAAACTACCCCTTACCACCCCTAAGGGGACCCACAGCCTGAACGTTTCAACTGCACTCTGCTAGATATGCTGGGAACCCTTCACTCTAAGGACAAGCCTAGATGGAGCCAACAAATTAGCACATTGGTACATGCCTACAACTGCACTAAAAGTGATGCCACTGGGTTCTTCCCCTACCATCTGATGTTTGGAAGAGAAGCCCGACTGCTGGTAGATGTGTGTTTTGGAGTTTCCCCTGATGAGGTTCAAGCTGCTAATCATTTACAGTATGTGCAGATGTTAAAGGCTCAATTAAATCCTGTGTATCAATTGGCTCAAACCATGGCTGCCAAAAGAAATCTGGCTAACAAGGAAAGGTATGACAAAAAAGTGAAAGCACTGGAACTCCAGGAGGGAGATCATGTGTTGCTACGAAATCTGGGACTGCATGACAAACATAAGATTGCTGATAGGTGGCACCATCTCCCCCATATAGTGGTAGGCAAACTAAATGATCTGCCTGTATACAAAGTGAGACCTGAAAATAATTTGAAAGAAGTGAAAACTATGCACAGAAACCATTTACTGATCATTGGCCAAATCTTGATTGAAGCTGAGCCTCCAGAAAATGCTCCCTCTAGACCAGTGACTAGAGCTGCTGCAAAGTGGAAACAAAGAAAGTCTGCATCCACCAATGTTGAGTTACAGTGTTCCCCACCAATAACCCCAGTTGAACAGGACTGTCAGTCCACGTTAGAGGAGAGTGGGTGCGGCCTTGAATACTACCCTTCTTACGAAGCGAGTCAATTGTTTCGGGGCAATCCCCTAGTAAATTCTGGAGATGAAGCTGGGCCTTCTGGACTGTCTAAGCCCCCAGCTTTGTCTCTGGAGCCACTACTCCCCGAAAGTGAAGTGCCAAGTACTGAGTCAGATGATCTAGAATCACTGTGCATGGTGGAATTGTATGAGCTGCCCGAGGAGTAGAATGTTGAACTGGAACAGACTGGTGATATACCAGAACCAGAGGAGTATTTTCAATGCCCAGATGATTCACTGGCAGTGTCACAATACTCCCCCGGTGAACTAAGTGTTGTGGACTCTGAGCTTGCCACTCCTGGAGCTGAAAGTGCCCCAAGTTCTTGCCCCTCTACCCCACTGGCAGTCCCCCTGATGAATGAAGACACTGCTGAAGGCAGGGATCAAAACACAGAGCCTGCCACGGTTCCCCCTAGATGGACTGGTCGAACTGTGAGGCCTGTGGTACGTTTAAGCTATGAGTCCCTTGGCAGACCCATGGACCTGCCTCTTAATGTGGTCCATTAGGGAGTGTATGTGACCCCGAACTCATTCCCCAAACTAAGCCTGGGAGATAATTCCAGATTACTTGTCTTGCCCTCTGAGTATGGTGCCCCTGCCCCGTCCAGCCCAAAGGTAGCTGATAGGGAAGGACCCCTTCTTTTCCAGTTTCATGTGCAGGAAGGGGGACCTGATGCTGAAATATTGTTGTATATACAATGTGGTAACATGTAGTAAGCTGTGAAATACAGAATAAGTACATATGACCAAGAGTTAACGTGTGAATGCAATTCAAAGAATGCGAATCTAACTGTTAGTGATGTAAATGTATTTAGTAGTTACTTTAAAATGTTATAAGGGCATCTACTTGACACGGACGCCAAGTTCTTTTCAGGCCAGGAAGGGTGTAACCCCCCTACAAATGAGGGTTCCTAAAAAGCCTCCATGGAGCTTGCCTAAGTGTTTCCCTGCCTGCTGCATTCGGTGTTTACTGTGAGTGCTGGTAGAGCTTCCACATACTGTCTCTTTAAGAGCAATCTGCTTGCAGACATGAGTACTGCTTTCCTAGGGGGGGGCTGGTGTTTTCCTGCTCAAATCCCGCCTGAACTGCGGTGTAATCACTTCATTTTGCGGTCGCTGGAGACGCAAAGGGAGCCCATCTGAATGATATGCTTGTTTCCCTGTAAACAGTTGAAGCATTCGTAATATTGTAGGTTGTCTAACTTGCTTTTGTTACAGCTGGGACTCTGTGTGTGTTGCCCCTCCATTTTGGACCTAAACTACTGTTCTGGGGCCAATGGGATTAGGGGAGCTGTAAAATGGAGACTGTTTGGACCAACCAGAATTCGGATTCTCCTGGGAGCCGGTTTACAGTGAGGAGGTATAGCTAGTAATTCTGGGAAGTGAAGTTCTGTACCTTGGCTCCTATTTGCACCAACTGAGAGAGTTTCTGAGTGATTGACAGCTGAGTCCATCAACTGGACCGGGTGGCACCTGAAGAGAATGCTCTGCCCTGCGACTGGGAGGTCAGATTAGTTGTGACCATGAGGAGAGAAGGAGCTCTGTGCTTCTGCGTTGTATAGTTTCACACGGGTTAGTGCATGAGAGGCCTGAAGTTGGTCTGTTGCCATTGCAAACTCGAATCAGACTAAATCCGGTGTGATGGAAAGGAAGGAAGGCTGAAAAAGTGAAAACCAGGCTCACCCTGTAGAAGACTGGAGAAATTGCTGAATCGCGCTTGGTCATGAGGAATAGCTATTCCGGTTCTCTCGTCACCGTGCGGTGTAAGCTGAAAGACGAACTGAATGTATTCGGACTGAATCCGTCTGTTAATCAAAGCAGTGTGGCCTGGCCCGTAGAATCTCATCTCCATGCCTTGTGTGTCTGGCAACCCAGAACAACCATCTCCATCAGGTTTTCAGTGTGGGGTAGTGTGAGTACATATCAGGGAATCCCCCTACAACCTGTTAACAATCACCAGTGTTTCATCTGATTTTCTTTCTTTCATTTCTCCAAGGACTGAGGCATCCGGCTCCAGATTACAATTTGGTGTTGGGCATATCTTTTTTCTCCTACAGGGCCCTTTCCATCTGCAACTGCCGGCCAACTCCGGGCAACGGACCTGGCTAGCCCCCCCAACCTGGGTACTCAGAGTGTGACTTTTAAGACCTTGTATGAGTGCACAGTACTGTGATTTAATTCTGCCAATCAGCCTGACCTCCTCTTCCCCGTGTTTCACTCCCCTTAAATAAACCAGATCTGATGTTATTGACTTTAAATTATCTGAAGTGTCAGGACCTGTATAGTAGTCATTGCATTGTTTGTGTAAGTTGATCGACCTTATTTCACAGGGGGTACTCCGAGACGAACATCAGAATCGGTCTCGAGGGTAAGTGGTACTTTATGATTGCATCGAGTGTACATGTAGGGTATTGGTACTCTAATTCTTGTGTATTGTGTGGATCACTAGAGGGATTAGAAGGGGGTCTCAGTGTCCCAGAGGGCTGTGACCAAACTCGACCAACCATTACAAACCCTGACCTCTGGGTGGAGGCACCCACCATAGAACCTAGGCCCCTCAACCTGTTGGTAGCCCAGCAGGCAGAGGTAGTAGCCCTTGGGATAGCACCACCTGGGGGTTACAGAATATTTTCAAGAAAGGAGGGGTGTCCTCCAGTGAGCTGGTTCAAGTAAGACTGGATCACATACTCAAGTTTGCTCGACACTCCAGTTGGGTACTGCTTAAATTGCGGCTGTATGACTGAAGAACTAAGCCCCCATCCTTCTACATGTTGGTGAAAGAAGTACATGAAGCCAAAGAAGAAGACTCCTGGGACTCCTGTACCACTGTGGCCACCATAACTCCTGCCCCTGACAGGGGGACAGCCAATGATGATCCTGGACTCCAACTGATACTTAAAGAGATTAGAGAATTGAAAACTGGATTTACCACTAAAGTTACCTCGGGTGAAGACCAAGATACCCATCAGAATGCATCTGCCATGGGAGTGGGAGTGCATGCCCCAGGGCCCCCTTTAGATGGCAGTTGAGAGACTTGAATAAGTGAATTGTCTGCCATGGTAAAAGAATTGATGTGACGTAATGTACAACCCCAGGTTTGGCAAGGAGGGAGACTCAACAAGGACAATCTGTTGTCAGTGCTCCTGCCAAAGTTTCAAATATGTGTTCTGCACCACCCCCTAGCCATGAATGGAGACCCACCTCCAATATAATGTCACCGTTGAGACAGCCAAGAGAAGGTGTGTTCTGCTAAAAATGTGGAAAGGATGGTCTCCCTGAGAGGGAGTGCCAATCCTGAGAGGACCCAACCAGGGTGAAAGATAGACTGCTTGCAGAACAGCACCCAAGGCAGGGAAATGTCAGTGGGGCCCCAGTCCAGTCTTGACACAATACATTTGTGGCAAAGTCATTTGTTCAAGTTTCTGTAAATACCACTCTGGACTGGTCAGATTTGGTAGGTCCTACTATGGAAACTACTGTGCATGTGGATGGAATTCTGGTTTGAGCTGTCCTAGATAGTGGGTCCCAAGTTGCAATAATTTTCAAAGACTGGTATGATTAGCATTTATCTGACCACCCGATGCAGCCCCTCAACGGACTGCATGTGTGGGGGTTGAGTGACAAGTTATATCCCTATCTTGGTTATCTGAGGGCATGGCTTTATTTCCATCCTCTGTGGCAGTTGTGAGAAACCCGGTGGAGACACTAACCCTCATAAGTCCCTTCTGGATTGTACAGTGGTGTCCCTGTGTTAATTGGTACCAATGCACATATGTTCAGTCACCTTGCTCAGCTGCTGTACATCAGGAGAGACAGAAAAAGAAGACTGGGAGAGCCCTTCATGGTAATGCCATGATCAAAAGAGCCTATGAGATGCAGATGCACCCTGAGGAAGATGACAAGGATGAGCCTGTGGGTATTGTTTGAAAGAAGGATTTCTCCGCTATTATCCTCCCTCCAAATGCAGAATGCAGTCTCAGTGGAGAGGTGTGGCTGTGAAAAGATGTGACCAACAAAATACTGATGCTGGATGCTCCAGAAAAAGGAAAATTGCCTGAAGGACTGCTGGTCAAGCCCAGTGTGCTTCCTGTCCATGTTCACGCTCACGCCCAAAGAGTGGTGATTCAGCTCCAAAATGTTACAGATCAAGAAATTAAGGTACACCGAGGTCACACTCTGGCAAAAGTTTATTGTGCTGATACTGCTGTGTTGCCATCCAAGTGCCAGAATGGAGCTGAATGTGAAGTCTCGCCTGATATGTTTGATTTTGGAGAGTCTCTCATCCCAAATAGCTAGAGGGCCAGAATTAGCCAATAACTGGCCCAGCGAACCAAAGTATTCTCCATCAAGGAGTGGAATGTTGGCTGTGTAACTGGGGCTGAACATCATATACAACTGCACAATGAGAGACCCTTCAGTGTAAGATCCAGGTTGCCTAGCTCCTGCCAGCATCAACCATGCGAAGCATCATCTGCAAGAGATGTTAGCGGCGGGCATAATACAGGAATCATGGAGCCCCTATGCATCTCCGATTGTTGTGGTGCAAAAGAAGAATGGCTCTGTCTGGATGTGTGTGTGGACTACAGAACCCTAATAAAAGAACTGCCCATCATCATTATACTATGCCACACATGCAGGATGCGTTGGACTCCTTAAATGGGAGTAAGTAGTTTTCTGTCATTGATCTACGCAGTGGACATTACCAAATTCCAATGGCTCCAGAAGACATGGATAAAACAGCATTTATCTGTCCTTTAGGACTCTACAAATTCCTTCATGTGCCACAAGAAATTTTGGGTGCACCCACCACATTTCAGAGACTTATGGAGCGTGCTGTGAGAGACATGAACTTGGTGTACCTTGATGATGTTATTGTCTTTGGAAAACTCTGGTTTTTTTTTTCTATTATTTGTTTTTTCTCCTGGGAGCCTAGCAGATGACTCCGGTCCCTTCCTCATCCAGCTCTCTATTCCCCACCCGACTTCCCCTACAATCCCCCATGGACCCCCCCCCCCGTGACAAGGCCTAGGTGAAGGGGCACCAACTTTCCCCCAGACCAGAGCAAAATCCAGATGCTCAGGGAGTTGTGACAGGCACAGGAGAGTCATCACAGAGCCTGCCAGTTCCATTTTCCACCACTTTTTCTCTCTACTCCCTTCCCCATCAACAGCATACATCAACTTACATCTCCTCTGCCCACCACCAGAGGAAGATCGGCAAACAGGGTGACAATCCCTCCCTCCCCAAGAGAGGAGAGCAGTCCTCCAGATGCTCAGTCCTCTCTCCCCCCCCCCACTGACCCCCCGGCGGCCCAGGCTTGTTCACAAACCCAGGGTCACTGGGGTGGCACAAGATGTGGCGTCCAGTGCTTAAACCCTCAGCATCACTGGGCCAGCCTTTTGGAAAGACTTTTGAAGAGCATGAGGCTTACCTGTGCAAAGTGCTCGATACACTTAAGGAGTTTGGACTAAAACTATCAATAGACAAATGTCAATTTTTCCAGATGACTGTAAAGTATGTAGGCCACATTATGGTTCCTGAGGGAATACAAACTGACCTAGGCAAAGTGGAAGCATTAACAAGCTGACCAAAGCTCAACAACTTAAAAGAACTTCAAAGGTTTCTTGGATTCTGTGGGTATTATCACCGTTTTGTCAAAGACTACACCAAGGTAGTATGCCCATTGCTAAACTTAACTCAAAGGTACCCACTTAATCATAAGAAATTCAAAAAAGATGCTGATAAAGAGGCTGTAAAAACATACTTCAGGCCCCATGAGCCATTTGATCAGAGATAGACTCCTGATTGTGATATTGCTTTGAAGAAATCATTTACCAGCCAACCCATGCTCATTTACTTGCTTATGCTGATCTGTCCAAACCATACGTGTTACATGCCAATGCCAGCCTGAGTGGCTTAGGGGCCGTACTTTACCAAGAGTATACAGAGTGGTTACGCCCAGTAGCTTTTGCTAATAGGAGTCTGATGCTTTCAGAGAAAAACTATCCTGTCCGCAAACTAGAATTTCTCACTCTCAAGTGGACAATAGTGGAGCAATTTCACAAGCATCTATATGGTGCAAAGATCCTGGTCAAGACCGACAGCAACCTGCTGACGTATGTCCAAACATCGGCTAAACTAGATGCCACTAGACACTGATGGCTTTCAGCTCTCTCAACATATGATTATGCAGTACAGTACTGCCCAGGCTTAAATCACCTCAATGCCAATACTCTGTCATGAAGACCTGCCTCATATCAGCAGTGAGTGCATATCCCAGTACAGTCAGTAAAAGTCCTATGTCACAAATTCGATAGAGATGGATCTCCATTCTTTGAAACTGTTAATTGCCTGACAGATTGCTTGGGGCCTCCACATACCTGCATACCAGTAGCTTAATGTGATTTCACAGCTCTAGATTTAAGCTCCTTACCCCAGCTAACCCCAGTTGACATTCAGAGAGAATAGCACTATGATTATATGATAAAACAAGTCATCACTGCTTTGAAAAGAGGAGACAATGTTTCCAAAATGCAGTCCAATGACCCCAATACTGCCTTGTTATTGTGAGAGTGGCTTAAACTAAAATTGCCTGAGCAAATATTGTATCAAGAACTGACAGCCAAGGGGATATTGTCAAAAAACAGCTAGTATTGCCAACCAAGTTTAAAAGAGTTGTGCTAAAGACCTTACACAATAACATGGGGCACTTGGGAAGCAAAACTACCCTGGACCTAGCTAGATCACTCTTTTATTGGCCTAAGATGGGTGTAGTCATTGAATGGTACATTAAATCTTGCAGCAGGTATCTTCTGAGAAAAGTCCAGCCTCAGAGAGCAGCCCCACTGATTAAGGTAACAACAAGTGCTCCAATGAAGTTCGTATGCATTGATTTTCTTAGTTTGCAGCCAGATTCAAAACATATCACAAATGTGCTGGTAGTGACTGATAACTTCACGGGGTATGCTTAGGCATCCCCTACTAAAGACCAAAAGGCTTCAACAGTAGCAAAAGTACTCATGGAGAAGTTCTTTGTTCATTACGGTGCTCCTCAATGTATTCATTCAGATCAGGGCTGAGATTTTGAGAGCCATCTTATCAAAGAACTGTTATCTGGGGTGTCTGAAAGTCCAGAACTACCCCTTATTATCCACAAGGAGATTTGCAACTGGAGAGGGTTAATCGCACCTTACTTGATATGCTTGTGTAACCCCCCTGCAAATGGGGGTTCCCAAAAGACTTCCAGGAGCTTGCTTGAATGCTCCAAGCCTGAATGGTGTTTGGCGTTTAAGCCATTTATCAGTGAGTGTTTTTAGAGCCTCTGGTACTGTCTCTTTAAGAGCTGTCTGCTTGCAGACATAATTAGTTTATATGGGGGGACTGTGTGTATCTCTGTTTGAGTACCACTCGAACTACTGCCAATTCACTCCATTTTTGCAGTCACTAGGAGTACAAAGGGAACCTATCTGAAAGATGTAACTGTTTGCCAGAAATCAGTTAGAGTAATAATGAAATTACAGTTTGTCTAACCTACTTTCTTTGCAGTCAGAACTGTGCCTGCCTAGTTCCCCATTCTGGTTTTGAACTGCTGAACTGGACCAATCAGTGTGGGGTAAGCTAGCTCTAAAATGATGCCTTGGACGAATCAGAACTTGGACTCATAATCTGAGCCAGCCACAAGAGGATTGTATGGGCAGTGACTCTGGGAGATGTAGTTTAGACTTCGGCGCCTTTTTGGACCAACAGCAGCAGTCTATTGTGGGTGACAGCCAATCCAGTCAAGAACTGGGAGGAACTCAAAGGAAGTGCCCGGTTTTGTCTGTTGGAGTTTCAGTTTAGCTGGCAGTAAAGAGGAAAGAAACCCTGTGCTCCTTCAGTGCACAGTTTTAGTCAAAAAAACATGTGTAAGGTCCAGAGTTCCGGTCTGCAGCTTGTTAGGACTGAATCCATCCTGTGAAGAGAATCAAAGGATATCTGAGGAGTAGAAACCAGGCTCACCCTGTAGAAGACTGGAGGAATTGCTGAAAATTGCACTCGGTCTGTCAGGAACTGAATCTGCTATGTGTTCTCCCGGGAATTGTGCAGTAATTGTGATCGGGATACAGATGCAGCCTGCCTGGTATAGTGCTTTCTTTTTGTCATATAAGTGTGTGAGGAGTTTCTTGGAGCTCAAGAATAGCCCTGCTGACATTGAAGGACCCTATCTTGTTTGGAGGTCGTGAGTACTAATTCAGGGTCGCTCCCTGTTGAATTGCCACATTAAATCCAAATGGAATTACAGTACTGCTGACTGTTTAATTTTCCTTTTCTCTGTGTGAAAGGGCCCCTACCAGCTGCCACGGTTTGGACTAGCCACTAGGGCTTGGGTACCCAGGGACAGTAACTGATAGGGATAGGCCTGTGCACAGAGCCATAGATAGATGAGTAAAGTATAAGCTAATTAACCTGATTTCCCCTGTCCTTGTTATATTCCCCCTAAATAAATCAGAGCTGCTTGTTTCAGCAAAGTTATACTGCCTGAGGTATTTGTCTATGTTAAAGTATTGTACTGTGATTGTTGCACTGTATCTCATTTTACAGGAGGTCCCAGTGCCTGAACCAGCCCTGGGGGTAAGTGTATACTGTGAAGGTAATTCTGATATATTGTGTGGGCCACTAGTGGGAAGAAAGGGGGGTTGCAGTGTCCCAGAGGGCTGTGACCAAGTAAGTTTAACTATTGCAAACCCTGACCTCTGGGTGGAGGCACCCGCCATTGGATCCAGGCCCCTCAACCTGTTAGTGGCAAATCAGGCAGGGGTAGTAGCCCCTGGGATAGCGCCATCTAGGGGTTACACTTGGCACCCTGCACCCAAAATACAAGCCCAGGTGGAGCCAACAAATAAGTGCTCTTGTACACACATATAATGGTACAAAAAACAATGCTGCTGTGTTTTCACCGTACTACCTTATTTTTGGTTGAAAAGCTTGTCTGCCTGTTGATGTGTGCTTTGGAGTGTCTCCTGATGGTGCTCGATCAAAAAACTACCTTCAGTACATCAAAAAGTTAAAATCAAAGTTGAACCATACGTACAAACTTACAAATACCATGGCTGCAAAAAAGAAATCTGGCTAACAAGAATCACCACAGCAAACATATCAAGGCCCAAGAACTCAAAGCAGATGACAGAGTGCTAATAAGAAACTCTGGACTTCAAGGTAAGCACAAGACAGCTGACTGCTGGAGTCACACACCATATATTATCAGTAAACTGAATGATTTGCCCATGTACAAAGTGCATCCAGATCCATCCACAGAAATCATCTCTTTCTTATTGGGCAAATAGTCCTGGACACAGTGCCCCATGCTGACACCCCAACAGGCCCTCTCACTAGATCTGCTACTTGCAACAAGCAGCTCAATCTGCCCCCTACTGCTCAACAGTCAGGGCCCTTATCCGATAATATTACAGCTGACAATGATGCCAATTCAAAAGGTGATGAGAGTGAATTCTGTGCTGTTTATTACCCATCCCCCGAACTTACAAGACTGTTCCAAGGACTTCCTTCTGCTGAGCAAAGCAATACCCCTGAAAATCCAGTGGCTTCAACTGATTCTGTTCTATCAATTGTACCTGAACCCCCAGAAAGTGATGTCCATAGTACAAGCTCTGACATTTCTTATTCTGTCTGCATGTTGGAGTTAACTGAACTCAGTGTACCTGAACCAGAAGAAACAAAAAGTGAACCTGCAAATAAACCTAAAAGTGTTACTGAACCAAGTGGGCTAAATAAATTGTTTTAGTCCCAAGAAAGTGTGGCTTTCCCTGAAAATGTCGGCTGTGTTGTGGATGATTCCAACTTTGCAGATATACCACTCATGAACGATGACGAGCCTTCAGAGACCAAGAGTGATGGTGACATTCAAAACAAAAGGACCAAAACTAATAAGGACAATCAAGGAAGTGTAGTGGTACCCATTTCTACAGAAGCTGCTTCACTGGCGGACAATGAACTGGGGGTCACTACCTCGAATGCTGAAGAAGTGCATGTTCCAGTGCCAACATTGCCACATCGCTCAGAAAGGTCTGTAAAACCTGTAATTAAGCTCACGTATGATACTATCGGAGAACCTGTCAATCTGCCCATGAATGTTGTTGACAAGGGAGTGCACATCACAGCCAACTCATAGCCCAAAATTGTGTTCACTGCTTCTTCAAAAATCCAAATCAAAACCTCCACCCAGCATAGAAAGGGGTCTATAAGTAAAAAGAGGGGAATAAGGTGAAATGCACTGGTAAAAAGTGGTAAATGATGATTTGATTAAACAATGTGGGTTTGAAACTGCTAAAGTGATTGCTAAACTCTTGCAGTCCTCTACTGTACACTGATGAGGTTGTGATCTACTCAAGCCAGCCCGATCCTGCACCCCTAACCAGTGAACTGCAGCATACCTTTACCTCAATTGAAGCTTGGTTTGTGGACCGGAGACTAATACTGAACTATAAAAAGACCAAAACTATGATCTTTGCAGGTCCATACAACTAACTAAAAACAACCCAACTACTCATCACCAACAGCATGGGCACTCCACTAGAGCAGGTATCCAACTTTAAATACCTGGGTATCACACTGGACAGCACACTTTCCTTCCATTAACTCATCTCAAGCATCTCCAAAACTGTTAATATCAGACTAAGTCTCCACTGCATGTCCTGAAAGGCAGTATGCCACACATTGACCAGTTCCATACTGGCTATCATCGACTATGGCGTTGTATTTTATGGTGTTGCCTCTTCCACTACCCTTAGGAGGACTGGGGTCACCCTTAACAAGGCATGCAGGTTACTTACTAGTGCAAGCCAGGACACTCACACCTGTGACCTGTATGTACAATCCAGTTGGCTCAACCTTCAAATTAGAATCCATTATCACACCTACCTTTTGGCCAAAAATTTCTCCTTAGGCCTGGTCCCCCCAGTCAGCAGCTTCTAAAGAGGGCCTCAACAAACTTGCAGTGCATGAGAAACTCATCTAATCTAGTGTGACCCCCCTACAAATGAGGGTTCCCAAAAATCTTCCTTAGGTGTGCCTAAATGCCCACTACCAGGCCGGTGTACTGTGTTCTAACTGTTTAAAAGCTATAGCATGTGAGTGCCTTTATAGCCTCTGTGTCCTGTTACTTTAAGAGCTCCCTATATCGCAGTATATAATTAATCTGGGTGGGGGATGAATGTTCTTATGCTCAAGTCCCTCCCAGTCTGCCACATAGTTGCTCCATTTTGCCATCGCTAATTGCACAGAGGGAGCTCTGTTTGCTGATTATCTATTTATAATAGTAATGATATCGTAGTTTGTCTAACCTGCCTTCTTTGCAGCATGGACTTTTCTGCTAATCACCACCACCATCTTGGTTCTGGACTGTTACTGTGGACCAGTCAGTACCTCTGGGGACCCTAAGATGGAGTCTGTCCCTAGGGGTCTTGTGGGAGTTAATTTCTGTAGGAATTGTAGTTTTTCCACTTTGGCACCTAAATGGACCTTGCTGTGACAGACAGATGAATCAACAAAGTCCTGAGCTGCCTGCAGCAGTGAGTCAGTCTGAGTTTGGAGTTGCAAGAATGAACAGCTTGAGATATTCGAGTAGCAGCTCCTGCGTAATCATGCGGGAAACAGGTGGAAAGGCTGTGTTTGGCCTGCCTGCCTTCTCTTCCCTCATGAGGGAGTCCTTTAGCCTGAATTTAAACTGGACTAAATCCAAACCAATTGTGACTAGAGTTACCAAATTGTGACTGCACTATTACCTGAAGAAGACCAGAGATTTGCTCCATGCGATCAGCCTGTCAGGAGATCTGACTTAACTGCAGAATGTATGGTTTTGCACAGGGACACTGTAATTGCAACCTGACCGTCATCCAAACTGTGGTATTGCTTTTCTATTACTATGTGTGCTGAATGTTGTCAGTGGGTCACAGTTTGGTTCCCCACTGGCTAATTGTGTCACGCTTGCTGGAAGCTGCATCCAGCACTTACTGGACTGAATACGCATTCATCTCCATTTGGTCTGGGCCTTCACAACCTGGCCCAGCCAGCTACTCACGCTGAAGAGAAAGCCATCAATGAGAGACCTGCCTGGTGATCAGCCACCTGGTCAACATCACAAACAGAAATGACACCACGGTGAATCGTGGTGTGGGCCCTGCTTCTCCTGGCAAACCAGCAAGTCATCCTGAAGTCTCCATTTCATCCATCCTGTGTCCTGTACTGGGTAGCGTGAGTAAACACCAGGGAAGCTCCCTGCAACAACAGCTTAATCAAAGTGTGTCATCAGATTTAATTGTTTTGTTTGATTATCATGAACTGAGCCATTTGGCTCCAGATTACAAATTGTGGGTTACTGTGCATGACTATTTTTTTCCATCATAGGGCCCTGAGCAGCTGCAACGTCAGCCTGCCCCAGGCAATGTGTCAGGCTAGCCTACCTCGCCACTGGGTACCCAGAGTGTGTGTGACCGTGATGAGGTACTCTAAAGTGCATGCTTTGTAGCATGATTGAATTAGTATCTAAACCAATCAGCTTGATTACACCCCTTCCTTGTTCATTTCCCCTGAATAAATCAGATCTGAATCTTTTTGCGCGTAACCTGCCTGTGGTGCCCTTCTGTACATATAGCACTGTGGTACTATTGTTTGCTGTGTTTAACCTTACTTTACAGGGGGTCTCCAGGGCCGAACAGCTGGAACCAGCACTGGTGGTAAGTGCAATCTGAGGGGGGATATATCTGCTGTTTGGGGGCTATTGTACCTGTGTATTCTGTTCATTGTTTAGGCCACTAGAGGGGAAAGAGAGGGATTACAGTGTCCCAGAGGGCTGTACCCAGGTCAACTACGCTACCACTAACCCTGTCCTCCAGGTGAAGGCACCCATTTTCTGTACCCAGGCCCCTTATCATGCACCTAGTCACACAGGCAGGGGTAGTAGCCCTTGGGATAGCGCCACCTAGGGGTTCCATGTTCCACTATGCAGGACCTTCCAAAGTCAAAGAGCTTTTATGTACTGAGCACTAAGCTGGTTTAACAACCTCCCGACACATATCCAGTCCATTCCCAACACTGGCCCTTTCAAGAACTGTCTTAGACAACACCTAGTCAACCTCAGCAGCTGTGACTGCCGCGCTTAACCCCTGTGACCCTCTACTCGAAACTCTGCATCCTTCCTCTGACAATGCCCACCTGGGCTGCTACCCTGCATGATCTCAAAGCCCTCAGTCATCCTCATTTCCCTTACTACCCCTAGAAATTTGCCACTGCCATTTCCTCTCGGGGAACCACCTCTCCTACTTCTCTCCCCTCCTTCCCCCCCCACCTTCTACTGCCTGCTAACCTCCCCTGCTCCTCTAACCTCCCCTGCTCTTCTATCCTCTCTTCTTCCTTCTTGTATCTTACAACTAACCTCCTCTTTCATTTCTATAACCAGTACACCACTTATTGTCTTTCTCTGTCCCCTGACCCTCCTACCAACACCTGATTCCTTTCTGTACAATAGCACTTATTGTAGTCTGTATATTTTAGATTTATTTTGTCAATTAATTCAACATGTTGTATTTCACTCTGCCTGTTAATCTGTATCCAGTGTACATGTGTCTGTTATTTTATCCTCTGTATTGTTCATTTTCTGATGTGAAACCTTTGTAAAAGAACCCCCCATTCAAAGGTCTTAATTATAAGATTAAATAAATAAATAAATAAATAAAAATAGTATATTCTCAAAAGTATATTTTAAAAAATGTCATGAAAATGTAGATAATGTATAATATGTAATATGATAGCATGCTATACTGTAAATAAATATTATGTGTTTGGCCAGATGTGTATATAGTAATGTGTTACTGGGTTACCAGTCTATTATGGACTTGGCAAGGACGCCAAGCTTTCTCAGGCAGGGGAGAGTGTAACGCCCCCTCTCCCCCATTTGGGGGCTTGCCGTAAGATCCTCTGGTCTGCCTCCCGTTTTTGCCTCTGTTTCCTCCTGGTGTCCCCCATATCTCCCTGCAAGGTCACCACCACAACTCGAGTCTTTGTGCATGCCCCTGGTCCTCTCTGCAGCCACCTGTGTCATTTTTGCCTCTGTGGAGCTAAAAGAAGTTAAATTGCAGAGCTGCTACATCCATTTCTGTAAAGGATGACAGCCAGCAGTCCATGTATGCGCCAAGGACAGCCCTATTTTTTCTGACCACCGACACAGGCAACAGAAAGGCTTTCCGGTTGACCCAGTGCCTTTAACTGCTAAATTGAGGACCAGGGACCAAAGCATGGGCGAAGAGATATTTTAAATAATGGGCAACAAGAAGCACTAGAATTGGGGCATAAATGGGGTTTACGAACATTAAATAGCCCTCATGAATATTAATGACAGTGCTGCCTGCTGCCTGGGGGGCTGTGTTTCGGTGGCAGTGACAGGAAAAGTTCTGGATGTAAGTGTAGATTGCTGTGCTTCCTGAATGGGGTACAAGTGGTGCTATCTAACTGCGAGGTGTTTGTAAATAAAAAGTACTTTATCTGGCTGCACCTGAATTTTATTTATGAGGGACTGTGAGGACTGCATAATGACTGTACATACAGCAACCATCTTTGCAGCTCAGCAGTCAGTCATGAGCCAGGACTATTCCTAGAGACTCTTGGGACTTGCCAGAGACTTTTGGGTGGAAAAGGAGGTACAATTATTGGTGCCAAAATCTGAGCCAGTTAAGAGGCTTGAACTGTGACTGGCAGGTTGAGCAGACAATCAGATTGCTGGAACTTTGCCCTTTATTTAAGAGGGACTGTTTGAACTGAGTTAGTCTGTAGTCGGTCTGGCTGGAGTTTCCAGTGTGTGTGAGGAGGCTCCCTGCAGCTCAGAGAATCTGCGGAGAAGCCTATTTTACCTCCCCTCAGACTGAATTCCTGTGTGGAGCACTTGGACTGCCAAGTCTGCAGATTAAACTGAAATTCTCCAGAAGGGAGAGAAAAAAGAGAGTTTTTCTCAGAGCTGAAGTTCCAGACTGACATGAGGTCAGAGCTTGAAGGATCCTCAACGTGCATTTGGGTTAGAAACTGTTTTTGCCTCAGAGAATGTGGCCTAAATCGTCTACCTGGGGTCACCAGAATTGTCTCCAGTTTTTTTGCCAGTTTACATTCCAAGGAATGAAACTTGCAAGCGGGTAAGCTGTACTGCCTATATCAAAAGTGTACCACAAAGCTGAGCCCGAGATGTCGAGTAGTGTGCTTAAGAGACTGCTGTTGCCTGTGAGACCAAAGCCAATAGAAGACCAGAGAAGGGAGTCAACTCCTGCGAAGGAGATCATTGTGGGTTGTAGCCATCCTTGGGGGCTAAGCCTGGACATGGGGGGAGTTGTGCCAGCCCAGGTTCCTTCTCCTGGTCCTTGCCTGAAAAGATGAAGTCCTGTAGCCTGCAGCTACAAGCCAGAGAGCAAAATCTTGCCTCAAGGGGACTCAACCTAGAAATCATAATAGAGCCTGAGTTCCATGGTTCAGTAAGTAACAACAGGGCCTGTCCCTGCAACTAATTTAAAGTGTTTTGCCAGCTGCTTTGACTGTCAGTTTCAAGCTGCAGTTTAAGCTGTTTTTGCAGGCCATTAGGCCTGCAGATTATAGTTCTTGAGGGTTTAAAGAGTCTGTGCATGTTGGAAAAATCAAAGATAACTGAATTAATAATCAATATTTCATTTAATGGCCCCAACCAGCTGCAACACCGACCAATCTGCAGCAACACATCAGTCCTGCACCTAATTAGACTCTGGGTACTCAGCACCTAAAAGAACTATCTTATACAGGGTGAAATGTAATGTTGGCATATATATATTTTTTTGATAATCTATTTCTTCTCTCCTCCCAACCGGCTGCCTTTCACCACCACCCCCAGCCTCATCACCTTGGCATCAACTGGACTCACCTCTGGATCTCTTTAGTGAGGTGTCAGCTAGCCGGGTGCAGCACCTGTAAGGGGCCAACATCATCTTGCCAATTGGGATGTTTTTCTTGCTTTTTCTCCCATTTCCCCGAGTGTGGCACAAAGGCATACAATGTTGCCAATGGCCGAGTCACACACACTTCCACACGTGGCACGCTGGACATCTGCCCCACATCCACCCCCTTCATCTGGGTCCATTATGCCATCCCCCAGCCACTGCTAGGAGACAGGCAAGAAGCAGACTCCATTCCCACCCCTTCCCGGGAGAGGAGAACTGTCCTATGGATGCTCAATCCTCTCCCTTCCTCCCCAGCTGACCCCCAGCAGCCCGCTCACACTGCAAAAATGGGTCACCGGCGTGGCAGGGGGTAAGGCACAAATGCCTCAGCCCTCCATGCCATTGGGCCGGCGATGTTGGCATATTGCTATACATTTAAGAAGAGTGCCTTAATCATTTATCTAAATTCACACCCCCTCCCTTGTTCAATTCCCCTAAATAAATCAGATTTATTGTTTCAAGGGTAATCTGGCTAATAAGCATATTATTACTCAGTTTCAAGTCACTGTGTCAGTCCAATGGTATACTGTTATTGCTTTCAAACTGTTTCTTTACAGGGGCACAGGGTATATGCAAGAGGTCCAGACCCTGTTGGTAAGTGTGGTCACTGTGAGCATATTATTAGTACTCTCCCTTAATTGTAAATTGAATGCAAAGTAAAGTGTGTTATGGTAATTTATGTGTAAGCTCACTAGGTTGGGCTGTGGGTAGGTACAACTTCCCAAAGAGTTGTGCTAGCTTAACATCTAACCCACTTATAGCTAATAGCAGCATTGTTAAAATAGAGCCCCTGGTAACAGCTAAACCCAAATCCAGGCCCCTCAACGTGCATCTAGGTAGGCAGGCAGGGGTAGTAGGGGGTAGGGGTAGGGGAAGTGGCTCCCGGACTGCAAGTACACTCCCAATTCTAATGCGTGGATGACATCTGTCATTTTCCATGATTGGTTGAAGTCCATAGACATTAAAATGAGGCTGCAGCAAAGGAAAAGTGTTATCCTTGTTGACAATTACCTGGCACAGAAGCCTATTAACCTCCATAACATCCAGGTTGTGTTTTTGGCCCTGAGCTGCGCAGCTTTGATCCAACCTATGGATCAGGGCATTATCAATAACCTGAAGCACTATTACCAAAAAAAGATTGTCAGCAAAATCTTATTAGGCTTGGACTCATAGGACAATTTTCAGTTTCACAGTATTGCAAAGTCCATAACCATCCTTGATGCCTTACACATACTACATGCAGCATGGGGAGAGCTGAGCCCAAAGTCAGCCCTCTAAAAGTCCAAAACCCTCATCTTGGTCCTGACCATCTCTCTGTCCATAACCAAGTGAAACCACACTGTGTGGTGGTCACTTCCTGCTAGTGGCAAATCCACCTTCACTTGCTGAACATGTGCACAGTTGGACAGGACCAGATCCAGGACAGCCCTATCCCTAGTGGGTTCCATGACACATTCGGTCAGGAATTATTATCCAGCAGTACCTGTTCCCTAGTGCAGGAGGAAGCAGGGATTTTCCAGTGCATCCCAGGTAGACTGAAGTCCCCCATTATTGCTACCTCCTCCTGCTGGATATGTCTATGATCTGGGACCCCAATACCCTATCTAATTCCTCATCCTGGGAAGGCAGCCTGTAGACCACTCCCATCCTTAGCTTCCTCCCTTTTGTAGATTGGATCTGTACCCACAAAGCTTCAGGCTTGCCCTCTGTGTCTTCCTCTCTGATGCAAAGTATCCCCTCCTTCACGTACAATGCCACTCTCTGCCCCACTTCTCATCCCCCTATCCTTTCTGTATATTTTATACCTGAGAACTGCCAGATCCCAGTTGTGGCTTTGTTTAGCCCAAGTGTCTGTAATGGTTGCAATGTCTACCTCTGCTTCAATCAACAGTGACTGCAATTCTGCCACTTTGTTCCCCAGACTTCTGGCATTTAGAGACACGACCCTCCACCGTGACTCTGGACCCTCCTTACCTGCTTCAATCTATCCCCTTCTTCCCACGGTCCCTCCATTCTTCCTCCACCTCTCCCATCCCTCTCTCCCCTCTTTCTGCTGTCCTGTTTGGGGAGAGATCTAGTGGCCTCCTCCACCAGGTGACTAAGGGTACTGTGTACCTTTTTGCCTCCGCTGTTAGTTAAAATTTAAAAATAATGTTCTATTTATCTTTGTAGATTTATTTATTTATTTATTCATATCTTTGGTTACTGAGTAAGTGCGCTGATCCAAAGGACCATTTTCAGGCATGACCTGGGCCATGAAGATAGCACAAAAGTACATACAATACAAAAAGCATAACTTGGAGTACAGGCAACAACAACATGGTGAAAGAAGCATAGCACACAATGACTGTACACTAAGGGTATCAGAAAGGTATACAGTGCATTGAGTAGGTTGGTACACAGTTTAGATAGACAACACCAGTGCATATTGACATGCAGTCTCAATAATATAAGTGCTGTAGCATAATTCCGGAAGGGAAGAGTACAGTAATAAGTAGGGTGAAAGTACACCCAGACTGGGTGGAACACTATGTTAGGGGAAGGGATGAAAAGGGGATAGAGGTAAAGAAGGACTCATATTACCTGGGTGGACAAGAGCATTTGGCTGCCAGTAGTAGCCAGGCTTTGAGATGGATTTTGAAGGTGAGGTGAGAGTCGGTCGAGCAGAGAGACACACAGGGAGATTGTTCCACAGGGTGGGAGCAGAGAATGACAGGGCTTTAATGCCCATGGCTGTTGAGATTCTAGGGACTTTCAGAGGGGGACTGATGATTCATGGAGACATCTGCTACTCTGCCCTTGAGGAGGGATGAATACAGTGACAATTTGCCGCCTCTAAGAGTGTTGTCTATTATGCAGCCAAAGGCATAATCATACCGGCCTTGGAGTTAGAGCCATCCTAGTGATTGATATAAATCACAATGATACATAGAGTAAGGAGACTGGAACACAAACCAACAGGTGCTGTTATAGACTGAGTTTAGTCTGGAGCATAGGGCAGAGGACTCATGGGAATAAATGAGGGAGCAATAATCTATAAGGAGGAGGAGGTTGCCTTGCGCAATGGTGAGGAACACCTCTGTGGTCAGCTAGTGGTTTTGCTGATAGGCAGCCCCAGGTTTCTGGCTAACCCTCTGTACTAAATTGTTGATGTGTTCCGTGAACAAAAGGGAAATGTCAAGGGTTACACTCAAGTATTTGAAGCTGAGAACATTTTCGAGGTGGGGGTGGCTTCAGGTGAGAGCACTATGAGGGATGAATTAGATTTGGTGATGTTAGAAATGTATGGTTTAGACCTGAGGAGCATTACTTTCGTTTTCTTTTCATTTACCAAAAGCCTGTTGGATAGAATCCAATTGTATGCTGCAAGGTAGCTTAGGATTAGTGTGGAGGATATGTTTGTAAGGGTCTTGTCACTGTGGAAGAGAACAAGATCATCTGCATAAAACAGTGCCTCACAGGAGAGGCTCTCGGCCAGAAGTGAGTTTATAAAGATAGAAAACAGCAGGGGGTGAAGGATGGAGCTTTGAGGGACCCCCAAGGAGACAGACAGGGCAGGGGAGGAGGCTATACCAATGTTTACTGATTGGGGCCAGGCCCATCAGATAGCTCTGGAACCATGCGGAGGTTTCAGTTGAGCAACTAAGGTGGAGGAAGCTAACATGGAGGAGGAAGTGACTGACAAGGTCAAATGCCTTAGTCAGATCCACAAATACTGCACCCGTGGCCTTACCCAAGTCTATGTTTCTGAGGACATAGTTGATGAAGAGGGCCAGGGCTGATGTGGGATGATCAGGACTGTATTGTATTCTCCATAATCTTCATGAGTATTATCCTGTAGCATAAGCTAATATAATATTTCATATACCTCAGGCTTTCTGTGACTCAGTCATTTCTGATAGAGATAACCAGGGTATTTGACAAAAGCTGTGATCCAGCTTCAAGAAGTAAGGCTATGGTTACCATATTTTAAAGTGAAGTGTCTCAATGGTGATAAAAGGGGTGGGTCATTTGTCCTTTGGTAAGGAGCACTGTACTGTGTGGGCAGTGGCTGTTGTGGGAGTCAGACCTAGAGATAATTTGAATGTGGGTCACGTTGAGTGGTGGCAGTATCCAAGTAGCCTTGCAAGTGTCTGAAGGGTTGACAAAACTGGTAACAATCGCAAACTGAGTTCGGGGAGAAAACCAGTTTTGTGACAAACTGGAGCCAGTTGTTGGGATCTGAAACAGCTTGTCAATAAAAAGGTTATCTGTCTGGTCACAGAACACAAAATACAAAAGGGGACACTGCATATTCTTACACTGAGTAGTAGAGCAGTAGAAGGCTTGGAAGCCCATGTAGCTACTCCCCGCATAAGTGGGTCATCTACCATGATTTAATAACAGCCATGTATCAACCTTTTTCTTCAACACATCTGCTGAGCAGGTATCCACAATGTCATTTGGCCACCTATTCCATAACCTACCAGATCTATTTATATAGGAATAGTGCCTTATATTATTTTTTGCATTTCTTACTTTAATTTGTTTTCCATGTCTTCTCAAACCCATTGTTTTTTTTCTGCAATATAACTCCCATTTCATTTTTAAAATGTTTATCCTTTATGATTTTATGCATAACCAACAAATCCCCTCTAGTTCACCAGTGCTCTAGAGAGTACAGGCCTGTTTTTGTTACTCTGTCTTTATAATTATACTGTTTTAATGTTCCTATTAATTTGGTAAAATGTCCCTGGACTTTTTCATTTCTTCCTATTTCCCCAGTTGTGTATGGACTCCATAGCTGTGATCCGTAATCCAATATGGCTCTTATGTACATCTTGAATAGTGGGACCATGCATGCTATATTTTTGCTCATAAAGCTTCTTTTTATGTTTTTTATTATAATATTTGCTCTTCTTATGACTGTAGTTCTATGCTGCTTGAAACTTAACGTGTTGTCTATCCATATACCACAGTCCTTCTCTAACTTAGTCGTTGCTAATATTTCACATAATAGTGTATATTTCTGCGTTGTGTTATTTCTACCAACGTGCATCACTTTACACTAATTTAGACTAAAAGGCATTCCATTTTTGATTGACCATCTTTCAATCATATCCAGATCTTGCTTCATGTTCCTTTGCTCTAATACCATATTTACTGGCCCACCCAATTTAATGTCATCTGCAAATTTAATAATTCTATTAACTATACCACCTTGCAAATCATTTATAAATAGTGCAAATAATGCAGGGCCCAAAACAGGCCCCTGTGGAACCCCACTCATCACCCCAATCGGCCTGAGTGTTCCCCACATACCCATACCCTTTGTGTCCTTTCTTTCAACCAGTCACTAATCCAATAAATAATGATCCTGTCTTTTTCTGTGCTTACTAATTTTTGCAGTAAGCCCAGATGAGGGACCTTACTGAATGCTTTCTGGAAATCCAGAAAAAATTATGTCCAAAAACTTGCTATTAGATATTTATTTATATGTTCATAAAAGGTTAGCAAGTTAGTGATTTAACCCCGTTTTTCTTAAACCCGTGCTGTATGTTATCTTCAAAGCCCAATAAACTCAGGTTTTCTTCTAGCTTGTTTTTCACTATTGGTTCTGTTATCTTACTCAGAATACATGTCAAACTCACAGGTCTATAGTTCAATATCAAAGACTTATCTCCTTTTTTAAACAACGGTATCACTGTAGCCTTCCTCCAATCATCGGGTACTTCCCCACTGGCCAGTGAAGCACTTATTAGCACAGTTAGTGGCTTTTTAATAACTTCTGCTGTCTCATGTAATAATTTAGGGTTAATAAGGTTTGGACCTGCAGATTTATTTACTATTATCTTTTTGAATAATTCATAATGTCACACTTAGGGGCAATTGATCGTTATTAAATACATTGCCTGTTAACTGCTCATTGTCCACTGTTTTGAAGACGCTACCAAAGTACTCATTAAAGAGTTCAGCCATTGATGTAGGTTCATTTATTTCTTTATCTATAACAATAATAGGACCCAACTTGCTCACTTTTTATTTAAGGAATTGATATAAGCATAGACGCTCTTGCCGCCATCCTTCACATTTGTAACCTTATACTCTGCCTTACTTCTTTCCACCCTGATCTTTTTCTTTAATTCTCTCAAAACTTCCTTATTACTTTTAATATTAATATCCGATTTCTCTTTCTTAATCCTTTCAAATGCCCTTTTCTTTACTTAATCCCAATATTTTATTTGTACACCAGATTGGTTTCTTGCTCCATTTATTGTATAATTTCTTATTGGGGACAAAAATATTCTCTAGCTGCAATAGTTTTTGTTTTACTGAAGTCCACATATTGTTAACATTCATACCTGTCAATTCCTTATGCCAATCCCAATCCTGTAGTTTGTCCTTTATTCCTACGAAATCTGCCTTTTTGTAAATTTATACTATAGCTGAACCCTTTACATTCCTTACTATATTCTTTTTAACCATAAATTCTACAATACTATGGTTGCTGTTACTTAAATGCTCCCTAATTTTTATTTTATTAACCAAGCCTACTCTATTTGTTATTACTAAATCCAAAATGTTGCTATTCCTGGTGGGCATGTATATCAACTGTTTTAACCCCAATGATTTCAGCATTTCCATAAAGTGGTTATTCCTAGGATTCACACTTTGGTCTAGGCCCCATTTAATCTCAGGGTAGTTGAAGTCCCCCATAACTGTAATATCCCCTGTCATGGCTATTTCTGATATTTCATTTTCTATTGCCCTATCACTATCTCTCTGTGAGCCCAGTGGTCTGTAATATATTCCCCATAAGAGATTTGTGTCTGAGATTCCAGCTAGTGATTACCAAAGAGACTCATTGGTATTGTCAGATAATCTCGTATAGGGCAAAGCTTTAATATTATTTTTTTTACATATATGGCCACTCCACCTTCTCTTTTTCTTATTCTATTCTTATTAAACAGTTTAATAAGAATAGAATAAGAAAAAGAGGAGGTAGAGTGGCTATATATGTAAAAAATAATATTAAAGCTTTACCCTATACGAGATTATCCGAAAATATTCCATTTGATTTGTTCCTCCCACCATGTCTCTGTTATCATACATATGTCAATATTTTCATTCTGTAGTAATATTAGCAATTCTACTTTTTTCTCAATATTGAGACTCCTAGCATTTAAGGCCCAAATGTTAATATTTGCCAGTTCATTCCTAATTCTTTTTCCTATTTTGGTGCCAATGTTGACTTCTCTTGATTGCTCCCTGTTGTTTTTCTGTGGGTTATTTTTTACAATTCTCTCCTTTGTTGCTAGTTTAAAGCCTTGTCTACATATTGTTTTAAAGCTACACCCATTTTCCTACTACCTCTTTGCTTAAGTGTAACCCGTCTACACAGTAGTAATCTGGTTTATCTATTAATTCCTCACAATGGTGTATACAGCTGATTTTTTTCTCATAGGGTCCATTGCCTAAGCTAGTTATTAACATCTTTTATTTTCTGAGTATTAAAATGGGTTTCTCTGGGTGCAGGTAGTATTTCGGAAAATATAATCTCAGATTGTATTTTTTCAGCTTCTGCTTTAATTGTCTTATGCTCATGTTCAATCTCTGCTTAACCTTGTATTTTTATGTTGGTAATTCCTGCATGAACTATTACAACTACAGATTTATCCCTTTCCTTAACTATGTCTTCCATCATATTTTCGATGTCACTGATTTTAGCTCCACAAAAGTAACTTGCTGTTACATATTCCTTATTTCCACCAGTAGTGTACCTGTCAGTATATTTGACAGTAGAATCTCTCTCTCTCTCTCTCTATATATATATATATATATACAGTATATATATATATATATATATATATATATATGCCATCTTACTATTTCCATTATCTTGCTCCACTGATCTCCTGTCTACCATGTTTTCATCCATAGATGTTGTGTGCGCCTGATTCTCTCGTTCTGTCTCGTTTATCATGGTTCCCCTTTTATCTTTTACTTGTTCCATTTGTTTATCATGGGTTTCAACATTCTTTTGTTTATCCTCCTCCATCCCACTACATGTCCTACCTTAAAATTCTTCTTCTGGGTTTTGGTCTTTATTTAAAGTATTACTGATCGTTTTCTGTCTCTGGTTCTGTGGCTCCATCTCATGTAATCCTATTACAACTTCAGTCTTATTCCTAATTATATTTGGTAAATCATATTATTGCTATTGTTTGATCCACTATGTGTGCTGCACTCACAGTTTCTTCCTCATTCATCTCCAATAGTGGTTCAAACCTGTTTTTAGTGGCAGTTTAAACCCCATTGCTCTTTTTGCGGGCCTTTTTTCTGCTTTTTTTCCCTTGCTGTGGGTCCCAGTCTTGATCATCCCATTCCTCCATCCTTCCCCTTTTTTTAATGTTAGTTTGTTTCATACTCTGGCTTGTTCTTTACATTTTCCATTACCTATAACAGTATAGCCTATGTCAGGGAAACAATTTTCATGTCTGCTTCCAACAGTTTCTGCCTTAACTCTTTAATTGTTATACATTCATGGCATGTGCATATAAGTACCTCATTAACAATGTCAGTGCAAAATTTCTTGTACACTATGCACCTAAGTCCCATTGTTCCCCCTTCTAATATCACCACATTGGGATCCATCATGTAACTTACACCTACTTAGGCTATTTTGCTCCTGTTATTCTGACTCTTAATGCTTTCTTCCCCTTCTTCCCCTGCTGACACTGCAGACGTGCGTAGACACACTGCGCCTGTCTTAGCGTGCATCTTCGCAAGTGCACGTTCGCCCCACTCAAGCTCCTGCCGCTCACTCAGGGCTCCCAATTTTAGTTGCGCCAAACTTGGAAGTGAGCTTCTGGTCACGTGACACCCACCTGTCACTAGTTTTACTTAAAACGCTAACAAACAAAAACAACGTTGCGTGTTTAGCTCTCCTCTGGCCTGCACTTGCAGGGAAATCTGCTATCAGGAGATTAAATGTGTAACACAGCCATCAAACAACACCAGAGTATTGTCCAGCATAAACTGCAGGAAGTGATGTCTCACTGTAGTCCTTTCACCATACTGCCAATCTTATCTTGTTCTAAGTAAGAATAGATAGCTAGAAGGCATTATGTTTGGGCCACACAAAAAGTTGAAGCTGGCACACCTTGAGGAGCAGTGCAAAAGGAGAGGGCTCATCTTGGAGCATGGCTAGTCATGGGCAGACCTCATAGACCTCCTTGAAAAAAGTGACCAGGGAAGCAGTGCAAATGTGGTTACTGCTAGCCAAAGTCATGAGATGGAGGCTAGAGAAAGTGCAGATGAGCCAGAGCTTAAAAAACTGGGGCAGTTGATGATGATGCAGCTGGAGCTCACCCTGGTTAAGGTGAAGGCAGATGTGGAGCTACAGAGAAAAAAAGCTGGAAGCTAAGGAGGAAGAGGAAGAGTGAGAAAACTGAGAGAGGCAGTGCCAGCACAAGATCCCTCTAAGAAAGCACAAGAGAGAGAAAGAGCGAGAGAAGTATAAGCATCAGAGAGAGGTAGATTATGCGTCAGAAGACAGCACCACAAACCATAAGTATTAGCATCATGGGTTCTACCCAAGAAGCCAAAATAAATTCCAAAATGTTTCTCAAGTATAATGATGGGGATAATCTAGATTTGTTTTTAAAAATGTTGAATGTGTGGGCAATTTGAGTTGGACAGAGCTTCTTGAGTAGCTTACCTTTTGCCACTCCTTATGGGTAGAGCATCAGAAGCCTTCACCAGAATGGGCAATGAGAGATAGGGTGTCAAGATACTGCATTGACTACTTCATGCTCAACAGCTGTATGTAACCAGATGCATACCCCATGCCCAGGACAGATGAAGTCCTAGAGAGGTTAGGGGAACCCTGTTCCTGTCCACCATAGACCCGAAAAAGGGATATTGGCAGGTACCCCTGACCCCTGAAACCAGAGAGAGAGGTCAGCATTTGTCTCTCCATTTGGTCTATCTGAGTTTTGAGTGATGTCATTCAGGATGAAGAATGCACCAGCCACCTTTCAACAGTTCACAGACTGCATTCTGTCTGGGGCAGAAGACTTTGCTCAGGCATACATGGACAACATTGCTATATACAGACATAGGAGAATCACGTCAGGCATGTGACGGAGGTGCTTCTCCAGCTGAAGGCTGCTGGGCTGACAGCCAAGGCAGAAAAGCACCAGATAGGGATGGCAGAGGTGACATGCCTTTGCCACAGGGTGTGGAGTTAGTACATCCAGCCTGAGCCAGTAAAAATTGAGGCCATATGGCGATGGGCCATGCCTATAACCAGGAGAAGACTACAGACCTTTTTAGGGATGGCAGGGTATTTTCAAAAGTTTGTGCCAAACTTCAGCAGCATGGCCAAACCCCTGATCAATCTCACAAGGAAGAAAATGCTGACAAAAGTTCAGAAAATGGATTACTATGAAACAGTGCTGCACTAGTTAAAGGAGATATTGTATAGGCCACCTGTGCTTGTGAGCCTTGACTAGTCTAGAAGGTCCATTGTGCCTATGGATGCCTCTGATCATGAGGTTGGCACAGTTCTGAGTCAGACCATGCACATGGAAGAGTTACGTACCTGAGCAGGAAGCTGCTGTCCAGAGAGGAGGCTAATGCTACAATCAAGAAGCAGTGTCTGGGTATCATCTGGACTCTACAGAAGATGCAACCATATATGGAAGGGAGTTCACAATGATCACTGACTACACCCCCCCTCACATGGTAACATAGAACCAGGTTGCAGAACCCCAATCTGTTAAGATGGAGCCTGGTGTTGAAATCCTATAATATGGACCTCAGGCACTGCAGTGGGTCACAGGATGGCAGTGCTGATGGGTTGTCTCTACAATAGCTAGTGACCTAGTAAAGAAGGGGAGGTACTTCAAAGAATTACTGTCTTGTTAGAGACAGACAGAAAACTGAGGCATAGTAGATGGAACAAACCTGATAACATGACAAAACATAATTTAGGACCACAAAAAGTTGTGTTTTTTATTTTCCCTGGAGATGGAAATGTACAGTAATAACTTTTAACTAGTTTTTACTTTGCAATTTTTTTTTTGTGTGTGCATTGTTTTAATTTTCATTAAAACATTTTGAACTCTTTAAGTAATTCAGCAGAGGGGGAAACAGGTTTAACTTTAAAAATCCAGTATGGGTTCTCAGATAGGTTGGGTGTGGAATTCCTGTCATCAAATGGCTTTTATTTTATATAACAGCAGGGGCTTCTTTCCAGTAATGGGTAGCTGTTTGGGGACTCTTCAAAGGAAGATGGGCTCCTTTCATAACAACTGAGCTGCTATAAGTTTAAACAGGGCCAGATCTAAATGAGATGACATCCTACAGTTAGGACAGACAGGAGGACAAAAGGCTAGGGGTGGGATATTCAGACTGCGCCAGGCAGGGGCGCAAGCCTGGGAGCAGTGCAACTGAGAAGAACCAGGGCATGGTCCGGGCAAAATTCAACGGTGCTGTGCCATGGCTCAGCCCCATTGAATATGGCACTGAGGGCGCACACACTGCACACAGCACAGTGGCACTGTGCCAGCACAAGTGGCAGCAGGGGAGCAGGGGTCTGCGGCAGTGACAGTGCAGTTGCGCTAGGCACAGCAACAGCAATATTCAGCCGTGAGCATGCAAGTGAGGCCATTATGTAAGCAAGATGTAAATGGAGCCATTTGCATATCATTATGGCTCCATTTGCGTGCGGTGCGGCAATCCCCGACAACTTGCACCTGGCACCCTGCCAGGCTGCAGCCATCGGGGATTGACGCCCTGATTGCCCCTCAGCAGTCCCTGCACCTGAATGCCCATTCACGGGCAAATGTTTAATAACACCCTGGTGGTGCAGTGGTCCCTACCCCTTCGCCTGATCACGGGCATATGGATAACAACACCCTGGTGGTCCAGTGGACTGATCCCCATCGCCCAATCACGGGTATTTGTCAAACTCCCTGGTGGTCCAGTGGTATCCCCTCCCACCGCCCACTTAGTCCCCCGCCATCCTGCACCCCCCATGATCAAGCAAGGGATAGCAGTCCACTGGACCACCAGGGATGCTTTTAGTACATGCCCGTGATCAGGCGATGGGGATCAGTCCACTGGACCACCAGTGAGGTCCATTAGAGGATGCCCACAATCGGGCAACAGGGCAGGGGGGCTCAATGTTCCCTGGGCAGGGGGCAAGGGGCAGTGTTTTGGGAGGTCAGGTGGCCACCCACAGCAGGCGGCTGCTGGGTTGCGCCCAGCAACGTGGTAGCTCACCTTTGGGTGTCCCCGACTTGTTCCCTGTTTGAACAGGCACAACATTGTGCCCTCCTGAGTGGTGCAAGATGGGGTTGTGCCTGCACATGTGCCGCACATCCCAGCTGAATATCGGGATGTGCCACATATGCATGGGCATGCCCCCCCGCAGTTGCACCGCATACATTGCAGGTGTGCCCTTGCACATCGGGGTTGTGCAGTGCAGCCCGCCTGTTTGAATATCACGCCGGGGTGCGTTGGTGGGCTGCGCATGGCACATCCCTGTTGTGCCATGAGCAACTCCTTTGAATATTCCACCATCAAAGTACAAGCCACATACTTGGGTTGAGACATGACAAATCTGGTTTGGACCAGTTTTCCAGAGGTGGTCCACTAGGGATCAAACATATAGCTGAAGCTGTGATGTCAGACTGACATGTAGGATGATGCAGCATGTTGGGCTACTCAGCTGAAGGCTTTTGGGGTGTAGTTAGACTTGCCAAAGCCAGTAAAGGCTGGGACTCTGAGTGAGCAACATCAAAGGTTCGATTCTGCCTTTACTCACTGAGTTCCCAGTTTGGGTAAGAGTCTACTCTGCTTATTAGATAGAAGTGTTATTTTTTATCAATAAAATGCTATTGAAATACAGTATATAGATAAACAAAATATACTGTAGAATTACTAATGTTAGCTGCCAATAAACATTCGCTATGTTCGTAGACTGCATTATGCCCGCAAAATAAAATATACAGCCAATTCAGTTTGTCGTCAATATAAAAATTATGTCTTTTATTTTTTACATTGAAAGAGAAAGCCCATTAAAGGCAAAAGTGTCAGCACTATAAAATTTTACAAATACAGTAGCTAAAGTGCTAAAGTGCTAAGAACACAGCAGTAGAGACAGTAGAGACAGTAAACATCTGAACTACTGTAAATGACAGTCAGTAATCATCTGAACTCGGCGATTACAGTACTTTAAACTCGTACCTTGAAAAAGCAAAAAGCAAACAAAAGACAGTCACACTTCTTTTTATGTGGCAGTGGTGTCCAAACAAGAGAAATGTGCCTCCATAATCCCTGCCATTTCAAAACCGCGTACCACATCCTCACGCCGCAAAGAGAGCTTTTCAAATGCTGTTACCAGCCATTGTGCGTGCTTTGTTTTGATTGATGTCATGCGTAAGTCTACACTCAGAGCTGATGGTGACATACCAAGGGCTAGCTGTGCTGAGACCTCTCCAGAATACCACTCAGTGAACTCGTGTTTTGGGAAGTTCTTCAGCAATTTGTTTACACTGACATCCAGTGGCTGGAGCAGAGCAGTACATGAGAGAGGAACAAAAGTTGGGATGATGTGGTGATCCTCCAGGTACTGCAAAACTTGTTCTGTACTGTGTGCTCGAAAGAGATCCATTACTAGCAGAGATCTCTGCTCATGGGGGAGTTTGTTTTTTAATTTGATTTTGTTAATGTATGGAACAAGAACAGATTCTATGAAATGTAACATTGTATCTGTGTTTGCCCAATGGTTCTCTGATTGTGTGACACACCACTTTTCTGGAAATTTGAAAGCAGGTAGGCTGTTTTTGGTCTTGCCCTGGTAAATGATTTGTGGGGGCAGCATCTCTCCAGGCAAAGTACAGGCAAGGACAAGGGAGACCTGTCTTTTATCCCCTAACCGTTCACTTCTACTTACTTTGACCTGCTCACTGCCATTGTCCATTGGAAGCAAGGGACAAGCTG
The DNA here is from genome assembly GCA_016271365.2 of Neoceratodus forsteri. Lineage (NCBI taxonomy): Eukaryota > Metazoa > Chordata > Ceratodontiformes > Ceratodontidae > Neoceratodus > Neoceratodus forsteri. The sequence continues at coordinate 64,406,835 of CM028133.1, read as the reverse complement.
GACACCGGTCTCATCTAAATTAATGAGCAGTTCGGGTAGAATCAGCTCCTGTGCCGAGGCAGTTGCAATGCGCTTTAGAAATGTAGAGCGCAGCTCCTCGAAATTCTCAGGTGTCTTTCTGCCAGCTTTGGTGACCTTTCTTTTTGTGAACCCCATTCAGTGAAGAAAGAGCCAGGACCACTGCCTTGAAAATGATAGGTTGCCACCAAACTCTGAGCGTGCCGTGCAGTTGTGTGTTTTTACAACTCCATGGGCTATGGCCATGACAACTCTGGCATTCACAACTGCACCTTCTCTTCTCAGAGTGCGAATTACTTTTTTTTAGCTCATCTTCTACTTCAGAAAGAAGAAGGGTTGGTCTCCCACGGGATTTTGTTGGTAAGCTGTGGGGAAGCAGGCTAGGGTCAGGGGTTCCTCTTAGTTTGTTGTGGTAGGCCCGTTTGAAATTTCACACAGTGGACTCCTTTGTTTCTCCACCGTGCTTTAACTTGTAGAGTCTGACTGCACTCTTAACTCCACTCTCTGCCGCGTGTTTCCCAATTTGATATCGCACATCAGGGCTGTATACGGCATATTCAGAGTGTCATTATTTTGCGGGGGGGGGGAGATGCACAGTGAAGTTCTGTAACAACATTCTCAGAAACATGTAGTGGAATATCAGCACTTTCTGACAGCAGCACTGGATCGTCAAGCTGCAAGCATTCCTGCTTTAACGATTTCTGCTTCAACCAGCTTATAAGAGACATTATGCAACCGTAGCAATGGCAGGGATGATAGCCGGTTAACCACTCTCTGACTTTAAAGTGGTGTCTAACTGGGTAATTAGTGTATTACACGTACTATCACTCCATTGATCATTTAATGATACCAGTGTTCTTATTTGGGTTTGACTGCATAACATGAGATCATGAAGATTAATTACTGCTAACAGCTGGTCAGGGTCAGTAGCACTAACTTAAACAGACGCAATAGAAAGTAATTCTACAGTACATAAGTGTATCAACTATGTTGTATAAATACTAACATATCCAGTAACAGAACTCGATCATCATAATTATTGAAAAATTAATATTTTACAATTTATTAAATTAATTATATACAAGTAAACTTTAAAAAAAACATAACATTTTCTACAGTATATTAAAAAGCAAGCAATAAACAGAACAAAGAAGAAGGGAGAGGGAAAAGAGACAAGAAGCCAGAAAAACAGCATCAAATTATACCACTTAAACTTTCCACAGAATGCATATTCTGAAACTGAAATTGAGCTCCTTTATTGCTGTCAATCTATCTGAGAAAAGGAGGAAGAAGGCAAGACAGGACAGCAATATAGGAATGAGGCTATGAGGTAGGCCCCCCAAATGCACAGATTTGACAAAAATCTGATAAGGAGAAGAAACCAGAGCTGAGGATTACAGTACTGGTAAATTAAATTGTCAGAAGATTAATTGCAGACCATAAAATCTCAAATAAACTAGTTAGACAGCAGTGTTAGGTTATTCTTTGTGTTTTCTGTTTCCAAAAAACATTCTGAGTGTGTATTATCCTGTAACATACGTAAATATCTTGGAGTACTAAATATTAACTTTATGCACTTCAGGCATTCTGTGACTGAGTCATTTCTGGTACAGATAACCAGGGTAATTGACAAAAGTTGTGACCCAGCTCCAAGGAGTAAGGCTATGGTTACAAAATTTTAAAGTGAAGTATCTCAGCAAAAACACAAAAGATGTGGGTCGTTTGCCCTTTGATAAGGAGCACTTTATAGTTTCATAGTAAAGTTCAAGTCATTAGGCGGTCTAGCCCTTAGTGACTCATCAAGTATCAGTGGAGCTGTGTTACCCCATCCTTCCCTTGGTAGTTATATAATTCTGTTTTAAACTGTGCCATCAATTTACTATATACCACTCTATCCGGTAATGAGTTCCATGGTCACACCACCCTTTGGCCGAACCATTGTGCTCTTTTGTTAGTTTTGCAGATCTCTCCTCTCAACTGCATTCCATAGATACATAGACAGTGTCGGCAGATAAGGGGCCTATGGCCCACCCCGTCTGCTCATTTGAGCTTGTAAGTTCAGTTTGTTTTCCGAGAAGTCTGTTGCCCCTTATCCCTGACCTCCAGAATTCCTTTATGTCTATCCCATGCATTCTTAAATCCCGTGATTGTTTCAGCCCCCACCACTTCCTCTGGCAGGGTGTTCCACTTGTCCACCACCCGTTCTGTGAAGAAATTCTTCTCATGTTTCCTCTGAATCGTCCTCCCTCCAACTTCATCCCATGCCCTCTAGTCCTGGAACATCTTTTTCGCTTAAAAATAGTGTTTTCCTGCACCCTGTTCCTCCCTGTAAGATACTTGTATGTCTCTATCATATCCCCTCTCTCCCTCCTCTCCTACAGGGAGTACATGTTCAGTTCCTTCAACCTGTCTTCATAGGACTTGTGATGCAATCCATGCACCATCTTTGTTGCCCTCCTCTGAACCTTCTCAACCCTGTCTATGTCCTTACGTAGGTATGGTCTCCAGAACTGTACACTGTATTCCAGGTGGAGCCTCACTAGAGTCTTGTATAGCGGAATTATGACCTCCCTTTTCCTGCTGGTGATGCCCCTGCCTATACATCCCAGCATCCTATTTGCTTTACCTGCTGCCTTGTCACACTGTTTCCCTACCTTGAGGTCATCAAAGATGACAACCCCAAGATCCCTTTCCTGCTTGGTGCATGCTATATCCTCACCCCCAACTGATATATTGTGCCAGGGTTTTTGTGCCCCATATGCATTATCTTGCACTTCTTTGCATTGACTTTCAACTGCCAAACCCCTGACCATTCTTCAAGTTTCTGCAGGTCGCTTCTCATTCTGTCTACACCCTCTGGTGTGTCTACTCTGTTACAGAGCTTTGTGTCATCAGCGAACAGTGAAATTCTGCCTTCTAGGTCCTGTGCAATGTCACTAATGAAGATGTTGAATAGGACCGGTCCCAGCACTGATCCCTGTGGTAGCCCACTGGTCACTCTTGCCTCTGTGGAGTGACAGCCATTTACCACCACCCTCTGTGTCCTGCCACCCAGCCAGTTACCTACCCACCACACTACTGTCCTGCCCACACCCATAGTCCCCAGTTTGTTTAATAGTCTTCTATGTGGCACAGTGTCAAAGGCCTTGCTGAAGTCCAGATAGGCCATGTCCACTGCCCTCCCCTGATCCACCTCCCTAGTCACCCAGTCAAAAAATTCAACGAGGTTGGTCTGACATGACCTCCCCTGGTGAAACCATGCTGCCTTGGGTCCTGTAGTCCATTGACAACCAGATGTTCCACCAATCTCTCCTTCAGTAGTGCTTCCATGATCTTCCCAACTACCGAGGTGAGGCTGACTGGTCTGTAGTTCTCTGCTTCCTCTTGTTCCCACTTTTGTATAAGGGGACTACATCTGCTGTCCTCCAGTCTTTGGGTACCTCCTGTTTCCAGTGATCGGCTAAACAGGATAGCCAGAGGTTCAGCCACCACCTCTCTTAGTTCTTAAGGACCCTGGGGTGCACCCCATCTGGCCCCATTGCTTATTAACTCTTATTACTTCCAGTTCCTTCAGGACCCTTTCTCGTAAAAGGGACTTGTGTCCATTTCTGCACCATTCTCACCCTTGTACTCCTTCAGACCCATTACCTCCTCCTCTTCAGTAAAGACTGAGCAGAAATACCTGTTCAATATGGCAGCTTTACTGTTGTCATCCTCCACGTGGCCCCCATCCTCCCCCTTCAGTCTCACTATCCCTCCCTTTGTCTTTCTTTTTTCACTTATGTACCTGTAAAAGGTTTTGTCCCCTCTACCCACTGATTTTGCAATGTTTTCTTCTGTCTGAGCTTTGGCTTCCCTTACTGACCTCCCTGCCTCCCTTTGCTTCTCCTGGTACTTCTCCCTATCCCCTTCTGCCTGTGTCTTTTTGTATTGCCTGAATGCAATCTTTTTGGCTTTCACTTTCTTTGCTACCTGTTGGGAAAACCATAATGGTCTCCTCTTCCTTTTCCTCTTGCTAACCTGCTTAATGCATAATTCTGTTGTTCTTGTAATCCCCATTTTAAATACTGCCACTGTTCCTCAACCCTGATTCCTGTCCCATTCCCTTAATGCCTCTTTCAAGTATCTCCCATTTTCCCAAAGTCTGCCCCCCTAAAATCCAGGATACATGTTTTGTGTGGTTTGGTTCTGCTCTTTCTGTGATTTCAAACCACAATGACTGGTGGTCACTGTTTCCCAGGTGCTCCCCACTGTTACCCCCATCACACTGTCCCTGTTTGTGAGCACAAGGTCCAGTATTGCCTTCTGCCGAGTTGGTTCCATGACCAGTTGCTTAGGAAGGCACCCTGAAGGAGTCCAGGATAAATCTGCTCCTAGTTGATGCTGCTGCTGGGATGCTCCAGTCCACGTCTGGAATATTGAAGTCTCCAACCAGTACTACCTCACCCTTGTCCGCCATCCTTTGGATGGCTAGCATCAGCTTCCTATCTGTTTCTTCCTCCTGGGCTGGTGGTCTATAGACCACACCTGTGCGGATGGCTGTCCCCATTTTCCTTTCCAGCTTAACCCACAGTATCTCTCTCCCATTTTGTTCCTCCTGGATCTCTGTGGCCCTTATGTCATTTTTCACATACAGTGCCACTCCTCCTCCCTTCCTGCCTGCTCTGTCTCTTCTGAATATGTTGTAGCCAGGTATGGCCATCTCCCAGTCGTGGTTATCATTACACCAGGTTTCAGTGATGGCCACAATGTCCAGGTCTGACTGTACCATGACAGCCTCCAGATCTTCCATCTTGTTGCTAAGGCTCCTGGCATTTGCACACATGGCTTTCCATGATTTGACCTCCCTAGACTGTTTCACTGTTCTACTCCAGCCCCTTCATTGGTTGTCATTTATCCCTGGTTCTCCTTGCTGTCTGCCCTTCTGCTGAATTTTGCCCCTTTTCTGCTTATCCACCTCTTGGGCACTAATCTCCATCTTCTGCACACTGCTTTGCAGAGATTGCCACTCCTCTGGTTCACTGGTTCCACTGCTAGCTGTGGGGGGTGAGCAAGTAGGTACCCTCCTTGCTGGTCTACCTCCCCCCTTTGCTAGTTTAAATGCTTGTCAATATAGCATTTAAACTTATCATTGAGTGCTTGGATTCCCCTCCAGGATGGATGCAGGCCGTCAGGCTTGAACAAACCTCCATCCCTCCAGGTGGGTCCCCAGTCACCAATGAATCCAAACCCTTCTCACAGCACCAGTTCTTCAACCATGAGTTAAAGTTCCTGGTGCATGCACTCCCTATGCTCTCCTTGCCTCACAGGTGAGTAACTACTGAGGAAGTGACAGAAGTAGCTACTTGCTTGAGACCCTCCCAGTTTCCTAAATTCTTCCTGAACTTCCTTTGGCTCCCCATTTGCCAGGTCATTGGTACCTAGGTGGATAATGACATCCAGCTCACCCTCCCATCTTGCCTTCTCAGTGAGCCCCAGGATCTTCCTTCCATCTCTCCATGCCGTGGCACCTGGTAGGCACCTCACCTCCCTGTCCTCCACCTCCTGGGTTCCTAGCTGGATCCCTCTTATGATGGAGTCCCCCACCAGGATTCGTTTCCTCCTCCTCTGGGGTCCACTGCTTTCCCCGCTGAGGTCACCTCCTTGGCTAACCTCCACATCCTTTCCTTCCACTTCTTTGGGTACCTCTATTTGGTTGTCCTCATTTGCCAGTGTGGCATATGAGTTCTTGAGTGGAATAGGATCTGGGATGTGCCTCTGCCTGACTGCTCTAACCCTCCCTGAGCCCACTGTCATCCAAGTGCTCCTCGTTCTCGGCATCCTTTGAGGCAGTTGCATTGGACTGGGTGGTCCCTGGATGGGGTGATGGTACTCCTGACCCAGTTTACTTCTGCTCTGAGTCTGGCTACCTCATCCCGCAGTCCAGAGAGATGCATGCAGATAGGGCAGCACCTCAGTGTCCAGAAAGTCTGCCTGAATATGGCTGCTCCACAGCCACTGCATTGCACCACTCCCCACATTATACTGCAATTCCACTACTTGTCTGCTACTAAAGCTCTCCTAGTTCCCTTTTTATTAATTTACTGTACTGAAAATCCTGCCACTGATCCTCAGATAATTTTTTTTTTTTAAAGAAAAAGAAACCAATAAATAAATAAATGAGTCAAAACACTTGTCGTGCTGAGGGTGGGCTTCTTCCTCCTTATGCTCCTCCTACTTCACACCCCTTACTATACCCTGTGTTTAGCTCCTGTCAATCAGATTTAACAGGGCATATAATTAAGAGTTAAGGGAAGGGGAGGGGGGGCAGCAATTAAAGACAGCACAGAATTACACCACCACTATGTTTTAAATTCTCAACAGCCCAAAAACAATTATAAGTAAAGACAACAAAGAAAGTATAGTGTCACTAAAAGCCCACAATCTAAGTTTAAAAGAATTCCATTTGATCTTGTGCTCCTGTGACCATTCTTTCTGTTTAGCCCTGATGTTACCCATAGGCCTTCATTATTAAAGACGTTATACACGTAACTCAAATCATCCCTCAGTTTCCTGTAGTGTCCAATTTGTGAAGCCTTTCACTATATTTAATTTCATGTAATGCCTTAACTTTTTTGGTCAGCTTCCTTTGAACACCTTCCATAGGTTTCGTGCTAAATATATTGTCTACAGAGATGAACAGTATACAAAATGTTGCCTTATCAGAGCTGTGTATAATGGCATCAGTACCTCCCTCCTTCTACTCCTAACTCCCCTCAATATGCATCCCATCATTTTGTTCCCTTTCTTGACCATTTCCTTGACATGATGGTCAAAAGTCAGATTGTCCTTTATATAAACACCTAAGTCTTTTTTCCAACATTGTAGTTGATAGGTATGTGTTATTCATTGTATACTGTGCCTTAATATTATTGCAACTAAAGTGCATTACTTTGCACTTGTCTGCGTTAAAGTCTAGGCCGTGATTTACTGTCCAATTGTTAAATTGATCTAGTTCCTTCTGCAGATCCTGAGCTGCTTCTATATTATTAATTATTGCCCCAATCTTGGAATCATCAGCATATTTACAAATCCAGTCCTTTCAGAAGTCTGCATGGTTGAAACTAGAATATTAAACAATATTGGGCCCAATACAGACCCCTGCGGTACCCCACTCATCACACCCATCCACTCAGAACTATGACCTCTGATGGTTACCCTCCGATATCTATCCTTCAACCAAGACTGGACCCATGAAACAATGCACAGATGAAATCATAGTGTATTAGTTGCTTAATTATCTCATGGTGAGGCACCCAATTGAATGCCTTCAAATAGTCTAAAAAAATAACATCCACTAAGAAGCCACTATCCAATGCTCTACTGTTTCAAAAAAGTAATGTAATGGATTGGTCAGACAGGATCTTCCTTGACTAAAGCCATCTCCTTTTTTGTGGATTGGTGTCATGTTCACCCTGTGCCACACTGTGATCATATTACCTTCTAATAAAGACTTATTAAATAACATACATAAAGCTCCGACTAATTCCTTGGCAAGTTCTTTTAGGAGCCTCGGATGTAACTCATCAGGACACAGTGATTTAGTGACATTTAAATTGTTTAATCTGTGATACATAGATACATAGACAGTGTCGGCAGATAAGGGCCTATGGCCCACCCAGTCTGCCCATTTAAGTTTGTAAGTTCAGTTTATGTTTTCCAGGAAGTCTGTTGCCCCTTATCCCTGACCTCCAGAATTCCTTTATGTCTATCCCATGCATTCTTAAATCCCGTGATTGTTTCAGCCCCCACCACTTCCTCTGCAGGGTGTTCCACTTGTCCACCACCCGTTCTGTGAAGAAATTCTTCCTCACGTTTCCTCTGAATCGTCCTCCCTCCAACTTCATCCCATGCCCTCTGGTCCTGGAACATCTTTTCACTTAAAATAGTGTTTTCCTGCACCCTGTTCCTCCCTGTAAGATACTTGTATGTCTCTATCATATCCCCTCTCTCCCTCCTCTCCTCCAGGGAGTACATGTTCAGTGCCTTCAACCTGTCCTCATAGGACTTGTGATGCAATCCATGCACCATCTTTGTTGCCCTCCTCTGAACCTTCTCTACCCTGTCTATGTCCTTACGTAGGTATGGTCTCCAGAACTGTACACTGTACTCCAGGTGGGGCCTCACTAGTGTCTTGCATAGTGGAATTATGACCTCCCTTTTCCTGCTGGTGATGCCCCTGCCTATGCATCCCAGCATCCTATTTGCTTTACCTGCTGCCTTGTCACACTGTTTCCTGCCTTGAGGTCATCAGAGATGATAACTCCAAGTTCCTTTCCTGCTTGGTGCATGCTATATCCTCACCCCCAACTGATATATTGTGCAAGGGTTTTTGTGCCCCATATGCATTATCTTGCACTTCCTTGCATTGAATTTCAACTGCCAAACCCTGACCATTCTTCAAGTTTCTGCAGGTCCTTCTCATTCTGTCTACACCCTCTGGTGTGTCTACTCTGTTACAGAGCTTTGTGTTATCAGCGAACAGTGAAATTCTGCCTTCTAGGTCCTGTGCAATGTCACTGATGAAGATATTGAATAGTACCGGTCCCAGCACTGATCCCTGTGGTACCCACTGGTCACTCTTCCCTCTGTGGGTGACAGCCATTTACCACCACCCTCTGTGTCCTGCTGTCCAGCCAGTTACCTACCACCACACTACTATCCTGCCCACACCCATATTCCCCAGTTTGTGCGATAGTCTTCTATGTGGCACAGTGTCAAAGCCTTGCTGAAGTCCAGATAGGCCATGTCCCTGCCCTCCCCTGATCCACCTCCCTAGTCACCCAGTCAAAATTAAATGAGGTTGGTCTGACATGACCTTCCCTGGTGAAACCATGCTGCCTTGGGTCCTGTAGTCCATTGACAACCAGATGTTCCACCAATCTCTCCTTCAGTAGTGCTTCCATGATCTTCCCCACTACCGAGGTGAGGCTGACTGGTCTGTAGTTCCCGCTTCCTTTGTTCCCACTTTTGTATAAGGGACTACATCTGCTATCCTCCAGTCTTTGGGTACCTCCCCTGTTTCCAGTGATCGGCTAAACAGGATAGCAAGAGGTTCAGCCACCACCTCTCTTAGTTCTTTAAGGACCCTGGGGTGCACCCCATCTGGCCCCATTGCTTTATCAACTCTTATTACTTCCACTTCCTTCAGGACCCTTTCTCGTGTAAATACTTATAAATCGTGATATACTTCATCTACTGCTATTCCCTTAATGTCTCTGACCCCCTCGTATCTATTAGTTAATATATTACCTGTGTCTTTCTTTGGCTTGAAATGACTTACAGAAAAATGTATTAAAAGCATCCACTGTCTGTGATTCATTAGCTATGATTGTGTCTCCTTTTTGATGTATCCAATTGTGTTCTGCTGTCCTTTTAGGCTTCCTATGTAAAGTTATTTTTGTTGTCCAACATTGATGTTGCCATTTGTAATTAATTTGCTGTTTTAGCTTTTTTAATTTCTTTCTTACAATCTCTAGTTAACTTTTTGTACTTTCCAATTTTGCAGTTGATGGCTACAATTTAAATTTCCTGTAGACCTTCTGTTTTTTCCTTATGATTTTCCATATCTTATTAATTAACCATTTTGGTATCCTTCTGTTTGAGTTATATTTTCTTATTTCAGGTCCGAACTCCTTGACACAATAATTAATTTTTACATTTATTTTTCTCCACATTTCTTCCAAGTTTTGTCCTTGTAAGTCTTTTCCAAGTTCCATTCCTCCAATACTTATCTTATCTTTATGTAGTTAGCCTTTATTGAAACTTCTCAATTTAGTTATCCCCCATATGTCTCATTTGGGGTATTAAATACAAATTTTACCATATTATGGTCACTGTCAGCAAGTGGTTCCAGTATTTCTACCTGATCTATTCTATTCTTCAGGTTGGTTAATACTAAATTCAAGATGCTGTTGTTTTGAGTGGGTTCTCCAACCATTTGTTCGAAGTTTTTCTGCAATATTATATCCAGAAATTTCCTTTCTTGTGGCACTGCAGATGACTGTGTTACCCAATTTATGTTGAGGTAGTTAAAGTCCCCAAGTAGTATATAATTGTTCTTTACATCCAGTTCATTCATTTTCATTAAGAATTCGGAATGTTCTTCCTGTTCTCGATTAAGTGACCTATATATAACACCTATTGTAGTTTTCACCATTCATGGAAATATCCACCCAAATGCCTTCATTTAGATCTGCATAGCCTTGGACTTTGTTGCTCTCTGTTGCCTTAATCCCATTATGTACATGCAGTGCCACACCACCACCTGTCTTATTTGTTCTGTCTTTACGAAATACCTGATAACCATGAATAATAGTTCCCCAATCTTCATTCCTGAACCAGGTCTCAGTTACAGCGCAAATATCTATCTCATTTTCTTCTAATGCCATATGTAATTCCTCCAGTTTATTTTTTAAACTCCTGGCATGCACTACCATGAAATTAACTGTATTCTTAACTTGCCTTAGTTTTATTTCACTTGTGTTAGTTTGGTGACTAGATTTTTGTCCCTTGTACCTGTTTGTCTCCACCAGGATCTCTCCCTTCCCAATAATAAATAATAATAATATTTTTATTTATATAGCACAACTCAGAAATCAAAGTGCTGTACATACATATATGTCATAAAACAATTTAATACAATTTACAAAAAATTCAGCTTCAATTAAAATGTCCACGATCCATAAAACATTAGATATTAAAAGCCTTTTTAAACAGATGTGTTTTCATGTGTCAGTTTAAATACTTTCTATAGCATTATTGAACACGATACCCAAAAATGTACTTCCGCTGCGATTGAGATGTAAACCATCCTTACAGAACATATTGTTTTTATTACCTTCAAATAATTCCCATGCTTTAATTAAGGTAACACCTTCTTCCAAGCACCATTTTCTGAGCTCATTATTTACTCTCTTCATTTTACTATTACCCTCACTTCCTGCTTTTGGGACCGGGAGTATCTCATGTATGACTGCCAACAGATTCCTTCTTGATGGTTTGACTATTTTGGGTAGCAGTTCTCTTACATGTTTAAGGCCAGCACCTGGCAGTGATAGACTCACAACCTGCTCTTTTCTATTCCGTGTTGTAATAGTATTAGTGTATTTAATGGCAGAGGCACCTACGATATAGAGATCAGGCCTAGTTTCTCCTCCATGCTCGCCTCCGTTAGTCCACTATCTGCTGGAATCCCATGATTTACTGTGTGGGCAGTGGCTCTTGAGGGATACAGACCTAAAGATACCCTGAGTGTGGGTCACACTGAGTGGTGACTGTATCCGGATACCCTTGCAGGTGTCTGAAGGGTTGAGAATACTGGTAAGAATCACAAGCTGAGTTCTGAGACAGAACCATTTTGAGACAGTGACCTTAAGTAAATGTTTAAAAATAAAAGAATAGTTTGTCTATGTGTGCTCCTGCCCCCCCCCATCCATCACAGCAGATAGTATAAGTTTTCCTCCCATCTCCCCATAGGAAGTTTTACATGCCCTCTTGTCTCTTAACCCCACCAATCACAGCCCTGATGGTTTGGATACCAGACTTCTTTATATATCTTCCCCTGCCATTGTCCATCCTCTTACTCACCTCCTGAACCTATCCTTCACCCTCTGCACTGTCTCACATCTGGAAAGTTGCCAAAGTTCTACCTTTACACAAATGGGGTGACCCCTCCTCCCTAGGCAACTACAGGCCAATGTCTTTTCTCCCCTCCCTAGCTAAACTTCAAGAGTCTTTACTGTACTCCAGACTTGTAAACTTCCTGGACTCCTCATCCTTTCTCTCTCCTTTCCAGTAAGGCTTTAGGAAGAACCGCTCCATCGCCTCCTCCTTACTATGTGTCACTGACTCCATTCTAACTGGAACGGATCATGGACATATCACTGATGCCATATTCATTGACCTTGCTAAGGCTTTCAACTCGGTCTCTCACCCCCTCCTCCTCCTCCAGAATAAATTGTCCTCTGCTGGCCTCTCTACCCCAAAAGTCACATGGTTCCGCTCATACCTCATAGGCTGGCAACAGCCAGTCCAAGTGAGTGGTGCATTGTCACCCCACCCACGATATTAGCTGGTGTCCCCCAGGGCTCCATCCTGTGCCACATATTGTTTTCTGTATTTCTCAGCAATCTCCCCGCAGCTTGTGTCTCATCACACGTATATATATAAATATATATGTGTATGTTTGCTGATGACATGGTCATTTATTCATCAGGCCCTTCTTCAGTAGTCAAAGTTTCACTCCAAAGTGACTTCCACAATGTGCTACTCTGGTTCTTCCAGGGCAGCCAGTTCAAAGTAAATACCAAAAAGACTGTGCCCATGAATTTTGGTACCTCCCAGAAACTAGCAAGGCTTTCACCTCCCCCCAACCTTCACCACCTTGGATGGCACCCACCTGGAGACCGTCCCTGCCTTTAAATACCCTGGAGTTTGGCTGGATAGCAAACTAGATTTATTTACCCACATTGATGCCATACACTCCAAACCATGAGCCAAGCTTGGTATGCATTACCACAATAAGAATTGCCTCCCCATCCGTGTCCACTGTGAACTGGTAACCAAAATGATCCTCCCAATTTTTGATTATGCTGACACTGTATATAGCTTTGCCCCTCCCTCTTCTCTTGCCACACTCAATACCCTCTGTAATGCCATCTGTCATTGTGCCTCTAACTCCCCTTCCTTCACCCACCACTGCTCCCTCTGCTCATCCCTTTCCATCCACCCTCTACTTCTCCATCACCAGCATCTCCCATTCCCCTTCCCTGCCCACCATCTAGAATATGCATTTCCTCACCCAACCTATTCCCACTTTGACCTGGCATCAACAATGTTTCATTTGTACGTCTCTCAGTTTGTATTCCCTTGGTAAACCACATTGTTTGCTAATGGATTTTTGTACTTGTCATGGCTATTACTCATTTTATCTGGGGACCTGATTTCTTTATGGCACCACAGGGTTAGCTCCTTATCTTTGGATACTCTGCTTGATAGGGCCAGCCACCTTTTGTGTGAGCCCCACCCCTTCAGTTACCTGGCACAACAAATGTGGTAGGTTTTGGATGCTCTGTCATATTACCACTCACCCTTCTGGCCTCCATGGTTACATGTTCAGTGCACTAAGCCAATCCTCATTGGATCTGCCTTGTTGGCCCTGTATCATTTGGGATACCCTACACTGCACTGTCTCTAGCCTGTTTTGGTCTTTCCTTAGTAGGGGATTCCAGAAGTGGGCATAATATTCCAGATGAGTCCTCACAACAGCTGCTTAGTTAATCCATTTTAAAAATGGATAGTTATGGTAATAGGTGTTTTTGTAGGATAAAAGGATTTAGGATATTGGTCTTAAAATCTGATATCCTCAAAAACAGTTCACCCGTGTCGCAGTGCCAAGAAATACAGCAACTGTCATTAGGGTAATGGCACAGTGCTGATGGAGAACATCACACCTGGCAATTGTGCTACCCAGCTCCAGCATGCCCAATGCCCCAGGGCATATTCTGCCTGTTTTTGTCCCCCCCATACCCCCTGTACCTATGTATAATCACATCCAGGTCAGAGGTGTATAGGGCAGGGGGTACAACACCCGGACAGCACCCTCCCTGCCCAGCACTACAACATCCAGTTTGCCCACATGATGGGTGAACTAGTTGCGGCATTCTAATTGCGATGCCCTAATTTTGGTGCCTGTATAACGGTACATGCAAAAAAAAACTTAGATTTTAGGATATCAGATTATCCAATATGACATCTGATACCTAAAATCCAAAATCTCTCCATCTTACAATAACTGCTAAAGCTACTGAGCTCATAGCATCCATTCATAAAACACCCTGATACTATGAATAGTGCTAATAGCACTAGTACCTCAACTCTCGGTTATTCACAATGCTCATACAGTAACATTTGGCTATTGACTGGTTAAAAACAGCGCTCGTATCACTTATACCTCACCTACAGTACTGCTAGTTACTGTGTTCAGAACATCAGTGATTCAACATTTGTGCTACTGTAAATAGTGCTCATAGCAATCTTACCTCAATTTCTAGTTATTCCAAGTGTTCATAGAACATTGCATTGATATTCCTGGTACTATAAATAGTGTTCATAGGTCTCTTACAGCTCATCTGTTTATACAGTGTGCACATAGCACCTGTGCATTCAACTGTAGCAGGTCATAATGTTGCATGCTTAATAGCGTATGGCATTATGGCGAACCCAGACCTGTGCGCTCCCTGAGTTGGACCCCCTTGGAGTTGAGAATCTTTAGTAGGGGAGTCCGGGGGGCACAGCCCCCTGTAACAGGGGGTGTGGGGGTGGAGTTCCCCCACAGAACAATGACATAATGCCTCATGGCATAAATCATGCAGCGGGATTGTGCCATACAGCATTATGTCTTGCAACATAATGATCCCGTGCCTGCATCAACCATTTTGTAACAAGATGTCAGCTACATCTGGAATCCTGCACCCCCACTAAATCATTAGCACCTCCATCCTTGCACTATATAGCTACATATATATATATATATATATATACATGTATATATTCATGGCAAAAGACTCTGTTTAATGCATCAGTTAGGGTTGTTCCACAGTGACAAAAGTGAAGAAATTCTGTGTTAGTGTTGCCACCCTTGCCCCAAAGCCACCTCCAACACAGGCATAGGTGTGCATTGGGGTCATCAATCTAACTTTCACCCCATCCATGTGTAAACAAGCTGAGGTAGTACAGTATAGGAGAATGGGGTGAGAGTTAGGACAACAACACACACCCGATGCCTGTGGGTGGGGATGGGGTAGCTTAGGTGCAGGGTGACAACCCTAACACTGAATTTCCTCACTTTTGTCACTGTGGAACAACCCTAACTGATGCATTAACTTGATTTTTTTTGCCATAAATTTCCCTTCTTTTTGAGAATGAGCACTATAAATAGTGAAAGGAATATGGTGGTGAGTTAGGGCCCCACGCTACCACCATGTGATTTTTTGAGACATAGTAATGCTAACGGTAACACAAACGCTAGTGCAACCAGTAACGCACATGCTGACACAAACGTAAATGGTAATGCAAACGGTAATGGAAATGCTAACGCCAACAGAAATGCAAATGGTAACAAAAACAGAAATGGAAACGCTAAAGGAAATGCAAACAGTAAGAAAAATGCAAACGGTATCACAAATGTAAACAGAAATGCAAACGGTAAAGACAACAGCGCTGCAGAAGGAAACAAAAATGCAATCGACAATGGTAATGCAACCAAAAACACAAACGCTAAGGCAGACAGAAAGGCAAATGATGATGAACATGCAAACAGTAACGGTAACACCATTGGGAACACAAACAGTTACAGTAACAGCAACGATGATGCCAAAGTGAACAGTAACGCAAACGGAAATGCAAATCCAAGCGCGTACGGAAACACAAATGGCAACACGGGCGGTCACGGTACCACAATTGGAAATGCAAATGCTAATGGTAACACCAGCTATAACGCCAAAGGAAACACAAACGGAAGCGCATACACAAATGTAAATGGTAATGCACAAGGTGATGCAAAACGAAACGCAAACAGAAACAGTAATGGAAACGCAAATGGTAACAGTAACGCAAACACAAGCGCAAATGAAAAAGCAAAGGGTAACACACGGTGGCGTAGACAGGAACGCTAACACAAACGGTTATGGAAACATAAGTGGAAACACTTACTGTAACAGTAACAAATGCACACACCCTTTTTTCCCCAAAAGCTGCACTGAGAAACACAATGAATACAAGGAATGTATGCATAATACTGGGCCTCGGAGCAGAAAATGAGCACTTGCAATACTAAATTGCTTATATCTCAGGAAATGTACTATGTAGAAAAAAATTAAAATTTCATATAATTTATGACTTTCCTGGCTAGTTTTACACTAAGCATTTTTCTGACGAAAAGTCCGTATTTTAAAGCGTTTCCGAGATATGGGACCCGAAAGGCACGGTGGATGCCATAATGTTAGTCTATAGGAAAAATAGTCAACTTCAGAGTACTGTAACTTTGCAGCCCTCTAATGTTTTGTCGCCAAACTACCAAAAGGAGGCAATATAGCGCAGTGGTCTAAGGCTCTGCGCTGCAAATTTGGTGACATCTAGCAGACCAGACCTGGGTTTGAATCCCACAGTTTCCACTTGCATACTGTGTGACCCTGAGCAAGTCACTTGTGCTCCCAGGTTGCTCCTGTAAAAAAGCTTTCAGCTTAGTGTGCTATACCTGGTTAAATAAAAAAAAAAGACACATCTGTGGGATCTTGGCTTTCTTCTTTCCAAATTTCAGCCCAGTTGACCAAACCATTGTTTTGCAGCAGGGTGACAAAGAATTACTGTTATTTTGGGCATAGTGTCGCAAAGTAGTGTCGCAAATCACGACACTTTTGGAAAAAAATCAGAAAAGTGTTGCAAGTTTAGCGCTACTTTACGACTACAGTTCTGAAAAATTGAAAAACATATTTCTAGGGTGTTTAACCCCAAAAAGACACGACTAGCATCCTCAGGGCTCGATAAAGTGAACACAAAAATAATTGTGTCCCTAGAGATTCCCAAATTTAAATGCCAAGCATTTCTCTGATCAGTAACTGAAAAATAAATTTCTGACTCACGACACTACAGGGGTCATTTACGACACTAAAAACTGCATTTGTGACACTGTCAAACTTTTTGTTAACTTTTCCCATTAACTATAATGGGAAAATTGTTTTTTGAATAACTTTTGAACCATATAATATTTTTTCATGAAATCTTTGAAGGGCACATTGGGGACCCTGGCTGCATGTTCCCTGAAGGTTTTGGACCAGTCACGCAAACTGTGTGACCTGGAGACACGAGCAAAGAATGCGCAAAAAAGCGTAAATGCTACTTTCTATTGTGCTTTATAGCTCTGCAACTGTACATCTGACTGTCACGAAACCTGGCAGATCCAGAGATCTATGGTGCCGCTCTGTGCCTGCCAACTTTCAGGCAAATTTGTCAAACAGTAGTAAAGTTATCAAGCTGCAAAACATCACACTTTAACCTTAAATGGGGTACTCTACCCTAACTATAGTGGCACTACCGTGACACTATAATATATACTATATATATATATATATATATATATATATAGGATACTAGGATGGGCAGGAGTGTGATATGGAAAATATCTTCAATCCTGCAGAGTGATCTCTGGATACTCATGAGTGAGAGTATCCAGAGCTCACGATGCAGGAGTGAAGATGTTTTCCATAGCACACAATCTGCACAACATGTGTTCAATTTATACAATAGGAGTACGAGTTTCAGAAGTATTGTTATGATTTTTTGTGTTTTGTTGCTGTTTCTGTGTGAGATTTTCTGAATGGACTGGCAGTGTTACAAACTCTGTGGGAAAAGTTGAGTGCGTTTTGCAATGCTAAGTAAGTTAGCTTCAGGCAACATTGAGAAAGAAAATGTTTTGTGAAGGTGTCTGTTTTAGAATTCTCGTTGCAGTCAAGTTGAAAGGTTCACAGCAATAGGTTGGGAATGAGTCAGAGTACAGTAAACACCTGAGAATGTTTTGCCATGGTAACTGAGTGGGCTGCAGGCAGCAGTGAAATATCACTCACAGTGGTGATGTCACAACATGATTTATCTCAAGCTGTGATGTCACAACATGAAATATCTCATGTGGTTATGTCACCACAGTGAAGATACTTGTTTTTATCACACTCATTTATCCTTCACCCCTATTGTATAACTATATTTATACAATAGGGGTGAGCTGATATGTGGTGTGATAAAATCATGTATTTCTCACCCCAGTAGAATAAACAGCCCAATGACATATGCACCATGTGTATAAGTGTAAACTCTTACATTTATACACATAGTCGGTACATCGTCGGATCATTTATTATCACAGTGCACAAGTCACCATCTTAGCCACCCAACTGGTACATGTTACATACTTGAAAATCTACAACTAGACAGTGATAGCCCTGTAATGATTCTATTTCAGAAATTCATCTGTTACGACTTCCGGTTCCGCCATGGCACATAGCAGCAGCTACACGAGTAGCTCTCTGCCTCGCCTGCTCTATAGCCTCCATAAAAAAACCTGCTGGAAAAGTTAAAACTAAATAAAAATGTTGGGAGGAGGTTTGCAAAGAGATCAAGGAGGGAGGTCTAAAGCGATGAAGTCCAGATTTGAAAGAGATGGCGGAGATTCGAGATCAAGTTCCCCGATTTGCAGTTCAGGTCAATCTAGAGACACTATGGCTGCCAAAAACTATGAGACTGTTGAAGAAGTGGAGCATCTGTCGAGAAACTGATACGAATCCCTGATGAAGAAGTTAAAAGAAATGCGAGCAGAAAATAAAGTGGAATTTAAACAACTAAACCAGAAGCTCTTAATGGTGGAGGGTCGTGTTCAGGAAGTGGAGGACAGAATCTCAAACACGGATGATGGCCTGCAACACCTAGGCTGCGCCGTGTTTGCCCTCTGCAATCATACAATATACACTGAGCAGAAGTGCATAGATTTAGAAAGTCGATCCAGACGAGACAACCTACGCCTTTATGGTCTGAAGGAGGGGGCTGAGGAAGGGGACATGGTTGAATTTGTTACTGGCCTGCTGAAAGATGTCCTCGAGCTGCCATTAGGTTACAAACTGAAGATCGAATGTGCTCACTGGGCCTTACTCCCCAAACCCAAAGACCCGACCACTAGACCTAGATCAATAATTATTAAATTCCGAAGTTACCGCATTAAGGAGGATATACTCTGCCGTGCATGGGCTAAGAAAGAGGTCAAATACCGTGACTCCCATCTATTTTTTGAGCAAGATTACCTGCCGGTTATACAGAAGCAGCGTATGGAGTACATCCCACTTATTAAACTCCTGAGAAACAAACAACTCCGAATTCAAACTCTCTACCTAGCGAAATTGAGAGTATTTTGGAAGGAGGGCGCTGAATTGTATGATACTCCACAGAAAGCCAGTGAAGCGATGCAAAAGTGGGGGATCAAGGTACCAACTGTTGCTAAGCCCCCTCAGGCCAAGACAAAGCAACTTACTGAGGACTGGCATACCGTCCCTCCATGAAAAAATAGGGTTTTGAGCAGCAGTACAATCTCATCAACTCTGTACGAATTCAGGGAATTAATAAAGAAATTGCTTGGAGTCTCGGAAGTGGACCTTGAGAATGCAGATAGGTGAGAGCTATATTTACAAGCACCGCTTTGTTTTGATGCTTGGGCTGTGAGATGGGAACTGACCGCATAGCCTCCCGGATATCTATATCCTCGAAGTAAAATACCCCTTAATGCCCGGACCTTAGGCTGACAATACCTGAGTTGCATTTCTTATCCCCCTTCCTGAGTACGCTATTGCTCTCCTCGAATGAGTAATTCAGGCCCCTTTGTTTTCTGATCAAGCCTACGATTTTGTTCTGGGACTGGATTGTTGATACCACACATGCCTTTCTGACTTTATTATAGTGATGCATTCACTCACCAGGAATTTGTTTGGGTTCATAGTTTGCCAAACTTGACCCAGCGCCCCCCCTGAAGCTCAAACTGAAGTCTCTCTTGTGTTTTTTTTTTCTATTTCCTCCGAGTGCGTTGGAGGCGAGAGTGCGAGAGGTCTCGCTGTGAAGCAGGGAGACGGTCACCCTACAGCATGGTTGGACTCGGAGAAGCACAAAAGCTCTCAGAACTTATGGACTTTTTTCTTTCTTTTCCTCTGGCTATATGACGTAATATATAATTAGACATACTGTATATTAACGGAGGAAATACTGAGCAGTGTTCAGGGAGACATATATTAGTTTAAAATTTGACAAATATGTCGTACACTTGCTTACCTGGGCTGCACACAATATCTAGAGTCTAACACACTCAGGCAGGGGATGAGGGGCCTTGCTAAATGTGGGGGGATGACTTCTGATGTTTTTTTTTTAATTTTCGAGGTTTTATACCAGATTAGTTTGCCCCCTAGATATAAATGCCCCCCTAATCATAGGAAGTGAATTCCTCT
Organism: Neoceratodus forsteri; assembly: GCA_016271365.2. Taxonomy (NCBI): domain Eukaryota; kingdom Metazoa; phylum Chordata; order Ceratodontiformes; family Ceratodontidae; genus Neoceratodus; species Neoceratodus forsteri. The sequence continues at coordinate 64,386,742 of CM028133.1, read as the reverse complement.
GGTGGGGGGGATGGTTTTTGAACATGGGTTAGTACTTTTAATATTCCACGGCTCCCAGCAAATATATGGAAGCATCTATACATCTGGAAATTGTTCTCCTCTGATGCATCCTGTGTAGTGAACAATCAGAGGGATTGTCCTACTATATGTGGGACTTAACTAATTAACACGGGGGAGATGCACTTGGATGAGGGGAGCCTTATGGAAATACTTTCCCCCCTTTCCCCTGCCATGCATTCTCCAGGGTGGAGGAGGATGCTGGCGAGGTGAGGACATTGGTGGGGGGGGGGGAGAAGGGAGGGAGGAATCAAAGGTTAAACGGGCATTAGGGTGGAGGAGGTTCTCCCTTTTTATATCAATAACATGCAGGGCAGTACAGCTCTGATGGCCGGTTTTGAGGCAATTACCATGTTACAGGAGCCCTTAGATGTAAGGGCCAGGAAGAGTTCCCTTATGGTCTGAGGGAATATGTATCACTCTTCCCCCAACCAATACCATCTGTTAGGTGGGATAAGAGGTTTCTGTATAAGTTAGACCTCCTACCTTGGAGGTCAGTTAAAAATGTTTATGATAGTGCACTGTTAGCACAACTGGTTCTGGTTTATTGTTTTGATCAGCTATGTATGATGAGGATTTATGTTATATTTTTTATGGGGTCAGCAGAAATAGTATCCGTAATCTTCCTTGCACAGAGGAAAAAGGGTTCATGTTAAAGTGAGAATGTTGTTAGTACTTAGTCATAATGGGTTATACTATATGCACATATAATGTTCATGGCTTATCGGGGCCGATTAAGCATTCCAAGGTACTCTCATATTTAAAGCGTTCTGGAACCGATATATCTTTTCTCCAGGAGACCCACTGGGACCCAATGGAAATCCTGGATGCATTCAATAACCACTTCACAACGGCTGGCCTTGCCTTTGACACCTTTCCAGCTAACCTGCTGAGGGAACAATTAAGATCTCATTACACTGGTGATCAAAGAGTTGACTCTTCCTTTAGCTTCAAACCTATACTGTTGAAACAAGTTGAGGATCTATTATGGCATCTGGATACCAAAATAAGTGCAGGAGCAGACTCTCTGGACCCCTTCTTTCTAAAGATTGCGTACCATGTACTTGCAGTCCCCCTAACACACCTCTTTAACCTTTCCCTAAACTCTGGCTCTATTCCAACACTGTGGAAGACAGCCCAAGTGGTCCCCCTTCTAAAATCAGGGGACCCTATGGATCTTAATAATTACAGGCCCATTTCCATTCTACCAGTGCTATCCAAGATGCTGGAAAAATTAGTGAGTAATCAGCTAAGGGAATATCTTGACAATGCTAACCTCTTAAATCCAGCTCAATCTGGATTCAGGGTCAAGCATAGCACTATCACTGCATTAGCCAAGGTCACAAATGACTGGCAAACCGAACTGGATAAAAAGAATAATGTCTGTGCAGTATTCCTGGACCTGAGCAAAGCATTCAATACTGTGGACCATGAGCTGCTACTCTCATCCCTGCACTCCCTTGGCCTAGATTCACCCTTCCTTAAGTGGTTCAGATGCTACCTCACCGGTAGGTCACAGCAGGTAAAAGCTGAAGGTGACCTATCCCCATTAAAACCACTGTCAAGAGGAGTCCCCCAAGGTTCTATTCTGGGTCCTATCTTTTTTGCCATTTATATAAATAACATTAATTCAACCCTTACCAATTCCTCAGTACACCACTTTGCTGATGACACTGTTCTGTATGTCAGCAACCCTTCGCCTGCAGTTGCTCGTGAAATTCTACAAACAGAATTCTCCTTGTTACAACATCAGCTACTCGAGAAAAAGCTTCTGTTAAATGCAAAGAAAACTAAAGCAATGATGTTCACAAATCAAAACTCCACCAGCACATCCTCTTCAATCACTCTCCCCCAGCTATGCACTATACTTGGAGAAAATCTGGAGTATGTTGAAAACTTCAAATACCTAGGTGTGTGGATAGACAGCAGACTCGACTTCACTCATCATCTAGAAGAACTGTTAAAAAAGCTTCGCCAAAGGCTTGGCCTTCTCTATAGATTAAAACCCTTCCTTAACAGAGACTCAAAGATGAGGTTAGTCCAGGCCATTTTTCTATCAGTTGTTGACTATGCAGACTTCCTTTATAGTCACTGCCCCATCTCCAACCTTCACAAGTTGGATACCTTATATCATAGAGCAATAAGGTTCATTACAGATCTGCCATATAATACCCATCATTGCTCTCTTTATGATGCAGTTGGATGGGTTTCCCTTCATATCAGAAGGAGCAGAAATGCAGCACTATGAATTTACAGACCTTTATCGAAAAAACTTCCAAACTATATCCTGGACTGCTTCACCTTGACCACTCCTAGCTCCTATGCCCTAAGAAGCAACAACATCATCCTGCTCAAATTGCCCAAATTCAACACCAGGCTAGGGAGGGCAGCAATTAGCTATTCTCTAGCTATAGCATGGAACACCCTACAAAAATCCCTAAAACTGTCCATTATCATTCCATTTGCATCCTTTAAACAGCATTGTACAATCTTCTTCACAGAGAAATGCAGTTGCTACCGCTAGAGCTAGAATTGTCATATCACAAATCTCACTACCAAACCATATATGGCATATTCCTTCCAGACAGGCACTCCCATCTTATGGGACCCAATAATACCTTCACCAGCCTAGTATTCATTATGTTGTGTGTCTGCCATGGCCCCCATTGGGATATGTATGTACTGTATATACTGTAAATATTAGCTTAACTTTCCTGTAACTGAGTTTTATCATGTGAATTCACTGCACATCATTGTGTTATAAACATTATTTTCCTCTGTATGTACAACTGTCTTATAAAGTGTATGATGTATCTGTTGTGTATCAACTATTGAACCTTGACCTTATCAGGTCCATCTTGTAAATGAGCCTTGCTCAATGATGTTCGCCTGAATAAAAAAAGATTTGATTGATTGACTTGTCACATGAGGAGCATGAGAAATTTAAGTGATTGGGGTTCCCACAGGTCTATTCCTCATCTTTTAAGGGTGGACGCAGAAGAGGTACAGCTATATTAATACTATCTAGGGTGCCATTCGAATGCCAAGACCAACTAAGTGACAAAGAAGGGTGGTATATATTGGTCAAAGAGAAACTAAATGGTAAACTTGTCACCTTTGCCTCAGTATATTTCCCTCCGGCCACTGAGTTTAAGGCTTATCGGGCTTTTTTCCTCCTCACGTCACAGTGGGTTGAAGGTATAACGGTATGTGGGGGCGACTTTAATTTAGAGCTTTCGATGGTTGGGGCAGAGGGCAAGATGGTGGTGGAAAAAACAAGGGAACTATCAAAATTGCTCAGGGAACTGGGGTATATGGACACATGGAAATACTTAAATGGAACAGCTAAGCACGCTACTTTTTTTTCACAAGTCCACTCGAGTTATACAACAATTGACTATATGTTTATATCCCAAGAGCACCTAGAGCTGGCGGGTAAGACTTGGATGGGGGACTTTATTTTATCTGATCATGCCCCAGTTTTCTTTAGATTAGATTCAGATACTTTTAGGAAAAATACTATGTGGAGGCTTAACCTCTCACTGCTTCGTAGCAAGGACATCATCCACAAAATGGAAGAGGTAATTAAGCAGGCTGAGAGAGAAAATGATCGCCCTGGGACCGATATCTCGATCTTATGACACTATCAAGGCGATCTGTAGGGGCAAATTTATCGAACTATCAGCTAGAAATAAACAAGAAAGGGAACAAAACGTAGTGCTTTGACTGCCCAAATACAGAAATTAGAGCTTCAACAGATATCCCAGACCAACCCGAAGACTTCAAAAGAAATTAAAAGCTAAAACAAGAACTGAATGCCATATTAGATCATACAATTGAGCAGAAACTATTGTTTCTCAAGCAGAAGTACTACAATGGAGGGCCACGCTCTCTGAAAATTGTTGGCTGACCGTCTCAGACAACAAAGGGCTAAAGCACTAATATCTACCATGAGGCGATCCCATCAACATCCCCCTAGTCACACGGTGGAGAAAATATCTGATACCTTTGTGCAGTATTACACACAATTGTATGCTTCCCCCCGACCCAGGAGAAAGTGGAGCAAATACAAACTTTTTTGGCAGCCCTTCGATTGTCAAAACTGCCTAAACAACTAGGTTTGGGCCTGGTTGCCCCTATAACAGTCAATAAAATTGAGGCAGAGATAGGGAGATTGAAAACATTAAAGTGTCCAGGGACGGATGGCCATCCGGGAGAATTTTATAAATCTCTTTAAGTGGTAGTAACTCCACTGCTCTCTAGATTATTTGGTAATGTTCCCCACCCGGAGGGAAGAACCCCCCCATCATGAGATCAAGCAATTATATTAGTCATCCCAAAGGCAGGCAAGGAACCAACTTTACCTAGCTCCTGCCATCCTATTTCGGTACTAAATACAGATGAGAAAATATTTACTTCAGTGTTGTCACAGAGGCTAAAACACCTGATCTCTAGCCTAATCCATTAGGACCAGTGCGGGTTTATCCCAGGTCATCAGGCCTTGGATAATATCCGGCATACCATCTATCTAATGGAACACGTGCAAAATTTTAAGATACCGGCGATCCTTATAAGTTTGGATGCTTAAAAAGCATTTGACAGAGTGTCATGGCAATTTCTAAGGGGTGTCCTTGCTGCCTTTGATTTCTCCCAGAAATTTCTAGACCATATCTTCAAATTTTATTTGAACCCCCAGGCATACATCCGCTCAAATGGTCATATTTCCCGCAATTTTCCCTTACGTAGAGGGACTAGACAGGGTTGTCCAATATCACCTCTTTTGTTTGCCCTTTATATGGAACCATTGGCCCAGTATATTAGGCAAGCAACAGATATACAGGGAATAAATTTGGGGGGCCAAGAACATAAACTGGCCCTTTTCGCCGACGATGCATTGGTATATCTAACAAACCCTACTGAGACCCTCTCAGTTCTTTTTCAAAAGCTCGAAAAGTTCTCAGCCCTATCTGACTATTCCCTGAATATGACCAAAACTGAAGCACTACCACTCAATTACCCAATCCCTATGCCCATTCGTAAGCAGTTCTTATTCAAGTGGGATCTCCCATCTATAAAATATTTGGGAATTCAAATAGCAGCAGATCTTAGTCAATTATTTTCAAATAACTACACCCCATTGAGTAATAACATAAAAAGAGATATTAAAAGGTGGAATATAATCCCACTGTCATTTTATGCTGCCATGCCTGCTATACCTGTTCCAATCAGTACCTTGTATTATACCCACACGTGACCTCAAGGCCTGGCAACAGATATCCACAGCCTTTATATGGCAAGGTAAAAAACCTAGACTTAAGTTTCAGGCACTATATCTACCTAAGTCACAGGGTGGAATTACATTCCCTAACTTATCTTCATATTGGAATTCAGCATAGATGAGATGTGCGTTATTGTGGGGCAATAAGCACTATGAAGCTCACTCGAAACAAATAGACCTAACTAGAGAGTTAAGGTATTCTCTACCAGCTACATTATTTTCAGATACCCTATTGAGGCAAGCCCTACTAGATACATGAGGGAGCATATGTTCAGTTCTGGAGGGTTGGAGGAGGGGACACCCCTTGAAGTGTATTAAGGAGCATGCTTGGAAGTACAAATGGTTTATCAATAACCCGGACTTTCCTCTGGCTGGTGAATCAACATGGTATACTATCCAAGCAAACAGAGGAATGTTTGCCCCATGGCAGCTTATGAGGCAAAACACCATGCTATCTTTTGAGGAAGCCAAGACTAAATTTAAATGGGGAGAGGGGGAGAGAGAATATGTTATTTTCAAATTAGAGATTATGTAAACTCCCAGTACAGGCATAGTCTGTCCCATTCTCAGATACTAGAAAACATATCTCCATATATACAAATTCTGAATGAGAGGGGGTGGATCATGCAATATCTCACATATATAAATACCTGGTATCCTTGCAGGAGCATGTGTTGGAACCCCTTAAAGTTAAATGGGAACAGGACCTCCACCTTACAATATTACAGTCTCAATGGGCAAAGAAATGGTGGATGACTTAGTCCACTACGTCATCTTCGAACTGGCGTCAATACGTCTGAAAAGTCCGAACTAGATTTTTTTTTAACACCACAGCTACTACCTAAAAGAAATCCTAACCTTCCATCCATATGCTGGAGGGCTTGTGATACAGAAGGGGCAACCCATGCACATATATTTTTTAGTTGTCCAAAACTTCAGACCTTCTGGTCAGCAGTTATCCAGCATATTTCCAAAATATTAACTCTTGATGAATCTTTGGCGGCTCGGAACTTGGTCTTGGGTATTCCAACGGAATCCCTTAAACAAAAAGATACGAAGTACCTCTGTTCTGTATTGCTGGTTGTGGCCTACAAAGCAGTAACCAGGAGATGGTTACAAGAAACCCCCCTAACCATCTCTGAATGGAGAAATATAGCGGACAATATCAGAGCCTTTGAGAGCATCTCACATAACTTACAAGATAAACCTACACTGTATCTGAATCGGTGGTCTAGATGGGTTTTGAATGTCCCAGGAACATGATCTTGGACAGCTCATGGCTGGATGCTACAGAGTAGAAACCCCGATATCCACAACATCCTATCTTGGGTAAAGACCCCCTATCTTACTGACCAGGCTGTAAAAAAAAAATCACCGCCATCTTGATACTATCAGTAATGTTGGTCCTAGAGAACTTATAGCCCTCATAGCTGACCAACCAAATGTCTTTCTTTTATATATTATGTATGTTATTTTAGAATTTTATTGTTTTTTCTCTGTACTTAAACATTACCACTGAATACCTGTCTTGACCAAGTCTTGGGCTAAGTCTATATTTACTAGTAACAGCAATAAATTCTATCTAAACTGCGAACGGCTATGCTACCTTCAGCTACCATTGTACAAGGTATAATGTGCTTAAATCAAATAGTACATTGTAATATCTAGTATGATATATAATTTTTTTCCTGTATCAAATGTAATGGTTACACTGAATATTGTATACCTGTGACAATGTATTGCTTTTAACTCGAACTGAATAAAAGATGAAGTACAGTATAAAAAAAAGAAATTCATCTATTACCTTTCCTAACTAAATAGTAGTATGTTAAAAGCAGCAATATGTTTGAAACAGTAACCTGAGCAACCTGTGAAGTCCTCTACCAGTATCCAATATGTTCCGAAACAGCTCCATACACTCTTCTGCGGTCTCATTATTCTGCGCACCGGAAAACAGCAACACAACCTTTTTTTTTGCAGTGTCCAACAAAACTAACACAATAGCTAATAAAAACCTCCAGGCAAACTTTTAAACAGTACAAAACAGATGCAACACTAAACTGCAGCAAGTGAGCCGAAAAATATAGCCGCCATATTTAACAACCGCTATAGCCCACCCACAAACGTTCCACAACCTATCACAGTACATGCTTTTTCATCTAGCAACCAACCACCCAACCAATGAAAACCTACAACGAGATCATTCACAGAAGCCAAATAATGCAGGATAATACCGAGTAACATAGAAAAAATATTTTAAAATAACAAACACAAGCTACTAAAAAAAATGAAAATGGCACAAAAATGTGGCCCTATTGTATAAATCACACACATGATGGGCAGATTGTGTGCTATGCAAAATATTCTCACTCCTGCATCGTGAGCTCTGGATACTCTCACACGTGCCTTCGGCACTCGTGAGTATCCAGAGCTTACTCTGCAGGAGTGAGAATATTTTCCATATCACACTCCTGCCCATAATGTATCCTATATATATATATATATATATATATATATATATATATATATATATATAGTGGTGCAGTCGCGCCACTTTAGTTAGGGTTGAGCAGCCAGTTACATACTAAAGTCAAAAGTTTAGACGTTAATAACTTTGGACCCGTTCAATGGATTTGCCTGAAATTTGGTACAGACGTTGGGGTGCACTAGATCTCTTGATTTACCAAATTGTGTTTCTGTTGGAGTGCTGGTCTTTGTGTACGAAAGCGCTGAAAAATGCAAAATTATCCATTTTTGGAGGCACCTTTTGACGTTCTTAATGTGATCATGCACGGCCATTGTGTGGTGTGCCACTCTGCAAGATTGCTCATTTGAAAGAGCTTTGGTGGCCGAACATGCCGCTTTTTGTGTGGTGAAAAATATTAAGGCATTCAAAAGTTATGGCACTTTTAAGTTCCCATTATAAGTCAATGGGAAAATTTCTATGTATATCTTGCGATCAAAGAATGGGGGTTCTGGCCATCTTGTCCCACCTGGCGATCAAAGAATTTGCAGCCTCACGGTTCAAGAATCTTTGTCCCCGAGGATTTTCAAAATTCTTTGATTGTGATGTCTGCCATTTTGTTTTTTATTTTCTGATTGGAAAAACACAAATATCTTGGCTCAGGGGTCACTTCTGAAGTAAAGGTTTGATGGGTTTTATTCAGGGGGACTCTGCTCTATCGAGCCATGCCTTTGGTTTCATCCAAATCAGTCAAAAAATAGAGTTATAAGCTTTTCAATTCTTAATTTGTGGCTCGCTAACGATCTTTGATCGCAAGCCTGCAAATTCTTTGATCGTGAGATTCTTTGATCGCGATCTTGCATCTTGACCTAAAAACACTAATATCTTGGCTCAGGGGTGGGCTATGGACACACATGAGGGAGGGTTTTGGTCAGGGTGATCCATTCTATTGAGGCATGCCATTGGTTTGGTTCAAATCAGTCAATAATTTGCATTTCACCATTTTAATTCTTTGTTCATAAGCCTACAAATTAGTTGATTGTGAGCCTGCAAATTCTTTGATCGTGAGATTCTTTGATCATGATTGTGCATCGTTAGAGAGGGACGAGATGACCCAAATTAAAAATCAATTTTCTCAGCCCAGGGATGTCCTAGGACGTCAAATGAGGGTGGGTTTTACTCAGGGGGCTTTGTTTTGTCAAACCACGATGGTGGTTTACCACAATTCCTTCAGTTTTTTGATTTATAATATTTTTAATTATTTGTTCATGAGCCTGCAAATTCTTTGATCGTGAGCCTGCAAATTCTTTGATCGTGAGATTCTTTGATCGCGCGATCGTGTATCGTGAGCGAGGGATGAGATGTCTCAATTTAAAAATCAATTTTCTCAGCCATGGGGTGTCCTAGGAAGTCAAATGAGGGTGGGTTTTACTCAGAGGGCTTCGTTCTGTTGAACTATGCTGGTGGTATACTGTAATTTCTTAAATTTTTTGATTTATAATATTTTTAATTCTTTGTTTGTGAACCTGCAAATTCTTTGATCATGAGCCTGCAAATTCTTTGATCGTGAGATTCTTTGATCGCCATCTTTGATCGCGAGGGAGAGACAAGGTGGCCAGATTTTTTATAATGGAATAGATAGAGAAATTTTAGTAATATTTCATATTGAATATCTCAGGAACAGTTTGGTCTTTTTACTTGAAATTTGGAGGGTGTTTACGGCATGTCCTGTGGATGTGAATTATGGTGTTTAGGTGTTAATTACATTTTTTTTTTGTGGAGATATTGTGTGATGCACATTACGTGTTGTGGACAGTGTTATGCTTGTGGTGGTGGCTTGAAATTGATAGGGTACCCAGCCTTAGTGTCATGGATGTAGTTTTCAGTTGTTGTGTCTGTTAAATGTCAACAGGTGCAGAACTGTGCCAGTTTGGTGAATGAAAATCTCATACGTTAAAATGTTAAATCTCGGACACGGTTTGGTCTTTTCACTTGAAATTTGGAGGGTGTTGACAGCATGTCATGCAGATGAAAATTACAGTATTTCAGTGTCAGAAAACTTTTTTTGGTGCAGATATGACGTGGTGCAGTTTATGTTCTGCGGACAGCATTTTGCTTGTGGTGGTGGCTTGAAATTGATAGGATACCTAGTCTTAGTGTCATGGATGTAGTTTTCAGTCATTGTGTGTGTTAAATGTCAACAGGTGCGGAACTGTGCCACTCTGATGAATGAAAATTTCACATTTTGATGTGTCACATCTTGGACACATTTTGGTGGTTTTACCTGAAATTCAGAGGGTGTTGACAGCATGTCCTGTAGATGTTAATAGAGGTATTTACATGTCGGACAATATATTTTTATGGACATATTGTATGGTTCAGTTTACATTTTGTGGACAGCATTTTCTATTGTTCTACTAAATTAACATTTGTTTGGTGGCTGGTCTTGCTGTTGTGAATATACTTTTTAGTCATTGGGTGTGTAATGAGGCCTGACACTTACAAGTTGGTGGGAGTGCAGGGCCCTTATCAACTTGAGCAACTTTCTACTTTTCTATTCTTTCTTAAAAAGTAAGGAAATTCTATGCAAAAAACTTCATTAATGCATCAGTTAGGGTTCTTCTACAGCATAAAAAGTGAGGAAATTTGGGGTTATGGTTAAAAGCCCCTTGGACCCCCTACCCACCACCAATCGGCATCGGGGTTCATGTTGGGTCATCGGGTCCTAACTCTCACCCCATTCTCCTATACCTCTGCTTCTTTACACATGTGATGGAGTGAGAGTTAGGGCCGACGACCCCAACGTGCACCCTGATGCCGGTTGGGGGGTTGGCTGGAGGTCCAAGGGGGGCTTTCAACCCTAACCCCGAATTTCCTCACTTTTTTCACTGTAGAAGAACCCTAACTGATGCAGTAACAAAGTTTTTTGCATAGAAAAATATATATATATATATAGTCCACCCATATCTCAGAAGCTGTTTTGCACTGTGGTCTGAAATGTTCAGGGCAGAAAGCATTTGCTTCACAGATTAGCCTTTTGCTGGTTTGGTGAAAAATATTAATCCATTTCAAAGTTACTCAGTTTTGAAGTTCCCATTATTTTTAATGTGAAAAAATAGATGTACAGCATGAAAATAGATTCATTTTCACAGGAGCTAATCCATTTTTGCAGTGGGCTCCTGTTTCCACCACCTTGCTTTTCAGTTAGTGACAGAAAGAAAATAAAGAAAACACATAAAAATGAATGGAATTGAAAAAACAAACATCAGAACCTAGCTAAATGGGATCCATTTAGCTACATTCTGATGTTTGCTTTTTTAAATTATGCCAACAAACACCTTTTCTGAGCACATAAAATTCAAGGTTCCCAGCTTAGTGAGAGGAGTGCTCCCCCATGTTCTCTATATGAGAACTGCAGGATTTTTTTGACTTCTGCAGCCACTGCTGGAACTTGTGCAGTATTAAATTTCTCGTTAGTGTTGATGGTATCCCCCCACCCTCCTTTATGTATCCCTGGTGTCCAGTGGCAACCCCATCCTCTGATTCCCATATTTTATTTTATATCATTATCCCTTGGTGTTGGTGGTCCCCCACTCTCCCACATCTTTCCCTGGTGTCTAGTGCCACCCCCACTCTCCAATCACCATCCCCCTTTTTTGATGTTTTTTATATATTTATATAATCTGACACTGGGATACCCACCCTAAGTGTTGGATGCCCCTTTCCCACAGCCCATTGTTTTATTATAGTGCCAACATCAGGGGACCCAATCCCTGTGTTGGCATTACAAGCCCCCCCCAGCAGTGTGAGACACTGGGCAGTCCACTCCCAGTGTTCTGAAATATATATTTAGTTTTATCCTGAAAAAAGAAAACAGTCCCCTGACGTCTTTTTTTTTAAAAACCTGAACAAAAGAAAATGGTCCCTTGTCATCCTCACTGTCCCCCTCCCACTTCCTGACCCTTCCAGTGAGCACTCACCACCCCTTACTTCCCCTCATACCCTATACTTCCCGTTGGAGGTAATAGGCTGTCATCTTCTTTTGGACTGAGACACGTCTGCATTCTTTAAAGCTGAACCATGAACTGAGAAATCAAGGTAAGAGCCGTATAATGTATATCAATGGCGTTTTTAACTTAATGTTCATAATTTTGCCATTTTAGGAATTTTTTCACCAAGTTTTCAACATGGCCCTTTTGGGACCCCACCTCATGAACACTGACACTGTCGTTTTGTTAATCGGGCCCAGAAGATGATTACACAGTTGTTGTGTGAAATCACCTTTCAGGACTGAATAATGAAATTTCACCACCAGTGTTCATTAGGTGCGGTCCCAAAAAGGCCATGTTGAAAATGTGGTGAAAAAATTCCTAGAAATGGCAGAGTTATGAGTATTCATTGAAATATTTCTACGCACTGACAAAACTGGTAATTTTTCCATATTTTGACTCCAAATTTTCAACATAGCCATTTTTTCACACCACCTCATGTACAGTACAGCTGTTATTTTTCACATCCTGTCCGAAACATGTGTTCGCACTTGTGGCACAGAATGGCATTTTGACATGGATTTGGAAATTTTCACCTACAAGGTTTATTAGGTAGGGGCATAAGAAAGCTAAGTTCAACATTTGGGGTCAAAATATGAAAAAATTCCAAAGTTATGATCATTTGTTGCAATTTTTGCTTCACACCCTCGTAACTTTGAAAATTTTAAATATTTTGACCCCAGATTTTCAACATAGCCTTCTTATTACCCCAGCTCATGTACATCACCACTGTCATTTTTCAAATATTGCCCAAAATCTGTTTATACAGCTGTGGCATGGAATGGTGCTGCAGTTGCGCAAAACTATGTTTAGGCAGGGATTTGAACATTTTTTTGTACTGTGTACATGAGGTGGGGCAATGTAATATGATTATACTACAGTTGAAGCCACTTAATTGGGACATGCTTAATGGGGACGTTCACTTTAAGTGGGCGACCCCACCAGGCACCAATTAAGTGACTATTTAACTCAATGGAAGTAATATTTATTGAAAGGGGACATAATAATCCCTTTATTGGGGATGATTTGTGGCTTTTTTCTCTGCTATCCTTTCATTATCTGCCATTATGCCCAGGTCACATCTGGAAACTAGCGGTTCCCGCTCAGTATGCTAATCTGGTAAATCTCTTAAATAAATAAATAAATTATCACCTGCTAAGACAATTGAAAATTTGCACCTAATCAGGTGCAGCTAATCAAGTAATCAAGTAATGAGTACAAAAGTTTCACAAACTGCAAAGAAACATAGGCTGTGTCTTTTGTGGTTACAATACCTGTGCACATTCATCTGTGGAACAGAAAGCAGAAGAGAGCACTGCTGCTTTACCTACCATTCAGTTCCCCTGCCAGAGAGTCTCACAGAAGAGGAATTTCTAAGTTTCCTCGATATTGGCACTGAGGAAGACATGTAGCGGGATCTGACTGTGGTGACAATTTGCAAAGCATTAAACACTCTTAACCCCTCTGATGAAGAAGATGAACCAGCTGATTCAGAGAATCTGATAGAGCTGTCCTCCACCAGCAACAAGGAAGCACAGCTTCACTGCAGCCGCATTAGAAATTCATGCCTACAGCACGGCAAAATGGAAGAATGGGAGCACATCTTTAATCTCAAGAAGATGATTATCCAGGAGATGGACACCAAATCAAAGCAGAAGATCACATATTTTTTTATGTGAAGACACAGAGCTGGACCACAGGACGGATAAGTGTGACACAGTGCTCTGTAATGTTTTAAACTACAGAATTTTAATGTTTTTTTTCTCAATAAAATAAAGTTACATTCACACAAACTGAGACAAATAGCAAAAACTCTCAAAAAGAGCTGTAATCACTATATGTCAGTGTACTGTATGTCTCTGTTCATTCCTGATGTTTGTTGTTGATGATTGTTGCTATTGCTCTGTTAATCTCTGTTGTGGTTGCAGTTTTTTTGATTTTCTGTTATTGGAGACGACTGCTTGAGGGGGTAAAGGCCTGCCACAGAGGCATCCTTTAGCGGCTTCAGCTATATTTGAAAAGTAGAAATTCATTGCAAAAACCATGAATGCATCAATTAGGGCTGTACTAAAGCAACAAAAGTAGGGAAATATGACATTAGGGTTTCCAACCCTAACACCGCACCCCCACCCTGCAGACATCAACAGGCATCAGTGGTGTGCCTTGGGGTTGTCTGCCCTAATGCTCATCCCCATTCTTCTATACTGTACCCATCTCAGCTTATTTACTTATGGAATGGGGTGAGTGTTAGAGTTGATGACCCCAAGGCACACCCCTGACACCCATAGATGTCTGCAGGGTGGGGGGTGGAGTGTTAAGGTTGGAAACCCTAACGCCACATTTCCCTACTTTTGTCACTTTAGTAACAACCCTATCTGATGCATTAACAATGTTTTTTGCGAAGATATATAGTGGCACTATCGCGCCGCTATAGTTAGGGTTGAGTAGCCTGTTTAATGTTAAACCTTAAATCTTGTACTTCAATAACTTTGCAACCGATCAATGGATTTGTACAAAATTTGGTATGCACTGTCCTGTGGGGTAGATCTCTTGATGTGGAAAGTTTCATTCTGGTTGGATTTGTGGATTCTAGGATCCAGACAGTGCAAAAACCTTAAAAGTCATCACTTTTTGCAGTTTTCTCTTGATCACCTTGTGTCCAGACGATGTGCAATTTTAGTAAGATTTTTTATGGTAGAAAGAACTTGGGTAACGGAGCTGCCATGCTTTGTTTGGTGAAAAAATACTAATCTATTGCAAAGTTATTCAGTTTTTAAGTTCCCATTATTTCCTATGGGAAGATCACTTTCCAGGACAGAAGTAAAAAATTTGACAACGGATTGCTCTAGTGAAAAGGGATTCTTTCTCGCAAGATCATATCATTTTTTACGAGTGAAAAATCCATTTTTGTGAGCCATCATCTTGTTTTCTTTTTTCCACAAAGTAAAAAGCATGGAAAGTACATTGAAATGTTGTGATTTTAAAAATGAATCACGAAAATCTAGCTAAATGGACTCCATTTAGTTAGATTCTGGTGTTCATTTTTCACAGTTAGAGCCAGAAATACATTTTCTGGGCACCCAAAATCTCGAATGCCCAGCTTAATGGGAGAAGCCTTCCGCCACATTCTCTGTATGAGAACAGCAGATTTTCTTTAGTTCTGCAGCATGAGTTGTAAGCCACCAATTCCCTGGTGTTTACTGGCACCACTCTCTCCCTGATCACTGTCCCCCTAAATTAAAGATATATTCCTTGGTGACTAGTGACCCCCCTCCAATCCCTGGTTTATTTATATTTAGTATAACAGTACAATCCCAGTTATCCAAACTACCAGGGGGACATCAGATTAGTTTGGATAATTGGGAGTCCAGATGATCAGGGTTCCATTAATAACATGCACTCACTGTGCTTCCTTTACCATGCTCCAACAACGGCCAGCACTTTCCATTTGATTCTGGCAATAAAATGGAATAAAATTACATTTACAATGCATTCCTTCCACCTTGCTTTTCTTGCTCGCTGTCAGCTCCAACACCAGCAGACACTTTCACTTGGTCCAGTGAAATTACTCCCCTGCTTCTTTGTTTCTCTCACTTGCTCTCTGCCCATTTTCTTTAGCTTTTAAAAAAAGGATTGACTCTGAAGTGAAAGCCCACAAGTGGGAGAGGCCAGAACAGGCAGCTGAAAAGTGTAGAGAGCCAGAAGCAGGGATGGCTTTACCAGAGCAAAGAAACACACACACAAAAAAATTAGCACAAATTTTCTCGTTCTCTCCTCCATACCTCACTGTGCACGTCATCCAGCTCTTACACTGACAGACACTTTCTCAGACTCACTAGCGGGGGGGGGGTGACTGCAAAAAGAAGTGAAGGACTAACTCAGAAATGAAAGTCAATGAATGGGAGATTCCAGAATGGACAGCAGAACAGAGTGTAAAGAGCCAGAAATGAGAAGCAGGACAGTTTAGCAGACCAAAAAGGCAAGGCAAAAAAATAATTTGCAGACACTTTCTCTCCCTCCGCCATACTTCACTGTGCTCCTTGTCTAGCTCTGATATCAGCAGATACTTCTTTAGTCTCACTAGCTGGGGTGAGACTGCAAACCGAAACCAAATTCTATCCCATCTGATTTTTGTCTGTGCCCACTTCTGGTGCCGGATACCCCCCCACAGCCATTGTTTTATTAAGTAGCCAGTAGCCCACATGTCAGCACTTCGAGCCCCCCCCAGCAGTGTGGGACACTGGGGAGCCCACCCCCAGTGTCCCAAAACATTTCTTTAATTTTATCCTTTAAAAAAAAGTCACCCTGCATCTTTTTATTTTTTTAACCTGAAAAAAATGGTCCTCATCGCCCACTGTCCCCTCCCCATCCCAACCCTCCCAGTAAACACCACCCCACACCTTATACATACCACCGGAGGTCATAGGCTGTCATTGCCTGTGGACTGAGACATGTCTGCACTCTTCAAAGGTGAACCATGAACTGAGGAATCAAGTTAAGTGCCATATAATGTATTTCAATGGCATTTTGAAGCTATGTTAATAACTTTCCCATTTTTAGGAAATGTTTCACCAAATTTTCAGCATGGCCTTTTTGGGACCTGCCTCATGAACCCTGGCACTGTCATTTTGTTAAATCAGGCCCAGTATATAATTTTGCAGTTGCTGTGCAAAATCACCTTTCAGGACCGAATAATTAAATTTCACCATCAAGTGTTCATGAGGTGGGGTCCCAAAAAGGCCATGTTGAAAATTTGGTGAACAAATTCCTAAAAATGGCTGAGTTATGAGTGTTCATTGAAAAGTTTCTATGCATGGGCATAACTTTGGTAATTTTCTATACTTTTAGTCAAACTTTTTAACATAGCCATTTTTTCACACCATCTCATGAACAGAACAGCTACCATTTTTCACATCCTCTCCAAAACATGTTTTTGCACCATCTGTATGTGGAATGGCATTTTGGCAGGGATTTGAAAATGTTCTATTGAGTTTATGAGGTGGGCTCATAGGAATAATATGTTCAAAATTTGGAGTCAAAATAGGAAAAAATGAAAAGTTATGACAATTCATTGTAATTTTGTTATGCTCACTTGTAACTTCAGAAATGTTAATATTTTGACCCCGGATTTTCAACATAGCCTTCTTATTACCCCACCTCCTGTATGTCATAGCTGTCATTTTTCAAATCCTGACCAAAATGTGTTTTTGCACCTGTGGTGTGGAATGGCATTGCAGTTGCGCAGAATAACATTTTGGCAGGGATTCGAAAATTTTCTGTATCAGCTACATGAGATTGGCTAATAAAATGGTTATGCTGTATGCTGACAATTTGGTCACTGTTGTCCTATAAATGGTGCTTCCATGGCTATATATATATATATATATATATATATATATGTGTGTGTAACCCCTAAATGGCGCTATCCCAGGGGCTACTACCCTGCCTGATTAGCCACTAACAGGTTGAGGGCCTGGATCCAATGGCGGGCGTCCACCCAGAGGTCAGGGTTTGCAATAGTTAAACTTACTTGGTCACAGCCCTCTGGGACACTGCAACCCCCTTCTTCCCACTAGTGGCCCACACAGTATATCAGAATTACCTTCACAGTATACACTTACCCCAGGGCTGGTTCAGGCACTGGGACCCCTGTAAAATAAGATACAGTGCAACAATCACAGTACAATACTTTAACATAGACAAATACCTCAGGCAGTATAACTTTGCTGAAACAAGCAGCTCTGATTTATTTAGGGGGTATAACAAGGACAGGGGAAATCAGGTTAATTAGCTTATCACTTTACTCATCTACCTATGGCTCTGTGACAGGCCTATCCCTACCAGTTACTGTCCTGGGTACCCAAGCCCTGGTGGCTAGTCCAAACCGTGGCAGCTGGTAGGGGCCCTTTCACAGAGAGAAAAAAATTAGTTAAACAGTCAGCAGTACAGTAATTCCATTTGGATTCAATGTGGCAATTCAACAGGGGCGACTCTGAATTAGTACTCACGACCTCCAAACAAGATAGGGTCCTTCAACGTCAGCAGGGCTACTCTTGAGCTCCACGAGACTCTCACACATTTATATGGCAAACTGCAACAGGCAAAAGTCCTTTAATGGCAGCAGGATTCACTTGAGCTGCACAAGCCTCCACACATTTATATGGTAAAAAGAAAGTACTATACCAGGCAGGCTGCTTCTCTATCCCGATTGCAATTACTGCACAATACCGGGAGAACACACAGCAGATTCAGTTCCTGACAGACGAGTGCAATTCAACAATTTCTCCAGTCTTCTACAGGGTGAGCCTGGTTTCTACTCTTCAGATATCCTTTGATTCTCTTCACAGGACGGATTCAGTCCTAACAAGCAGTTACACAAGCTGCAGACCGGAACTCTGGGCCTTACACACGTTTCCCGACTAAAACTGCACACCAAAAAAGCACAGGGCTCCTCTTCACTGCCAGAGCTCAACTGAAACTCCAGCAGACAAAACCGGGCACTTCCTTTGAGTTCCTCCCAGTTCTTGGCTGGATTGGCTGTCACCACAATAGACTGCCCTGTTGGTCCAAAAGGCGCTGAAGTCAAACTACATCTCCAGAGTCACTGCCCATACAATCCTCTTGTGGCTGGCTCAGATTACGAGTCCAAGTTCTGATTCGTTCAAGGCACCATTTTAGAGCTACCTTAACCCACACTGATTGGTCCAGTTCAGCAGTTCAAAACTAGAATGGGGAACTAGGCAAACACAGTTCTGACTGCAAAGAAAGCAGGTTAGACAAACTGTATTTTCATTATTATTCTAAATGATTTCTGGCAAACAGTTACATCTTTCAGATAGGTTCCTTTGCACTCCTAGTGACTGCAAAATGGAGTGAATTGGCAGCAGCTGAGTGGTACTCAAGCAGAGAAGCACACAGTCCCCCATACAAACTAATTATGTCTGCAAGCAGACAGCTCTTAAAGACAGTACCAGAGGCTCTAAAACACTCACTGATAAATGGCTTAAGCATGCAAACACCATTCAGGCTTGGAGCATTCAAGCAAGCTCCTGGAAGTCTTCTGGGAACCCCCATTTGCAGGGGGGTTACATATATATATATATATTTTAGAGGCAAAAAACTCCATTTAATGCATTAGTTAGGGTTGTTCCACAGTGACAAAAGCGAGGAAATTCGCTGTTAGGGTTGAAAGCCCCCCTGGGACCCCCCGCCCACACCCCCAACTGGCATCGGGGTGTGCATTGGGGTTGCTGGCCCTATCGCCTCATCAGATGTGTGAAGAAGCAGAGGTATAGGAGAATTGGGTGAGAGTGACTTATTAACCCTAATGCGCATTCCCAATGCTGGCTGGGTGATGGCGGGGACCCAAGGGGGCCAACCCAACAACTGGCCTGTGGGGTTTCAATCAGTTTCCTGCACCCCTGTGGGAAGACACAACTGAGGTTATGAGGAAGACACAATCAGATTATGAGAGCAGCCCTGAAGGTCTCGTAATGTCAGGGTTTTCCCCCCAGCGCAACAACCAAAGAGGGTTCTCACCTGGATACAGACTTTTTAATTTTTTTGTCAACTGTTTTTCCCTTCCAGTCACTGACTCACCAGGGCATCTCTCAGGTGAGCACCCACTCATCAAGCCTCTGCCACCCACCTGAACCCTGACCATGACCAAGGAATCAGGTAATGTGCCTCCCCTCTCTTGGGCCCACAATGGGAGGAGGCAGGGATGTGGAGAGTCAAGTTGGGCCAAGGCCAACACTGGGCATGTGGGCTAGGGTACTCAAGCCCCCCCCCCAGCACCTCCCTAGTAGCCGGTGATTTCCTCCATGTTTTTCCCCTGGGGCACAGATGTGCAATGACATCTGCACATGTAGTGCTGACATCTGCCGCAGCCCCACTCATACTTTGGCACCACTCCTGTAGTATCCCCAGTCTTCACCGGAGGCCACTCACAGAGCAAGGCAATCGCTCAACCCACCTCAGGAGGAGACAGCTGTCCTCCAGACACTCGAGCATTCTGTTGGCCTTCATTGTTGCCTTCTCTCACTGCTTACTAACCTTTAAGTCATCTGAGATCATGGTTCCCAGCTCTTGTTCCTGGTTTGAGGCTGCCAGTCTTTTGCCTCCTAGGTAATACTCCTTTCTTTCCTGTGTGCATGATCTTGCACTTTTTGACATTAAATCTCAGTTGCCATACTCCAGACCATTCTTGTAGTTTCTTGAGGTCAGCTTCCATCTTGCTCACCCCTTCTGGGGTGTCCACCCTGCTGTATATCTTGATGTCATCAGTGAACAGACACACCTTCCCTTCCAGTCTGTCAGTGATGTCTGCTACAAAAACATTGAAGAGCACAGGCCTTAGCATTGAGCCCTGGGGCACCCCACTGGTCACCCTGCCTTCCGTCGATTGTGCTCCAGTAACCTGTACCCTCTGGGTTCTGCCTTGTAACCAGTTTTGTACCCACCGTCTCTATACACTTTGGTGTTCTGAATGTTATGAACAAAAGCACACCCTTCTATAGCAGTCACACCTGACTGTCTGTCAGCCAATCAAGTATTACTACTACCGGAGAACATCTTTTCACACAAACTTTTACTTATATACAGGAACAGAGAGATAGATGTGGAGCACAAGCCACTCCAACATGGGACCACTGTTTTTCTCATCATAACTATTAACTATGTTCGGGTACTATGGGTGGGGAGGAGCTGGGGGTTAGTCGGTATGGGGTGGGGGTCCTGCTTTGATCTGAGAATGGGGAGCTGATATATATAATAAATATGTATATATATATATATATATATATGTGTGTGTATATACATATATATATACTGTATATATATATATACTGTACATATATTATAGTAGGCGTGGTCATGCCTATATAGTTAGGGTTCAGCGGTCAGTTACATACTAAAGTCAAAAGTTTGGGCGTTAATAACTTTGGACCCGTTCAATGGATTTGTCTGGAATTTGGTTCATGCGTTTGGGCATGGTAGGTCTCTTGGTCTGCCAAATTACGTTTCAATCGGAGTGATGATCTTAGTGTACGAAAGCGCTGAAAAATGCAAAATTATCCATTTTTAGAGGCACCTTTTGGCATTCTGAATGTGGTCCTGCACGGCTGTCGTGTGGCATACTGCTCTGTGAGATGGCTCATTTGAAAGAGCTTTGGTGGCCAAATATGCCGCTTTTTGTTTGGTGAACAAATATTAAGGCATTCAAAAGTTATGGCTCTTTAAAGTTCCCATTATAAGTCAATGGGAAAATTTATATGTATGTTTTGCAAACAAAGAATGAGATTCTGGCCATCTTGTCCCACCTGGCGATCAAAGAATTTGTAGCCTTGCAGTTCAAGAATCTTTGTCCCAGAGGATTTTTTCAAATTCTTTGATCGCGAGGTCCGCCATCTTGTTTTCAGTTTTCTGATTGGAAAAACACAAATATCTCGGCTCAGGGGTCGCTTCTGAGGTAAAACTTGAATGGGTTTTACTCAGGGGACCCCAATCTATTGAGCCATGGCTTTGGTTACATCCACATCAGTCGAAAAATAGAGTTTTCAGTTTTTTAAATCTTCATTCGCGGCACGCTAACAATCTTTGATCGCGAGCCTGTAAATTCCTTGATCCCAAGAATCTTTGATCGCGATCGTGCATCAAAGAGCAAGGGATGAGATGGCCAGATTTTAAATTCCATTTTTGTAGCCCAGGGGTGTCCTATAACCTTATTTAAGGGTGAGTTTTGCTCGGGGCTAAGTTCTCCCCCATCTGAAGAAAGAAATAGTTATTTTCATTATCCCTGGCAGTCTAGCGGCCCCCTCCCCATCATGGTAATGTACATAACCATGCTTGCATCCCTGGCAGTCTAGCGGCCCCCTCCCCATCATGGTAATGTACATAACCATGCTTGCATCCCTGGCAGTCGCGGCCACCTCCCCATCATGGTAATGTACATAACCATGCTTGCATCCCTGGCAGTCTAGCGGCCCCCTCCCCATCATGGTAATGTACATAACCATGCTTGCATCCCTGGCAGTCTAGCGGCCCCCTCCCCATCATGGTAATGTACATAACCATGCTTGCATCCCTGGCAGTCTAGCGGCCCCCTCCCCATCATGGTAATGTACATAACCATGCTTGCATCCCTGGCAGTCTAGCGGCCCCCTCCCCATCATGGTAATGTACATAACCATGCTTGTATCCCTGGCAGTCTAGCGGCCCCTCCCATCATGGTAATGTACATAACCATGCTTGCATCCCTGGCAGTCTAAGCGGCCCCTCCCCATCATGGTAATGTACATAACCATGCTTGCATCCCTGGCAGTCTAGCGGCCCCCTTCCCATCATGGTAATGTACATAACCATGCTTGTATCCCTGGTAGTCTAGTGGCCCCCCCATTAAGTATCTTATCAAGAGGCATCTGTGGCTCTGTAATGTTGCTCGTTTAAGATATTTATTAAAAGCTTTTTTATTGACCTTAGCTTACAGGTCTTTTTTCATGTCGATTACTGGGCAGCCGTACTGTTTTTTCGTTTAATGCCTTTGTTTTTTTGTTGGTAGCCACCTTTTTGTGTGTTTAGGTTAGACAAACTGCAGTGTTATTACTATTCTAATAAATTATCAGCAAACAAGTACATCTTCTAACAGAGCTCCCTCTTTTTTTTTTTTTTTAGTTGTTTAACCAGGAGTAGCACACTAAGCCGAGAGCTTTTTTACAGGTGTGACCAGGGAGCACAGAGAAGTTAAGTGACTTGCTCAGGGTCACACAGTATGTAAGTGAAAGCTGTGGGATTCAAATCCTGGTCTGGTCTGCTGGATGTCACCAGACTTGCAGCTTAGAGCCTTAAACCACTGCACTATACTGCCTCCCTCTGTGCTACTAGCGATGGCAGAACAGAGTGATTAGTTGGCAGCCCAGGCGGGACTCGAGCATAGAAACACTCAGTCCCCTCCCAGATTAATTATAACTGCAATCTAGGCAGCTCTTAAAGAGACAGTACACAAAGGGTATACAGGCACTCTCTGTCAATAACGTTTAAATTGCTAAAACGCAGGACACCAGCCTGGCAGTGAGCATTTAGGCAAGCTCAAGGAAGACTTTTCAGGAACTCCCATTTGTAGGGGGGTTTACAAAAAACTGATGCAAAAAACTTTGTTAAAGCATTAGTTAGAGTTCTTCTACAGCAACAAAAGTGAGGAAATTCGACATTAGGGTTCCCACCTCTTGCACCCCACCCCCACCCTGCCCCCACCAACAAGTATCGGGATGTGCGTTGGGGCCATTGGTCCATGTGTAAACAAGCTGAGGTGGTGCAGTGTAGGAGAATGGGGTATGAGTTAGGACCGATGACCCCAATGCACACCCCAATGCCTGTTGATGGGGGCAGAGTGAGGATGGGGTGCCAGGGGTTGGAACTCTAATGTCATATTTCCTCACTTTCATCACTGTAGAAGAACCCTAACTGATGCATTAACAAAGTTTTTTGCATAGAATTTCCATACTTTTTAAGAAAGAATAGAAAAGTAGAAAGTTGCGCAAGTCGCTCCCACCATGTGATTTTGTGTGATTATAGTAACAGTAAGTGCAATGCAAATGCAAGTGCAAAGTGTTACACATATGGTGATGCAAACATAAATGATAATGCAAACAGTAATAGAAATGCAAGCACAAAGTGACACCAAAGCAAACAGTGACATAAACGGAGATACAAGTAGAAGTGCGTACAGAACGCAACTGGTAACACAAACGTTCACAGTACCACAACTGTAAACACAAATGGTAATGGTAACAGCAACAATAACACCAAAGTAAACAGAAATGCAAGCTTGTACAAAAATGCAAACTATAACGCGTACAGTCACGGAACCACAATTGTAAATGCAAATTGTAATGGTAACAGCAACAATAAAGCCGACAGAAACAGAAACACAAGCGCATATGGAAATGCAAACCATTACATGCACGGTCATGGTACTACAATTGTAAATGTAAATGGTAATGGTAACAGCAACAATAAAGCCAACAGAAACACAAATGCAAGGGCGTATGAAAACGCAAACCGTAACGTGCATGGGCACAGTACCACAATTGCAAATACAAATGGTAATGGTAACAGCAACAATAACGCCAAACAAAATGGAAACACAAGTGCAAATGAAAATGCAAACCGTAGCAGCACATGGTGGCGTGGGCGGGGAAAGCAGTGATCTTGACGATAGCAGGCGCCAACTGGAAAAGCTAATTGGCACAATGTGAAAGGGCACACCCTTCTTTTCCCCAAAAACTGCATTGAAAAAACAGTGAAAACAAAGAATGTGTGCATAATAATTGACCTCAGAGCACAAAATTAGGACTTGGAATACTAAATTGCTTATATCTCGTGAACCATAAGACGTAGGAAAAAAATACAGGTTACTCACCTGTAACAGGAATTCTAGGAATGGTATATGTTGTTCATCCACACTTATTGGCAGGTATCCTTGCCGCTTTAAATCTTGCCGGAAGGTCTTCAAGCTGGCTCCTCCCACCCACCCGGGTGGTATAACTCTCGGCTCCGCCCCATGACACCAGATCTGGCCCGCTGGAAGCTCAGGTTGTGCATCGAAGCCGGGGAGGTCGGGTGGGTCGTGTGGATGAACAACATATACCATTCCTAGAACTCCTGTTACAGGTGAGTAACCTGTATTTCTAGGGACATGGATATGTTGTTCATCCACACTTATTGGCAGACTCCTAGCAGTTCTCCGGGAGGAGGGAGGCAAGACGCACACCCCCAATACTTACTTGGGAAAGAGACTGGAGAACCGAGGCCCCAAAACCAGCATCCCGGCGTGACTCAAGGTCGATGTGGTAATGGGTAATGAAGGTGTGTGCTGACTTCCAGGTAGCAGCCCTGCAGATTTCCTGGATAGGGACGTCCCTGGAAGCAGCCACCGTTGCAGCAGTATGGCGGTAGAATGAGCTCTTATCCCTCTGGGAGGCTCCATGCCCGCCAACTTATAGCAGAGATCTATGCAGGAGGTGACCCACCTGCTTATCGTCTGCTTGGCTGCAGGTCTGCCAGATGCGGCTTCAGCGTAGGTAACAAACAGCTGGCGAACCTCTCCCCGAATTTCAGCCATGCACTCTTTGTAATAAACGAGCGCCCTTCTAGGGTCCAAAGTATGGAGCCTATATTCGGCCTCCGAGGTGTGATTGGGGTAGAACACCGGCAGAGTCAACACCTGGTTAAGGTGAAACTCCGACACCACCTTCGGAAGGAATTTCGGGTGGGGGCGCAGGACAACCTTGTCCCTGTGGAAGACCAGGTAAGGAGACTCGATGGAAAGCGCTTGGAGCTCTCCCATCCTTCTGGCTGACGTGATAGCCACCAAGAAGGCGGTCTTCCGACAGGTGAGAGAGAGCACACCTGTGCATAGGTTCGAATGGCTTGCCCATGAGCTTTGCCAGTACCAGCAGTAGATCACAGAGTGGAGGTTCTACACCGGAGGGATATGTGATCAAGGCCTTTGAAAAGCGCCAGGACCACCTTCTCCTGCGCCACCGACTGCTTCCCGGCCCGCTCCGTAAGCAGAGATGGCTGCCAGGTGCACCCTTAGGGTCACGACCTAAGCCCTTGATTAGAAAGGGACCATAAATAGTCCAAGATGCTTGCCAAGGAACAGGAGGAAGGGTCCAAGCCTTGCCCTGACACCAAATGGAAAACCTTTTCCATTTGAAGGCATAACATTTTCTGGTCGACTCCTTACGGACGCCTCAACTACATTGAGGACCTCGTCGGAAAGACCCAAGGCCTGGAACTCTAGCAGCTCAGGAACCAGGCCCGTCAGGTGCAGGGATTGAAGGTCCAGATGGAACACCTTCCCTGATTGACTGAGAGCAGGTCGGGCGAGCTGGAAGCTGCGCGGAAACCTGGAGCTGAGACTGAGGAGATCTGGGTACCAGAACTGGCGAGGCCAGTCTGGGGCTATCAGAATCACCTCGCCTTGTCCCTCCTCGCCTTGAGAAGCACCTTGTGGATCAAGGGAATGGGGAAAGGCTAGAAGAGGCCCAGGGTCCACTGCCTCGAGAGGCATCCCCTGCAGCGAGCCCTGCTGAAGGCGGGCATGGAACAGTCTCAGCCGCGTTCTCCCTGGAGGCAAACAGGTCCACCTGAGGTGTGCCCCAATGGGAGAACAGATGCTGTACTACCTCGGCAGGAGAGACCACTCGTGGGATGCAGCCCCTATCCGGCTCAGGGCATCGGCCCAGGGTGTTGGAGGCTCCTGCCACATGAATAGCTAGGAGATCCGCCTCCAGGCTCGCACGTGACCAAATGTGAGCTTCCTTGCATAGAAGCATGGGCGCGTCCCGCCCTGGCGGTTTAGATAGTACATAGTGCGTGGTGTTGTCCGTCTGGACTCGGACCACTTGACCCCGGAGGAACGGAGCAAAGGCGGTGAGAGCTAGGCGGACCGCTCGGAGCTCCAGCAGGTTGATGTGGCATCGGGACTCCCGTGGGGACCAGAGGCCGTGAGCCCGGTGTTCCCCCAGATGGGCACCCCAACCCATCAGAGAGGCATTGGTCGACAGAGAGATCGTCGGCTCAGGGCGGACGAACGGGATGCCCTCCTGCAAATGACCTGGAACGATCCACCACTGGAGAGCATTCCACATCCCCTGTGTCACCGACACAAGCTGGTCCAAAGGATCGCAGCGTTGTGACCACTGGCTGGCCAGTCCCCATTGAAGGGGACGCATGTTCCAGCGGACCCAACGGACCACGCTGGTGCAGGCCGCCATGAGACCCAGGAGGCGCAGGAAGTCCCGGGCAGGGCGCAATTGCCCAACCAGAAATGACTGGGCAAGGAGGAAAGAACCTCGGCCCTGTCCGCGGAGACGCTCTGGCTCGAAGAGAGTCGAGCTGCACCCGATGAACAGAATCACCTGCTTGACAAAGGTTCCAACAGCCTCATTGATCAGGAGGCCCAGTTGAGAAAGCGACCTGGAGGCCAGATCTCTGACCACTCCACCTCCTTCCTGGAGGAGCTGCTATCAGCCAGTCGTCCAGGTAAGGGTACACCCGGACCCTCGGCGCCCGCAGGAATGCTGTCACCACTGCCATGCATTTGGTGAAGACCCTGGGAGCTGGAGACAAGCCAAGGGCATGGCTTGGAACTCGAAAGGGATCCTTCCGCTTTCGAGCGAAGGAATCTCTGGTGAAGACCCAGACGGATAGGGACGTGAAGAACGCACGTCCTGCAAGTCCAGAGAGCAGAACCACTGCGCTCGCGTTCCAAGGATGGTATTATCTGAGCAGGTAACCATCCTGAAGGTTCGAGACCTTAGGAACTTGTTTAGAGTCGTGCAGGTGAGAATGGGCGCCAGCCCCCATCCGTTCAGAACCAGGAAGTACCTGGACACAAACCCTGGGTCTGAAGGAGGGTCCGCCACCTCTCTTATCACCTCCTTCTGGAGGAGGAGAGCGATATCGGCTCGACGAGCCGCCAGTGAGCTGGGGACTGAACCCCCGAGGGCAGCGGCTCTGAAGGGTGGTGCCTGCTCGAATTCTGAGGCAGGCCTCTTCTCTACCACCTCAAAACCCACCTGTCCGTGGTAACAGCGGACCAGGCGGAGCAGAGTGCGGGCCATCCCAGGGGGGACGGGAATGGCGGGGATGAGGCGGCACCCCTCAGCCCGTCACTGGGCAGGCTTGGAGGAGGGACGGCTGAGGGACCTCCTGGCCTTACCTCCCTGCCTCCTGTTAGAGGAAGCCGGCGGCAGGTTTGGGATGCCAAGGCCGACCCGCTGGCCCTGGCGTGCTGGGCGGACGCCGACGGGTGCAGAAGGGCGGAAGGGCTTGGAGGCTGTGGTTTATGACCTTTGTCCTTCTGAGCAGAGGAGACCGAGTCAAGGTAGCATTGGACTTCTCGATCCTCTGCAGGTGACCTTCCACCCCAGGGCCGAAGAGGTCAGTCCCTTAAAAGGGAACATCCGCCAAGTTGTGCTGGGTATCCGAAGTAAAGGTGGATATCCTCAGCCAAGCCCGCCGAAGCATAGCCACTGCGGCCGCCACCGATCTGGCACATGAGTCCCCAATATCCAAAGCAGTCTGGAGCTGCTGTTTGGCCACTGCCCTGCCCTGGTCCCGCACCTGCTTGACCGTAGTCTGCAGATCCGCGGGGAGATGAGGCATGACCTCTTCCAGGGAGCCCAACAGGGCATGAGAAAAATGTGCCATGAGGATGGCCGAACTGGCCTGACGAAGGCCGAGAGAGGACGCAGCGTAGACTTTTCGCCCGACATAATCCAATTTCTTGGACTCCTTGTCGGGAGGTTTGTCCACATCCTGGCGCTGCCCGGCGCACGAAAAGCTGTCAGTAACCAACCCCTCAGCAGAGGGTGCTCCAAAACCGGACAGGAAACCGGTAGGGACGCATACTTCCTGGCCATCCTGGCCAAGGCTGGGACAGGAAGCAGGCGCTGCCAAAGCTCCAGGGCCGGACCCACTGTAGCCTCGGCCACCGGAAAGGCCTCCGTTGGAGAATCCTCGGTCCAGAATCTCCGTGAGGGATACCTGGCCCATTTGAAACAGGTTGAGCTTCATCCGGTGGATTCCAGATGAGCCGAAGCAGTCCTAGGAAGGACAGACGGCTATCGTCCATTGACTGACCTCCTGAGGACTCCAAGTCCAGGCGGCATGGAGAAAAGGAGGAATCATCTTCGGACTCGGACGAGTCCTCGAAGCTGCCTCTGGCCTGAGCCACCCTTCACCTGCCGAGGTCGGTCGGGAGTGAGGGTAACCGACAACCGATGGGGTAGACCCTTAGCCGACCGAGAATCCTTGGTGAGCCCCGAATAGTGGCTGTGGGCGGAGGTTCCACGGAATCGGTGGAGCAGCTGGTTTTGGCGGAACAACCGGCCTGGGTACAGGCTCCTCGGTTAAGTCGAGGGTTGTGTCGAGCCGCTCGGTGACAACCACTTAATGGCGCGGGAAGGCAGCGTGGCTTATTCCCAGTCAGGAGGACCTGTTGCCACATAAGGTCCTGTGCCGTCCGCGTAACTTCGCCGAAGCCTCCCTCGTCCGAGGAGGAGGGGCGAGGATGGCGGCGCCCGCTTCGCGATGCCGGGACCGAGACCGCCTATGACGGCGGGATCGGCTGGACCTGAAGAGAGTCCGAGACCGAGACCGAGAGCCTCGGCTCTTCCGAGGTCGGTGCGGGGAAGTGTCGGCAGGAACTGGCACTCCCTTCGGCTCGGAGGGTTCATCCGAGCTCCGGACCGGAGGCTGCAGGCAAGCCCACGGGATCCTCAACTCCCCGGGGGCTTGAGGAGAGAGATGTCGGCTTCTATGGCGACAGCCCGTCCAACGGATCGAAAAATCTCGACCGTGCCGGCAGGAGTCTCGGTCAACTGACCTGGCGGGGACACCGTGAGGCCAGTGGCGAAGCAGCGGTCGACGGTCGACGGTCCGATATTTCGAGGGGAGAGGACCTTTCCAGCTCCAAAGCGTCCGGAAGGATTTACCTTTGTCCCTCTTTTGAACGAGAAAAGGTCCAGCAGATGTTGGCCCTTCTCCCTAGTGAGAGGGACAGACAAAACTCCTAAAGGACTGTGTAGGAAGAACCCAGAGGCGGGATAAATGCGCAGCCAAGGAAGATATGGCCCGCCGCCTCCTTGCTGAGGTGGTGATCATCTGCTCACGAGCTGATCCGCCCGAGCCCGCCGCCCGCGGACACCGCCGACCGGGCCTCCTTAGACTACGGACGAGGCATACGCCGGACCGGCCCAGTTGCAATCGGGCAACAGCGGTCTTCGAGGACGATGGCCGAGAAAGAAGAACATGGTTTAAATCCCTGCGGATCGTGCTCAAGGCCTAAACAGTAGACACACGTGAGTGTGGATCCGTCCGAGACATTTTCGATTCGCAGGAGCATCTCCGAAACGGAGTCGATTTGTCCATCGCGAGCCGCGAGGGATCGAGGACTGAAGTCTTTTCACAAAAATACTTTTAAATTAGCAAGCGGAGAAACAGGAACCAGTCTCAAACGCAGAGCGTTAAGGAGGGAGCCTGAGCTTCCAAGCGGTAAGGAAGATCTGGCATCATGGGGCGGAGCCGAGAGTTATACCACCCGGGTGGGTGGGAGGAGCCAGCTTGAAGACCTTCCGGCAAGATTTAAAGCGGCAAGGATACCTGCCAATAAGTGTGGATGAACAACATATCCATGTCCCTAGAAATTACAATTTCGTATGAATTATGACTTTCCTAGCTAGTTTTGTACTTAACCCCTGTTTGGGGGGGCTAACCATTTTTGTGACAAAAAGTCCGTATCTCGCACCGTTTCCAAGATATGGGCCCTGAAAGATGCGACGGACGCTATAATGTTATCCTGTGACAAAAAGCATCAACTTCGGAATGCCGTCACTTTGCTGCCCTGTAATATTTTTTCACCAAACCACCAAAAGGCTCGTCTGTGGGATGATGGCTTTCTTCTCTCCAAATTTCAGCCCAAATGACCAAACCATTATTTTGCAGCAGCGCAGCAAAGAATTCCTGTAATGCAGTGGATGCCGTAATGTTATCCTATGGGGGAAAAGTGTCAGCTTCATAGTGCTGTAACTTTGCTACCCTGTACTATGTTTTGACCAAAGTACCAAAAGGCACATCTGTGGGATGTTGACTTTCTTCCCTTCAATTTTCAAATTCCAAGCTTTTTTCATTTGATGAGTTTGTCTAACCTGCCTTCTTTGTGGCACAGACATTTCTGTTTGTCTCCACCATCTTGCTCCTGGACTGCTGAAATGGGCCAATCAGTACCTTTGGGGACTCTAAAATGAAGCCTGTCCCCAGGAGCTTTGTGGGAGCAAAATTCTGTAGGAATTGTAGTGTTGGGGCTTTTGGCGCTTAAATTAACCTGGAGGGGGAGCCCTTGTTGTGACTGACAGACAGATCAGCCAACTGAACCTTTTGGATTCTAGGGAAAGTCCCAGACTGCTTGTAGTTTCAGTCAGATCTGAGTTGGGAAGTGAAGGAGTAACAGCCCGAGATAGTCAAGCAGCAATACTGTGTGGATTCGCCTGGGAGAACTGTGAAAGGGCTGAGTTTTGGCCTGCCTGTCTGCTGTCCCTGAGAGGGAAAATAGAGTTGATTCAGACTGAATCCGAGTTGTGAGAACGATTTAAGCCACTGGACTGTGACCAGGCTTTAACCTGAAGAAGACCGAAGATTTGCTGAATGCGATTCGCCTGTCAGGATCTCCAGCCACCTCTGAACTCCCAGTTGGTGCAGAGACTCTGTGATTGCGATCGGATAGCAATCTGCCTGGTACAGTAGAATTTCTTACATGTAAATGTGCTGTGTGCTGTTAATGGGTCGTGATTTGGTTCCCCACTGTGTGCTGAACTGTGTTCTGGTTGCTGGAGGCTGTATCCAGCTCCCACAGACAAAATCCATACTCATCTCCATTTGGCCTGGGCTTTGCTACACTGGCTCAGCCAGAATACCCACTACACAGAGAAAGTAATCGAGGAGAGACCTGCCTGGGGATCAGCCCCCTGCTCAATGCCTTGAACAGGAATGACACTGTGGTGATTCATGTGGGCCCTGCTTCTCCTAGTACTACAGCTTAACAACCTGCCATCTCGATTTCATCCTGCCGGTGTCCTGTATTGGTATCATGAGTACATATCAGGGTAACTCCCTGCAACAACAGCTAAATCTAAAGTGTTGTCATCTGATTGTTTTGTTGCCTTTTCTTTCATGAACTGAGCCCTCCGGCTCTAGATTACAACACCAAAATCGGAGCAGTGATGAATAGAGAGGAGGGATGGAAGCAGCTGCAGGGAGACCTACGCAAGCTAGAGGAGTGGTCAGAGAGGTGGCAGCTGGGGTTCAATGCAAAGAAGTGTAGGGTTATGCACTTTGGGGTGAAGAACCCAAGGAGGGAATACTGGCTGGGTGGGAGGGTTAAGCTGGGGATCACCGAGGTGGAGAAGGACCTAGGGGTAATCATAACAGGGACCATGAACAACACTACCCAGTGCAGGAGAACTGCTGCAAAAGTGAACAAAATGCTGAGGTGCATAGCAAGGGGGTTTTCATCCAGGTGAAGAGAGGTGATCATGCCCCTCTACAGGTCGCTGGTAAGGCCGCACTTAGAGTATTGTGTGCAGTTTTGGAGGCCATACCTACTGTAAAGCATGATATCAGGCTACTGGAGGGGGTGCAGAGGAGGGCAACAAAAATGATATGTGGAATGGAGGGGAGAGAGTATGACAGCAGGCTGGGAGACCTGAATATGTACACCCTGGAGGATAGACAGGCTGGGGGGACATGATAAAGACATTTAAGTATCTGAGGGGATGGGGCAGATGGGGTCTTTAAGTTAAGAAGGGGGAGGGTCACCAGGGGACACGGGCTAAGAATAGAGGGGGGAAGATTTAGGAAGGAAATGAGACACTATTTCACAGAGGGTGGTAGCAAAATGGAACTCCCTACCAGAATGGGTGGTACCATGTAAATCTGTGAACAGCTTCAAAAGGGCATGGGACAAGGAACCGCGGGAGAGTGAGGGTGGGGAGGTGGGGGTGACAGTGGGATGACAAAGGGGAGGGGGGCAGCTGCAAACTAGGGGTGCTGGCTGCACACTCAAGCAGACTTAGATAGACCGGGTGGTCTGTTTCTGCTGGCACATTCGTATGTTCGTATGTTCATACTTAAATAGTGTGTGTTGTGTATGTTGCTTTCTTCCATCACAGGGCCCCAAACAGCTGCAACATTCCTGGCTAGACCACCGTTTTCCTACCTGGGTACCCAGAGTGTGTGACTGTGTAGGGACTCTGAACTGCATGCATAACTGTCTGATTAATATACAGTAGCTTTTAAGCAAATCAACCTGATTATGCCCCTCCCTTGTTCAAGTCCCCTGAATAAATCAAATCTAACTTTTTTTGCATTTAACCTGATGTGGTTCCAGTTTGTGCTAAAAGTACTGTGCTGTCGCTAGTTGCTGTGCATAACCTTGTTTTACAGGAGGTCCCCAGGGTTGAGCTAGAAGAACTAGCCCCGGTGGTAAGTGCAAACAGTGTGGGTAATCGTATGGTGAATAATTGTGAAAGTGATTATTGTGTATTGTTCAGGCCACTAGAAGGGAAAGAGGGGGGTTACATTGTCCCGGAGGGCTGTGCCCAGGTTAGCGTGACCACTAACAACCCTGACCTCTGGGTGGAGGCACCTGTTTTAGTACCCAGGCCCCTTAACCTGCTACTTGCCAAGCAGGCAGAGGTAGTAGCCCTTGTGATAGCGCCAACTAGGGTTTATATATATATATATATATATATATAGAGAGAGAGAGAGAGAGCGAGGGTGCAAGGGTGGGGGATATATTGATTTGGCATGGGAGGCAGCAAGGGTTCAGATGTGGCCAGTGTCTTACTATATTTGTATTATAAGGAGGAAGGGAGGACAGAGGTGGGGTTAGTGGGTGTGTTGGTGGGGGGGCTTCTTTGCCCAATCCAGAAGGCTGTTTAATATTGTGCAAGAGTCAGGTGAGTATTGATTTGGCATGGGAGGGTGGCAGAAGTCCAGACATGACCTGCATCTTACTAGTGGGGAGGAGTGAGGTGGGGGTTAGTGGGTATGTTGGGTGGGGGTTCTTTGTCTGATCTGGATGGGTGTTTAATATTGTGCAAGGGTGGGGGTGTACTGATTTGGCTGATGGTGGAAGGAGTCCAGAGTGGTAGGTGTCTTATAATATTTTTATTATAAGGAAGGGATGAGGGAGGTGGGGGTTAGTGCATGTGTTGGGTGGAGTTTTCTGGTTCTTTTTCAGATCGGGGTGGAGGGATTAATACTATACCTGGGTGGGGGCAGTATACTTTTGGAGTGGGGGTGTGGCAATGTGTGACCAGCAGTAAATTAGATTTATAGTGGAGCTGGGCAGAAGAAGAGTCAGAGCAGAGAACATCCTGCAGCTGCTTTAGTTTGGGTAAGCACAATCTGTGGGCTTGGGGGGGGGAGATGGTGGCTGTGGATTATTACAAAGTGGCTTAGTGGGGGCAGAGGGTCTTATTTAATTGCAGGCTGAGCTTTAAGATAGTAGGATAGTCAGAATTTAGGATACCCATATTTCTAATCAGATGCCACCTGAGGCTAGGATCAGATGTTGGATTCAGATACAGATTGTCCTAATATCCGACCTTCCTAGCTCAGATCGAATTTTGGAGTATCCAAGTAACCCTACCCAGTCATCTTTAAAAAGGTAGAGGTACTTCCTTCTGTAAGCCCCCTGCAAATGGGGGTTCCCAAAAGTCTTCCAGGAGCTTGCTTGAATTCTCCAAGCCTGGATGGTGTTCAGCGTCTAAGCCATTTATCTGTGAGTGCTTTTGCAGCTTCTGATACTGTCTCTTTAAGAGCTGTCTGCCTGCAGACATAATTAATTTGGATGGGGGTCTGTATGTTTCCCTGCTTGAGTCCCACTCGAGCTGCTGCCAAATCGTTCCGTTTCTGCCGTCACTAAGTGGGCAGAGTGAGCACTTTTCAAAGATGTAACTGTTTTCCAGACATCATTTAGAGTAATAATGAAAATACAGTTTGTCTAACCTGCTTTTCTTTGCAGTCAGAACTGTGTTTGCCTAGTCCCCCTTTCTAGTTTTGAACTGCTGAACAGGACCAATCAGTGTGGGGGATCTTTGAAATGGACCCTGCTGCTGTCAAATCAGAACTTGGACTCTCATTGTGGAGCCAGCCACCTATGTACTGCATGGCCAATGCTTCTGGGAATTGTAGTCTGGACTTCGGCACCTTTTTTTCCACCAACAGGGGGAGTTTACTGTGAGTGACAGCCAAACCAGCCAACTGAACTGGGAGGAACTCAAAGGAAATACCCGGCTCTGTCTACTAGAAAGATCAGATGAGTTGTGACTGTGAAGAGAGAAGGAGCTCCGGGCTCCTGCGCTGTTGAGTTTTCGCATGGGAAGCTCGCGTGGGGCGCTGAGGTTCGGCCTACAACTGGTTGTGAGTGCCAGTGTGGACTGAATCAGAGTTGTAAGGAGAAAGAAGCACCAGAAGTGAGGAAACTAGGCTCACCCTGTAGAAGATTGGAGAAATTGATGAATCGCACTCGGCCTATCAGGAACTGAATCTGCTGTGTGTTCTCCCGGGTATTGTGCAGTAATTGCGATCTGGATAGAGAAGCAGCCTGCCTGGTATAGTACTTTCCTTTTACTTATAATTGCGTGTAGTGCTTGTGGGGAATTGCATTTCAAATCCCCTGTACAGTTAATTGAGTGCCTGAAGCTGGACGTAAACCCCAGCTTAATCCAGACTACATCCATTTTCTCTAAACTGCGGTGGGGTCCAGTCACAAGGACCTTGTCCACATGGTCTGCTCCTCCTGGCAATCCAGGACAATCTGCCTTCCATCCAGTTCCCAGCACTGAGTTTGTGAGTACAAAGCAGGGTAGCTCCCTGACATCTGTTTATCAAACTGCAAGTGCGTCATCTAATTGTTGTTTTCTTATTTCTTCACAAACTGAGCCATCCGGCTCCAGATTACAGTGCGTGTTGTGAAGTGTTTTTTTCATCACAGGCTAACCAGCTGCACCCGATCCTGACTAGTCCCCCCATTCTGGGTACCCAGTGAAAGTGACAATTTGGGACTCTGAATATACTTCAGTACTGTGATTATTAATGTGTTATAATTAACCTGATTTCCTCCTGTCCTTGTTATATTCCCCTAAATAAATCAGATTTGTTTGTTTCAGCACAGTTACACTGTCTGAGGTATTCGTTTATGTTAAAGTATTGTTCTGTGGCTTTTGCACTGTATCATCTTGTTTTACAGGGGGTCCCCAGAGTTCAGTCGACAGAGCCAGTCCTGGGGGTAAGTGTACATTGTGAGGATATTCCTAATGCATTGTGTGGGCCACTAGTGGGAAGGAAAGGGGGTTGCAGTGTCCCAGAGGGCTGTGACCAAGTCATACTAGACAATATTAACCCTGACCTCTGGGTGGAGGCACCCGCCATTAGACCTAGGCCCCTCAACTTGTCAGTAGTCAGTCAGACAGGGGTAGTAGCCCTTGGGATAGTGCCACCTGGGGGGTTACATCTTAGAGGCTTATCGCTGGGATTGTGTATCCTCTAGTGGCCATATTTACGAACCACTGTTAAAAAAAATAAATGGGTACCCTGACAGAAGTGTCTGTACACCAGCTGGTGAAGTGGTGTACTTGGGAGGAGATCGACCCTCAAAATGCTATACTTATCTTGGATATCCCGCTGGGTACCAGTATGGACACTGTAGAGGGAGTACTTTCCAAGGTTGAATGTTTAAGAGACCCTGTGGTAGAGGGGCTACAGGCTGATCTGTTCACCCAAACTTTCATGGCCCTAATAGAGTGTAAGGACCCTGTAGACAGTTCTAAAGTGCCACAGACTGTTACCTTCGGGGAAACCCTCACTGTCAGGAAAGTGATAACCAAAGACAGTAAAGACCCCAAGGAGAACGAGCCTCTCCATTATCTGAAACTTTTGAGAAGAAATTTGCTAAATTATTGTTGGGGAAGGAAAACTGTGGAGGATTTAAAGATACTATTATTGCCACCTAAGAACGTTCCTCCACCAATGCCCTCTTCCCCTCCAGCACTCATTATTGCCCCTCCTTCTGTACCAGTGCAAGCCTCCATGTCTGTACCTGCCAACAGTCATGACTCTTACCGCAGGTTGAGAATTTGCTCCGGCACCCTCCCCAACCCACAAGGGAAGGATGATTGGGAGACCTGGATAGACTGTGTTGCCCCTTTGATATCTGTGTGGCATTGTGCAGAGGCTGAGAAATGGAAAAGAATCATAGAGAGCCTGAGAGGTCCTGCTCTGGAAGCCATTGTGTCTTTGAGGTCCACAAACCCTGAGGCATCTGCCCAAAAGTACCTAACTGTACTTGAATGCAATTTTGGGAGTATTGAGTCAGGGGAGAGCTTGATGTGGAAGTTTCAAGGTACAAAACAATGGCCAGGGGAATGTTTATCTGCATACTGTATGTTACTCATCTGGAAGGAGCACTACAGCAGGCCTACTGGAAAGTGGGGGTGGCTGCCAGTGACTTAAAACATGTGAGGTTGGGGCACATATTGC
This sequence comes from Neoceratodus forsteri, assembly GCA_016271365.2. Taxonomy (NCBI): domain Eukaryota; kingdom Metazoa; phylum Chordata; order Ceratodontiformes; family Ceratodontidae; genus Neoceratodus; species Neoceratodus forsteri. Next base: position 64,349,784 of record CM028133.1, on the reverse strand, counting down.
AACATGTAAAGCACTCAAAATTGCAGCTCCTTCAGTTGAGGCTTTATGACAGGAGAGGTAACCCACCGGATCATTGTGATTTGATTAAAGAAATCCGGAAAGTTGAGGAGGAGGAGGATTTCTCAGAGCCCCACATAATTGTAGCTACTACAACCTCTGCTCCAAGGGCGGGTCAGCTGCTGACGGCCAGGGATCACTGAAAACCCATGATGAAAGTCAAGGATTAAGTGCCTGCCAAACAGGGATGGTTGTAAACACCCCGCACTGGGAGGAGTTGCTGAGGGAGATTAGGAAAGTAACAGACAGTCTCATCATGAAGGATACTCCTATGAGCATGGGCACTGACACTTGCCCGACTGCTTCTGCTATGGGGGTGGGGGTGCCCACCCAGGCACCTCATGTTGACAACAGTTCGAAACTTGATACATTGACTATGGAAGTGAGAATTGAAAAGATGTCTCCAAATGTCCAACCCAAAGCTGGCTGAGGTGGCACCAAGGTTTTCTATCAATAGTACCAATGCCGCAGCCCCCACAGTGATGCCTCAGTCACCCCAAACTTCAGCAGACATATTTTACCATAATTGTGGGAAGGATGGGCACATGAAGAGGGAATGCCGGTCTCGGAAAGACTTAGAGAGAGTGGTGAGCCGGCTACAAGGAGAGCTTCAGAGAACAAGTCAGTGGTTAAGAGATGCACGAAATGGTCCCAGTGAGGGTCCCAAAAATGCTAACTCATGTCCTTCTGTGGCAAGGTCAGTTGCCCAGACCCCCGCTACTGCCTCTCCAGACTGGTCCAGAATAGTGGATCCTTCAATGGAGACCACTGTAAAGGTGAATGGAGTGTCTACAAGAGCTGTATTAGACAGTGGCTCCCAAGTGACAATTATGTTCCAGGATTGGTATCAAAAGCATTTGTCAGACGTACCCTTACAACTGTTAGAAGGACTGCATGTATGGGGGTTAAGTGAGAAGGCCTACCCCTACTCCAGGTATATCCAAATTTGGCTGTCTTTCCCCACCTCTATGGTTGGAATGGCAGAGCAAGTAGAGACCCTGGCCTTAGTGGGTCCCCCTACTGGACTGTATGATGGGGTTCCTTTACTGACTGGGACCAATGCACATATGTTTGGATGGCTGGTACAGTTGTGTTATGAAAAACAGGGTTCAAGGCCTAGTAGACTTTTAAAAATTCCGGCCTTGATCAAGAAGGCTTATGAGGCACAGAGAGATGCTAACAAAGTGGAACCAGAGGAACCGGTTGGAGTTGTCTGGAAAAAGGATCCTGAGTCTCTGATACTGGCGCCAAATGCCCAGTGTACCATCCAGGGGGAAGTCCATATCAGAAAGGATGTCAAGAATAAAATCCTCATGTTGGATGCACCAGGTGATGGGAAATTGCCGGAGGGATTGCTGGTCAAGCCTAATAATTTGCCTACTAGAGCCCATGCTTATGCCAGAAGGGTAATGGTTCAAGTTCATAATGTGTCTGACAGAGAGATTCAAGTAAATAGAGGTTGTACCCTGGCTAATGTGCATTGTGCAGACACTGTAGTGCTACCCAGTAGCAAGAGTTCGGGGAAGAATGACAGAGTAACGCCTGACTTGTTTGATTTCAGTGACTCCCAGTTGCTAGCTGAATGGAAAGTGAGGATCAGTGAGAAGCTTGCCCGGAGAGACCAGGTGTTTTCCTTAAAAGAATGGGACATAGGATGTGTGCAAGGAGCTGAGCACCATATCCGGCTGCATGATGAAAGGCCATTTCAGGAGAGGTCTCGACGCCTGGCACCTGCTGACATAGATGATGTGAGACAGCATCTGCAAGAGATGCTAGCTGCTGGTGTAATACAAGAATCCAGAAGCCCCTGTGCTTCCCCCATTGTGGTAGTGAGAAAAAAGAATGGGACAGTAAGGATGTGCGTGGATTATCGCACTTTAAACCGGCGGACTATCCCTGATTAGTATACAATGCCCCGCATTCAGGATGCTTTGGACTGCCTGAATGGTAGCAAGTGGTTCTCTGTGCTGGATCTTCACAGTGGATACTACCAGATCCCGATGGCCCCAGAAGACTGTGAGAAGACAGCCTTTATCTGTCCGCTTGGCTTCTATGAATTCCTGAGGATGCCTCAAGGGACTTCAGGTGCCCCAACCACCTTTCAGCAACTGATGGAGAGTGCAGTGGGGGACATGAACTTATTAGAATGCCTGGTATACCTAGATGATGTTACTGTGTTTGGCAGCTCACTGGAGGAACATGAGAGCAGATTATTCAAGGTGTTGGACTGACTGGAAGACTTTGGCCTTAAACTGTCCATTGATAAGTGTAAATTCTTCCAAACATTAGTAAAGTATGTGGGACACATAGTATCCACCGAGGGAATAGAGACTGACCCAAGTAAAGTCGAGGCATTGACCACCTGGCCACAGCCCAAACATCTAAAAGAATTGCAAAGATTCCTAGGATTCTGTGGTTATTATCGGCGTTTCATCAAAGACTATTCAAGAGTGATCTGCCCTTTACTTAATCTTACTCAAGGGTATCCCCCAACCCACAAAAAATACAAAAAGTCAGTGTCCCTCGAGACTGAAAGAGTGTATTTTTGTCCAAGTAAGGTATTTGGGGCCCGCTGGACTCCTGATTGTGAGACTGCTTTTCATGAGATCATATAGCAACTTACCCAAACCTTATGTCCTGCACACTGATGCTAGCTTGCAAGGTTTGGGGGCTGTGTTGTACCAAGAGCACGAGAATGGTCTGAGACCAGTGGCCTTTGCCAGCAGAAGCCTGACCCCTTCCAAAAAGAACTATCCTGTACACAAGTTAGAGTTCCTAGCTTTGAAGTGGGCAATTGTTGATCAATTCCATGAGTACTTGTATGGGGCTAAGATACTAGTAAAGACTGACAATAATCCTTTGACCTATGTGCAGACTTCAGCTAAGTTGGATGCCACTGGCCATAGGTGGCTCTCTGCCTTATCTATCTACGACTATGCAGTTGAATACAGAGCATGCCTGAACCACAGAGATGCTGATGCTCTCTCCCGGAGGCCTGTTCCCCAGAATGACTGGGTCAGACTGTCAGAGCCTGATATTAGAGCACTCTGCCAGAAGTTTGACAAGGAGGAACAAATGTCCGCGGAAGCAGTGAACTGTATGGTGGATTGTTTGGGACCCTCTGAGAATTGTACACCTGCTGCTTATTGCCACGTTTCTGCAATAGACATTGGTGCACTGCCTCAGCTGGACAATGACAGTATTTGGCAGGCTCAATCCCACGATCCCACGATCAAATCAGCTTTAGAAGCCCTCTATGCAGGGAAAGATGTGTCCAAGTTAACGCTCCACTGATTTGAGAACTACATTGTTATATAAAGAAGGTCCTAAGTTGAAACTGATCAATAGACTGTAATACAGAGAAACAGTAGACAAACGGGGGCAAGTAGACAAACAACAACTAGTGCTGCCCACTGCCTTTCGAGGTTCAGTACTGAGGTCCTTACATAACCATATGGGGCACCTTGGTATAGACATAACACTTGACTTTGTGAGATCCAGATTCTATTGACCTACGATTGGAGCTGAAGTGGAGCAACACATTTGAACTTGTAGTCACTGCTTACAGAGGAAAGCTTTGCCCCAGAGGGCTGCCCCCCTTGTTAACATCACCAGTGCACCCATGGAGCTGGTCTGTATTAATTTTCTGAGTTTGGAGTCAGATCAAAGAAATATTAGTAATGTGCTGGTGGTCACTGACCATTTTACAAGAAATGCCCTAGCTTTCCCTGCCAAGGACCAGAAGGCATCCACTGTGGCAAAAGTACTTGCAGAAAACTTTGTTGTTCACTATGGGGCTCCACAAAGAATCCATTCTGATCAAGGGAGAGACTTTGAGAGTCGTCTGATCAAAGAGATGCTTTCTCTGTGGGGAGTGTGAATGTCCAGAACCACCTGTTACCATCCCCAAGGGGACCCAGAGCCTGAACATTTCAACTGCACTTTGCTAGATATGCTAGGCACCCTCCACCCAAAGGACAAGCCTAGATGGAGCCAACAAACTAGCACCTTGGTATATACTTACAACTGCACCAAAAGTGATGCCACTGGGTTCTCCCCCTACCACCTGATGTTTGGAAGAGAAGCTCAACTGCTAGTAGAAGTGTGCTTTGGGGTCTTTCCTGATGGGGTTTGAGCTGACAACTATTTACAGTATGCGCAAAAGTTAGAGGCCCAGCTAAATCATGCATACCAACTGGCTCAAACCATGGCTGCAAAAAAGAAATCTGGCCAACAAAGAAAGGTATGATAACAAGCATTTGTCAATGCCAAATGTTTGCTTGCTGGCATTGGCACTGGTAGTGTAGAAGTTACAGAGCTGCATAATAAGAATGGCAGCGAAGTATTAAACTGAAACCAACCCCACCACCACCCTGCAGAGAGTGACAGGCATTGGGGTATGCCTTTGGGTCATCAGGCATAACGACCACGCCATTTCACCACACCCTAACCTGCAGACACTGACAAATGTCATGGTGTGCCTTGGGGTCTTTGGCCCTTATGCGCACCCCATTCCATCAGGATATATGGTGAGATGGGTGCAGTATGGGAGAATGGGGTAAAGTTTGGGGCCGTAGAGTCTGATGCAACCTTGATACCGCTCACTGGCTGCAGGGTCTGGGTGGGGGTGGAATGGTATGAGCATTACAGGCAAGAATCCCAAGTCACACCCCTGATGCTTGTCATTCTCTACAGAGTGGAGCATTATGGTGGGAAACCCTAACGCCTCAGGTATTCATTGGTATTTTCACTCCAAATTTTCAACAAGTTTTTTTTGTGGCCCCCACCTCATGAACAGTGCCAATATCAGTTTGTTAGCCAAAAACTGCTTTTGCACAGCGACTACGGCATTTGGCACCACAGGTGCAAAAACACATTCTGAACAGGATGTGAAAAATTACAGCGGTACTGTTCATGGGGAGGTATAAAAATGGCAATGTTGAAAATCTGCTGTGAAAATATTAAAAAAACTGGTGAAGTCACGAGTGTGCATAGAAACTGTGCAACGCATACCCGTTATGTAACTAGTTTGGGGAATTTTTTACAGCAGATTGTTAACACAGGCATTTTGGAACCTCCGATCATGAACAGTGTCAGTGTGATTTTCTTTATCTGTCCCAAACAATGATTTCCCACAGCGACCATGCATTTCTGCACTGAAAGTGTGAAAACACATTTTGGCCATGTTGAGGAAAATGACAGCTGTACTGTTCATAAGGAGGTGTGGAAAAATGCCACTGGTGAAAATCTGGATTGAAAATATTACAAATTCATGAACTTACAAGGATGCGCGGAAACTGCGCAAGGCTCACTCATAAGACAGTCATTTTATGGAGTTTTGTCACCAAATTTTTAACATAGCCATTTTAAGACCTCTGCTCATGACCAGTGTCACTGTGATTTTCTTAATCTGTCCCAAACATTGTTTTCGCACACCGACTGTACCAGTGTGCGCTACATGTGCAGAAACACATTTTGGACGAGATGTGAAAAATGGTAGCTGTACTGCTCATAAGGAAGTGCAGTAAAATGGTACTGTTGAAAATCTGGTGTGCAAATATTACAAATTTGCAAACTTGCCAGCGTGCGTAGGAACTGAGCAATGTGCACTCCTTAAACAGTCATTTTGGGGAATTTTTTCACAAAATTTTCAACATAGCCATTTTAACACCTCTGCTCATGACCAGTGTCACTGTGATTTTCTTTATGTGTCCCATACATTGATTTCGCACACCAACTGCATCATTGTGCGCTACATGGGCGGAAACACATTTTGGGCAAGATGTGAAAAATGACAGCTGTACTTCTCATAAGGAGGTGAGGTAAAATGGCAATGTTGAAAATCTGGAGTGAAAATATTGAAAATTCGAGAACCTTTGAGCATGCGCAGGAACTCTGCAATGCATGCTCATAAAACAGTCATTTTTAGGAATTTTTTCACCAAATTTTCAACATAGAGCTTTTAAGACCTCTGCTCATGAACAGTGTCACTGTGATTTTCTTAATGTGTCCCGTACATTGATTTTGCACACCGATTGTGCCATTGTGCGCTACATGGGCAGAAACATGTTTTGGGCAAGACGTGAAAAATGACAGCTGTACTTCTCATAAGGAGGTGTGGTAAAATGGCAATGTTGAAAATCTGAAGTGAAAATATTGAAAATTAAATAGCGTCTGGCGTGCATAGGAACTGCACAATGCAGCGCTAAAACAAGATCATTTAGGAATTTTCCACCAAATTTTCAAAATAGGATTTTTGCGAGCCCACCTTAAGAACACTGGCAGTGTCATTTCATTAATCAGTCCTGAAAGGTGATTTCACGCAGTGACTGCAAAATCACCCTTCGGGCCCAATTAATGTCATGACAGTGACAACATTCATGAGAAGGGGTCCCAAAAGCCCCATGTTGAAAATTTGGTGCAAAAATTTCAAAAAATGACCATGATATGCAGCAAAGTTGAAAAAACCCTATCTATTACATTATACAGCTTACCGGCATTTCCTCAGTTCGGCTTTGAAGAGTGCAGACGTGTTCCCGGTCCACCGAAGATCATCACGCTGGACTTCGGAGGTAAGTATGAGGTGGGGGGGTGTAAGAAGGCAGGGTGCAGGGTGTTTGGTGAATGTTTTCACCAAATTTTCAACATACCCATTTTAAGACCTCTGCTAATGAACAGTGTCACTGTGATTTTCTGAATGTGTCCCATACATTGATTTCGCACACCGACTGCGCCGTTGTGCGCTACATGGGCAGAAACACATTTTGGGCAGGATGTGAAAAATGACAGCTGTACTGCTCATAAGGAGGTGTGGTAAAATGGCAATGTTGAAAATCTGGAGTGAAAATATTGAAAATCCGTGAACTTACGAGCCTGTGTAGGAATTGCGCAATGCACGCTCGTAAAACAGTCAATTTTTTTGAATTTTTGCACCAAATTTTCAACATGGGGTTTTTGGGACCCTTTCTCATAAATGATGTCACTGTCATGGCATTATTCAGGCCTGTAGGGTGATTTCGCGCAGTGACTGCGAAGTCACCCTTCGGGCACGAATAACGCCATGACAGTGACAGCATTCATGAGAAGGGGTCAGCAAAACCCCATGTTGAAAATTTGGTGCAAAAATTCCCCAAAATGCTTGATTTATGCAATAAAGTTGAAAACACCCTATCTAGCCCATTATACAGCTTACCGGCATTTCCTCAATTCGCGGTCGGCTTTGAAGAGTGCAGATGTGTTCCCGGTCCACGAGGTGGTACGCACGAGCTCTGGAGGTAAGTGTGGGGTGAGGGGGGTGTGGGAGGCGGGTGTGCAGTGAGTGGGTGCGGGTTGTGGGAGGGAGCCTGGGAGAAGCGCCGTGGGACCATTTCAATTTACAGGTTTAAAAAAAAAATTTAAAAAAAAAGGCGATGTGGGATGTTTGCCACGCTGGGGTGGGCTCCCAGCATGGCAGAAGGATGGCTGGGGGGGCCGTGGAGCCGACGTGGGATTGGGAACCCCTTTCAGCAGACGACACAGGACGGGACGTTTGCCACGCTGGGGTGGGCTCCCAGTGTGGCAGAAGGATGGCAGGGGGGGCCTGGAGCCAACGGGGGATTGGACACCTGCGTTGGCAGATGACGCGGGACATTGGCCATGCTGGGGTGGGCTCCCAGCATGGCAGCAAGCAGGGGTGGTGTGGCGGTGCTGTGTATGACAGCAGTGGTTTTTGAAGAGAAGACCACTGCTGTCATACACAGCACCGTGTCCGACAATGCAACACTGCCATGCCTGCTCAATGGAGCAGGGGATTGCAGGGAGGGCACACCTCCAAAGTGTCCCATTCTCCCAAGACGTTCCTTGCGCATGCGCGCAAGTGAACGTAAAAAGGTGAAAGCACAGGAACTCCAGGAGGGAGATCGGGTATTGCTAAGAAATCTGGGACTGCATGGCAAACACAAGATTGCTAACAGATGGCACCATCTCCCTCACATTGTAGTGGGCAAACTAGATGATGTGCCTGTGTACAAAGTAAGGTCTGAGAATAATTCAAAAGATGTTAAAACAATGCATAGAAATCATTTACTGCCCACTGGACAAATCTTGATTGAGTCTGAGCCCCCACAAAATGCCCCCTCTGGACCAGTGACAAGAGCTGCTGCTAAGGAAAAATCAAGAAAGTCTGCACCTACAAAAGCTGAGTTAAAGTGTTCCCCTCCACAAATCCTAGTTGAGTATGATTGTCAGTCCATATCAGAGGAAAGTGAGTGCGACTTTGAATACTATCCTTCTTATGAACTGAGTCAATTGTTTCGGCGCAATCCCCTAGTCAGTACTGGAGATGAAGCTGGCACCTGGACTGTCTAAGCCCCCAGCCTTGTCCCTGGAGCCAATGCTCCCAGAAAGTGAAGTGCAAAGCATCAAGTCAGATGATATGGCATCATTGTGTAAGGCTGAACTGTTTTCAGGGGAAGAAAATGATAGACTGGAACAGACTGGTGATATACCAGAACAAGAAGAGTATTTTGAGTGCCCTGACAGTCCACCGCCAGTGTCCGAAAGCTCTCCATGTGAGCCAAGTGTTGTGGACTCAGAGATTGTAACTTTTGGAGCTGAAAGTGCCCCAAGTTCTAGCCTCTCTACCCCAATGGAGACTCCCCTGACAAGTGATGAAAATGCTGAAAATGAGACTCAGAGAACAGAGACTGTAACAGTTTCCCCTAGAAAGACTGGTCGAGCTGTAAAGCCTGTGGTGCACCTCAGTTATGACTCCCCTGGGAGGCCAGTGGACTTGCCTCTCAATGTTGTCCATAAAGGAGTGCATGTGTCCCCGAGCTCCTTGCCCAAACTGAACATCAGTGCTAACTCCAAGTTACTTGTGCTGCCCTCTAGGTATGCTGCCCCTGCCCCATCCGGCCCCAAGGTAGCTGATAGGGAAGGACCCCCTCTCTTCAGGTTTCATGTACAAGAGGTAATAACCTGAGTTATGGTACAATGTGTGTGTAATACTGCGTAAAGAGTGACGTACTGCAAAGTTTCAGAAATGTGTTCTTGGTAAAATGATATATTGACTGATGATTACATGTGTGAGCCTAATGTGATCCTGATGCAAATGTATATGGTTGCAATTGAAACTTATGGGGGTACTTGCTTGATGCAGACGCCAAGCTTTTTCCAGGCCGGGAACGGTGTAACCCCACTACAAATGGGGGTTTCCAAAAATCTTCCAGGAGCTTGCTTGAATGCTCCAAGCCTGGATGGTGTTCGGGGTCTAAGCCATTTATCAGTGAGTGCTTTTAGAGCCTCTGGTACTGTCTCTTTAAGAGATGTCTACCTGCAGACATAATTAATTTGGATGAGGGTCTGTGTGTTCCCCTGCTTGAGTCCCACTCGAGCTGCTGCCAAATCGCTCCATTTCTGCTGTCACTAAGTGGGCAGAGTGAGCACTTTTCAAAGATGTAACTGTTTTCCAGACATCATTTAGAATAATTACGAAAATATAGTTTTTCTAACCTGCTTTTCTTTGCAGTCAGAACTGTGTTTGCCTAGTCCCCCATTCTAGTTTTGAACTGCTGAACTGGACCAATCAGTGTGGGGGGATCTTTGAAATGGAGCCTGCTGCTGGCAAATCAGAACCTGGACTCTCATTGTGGAGCCAGTCACCTATGTACTGTATGGCCAATGCTTCTGGGAATTGTAGTCTGGACTTCGGCACCTTTTTTCCACCAACAGGGGGAGTTTACTGTAAGTGACAGCCAAACCAGCCAACTGAACTGGGAGGAACTCAAAGGAAATACCCGGCTCTGTCTACTGGAAAGATCAGATGAGTTGTGACTGCGAAGAGTGAAGGAGCTCCGGGCTCCTGCGCTGTTGAGTTTTCGCACAGGAAGCTCGCATGGGGCCCTGAGGTTCAGCCTACAACTGGTTGTGAGTGCCAGTGTGGACTGAATCGGAGTTGTAAGGAGAAAGAAGCACCAGAGGTGAGGAAACCAGGCTCACCCTGTAGAAAACTGGAGAAATTGTTGAATCTCGCTCGGTCTGTCAGGAACTGAATCTGCTGTGTTCTCCCGGGTATTGTGCAGTAATTGCGATCAGGATAGAGAAGCAGCCTGCCTGGTATAGTACTTTCCTTTTACCTATAAATGTGTGTAGTGCTTGTGGGGAATCGCGTTTCAAATCCCCTGTACAGTGAATTGAGTGCATGAAGCTGGACGTAAACCCCGGCTTAATCCAGACTACATCCATTTGCTCTAAACCGCAGTGGGGTCCAGTCGCAAGGACCTTGTCCACATGGTCTGCTCCTCCTGGCAATCCAGGATAATCTGCCTTCCATCCAGTTCCCAGCACTGAGTTTGTGAGTACAAAGCAGGGTACAATTGGGTATTGTGCAAGTGTTTTTTTTTTTTTCATCACAGGGCCCCGACCAGCTGCACCCAGTCCTGGCTAGCCCACCCCCCAATCCTGGGTACCCAGTGAAAGTGACAATTTGGGACTCTAAATATGTGCACAGTACTGTGATTATTAATGTGTTTAACCTAATTAACCTGATTTCCCCCTGTCCTTGTTATATCCCCCTAAATAAATCAGATTTGTTTGTTTCAGCAAAGTTACACTGTCTGAGGTATTCGTTTGGTTAAAGTATCGTTCTGTGGCTTTTGCACTGTATCATCTTGTTTTACAGGGGATCCCCAGAGTTCAGTTGACAGAGCCAGTCCTGGGGGTAAGTGTACATTGTGAAGATATTCCTAATGCATTGTGTGCACCACTAGCGGGAAGGAAAGGGGGTTGCAGTGTCTCATAGGGCTGTGACCAAGTCATACCAGACAGTATTACCCCTGACCTCTGGGTGGAGGGACCTACCATTGGACCAAGGCCCCTCAACCTGTCAGTAGTCAGACAGGCAGGGGTAGTAGCCCTTGAGATAGCGCCACCTAGGGATTACACTTCCTCCTGCCATCAAAACCTCTACCGACACACCCCAATATTCTGTCTGGTTTGCTGTAGGCCTTGTTACATTGGCTAAATTGGTTTAGAGAATCACTTATGATGACTCCCAGATGTCTTTCCTTTGAAAAAGTGCCCAGCTAAACTCTCCTCATCCAATATTCCATTTTGAGGTTTTTGTTCCCTATGTGCATCACCTTACACTTTTTGGCAGTGAATTTAAACTGCAAAACCTTAGGCCACCTCTCTAATCTATTCAGGTCCCTCTTCATTCCCTTATCCCTTCCATGCTGTCCACTCTACCACAGAGCTTAGTGTCATCTATGAAGAGACACATCTTGTCCTGTATTCCTTCTATCCTGTCACTGAGGAAGATATTGAAAAAGGACTGGACCAAGACTTGATCCTTGGGGCACCCAACTTTTAACTCCTCTCTCTCTCCCCTTACTCAGGTCCATTAACCACCACCCTCTGCTGCCCCCCCCCCCAACCAACTACCCACCTATCTAACTAGGTAATTTGCTTCACTTTAATCTTCTAACTTCTATGCAACCTTCTGTGTGGCACAGAGTTGAATGCCTTCCAGAAGCTGAAGTAGAATAAATCCACCGCTTGTCCCTTATCCACTGTCTTAGTTACCCAGTCATAAAATACTGTCAGATTGGTCTGACAAGACTTCCCTAATGCAAACACATGCTGTTTATTATCCTAGAGCCTGTTTCTCTCTAGGTAGTTCACTAGCTCCTCCTTGACTATTGGATCCATCTGTTTACCTACAATGAAGATAAGAATGACAGGGTTATAATTACCTGGTTGCTCCTTGTCCCCTTCCTTGTGGGGAAGAACTACATCTGCTATCCTCCAATCTTTTGGAACCACCAGTGACTGCATTGAGTTATTGAGCAGCTCAGCCAATGGTTCAACCCATTCTGATGCCTGTTCCCTGAGCAGTCTTGGGTGAATCATATCTGGTCCTGGCCTTATCTATTTTTTAGGGATGCAAGCCTTTTCTGAGCCTTACTCCTGTAAATACCACCTGTCCATTTCTGTGATTCCCATTGCAGTTGCCTTAATGCCATTTTCTGGCAAAGGCCTTCTAACCTTGGGGCTTCCTAGTACAGGTACTGGTCTGCTTCTCTGTCTTTTCTCTGGGCAGAACTCCTGTTCAGTACCCCTGTAACCCCCAGGGGGTGCTACCCTTAGGGCTACTACCCCAGTCTGCCCCACTGAGGCAGGGTGAGGGGCCCAGATCCATGGACGGGTGCCTCCACCCAGAGGTCGGGGTTATTACAGTTAAAACTACCTCGGTTGCAGCTCTCTGGGCTAGTGCAACCCCCCTTTTGTCCCTCTAGTGGCTCACACTGGGTGCCAACAATTCTTTTCACCAGTACACTTACCCCGCAGATAATAGGTTTCAGTTCACTCCAAAGACCCCCTGCAAAGTAAGGTATGGTTAAATCATAGTCACCATGCAGCAGCTCCTCAAAAGCGTACAAACCAGCCAGGGTGTAGTTATAACACTGCAATCTGATTTATTAGAAGGGTAGATAACAAGGGGGAGGGGGAGAATCAGGTTAATTGGCTTATGCTATTACTATGTACCTAGGGCTCTGTGCACAGGCCTAACCCTACAATTTTACTGTCCCTGGGTACCCAACCCCTAATGGCTAGTCCAAACGTGGCAGCTGGTAGGGGCCCTTTCACACAGAGAAGACAGAAGAATTGATTTTAACAGTCAGCAATACAGTACTTCCATTTAAATCCACTGTTGTAATTCAGCAGGAAGCTACCCTGTATTAGTACTCACAACCGCCAGACATGATAGGGTCCTCCCACGTCAGCAGGGCTGCTCCTGAACTTCATAGACCTCTTCACACATTTATATGGTAATCACTGAACAGGCAAAGTCCTTTGATGACAGCAGGATTAACTTGAGCTCCACAAGCCTCCATGCACATTTATATGGTTACTAGTAGCAGGACTACTTGAGCTCCAAAAGCCTTCTCACACATTTACATGGTTATCTCAAACAAGGCAAAGTCCTTCACTGGCAGCAGGATCAACTTGAGCTCCAAGCCTCCTCGCACATTTATAAGGTTATCTCAATCAAGGCAAGGCAGAGGGATACCTCACCAGGCAACAGCTCCTAGGCTCTCCAAGTTCCACAGTCTCCCAAAACTCAGCAAACAACAGTTTCTTCATTTTTCCCGTGGACCTAGCGCGGTTTAAACAGATCATCTAGTCCTTCAACAGGTCAAGCCTGGTGGGTAGCGTTACAGTTCTCAGCCTCCTCGGATCGCCCCCCCGATGGGTTTAGCCCGCTGGAGCACACAAGCAGGAGATTCAACAGCCGATTCGGGCCTTCACGACCTTCCTGCGCGAACACTCTCCAGCGCAGGAGCACACAGATCCTCTCCCTTCCTCAGCCACTTTCGCTCTCTCTCTCTACAGCTTGGGGCACTCCTCTCAATTCGGGCATGACCCGATCCCATTGGCTGGTTGGGCTTGCCAGTCACTTTCTCCAGTGTCCAATGGTGCAGAAAGGCGCCATAGCCCATAATACCTTTCCCAAAACAAACAGCTCTTCTATTGGTCAGTCAACTCTGTGGGGTTCCAAGGTACTGATTGGTCCAATTTTACAGTTCAGGACCAAAAATGGAGGAAGCAATCGAAACTCTCTGTGCTGCAAAGCAAGGCAGGTTAGAACAACTACATTACCAGTATTACTCTAACAGATAATCAGCAGGCAAGCACATCCTCTAACAAAACTCCCTATGCGCAATTAGCAATGGCAAAAACGGAGCAATTATCGGGCGGCCCGGGAGGGACTCGAGCATAGAAACACTCAGCCCCCCTCCTTGGTTAATTTTGACTGCAAGTTAAAGCAGTCCTTAAAGAGACAGTACACGGAGGCCTTAAAGGCGCTCACTGGCTACCCATTAAAACGGCTTACACGCCGAACACCAACCAGGCAGCGAGCACCTACACGAGCTCCGAGGAAACTTTTAGGAACCCCCATTTGTAGGGGAGGTTACACCCCTATTCAGCTTTTATGGTACACTGGTTTTGTTGAACTGCACTTTCCATCCTGGACTTCCTGCCCTGGGATCCTGAAGGTTGCAGGCACTGAATAAGAGCCCCTTCCCCCCACTAAGCTGGCCACTGTCTAACTTCATACTGTTTGGTGCTCTGGAGGGTCAAGTGATCAGCCTACTTTCTCTGAGCATTTCATGCTGAGACTGTTAGAACTGTAATGTTTGGCTCTAGTGAATTTTAGAGCTTACTTCATGGAGTGCGGTAACTTACTGCACCGATAGACTTCCTCACCCACAAAAGTGACTGTTTACTGCCTTGCTAACTCAGGTATCCTAACTACACTCTATCAGGGTATAGCCTTTTTTTGGATTTTTGCTTCAATAATTCTGCAATGCATAACCTATTCAGCTGCTGTCCCCATTTGCACACCTGTTTGATTCTGCTTGTTTTCTCTGACACCTTGCTAAACTCAGATGACTGTAATTGTTACACCACTCCAGGGTTCTGCCTCATTGCTGTCTCTGCATGCCCTCTAGCATTGCACAGCTTAGTTTTAATGCCATCCACCTGCTGTTTTTAACTGCTTGATAGCTGACTGTTGCCTATGTACTTTTTTTTTTGCTACAGTCTGAACAAGTTGCTCAGTTCAGTTCTCAGTCTAACTGCTTATCATGCTCCCTACCTTACTTCTCTGCTTTCTCCTACTCCCCTTTCTTCCCCAACCCCCTCTCTTCTTCACCAATCCTCCCCTCCCCTCCTCCCCCTTTCCCCATGCTTCCCAGTCTCCTTCCTTTCCCCTGTCTTAACCCAGAGTTCTTCCATCGTTCTATCATGTCCTTTCCCCATTCCTCACCACCTCCCTCACCTCCCCAGCCAAAGGAACATAAGTCCTACCCCATTCTCTGCCTCCTTACCCTGCTTCTCCACCTTGCTGGTGACATAGAACTCAACCCTCGCCCCTTCCCCATTCCTCAAGACCTTATTGTTTTCCAGCTCAGTGCTAGAAGCGTCCTACCTAAACTGGATCTCTTCACTGTATGGGTTTTTCATTACTCTCCAGACCTCCTCTGTATCACGGAATCCTAGTTTTCTTCCAGCACTCCTGATTCCAGCTTGGACATTCCAGACTATCACCTTTTTAGGCAGGACAGGGTTAAACACAGTGGTGGGTTGCCATATATGTCTGCCAGAACCTCTCCTGCACCATCACTCTCAAGGAGGTTGCATCCTCCTCCTGTGTGTTTCTGCTAGCTAAACATTCCTTTTTCTTCTCACTATCGATTTCTATTGGTGTTTTCTATGCCTCACCAAGAATTTCTCCCTAGTCTCTGATGGACTCACTCTCCACTCTCTCTCTTCACACTCCTGTGCTGGTGAGCTCATCCTCCTGGGTGACTTCAGCATTAATTGGGCAGTATAGTGCATTGATTTGAAGCTCTGAGCTGTAAATCTGGTGACATCCAGCAGACCAGCCCTGGGTTTGAATCCCACAGCTTCCACCTGTATACTGTGCGACCCTGAGCAAGTCACTTAACTTCTCAGTGCCCCTAGATCGCTCCTGTCAAAAAGCTTTCAGCTTAGTGTCCTACTCCTGGTTAATCTAAAAAAAAAAATTGGCTTTCCTTGACCTCTAAGCTAACCATCCACAGGACTGAGTGTCTTAACTTTTCACAGCTCATTACAGAATCTGCTTGACTCATTCCCCACTGATCAAAACTTACCCTTCTGGACTGGGTTCCCGCCTTACACCCCACCACATTGTTACAGCAGGTATATTGCTAGACACCTTCAGTGACCACTGAATGTGTTACATCAGGTATATTGCCAGACACCTTCAGTGACCACTGAATGTGTTACAGCAAGTATATTGCCACACACCTTCTATGACCACTGAATATGTTACAGCAGGTACATTGCCAGACACCTTCAGTGACCACTGAATGTGTTACTGCAGGTATATTGCCAGACACCTTCAGTGACCACTGAATGTGTCACAGCAGGTATCTTGCCAGACACCTTCAGTGACCACTGAATGTGTTACAACAGGTATATTGCCAGCCACCTTCAGTGACCACTGAATTACATTTTGTGTTAGGAAAGCCTGGCCCCATTCCTGCCCCCACAGTACATCTAGTCCAGGTCCCTTTGGTCGCTGAACAAAGAAGTGCTACTGAGCAACCTGGTTGCAAGTTACTTGTCTCCCATGTTCACTGCCCCATACATTGATATGGCCCTCTCCCTCTTCAGTTCAATATTTACTTCTGTCTGGGGCAAGCTCACCCCCATCAGAAAATCCATGGCTAACTCTTTTCACCACTCCTGGATCACCTTTGATCTCATCGACTTGTGCATGACCCGTGACCAAGCCTGGGTCAGGTACAAATTATCCAGCTCCCTGTCAGACCTCCTCTCCTAGTGGGTGTTTAGGAACTCTTGCACTAAGGCTGTTCACACCACCAAGTTTCTCTACAGCAAGACCAACCTCCAGAATAATCTTAATTCCCCAGCCAAATTCTAGAAGGTTATTTTCTTTCTTTTTGCCCCTCCAGCCAAGTTCTCTCCCACTGTCCTCATGGTCAATGACTCCCCAGTGTCTGACCCTCCATCTGTTGCTGCTCACTTCAATTAGTTTTTTACTACTAGTGCTCTCCCTCCCACCTCCTGCTTCCTCTCACACCCATCTCTCAATTCTTAGGCAAACCTTTCCTGCTGTCATCCCTGGCATGCAAACCACCTTCCTTCTTACATTTGGCTCCCCCTTCCTTCCTCATTGAAAACTTTTAATTATAGAGTCCCCTAGGATTACCAGCCTTATGTCCCCTCCATCCATGTCTCCCTTCCTTCCTTCCTTCCTTCCTTCCTTCCTTCCCCGACTGCTGTATAATCTGCTCCCCCACCTAATTGCCATCCCTCCAACCTGATTAATATCCCATTGCAGTCTCTACTTATCCCTCCAACCATTTCACCATTACCCTCTATGCCTTTCCCTTTCTGGCTAGCTATGCTTGCCTCCACTTTCCTCTCTCTTCTTCCTACCTTATACTCTCCCTACCCCCACCCATAGCTCCACTTTGCCTGCTTCTTCTTCCCTGCCCACCTTGACTACCCTGCAGAGTCCCACCTCTCCTCTCCCGTACTTCTAACCCCAATTCCATTGTCTTAACCAGAATTCCTACCCCACGTCCTGTTGCCCCTCCTCCTTTCCAGACAGTGGGTCAAAACTATTCATTAAAGGCACCTCTTCAAGATTGCCCCTCCTGTTGCAACCCTTGCAGTCCCACCCCTTTCCCTACCAGTTGCCATTCTCCCTCCCTGGGCTCCCAGGCCCTCTGACGACGATGTATCCCTGGATACTGGGTGATCCTCCCTGCTCCCTTCTGTACCTGAGACCTTCGCTCCCCTGGGCATCTTCCATAGCCTTTCCCTTCACTGCCCTACTCCACTGACTCTCCATTTCATCCTCCCCAGCTCCCATTGAGCAGTCTCACTTCTGACCTTAGCTGCTCCAGGCTCCTGTACATTGGACAGCCCGTGCATTCCATATCATCCCCAGGAAGACTGCTGCCCCACAGTTATTACAGCACACCACCCTCCTCCCACTGTCCTGATGCCATTAATGCTCTTGTTCCCCCACATGCTTCTGGCCCCAGTTTCTCCTATACTCGCTCCTGCTACCTTGATGCTTAGTACAAATGTAAGCTACCCTAAATAGGGATCAGCCGCAATCCCCTTTCAACCCTCTATAATGTACTTCCTGCCTTCTCCTTTCACTTATCTTTCCTCTTGTGACCAGTATGGCCTGCCCCTTCTTGTCTTTCTTTTCCCCAAATATATCTGAAAAACAGTCCCCCCATGACCTCCTCCGCAATATGCAGCTTTGTGCCTGCGTTTGATTCCCCGACTGCCATCTTGGCCACCTTCTTTTTTATTTGATTCATTCCTGTTCCCTCTGCTTTTCTTTGTACCTGATAGAGACCCATTATTGTCTCTCACTGCCTCTCAGATCTTCTTAGAGAACCAAATTGCTCTCTTGTACCTGTTTCTTTTGGTAACCATTCTCAAACATGACTTAAATGTCTCGAGAATTCTAATTGCATAATTAATTACTTGATTTAATTATTTAAGTTTGACAGCCAATATTACATAGATAATTGCATGCCTGAGGGAGGCTCTGTAGCATGCATGGTGTTCAAGCATTTTAAATTGTGCTTGCACTGGGCTGTGGTAGAGGAGACAGGTTGGCAAAGAATAATCTATTAATCGGATGACTTCTTGTTCATTGACCCACCTGACTCACCATTAGAGTGCAGGCAAGTGCTAGGGCATTCCAGTGCTGATGCTACCAGTTTGAAGTCCTACTAGCCCCATGTAACTTAGAAGGCCCCAAATCTGTCACGTCATTGCTGTGGTTAGAGATTGATACTACGTTGGCAGAGTGCTGCTTGCCCCTAGACAAGATCATGGAACTCAGAGCTCTTATGGGAGGAGTCTGATAATCTTGAAAGATAACCCTCAGGGAGCTCCAGCAGCTAGCGGGTCTACTGAACATCACCTGAGTCATCTTCATGAAGAGGACACTTCTGAAGCACATGGTGAAGATGGGGCAGTGGCCCTTAAACCACACTAATGGATTCGTGTCACTGAGGGCATGCAAGAAGACTGCGAGGTCTGGCAAGCTTTTCTGACCCACTTCAATGGGGTGTCCATGTGGCTGGAAAAAACAGGCAGCGACAAGCTAGAGCTGTTCACAGATGCTTCCAGTGGGTTACACTTCAGGGCACATTTTGCTGAGGCCTGGTGTGTAGCCACCTGGCTTGCAGGCTGGGTTTAGTCACCATGCTGGAGTTGTTACTGATCATGATGGCATTCCTAGTGTGGAGAACCACCAAATGCCCAGTTTAGGGAGGTCCCAACAAACCTCACTGGGCTTGCCCATGAGAGCAGTACCACCAGGTGGGGGTGGGCATCTGCCATCTTGCCATGTGATTCACCCCCCCACTTGCTAAAGCTGGGTTCCATTACTCAGATAGGTACACTGATCCCTTGGTCCGCAAATGGGTGTGCCCCTTTCTATGAGGAATGCAGAAGCCTGAGGTTGGCTTGGCTAGACTCCCAAGCTACACACATCACTCTGATCTATATCTGCATATAGTTAATAAACATATGACTATGGCCATTTCTTCCTAGACATGTGTGGTGTGGGATTTGTCCTCTGTGAGAGGAAATGTAGAGTCCTATCTGGACAACAAGCAGTCTGCCAAAGCATTGCGGCAGAAACTTTACCAGTGAGTCCTCCACTGAAGCAATGGTAGATACATAGAATGCAGGTAGATAGGAAGGGATCCTCCCCCAAGGTGGAGAATGTAGATGGCACTCACCTAGGGGAGGAACCATAAAGGCCACCCACAGGACAGGGAAGGAGAAGGGAAAGAGGAGGTTAAAAGGGCCAGTGCTTTAGGACTCTCCATCTTTCTCTTCCTTCAGCTAAAGATTTTCCACCCACCTGCACTTGTAATAGCAGGGTTACAAGGCACAGCCAAGTTAGTTAGGGACCCTTTTTCCCACTATGAGAGAGCGCTCTTGAGGGTGGGGAGGAATTTTCCTCATTTGTTACCCACAGGGTTTTCCTGAGTTTTCTGCTTTCCCAAAGGGGTTTAGATAGCATGCAGAGTTTGTTTTCTTCTTCTTGCGGCAACTGTAAGTGACAACTTGGGAGTATCTTAAGACAATGCTAAAAGGAGGAAACCGCTTCCATCTGCATTGGTCCCTCCCTGGTTGAAATGGGGGGGGGCTAAAGGATCAGTAGCCTTCTTTGGGCAGGTCACAATAAACCTCAGTAGGCTTGCCCATGTGTGCACTACCACCAGGCCATGTAACCTCCCTACTCACTGAGGCTGGCTTCCAACTGAGAGACATACATCGATCCCTTGTTCCGCAAATGGGTGTAGCCCTTTAAGTGAAGAGATGCAGAGACCTAAGGTTGACTTAGCAAGACACTCGAGCTGTGCACATCACTCCGATCTGTATGTGTATATATGGTAGTTTATAAATGTACATATCTGTGGCCATTTTTCCTAAGACACATGTGGTGTGTGGTTTGTCCAGGGTGAAAGAAAATGTAGAGTCCTATCCAGATAATTAGCAAGGATTGAGCTGCTAATTTTGGGTTTGTTTAATGTTTGGGAGATATATTGCTGTCCACATTAGCAGGCTCTCCACCTAACACCTGCACATTGGCTGGGGATTGCACCTTATTTAAAGTAACCCAGTTTAGACTGTGCATCATGTTTAAGAGGAGCTAACTTAAGCAGTAACATTTTATAGTAGGGACCCAGCTAATGGGTGCCCACCATGACATCTGGTGGCTGGGATGAAAATTCACGTCACAGCTCTGAAATGAACACCAAAAGAACCTCACTCCCCTTCCAGATAAAATAAATAAGCAGACAATTCAGCCAGAAAGGAAACTGTAGCATTTTAAAGATTTGCATGGGGTAAGTGGTGTGCTCTGAATTCTCTGTTTTTAATGGATCTGTGTCAAAACCATTTGCACCCCTAATGAGAAAAATGATTTAAATTTTATGAATGGGCAAGAGTTGAGCTGCCAATTTGGGGTTTGGTTAGGCTGAGGGTGGTGATGGGGTAAAGGTAAGGGAACAGTCCTCTTTGTTACGATACATTTTAAAATTCAGTTTCAAATTAGCAAATTAAGCAAATAATATATCTTTTTTCTGTTGGACAAGATCCATGCCTAGTACTTAAAGTTTATTTTACAGCTTCATTGGCCATGTTGAGGTGTGCTGGCGGAGGTGTACACCTCGCAGAAGTGTGTCTAATTAACATTTTTTAAATGCACTCAACTGCACCTCCAGACTACACCTCCACCCAAGGTGTACACCTTACTGAGGTGCACCTAATTATCATTTTTAAACACACTCTCACTACACCTCCTGACTACTCTAAACCTTACTTAGGTGATCTAATTTGCATTTTTAGATGTACATCAACTGCACCTCTGACCTACACATCCAGTGAGATGCATCTAACTAATATTCATTGGATGCACGTTGGCTACGTCTAAATTACACTGTCAGTGCACATCTGTTGAACCTTGTGTACACCTCTCAGACAGTAGTGCAGTTGAAGTACACAGCTCTATGTTTACAGAAGTGCATGCTTCATTTAAACTTTACTGGCAAATCAAATACACCTCATCTGGGTCAGGGACCAATCTTAGTGAAACACTACAGCTCTAGATAAAAGATACTTTTGATGGGAGAAGTGTAGAAAGAGTGCAGTGTACTTCACAATACAAAAGCAGTGTTTTCCATTATCAGACACTTAAAACCACTTAGCTCAAATTAAAAGGAAAACAAAATCTTATAAAGCTGTCTTTATGTCAAAGAATTCTAGATCGCAGACTTAATGCCACAGACAGTTTTCACATTACACTATTCAAAACATTTTAAATAAACATCAAAATGTAAGATTTCTCCTGGGAGAGCTAATATTGCAGTGAACTGTGGCATGACCGACTTAAACAACAAAGAAAAAACGCTCTGATTTGCTTTACTTTTGCTTTACAGTGTGCACTGAAAGAAAATGTGATAAGCTGATTATATCTTCTGTGGAGTGAATGAAGACACTCCCGTAAGAGAAAACATGGAAACGGATGGGGACTAACTTTGAAGATAGCTGGAAAGCAGAAAGCTGAAACTTATTCACCCCACCTGTTCCCTGGAACTCGCACAGGTGTAATTACGTATTAAGAACTGCTTGCGTGCCCCGAAGCAAGGGGTTGCTGTGGCATCTGCAGTAACTGCAGAAAGTAAAGAAGAGAAGAAAACTGAGCAGTTTCTGTAAAGTCCTTCAGTGGAAAGGCAATATGGGTTGAATACTCAAGTCCTTTTTTTTTATTTACATTTTGTGGTGTCTTTGTGCCCCCAGTTTCCTCCCGTCCCCTTGCTGAGGTGCGTGCATGCACATGTGGAGGCACACGCACGCCGCAGTCTGAGCTGTCCTCCCAACTTTCTGCCCCCTCCTGCCTGCTCAGCAACTGGACTTCTACCCGGTGGCAGCAGAACTACAAGGGGGTGATGACCTCCCTGGGAGAGGAGAGCTGCTGTTAGGTTGCTTGATCCTGCTCTCACCCTCCCTCCCCATGCCTGAACCCCAATAACCCAAGGTCATTGCAAACCTGGGTCACCAGCATAGAGCGAGGTAAGGCATAATGCCTCAGCTCTCTGCACCACTGGGCCAGCTACTCCTGCCCTTCCAACCACATGTGGGAGATGGAGTGATCTCCACCTCCCAAATGGCTGACATATATACCACATGTAAATGTTGCTTCTGCCACCTCCAACCTGCATTTTGCTGAAGGTGGTGGTCAGAAAACATAACATCTTGAAGGGTACATTTAAAGGCACTTTCCAAGCTATTTGCTTTTTCAACACAATTAAGCCTCATACCTTGCAGCTGTGATAGTCTTTTTAGCCTGAAAATGACATTTTCAGTCTTGGCCACTCTGTTAAGGAAGGGATTGAAAATTGAGCTGAGCAGCAAGCAAGCTGATCCCTTACTCTTCCTGGTCCACCAGCTCTGCCCCATGCTCAGATGTTTTGTGATGTCTAACCAGGGAGAGCGTGGAGGCATACTTTATAGAAGTCTATGGGGGCCATTTTCTTCTTTTTTTATGAAGTCTTTTGCTTCTCCATGGCCACCTTCTCCGGTTGTCAGGCCTCCTGCCACCGCAATCCCATCAGCCTCTTCTCCCATCATTGTACTGATGGGAATCCACATGGAGACATGCACACACTCCCAGAAACCAAATGCCTCCACCAGGTGTCGTCCAAGAGTGAGGAACTGTACTTCCCCAATTCAGTAGATGAGAGAAGCCCAGCGGTCGTTACAATCATCTTCAAGCCCTTCCCCTAGCCAACACCTGGTATCCTGAGCTCGACCCCAAACTCGAGTTGCCGGCATGGCATCCAGCGACTCAACCCACAGCACCACCAGTCCAGCTCTGTGGGGGCTAGTTGTAACCTGGGCATTGTGTAACAACAGGCTACTACCCCTGCCTTGTGGGTTCAAACAATGTTGAGGGGCCTGGGTTCTGGTTCTGATGGAAAAAGGGAGTGGGTTCTCCCAAAGAGTAAGATAAATTAGTGTGGTGCCTCCACCCAAAGTAAAATATAAAGTGGGTCAGATATTCTTATCAGTACTACCCCCTGGGATGCTGTACCTTCCCACCTCCCCTTACAGTCACCCCACACATGGAATTCCTGAAACAAAAGCCCTCGGTTAATACACATGCAATTATTAACTGTAGCTAATAATATGCTCACTAATGACATATGAGACAGTTGTAAAAATGTTAAACAACAATTTGTTTACATGTGGGAGGGTTAGGAAAAGGGGAAAAAGGATCTAGAGGTTAAACAACATTTTTGCATTTTGAAACATGTGGGTATTGACCCATAGTAAGGGCAGAGCCCACCCCTCAACAGCAACACAACAATATAGACCCCTTCCCCATTGGTACCAGTTACTCCACTATCCCCCCCGGGTACCCAGGAGTTGAACTGGTGCAGGCCCAATAAGATGCAGCTGGTTGGCCTGTGGTGGTGCACTTTTAACATAGACAATAACAGTTGGAGAAGCTATATACAATCCCCAGATGCAGGGCAGTCCCTGCAGTTACTCACAGTTCTGGAGCTCAGTTACATAGGGTGTAGGAAACAACAACAAGGCAGGCTGGAGGACTGGAGAATTCAGCAGTGGAACTCGTTGGCAGCAGGCTTGCTGGCAGAGGCAGGAGGGTTTGGCCACTTGTCACCTTCTGGCCTGACTAAAGAATCTAGCAGCTTGTCACCTTTTGGATTACACTCAGGATGCAGGAGCACTTTCAAGTGGCTTCCCTGTCCACAAAGAGCTCAGATCCAAAGACTGACCCCATGGTTCAACCCCCCCCCCCAAATGGATCCAAAGTGCCCTAGCACTCGTGCCCATGCCTGTGGTTTCCTGTTTCCCAATCCACCTCACTTAAGAAGAGTTCGTATGTTCCTTACCTATTTATTTATTGAAACGTTTCACCAGGAAAGGCACACTGAATAACAAGTTGTTCATCTCACGGTGCATCCTGGGGAAAAGGGTAGTGGAAGTACACACATGCATACAACAGCAAACGTTATTACAATGATATTGGCAGTGATGAATAGCAAATAACAGAAAGAACATATTAAGTGCAGCATATGAGTACAATTGTTTACGGAGGTCACAATGGACAGAACAAGCGCATTACATTAGGATAACACCTTAAAGTCATGGTGATGGTACCATTTGGCCTGAAAGAAGGGGGTGGATAGGAAGTAATAGCAGAGGTGGAAACAGGAGCAGATGAATAGTAATCAAGATTATAGATATAATGATGGTAGTAGATTGACAGGAACCTAAAGTATAGTTATATTGGTAGTTATAGCTAACTCGAACTGGCTCCAAGGGATTCAACTCAGCACTCAGGTACATAGCAGGAGTTCAGCACTGTTCTCTGGCTCCCCTGGCTGCAGGTTGCTTCAACCACACGGCGGGCTGGCAGCTGTCGCACGAAAATTCCCTACCAGGTTGTAGTAGGAACTGGTCTGTCAACTTCCAACTTCAACCTCTGGCCTGACTGAAGAATCTAGCAGCTTGTCACCTTCTGGATTACACTCAGAATGCAGGAGCGCTTTGCAGTGGCTTCCCTGTCCACAAAGAGCTTCAAACTCATGAAGGCTCAGAACTTGAGGCACAAAGTACAGTTTTCTCCTTCTTTGGGTTTTTCAGGTGTTGGAAATAGGTCAGGTTTCCCCTGTGTGTGGCATGTGGAAGCACCAGGTTAACCTTAAACTCTCTGCAGAGCACGCACAGACCTCCCACTTAGGAGGCTTCCAGAGGACCACTCTCTGAATGGATCTTCATTCAGCATCGTAGGCCAGATCAAAGTCCCAGTTCGTCAAAAAGGCTGTCAATCAGGAAATTTAATCTTTAGAATATTCACTCAATGCCTGGTTGGCTGGCCGTTTTGGTGGGAAAAGACAGTCCTCTCTTTCTCCCAGAAGCCATAGCAAAAGTCTCTTAGGGCTCCTGCTCTCGTCATTGGCTCGGGCAGGGCTTAAAGGTGGCTAAAATGACTGCCGTAGTAAACAGTTAAGTGCAGTCCCAACTTTAAGTTTATTTTGCAGTCACACTGTTTAGTTTTATATTTAATTGCTCCACAGTCTTTAGTGCCCCCTTTGTCCGAGTACCTGACTGCAGAGTTTAATATTCTACATCAGTTTTCTGCCTGGCACTGCTGCCATTCTGTACTGTCCCCAGGCAGCAGGCAGGCTCCTCATTAATAATCATGGGCCTCATTATTATGCATGAGGCCCAGTTTCACACAGCCCTCAATGGTGCTTTCAAAATAAAACATCTTGCGGCTTGTACTTCCCTCCCTCAAGTCCCCAGACCCCAATTAGCAAATTCAGAGCAGCGAGAAAACAGAACTGCCCTATTGCGCATGGGTGGACTGCTGCTTGCACTCCTCAGATGTGACCATGAGGTGGTTCCACATGTTTGCTACTGTTTTCACAGAAAGAACAAATGCTGGGGCCAGACAGAGACTGAACGGGCACACAGGACCTGAGAAATGCAGTGGTGCATGGGCAGGAGGAGACAGGCGGACAGCAATGTAAGCTCCCATTATGGGGGGGGGGCTACACTGTAGAAGCAATGCTCCATCATTTCTTATTGCTTATAAGTTATGTTAGTCAGAACAGTTTCTTCATTTCTCAGCAACAGATCATAAGGTATATTACTGGTTAGTTTCTAAGGGAGTCAGTTATCTTTTCTGAGTATCATATCGCAGGCTGTGGGCTTGTGAAATACTCTGCTGACAAATTTATTGTCAGAAATAAAAATCTCCAAATCCAAATATGATATTTTTGTTCCTCATATTCTGAGGTAAATTTCAAATACTGGTTACATAAGTTAAAGAGATTTACAAGGATTGCCCCCACTCACAGATTTAGGTAGCTGATGCTAGCGATGGTCATTCCAGATATTTTTGAGAATTTTAAGTCAGTATTTCTGTGGAAGGGATTGTAGTTTGGCCCGACGAGGTAGCCATCCAGTGCCTTGCACTTCCTGATAACTCTGACATGCCTCCGCGCTCACGCATATAATGACATTTGAAAGGGAGCATGTGAGGGGTGCGCCCCGTTGAAGTCAACAGGGCTCCATTTCAATGGCATTGTTATGCATAATAATGGCAAGATGGAGATTAATGAAGGCCACCACTTGACTAATAAGGGCCTTGTTAGTCAAGCGGTGGCCTTCATTAATCTCCAACTGTCCATTATTATGCATAAAATGCCACTCAAATGGAGCCTTATTGACGTCAATGGAGCTTGCCCCGTGCTCTTTCTGATCACACATCATTAAGTACCTGAGCACGGGGGCATGGCGTAACAGCCTTATAGTGACCGTTCCACCAAAATTAATAGGGAAATATAGTGAGTTTTAGCATATCTAAAAAATAGGTTAGTGAGGACCTGGGTTCTAGTCCTGAGGTAGGTAGGAGCTGCCAGATAGGTAGCGGGTGGTCCCTCCAGTAAAATAAAAGCCAGTATCACTAACTAAATAAAATAAAACATAAATAGTAAGCATTTTTAATTAGCAATTCGCTGTGTTTTGTGTGAGCATATTATTAATTGTCTCAGGAGGTTGCAGCACAGGAGGGGAGCATGGAAATGACTACCTGGCTCACATGCAGTTTTGTGCTAATTTTTTTAGTGATTGGCAACATTTTATAAAAAATAATTGTAATTTTAGTAAAAATATAGATTTGATTCATTGGTGGCCAGTGAGCTAGTAAATTGCATGCCCTTGCTACTGTAAAATTGCCCTGGTGGTCCAGTGAGTTTATTTGGTCTGCCTGAGTTGTTCTGTTGTAATTTAATGATTTTATATGTAATCCCTCTACAAATGGGGGTTTCTGAAAAGTATTCCTTGAGCTTGTCTAAATGCTCACTGCCAGGCTGGTGTCCTGCATTTTTGCAGTTTAAATGTGATTGCTAGAGAGTGCCTATATAGCCTCTGTGTACTGTCTCTTTAAGAGCTGCCTGGATTGCAGTTATAATTACTCTAAAAGGGAGCTCTGTTAGAAGATGTGCTTGCTTCCTGATCATTTGTTAGAGTAGTAATAATATTGCAGTTTGTTCTATCCTGCCTTCTTTTCAGCATGGACAGTTCTGTTTGTTTCCATCATCTTGGTCCTGGACTGCGAAATGGGCCAATCAGTACATTTGGGACTCTAAAATGGAGCCTGCCTACAGGGGCTTGGTGGGGTCAAACTTGTAGGAATTGTAGTTTTTGGCTTTTTGCACCTAAAGTAACCTGGAGGGAGAGCCCTTGTTGTGACTGACAGACAGATCAGCCAACCGAACCTTTTGGATCTTGGGGAAGTACCAAACTGCTTGCAGTTTCAGTTAGATCTAAGTTGGGAAGTGAAGAAGTAACAGCTCGAGGTGGTTCGAGCAGCAATCCATAGTGGATTCACATGGGAGAACTGTGGAAAGGCCTGGGTTTTGGCCTGCATACCTGCCAGCTGTCCCTGAGAGGGAACTTGTGTCTTTTTCGGACTGAAACCGAACTTGGAGAGCGAAGTAAGCCAATGAATTGTGACCAGGCTCCTACCTGAAGAAGACCAAAGATTTGCTGAATGCAATTGACCTGTCTGGACTTCCAGCCACCTCTGAACTCTCGGATTGTGCAGAGACTCTGTAATTGCGACCGGAGAGCCTTTTGCCTGGTACAGTGGAATTTCCTTACATATGAATGTGTTGTGTGCTTATATTGGGTCGTGATTTGGTTCCCCACTGTGGTTTGAATTGTATTCTGCTTGCTGGAAGCTGCATTAGAATTTCCTTATGTGTAAATTTGCTGTGTGCTGCTAGTGGGTCGCGATTTGGTTTCCCATTGTGGTTTGAACTGTATTCTGCTTGCTAGAAGCCGCATCCAGCCGCATGGACTGAATCCAAAATCATCTCCATTGGGCCTGGACCTTGCCACACTGGCTCAGCCCAACTACCCGCTGCACAGAGAACGCCATTGACGAGAGACCTGCCTGGGGATCAGCCCCCTGCTCAACACTTGAACAGGAACGATGCCTCAGTGATTTGTGTGGGCCACGCTTCTCCGGGCACTCCAGCTCAACAACCTGCAGTCTCGATTTCATCCTGCCTGTGTCCAGTATTGGGTATTGTGAGCAAACATCAAGGTAGCTCCCCTTCAACAACAGCTAAATCTAAAGTGTTGTCAGCTGATTGTCTTGTTGCTTTTTCTTTCACGAACTGAGCCCCCCCCCCGGCTCCGGATTACAAATAGTGTGTGTTGTGCATGTTGCTTTCTTTCATCATAGGGCCCCAGCCAGCTGCAACGTTCATGGCTAGCCCACCATTTTCCTACCTGGGTACCCAGAGTATGTGACTGTGTGGGGACTTAAAGTGCATGCATAACTGTTTAATTAATATAGCCTTTAAGCCAATCAACCTGATTATGCCCCTTCCTTGTTCAAGTCCCATAAATCAGATCTGACTTTTTTTTTTTGCTGCATTTAACCTAACTATGGTTCCAGTTTGTGCCAAGAGTACTGTACTGTTGCTATTTACTGAGCATAACCTTGTTTTACAGAGGGTTCCCAGGGTTGAGCCATAGGAACCAGACCTAGTGGTAAGTTCAAACAGTGTGGGTACTTGTGTGGTGTATCAGGGGTATTGTGAAAGTGATTATTGTGTATTGTTCCAGCCACTAGTAAGGAAAGAGGGTGGTTACAGTGTCCGGGAGGGCTGTGCCCAGGTTAGCTTGACCACTACCAACCCTGACCTCTGGGTGGAGGCACCCATTTCAGAACTCAGGCCCCTTAACCTGCTACTAGCCGCGCAGGCAGGGGTAGTAGCCCTTGGGATAGCGCCACCTAGGGGTTACATTTTGGAGGCTCACCGCTGGGATTTTGTGCCTTCTATGGCCAAAAATTATGAATTATTGTTAAAGATTAATGGCTAACCCAGTAGAAATGGCTGTTCACCAGTTGGTGAGGTGGTGTACTGGGCAGGAGATTGACCCCCAAAATGCTCTGCTTATACTGGATATTTCCCTGGGTACCAGTAAAGACACTGTAGAGGGAGCACTCTCCAAAGTTGAATGTTTAAAAAACCCTGTGGTGGTGGGTCAACAGGCTGATTTGATCGCCCAAACTTTCATAGCCTTGGTAGAGTGTAGTGACCTCATGGACAGCTCTAAAGTGCCACAAACTATTGCCTGAGAAGGGGTCCTATCCACCTGGAGAGTGATAACAAAAGAAAGTAAAGACTCCGGGGAGGATGAGTTCCCACCATTATCTGAGACTTTTGAGGAGAAATTTGCTAAAGTTGTTACTGGAGGAAGGGAAAACCGTAGAGGACTTTAAGAAAATATTCCTGCCACCTGGGGGTGTTCCTTCCCCAACACCCCTACCACTCCAGCACCTGTTACTGCCCTGCCTTCTGTGCCCATGCTAATGCTGGCCCCTCTATCTGTATCCGCCATTAGTCACGACTTGTATCGTCGGCTGAGGATGTTTTCAGACACCTTCCCGACACCCCAGGGGGAGGATAATTGGGAGACTTGGATAGACTATGTTGCCCCTCAAATCCGAGAATGGCAACGCCCCAAACCAGAGAAGAGGAGAAGGGTGGTTGAAAGCCTCAGAGGCTTCGCCCAACTTACTATCCACGTTACACAGTCTAGTAATCCAGAAGCAACTGCTCAAGATTTTTTGAATGCATTGGAAAATGTGTATGGGAGTCCCAATTTGCATGAGAACCTGTGGGGTATGGTCAAAAACACTCAGCAGTACCCAGGGGAGCCCTTATCCAAGTATGTGCCTTGAAGCAGTGCTACAGGAATACCTAAAGAAAGGTAGCATGGCCCCAGCTAAGTTAGATCGGAATAGGTTGGACCAACTCCTCAAGTCAGCCCCATTCTCTGAATTATTGCTGCTCCAACTACGCCTTGCTGCTCGGTTGGATGCGCCTCCTACCTATGATGGACTGATGAAGGAAATTCGGAGGATTGAGGGGAGGCAGCCACATGGGGGGGCCCCTCCTGTATCTGCTGTTGCTGCTGCCCAGATGACCAAGGATGCACATGTGAGTGATGCTCAGGGGTGAAATATAGTACCGGTTGAACATTGGGAGGCTAGCAAAGACGCTCCGCCCTGGGGCGAGATACTGCGAGAGGTCCAAGAAATTAGGGCTACCATTTCCCTACAAGCCCATTCCAGAGATATAATGGGCCCAAACCCCTCTCAGAGCATGTCTGCTATGGGGGTTGGGGTGCACTACCAGGCATCCCCTTTTGACAGCAGCTCAAAAATTGATGAATTGACTATGGGAGTGAGGGAATTGCTGAGTCGTCTCCCCATGCTCACCACACACCAGACAGAGGCTGAATCACAATTTTCTGTTGGTGATACCCTGCTTCAGCTCCCAATATGATGCCTCGGCCACGCCAGTCTCTAGAAAGCATACTCTGTC
Source organism: Neoceratodus forsteri (assembly GCA_016271365.2). NCBI lineage: Eukaryota > Metazoa > Chordata > Ceratodontiformes > Ceratodontidae > Neoceratodus > Neoceratodus forsteri. The sequence continues at coordinate 64,319,176 of CM028133.1, read as the reverse complement.
ATAACTGTGGGAAGGAGGGGCATATGAAGAAAGAATGCTGGTACCCAAAAGACTTAGATAGGCTCAGGAAATCCCAACTCCAACTTATTTGTGGCTAAGTTGTCTGTACCGGCCCCTGCCACTGTCCCTCCAGACTGGTCCAAGATAGTGGGCCCTTCAGTGGAGACTAATGTGGCTGTGAATGGTATTCCTACTTGGCCTGTGCTTGACAGTGGGTCGCAAGTGACCATTGTGTTTCAGGACTGGTAGGACAAACACTTATCTGATGTGCCCTTACAGTCCCTGGAAGGCCTACATGTGTGGGGGCTGAGCGACAAGTCTTATCCATATCTAGGATATGCCTGCCTCTGGTTGTCTTTCCTGCAACTGTCACTGGTGTAGAGGAGCAGGCCCTAGTGTGTCCCCCTACCGGACTGTGTGATGGGGTTCCCCTGTTAATTGGAACAAACACCCACATGTTTGGGAGACTAGCACAACTCTGCCATGAGAAACAAGGGCAGCTGACTGGATGGGCCCTAAGAATTCCAGCCTTAGTAAAAAGGGCTTATATGACTGGCAACAGAGACCCGATGAAGTGGACCCAGATGAGCCAGTGAGGGTAGTGTGGAAAAAGGAACCTGATTCCTTGGTATTGGCCCCCAATGCCCAATGCACAATCCATGGAGAAGTCCGCTTAAAGAGAAATGTAAAGGACAAAATATTAATGTTGGATGCACCAGGAGATGGAAAGTTGCCAGAGGGATTATTGGTCAAACCCAGCATCTTGCCTGCTTATGCCCATGCCTATGCATGACGAGTGATGGTCCAGATTCAGAATGTGTCAGATCAGGAGATTCGGGTGAACAGAGGGTGCACCCTAGCTACAGTACACTGCACTAACACTGCCGTATTGCCCAGCAACAAGTGCTCTGGCGAGAAGGAGAGAGTGATCCCGGACTTATTTTACTTTGGTGATTCCCTGTTGCCAGCTGAATGGAAGACTAGAATTAGCAAGAAACTTGCTCAGAGGGACCAAGTGTTTTCATTAAAAGAATGGGACATAGGGTGTGTCCAGGGTGCAGAGCATCACATACGCCTGCATGATGACCGGCCCAGACATACTGTAGATGATGTGAGGAAACACCTGCAGGAAATGCTCACTGCTGGTATGATACAAGAATCAAGGAGCCCATATGCCTCTTCCATTGAGGTTGTGCGTAAGAAGAATGCGTTGGTAAGGATGTGTGTTGATTATCGAACCCTGAACCGTCAAACCATCTCCGATCAATACACCATGCCCTGTATACAAGATGCCCTGGATTGTTTGAATGGGAGCAAATGGTTATCGATATTGGATCTTCACAGCGGTTACTACCAGATCCTGATGGCCCCAGAGAACTGTGAGAAAACAGCCTTCATCTGTCCTTTGGGGTTCTACAAATTCCTAAGAATGCCACGGAGAATTTCAGGTGCCCCGGCCACCTTTCAGCGACTGATGGAATGTGCGGTGGGAGATATGAACTTGCTGGAATGTCTAGTGTACCTAGACAATGTCATTGTGTTTGGGCGCACATTAGAGGAGCATGAGACCCGACTGTTTAAAGTCCTAGACCGATTGGAAGACTTCGGCCTCAAGCTGTCCATTGACAAGTGCCAGTTTTTTCAAACCTCTGTGAAGTATGTAAGGCACATAATATCTGCAGAAGGGACAGAGACTGATCCCAGTAAGGTTGAATCACTGACTACTTGGCCCCAGCCCCATAATTTGAAAGAACTACAATGTTTTCTGGGGTTCTGTGGCTACTACCGCAGGTTCATAAAAGAGTATTCAAAGGTGATTTGCCCGCACTTGAATCTTACCCAGGCTTACCCTCCTACCAACCATAAATATAAAAAAGGGTCCGTCAAAGAACCAGAGAAAGTGTACTTCCACACAGGTGAACTTTTTGGGCCCCGCTGGACAGCCAAATGTGAAGTAGCCTTTCACAAAGTCATATACCAGCTCACCCACACCCCCATCCTCACCTATGCTGACCCCAACAAGTCCTATGTGCTGCATACAGACGCCTGTCTGCGGGGTCTAGGAGCTGTACTGTATCAAGCCCATGAGGATGGTTTGAGACCAGTGGCCTTTGCCAGTAGGAGCTTGACCCCGTCGGAGCGAAACTACCCTGTGCACAAACTGGAGTTTCTTGCGCTAAAATGGGCCATCGTTGACCAGTTTCATGAATACCTCTATGGGACAAAGATATTGGTGAAGACCGACAATAACCCGTTAACCTATGTACAGACTTCAGCTAAGTTAGACGCCACTGGGCACCGGTGGCTTTCGGCCTTATCAACCTATGATTATGCAGTTGAATACAGGCCAGGACTGAACCATATTGATGCTGACGCCTTGTCAAGAAGGCCTGTTTCCAAGAGTGATTGGGTCTGGCTGTCTGAACCTGACATCCAAGCCTTGTGCCAGAAATTTGACTGAGATGAACAGATGTCTGCGGACACAATGGACTGTTTAGCAGATTGCTTGGGTCCTCCTGATACCTGCATACCGGCTGCCTATTGCCACTTTTCTGCTCTAGATATTAGTGCACTACCTCAATTTGACAATGACAACATTCAGTGGGCTCAATCCCAAGATCCTATGATTCAGCCTGCACTTCATTCCCTGCGTGCGGGGAAAGATGTGTCCAAGTTGCATTCCCCTGACTGGCAAACTGCTCTATTGTTTAAAGAAGGCCTCAGACTGAAGATAATATAATCAGTTGTTGTACAGAGACAGTGGATCATGGTGGTCAAATAGACAGGCAGCAATTGATCCTGTCCACAGCTTTTAAACATTTGGTACTGAGGTCCCTCCACAATCACATGGGGCACCTTGGTATTGACAGAACTCTTGACTTGGTATGATCTCGATTCTACTGGCCCAAGATGGGGGCTGATGTTGAGCACCATGTAAAGACCTGCAGTCATTGCCTGCAAAGGAAAGCTCTGCCTCAGAGAGCTGCCCCCCTTGTCAATATTACTACCAGCACCCCCATGGAACTGGTCGGCATGGACTTTTTGTGTTTAGAACCTGATCAGCGGAATATTGGCAATGTGTTAGTGGTTACGGATCATTTCACACGGTATGCACAAGCTTTTCCAACTAAAGATCAAAAGGCCTTTACTGTGGCAAAGGTGTTACTGGAAAATTTCTTCGTCCACTATGGTGCCCTTCAGCGGATCCACTCTGACCAAGACAGAGATTTTGAAAGTCGGCTAATCAAAGAAATGCTCTCTCCATAGCGGGGTGCAGAAGTCAAGAACAACCACTTATCACTTACAGGGGGAACCCCAACTAGAACATTTTAACTGCACCCTTCTAGACATGCTGGGCACCCTCCATCCCAAAGACAACCCTAAGTGGAGCCAGCAGATTAGCACCTTGGTCCATGCATACAATTGCACAAAAAATGATGCTACTGTTCAGGAGGGAGGCCCGACTGCTCATTGATGTCTACTTTGGGGTCTCTCCAGATGGGGTCCGAGCTGAAAATTACCTACAGTATGTACAGAAACTGAAAGCTCAATTGAACCGTGCTTATCAACTGGCCCAGACAATGGGCACCAAAAGAAATCTCGCCAACAAAGAGAGGCATGATAAAAAAGTAAAAGCTCAAGAGCTTCAGCCTGGAGGCCATGTGTTGTTACACAATTTGGGACTGCACGCCAAACAAAAATTGCTGATAGGTGGCACCATCTTCCCCATGTAGTAGTTGGAAAGTTGAATGATTTACCAGTGTATAAGGTGCGCCCAGAGAATAACTCCAAAGCTGTCAAGACCATTTACCGTAACCACTTGCTACCTATCGGCCAAGTCATAATTGAGGCTGAACCATCAGAGATTGATTCCCCTGGGCCAGTGACTTGTGCTGCTTCAAAAAAGAAATAGAGTCAACCTACCCCAGTAGTTACAGATTTAAGGATTCCCCCACAGCAGGCCCAGAATGATTACATAGATACATAGACAGTGTCGGCAGATAAGGGCCTATGGCCCACCCAGTCTGCCCATTTGAGCTTGTAAGTTCAGTTTGTTTTCCTAGAAGTCTGTTTCCCCTTAACCCTGACCTCTAGAATTCCTTTATGTCTATCCCATGCATTCTTAAATCCCGTGATTGTTTCAGCCCCCACCACTTCCTCTGGCAAGGTGTTCCACTTGTCCACTACTCGTTCTGTGAAGAAATTCTTCTCATGTTTCCTCTGAATCATCCACCCTCCAACTTCATCCCATGCCCTCTAGTCCTGGAACATCTTTTTCGCTTAAAAATAGTGTTTTCCTGCACCCTGTTCCTCCCTGTAAGATACTTGTATGTCTCTATCATATCCCCTCTCTCCCTCCTCTCCTCCAGGGAGTACATGTTCAGTTCCTTCAACCTGTCTTCATAGGACTTGTTATGCAATCCATGCACCATCTTTGTTGCCCTCCTCTGAACCTTCTCTACCCTGTCTATGTCCTTACGTAGGTATGGTCTCCAGAACTGTACACTGTACTCCAGGTGGGGCCTCACTAGTGTCTTGTATAGCGGAATTATGACCTCCCTTTCCTGCTGGTGATGCCCCTGCCTATACATCCCAGCATCCTATTTGCTTTACCTGCTGCCTTGTCACACTGTTTCCCTTGAGGTCATCAGAGATGACAACCCCAAGATCCTTTTCCTGCTTGGTGCATGCTATATCCTCACCCCCAACTGATATATTGTGCCAGGGTTTTGTGCCCATATGCATTATCTTGCACTTCTTTGCATTGAATTTCAACTGCCAAACCCCTGACCATTCTTCAAGTTTCTGCAGGTCCCTTCTCATTCTGTCTACACCCTCTGGTGTGTCTACTCTGTTAGAGCTTTGTGTCATCAGTGAACAGTGAAATTCTGCCTTCTAGGGCCTGCGTAATGTCACTGATGAAGATGTTGAATAGGATCGGTCCCAGCACTGATCCCTGTTGTGCCCCACTGGTCACTCTTCCCTCTGTGGAGTGACAGCCATTTACCACCACCCTCTGTGTCCTGCCACCCAGCCAGTTACCTACCCACCACACTACTGTCCTGCCCACACCCATATTCTCCAGTTTGTGTAATAGTCTTCTATGTGGCACAGTGTCAAAGGCCTTGCTGAAGTCCAGATAGGCCATGTCCACTGCCCTCCTCCGATCCACCTCCCTCGTCACCCAGTCAAAAAATTCAATGAGGTTGGTCTGACATGACCTCCCCCTGGTGAAACCATGCTGCCTTGGGTCCTGTAGTCCATTGACAACCAGATGTTCCACCAATCTCTCCTTCAGTAGTGCTTCCATGATCTTTCCCACTACCGAGGTGAGGCTGACTGGTCTGTAGTTCCCTGCTTCCTCTTTGTTCCCACTTTTGTATAAGGGGACTACATCTGCTATCCTCCAGTCTTTGGGTACCTCCCCTGTTTCCAGTGATTGGCTAAACAGGATAGCCAGAGGTTCAGCCACCACCTCTCTTAGTTCTTTAAGGACCCTGGGGTGCACCCCATCTGGCCCCATTGCTTTATCAACTCTTATTACTTCCAGTTCCTTCAGGACCCTTTCTTGTGTAAAGGGACTTGTGTCCATTTCTGCACCATTCTCACCCCTTGTACTCCCTTCAGACCCATTAACCCCTCTTCCTCAGTAAAGACTGAGCAGAAATACCTGTTCAATATGTCAGCTTTACTGTTGTCATCCTCCACGTGGCTCCCATCCTCCCCTTCAGTCTCACTATCCTCCCTTTGTCTTTCTTTTTTCACTTATGTACCTGTAAAGGTTTTGTCCCTTTACCCACTGATTTTACAATGTGTTCTTCTGTCTGAGCTTTGGCTTCCCTTACTGACTTCCCTGCCTCCTTTGTTTCTCCTGGTACTTCTCCCTATCCCCTTCTGCCTGTGTCTTTTTGTATTGCCTGAATGCAGTCTTTTGGCTTTCACTTTCTGCTACCTCTTTGGAAACCATAATGGTCTCCTCTTCCTTTTCCTCTTGCTAACCTGCTTAATGCATAATTCTGTTCTTCTTATAATCCCCATTTTAAATACTGCCCACTGTTCCTCAACCCTGATTCCTGTCCCATTCCCTTAATGCCTCTTTCAAGCATCTCCCCATTTTCCCAAAGTCTGCCCCTAAAATCCAGGATACGTGTTTTGTGTGGTTTGGTTCTGCACTTTCTGTGATTTCAAACCACAATGACTAGTGGTCACTGTTACCCAGGTGCTCCCCACTGTTACCCCAATCACACTGTCCCTGTTTGTGAGCACAAGGTCCAGTATTGCCTTCTGCCGAGTTGGTTCCATGACCAGTTGCTTGAGGAAGGCACCCTGAAGGAGTCCAGGATAAATCTGCTCTAGTTGATGCTGCTGCTGGGATGCTCCAGTCCACGTCTGGAATATTGAAGTCTCCAACCAGTACTACCTCACCCTTGTCTGCCATCCTTTGGATGGCTAGCATCAACTCCTATCTGTTTCTTCCTCCTGGGCTGGTGGTCTATAGACCACACCTGTGCGGATGGCTGGCCCCATTTTCCTTTCCAGCTTAACCCACATTATCTCTCCCCATTTTGTTCCTCCTGGATCTCTGTGGCCCTTATGTCATTTTTCACATACAGTGCCACCTCCTCCCTTCCTGCCTGCTCTGTCTCTTCTGAATATGTTGTAGCCAGGTATGGCCATCTCTCAGTCATGGTTATCATTACACCAGGTTTCAGTGATGGCCACAATGTCCAGGTCTGACTGTACCATGACAACCTCCAGATCTTCCATCTTGTTGCTAAGGCTCCTGGCATTTGCACATCTGGCTTTCCATGATTTGACCTCCTAGACTGCTTCACTGTTCTACTCCAGCCCCTTCCTTGGTTGTCATTTATCCCTGGTTCTCCTTGCTGTCTGCCCTTCTGCTGAATTTTGCCCTTTTCTGCTTATCCACCTTTTGGACACTAATCTCCATCTTTTGCACACTGCTTGCAGAGATAGCCCTCCTCTGGCTCACTGGTTCCACTGCTAGCTGGGGGGTGAGCAAGTGGTACCCCTCCTTGCTGGCCTGCCACCCCCTTTGCTAGTTTAAATGCTTGTCAATGTAGCATTTAAACTTATCATTGAGTCTTGGATTCCCCTCCAGGATGGATGCAGGCCGTCAGGCTTGAACAAACCTCCATCCTCAGGTGGGTCCCCAGTCACCAATGAATCAAATCCTTCCTCACAGCACCAGTTTTTCAACCATGAGTTAAAGTTCCTGGTGCATGCACTCCTATGCTCTCCCTTGCCTCTCACAGGTAGTACTTCTGAGAAAGTGACAGAAGTAGCTACTTGCTTGAGACCCTCCCAGTTTCCTAAACTCTTCCTGAACTTCCTTTGGCTCCCCATTTGCCAAGTCATTAGTACCCTAGGTGGATAATGACATCCAGCTCACCCTCCCATCTTACCTTTCCAGTAATCCCCAGTATCTTCCTTCCATCCCTCCATGCCGTGGCACCTGGTAGGCACCTCACCTCCCTGTCCTCCCCCTCCTGTGTTCCTAGCTGGATCCCTCTTACGATGGAGTCCCCCACCAGGATTCGCTTCCTCCTCCTCTGGGGTCCACTGCTTTCCCCACTGAGGTCACCACATTGTGACTGTCAGTCCACCTCTGACGAAAGTGAGTGTGGCAATGCCTATTACCCCTCCTATGAATTGAGTCAGCTGTTTCAAGGTAACCCTATGACTAATAGTGGGGATGAAGCTGGGCCTTCTGCACTGCCTAACCCCTCAGCTTCATCCTTGGAACCAATGCTCCCTGAAAGTAAAGTGCAAAGTATTACGTCTGAGGTTATGGACTCTCTGTGTTTTGTGGAACTGTGTGAATTGCCCAAAGAAGGGGCTGATGGTCTGAGTCTCTCTAATGACAGATAGAAACTTGAAGGACAGTATGAGAGTGTTGACAGCCCCCCTTCAGTGCCGCAAAGCCTAATTGTGCCAGATCCTCCTCAAAATGAGCAACCTGGGCCTCCATCAGAAGATAATGAGCAAAGTGTTGTGGAAACAGAGCCTACAGAGCAAGGAGCTGACAGAGCACCAAGTTTGGACATTCACATCCATGAAGAGGCACTCCTCACAAGCGATGAAAGCTCCAAAGTTAGTTCTGAAAGTACAGAGTCAGTGCTACACTTTAGTTATGATTCCCCTGGGAGGCCAGTGCTTTTGCCTCTCAATGTGGTTCACAAAAGGGTCTATGTTTTGCCAAGCTCACTGCCCAAATTGAGCCTGACAGCCAACTCCAGGTTACTTGTTCTTCCCTCTCACCGTGGTGCCCCTGCCCCAATCAGACCCAAGTTAGCGGATAGGGAAGGGTTCCCTCTTACACTGTTTAATGTACAAGAAGTTATTAAATGAATCAGTATTACTTGTATGAAACATGCACAAGTATTGTCAATATAGATGTAGTAATGTGAAGTATATTGAAAGGTATTGTAATGTAACAAGTGATATATAGAGAGGGTTGTGGATGCATGGAACAGCCTCCCTGAGGAGGTCGTGGAGTCAAGAACAGTGGGGGACTTCAAGAATGAATGGGACAGGCATAAGGCAGTCCTAGGGGTGGGTAAGAGGAAGTAAGCTGTTGGTTAACTAGGATTTGCTGCTTATCTGTTAGGAAGGAAAATGGGCAGATTAGGTGGGCCAAGCGGTCCTTATCTGCCGTCAAATTCTATGTTTCTATGTTTCTATATATATATATATATATATATATATATATATATATATATATACATATGTCTTGCTTATATTGCATTTTTGATATTGTGATGTACAGACTTGATGCGGATGCCAGGTTTTCTCCAGGCAGGGAAGGGTGTAACCCCCCTACAATTGGAGGTTCCTGAAAAGTCTTCCTTGAGCTTGTCTAAATGCTCACTGCCAGGCTGGTGTCCTGCGTTTTTGCAGTTTAAATGTGATTGCTAGAGAGTGCCTATATAGCCTCTGTGTACTGTCTCTTTAAGAGCTGCCTGGATTGCAGTTATAATTACTCTAAAAGGGAACTCTGTTAGAAGATGTGCTTGTTTCCTGATCATTTGTTAGAGTAGTAATAGTATTGCAGTTTGTTCTATCCTGCCTTCTTTTCAGCATGGACAGTTCTGTTTGTTTCCATCATCTTGGTCCTGGACTGCCGAAATGGGCCAATCAGTACATTTGGGACTCTAAAATGGAGCCTGCCTACAGGGGCTTGGTGGGGTCAAACTTGTAGGAATTGTAGTTTTTGGCTTTTTGCACCTAAAATAACCTGGAGGGGAGAGCCCTTATTGTGACTGACAGACAGATCAGCCAACCGAACCTTTTGGATCTTGGGAAAGTCCCAAACTGCTTGCAGTTTCAGTTAGATCTAAGTTGGGAAGTGAAGAAGTAACAGCTCAAGGTAGTTAGAGCAGCAATCCATAGTGGATTCGCATGGGAGAACTGTGGAAAGGCCTGAGTTTTGGCTTGCATGCCTGCTTGCTGTCCCTGAGACGGAACTTGTACCATTTTCGGACTGAATCTGAACTTGGAGAGTGAAGTAAGCCACTGAATTGTGACCAGGCTCCTACTTGAAGAAGACTGAAGATTTGCTGAATGCAATCAGCCTGTCTGGACCTCCTGCTACCTCTGAACTCCAGGATTGTGCAGAGACTCTGTAATTGCGACCGGAGAAGCCTTTTGCCTGGTACAGTGGAATTTCCTTACATGTGAATGTGTTGTGTGCTTATAGTGGGTCGTGATTTGGTTCCCCACTGTGGTTTGAATTGTATTGTGCTTGCTGGAAGCTGCATTAGAATTTCCTTATGTGTAAATGTGCTGTGTGCTGCTAGTGGGTCGCAATTTGGTTCCCCACTGTGGTTTGAACTGTATTCTGCTTGCTGGAAGCCACATCCAGCCCCACGGACTGAATTCAAAATCATCTCCATTGGGCCTGGGCCTTGCCACACTGGCCCAGCCCTACTACCTGCTGCACAGAGAACGCCATCGATGAGAGACCTGCCTGGAGCTCAGCCCCCTGCTCAACACTTGAACAGAAACAACGCCTCGATGATTAGTGTGGGCCCCGCTTCTTCGGGCCCTCCAGCTCAACAACCTGCAGTCTCGATTTCGTCCTGCCTGTGTCCAGTATTGGGTATCATGAGTAAACATCAAGGTAGCTCCCTTCAACAACAGCTAAATCTAAAGTGTTGTCACTGATTGTCTTGTTGCTTTTTTTTCATGAACTGAGCCCCCCCTCCGGATTACAAGTAGTGTGGGTTGAGCATGTTGCTTTCTTCCATCACAGGGCACCAACCAGCTGCAACATTCACGGCTAGCCCACCATTTTCCTACCTGGGTACCCAGAGTCTGTGACTGTGTGGGGGCTTAAAGTGCATGCATAACTGTTTGGTTAATATAGCCTTTAAGCCAATCAACATGATTATGCCCCTTCCTTGTTCAAGTCCCCTGAATAAATCAGATCTGACTCTTTTTTTGCTGAATTTAACCTGACTGTGGTTCCAGTTTGTGGCAAGAGTACTGTACTGTTGCTATTTACTGTGCATAACCTTGTTTTACAGGGGGTCCCCAGGGTCGAGCCACAGGAACCAGCCCTGGTGGTAAGTGCAAACAGTGTGGGTACTGGTATGGTATACAAGGGGTACTGTGAAAGTGATTATCGTATATTGCTCAGGCCACTTGAAGGGAAAGAGGGTGGTTACAGTGTCCTGGAGGGCTGTGCCCAGGTTAGTTTGACCACTACCAACCCTGACCTCTGGGTGGAGGCATCCGTTTCAGAACTCAGGCCCCTTAACCTGCTACTAGCCGCATAGGCAGGGGTAGTAGCCCTTGGGATAGCGCTACCTAGGGGTTACATATATGAAGATAAAATTCCTGTTAAAAGAAAAAATGAAGAGCTGCTCTGTTAAAAAGTGCAGCGTGGCACCTGCAAGCACTAGTGGTGCTTGTATAATGAGCGGGGAGTGTGAGCAGCCATGAGTCAGCTCCACAGCGAGCCTTGTGCTTGACAGGAATCCCCAGGCTACTCCAACAGTCACACCTCTACTGCGACCTCAGTCCCGAGTTAGGCTTCAGCCTGTACTGTTCAGTGCAATGGTGAGAGAGGGAACAGTAGCACTAGTCACTCCTCTTGCAGGCAGGATCAAGCAGATATATTTTCCTCTAATATAAAGGCGACAAGCACCAGGAGAAACAGACATTTGGGACTGGCTCACAGCAATAATAAATTAAATAAAATGAAATTAGTGGACACAAGTCCTGAGGAGAAACAGAGTAAAGAAAAAGCGTGAAGAGCTCAGTAAGAGCCACCTTGTGACAGGAATCATTTGGCTGGAGAACCCATGACAATCGAAAATGCATAAAAACACACACAAAACACATTTTATATTTAATAAAAGCCATAAAGGGGCTAAGGAAAGTCCTGGGGTGAGATTAAAAACAGTGAACATTTCCAGAAATGCTTAGTTTGTAAAACAGAGCAGTTTTAAGTCAGGCTCTGTGTGAAAAGTCACTTACAGTCAGAGAATGCATTCAGGAGACAGTTTGTTTCCAAAAGAGTGCTGCCAAGGCTTTTTTTGCTCTAGTTATCTCAGACTTGTAGAGAAAAGGGTGCTTAATCAAGGAAAATAGTTTTAACAATGAGAAGTGTAAAATGGAGGAATCTCTATCCTTTTTAAGGAGAGTGGATCCTGGTCAAACATAATCTGTGCAGACAGTTGCACAGGAGGTGGAGTAAAGTGTGGGAAAAATGAATATTCAATTTTAACTGAAAAATAAACCTGTTGTGGTTAGTGTACTTAAAGGAGAAACTGCTATGTCTAAGGAAAAGTGAAGTAGAAAGTGGTCAGCAATGTTTATTGTTGGACAAGTTCAAGCCCTAGTGATTTAGGCTTCATGTGGGTCAATTTCTATAGGAAAAAATCAAGTGAGAGCCAGAGATGTAAGCTTTCCAGCTAAAGCAGTGAGAAAGCATTTAAACACATAACATGTTTATTTTAATGTGCAAAGTGAATGTGTATACAAATAGGACTCAAAGTAAGGAAAAAAGGGAAACCTTAGAATGTTGGGAAAGGCAGTTAGATTTCAAAAACTGTGTATTCTATTGTGGCTTATGCTGCTGCAGAAAGAAATGTGATTGGTGCTGAACGTCTGGTCAGGTCAGTGTCCACTCAGTGACCAGAAATTAGCATATGTAAATTTGTATTGGGCATAAAAGTAGCTATACAGCCAGTGTGCAGGGAGTTCAAGCAGGGAGAGTGACCAGGAAGGAGGGACCCAGGCCAAGTGGGTGTCCAGTCAGAAAAGGCCTGCTGTAGTGACAGGGCCTGGGGGACAGCCCTCAGTTAAAGTAAAGTAATAGGATTAGGTGATCACTTGTGTACCAGTGCAGGGTCAGATAGGGTAGCGAGTGAGAGCAGGGAGACAGTAGCGAGCCTGCTGCTTCAAGTGCCTGATGATCCAGATGTACTAATTTTCCACACAGAAAAAAACTGCAACCTAAAGAATTCATTGCTTCTCCAGTTTTCCATCGCCACAGCTGCTTGCTCCAGAGGGCCCTCGGAAGAATTCCTGAGAAGTTTTCATCAAAAGATTTCTTCATGTAATCCAAGGAATGTGATACTGTAAAAAACTTATTTCTACAATTTTGGGGACTATTTTAAAAGTCAAGTGACACTGAAGTAAAAGAAATTTTCCTCAGTCCTTCTGCATTTTAAAAGACTTTGTCATCTGAAGGACTGAACAGTTCAAGGACTGCGGATGGAATCTGTCCTAGCGTTTAATGTACCAGTATGCAACATGTTTCATACCACTGTTTTCCTAACTGCTAAATGTGTTTATCTGCTGTAGAGAAATGTTAAATGATTTTATCTGAGTAGAACTAGATGTAAGTAAGTGCAGCTGTGTATGTGGATACCAGGGTGAGTGTCTGGTGTAAGGGGTCAGAGGGTTGACTGAGGTGGGATAAGGCCTAGTAGCCACTGCTCGCCCTTACGGCTACAGTGTAAAGAAGCTCAGGGGTTGAGACTAGTTTGTGTTCTGGAGGGCTGGTGGGTGGTACTTGCCTGCAGTCTCCAGGGAAAGTGTGGTGGGGTAATGTGTGGCCTGCTGTGAAAAGAAAAGAAAAGAAAAGAAAAAGTGTTTATTCAAACTGTAATTCATGTTTTCCTGTTCATGAAGTTTATGCAAAAGGTGTGTTTTGCCATTTGTGGCTGTACGATCTACTTTGCCCACCATTTTTTTGTATATTTTACCTTCTTTTTTCATCGATGCAAGTGTCGGTGTCCTTGCTTACAGAGCCAGTGTCTCACATTCCTGCAGGTCTCCAGGTCAGTCCAGTGCAGCATCACCTACCCCTGGCACCTCTCAGCTACACCAGTTGGGGAGGTAAGGTACAGTATTCAGGTAGTGCCTAACTGGAGTGGTGTTTTTGGGGGAAGGGACAAAGAACTCTGATGCCCACTACTGTGCGGAATGGTTCCAAATGTGTCCAGAGGGCAATGCATTAGAGGGGTGGTCACAATGGCACAGCTCTTGGGAAGTGTAAGGGATCGGCTGGCCACATCGTTGGGCCAAACTACAATCCCTTTTACAAAAACACTGATTTCAAATAAAATTCTTAATTGCAGCTGGAATGGAGGGCATGGCCAGCAGCCGACAAGAGAGGACACTCCTAATACAGTTCCTGATTCCTACAACTTCCAAGTGATTAAAAATGTTATTATTTCCTTATATTCAGCCTTTCTCACAGCACAGAGTGTCAGAGAGTATCTTAAAGATTTTATCGGGGCAGTTTGATTTTGATTCCACCATGGGGGAGACCTAAACATGATCCCTCTAAGGATACGGGAAAAGGGAAAGGACTTGCACCATCAGCAAGCTGAGCCTTGGGTGACATTCCACCAGCTGGACAACCTGGGGATCTGGAAGCCACAGTCAGAGCAAGTCTAGAGGCGGTTCAACAACATGATAAAAAGGTGGAGACCTACTGTAACCGCTTGGCTCAAGTTGAAATGAAAGTCACCACCTTGGAGTCGAATCATAAATCCATAACAGAAACTGTTGCAAAAGTCACAGTTGTGGATGGCATACCTAAGGAAAATAAGCTGCTTCGAGCCCATTTGGAATATCTTGAAAATGGGACACAGGCCAATAATTTACGTTTCCTCAGCATTCCTGGGGTCTTAAGGGTACCGATCCCCCTCAGATTTATGCAAAAGCTTATTTTGAATTTATTCAATCTGCCAACTGAGAAACTAATCCTTCGGGTGTACAGAATATGCCCTGACACCGACCTAACAACCCTGATTTACCCCATACTTTACTAGTTTCTACTGCCAGGGTACATGTCTGGAATCTTATACAACAAAAAGCTAAGACTGCAGGCTCTTTAACTTTGACTGATGGGACCATCTTAAGCTGTTTCCACGATCTCAGCTACGCCACTCGAATGAGGCATCGGGGGTTTGATGCAGTTCAAACTGGATTAAGGGAACTGGGCATTAACCATGCCCTTCAACAACCAGCCCATCTCAAGATTTTCTATGCAGGTAAAACATATCTATATAATGATCCCGCTGATGCCAGCCGTAAATTGGAATCAATCTGCAAAGACTTTGTTACCTCTACACAATCAGCAGACCTGGAGAAAGACACTGCTGAGACCTGACTCTCATATATATAACACTCTAAAATTACCTCCTTCTTTGTTTAGGAGTCAACCGATGGGCTGCTATTGTTATGTTAAACAGTGACAGCTCCATTTACTGGGTATTTAAATGTTTACAGTTACAGTGTCACTAATAGTGAATTTACATTGTTGCCCAACTTGGTAGCCTCACTTTGAGGATTTTAACTGCTAACTTTTACTGTGACACACCTTTTTGCATTAAAATATCCATGAGGTTTCCTCTGTTACCATCTTGCGGTGAGATATTATATATGTAACTCCACCGTCCTTCATTTTGCAACGACAGGCGGTATGCTGTTTGAATCTGACAGCAATACCAGGTGGGCTGGGTTTGGGGAGGAATAGGTCACTTGGCACAAGGGCTAGGTTTGGCTACTCTGCACAGGGGCACCCAAGTAACTCCGAACACAGGAAGCAATAACTGTAATGTCCAATACCAGAAATGGGATTCTAAAGTGTGGCTTTTATTCACATCCAAATAGAATAAACAAAGCATAGATGGACCCCCACGAGGCTACACTCCTGGTAATGCAGATTAAAAGAAGCAAGAGCACTTCTTCTACACTTTAGCCCTCAGGCTCTGAACCCACCGGGCACACAGCCCAGACTTGTACGCTGCTTTGGGTACACAGCCCGAACTTGTACACTGTTCTGGGTTTTCCCTGGCTCGGCTCCCTTGCCAGCCACTCGGACTCCTTCCATATGTCATGGAAACATTTACTGGTGGCTCCCTAAACCACCTAAGAGCACCTCAGCTCTATCAGGGAATTTTCCTTTTAATCCCACGTCTGGGTACTTTCCTCAGGCACTGGCCAAGTACCTGAGAGAAAGTAAAGGTGCCACAGAGCAAATCCATAGAGGTGAATTTGGTTACTACTGATGGGGGGTCTCCCACCTCTCGCTCCCACAATTCATACCTGGCCATTTCTCTGGACAGTAAACACCTCATACTGTAAAGCTTGGCAATGTAGATTATGGCTAAATGTATGTCACATTTCTTCTGCTAGTCTTGCTTTCCCTTTGTGCTGGACTTGAACATACTTTTAATTGGCATATCCCATTGCTCTAGGCCCCTCACTGATTAAGCAGCCCAATCCTCACTTTACAACTGTACTTGGCTGTCTTTTTCCTGACCCCACAGTAACAGTCCCTTTAGTTCCTTCTGTTAAGGTGAAACACACATGGCCCTCTTTCAGAGCAAACTCACCCTTTGGTTGCAGGTACCCCACAGGCAATTCCTCCACAGGAATTTCTCTCTTCGAGCTTCTGGTGCCGCAGCACAACTTGAAATAGGCAGCTTCTTCCCTTAGCCGGAACCAGGAGGGTTGCCCCTGGGAAACAGGCAAACCTTCTCCCCCATCCCCTCAGGGATGGGGCACTTGGACCAGTAACAGCGGTCTCCACCACTTCAACTACCAGTTTCTGTGTTCCTCTTACGGTGGAAACACACACACCTTCTTAACAGTAGCTCTAAAACAGAGCTTAAAGCTCTGAGAGCCTGCACACAGACAGCTGTACTACTGTCTCTCACCAAGACTGCACACAGACTGAATTCAAAATCCCCAATGTTCTATATTAACCTTCAACTGCAACATTGCAGTGTGGCTTATGCAGCTGCGATAGTTCTATGGTGATGTCATCCCTCAGTCTCAGCTGAGACTGAGAACAGAGTGAGACAGTGTGAAATCCATTTAACTGGAGTTTCACAAGCTGCCTTCCCTGCCTACCACTAGGTCTTACTGGGATTCTAGTAACCCCGAGTAACGGGGGGGTTACATATAGTTATTGGTTTTATACCATAATGTTGTTGCTGTTTAGTTTCTAATCACTTTGTGTTATAACTAATATGCAACTCAGTTTCTTTGATTGTTGTGGGATATGAGGGAGGTGTATGTGGATGTGTCTATATTTTTTTTCTTAAGGTATTTATTCTCTGCTTATTGTAGAATCATGGACCCGAAGGGCTATGTCTTCTGATGCTGGCCCATCTTTTATAGAAGTGATTCTCTCTTGGGCTTCAGAATTTTTATTTTTCCTTGCATGGTCGTCTATGGTCTTGCTGCGTAGGCACTTTTGACTACAGAGGATTAGTAGGAGGTTGTCTCATTGAAAATGGTGAGCAGTTTTAAAAGGGGGTCGGACAGGGTAAAAGAGTTATAACTGGTGGGAAGATGGTGGAAGGGAAAAGTGGGTGGGGGTGAGGGGGGGGGGACCGCTCCAGTAAAATAGACTTGTGAGCTGCACACTCAAGCAGTCTTGACCATTATGGATTGTTTCTGCTGGTGGTTTTGTATTATATTTAACTGACAGAGCATTACCCTCACAGTGTTGTGCCACAGAATGAAGGGTTTTGTTTTGTATTTTTTACTATAACCATTCCTGTTTTGTATTCTTTACCTGAAATCAAACATTGTATCTGTATGTTTATTATGAAAATTAACCAACATAAAGTTACAAAAAAAATAGCATCTGGAATGACTAGCTCCAGCATCAGCTACCTCAATATGTGAGTAGCAGCTGATGTACACAACGCTGGAAAATCAATTTCAAATAAGTGGGGAATTCCTCAAGAAATGTCACACTGCCCCTCCTCACAAATAGTTTATCATCAATAAAATAGTTATAAATGGTAATGTTGTCAAAGCAACTATTTACGAACATATGAAGAAGCCAGCAGAAGAAGGCCATTTGATCTATCAATCTGCTCATATTGCAGGGTCCACAGCTTGAGCTAATGTCCCTGCCCTCCCCCCTGCTTCTCCCATCCTCCCTACCAATGATCCTTACCTTCCCCCATGCCTGTCCCAGCCTCTCTTAAAGATGCCCGCTGTCTTTAATGAGTTTACCTCTTCTGGCAGTGCATTCCAAGTTTCCACCACCCTCTCTGTGAAGAAGTGCTTCCTGACCTTCCTCCTAAACCTCCCACCCTCCAGCTTAAGACTGTGCCCCCTCGTATTATGGTTGCCACTCAGTTTCAAGAGACTCTCCTTATCAACCTTATTTATCCCGTTCAAGTACTTGAAGGTCCCAATCATGCCCCACCCCCGTCTTCCAGGGAGTACATGTTCAGTGCCTCAACCTCTCCTCGTATGCCTTACCCTACTGACTGGCTATCATCTTTTTAGCCCTCCTCTGGACCTTCTCCAGCAGGTTGATGTCCTTTTTGAGGTGTGGGCACCAGTACTGAACTCCATACTCTAGATGCGGCCTTACCAGTGACCTGTACAAGCTTTACAGAACTGACCAGAACATAATATGTCATAAAATGATCCATGTATAAGTTTGCATATGATGGGGCTATTATGGACCCCACCACTGTTTCCTTGATCTGCTGATGCAAGTAATCTCAAACCTGAAATAGTTATGTGGCTGTACTTTATTTATGTCACTATTGTTGACACACTGAAGTTAATGCCTTCATGGAACATGGTCATCACCTTCTGTGACAGCTCTGACTTCCTAATCAGCACATTCAGGACATTTATTGCATTTTTTACTCATACTTTTGAAATATAACATATGCACCCCTGTCCTAAGTTGGGGGCTTAACCTGGGGCTCTTGCTGCCTCCCAATATGCCTCCTGCAGCCACTCACTCTTCGCTCCCCCCGCCCACTCCTGGACTGCAACCAGGGCTGGGGAGCAGATTAGCACTGCTGCAGTGCCTCGTAGTGCCTAATCCAGTGTGGCCAGTGAGCCAGTTGCCTTCTCGCTCCCCTGGCCTGATCATGGGCTGCTGCCAGGGCCAGGGAGTGCTCAAAACAGTTTTCTGCACCTCAAGTGCCCGATGTAGATGCGGCCAGTAAGCTGCCAGACAGTTTGCTTCCCTGCTCCCTTGAACTGCTGCACAGTGGGATGGGGAGCACAGGAAAGGCCATTGTTTGTTATTGATGCACCGCTCTGGTGCCTCACCGCCTGAGGGAGCCACGGCAGACGTGCTGCTTGAACATTCCTCTCCTCAGCCCCACAGGACAACAGTGGGGGCTGGGGGGAACCAAAATAAAATAAAATAAAAACTTTTAGTGGCTCCCCAACCCTATCCAAGCCTCCAGTCGGAGAGTACAGGGGACAATATTGCCCTGAGGGACTACAAGTCCCACGATGCATGGTGGCCAAATGCCATTTGTCAGACTAGCTCCTGCTGGGGAGCTCAGGAAATGGAGCTTCTGACGGGGTTCCTGTCCCCCCAAAATGTACCCTGGCTCTAGCAACCAACAGATGGGACCAGGAGTGTCCTTTATATGCAGCCAGATGCTGCCAACATCTTTTACTTTTTGTTATAATGGACTGAGGTGAACAGTACTGTATGGGGCGACCATATTGGATGTGGTCTGCCTGAAGACAGCGAGGAACCCTATTGGTAGCTGCAGTAGTCCAATCGGGGTTTGGAGCCCGAGACTCTTTTAGCCAATGAGATGTCATGTATTAAAAAATAATATTCTAGGCTTGACAGTTTAACCCCGGATCTTGCTGACTGAGCTTTTGAAGAGAGAACATCTGATTTTGACAGCTCCTGTGGCAGTCACAGCCTAAAACCATTTAGTTTGTACGAAAACAAACTAAGAACTTCAGAACTTGTTGCCAACTGCCTGGTAAAACTCAGATACAAGGAGATTTACCTCAGCCTGACTGAACTGCCAAGATTTGGCAACCAAGATAGCAGAGATTGCTGAGAGAATTGTTTATTTGTATTTATGCGAGGTGACAAATCCACTGTTTCACTGTCCTGATACAAAAGACTTTGATTTCTGCCAGGGGACCAGAGCTCTGAGGTCCTGCCTGTCTACTTAACTGCCAGCCTACCTTCTGAGGTGGGTGAAGACAAGTCCTTCTTTGGGGAGAAGATCCCCTTTCATTGCCGGCCTACCTTTTGAGGTGGGTGAAGACAAGTCCCTCTGTGGGGTGAAGGCAACTGCCAGCCTACCTTTTGAGGTGGGTGAAGACAAGTCCCTCTGTGGGGTGAAGGCAACTGCCAGCCTACCTTTTGAGGTGGGTGAAGACAAGTCCCTCTGTGGAGTGAAGAGGATCATTGTCAGCATCCACACCAGCCTAATTATTCCATCCAGTTTCCAGCAAGGGGAGATGTCCCCCAGCGCCTGCATCATCTGTTCACCTAAGCTCATGAGTACTGGGTTTTACCCAAACAATTACTTTTATAATTGTCCAGCTACTGTAGCTAGCAAGCTAGTTTACCATCTGGGCTTTCTGCACAACCTTGGCTAAGCCCAAAGCAACAGTTACAGCCAGGATCAACTGTATACCTACATCCACTGGTGCAGTTTCTAATTTGCAACTGCAGCATCCACCCACTACAACAGTGCTGCACCAAGTGTCTACTCATCACTGGCCTACAACTCCTCGTAGTGTGCACACAAGGTATTTGGGAGCTCCCACAGGGACTGTGGGGTTATCAGGTGCACCAGTGGGGTGGGGGGAGGGACTGGGACGGGGAATACTGAATTGTGGTTTGTACTGTTATCTTTTATTTGCGTGATTACAGTATTTATCATAAGCTGGTGTTTGAATGTTTTTCTCCCCTTTCCTTCCCTTGTTCCCTAGCTTATTTTCCAGACTCCAAAATAAACCCCTGTGTTTATTTTCCTACAGCTGCTAAAGTATTTGCATTATTGTGTAGTGCAATATTTGCATGCTTAGAGTGATACGTTTGGGAGGGGATTGTATACTGTTTTACCTGTCAATGAGGGAGGGGGCTGAAATTAATTTCCTGTGGGAAGCACCCTGGCAGTATGCTGCTATGAGGATCCCCATAGGTGAAGGCACCATGCCATTTGCTAAGCCAGTTATAACCATGAATCCAGGTACCAACCTATATCCATTAGGTAGCACCACTTGTGAGTGGTTGTGCAGATAGAAGGGTAGAGGTGGTTACACATATATAAGGTATATACCACGGCCCCATCAGAAATATCTGTTATTTCTCCCAAGTGCAATTTGACCTTATGACATCACGAGTGGCAAAGCCATGAGTGATGCCCATGGTGAAACTGCACGGTGGCCAGGGAGGCAGTATAGTGCAGTGGTTTAAGGCTCTGAGCTGCAAATCTGGAGACCTGGGTTTGAATCCCATAGCCCCCACTTGCATACTGTGTAACCCTGAGCAAGTCACTTAACTTCCCTGTGCTCCCAGGTCGCATCTGTAAACAACCTTTCAGCTTAGTGTGCCACTCCTGCTTAAACAATTGAAAAAAAAAAAAAAAGCTAAGTAAAAACCGCTGAGTCAAAACAGCTAAATCAAATACATCAACTGAAAATTACCCCCCTTCCCGAGGTGCATCCCCCCAGAGTTGGTATATATAAGAAGGGGGTGTGGGGGGCAAAGATCCCTGCAAGGGTGGGTGCGGGGGGAGGGGCTTGCCACCCCTCAAAAACAAAACTTGCTGTAGCTGACAGCTGTTTTGTATTAGCTGTTTTTCGTGGTCACTGTTTTTATGTGGTGCCAAACTGCACGCGTGGGAAATAGCAGAGATATTTCTGATGAGGCCATGACATTAGATTTATGCAACACCCATTGTTTTTAGTGGTTTGTTGTTTTTTTTTTTTCTTTCTGTTCTCCATTTAAAAAAACCGTCCACGGCGGTTTCAAGATGGCAGAGGAGTGGTGGTGTGTGACTTGTCTGACGTCATTACTTACGTCAGTGTGTGCTGAAGATGTGCCTGGTGAGCGAGAATAAGTGAGTGCCTCAAAGAGATGCGGCCTTATGAGGAAGCAAACATGTGCAGTGTGACGGGCTGGCTGGTGAACCGGTAGTGCCAGCAGCGACTAAGGAGATTTCCTGTGTGCTGGGAACTGAGATGGGGAGTGGTGATTTCTGTGGGAGAAGCGAGGGAAGGAACATTTGTTGCCGGTTTCCAGGACTTGGCAGTGCCAATCGGAGACAAGTGGCATGGGGGTATGGGAAGGCTAATTAAAGCATCTATGTCTGTGTAAAACACTTCACTGTTTTCCATTTTAAATAGGGGGAGAAAGTGAAAGTACTTTGTTGATGGCTGTAGTAATGAGGGGGAGCCAACATGCAGTAAGCAAGTACATTCTAATTCTGCTGCTCAAACTGTGGGCTCCAGCCAATGGGGACCTACAGTGAAAATATTCTTCCTTCTGGGGACCTAGAGTGATGACATTTCAATATCCTCAGTCTAGGTCTCATGGAAGGAAACATCGCAGGTATCTGTGCTTTGATAGCCCCACAGATGTTGCATAAAAAATAAAAATTATATACACACACACATATATCTATCGCTTTCTCCCTCTCTCTCTCTCTCTCTATATATATACATATTTATTTATGCAATGGGGTGGACGTATATTCAGTGTGATAAATGCATTTATCTGAGTCACTGTATGTATAAATAAATTTATACATACAGTGACCATTTATACACACAGTTACTATGTCACAAATCTCTTTAGAATTAATTTAGAATGTTCAACCTCAGAAGCAGTACTAACCACATTCAAATGGGAATAACTTTAAAATGAAAAAAGATAGCATGGTGCTGTGAGAATGAAAATTGTTCAGCACAAAACTATCTACAAAATGAATGGTGTTTCATGTATAGATACCTTATAGATGTTTTAAAATGAGCAAAAAAGCAGAAGCAAATTAAATTTTTTATTCACTTTTTTGACAAACAAATGTTAATAACTTTAAAACCAAAAATGATAGCATGGTACTGTGAGCACGAAAAATGTTCAGCACAAAAACATCTACAAAATGAGTTGTGTTTCATTTATAGATACCTTTTAGTTTTTTTTTTATAATTAGCAAAAACAGCATAAAATTCAATTTTCTTTTCCCTTTTTTGACAAACAAATGTGAATAACTTTAAAACAAAAAAGGTAGTGTAATGCCCCAAAAGTGGTCATTCCAGAAAGTAAAAAAATAAATAAATAAAAGCAGAATATACAGGTGCTCAGGGTACCTGCTGCAGGGGTAGGCAGCAGGGTACTGTGCTAAGGGGCCCCTAGACATAAAAAGTCAACCTCCTGACACACAGAAAATACTGTAAATAATAGAAAAGTGCCTTGTGCACTTACAGCTGGTCAAACGATAGATTTTGTAAGCATTCCATGTCATAATGGCTTGGATGGAATGCTGTGCTGAGTGGCTCATGCACAGCATTCCGATCCAGCCATTCTAGAACCCAGTCAGTTTTATCTTTTAAAAATAATTCTATAACAGTTAAGTTTGTCAGTTGCTGTGGGACTGTGGAGTAGAGAGGATCACAGGAGTGCAACAGGGACTTGTGGCTTACCTGGTGGTTGTGAAGCCAGTCCTTTTGACTCCCTGGTGAGTCCCCTCCTCCAGTCCACCGAAGAATCCTGCGCTGCAGTAGTGCGGTCGTCCGTGGTGCCATTGGGGCACCAGAAGGAAAGAAAACGCCCTTTTGCTGCGGTTTGGGCTGTGAGCCCCGCTTATTTATTTTTGCCCTCCCGTATTTTAAAAAGTAACTCGGGTCCCACGCCGGGCGGCAGAGAAGCGCCAGATCTCCTTTTCGCCGCCGGAGGCCCCCGAGTCATCCCCCAGCTGCCTGTCTGGTTTTCCCTCCCACTGCCAGCTCAGCTCCCACCTCCCAGTTGCCGAAACGAACCCCGGAGACTGCAATGCGGTGAGTCGGCGGCAGCACACGTTGTGCTGACCGCCAGTTACTAGAGGGGGACTGAATTTGTTTGAAAAGCGCAGTAGGCGCTTGCGAAAGGTGGCCGAGCGCCACAGGGAGCATCGGGTCACTAGGACCCTTGTATTTTAATATTTAAGAGTGAGGCGGGGTTAGCGACGCCCAAAGGAGGGGCCAACTAGCAAGGCCAAAATAGTAGCCTATGAATATTAATAAAGGGGGCGGGATTAAAGGCAGCAACCTGTATAAAGATTGACAGCAGGCATTGGGAGCCTGCAGAATTTAAAGGGGCAACAAGATTTAAAAGGGCAATTTCGGCCCAAATATAAAGTAGGGCATTGGGCCCAGTACAAAGTGGGGCATCAGGCTCAAAGTGTTGAGGGGCATCAGGCCCATTATAAAGTGGGGCACCAAGCCCAGTATTTGGTGGGGCACCAGGCCCATTACAAAGTGGGGCACCAGGCCCAGTATTTCGAGGGGCAACAGGCCCATTGTAAAGTAGGGCACCAGGCCCAATCTAAGGTGGGGCACCAGGCCCAAGCTAACGTAGGGCTTCAGGCCCGAAGTAAAGGTAGGGCATTAGGCCCGAGGTAAAGCCTGGTCTATAGGGAGGCCCCGGCCTAGCGGAATAGGGCAAGCCAGGCTAGTGGTACTACAGGGAGGCCCCGGCCTAGCGGAATAGGGCAAGCCAGCCTAGTGGTACTATAGGGAGGCCCCGGCCTAGCGGAATAGGGCAAGCCTGCCTAGTGGTACTATAGGGAGGCCCCAGCCTAGCGGAATAGGGCAAGCCAGCCTAGTGGTACTAAAGGGAGGCCCCGGCCCAGTGGAATAGGGCAAGCCAGCCTAGTGGTACTAAAGGGAGGCCCCGGCCTAGCAGAATAGGGCAAGCCAGCCTAGTGATACTACAGGGAGGCCCCAGCCTAGCGGAATAGGGCAAGCCAGCCTAGTGGTACTAAAGGGAGGCCCCGGCCTAATGGAATAGGGCAAGCCAGCCTAGTGGTACTAAAGGATTCCCTAGCCACAACTAAAGGGAGGCCTAGCCACAACGTACAGTAAGGGATCCTATCCCAGAATACCCTACCTATAGAAACAGGGGTTCATTTGAGAGTGTTCTATTTGCCTATACTGTGAAACTACTGTGATTACTGTACTGCTTATGCTGAACTATTGTCTGAAGTACCTGAACTATTGCCTTAAGTACCTGAACTATTGCCCTAAGTACCTGAACTATTGCCCTAAGTACCTGAACTATTGTCAGAAGTACCTGAACTATTGGTCCAAATACCTGAACAATTGCTCTAAGCACCTGGACTTTGGCCCTTAACAGTAACAATTACCCCTGAAGTTATAATTTGCCCTCCCTGGCAAATTATTGTACTATTCCTCAGTTCTTGGAGCATTCTTCAGTTATATGTTTACTACTGTATGAAGACAGTCTCAATCTTCTACCACACTGCAGTCTCATAGTGTGATCTGTAACACCACGTGCTCAGAATCAGTCTCTACTCAGAAGAAGACATCCTTCCAGCATTCTTCACTCCAGGAAGATCATCCATCAACTCATCCCGTCCGTTTGTATGCGTCCATGAGTCGAGTCCTACAGTCAGTCGACAAGTCAGACTACCCGCTTTCTTTGTTTTCACAGCTTGAAAGTACGTCCGCCGAACGCATCACGACAGCAGTGCCAGTGTCGCTCCGCATGGTTCCTGTTCCAGATGTCCCGAGTTGGTTGCCCTCTACAGAAGAGAGAGAGAGCTCATCTTGAGAACCTGTTCTGCGCCCCCACCTGGTAGTTTGGTTGAAAGCGAGTCTGTCGAGCTCAGTCCGGGACGTCCCGCCGCTTTCTTTGTTTTGTGTTAGTTTCTGATCCGAGGATTGCAGATTCAGCCATCATCTCTTCAGATTCTTATGGTTCCTGGTCCTGTCAGAGTTCCTTCCGAGTCCAGCTGGCCCTTGGAGTGCTGCAGCATCAGTTGGGTCGTGGTAGTTCTCCATTGGATTCATCGCCATGCAGATCTTGGTCTTTCTTCATCCTTGGCAACCCTAGAAGTGGGTTTTGGCCGAGGAGCTCTTGCTTTAGTGTGTTATTTCAGGAACCAGTTGCTTTGGTTGTACATTCTGACAGCCTCGGAGAGAGAGTGGGCTTTTGCCGAAGATATATGGTCTGTTTACCAAACCTCTCACCACCCCAGTGGCCTTATCTAGGTCCTTGCTGGGAATTGAGATTAGGGTTCCACAGTTCTGTTTTATTTCCCTTGTAGCTACCAACGAAGAATGACGGTGTACACGAAGACGCCGGATCTTTGGACTCTTGTAAAATCTGGACTCTTTTGTAGATGTGTGATGCTGATCACCCTAATGTAGTGCTGAGTAGCCTATGTAACTGAATTATTGTTTACAGTATAGAAATACAGTATAAACTAGTATCAGAATAAGACTGGATTCTAGTATTAGAGTATAGAAGTACAGTATAAACTAGTATTAGAGTATAGAAGTACAGTACAAACTAGTATTAGAATAAGAGTGGCAGTAGGCCTAAAGTTTATGCTTGTAGTAGGTAACCGTAAAAGTGGTAGATAAAAAGTATTTCAGTATATCCCTGTTCCATTGCCCTATTGTTGATCAGGCATCCCCTACTCCTCCTTGTGACTGTGTCTGTCTACCCCTTGGTACCAAATAAATGCCCGTCCTGCGGGCATTGAAATACTAAGTTGACTCCTGCCTCTCCTTGTCCGGATAGCAGTTATCCTATCCGAAAATTTTCATTCGGACCCTGGGTTGCTCATCTTCATCTCGAGCGGCCCATCACAGTAGCATAGTACTGTGAGAAACATAGAAACATAGAAGTTGATGGCAGATAAGGACCGCAAGGCTCATCCAGTCTGCCCATTTCTTTTTCTACCTTATGAATGTGCCATTGGCCTTTGCTCTGTCAATGGCCTAGCTATTCATATGTATCTGTATTGCTCCCTTATGCCTATCCCATGCCTGTTTGAAGCCCTGTACTGTTTTCATATCCACCCCTTCCTGAGGTAGGCAATTCCATGCATCCACTACCCTTTCTGTGAAAAAAGAACTTCCTCACATTACCCCTTAATCGGCCTCCCTCTAATCTCATGCTGTGTCCTCTTGTCCTGCTATTTTTCTTATATTGAAACATGTTAGACTCTTTCACCTTGTTAATGCCCTTAAGGTGTTTGAATGTTTCAATCATATCACCTCTCTCCCGCCTTTGCTCTAGGATATACATACTGAGCTCAGTTAATCTGTCCTCATATGTTTTCTGATGCAGTCCCTGCACAATTTTGGTTGCCCTTCTCTGAACTGCCTCAATTTGGTTAATGTCCTTGTGAAGGTGTGGCCTCCAGTACTGCACGCAGTACTCCAGATGGGGCCTAACCAGTGTCTTGTAAAGATGGATTATTACCTCCCTCTTCCCACTTGTGATACCCCTAATAATACACCCCAACATCCCTCTAGCTTTACCTACTGCTTTAGTGGTCTGTTTGGATGATTTAAGGTCATCGATGATGATGACACCCAAGTCTCTTTCTTCCCTTGTGACTGCCAGCAACTCCCCTCCCAGCCTATAGGTGGCTTCAGGGTTTCTCTTCCCTATGTGCATGATCTTGCATGTCTTTGGGTTAAACCCAGTTGCCAATGTTCCGACCATTTTGCTAGTTTATCCAGATCTCTTCTCTTTCTGCCTACCCCATCTGGATTATCTACTCTGTTGCAGATCTTGGTGTCATCTGCAAACAGACAAACCTTACCCTCCAGTCCATCTGCAATGTCACTGATGAAGATATTGAAGAGGACTGGCCCCAGGACTGATCCCTGAGGTACCCCACTTGTGACTTGCATACGAACATACGAAGTTTGCCAGCAGATAAAGGCCTAGAGGTCTATCAAGTCTGCTCAAATGTGCAGCTAGCACCCCTTATTCTGCAGCTGCCCCTCCCTTCCACCCTTCCCTTCATTAGCCCTCCCCTTGTCCTGTCCCATCCTCGCTTGAAGCAGTCCACTGTTCTAATGCATACCACTTCAGCAGGTAACGATTCCACCCAGCCACCACCCTCTGTAAAAGTGTCTCCTCATCTCCCTCCTGAACCTTCCTCGCCCAGTCTCATATCATGGCCCCTGGTGGCCTCCCTCCCTTACTTTGAACAGCCCTCTGTACCCGTCTTGTTTATTCCTTTCATGTATTTAAAGGTTTAATCATGTCACCCGCTCTCCTCTCCTCCAGTGAGTACATGTTCAACTCCTTCAACCTCCTCTCGTATGATAAGTCCCCAGCCCCTTGATCATCTTTTGTCGCCTCGCGCTGCACCCTCCAGTAACTTAATGTCCCTCTTCAGATACGGACGCCAGTACTGCACGCAGTACCCAGGTGTGGTCTAACCACGACCTATACAGTGGCAGAATCGCCTCCTCCTCCTCGAGGATATACCCATGCAATACAACCCAGCATTTTGTTGGCCTTGCAGCTGCCTTCCTACATTGTGCCGAGTTGTTCATTGACCCTGTAATGAGCACACCCAGATCCTTCTCTCTCTCTGTCTGGGCTAGCTGCACTCCCCTAGCTGGTAACTGCTCCTTGGGTTCTTCATCCCAAAATGCAGCACCTTGCACTTTTTGGCATTAAAGCCCAGTTGCCAGGTGTCTGACCAGGTTTCAAGCTTTGCCAGAGCATCTTACAACCCCTGCCATCCCCCTAGGTCATCCACCACCGCGCCTACCTTGATATCATCAGCAAACAGGCTGATCTTGCTCTTGATGTCCCAGTGTATGTCTGCAATGAATATCCCAAACAACACTGGTCCCAACACCAAGCCCTGTGGAACACCGCTCATCACTGCCTTTGGGTGTGAGAGCTCCCCACCCACCACCACCCTCTGTTGCCTTCCCTGCAGCCAGTTTCCTACCCATCTCACCAGCTTTGCACCCCCCTGTGCCTACTAACTTCCTTCCCAGCCTTCCATGTGGCACTGAGTCGAATGCCTTACTGAAGTCCAGATACAGGACATCCACTGCATGGCCACTGTCCAGTTGCCTAGTTACCCAGTCATAGAACCCGACCAGGTTGGTTTGGCAGGATCTGCCACATATGAAGCCATGCTGTCTGCTGTCCTGAGTCCTTTGGCCTCTAGGGAGGGGCCACCAGCCTCTCCTTCAGGATAGTTTCCATTAGCTACCCATGATGGATGTGAGGCTCACTGGTCTGTAGTTTCAGTTCATCCTTGGGGCCACTCTTGTGGAGGGGCACCACATGAGCCATCCTCCAGTCCTGAGGTACACACCTCAATGTAGTGAGGCATTAAATAGGTCTGCCAAGGTCCTGCAAGGACTCGCCAGCTCCTTCAGTACCCTGGGTGGATGCCATCTGGGCCTGGCGCCTGTCCACCCTCAGTGCCTTCAAACCCTCTGAACTCTGCTCTCCATGATTTCCCATCTGTCACCACTTCCCCTGCTTCTGCCATTTCTCCCATCTTGGGTGTCACCCCTCTTCTCTTTTAGTAAATACTGAGCAGAAGTACTCATTTAGTGCTCCCTCTTTATCGCACTCGCTTCCACCCAACCCTCCCTTCCTAATCCTTACTATGTGGTCCTTATGGGCCCTTTTCTCCCTGATGTACTTGAAGTAAGTCCTTCTCCCTTCTTAATGCTCAGCCAGCCTGAGTTCTGTAGAGTTTTGGCTCCCCTTACTGCCCTTGTCACCTCCTTCGATTCTGTCAAGTACTCCTCCCTGTCCTCCCCCCTTCCTGTTTTCTTGTACTTCCTAAAGGCAGCTCTTTTGCTCCTTACCTTTTCCATGACCTCCTTGCTCAACCAGATTCTTAGCCCTAGCCTACTTGCTCTGGGCTTTGCAGCAGGTTTTGGTTGCCTCCACTATCCCCAGCTTTATGAGCTCCCACCTCTGGTCAGTGTCCACACTAGATTGAATTCTGGCCAGGTATCCTTTTACCACTTCTCCCATCCTCCAAAAAGTTGGTCCTCCTGAAGTCCAGCACTATTGTGCCAGATTCCACTCCTTCCTTGCCCATATCCAATGTGAGCCATACTGAGTGGTGGTCACTCCCTGACAGTGGTTCCTCCACCGTAAGTTCTCTCACAAAGTCCCCATTTTCCAGCACAAGGTCAAGGGTATTCCCTAACCTGGTTGGTTCACTGACCATTTGCAGCAGGAAGCTGTCCTGGAAGGCATCCAGCAGTGCTCTGCCTCCTTCTGTTCCTGGTTGTTGGGGTGCTCCAGTCCACTCCTGGCATGTTGAAGTCCCCACAATCACCACACTACCCTTCTCGCAGGTCCTCCTGATCTGTCCCGCTAGTTCCCTGTCTAACTTCTCCGTCTGAGATGGTGGCCTGTACACCACTCATTCTAAGAATCCTATTCTTGGAATCCTGGATTTGCATCCAAAGCGACTCGCACTACCTCCTCCCCCTTCCTCCCTTACACACTTCAGTCCTTCCTTCACATAGTGCCACCCCCTCCTTTCCCAATCACCCTGTCCCTATGAAATAACCTGTACCCTGGTACAGACAGGTCCCAGTCATTGTATTGGGTGGCCCATGTTTCCATGATGGCTGCAATGTCCACCTCTCCTCTGCCATGAGAACCTGTAACTCTGCAGTTTTCCTCCCAAGGCTCCTAGCATTAGGGTAACCACCTTCCACCCTCCCCCATTCTGCCCTCCTTTCCTAGCATCACCAACAGTACTTGCCATTTGTCCTTTGTCACTGTTATGAGGGGTAAGCTCATATAGTTTCCCAACCGGTGGTCTCTGCATATCTCTTCCCCAACTGCCACCCCCCACCTCCTAGTTTAAATTCCCAACTTCCTCTATGTACTCCTCCATCCTCTGTTTCAACACTTTCTTTCCTTCCTCACTCAAGTGTAGTCTGTCCTTGGCATAGAGACTACTGTCCTCCCAGGTCCCTCCCCACCTCTTCTGACTGTAAACCATTTACCATCACTCTCTGTTTTCTGCCCGACAACCAGTTTGCCACCCAGTTGACCAACGTCTGACCCACCCTGAGCCTACCCACCTTATTAATCAATCTTCTATGTGGAACGGTATCAAAAGCTTTGCTGAAGTCAAGGTAGGCAACATCAGCTGCTCCCCCTTGGTCCACCACTCTGGTTACCCAGTCAAAGAAATCTATGAGATTAGTTTGATAGGACCTTCCTTTTGTAAAGCCATGCTGTCTTGGATCCTGTGCTCCTATGGATTCCAAGTGTTGCACTATCCTTTCCTTAAGGAGTGTCTCCATAATCTTGCCCACTACTGAGGTAAGACTGACTGGTCTGTAGTTCCCTGCCTCCTCCCTGCTACCACTCTTGTGGAGCAGGATCACATGAGCCCTTCTCCAGTCTTCTGGGACCTCTCCTGTTCTCAGAGACTCATTAAACAGTTCTGGTAATTGCTCTGCTAGTTCCACCCTTAGCTCCTTTAGTACCCTGGGATGTATGCCATCAGGTCCCATTGCCTTGTCCACCCTGAGCTTATCGAGCTCTTGTAGGATCCTTTCCTTTGTGAAGGGACTAGTGCACATCTCCCTCCACCCTCTGTCCATGGTGCTGAGCTGTGGGCCCTGCCCTACCTTCTCTTCAGTGAATGCTGAGCAGAAGTATCTATTTAGGATAGGTGCTTTTACAGGGTCCTCCTCACACACTCCCTTATCCCCTTTGATTTTAGCAATACACCCTCTGGACTTTCTCCTTTCACTAATGTATCTATAGAAAGTCTTGTCACCTTCTTTTACTATTCATGCTAGTGTTTCCTCAGTTTGGGCCTTTGCCTGCCTTACTGCCTTCCCTGCTTCCCTTTAGGAAGTTTGCATGCCTCCCTATCTTCATCCTGCTGCCTCCTTATATTTTCTGAAGGCCAGCCTTTTGGCTCTGACCTTTCTGCTTCTGTGTTTGAGAACCAAAGTGGTTTCCTTCTTTGCACTTCCTTTTCTCACTAACACAATGGGATGTTACTTCAAGTATTGCATCTTTAATGCTTGCCCACTTTGCCTGTACCCCCTCACCTGTATTTCTTTTTGCTAGGGCTAGCTTAACTCTGTTGGCCATCTTATCAAAGTCAGCCCCTTTGAAGTCCCATAGTTTTGCCTTGGAATGGGATGATTTTGTTCTAGTGGCCAAATTGAACCATACCATGTGATGGTCACTGGCACCCAGGTTACCTTCTACCTGGAGATCTGTGATCCTTTCCCTGTTAGTCAGTACTAGATCTAGGATAGCCCTGTCTCTTGTGAGTTGTTGTACCAGTTGTTTGAGGCCCTCCCCTGCAGGGAATCCACCATGTGTCTAGTTCTGGCAGATGTCCCTGCTGGTATTGACCAATCTGTATCTGGCATGTTGAAGTCTTCCATTATCAAAACCTCACCTTTAGCTGTCATGTTTTGTATATCTTCTAACAGTAATGTGTCTATGTCCTCCCCCTGGTCTGGAGGCCTGTACACAACCCCAGTTGGTATGGCTGTCCCATTTCCTGTTTTCAGGGTGACCCACAGTTCTTCTGGCTCCTTACGTGTATTCTGAATTTCTGTAGCTTTGATATTTTCATTGACATAAAGGGCCACTCCACTCCCCCCCTTTTTTGCACCTTGCTCTCTTCTGAACAGTACACAGCCAGGTATTGAAGTCTCCCAAGTATGGTTACTGGTAAACCATGTCTCGCTAATGGCTACTATGTCCAATTTAGCCTCTGTCATTATTGCCTGCAGGTCTGGGATCTTGTTTCCCAGACTGCAAGCATTTGTGTACATGATTTTCCATTGGCCAGATTTCGGTGTGTTAGTTGTTGGGCTAGGTCCAGCGTTTTCCTTGTATATTGTATAGGGAGCCAGACCTTTTTCTTTACCTGGTGATGCAAATGAACTACAAACATGAGCATGACATTTGTTCAGCAAGAAGTTTTCTACAAAATGAGTGGTGTTTCTTTTAATAGTAACCACTATGCTAGGCAGAAATACTCTAGGAAACTTAACCAAAACTCCCAGAAATTATCATTTAAAATAAAGATAAACAGTCAAAATCAAATGTTCCTGCACTGATAGAAAGCATCCCTAATGCATGTGTAAGCCCCCACCCATGCTCTTTTGCAAATGACAGGTGGTATGCTGTTTGAATCTGACAGCAGTACCAGGCGGGGGACTAGGTTCGGGGAGGAATAGGTTACTCGGCACAAGGGCTAGGTTTGGCTACTCTGCACAGGGGCACCCAAGTAAATCAGAACACAGGAAGCAATAACTGTAATGTCCAATACCAGGAATGGGATTCTAAAGTGTGGCTTTACTCACATCCAAGCAGAACAAAACAAAGCATAGACGGACCCCCATGGGGCTACACTTCTGGTAATGCAGACTAAAAAGAATCAGAACACTTCCTCAACTCTTCAGCCCTCAGGCTGTGAACCCACCAGGCACACAGCCCAGACTTGCGTGCTGCTTTGGGTACAAAGCCCAAACTTGTACACTATTCTGGGATTTCTCTGGCTTGGCTCCCCTGCCGGCCACTCAAACACCTTCCATATGTCATGGAAACATTTTCTGGTGGCTCCCTAAACCACCTAAGAGCCTTTGACTCCATAAGGGAAACTTCCTTTTAATCCCATGTCTGATACTTTCCTGAGGCACTGGCCAAGTACCTGAGAGAAAGTAAAAGGGCCACAGAGCAAATCCGTAGAGGTGAATTTGGTTACTACTGATGGGGGGTCTCCCACCTCTCGCTTCCACAATTCATACCCGGCCATTTCTCTGGACATTAAACATCTCTTTCTGTAAAGCTTGGCAATGTAGATTAAAGGATAAATGCTTGGCACATTTCCTCTACTTGTCTTGGCTTTCCCATTGTGCTAGACTTGAACATACTTTTACACTCTTTCTGTACAGCTTGGCAATGTAGATTAAAGGGTAAATGCCTGTCACATTTCCTCTGCATGTCTTGGCTTTCCCATTGTGCTGGACTTGAATATAATTTTACTTGGCTTAGCCCATTACTGTAGGCCTCCCACTAATTAAGCAGTCCAATCCTCACTTTACTTTACTCTTTGTGCTGGACTTGAACATATTTCTACTTGGCTCAGCCTATTCCTCTAGGCCTCCCACTGATTAAGCAATCCAATCCCCACTTTACAACAATTCAGATGAAAACATAGGCTCTGTGTCAGAGAGAACTCACCTTTTGGTTGCAGGTGCCCCACAGGCGATTTCTCACAGGAATTTCTTCCCCACATTTTCTGGTGCTGCAGCACAACTTAGAATAAGGCAGCTTCTTCCCTAGCTGGAACCAGGAGGGTTGCCCCTGGAATGACAGGCAAACCTTTCCACCCCCATCCCCTCAGGGATGGGGCACAGAGACCAGTAACAGTGGTCTCTACCACTTCACAAACAGCTTACTGTGCTCCTCTTTTGGTGGAAACACACACCTCCCCTACAGTAGCTCTATAACAGAGCTTAAGGCTCAAAAAGCCTGTCCACAGACTGCTGTGCTGCTTCTCTGCTTTAAGACTGCACACAGACTCCCTACACACTGTTCAAAAACCCCAACATTCTATCCTAATTCCCAACTGCAGATTCCAATGTGGCTCATGCAGCTGCTAGAGTTCTATGGTGATGTCATCCCTCAGTCTCAGCTGAGACAGTGTGAAATCCATTTAACTGCAGTTTCACAAGCTGCCTTCCCTGCCTACCATTAGGTCTTACTGGGATTCTAGTAACCACGGGTAACAGGGGGGTTACACATGAATGAAATATACAATGTGCTGTTTGACCTCAGACACCTCACTCGTGGCTTATGCCACTCGTGAGGTTACCCAAGGTCAAACAGCACTTGTATAGATAAATCATTTTTCTGACAGCTCACCATTGTATATTCCTTATATATATGTTCATAGAGCCCTTTACAGTTATTTTTTGAATGATTAAAAAGGGCTTCTTTGTATAATTCACCTCCTTAGCATATATAGTAATTTTTTAGTTTTTCGCACTCCGTTTTTACGTTCTCTTGCACACATGCGCAAGGAACGTCTTGCAATAGTATGACTTTTGGAGGTGTGTGACCCTCCTCCCCAATACAGTGCTCAGTGTAGCAGGCACGACCCTACTGGACCAATACATGCCGAGCTGTGCATGACAGCAGTTCGGCTGTGTTGGTCTTCATTTCTAAGAAAAGGTCCGCTGCAATCAGCGGTGCTAGCATGTATGCAATTAGCATATGATGTCAGCCGAACTGCTGTCATGCACAGCTCAGCATCAAATCCCTCCCGCTTCCTCCCTCTGCTAATGTCCTCTCCCTCCCTCCTTACTGTTCTCTCCAGCCCCCACCTTGTGTGCTGAGGAGGTGTCCAATCACCCTCAGCTCATGCGCCCCCCCAGCACACTGTGTGGATGATGGGGGTGCCCAATTTCCCATCGGCTGCAGCCCCCCCAAAAAAGACAACCAGTTGCCACACTGGGAGCCCACCCCAGCGTGCTCATGCCCCCCCACACACACACACTGTGTGGCCAGTGGGGGTGCCCAATCCCCGCTGGCTCCAGTCCCCCCCCCAACACATAGGTGGCATGCTGGGAGTCCACCCCAGTGCACCAAAAGCATCCTTTTTTTTTTTATCCTGTGAGACAAGAAAACGGTCCCTTGGTGAGTCCCTCGCTCCTGCGCCAACCCACTCCCACCCTCTGTGCACCCACCTCCCTACATCACCCTCACCTAGGTGGCACGCTGGAAGCCCACCTGAGCGTACCAAAAGTGTCTATTTTTTTTTTTAATTCCTGTGAAACAAGAAAGTGGGCCCTCGGTGAGTCCCTGGCCCCCCCCGCCAACCCACATCCACCCTCTGCACACCCACCTCCCCACACTTCCCCCTCACCCCAAACTTACCTCCAGAGCCAGGCGCGACAATCTTCGGTGGACCGGGAACACGTCTGCACTCATCAAACCGACCACGAACTGAGGAAATGCCGATAAGCTGTATAATGGCATAAATAGGGCTTTTCCAACATAGGTGGATATCTCGGCCAGTTTTTCGACTTTTGGCACCAAATTTTCAACATGGGGTTCTTGACACCCCGTCTCATGAATTCAGTCACTGTCATGGCGTTATCTGGTCCCAAAAGGTGATTTCGTGGTCACTGCGTGGAATCACTTTTCAGGACTGATTAACAAAACAACAGTGTTGGTGTTCATGAGGTGGGCTCCCAAAAAGCCTATGTTGCAAATTTGGTGAAAAAATTCCAGAAAATGACTGCGTTTTACGAATGTGTGTTGCACAGTTTCCATGCACACTTGTAAGTTCATGAATTTGTAATTTTTCACCCCAGATTTTCAACACAAGCATATTTCCACAATTCTTTATGAACAGTGCAGCTGTCATTTTTTACATCCTGGCTGAAATGTGTTTTCGCACTTCCGGCACAGAATAGCACGGTCGCTGTTGGAAATAAGTGTCCCCTAAAGAGTAAGACAATCACAATGACACTGTTCATGAGCAGAGGCCTAAAATGCCTATGTTGAAAATTTGGTGACAAAAGTTCATAAAACGGCTGTGTTACGAGCGTGCATTGAGCAGTTTCTACGCACACTTGTAAGTTTGTGAATTTTGAATATTTCCACTCCAGATTTTCAGCATTGCCATTTCCCCACATCTCCTCATGACCAGTACAGCTGTCATTTTTCACATCCTGGCCGAAATGTGTTTTTGCACTTTCGACGTAAAATAGCACGGTCACTGTGGGAAATCATGTTTGGTACAGAGTAAGAAAATCACAGTGACACTGTTCATGAGCAGACATCCTAAAATTCCTATATCGAAAATTTGGTGCAAAAATTCCACAAAAATGACTGTTTTACTAGTGTGCGTTGCGCAGTTTCCACGCGCACTTATAACTTTGCGAATTTGTCATATTTTCACTGCAGATTTTCAGCATTTGCATTTCCCCACACCTCCTTATCAACAGTACAGCTATCATTTTTCACATCCTGGCTGAAATGTGTTTTCACACTTCTGGCGCAGAATAACGCTGTTGCTGTGGGAAATCAGTGTTCGGTCCACAGTAAGAAAATCATAGTGACAGTGTTCATGACCAGAGGTGACAAAATGCCTCTGTTGAAAATTTGGTGAAATAATTCCACTGAATGACTGTGTTACAAGTGCGTGTTGCTCAGTTTCTACACAGGCTCCTACTCTTGCGCATGCCCAGGGCGTTAGGGTTCCTAAGACAGGCACTTAAGTATGAGGGTGAAATGTTGATCAGATGCAAGAGGAGTTTCAGAGAGGTACTCTGTTTGGATATGGATGCTAAAGGGACATGGATACAACTGGTGGGGGGGGGGACTTGCACAAATGCCAAACACCAATGCACATACCCGAAAGCGAACGTTCGGCACTTAAGCAATATACCATGACACAGAGTGGGTATATTGGTGGATTTACACTAGAAGTGGTAAATCCACCCATATACCCACTTTCTGTTATGGTAGATTGCTATTATACAATGTTCAACTTGTTTTTTGTATTTGTAATGATATAAAACTTTTACAGTGGGTATACTAGGGGATTTATCACGGTCATGTGATGTGTTTTGACCAATAAGGTTACAGGATTTTCATTAGCGTTTAAGAGCCGCATAACTCTCAACTGTCCCTGATTTTCAGGGACATCCCTGATTTTGCCTCAAAATGTTACTCTGTCCCTCCTAAAAATTGTCTTTCCGTGACCAATCATTGGAGGTTGTAAGCACAAAATAATGCTAAACATTAAAGTTACAGACTTGTTCTTCCTTAGAAAAGGCATTTACACTAAGCCGCTTATTCTACCAGCTTCCTGAGTGGATATCACCAATTTTGAAGATGTGTCCCTGCTTTTGGTCCTTTGTATCTGATTTTTTTAAGCCTTGTCCCTGATTTATGAGGCAGCTGGTTGAGAGGTATGACCCTGCGGATGTTACCTGGTTATAAGAGTGAACATTTTCAGAACTCAGTTAAGTTAAAAAGTTAATAATGTAGGTAGAGAAATGTGCAACTTTGTGAGACACTGGCACTCAAACGTGTGCAACACTATTTCCCCGCACATCGAGTTTCCTCTCCACTTTGGGCACCACGGGGCTCGTGCATGACGTCACGTCTGTGGACACCTGACAGAAATCCGACTTCTGGCTCTCGAGACACTTTACAGAAAGAAGCCCCGCCTAGCTGGAATGCCGAAACAAGCGGCGCTGCCTCCGCGGCAACCTTCGGGGAAGGGGAAGCTGCTGCAGCCGGCGCTGAGCTCTGAAGTACGCGCCAGTGCCACAGGTTCAGCAGGTTTTTGTACTGGTGTTTGAGTCGTACCTGCCGCACGACAGTGTAGGAGTTCGTCTCCACGAATGATTTGTATCCTGTTTCCCTGGTGAGTGCTTTTTGTTCTGGACTTCTGGTTAACCAATCTTGATAAAATGAGTTTGAAAATAAAAGCTAAAGCGTTTGGCGTAGCATAACATTTAGCATATATTATTTTTAATTTTTAGAACTATATCCCTTGAAAAAAACTCGGTGGCCTGAGTGGCACGTCGGGGAGCTGTGCAGGTCGTGCAGTGGAAACTTTAGAAGAAAAGTGAATAAATGGAATACTGTATGAATTTATACTTTAGTTGCTGTCGGTGGTGCTGATTTCACCTCCCCTGTGATCGCCACCCGTCCTAGGGAATGAACCCTGGTGGGCAGGCTGGAAAGCATACGTCTCAGCTATCCCTGATTTTGGCTCCAGATGTTACTCTGCTACTCCTAAAATCTGCGTTTCCGTGACTAAACTGTGAGGACTGTAAGCACTAAACATTGTCCAGCATTAAAGTTACAGACATTTTCTTCCTTAGAAAAGGCATATTACACTGTCTCTTATTCTGCCAACTTCCTGGAATGTCTGTCACTAATTTTGAAGATGTATCCCCGATTGTTTTTTTTAAAGCCTTGTCCCCGATTAATGAGGTAGGAGGTTGAAAGGTATGCTTGTAGGCCATTGTTGTGATCTGTAAGGAACTCCTATGATGGACACTACCTCCAGGCATCCAGATTCCTTGTTGACTTGACAGTCTGTGGTCACTCTAGGGAATTGCCTCAAGCACTGAGACTCTCCATTGGGTGATAGAATGGATTTGATACGGCCTGAGCTCACTCTTAGAAGCCTATCACATAGTTGGACTCTTCATTTGGCCACTAATGGGAGAGTACTTTTTTTTTTTTTATACTCTGTAAATATTTATACAGTACCCCTGAAATTCATACCCACTACCACTCAAATACTCTGCATTTGGTACTTGGGACAAAGCACCATTAAAAAAAAAAAACTTGTAATCCGAAGGTTGCCGGAGCTAGTTTTTGCTGTACCACTGTAGAGGTAGCCAGCATTTGTAAGAATCGTGTTTTCTGCTTATTACTTGTTATTTTTAGTCCGGACTTGTGCAACTTTGAGACAGGTTGAGGCTTGCTGGTTGCAGGGAGGACCTCTACATTTAGAAATCTGTTCCAGTTAAACTGTTGCTGTCAAATTGACTAATCTGCTAGCTAACTCAACAGTGGCTATGGTGCCTGAATAGGGACTGCTTGTCATTAGTAGAGTGTCTTCGATTGTATAGGCCTATGAACAGATCGTGCCTGGTGCCTCAGATAAGTAATGGTGAATATATATGTGTGTCAGTCTTTATATATACATATATATTTTTTTTGTGTGGCTTAGACAGATTGTTAGATGGTGGTGGTATCTGTGTTTTCCCCTCCCTGTAGTGTCTTTCAAAGCACTGTTTTCCTCTTGCCTCCCCTTCCTCTTGCCTTGTGTGGCGTTTTCTTTCCTTTTGGGTGCTTTTTTATTTCCAGAAAATAAAATATTTTTTTGTGGCTCAGGGAAAGAGATTTGCCAGGCAGGTTTGTTTGCACATCTGCTTTGTGCTGTGTGCTGGTTGAGCTCCCTCCCCTTTCTGGCTGAACTATAGTCTTTTTGGCATTTCCCTGTGTGGCCTTTGATTAAAAAAAAGAAATGTGGTAGTCGTGTTAGTCCAGTCAACAATGTAGAGAAAAAAAAATATGTTGCAGATGATACCTTTATTGGGACTGACAAAATTATTTTTAAGACTAGCTTTCGATAGATGAAACTCTTTTCCTTAGGGGTTATAGTATCTGATGACCTTAAAGTGGCAGGGCAGTGTGACAAAGTAGTGGGTAGGGCCAGTGGGATGCTGGAATACATAGGGAGTGGTATCTCCAGCAGGAGGAGGGAGGTGGTGGTGTTGTCACTGTATTACTCATTGGTGAGACCCCACTAGGAGTATTGTATCCAGTTCAGGAGGCCGTACCTCAGATGGGACATAGACAGGGTGAAGGCAGTTTAGAGGAAGGCAACTAAAATGGTGCAGGGATTGCAACAAAAGCCCTATGAGGAGAGACTGAGGGTTTTCAACATGTACATCTTGGAAGAGAGTAGAGTGAGAGGGGACATGATAGAGACCTAGGAGTACCTCACAGGGGAAAAATGAGTGCATAAGGAGAGTCTCTGATGAGAAAGAATACCAGGTGGCCCGGTGTCGCTGAGGGTTGAGGTGCTGGATGCCACACCTCACGCCATGCTGGTGACCCGGGTTCGGACGTGACCCCGGAGCGTCAGGGGTTGGCAGGGGAGGGATGGGATTGAGCATCCGGAGGATCCCAGGGAGGGATCCAGGGAATCTCTGCTCTGTAGCGGCCCCTGGTGATGACTGGGGGCACTACTAGAGTGGTGCAGAAAAGTGGTGGAGTGTGGCAGACGTCGGCGCCTACGTGACGTCATTGCACACTCGCACTCCAGGGGATCACATAAGGAGGAGGAAAATGGCAGCACAAAGCCCGCAGCAGCTTCATAGCGCCACAGCTTCACCAGCCGGTGAATGCCTGGACAGAGGCATGTGCCGGTAATGGATTCTGGCCGGGCGCGGGGGCATCGGAGGGGGCCCCTCTTGATGGTACAGCTGCATATACCAGCTGGGCATGCACAACTCCGGGGTCGGCGGTGAGGAGGAGCGGTGGCTGGAGGTAGGCAGGGACTGTAGCTGCAGGAGGAAAAATAGAGATGTGATTTAAAAAAAAAAAAAAAGAAAGAATACCAGGACCAGAGGTCGTGTAGTGAAGCTTGGGGGGGAAGGGGGATTAAGATGGACGTGAGGAAGTAATACCTCACTGAAAGAGTTGTAGACATCTGGAACAGACTGGCAGCAAAAGTGATGGAGATGGAAAGAGTGGGGGCTTTAAACATGTGTGAGGAAGACACAGGGGAGTATTAGTAAATAGGCAGGAGGAGGAGGGAGGGCTGCCAGAGACAGTTAGGGTCTGCAGATTAGGCAGGGTCATCTAGGCAGACTGGTTGGGCCAAGTGGTCCTGTTTTGCTGACAGAGTCTATGTTTTTATGGCTGTTGGCCAGCACCTGGTGTTCACACGGTAAATCCGTCAGGACCATAGAGAGAAGAGCAACCAATCAAGGAGTGGTGCTGTACACAGACAAGGAGTCCAGAGAGCCGGTAGTTTGGTACAAAGTGATAGGCTTTATTGGAAAATCCAAGAGATATTTTGCCAGTGCACAAACACAGATGAAAGGTACCCCAGCGCTTCAGCAGTGCACAGACACAGATGAAGGGTGCCCCAGCGCTTCAGCAGTGCACAAACACAGATGAAGGGTGCCCCAGCGCTTCAGAAGTGCACAAACAGATGAAGGGTGCCCCAGCGCTTCGGCAGTGCACAAACACAGATGAAGGGTGCCCCAGCACTTCAGCAGTGCACAAACAGATGAAGGGTGCCCCAGCGCTTCAGCAGTGCACAAACACAGATGAAGGGTGCCCCAGAGCTTCAGCAGTGACAAACACAGATGAAGGGTGCCCCAGCACTTCAGCAGTGCACAAACACAGATGAAGGGTGCCCCAGTGCTTCAACAGTGCACAAACACAGATGAAGAGTGCCCCAGCACTTCAGCAGTGTGCACACACACAGATGAAGGGTGCCCCAGTGCTTCAGCAGTGCACAAACACAGATGAAGAGTGCCCCAGTGCTTCTCCAGTGCACACACAGATGAAGGGTTCCCCATGGTTCACCAGTGCACACACACACAGATGAAGGCTGCCCCAGC
The DNA here is from genome assembly GCA_016271365.2 of Neoceratodus forsteri. Classification (NCBI taxonomy): domain Eukaryota; kingdom Metazoa; phylum Chordata; order Ceratodontiformes; family Ceratodontidae; genus Neoceratodus; species Neoceratodus forsteri. The sequence goes on along the minus strand of CM028133.1, from coordinate 64,277,737 downwards.
GCTTCACCAGTGCACACACACAGATGAAGAGTGCCCCAGTGCTTCCCCAGTGCACACACACAGATGAAGAGTGCCCCAGTGCTTCCCCAGTGCACACACACAGATGAAGGGTTCCCCAGCACTTCACCAGTGCACACACACAGATGAAGGCTGCCCCAGCACTTCAGCCATTTGGGTCTTTGTCAGGAGGCACATCATTACTCACGCTCTAACTCTGTTCTTGCCCTGGCCAGCTTCTGATGTTTTACACTGTATTTTACAGTGGCAAGAAAGGATCCTGGCTTCCGACTGGTCAGTTGGCCATCACAGCAGGGATGTTAACCTAGCATACCATCCCTGTTGATTGTTATCATCATCTTCTCTTAAGAAACAAAAATATTTTTCCAGACTAATAAAAACATTCTTTAAAATAATTTTTTTAATTCCGTACATAACAAGCCATTGTATAATAAGAATAATGCCCTCCAGGGTGGGTGTTATGCTGGGATAACATCCCTTCTTGGGTGTTGGATGCCCTCCGCCTGTGGCCTTGGACCCAACCACCTTAGGCGGGATGTTATCCCAGCAGAACACCCACCCTGTCAGGCATTATTTCTCTATTACTTCTACCGGCAGTTCAGTCACGGCCAAAAAGAGTTGGTGTGACAAGTGCCCATGCATGAATCCTGATCTCCGTGCACACGTGAACTGTCAGTGTTGCAATTCAAGCTGAAGTACTGGTGTGTGTTTGTATATTTTCATCTAGTCTAGTTTTGTGTCTTCTGCATGCTGTTTACGGTGCTGTTTTGTAATGTTTGTAAATTTTATTGATATATATTTTTGTATTGTTTTTATAGTAACCGATACGTTTATTACACAGGGATACGTGTTCCCTATTTACATGAAATCTGTATACAAATGTAATTTTTTTTTTTAATCCATCTATTTCTAAACCGTGTTCATTATTTAGTCAGATGGATCACTTTTCAGTACTATTAAGCATGTTCCTGTTTTGGTCAGATGGGCCACCAGCTGATTCTGGAGGTAGGGTAGCAGGTCATGTTTGGGTACAAGAGGAGTCTTTGAATTTAATCGGTACAGTAACGGTAGCCAGTAAATATTTCGCAGGTGTAAAGTTTGTAGACATAGTGGTGTGCTTAAAGGGACAGTGGCTCTTTAGGTCTGGAAGTGACAGTGTGCTAACTCCTGGGACAGTATGTTAGTAAGTATAGCTGGTATCACTGACACCATGACTTAGCGCAGACAGAGAATGTATCTGAGATGAAAATCTTGCTGCAGGACTAAGTGGCCTTCAAACATGGGGTCCTAGTGTCCTAACTGTGGAATGCAATCTAACGTGTCTGTTCAGTCCCCCTGAGGCTAACTCTCTAGATGGGGGGGGGGGGTTCACCTGTGGTGCTGAGCTGCACAAATCCATAGGGCTTTTTGCAAAGAGATGCTTCATGCTGATCCACAAGTTCTACCTGCAAGGACGTGCAGACCCAGCTGGGCCTCTCCAGTCGGGGGGGGGGTCCATACAGGCACTTACAGGTGTGCCAGAGAGGAATGACCATAATCACCCGCATTGCAAGTGACCTATGGCCTTGATGGCTGGAAAAGTCAAAATGAGAATGCAGGGAGTTCTGGGGAAAATACTGGCTAGATGGAGACAGATCAGATGTGGTAGTGTGTCCCTCTGAATAGGAGGGAGAGTGGATGGAATCCCAGGGCAGATTCTGATTCCTCCTGGTTTGGTTCAAAGCCTTGGTCCTGTCTTATAGATGAAAGGGAAAGGGGAAATTGTTTAACCAGGAAAGGCACACTAAGCCGGAGCTTGTTTCCAGGTGCGACCTGGGAGTGCAAGGAAGTTAAGTGACTTGCTCAGGGTCACACAGTATGCAAGTGGGGGCTAATGGGATTCAGACCCAGATCTCCAGGTTGGCAGCTCAGTGCCCTTAACCACTGTGCTATACTGCCTCCTATAACTGAGGATCACTGGACATTGCCACTAAAGGAGCTAAAGGACATAACAGACTCTGGATGGGAACCTTATTTTGTCTGCGTCGACTCAGATCGCAATGTTTTTCTTAACTTCTGTCACTGTGTCCAGATGATGGATCAGGAATGGGCCAGACGTGGACAAGCGAAAGAAGATGTTGCAGGTCCAGGGTTCAAATATCCTGTTTTCAGGAGGAACTGCCCAGTTGTGGGAAGTCCCCCCGATGATGGACAGGGTTTTATGCAGTGCTGTGAAGCACACCCCATACCTAATGAAGATTGGGTGGCTCTTGAGAGTAGTGGTTATGGTGTTCAGACTAGCCCTTGATTCATAGAACATCCATCTGCAAAATTTGTATGCCACCTTTATTTTAATAGCTGTTAAACAGAGAGTATGAATATTTCCTACTGCTGTTGTCTTTTTTGATCCAGGAGTGGTAGACCCAGTCTCACAGTCTCAAAGTTAAGTGGAATGGAATGTGGCCAGATTTTCTCCAGTTCTGTAGGTATTGATTCCCAGTAGATGTTGATGTTGGGAGAATCCCACAAGATGTGGTGGTTGGTCTCCCTCCTGCTGCATCCCTTCCAGCACCTGTCCCTCTGCTGGTGCTCAAAATGGGCTGTCATTGTTGGGATGTAGAAGAACCATGTCAATATCTTGGACCAATTTGTCCCACTGTCTTTGTTAAACTATGTAGCCTGCAGAGGGCCCAGACAGATTTTTTTAATTCACGGATTACTAGTTTGGTGAATTCTGGAACTAGGCTAGCACACGAAGGGCAGGGTATGTTGAGAGCAAGGCAGAGTTGTTGTTTTCCAGGACATACCATCTTGTTTCTGAATTTTGTTTGGCAGTTGCCATAAGCTGAGCTAATAGGGCAGCAAAGTAGTATTTTTCAAAATCCAGGAAACCCCCATCCCACCCTTTTCCTTGGGCAGAAAAAGAATATTCATACTCATCCTCACCCTATTACCTTGCCGTAGGAATTTCATTGTCCTCTTACACAATTTGGTCTAGAATACCTTGGGAGTAATAATAGGTCAAGTCTGAAAGTAAAAGAGCAGCCTTGGCAGGATGTTCATTTTTGAAATCCTAAAGATAGTGCTCTATGCACAGAAAAAAAGGATTGTCTATGTGCCGCGTATCTGAGGCATGTAGGCAGCCCTAAGTTGGAATGCTGCACAGCGGGTGTCCCATGGACCCCTGACGGTATTCACAAACCGTGCGCAAGGCAGTTATGCGCCTGATCCCCTGTCCGTGCGGTCAGCAAGGTCCCAGGGCAGGTGGGGGCGGGCCTGCACTATGCGCCATTCCCTAAGGCACATAATATGAGGTATATGGGCACAGGTTACAGCAACTGGAACCCACTGCGTGCCCCCCACGGACTTCACCTGCCGATCGTGGAAGGATCGGGTATGGGATCTCCGTGCAGCCCCAGCCCACTTGACTGCTGGGGATGACTGGGACAGCAGATTGGGGAAGTGCCCGAACAGTTTTTACATTTAGTGTATTGCCAATGATCTGCTCCTCTGCACCCACCCCAGGGGTGCAAGTGATTCATCAGACCCGGTCAGGCATCCGATTGATGCCTGCCCGGTCCACCCTCTGCACCGGCCCGCCCCCTGCAAACACGTGCACCGGGGGAGAAGGCCACAGACAGGTGGTCGCCAGTCATGAATGCCGCCTGTCCACTGGGCTGGATACGCGCTTTTTGGCACGTACCTCCACCCCAATCATGCATAGTGGTCAGCATGAATAGAGTCGGTGTTGCAGTCCTCTGTTGTTTCCTCTAACAGGTGAAAGTGGTTCAAGTGGAAAAGTTTAGATAATCTGGATGTTATTTTTATCCGCAATAGCGTATGGCGTTTTATGGTGCCCATTTGAAGGTGAACGTCTCTTTAAAATGTGCAGTGGCCACCCATGAGACCACAAGAGCTTCTGATTATAAAAGTTAAGCTTATATCCTAATATAATTCTAAAGGTCTCTAATTCAGGAACGAGTAAATACCAACAAAAGAGACAGTCTACTTTTTCAGTGTCAGGGCACCACAAAAATGGAATTTACTTCCTGAGTATTCAGTTAACTCAGAAATTTTTGAATCCTTTAAAAACAAACTAGATATCTGATTAACAAATAAATGAAGGTAATTGACCCACTTTTGTAGGGGACAATCTCGATGGGCCATGATGGCCTTCTTTTGTCCAGTATATCCAGTAGTTCAGTATATAAGCTGGCATTGCTTTTTGGGGATCGCTGAGGAAGAAAATCGAATCATCAGTGTAGAGGGCTATTTTCTGCTCATAACCTCCTGCTTTGATACCCCTTATATCTTGGTTCCGCCCTACTGCTACTGCTAAGGGTTCACTACACAGGGCAAATAAGAAGTGGAAGAGGACACCCCTGTGTGGTATCCCATTTCCAGAGGTCAAAATTAAGTTTTGTAGTTACTAGCCAGTAGGGCTAGTGACTGGGAAAATTCTCTAGTCCCACAGACTTTTCCATTGACCCACCTAGTGTACTTATTGAAATATTACCTCCCCAGTACAAGACTGCAGGGCTAGTGACAGGAAAATCTTACCAGGCTGATATAGAATCTACCAGCATTTTGCTTGTAGGCCAGTGTCAGTTTTGACCTCTGCATTTTTATTTATTTGGTGTTTGGAAACGATCTTAAAGCGCAAGCTTTGTTTCAAAGGTTCCATGTCAGAATTAACAAAATGAACAGTAGGTGAAAAATGGTATACAACACAGTGCGAGATAAAAATAGGTTACAGTACTACAGTTGTTTTGCTAGACTTGGTACAACACATAACCTAGTATAATACACATGTTTAACATTTTTAGTGACTATCACTGGTTTCAAGGGTTTGGTTCTGCGTCAGTGCTTGAGATAAAGGGCAGTGGTGAGAGAACAAGGGGGGGGAGCAGCCACAGAAAGGGACCTTGGCAAACCTTGATTGACACTACCCCATTTGCCCTCACCACTGTCTCTGTGGTCTTGTATAGGGATACTGCACTGCCTTTATATTTTGTCCCAAATCCCATAGCTGGGAGTGTTTGCTGTAAGACAATCTAGTCCACCTGGTCAAAGGCCTTGTCTTTATCCATAGAGATAGCCAGTTGCAATTGTGTGACACCCTTCTTGGAGGCTAGGATATATATATATATATTTTTTTTATTTATTTATTTTAGTCTTTGGTAATTGGGTAAGGCCCACTAGGCACAAATGCCTGTTTTCAGGGGCGACCTGGGAGCACTGGGCAGTTAAGTGACTTGCTCCGAGTATACAAGTGGAGGTTATGAGAATCAAACTCCGGTCTGGTCTGCTGGATGTATCAAGCTTGTTCACACCTCGTTCCTCTAACCTCTAGGCTATACTGCCAGCCTAAGGAGGCACCGGATATTATCGTAAAGGTTCTGACCCTTAATGAATCCTGTTTGATCTGGGTAGACTAGGCTTCGCACCCACTTTTGCAGTCTTCTGGCCAGTATGGAGGTGAACATTTTGAGATCAATTGGTAGCAGGGAAATAGGGTGCAATGATTCGCATTTCATGGGGTCCTGTCTAATTTAGGAGGCAGTATAGCACAGTGGGTTAAGGCTCTGAGCTGGAGATCTGGGTTTGAATCCCACAGCCACCTAGGTGCATACTGTGTGATCCTGAGAAAGTCATTCAACTTCCTTGTGCTCCCAGGTCGCATCTGGAAACAAGCTGCGGCTTAGTGTGCTATTCCTGGTTAAACAATGTTTAAGCAGTATTGAAATGTGTGCCCTTTGCCACATTACAGGTGTCCTCTCGCCCCCATGACCCCTGTATAACTTCAGCAATTCCCTTCAAAGCTTCTCTTTAGGCCGGGGTGTAGCCAGAAATTTTCATTTTGTACACACAATCTCCAACAGTTGCACCCCCTTTAAAAAATGTACACATCCTCTCCAAATGATATGCTGCCAAACGAGTCAGATTGTTGTCAGATGAGTCTTCTGCTCTGTAAAGAGGTTATACAAGTAACTGTGTCCTAAACAACAGACGTTTAAACAGACACACACCTCAGTGGCCTATACTAAGCCAAATACTACAGATTAGAATGAAAATGTTAAAAGAAAGGCATATGATTTGTGACAGGCACGCAACAAAACTGTACACAAATGTGTACAGTGAGTATGCCTGCCTACACCCTTGCTTTAGAGGTCTTATAGAACTCAGCTGTAAAACCCTGGAGCTTTCCCATTCTCTAAATCCCTTATCACTCCTGCATTTCCTCCCCTGTAATGTCAGCTTCTGATGCTTCCATCTCCTGTTGTCTGAAGGAAAGCATATGCAGTTTGTGAAAATATGCCTGCATGAATTCCCCTCGACTCACCTGGCGTTCCTGGGCGTATAAGGTTCTGCAGTACAAGGCAAAATAATCTATTATTTTTACTGGGTATGAAAGCAGCTGCCCCCCCCTCCAAAATACTCTGAGAATAGTTCTGTTAGCCTGTTTCCAGATTCATAAAACTGTTGCCTGGGAAATCTCCACTGGCCCTTTTTTCTTTGTTCTATATAGTGTTGCAACAATTTTCATTTGTACTCCTGTATCTTAGGGAGTAAGGCCTTTCATTTTAAGTTTGTGAGTTGACTCCGCATCAAATTATTCTTGTTCCTGGGCTTGCCGCCTTGCGAAATCCCTGTGTTTTGTTTTTTTTTCCCCCTGGAAGCATACTGGATTATATCTCTAGTTAATGTAGCCATAACCCATCCCACCGGTGTTCCAGAAATGTATCCATCTCCTTGTTGTGACTGAAGTACTCCTCCATTTTACCCTTGAGAAAAATGGCAAACTCTGGGTTGTTCAGGAATGAACTGGTGGGGCACCAGGTGGAGTTTCTGTAAGGGGCAGATATTCAGTCCTATTCAAACGTAGGCATGGTCAGAGGAGGTAATCGCTTCAGTTTTTGTCTCCTGTACTGTGTATAACCATTCATTGTCCAGGAACAACCTATCTATTCTGGAATATGAGTTTTGGGGGGACAGAAAAGTAAAATCTTTTCCCCTTGGGAGACCTACCCTCCAAGAATTTTCCAGTCCCATTCCTATGAGCTGCTGACACAATGTTGTGCTTCTGTGCAGTGGTTTTAAAAATATTTCACCTGTAAAACTCTGCTTGCAACTTTCGTGCACGAGCTGGGCGATTGTGGAGCGCTGCAGCCCTGCCTCTAAAAGCAGCAGAATTATGATGCAAGGAAGGGACTGGGGCTGCAGGCACTCTGTGGACTGTGTAATGTAATTGGGGAGGGGGATACCTTAGTGAACCTAGCATATCTTTGCTGATATGTATACATGTGTGGGGCTGTATTTGCCTTCCAGATTGCGTGTCAGCACCTCAGCAGGTGGCTGAGATACAAGGTGCCAAAAATCACAGTTTATCATACAAGTGCCTTCTTTACCCTAATGGTTATGGCACTTCTGTGCCACTAGAATACCTATGTTTAAAAAATAAAAATAAAATGGGAGTGTTTTCTAGAGCTTAGCGCATAGATTGCTTGAAATTGGGGGCGAATGATGTGCCCTCAGAGCTAGAAATTGATTTTAAAAGGTGGTGTTTGACATGCATAACATTACCCAAGATTAGGTATTCTGTCTTGAGAACTGATATGCGACCCCCCTCTGTGTGTGTGTGTGTGTGTGTGTGTGTGTGTGTGTGTACCACTATTTGTGCCCATTACACACTAAAAAATGTTAAAGAGCTGCTGACACTGCTGGGAAAACTTTGAAAATCATAATACCTGGAAACAATTAAGCACATATATCATTTACCTTCTATAGATTTTTTCTCTCATATTTATTACTGAGGAAATACCCACAAAAACAGGATATTTATCCTTTAGAGTGCACCTGCCCATTCAGCATACTCCCTACCTGAAATCAGAATGCTTTGTTGTGATATCACAGTTGGTTACCATGGGAATAACTGATGTCACAAGCTGAGTATTATGACATCTTGTTGGGAATAAGCAATAGGAGCTGATGAACGCTCAACAAACAAAGATCCTGTTTTTATGCATCAAACCTCAGTAATAAATAATGGCGAGAAATACAGAGCTTGTGAGAAATGTGTGTTGCCTTGTGTCCAAATATCATGTTATTTAACATTCTCTTGGAGACATCGGTGGCCCTTTAAGTAAAAAGTTCTCCTAGAGGCATCGGTGGCTCTTTAAGTAAAAAGTTACCACAAAAATTGTCACTTTTTTTTTTTTTGTCCTTTAATGATACCACTAATCTTGTTTCTGTAAATTAACTGCTGGGACACTGGACAGGCTGGGCTTGCAATAACCCACTGGCACTGATGGGAAATTTTGAGAGACAAGGACAAGAGTATTAAAAGCTGTGTTCACACGGCCACAGCGCTCTGGCATTTGCAATGCTCCCTTCCCGCTGTGGTGGCTGCTTTGCCAACAATCCGATGTTTTACACAGCCCGCCCTCACAGTGCTGCATTTCACTCCAAGGAGGGGCTGTGAACGTCCAGGAGGATGCCAGGAGACATGGGGAAGAAGTGGAGCAAGCACAGCGAAGTGTCCACACCACTGGTTGCTGTGCTCACTCCAATATGAGTACTGACAACTGAGTCGGTGCAGAAAATGGATCGGAGCCACACTTGCGGCACTCCTGAATGTATCCACACATCCAGCTTTGCAGCACGTCAACCATTGTGCATGGATTGATGCGCTGCAAAGTCAGTGGTGTAAACGGGGCTAAAGAAAGGGCAGCTGCAGCCCAAAAAATTTAGCAACAAAGCAGGCAATTTTAGCACTTGATCTGGCAACACGTCTTTTTAAAACATGATTTTCAAGAGTCTGGGAGTCAGCAATAGCATTAAAATTATAATGCACTGAGACTTGCACTACAGATAAAAACAGATCACATACCTTCACCCCAAATCACTGGCATTCGTTTTTTTTTTTTGTTAATAAACAGCCGAGAGACTTTTAACAAACTGTGTGTACTTCTGACAGGGTACTAAATAAGCTGAAAAAACTGATTTGCAGTTCTGTGCGTGAAAGTGCTGCTCAACTTTAAATTGCATAGCACTTGGAACACCTTGATTAGCAACATTTTAAAATATACACACTTTTATTTGTGTTGTCTACTGTGTTGCAGACTCACTGAAAAAATGGTTTGCATTTTAATGCTATGCATTTTTGGAAATGGTTAGCATTACCCACTGTTTTGCATAGCATTTTGCTACGCGATACCAGCTATTTAATATCCTACTGAGTCATTTTCAGTGTAGCAGTCAAAAACAAGCATGGTGGTTGATTGTGTTCTCCTCTATTTACCACCAATAAACTGACTAAATAAAATTTATAATTATTTGTCCAAACCAGGCATTTTATGTTGACTCAAAACACTTTGTAAACGCACAAAGCTTGCAAGCTACCATCCCCTGCTTCTTCCCTGCCAGCACACAGTTCTAGAGATGTGTGAAGTTGGCAAACTGCTGGTGAAATCATTTGTGACGTTTGCTGCATTCACAAAGTGCCGATTTTGTTACGTTTTTGGCAGGTGAAGTGGCAGTTTTAAGGTGAAGTTGAGGCGAAGTTGCAGCTTTGTCTGAAAAAGTGCTGCTTGAAGAGTGAAAAATAAAAAAGGAAAGTGAGCACACCAGTCTTCTAAAGGTGCCGCTGTACAATCGAACTGAAGGGCTAGGAAAAAGAAAACCTGAACACTTTGGGTGGCAATACGTAGGGGCTGTTTCCCCTGTGTTTCTTTATACACCTGTAATAAATTATGAATTCACCTCTGAACAAGTGTTGTGTGTGCTGTTTTTTTTTTCTTCTTCTGACTCCCCAGGAAAAGTCAGTGCGAAGTGGCAAAGGGGCGAAGTTATTCATGGAGGCGACTTTTGCAACTTCACCAGAACTTTGCTGATGAAGTAAAGCTGTGCAGTATCTTTATTCTCAATCATGCCAGTTAAATGGTGCCATCATTTAGTTTTGTTCTGCAGTCAGTGTTGCCAAACCTTACTCTGAAGCAGCAGCCAGGACTGAGCCTCCTCTGTTTTACTTCAGCAGGCAGTTAAACAAACCATACGTTGTAAAAACTGTTACTTGCAGGTACCAGCAACGGGTCAGCACCTTCACTTAAGTTCAATGTAATACTCAGTAGCAGCAGCTCAAACTTTCCACATTAATACTGCATACTTTTGTTCATTCAAAATAGTTTGGATTTAAAAAGAAAACCACTCCTATAAGTACATATATACACATCAGGCTAGGCGATGCAGCAGGTTGCGAGGCAGGTATTTCTTGTTCAGTATTTTCACAGATTGCCATCCTACACAATCCAGAGTGTTCAGATATCCAAAGCTATGCAGTTGCAATTTCAGAAAAGAACTTGCTTGAGGACAAACCATGTCGACTCAGCCCACTTGCCCGAGGTACGTAGCCACGTGTGGCTCCCTTTTGCAGGCCCACATTGTGGACTGTAGTACCCATACTCCATTGCTGGCTGAAGATGACACAAGAGATGTAGCCTGCAAGCCCTGATAAAAGAGGCCCGACACAGGTGAGCAAGGCACAGGGCAGTCAAGGATGGGGATTGTCTCACAGATGATAGGTGTTGGGCTGAGGGAGAAGACGGAATGGGGACAGCTGGGGAACAAGAGGGCATAAACAGATAATAATGTACCTGGACTTTGGTGAGGAGTCACTGGATGGGAGATTTGCTTTTTTTTTTTTTTTTTTTTTAGAGGCAGGGCATCTTGGAGTTCAGTGATCAAAGTCCAGCCTCTTTTGTCTGATACAGACAGTGAGAGTCATGTTGAACTTCTTGTTCATTTTTTTCACCCAAAGATCAGTACAACTGAAGAGGGGCTATACAACACAAAGTGCATGATGTTTGAGTATTTTTTTCAAAGTGGAAAAAGTCAAAAGGGGAACAGAGTTACCTGGGGTGGTGAGTGGCAGTCTTAAACCTAAGACGGTGAAGTAGCAGTGTTAGTTGCTCAGCAGACTGCACACTCATCTCCAAGGTTGAAATAAAAGATCAGAAGGTTGTGGGTTCTATCACACCAGGCACTTCGGGGTAAAACCCAGCACTGACACTGTACTGCATCATGAGGGGACTGCTGCACTTCTGAGCTATCCTCTTTCAGTTAAGATGTTAAACTGAGGTTCCCATCTGCCAGTTGTGGTTGTTCAGGTGGATGTTAGAGATCCCATGGCACTGCTGGAAAAAAGTAGCGGAATTTCCCCAGTGGCCTGGCTAAATTTCCCCCATTCTCTAAAAATACCACCAATAGCTTACTCTGTTTGTTAGTTTCCATACGTATCCCCTCCTAGTCAAAGCTGAAAATAGGCAGAATAGCCCAGCCCTCCTTTCCTGGTCTAAAGAGAGCTAGGAGAGGATAAGCTACCAGTGGACATTTGGCCTAAGCATGGCCAAGGGTGAGCTGGTATGGCTCGGGTATGAAAATGGGCAGCCTAGATGGACTGGGAGTCTTTTTCTGCCAGTACTTTTCTATGTTTTTATGCTAAAACAGATTGATGCCTAGGACCCTCCAACACCTATGCTATTCTGTAGTCAGTGCTATGAATCCTTTCATGGTAACACTCCTATTCAGAAGTTCCTCTAAATACTTGCATGTTGTTTATGCTGGAGTCCTGGGACTCAGCTCTGAGCTCAAGGATTTTCCACTGCTGTGTCTTTGGCCTACCTTCATCTTGTTATCACAGGCAATGATCCCATTTTCATCAATTGAGAAGTTGAAGAGCAGCACTGGTGGATCAGTGGTCCAGTTGGGCACACCCTGACACTGGGGTACGGAGCTCATCCCATTGAGGTAGAGAATGCTTTCATTGTAGCCGGCCCAGTAGACGGGGCAAAGCAGGATGCTAAGTTGCATGGACTTGGTGCCGCAGGTCACTGTGATGTCACTGTTTTCTAGAATGAAGATTAAACCATTATATTATCATCAGGCACTCAAGAAACATAGAAACATAAAATATGACAGCAGATAAAGACCACTTGGCCCACCTAGTCTGTCCATTTCCCTACCTAATACTTCGGCTGCAGATCCTAGTTAACCAACAGCCTATTTCCTCCTACCCCCCACTAGAATTGCCTTATGTCTGTTTCATGCATTCTTGAATTCCTCCACTGTTTTTGAGTCACTACCACCTCAGAAAGGCTGTTCCCTGTATCCACAACCCTCTCCATGAAAAAATGCTTCCTCACATTACCTTTGAGTCATCCCCCCCTCTATCTTCAAATTGTGCCCCCTTGTTCTTGCACATCTTTTTCTGAAAGATGCTACCATCTTGGACTCTGTTGATTCCCTTGATGTACTTGAAAGTTTCTATCATGTCCACCTTCTCCCTCCTCTCTTTGAGTGTACACATATTAAGCTTCTTTAATCTCTCTTCGTATGTCTTCTGGTGCAGACCCTGCGCCATTTTAGTTGCCCTCCTCTGGACAGCCTCCATCTTGTCTATGTCCATGTGGAGATGGGTTCTCCAGAACTGGACGCAGAACTCCAGATGGGGTCTCACTGTCTGTACAAGGGGATAACAACTTCCTGTTTTCTACTGGTGACGCCTCTACCTATGCATCCCAGTATCCCACCAGCTCTTCTTACTGTCTTCTCACATTGCTTGCCCACCTTAAGGTCATCTGATATGACTACCCCCAGCTCCCTTTTCCATTTCTGTAGTTATTATCTCACCACCCATTGTTTACTCTTCCCCTGGATTTTTGTTACCCAGGTGCATTACTTTGCACTTCTTTGCATTGAATCTAAGCTGCCATATATTAGACCATTCCTCCAACCTTGCCAAGTCCCTTTGCATCCTCTCCACCCCACCTTCTGTATCAACCCTGTTGCAGATCTTTGTGTCATCTGCAAAGAGACATACTTTGCATTCCAATCCCTCTGCAATGTCACTTATACAGATATTAAAGAGGACCAGTCCCAGTACTGAACCATGAGGTACCCCACTAGTAAGCCCCCTTTCTTCAGAGTAAACTCAGTTTACTATTACCCTCTGTATCCTGTTGTCCAGCCAATTTTTATCCCAGGCTACCACCTTGGGACCCACTCCAAGGCTGGCTAACTTGTATATTATTAATCTTTTGTGTGGGACTGTGTCAAATGCCTTGCTAAAGTCTAGGTAGGCTATGTCCACTGCCCCTCCCTAGTCTACCACATTGGTCACCCAGTCAAAGAAATCTATTAGATTCGTCTGACATGACCTTCCTGCTGTGAATCCATGCTGCCTTGGGTCCTGTGCCCCACTGGCCTCAACAATTCTTTCCTTTAGAAGTGATTCCATCATTTTCCCTACCAATGAGGTCAAACTAACAGGTCTGTAGTTTCCTGCCTTATGTGCAATGGCTTTTCAATTCAGAATCAGGTTGTTCTAGATAGCTACTATTTAGGATTAGAAAATGGGCAAAGTGTAATCTTGATGCTGATTGGCTAAAAGCACTAATTAGCTGGTCCGGTATGAGACAATAGAGACTGGGAAATAACAAGTCCCACTCTCCATTGCCTCATATCATTCTAAATAATACTGGGCCATTAGAATTTTTTTTTTTGAAATAGCAATTTATTGAGAAGTATTTTCAAGGGAAATACAGATGGAAGTAGACATTGTAACAATGCAATTCCATAGTCATTAAATGCCATGATAACCATCAGTGTCTATAAGGAAAGATAGGGAGATGTAAATCCGACACTTGAAAGAAAAGAAAGGGAAACAGTGGTCGGAAGTCTGAGAAAGATAAGTAAAGCATGAAATAAAAGCGAAGAAAAGATAGTTGAGGTTATTATTTAAAGAGTAGAGTAAAAAGCACAACACGAAAAGTGGGAGAGTACCGTCTAAGATCAAAAGATCACATACAAGAAGAAGAAGACAAGGAAAGAGTAAATGAAAAAGTTAAAGAGAACAAGCAAACGAACAACAAAACAGACAAAAAAATGCAGTTAATACAGAAGCCCAGGTATGCCCCCCGACTAGTCACCGGAGCATATTCATTACCACTAATAAATGCCGCATAGCAGGTCCCCCTGCTCATATTGTTCAACTTAAAAGCAATGTCACATAAAGAGTTAACATGGTGACTATGAGGGACCAAGTACTGTAGCCCGAGGTAGGAAAATACCTGTGTTCGAGGCACAAGGCCCCCATTTAAGCATACTTAGTGAGCAAGTCCATTATTGGCCTCCCCTCTTGCGCGGCCATGAAGTGCAGAAAAGGTAGCCATCTCGTTTTGAACTTATCTACCGACAGTCTTAATTTGGCTGTCAAGTACTCCATGTCTATTATCCTGGTACAGATACCAATCCATGTTGTGAGAGTAGGCTTATCCGGGGTGAGCCAAGAGAGAGTAATAGCTTTAAGAGCTGCTGCCACAAGGATTCCAAACAGGAGATGAGAAGATCTAGAGACCAACTGGGGGGGCGACAATCCTAATAACCAATGCTGCGGAGAACTCGGTAATGTTAGTTCAAAAATATTATTAAATTTATCTATTATTTCCCTCCAAAATTCTTGTATAACATTGCATTCTCAAAATATATGAAAATGGGTGCCAACCAACCGACAGTGTCACCAACAAAGATCGGAGCGGTGCAATCCAAAATGTTTTGTCGTCACAGGAACTCTGAAAAATCTAATGGCTATTTTCCAGCGGAATTCACGCCAGAAAAGAGAGGATGTTGTAGTGTGAATGGACCTCCAAATAGAGTTCCAATCAGCATCCGACAAAACCATCCCCATCTCCCCATGCCATTTCTCTTTGACCAGTAGTAAAAAAATCTCCGGCCAGATTCATCCCTGTGACCAGCCTGGAGATTATTCTCTTTTCATGGACTGACTGTCTGGTCAGGAGAGAGAGATGGTCTGGAGTACTGAGTTGCCCCCAGGCACTGTGCTGACCTCAATTTGTTGTTCATTTATGTGGGCATAGTGTCTAATCTGAAGATAACGGAAAAAATCCTTATTATGGAGATTAAATTCCGGTTTTAGTTGCTGAAACAATTTGAATGAATTCTGATTAAAAAGCTGGCCTAGATTAACCAGCTCCATTCTTGCCCAACGATGGAAGCCTATATCCCATCTTAGTGGGCCAAAATCCAAGCAGCTCTGGATGGTCGTGTGTGGATTAAGCTTTAAACTAATGCCTGATTTTAAGTTCATGTCTTTCCACACCTGCGAAATCAATCTTGTGAAAGGGTTTCTGAAATCCAACTGACCCAACCTGGGTATATGTAGGAAAATTAGATCTGAGATATTTGCCAGAGGGGAGTCAGCCATCTCAATCTGGACCAACCTAGGTGGGGGGTCACGGGTCATAGTCACTAGGGGTAATAACTGTGATGCCCAAAAATATTTCTGGATATCCGGGATACCAAAACCACCCCTCTCCCTTGGGGTTACCATTATCTTCCACTTCACTCGGGATTTCCGCCCAGACCATAGGAATCTGGAGAGAGTAGACCTTACATCATTCCAGAAATTCCTGGGGGGCTTCAATGGGATGGCTCCCAGTACAAACAACAGTCGGGGAAGAATATTCATGCGAATGGACTCTCCCCTACCAGAAATAGAAAGAGGAAGTTCCTTCCACCTATTACAATCCTCCCTGATATCCTCCAAAATCTTTAGATGATTCGTGTTGTATAAAGCCTTAAAGTCCCTAGGAACCCATATCCCTAGATATCTAAAACCCGTCCTGCACTATTTAATTTGCTGCACCCCCGGCAGGGGTTGATTCTTAGCCCCTCCTAGTGGGTACAACTCAGACTTATCTGGGTTAACCTTATAACCTGAAAGGGTGCCAAATTCAGAAAGAAAATTTAAAATCTTAGGTACCGCTTCTACCGGGTCTGAAATATATAGTAAGGTGTCATCTGCGTAAAGCGAAACCTTAACCTCGACCCCTCTAATTTGCAAACCCCGAAAAAGATCCGATTGCTGAATATAAGCAGCCATGGGTTCCAAACTGAGGGCAAACAGGAGAGGGGAGAGAGGGCAGCCCTGCCTGGTACCGCGCTCAGTCCCAAATTGCCCGGAGATCGTACCATTCACCCGGACTCTAGCTCTCGGCTTGGTGTGTAAGTTAGAGATCCAGGCACGAAATCTCTCTCCAAACCCAAATACCCCCAATACTGAATCCAAATATTGCCAGTTTAGGCGATCAAAGGCTTTCTCCGCATCCAGCGATAGTATTGCTGAAAGAGGGGAATCAATGGGGAGCTGCGTGGAGGAGATTACATTAAGGAGTAGCCTAATATTATCCTGAATATGTTTCCCAGGGATGAGCCCCAGTTTGGTCCGGGTGGACAAGAGCGGGGACCACTCCTTGCAACCTCAAGCTGATAATTTTGGCAAAAATCTTAACGTCTTGGTTAAGTAGTGAGATGGGTCTATACCCTGCGCAGGAGGCAGGGTCCTTCCCAGCCTTCGGCAAAACCAAGATAATGGCCTCCTTCCATGTATCCGGCAAGGCACCTGGTTCCTGGGCCACATTACAAACTCTAGTAAGCAAAGGAACCAGGTCTTCCTGAAACTGCTTATAAAATTCAGAAGCGAATCCGTCCGGTCCAGGGGCCCTCCCAGAACCCAGGGATTTAATGGCAGCTCACACCTCTGTTTCCGTAAAGGGAGCCTCTAAGGCTGCCCTTTGGACATCAGATAGTACGGGGAGCTTTACCTCTTGCAGAAACTCCTTAATTTTCCTATGATCTGGTGTTTGTTCTTTCTTATATAGTTGTTTATAAAACTTTGCAAACTCCTGTGCAATTTCGCCAGGGAGGGTCCTGCAGGGGAGGTTAGGATCGAGCTTACCCTTGCTACATACCTATCAGCCGCCTGTTTACGGAGTCTAAGTGCCAGCAGTTTGCTGGCCCTCTCTCCCCTCTCATAGTAACATTGCCCAGCATATCTGAGGGAATTCTCCACCCGACTTTGTAATAAGGAGTTGTACGTCTCCCTTGCTTCCCTTAATTTCCTAACACCCTCTGGGGTCCAGTGCATTTATGGACTGCCTCTAGGTCTGCAATAGAAGCAAGAGCCTCCTTCATGCGAACCTGAAACTGTTTATTTCTGTGGGAGGCAAAGGCTATCGTGTGACCTCTCACCACTGCCTTCAAAGCATCCCACAGGAATTTGGGTCTCGAGACTGCCTCAGTATTTTCTTTTAGATAACATTGGATAACTCTCCTCGCTGACTCAGTGTATTGTTTATCATTAATTAATCCCAGGTCGAACCTCCATAATCCCCCCCAATCAACATCCCAGGCGAGCTTAGCCTTAATCATGGCATGATCGGAAATAGTTATGGGGAGGACAGATATATCTCTAAAGGAATGCGCAGCATTTCTCTGAGTATAAAATCTATCCAATCTTGAGTATGTGTTCGAAACTGGAGAAAAAAAAAGTAAAATCTTTCGCAGAGGGATTACACTGCCGCCACAGGTCTATTAATCTGGCTTCTGCAATCAGGTTGCGGAGTAAACGGGAACACGACTTGGACCCTGGGGTTTTAGTAGCACTTCTATCCATACTCACATCCTTGACGCAATTCCAATCCCTCATTAAAATAACCTGGCCAGGGGTTAAGCCGGTGACCGAATTGAAAAGAGACCAGAAAAACTCTCCCGAGGGTGGAATGGGGGCATAAACTCCCACCAAATGGATTGTTTGCCCTTTATAAACTCCCGAGACTGTCAGTTGGTGGCCATGCCCTGATTTGGTTACCTTTTGAATCTGAAATGGAAGGCCCCTACGAAATAGGATTGCCACCCCTCCTCTTTTGAGTTGTGGGTGCTCATCAGAGTGAACCGTCCCCACCCATTCTCTGCGTAATTTCATATGCTCTCTCAGGGTAAGCTTTGTCTCCTGCAGGCAGGTGATATCACACCTTTCCCTGTTAAATTCTGCCAATATCTTTGCATGCTTAATCACATTATTGATCCCTTTAACATTCAAGGAACCTATAGTCAAATCCGCCATACCTTGTTTGTAAGCCAAACTGCAACATTCTTACTGATCTTGCATCCAACCAAAAAATAATGGTACGCAGCACACGAAGAGGTACTCTCCCAAAAGTAAAAAAAGAACAGAGAAGAAAGAGGAAGAAGAAAGCAAGTAGAACATCAAACATTACAACCACTCAAACGCACTCTTAATCTCAAAGGCTTATGGGCCCAGCACCAATGGCACCGGGTCTACCTCCCTTGCAGGAGTACAACAACGAACAGTTGTTGCAAGTAAGATCTTCGGCGACCTGAGTTGTCGACTGCACCAAAAAATTTTAGCACAGTCGGCCCACAGGTGCACGGTGGGGGGAATGACTATTTCCCCCCTAGAGGGAACAACACTCCACGCGAGGTGGAAGGGTCAGATGGCTCCCCCTCTGAAGGGAGTCCCTAGCCTGTGCCCTCTTTTTATGTGTTGAAAAACTTCCGGGAGGGGGTATGAAGACAAAGCACCCCTCAATCCTCTGGTGCTAGCTCCATCGTGGGATCTTTATTATCCCCTCAGTTCCCTTATCCCTCATGTGACTCCTGTTGGAGAATCCAGCCCAATTGAATCCATAGGAGGGGGAGAGAGGAGGAGAAAAAAAAAAACCACGAAACCTCCCCCTCTCCATTTAATTACCTCCTCCCCCCCCAATATATTCCCGGGGGCATGAGAGAAAAACCCCGCCGTATTGATGACATCATCAGTCTGGAGGGTCTCTTACTGCAAAATCTGGTTACCCCCCTAAGAAACCCAATGGCTCATAACGAAAAGGCACGATTCGTAGGGAAGGAGGAAAGTATAGGTCACCCCCACATAAACAGTGTGAGGCACTAGTCTTTAATGCGAGATATTAACGTTCCCCTTCCCCCCCAATAAATCCACAGGAGGGAGGATACAAGGGAAATCAGACTGTTGCCAAACACTCCCCCGATTCCCTCTTCACACCTCCAAGGCCCCAGACAAAAGAACCGAACCCTACCACTCCGGGAGGTCCGGTAGTGCTCATATGTGATGGGGGTCCCCCCCTCCCTCCAATACTATTGCCACCACTTCCATAAACCTCCTTCGTCTATATTATTGAGCCTACATCCTACAATTGCGACATCAGATCCCCCCCCCCGACAATAACACCTACTGCTGGTATGGAATAATGCGAGGTAGGCCGGAAAAAAAAAAAGAAAACCTCCACCTAGTCGAGGGGATCATAATAATAAGCTGGACTCCAGGAAGGAGTCCCCCCTAAAATGCCGTCGGGTGAAGCTCAACCGCCAAAACAAAAAGGTCCGCCCATATAAAACCTTGTGTTTTGTGCGTTTGAAAACGTGTCAAGGCCCGTGAGCTTCCAGAGAACCCCCCCTACCCACCCGGAGCAGGAGAGCCACCAGGGATGCAGAGCCAGTGACGAGGAGACCGAGAAAAGGGGGAAAGGCCCACAGGTAAACCCACTAACCACCCAATCTCTCCATACTAAGCCTATTAATGTTAATTAAAGGTAAAAAACATCATCATCATAGCCAGGACAAGATAGTGTTCAACAGTCAAAGTTTTGGTGGATTAGATAGGACATTAAGTGAACGTCGCTGTGTTTCAACCAGTCTCTTCTGAGGTATTCTTTCTAAGAATCCACTTGGATAAGTCCGCATGTAACGGTAACACCGAATCCATCCTTGCGCGAGACCGATATGTGTCCTTGGAACCTGGAACCACTGCCCACAGCAACTGCTCAATTTCTTTTTCAGCTATCTCTTCTTTAATATCAGGGACTGAGATATTGTTAGCTTCCAAAAAATCACGAGCCACTAGCAATGAGTCATAGATTTTCGGGCCCTCGGGTGTTTCTAACCACAATCTGGCAGGGTATCATAACTGGGCCTTCCAACCCCTCTCCCTGAGCTGTTTAATCACTCCCAACACTTTCTTCCGACGCTGGGCCAAAGCTGGGGGGAAATCTTGGTCCACAAATATCTTCGTGCCATCAAAATTCAAGTCTTTCTTTGCCCATGCCAATTACAAGATCTTTTCTTTAGTCAGAAATCTCAGAAATGTAATGATAATGGCTCTGGGGGGCCTGTCTAGGCTTCGGTGCGACAGCCCTGTGTGCTCTTTCGATCTCTAGTGGGGGGTCTTCTCCCAATTGGAACTCAGTCTTTAACCAGCAGTCCATAAAAGTGACCATGTCTGCCTGCTCGGCTCCCTCTGGGATACCAACCACTCTGATGTTATTATGTCTAGAATGCGCCTCCGCATCTTCGGCTGTTGCAGTTAAAAATTTCTCCCTCGCAGACAGAACTGATAAGGATCTTCTAAAAGCCATATGTTCCGATTTCAACCCCTCGAGGTGTTGTTCGACTGAGGTAGTTCTCGATTCCAATTTCTTGAAATCCCTCTGGATATCTGTGACTTTAGCATCTATTTTGTGAAGCAGCTTAATAATTTTCCTTGATTCAGCTCTGGTACTAGTCAAGCCCGAGTCAGAACACGAATCGTCGGCTCCTGATACTGAGAGCACTGATGAGCGCGAGGGGGCTGGGCTGAGGCCTTCCATACATCTACCTCGCTGGTTCTCAGAGACGACTTTTGCCATTAATGAGTCTCTTTTTTTCATCCGAACCATTGTAGGGCATTAACCCAATCTAACTCACTGCTTAAAACCCCAGGATGCATCCGCTAAACGTTGGATTCTCCTTTAGAATTGTATTAGGGGATCAGAGTGAGGAGTTAAGCCGCCATTGCCACCGGCTGCGTCGCCGGAAGTCAGGCCATTAGAATTTTTAAAAAGGCAAACACCGCCATGTTTTTTTCTCACTTAGTGAGCGACACACCTCTCCCCCAGCCGACACATCAACAAACAGTCGCCACATATGAGTTGGAAAGTAAAAGGTTAAATACAGTTTTTTTTTTCCCTGTGTTGCCAAACAGTACAGAACTGCCTTCACTTGAAACTGTCATGCAGCTGCTTACCCTACCATGACCGCGATCGTACCTGTACAGCCAGCTAATGCTCATTTTCAAATTTGTCGCCATTTTACAAACTGAAGGCGACTCGTCACCTTCTCCTTGCTCCGCCAGTCTGTTAGTTTCACATTAAATAAATGAATCTAAACCCAACTTGCACTTAGTTCTGTAATACAGCAGCACGTCAGGTGATCGTCGGCATGTTTCTGATGTCCCAGTCCCCCTCGAGTGTCCGTGCACTCGTATCTCTTCCAAGTGCTAGCAGGCATGTTTACAAAAAAAAAAAAAACAAATAAAAAAACCTCCTCCTGTTCACCTGCTCTCACACTGCCTTTCTCAGTAGAGCAATGAACAGCGCTTGGTAGACATGGATGCTGGCTGTATTCCCAATTTTGTGTGTAGATCCTTCTTCAGGTATGACCAGGCAAAGAAGAAAAAAAAATAAACAACAACAGGAATTCTTGGCAAGAAAGGTCATGGAGGCTATAGACTGAAGCAGAGGAGACGGAGAAACTGCTGGGGGGGGGTTGATGCCACAACATTTAACAGACTTGACAAACACAAGGAGCGGGCACTGAGGGTAGAGAGGAAGAAATAAAAAACAGAAATTGTGAAAAAAAAAAACTTCCCGTCATGCAATTGCAATCGCGATCCTGCGGGGAGGGGGGCATGAAAGCAGGTCTGAGGTAGGTGCTCATTAGTGTTTAGTGTTATTGTTACTCCGTGGCAACCAGAAACTGTATAAAAAACATAAACTTTAATAGCAGGGGCATTAAAGAGCTGTGGCATCCATATTCTTGGTCTGAATAAATCACTGCCGCAGCTTTGACTGACCCTACTTGGACACTTTTTCCGGGTCTTACGCTGCAGCCACTATCAAACCATACAGTATATATACTGTAGATACAATGGCTGCATGGAAAAAATACATTGTAATAAAATAGTTTCTCCACCTGCACTACAATACACACACACACACACACACACATATAGGAATAGGACTTCTCTTCTACAGTATAAGAGAAGTCCTCTTCCTGTGTGTGTGTGTGTGTGTATTGTAGTGCAGGCGGAGGAACTATTTTATTACAAAAATGTATTTTAAACTATTTTTTTTATTTACACTTTTTATAAAACTTATTTTCCTTTTACAGTGCCCATTTTCTAAGCGTAATAATACCCTCCAGGGTGGGCGGTATTAGGGAATACCGGACCTTCCAGGGCTATATACCTCCGCCTGTGGCGTTGGGGTCTAATACGCCCCTTGACGGTCCAGTATTCCCCAATACCGCCCAACCTGGAGGGTATTATTGCTTACATACTTGGATTTGGATAATCAATATATAAAATGGGGCAACTCTTGCAAATGAAGCATTATTCTAATTAAATGATGGTCTCAGTTTGCTAGCATAGAGGTAGTGGTTGAGCCATCTGGATCTTTGGCATTGATTACTTTAAAAAATGTGTTGGGGTTTAGAGATTTGAGTCCAGGCCTACTTGGGGGTTTGTCCATTTCTGTGTTATCTTTTAAAGGAAGTTTCCGATATAAGGTATTGGGCTTCATAGCCCAATACCTTGTATTGTCGGGAGTTCAATGGTACAAACAATAGTTTTAATCATAGTAGTTTTACCGGGGGAGGGATCGTAACTGGCGCCGAACCCTCGGCCAGCCGATCCCTTCCAGCTTCCTGGAGCCCCCAACTGGCCCCAACTCTTCCCCCACGCTCTCTGAAGTTGTGACATGTGGCTAGGAGTGTGGTTGGGTCCCTAATAGTTAAGCGACTGCTTTAATTTTGCTATAAGACTCTTTAAAATGATTACAAAACGGCTTTAAAAACAGCCCTCATAGACTTGTATGGGACTTGCCCCCATGCTCTCCCTGGCCACACGTCACAATTTCAGAGAGTGCAGGGGAGGAGTTAGAGCAAAGCAGGGGCACCAAGAAGCTGGAAGGGATCATTTGGCTGAGGGTTCGGCGCCAGTTATGATCCCTTCCCTTGGTAAAACTACTGTGATTAAAATTAAAAGGCTTGTACCGGTGAACTCCCGACGGTATAAGGTATTGTGCTATGAAGCCCAATACCTTATAGCAACCACATCAGAAATTCACTTTAATTAGTTGTGACTCCACAGACCAGTCTGTGTATTTACATTTTGACAGTGTGATTAATGTGAGATGCTGCAACACGGTAGTTTTTGTGTGTGTGTGTACTTATGGTTGTATGACAGTGTGATTGATGTATTGTGCTGCTGTGAAACATTTATGTTGAGGAATGTCTGATATGGATTTATTACAAAACAGCCCTTGTGTGTGAATGTTGTTTGCACTTGATGAGACAAACCCACTGATTGTGATGAACCAAAGCTTGCCTGAAATAAATGACTAGATGGTCATAAGCTGGCAGTGACTGAACCCCAGCAAGATGTAGTTAATAACCCCACCAAGGTGAGGCTTAGCTTTGAGCCACTGGCTGCTGCATTGCTGCCTCTTTTTCCCTAGACTAGAACCGGTATTGGGAATCTGGTAGTGAAGTGGAATAGAGAGAGCACCTATTTTTTTCAGTGCTGACAATGAGAGGACCACCCCTCTGCTTGAAGATGGAGACATCCCTGATGTCTGACTGGATCACCACAACCATTCCCGCCACACTGGGCTTCAGTTTGAGATAGGCTAACACTAATGATCTGACCTGCAGCATGCTTCTTGAACTAAATAACCTAGCAATCCATGCCCTGCAGCAGCATGGTCATCTCCATCTTAAGGACCTCTGACTTTAGGACTTGCCAGTCTGAAGAAAGAGGATCAATTGAGAAGATGCCTGAAGCAGTCAGGGATACGTGGTGGCAGTGTGCTGGGTGCCCTTTTAGGCACTAATTGTGTGTCATTTATTGTCAGTCTTAGTGACTGATAGCTAATACAGCTAGTCAGGAGGCAGGAAGGTCAGGACTTGTACTGGAGCCTTCCCAGAAGCAAGGCGGGGTTTCAGTCAGTCCTATTAGGTCCTTTAGAGAAGACAGAAATGCTCAGATGAGACAGCTGAAATCCTAAATGGATTCAGATCTGAAGAGTGATGCTTTACTGCTATCTTTTGCTAAAGTCCAGCTTGAGTGGGACTGCTTTTGCTGTTGAAAGAGCTGTTGCAGAGAATTTCCTGAGGAGGTCATGGGGTCAAAAACAGTGGGGGAATTCAAGAATGCTTGGGACAGTCATAAGGCAGTTCTTGTGGGGAGGGGGTAGGATGAAGTAGGCTGTTGGTTAACTAGGCTCTGCAGCTTATCCAGTAGGTAGAGAAATGGGCAAACTCGGTGGACCAGGCGGTCTTTATCTGCCGTTAGCTTGGCAGTATAGCCTAGAGGTTAGAGGAACGAGGTGTGAACAAGCTTGATACATCCAGCAGACCAGAAACTGAGTTTGATTCTTGCAACCTCCACTTGCATACTGTGTGACTCTGAGCAAGTCACTTAACTGCCCAGTACTCTCAGGTCGCCCCTGAAAACAGGCACTTGTGCCTAGTGGGCCTTACCCGGTTACCAAAAGATTAAAATAAAAAAAAATTAAAAAATAGTCTATGTTTCTATTTCCAGGAACTGCTGATGGACTTCATAGGTAGGCGAACAGCCACTTTTATCTCTGATGTGACTGAGAGAAGGGTGAGGCCAAAGGCTTCAGCTCTGGGTGCATTGGTACCTTGATCACATGAGCACCTTTGGTACAGGCAAGGAAGACCCCCAGTCTAGCCCTCATTCTGAGCAAGCGGCCACACTGCGACTACTGTGCCAGAGGGAACGGTCTGAGAGCAAGAACTGACTTAGCCTGTACCAGAGGGGCCAGCGTGCTGCTTGATCATCAGTGCTACACTGCACATGAAGCCACCCAGACCAGCAGAGAGCTGCTTCTGTGTTCTCTCCCAGCCTGTGAAATTGTGGTTCTCAGACATGTGATGTTTTGGATTACAGTTTTCATGGTCAGATTACATAGTTTTCCTTTGGATTACAAATTGCTTGTTATTATTTACTAGCAAAAAAATCATTTGGGTCAGGTTCATTTTTGCCAACTTGCAGTGTTACATAGAAACATAGACTTTGACGGCAGATAAGGACCGCTTGGCCCACCTAGTCTGCCCATTTCCCTATCTATTGGATAAGCTGCAGAT
The DNA here is from genome assembly GCA_016271365.2 of Neoceratodus forsteri. Taxonomy (NCBI): domain Eukaryota; kingdom Metazoa; phylum Chordata; order Ceratodontiformes; family Ceratodontidae; genus Neoceratodus; species Neoceratodus forsteri. The sequence goes on along the minus strand of CM028133.1, from coordinate 64,252,642 downwards.
CCTAGTTAACCAACAGCCTACTTCCTCCTACCCGCCACCAGAATTGCCTAATGTCTGTCCCATGCATTCTTGAATTCCCCCACTGTTTTTGACCCCACGGCCTCCTCAGGAAGATCGTTCCATACGTCCACCACCCTCTCTGTGGAAAAAATACTTCCTCACATTGTCCCTGAGCCATCCCCCCCATTTTCAAATTGTGCCCCCTTGTTCTTGCACATCTCTTCTTCTGAAAGATGTACCCTCTTGAACTTTGTTGATTCCCTTGAGGTACTTGAAGGTTTCTATCATGTCCTCCCTCTCCCTCCTTCCTCAAGGGTATACATATTAAGCTCCTTTAGTCTCTCTTCGTATGGCTTCTGTTGCAGACCCTACACCATTTTAGTTGCCCTCCTCTGGACTGCCTCCATCCCGTCTATGTCCTTGCGGAGATGGAGTCTCCAGAACCGCACACAGTACTCCAGATGGGGTCTCACCAACTGCCTTTTTCAGAGGGATAACAACTTCCTGTTTTCTACTAGTGATGCCTCTCGCTGTACATCCCAGTATACCCCCCAGCCATCCTTACTGCCTTCTCACATTGCTTGCTTACTTTTAGGTTACCTGATATGACTACTTCCAGGTCCCTTTCCATTTTGTTGTTAATACTTCTCTTCCTCCCCATTGTGTACTCTTCTTCTGGGTTTTTGTTTTCCAGGTGCATTACTTTGCACTTCTTTGCATTGAATCTAACCTGCCATACTTTTGACCATTCCTCCAACCTTGCCAAGTTCCTTCTCATCCTTTCCACCCCCCCTTGTGTATCAACCCTGTTGCAGCTCTTTGTGACATCTGCAAAGAGGCATACTTTTCCTTCTAGTCCCTCTGCAGTGTCACTTATAGACATTAAAAAGGACCAGACCCAGTATTGAACCCTGCGGTACCCCGTTAGTAAGCCCCCTTTCTTCAGAGAGGACTCTGTTTACTATTACCCTCTGTATCCTGTTGTCCAGCTAATTCTTTACCCAGGCTATCACCCTGGGACCCACTCCAAGGCTGGCTAATTTGTTTATTAATCTTTTGTGTGGGACTGTGTCAAATGCCTTGCTAAAGTCTAGGTAGGCCATGTCCACAGCTCCTCCCTCGTCTACTACTTTGGTCACCCAGTCAAAGAAATCTATTAGATTCATCTAACATGACCTTTCCATTGTGAATCCATGCTGCCTTGGGTCCTGTGCCCTGCTGGCCTCTAGATACTCAACAGTTCTTTCTTTCAAAAGTGATTCCATCATTTTCCCTACCACTGAGGTCAAACTAACAGGTCTGTAGTTTCCTGTCTCTGCTTTGCTCCCACTTTTGTGAAGGGGAATCATATCTGCCCTCCTCCAGTCCTTAGGTGCCACACATCCTCCCAAGATTTGTTAAAAGAGTAGTCAGTGGTGTCACTAGTTCTCCCCTTAGTTCTTTTAGAATTCTGGGGTGAATCCCATCAGGCCCCATTGCTTTGTCCACCTTCAGTTTTAGGAGTTCTTTCATAACCCTTTCTTCTGTGAAAGGACTGGTACCCCCCCCCATCCAGAGTGCTTCTATTGATTGGATTAGGTACTTCTCCCTCCTCTTCTTTTGTGAATACTAAGCAGAAGTATTCGTTGAGTATCCCTTTTTTTTCACTATCCCTCTCTGCTTACCCACCCTCTCCTTTATTTATTTATTTATTTGCTTTTGGTAACCGGGTTAGCACGGTAGACAGCAAGTGCCTATTTTCAGGTGCAACCCAGGAGAATTACAAGGTAATTACATAGGAGAAATACATTAGGCATCAATTACAAACAGGATCAAACATACTCCAATGGTGAGACGGAGGAGCAGTTACATAGTAGCATTACAGTCAGGAGGAGACAGCCTCCAATATTGGGAATAAAACATCAAGGATTTATAAGGCAAGAGAACAAGCAGTGGAATAACATACACACATGTCACAGATTACCAACATACTGTACAGCAATGGAATTTCATACCCACATGTTACAGATTACCATACAATACTGGCCCGGGGGCTACGGGGTGGTGAGAGACCACACTTCAGGTGGAAAGACAATAGATCATATACCTTCTATTAGAGTGCGGCACCAGGGAGGCGAGTGGGACAGAGCTAGGTTGGGGTACCAAAGAAGTTGGGAGGTGGAGCTGGGCAGTTAGGCTGCACATAGGCAGGCTGCAGCAGATTTCAGGAAGTTCCGAAGGGAGGTTTTGAAGGTGGAGTGGGAAGGGGAGGCGCGAACCTGTGGCGGTAGGGAGTTCCACAGCTTGGGTACATGGGAGGTAAATGCCCTATCACCAGTGAGGGTGCGGGTCTTGGGAACCAGGCGGGCCTGGGATGCGCAGGACCTAAGATGGTAGGGGAGGCTTGTCTCAGGGGGAGGGCGAGTGAGGCGGGAGCTGCCGTCCAAATGACGTCATCAATGAAATTACCCATGGAGTAGATCCGATATTTTTCTGGGGGGAGCCATTCCAGATGGAGTAGTGCTCACATCGGTGGGTGAGAAGAGGGGCATGGCGCCGTGGCATATCGGTATTAGCCGTGGTATCCTCACTTGAGCTAGGCAGGAGGAGGGGACTGCGACAAAGGCAATGAGACCATAGGAGAGGGTGGGCAGTAGTATCCCCCGGCTAGGGCCAGCCGGGCGGTGGGGGTGAGGCAGTCCTTGGCCCTGTGCACTAGGCCAAGTGTGCCATTGGTAGTGTTGCATACATTCCTGATGTGCCCTGTGAAGTCTAGTTGAGGGTCGAGGGTGACTCCAAGGTACTTTGCAGAGACAGTTGTTGGCAGGGGGGAGTTACAGGTGCCAAGAATGTTGAGGGCTGTTGAGCAGGAGGAGATTTTAACCACGGTGCCAAATAGCATGGCCTGTGTTTTCTTAAGGTTAACTACGAGTTTGTGCCCGTCCAGCCATGCTCTGATATGAGAGAAGTGTAGGTTGAGTTGGGTATTGATGTTTGTAACGTCATGGGCGCTGGCTAGTAGTACAAGGTCATCTGCATACATGGTAAGGTGCCCTTCAGTGGCAGCAGAGGGCAGACCGTTGATAAACAGAACAGTATCGGACCGAGGACGGATCCTTGCGGGACCCCACTGTGGATGGGTAGGAGGGGTGAGCGGGTACGGTTGAAGCATGTGAGCTGCTTCCTGTTCCCTAGATAGCTGGTGAACCAGTCAAGGGAACGGCCGGAGAGGCCAAAGGATTGGAGAGTGGAGAGGAGGAGGTGATGGTCTACACGGTCAAAGGCTTTTGATAGGTCCACGAATATAGTACTCGTCAACTTTCCCTGGTCAGTGGCGGTCCTGATTCTGGTGGTGACTTCGGCAAGCGCCGTCGAGGTACTGTGGTTTTTTCTAAAGCCATGCTGACAGGGGGAAAGAACGTTGTATTCCTGGAAGTAGTAGACAAGTTGTGACACTACTGCTTTTTCCAGTAGTTTGCAGGCAGCAGATAGTATAGCGATAGGACAATAATTGTTGATGTCCTTAGGGTCACCATTCTTCAGGATGGGGACAACCCTGGCAATTTTCTAGATGTCGTGGATGACACCAGTAATAAGTGAGGCATTGAGTATGTGGGCGAGTGGCCTGGCAATGTAAGGAGCCCCCAGGCTGAGGAGTCGATGTTCAAGGCCATCTTGACCCGCCCCCGCATGGTGAGAGAGACCAGCAAGAAGAGCATGTGTCTCTCTACAGTGATCTTCTTAAGGTGAAGGGCGGCGGGGGGTGGGAGTGCTCCCTAATGCACCTGTAAAGGTTTTATGCCCTTATTAACTGAGTTGGCTATCTTTTCCTCGGTTTGGGCCTTTGCTATTCTGACTGCCTTCCCCCTTCCTTCTACTTTAGCTGGTAGAGTGCTCTGTCCCGCCCCTTCTGTGTTTCCTTATACTTCCTCAATGCTATCTTTTTCTCCTTAACCTTCACCCCCAACTCTTGAGAACCATAGAGGTTTTTCCTTTCATTTTGATTTGTTTATTTGCTTCACTTAAAGGCTTGTTGCCTCTGTGATGGCAGTTTTGATTTTTCCCCTTTGTTCCTCCACCCCTCCTTCTTGCCTGTTTGCTGGTGCTTTTCTGAGGCACTGTCCCATTTTGACAAAGTCAGCCCTCCTGAAGTCCAGTACCCTCACTTTTGTATGGCTTGACTCTGTGGCTGTGTTTATCGTGAACCTCACTGTTTGGTGGTCACTTGTTCCCAGATGGCTACCCACTTCTAGATCTGAGATCCTCTCTTCATCCCCATTTGAGAGTACCAGGTCTAAGATTGCTCCCTGTAGGGCATTGAGAATGACCCTGCTCTTGGATGTGGCCGCAGCAAAGGTACTCCAGTTAGCATCTGGCTTAGTCAGGTCCCCCATCAACAATATCTGCCCTTTATCCGCCAACCTAAGGATGCCTTCTATCATTTCCTGTCCCTTTTCCTCCCCCTGAGACAGGGATCTGTATACAACTCCCATGCGGATTGTGGTGCCATTTCCAGTCTCCAGGGTGACCCACAGTGCTTCCTCTCCTCCCTGTTTACCCTTTCGTAACATTACTTTGATCCCTTCCCTTACATAGAGAGCTATTCCTCCTCCTCTTCTACCCTCACTGCCCCACCTGTAGATTGTGTACCCTGCTATGTTGACATCCCGGTCATGGTTCTCTGTGTACCATGATCTTACTTCAAGAGGGTTCCTTCAGTAGGTCATCACATATAGGACTGGCACTACCTGGCATCAGGCTGCGCAGCAGACTTTTCTAGCAATCCCTGATGGGGGCCACCCACCCGATGTCATGTGACTGACGTCAGTATGACTGTATATAGTGGGCGGTCCCCACACCCACCCTCCAGTTCTTTCCCGCCATCACCTCATGTCTGTCGCATTTCTGAATTCCATACAGTGATTGTTGTGTAAAGAGTCTTGCATCGGATTTTTCTTCGCCCCAAATTTTTTTTTTTTTTGTACATGTACATTGATGTCTTCGCCCAAGAAGAAGTGCTCATCCTGTGGCACGCAGATTCCGTATAAGGACTGTCTTCTTAAGTGTGTCCTCTGTCTGGGACCAGACCACCCTGTCTTCTCCTGTCCGGAGTGCCAGACCTTTAACCAGGCCACTAAGAAAAGGAGACAGCAGGCTTTGGAGGCCCATCTCTTGAAAGCCTGCCTGGCTTCTCTTGAGAAGAAGATGGATCATTTAAGAGAGTCCTCTGCAGATAAATCTTCTCCATCGAAGAAGCACGAGGAGAAATCTCAGGAGCGGGAGCGCTTCACGGATGACACGAGATCCTCGATGAGCTAGGTCCAGCTGCTGCCCAGGAAATCTGACGGTAAGTCTGGTAAGGCCATTATGGGTCAATCTATCATCGGCCCCACTGAAAACCGCACCGCTCCAGCTGATAAGTCAGCCCCCGGCTCCTTCTGGGATCATGTGGCCACTGGTAGGCTGGCTCCTCAGCCTGTAGGAATTTGCCCGGCACCTGTCAATAAGTCAGCCAGGGGCTCCTCCTCTGCATGCCCGACGCCACCAGTTAAGACGCCTGTCCCAGACGGCCTCTCTGGTGTGATTCCCCCCTCTGGGCCTAGTGGCGCCTCACCCTACAACCGGTGGAACCAGGGGGAGAAAGTCCCCCCCTTCCTTCGCCCGTACCCTCCCCTTCTCCGGCAGGTACCTCTGGCGAAGACAGCTGGGAACCCCTCAACATAGTCGAATCTGCGGGGTCTACTTCACGCTTTCCCCTTGGGGTCAAGGGGAAGGAGGCTCCTCCTCGGCCGGCTGGCCTACCATTGGAATGCCCCTCCTTCTCCGGGTGGGATCCCTATAGAGCCGACTCTGGCCAAGATCCCGCCAGTGGACCCGGCGAATCCTGCTTCGACGCTGGACGTCCTGACTGGAGTTCCTCAGCCAGGACCTAGCAATCGGCCTCAGCCATTGGCTCCAGCGCTGGACACCCTGACGACAGTTCCTTAGCCGGAACCCAGTGATCGCCTCAGCCATTGGCCCTGATGCCAGATCCGGGTCCTGCTGTCATGGGCCCTTTGTCCGGCTCCAACGCTGGACCCTCCAACGCCGGACCCATCCCCGGTGCCGGATCGGGTGGTGCCAGTTCCGACGTTGGTTCCCCTGACATGGGCTGTCCCAGCGCCAGACCCCCAGCCTATTTATACCACGGCGGGTCCGGGGGTTCCCCTGCCATCAGATCTGATCATGGGTATCTACTCTAGACCCCGAACTGTCCCCCATTACCTGTTAGGGTTCCCTGGGGACCATTACCTGAATGGCCCCCCTCTGGACTGGAGCCACTATGGACAGTTTTACCCTGGGTTCAATCCCTACCCTCATTACCAGGGATTCCAGGCTTACCATTACCCACCACCACGCCTGGTAAATACCGCCTCCTCCACCACCCCCTCAGCCCCAACCTCCTCCGCCACCCCCTCCACCTCCTCTGGTTGTACCAGACTTGAAGACCCTAATCCAGTCTTGGTGGCAGGGGGCTCGGTCGGAGTTGGTGTCGGACCTGGAGATGAGACTTTCTCTCCCACGGTCTCTGAGGTCCCCATCCCTGAGTAGTTCTTCAGTGGCTACAGTGCATGTTTCGGGGATGGCCCGTCAGGACATCACTCTTCCTGATATCCTTCATCATCATGACGAAGGGGCAGATGGCGATGAGGATGATGGGGCCGATGATTCTGCAGAGGATGTCTTGGAGGAACCTAAGGGCCAGTCAGGCAAGGTTTCCCTGAAATCCCCACCAGAGGACCCTGCCTTTTCAGACCTTCTGAGGTCCATGAAAAAATTCAGGGGATCAGGACCCTATGAGACAGGGAGTCGCAGGACACCCGGACTTAGTCTCTGTCTCCGGTCCCCATTCCTCCATGGATTGGACCTCATCAGGACCTCACCTCTACCATCTGGCAGATGCCTCATTCCCTCCTGGCTGTCCCCAAGAGGACGGACAGGCTTTACCGGGCACTGAAGGATGCCCTGTTCTTGAAAGCGCATCCTAAGGCCGACTCTGCTGCACCCAAGCACATGAGAACCTCTCCTCCAGACAAAGAGTTGCAGCAGATGAACCAGTTTGGGAGAAAAGTGTATGCTTCGGCCACATGTGCTCTCCGGTCCCTTAACTGTGTGGCCCATACGTGTCTCACCAGAAAGCTACCATGGCCAGGTTGGAAGCTCGGCTTCAGACCATGGAATCCTCGAGTCTGAAAGAGGAGCTTGTCAAGGATCTTTGCCTCGGCAAATTCTCATATAGGCATGCTTTGCAAGCAACATACAACTCGGTTGATTCCGTGACTCGCACCTCGGCAACTGCCGTTGCCCTCAGGTGGCACTCCTGGCTTTGCCTTTCCGGAATTGCTAACAAAGTTCTGTGGGCGATTCAAGATGCCCCCTTCAGGGGCTCGGTACTCTTTGGTGGGGACACCAAGGACATTATCACAGACCTGCAGGACAGAGGTCTTGCCCTCAGGTCGGCGAGGTCCATATATCGATCGGGCAACCAACAGCAGCAGCCCTTTTTGAAAAGGACCTGGAGGTAGAGAAAGCAAGCCCCAGCACGTCGCCAGGGAAAGCGTAAGGCCACGGGTACAGCCACACCTCCTGCCTCCAAGAACCAGAGACGTGCAGGGGGCCTTCCCCTTGAACATCTAGCCACTTCCTGACTTGCTGGTCCCAGTGCCTCCTCAGGGCAATAACCTCCGATGAGTGGGTCCTGCAGCCGGACACACGATAGAGTTTCTCGACTTTCCTTCAGAAACTCCACCAAAAATATCCTCCTATTCAAGTGATCAGGCCCTTCTCATCTGAGAAGAGGTGAACAGCCTCTTGCTCAAGAAAGCAATAGAGCACGTTCCCCTCTGGCAAAGGGGAAGGGTTTTTACTCCCAATTTTTCCTGGTTCCAAAAAAGACAGGGGATTTCAGACCCATCCTCGACTTAAGCAACCTCAACCAGTTTGTCGAGTACAAAAAATGTTGAATGCTGACACTCCAGAGCCTCCTTCCACTCCTTCTGGAGAATCATTGGTTGTGCGCTCTGGACACGCAGGATGCTTATCTGCATATCACCATCTTCCCCAGCCATCACCGGTTCCTGTGGTTTCAGTTCCAGGGGGAACATTTTCAATTCTGGGCACTCCCCTTTGGTCTGTCATCGGCACCCCGAGTGTTTACCAAGTGCCTGGCAGTGGTTGCAGCCTTCTTATGCTGCAGGGGTATTGTGGTTTTCCCTTACCTGGACGACTGGCTGATTTCAGCCCCATCCAGGGACTCTACTAGAGACTCTTTCTTTCACTTTGGACCTTTTCAACAGACTAGGGATTACTGTCAGCATTCCCAAGTCCTCCATGACCCCTGCCCAGAAACTTCAGTTCATTGGGGCAGTATTGGATACGGTCCATTGCAGAGCCTTCCTCCCTCCAGACAGGATGGAGACACTGATCCTTCAGGCTTCCTGAGTGGCTTCTTCCAGGACCATCCCGCCCTGGGAGATCCTTCGCCTTCTCAGCCTGATGGTGGCCTCCATCACCACTGTTCCCCTCGTGAGGCGCCGCATGAGTTTGCCTCAGTGGTCCTTGCTTGTGCAGTGGGATCAACTCCTGGATGACCTGGATCATCCGGTACTGATCTCTTCAGTGGTTCAGAAGCAATTGCTTTGGTGGAGGGATCTCTGCAGTCTTTCTTTGGGCCTTCTTTTTCACAACCCAGCTCCCTTAGCATCCCTAACCACAGATGCCTCGAACATGGGATGGGGAGCACATCTAGGGGAGCACCAAGCCCAAGGACTATGGTCCAACTTGGATGCTATGTTACATATCAATGTTCTGGAGATGAGGGCTGTCCTGTACGCCTTATAGGCTTTCCAGACCCTCCTTCCCAAGGGATCACTGCAGGTCCAAATGGACAACATGTCAGTAATTTGGTACCTCAACAAACAAGGAGGAACCGTGCTCATACCCCTTGTGCAGGGAGGCGGTGCGGGTGTGGAACTGGGTGGTCCAGCACAATCTGGCCATTGTGGCTGTGCACATACCAGGCATTTTAAATGTTCTGGCGGACAGTCTCAGCAGATCTCGGACCCAAGCTCACGAGTGGGAATTACATCAGGAAGTGGCAGAATCCATCTTCCTACATTGGGGGCATCCAGAAATCGACCTTTTCGTCTCCAAATTCAACGCAAAATTTCCCAGTTTTTGCTCACTTGTTCCAGGGCATGGTGCTTTCTGGCACAAAGCACTGTCTCTCTCTTGGACAGGGACATTTTTGTACGCCTTCTCTCCATTTCCCATTCTCCAGAGGGTCCTCCTCAAACTTCAAGAAGAGAAGGCAAAGATGATTCTCATCGCACCTCTCTAGCCGAGACAGATTTGGTTCCTGCTGCTGCAGCAGCTTTCCAGGGAACCACCGGTTCCACTTCCAGTGACCCACGACCTCCTGACTCGGGATCGAGGTCGGGTAATACATCTGGGGCTCAGGACTCTGCACCTTCATGCATGGCTCCTGCAGACATAGCGATTTCTCGCTTTGGGGTCTCCTCTCGTTTCACTCAAGTCCTCACTGAGGCCAGAAAACCCTGTACTCGATCCACTTATGCCATGAGGAGGAAACGGTTTTACATCTTGGTGATCGCCAAGCATTGGAACCCTTTTGCACGTTCTGCCCCCCAAGTCATGGAATAACTCCTTCATCTGTCAGACTTTCATATTCATTGTTGAAGGGCCCCCTTTCGGCAATTTCGGTGTACCACGAGCTAGTGGATGGTAAACCCGTGGCTCAGTTGGAAGTCTCTCAAACCTTTCTGAAAGGGATTCTCCATCTGAAATCCCCCATCCGCAGCCCAGCTCCACCTTGGGATTTGAACTTTGTTTTGGAAAAGCTCACTCTTCCTCCTTTTGAGCTGGCTATGAGCTGTGACTTGCGCTTCCTTTCCTGGAAGGCATTTTTTCTGGTTGCCATCATGTCAGCCCGGAGAATCACAGAGCTTCACGCTCTGGTTTGCAAGGAGCCCTATCTTATTTTCCATAAGGACTGAGGGGTCCTTAGAACGAATCTGAAGTTTCTTCCCAAGTGGTGTCAGAAGCCATGCTGAACCAATCATTAGAGCTTCTTGTGTACTATACGTCCCCCTCTAATAGAGGTGAGGCACTCCTCCATACCATGGATGTACTTCGGATTCTTCAGTGTTAGTTCGGTGAGTGTAAGAAATTCTGTGGCTGTGATCAGCTTTTTGTATCTTTTGCCCCCAGATCAAAGGGCAAACTGGTTTCTAAGCAGGGCCTTTCCAAATGGTTAGGCAACTGCATTAGGTATTGTTACCAGAAGTATGAAAAATCTCTGCCGGGTACCATAAGAGGTCATTCTACTAGGGGCCTGGCTGTGTCCGCTTCCTTTTTACAAAATGTCTCTGCGGCTGATATCTGCACTGCAGCTACTTGGTGTTCTGTCCATAACTTTACCAAACACTACAGTCTGGACATTGCTTCTAGGTGGAGGGCTGGTTTCAGCCTAACTGTGTTACAGGGCCTTCTGTCCTAGGCTGGGTCCATTCTGGATTCCAGTTTTTCTGTTGGAGTTGTTTCTCCTCCGCCCTAATTTCTCTTGGTCTCTCTTTGGCGGGACTGCTTGGGACTGTGTCCTATATGTGATGACCTACTGAAGGAACCCTCTCGAAGTAAGACAGTACAGTTACGTAGAAACTTACTATAACAGTAGATCTTTGAGAGAGGTTCCTTCAGTAGGTCATATTTTTCCCCTCCCTCCTTCCCCTTCCACATTCTGTTCACTCCTACTGTCAAGCCTCTTCCTGGCTCCGGTGGGAGAACTGGATGGCAGGCATGGGGACCGCCCAATATATACAGGCACGCTAACGTCAGTCATGTGATGATGGGTGGCCGGTCACCTGTCAGGGATTGCTAGATAAGTCTGCCGTGCAGCCTGACGCCAGGTGGTACCAGTCCTGTATGTGATGACCTACTGAAGGAACCTTTCTCGAAGATTTACTGTTATGGTAAGTTTCTACGTAACTGTACTTTTCTGTGATTGCCACGCTATCCAGGCATCCCTCTTCCATCAAGGCCACCAGTTCAGAGAGCTTGTTACCTAGACTACGGGCATTGGTACTCATTGTCCTCCATTTTTTATGGCCTTACCCCTTTTTGCCTCATCCCTGTCCTTACCGCCTTTGCCTTTTTCTCCATTTACCCCTGCCCATCTCCCTTTCAACTTTTCTGTCTTGGTGTTTATCTCACTAACTACCCTGAATTCTTTTTTGGGGGGGAACCTAGGATTTCCCGGTTCCTTTTCAGTGCCTCCCCCCTTGGCTAGTTTAAATGCTTGCCAATGAAGCATTTAAACCTGTTACCTAGGATCCTGGTTTCTCTCCTGGACAGGTGAAGACCATCTCGCCAGCATAGGCCTGCATCCCTCCAGGTGGACCCCCCAGTTCCCAATGAAGCCAAAACCCTGAGCTCTGCACCAGTTTTTTTAGCCATTGATTGAATCCCATGGTGTGGAGCTTCCTAGCCTCACCCATGTCCTCTGATCCCTTTCCCAGCCAGGTCATTTGTCCCTAGGTGGACAGTGACATCCAGCTCCCTCCTCATGCAGCTTCTCCCGCGATCCTGAGGATTCGCTCCCTGTCCCTCCAAGCCATGGTGCCAGGTAGGTGCCTTACCTCCCTCCCTCTACCCTTCCCAGTTCTACCCTCCTAACAATGGAGTCCCCCACTAGGAGTTGTTTCCTTCCCCTGTGGGGTCCCATGCCACCCTCCTGTGGGGTCTCCTTTGTGGAGGTTCCCAGCATCCTGCTTGGTCTCCACTGCAGGTGCCTCCATAGAGGAAGCACACTCTTTCTGTCAGAACGGTGTACGGACTGTGGAGAGGTACAACTGGAGGGATGTGCCTCTGTTCCACCACCCTCACCCTCTCTGAGCCCACTGTGGTCCAATCGCTCCTCTTTCTTGGCAACCTTTGAGGCAGCGGCAGCAGCCCTGCTTGTCCCTGGGTGGGAGAGGAGGGCCCCCAAATCCTGGCCATCTCGGCCTGGAGACAAGCAACCTCCTCCCTCAGCCCAGAGAGGTGCCTGCAGATGGGACAGCATCACATCTTCCAGAATGTCTCCCGGAAGACTACCGCCCCACAGCCATTGCACTGCACCGCACCAGTCCCATTATGTCTTATTTGTGGTCCCTCAACTGCTGTTTTGTATGCTTACTCTTTCCTCTAATTTTTTTTAATTTTATTTTATTTTTCTCCCTACTTTCCTACTGCCTCCTGCCTCCATGCCCTTAAAGCTCCTGCTCTTCCTGTTCTGGGACAGGAAATTCTTGTATTCCTCAGTAGTCTCCTTCTTACTTGCTCAGAGTCAGACCTCCAGCAGCTCGCGGGGGGTGGGGTGGAGAGCTATTCTTTTCCTTCTAGGATGGTGAGTCTTTTGTGCTTCTGTGATATCTCCCTTCCTGCTCCCAGACAGGAAGTTTGTGTTGTCAGTCAAATCCTATGCCTCTAAATGTGGAACTGGCTAAGTGTGTAGGGGAGGGCTATACAGTCCCAGTAGAGTAGTAAAGTTCTAACACACCTCCTTCCTCTTGTTGTTCTTTGCCAAAAGCTATCTAGGGCAGTTTTAAATTCAAACACCAGGCTTTCTGTTGCCTAAGCCACTACCCCTAATTGACAGTTCCCTTCTTCACCTAGCTTACTCAATGATAAGTTCCCTTCACCCAACTCGGACAAACACACTAACTCTTTTTTTTTTGTTTGTTTGTTTTTACCCAAAATTGAAGTTCCCAGTAGTAGATTTCTAGCTCTTAAATCCCAGTAGAGTAGTAAAGCTGTAACAGCATCTCTTTCCTCTTGCTGTTCTCTGCCAAAAGCATCAGCGCAAGATAGCAGGCAACACATCATCAGGCCTGCAACTGGTAATTTAGCCTGGGTAGCCAGTAACTGTTTAGAACTGCAGTAATTAAATTATTTGCTAGTCGAGTCCTTTCCTGGGGGTAGAATCTGAATGTGATGGCAGATGTGGGCCGCTTGGCCCACCCAGTTTTTTTTTGTACCTTCATTTTTGCTTCAGACCCACTTGATCTATGGCGCTGTCTCTCTCCCCCACACTTATGATTCTCTTGTGCCAATCCCAGGCATTTTTTAACCCCACCACTATTTTCGCCCCCACTGCCTCTGCTGGAAGGCAGTTACAGGAATCCACCACCTTTTCTGTGAAGAAGTACTTCCTCATATCTCTCCTAAACCTACCACTCTCCAGCTTCATAGCATGTTCCCTTGTTCTAGAGCACTTCTTTCTGAAAAATACTTCCCTCCTGTATCTTATTAATTTCATTTAATTTCATTTTTATTTTTTATACTTGTAAGCAAGATGGGCAAATTGCCTATTTTCACAAGCAACAAATTTTAACATTTAAAACACACATTATATAAATATAAAACACAATAAAAAATACTTAGAAATAAAAAAAACTTACCATCACATATTACATTCAAGTCAAACACATAATTAGCGAAAACAGTTGCACTCTGATTTAGGGTCAAGCCATTGAACCAACCTATTCTTGAATGCCCTTGCTATACTAGAGTTTGTTACTGATGTGGAAATACTATTAAAAAGCACTATGGCCCTATAGATAACTGATCTTTGACCTTTGGTTTTCCTGTATAAAGGAATACCAAATAATTCCTAAGTTGGAACCTGGTATTCTTTAAACCAGCTGGAGTCGGGGGGTCAAGGATGGTGGGGCAGAAGGCCTAAGGTACCAAACACAAAAGTTCTCAATTTAATATTAATTCTGTCCAAGAATGAGGGACAGTTAGCTTCCCTAGTTAGTATACAATGATGGGTGTCATGGCAAACCAGTCATAAACCAAAGAATATTATTATAAGTAGTCCTAAGTTTCTGCAACATTTGTTCATTTGTACCTGAATAGATTAACAGTCCATAGTCCAACAGACTTAACAATAGGCTACGTCCAACTAACATTTTAGACTCTAAAACAAGAAAAGTTTTTATCCTAAACAAAATTCTCACTCTCTGATGAATTTTCTTAATGTATTAATATGATTCTCAAAAGAAAATTGAGAATCCAAAATAATCCCTAAGAAATTAAAACTTTCAACCAGTTCAATAACATTATCCTGCAAATCTAGTATAGGAACACTGATGTTTTTTAATGTCCTGGGACCTGAAAAAAACATAACCTTGATCTTAGACGAATTTAGAATTAAATTACAGGAACACAACTAATTTTGAAAATTTTCAAAGTCTTGTTGGACCTGAACCAGAGCAGAATCTGGATCAGGACCGTCGGCAAATAATACTGCATCATCTGCATACAATATTATTCTTGAACCAACACAAGACCAAGGGGCAGCATTCATAAAGAGGGAAAAAAGTAAAGGGCCCAACAAGAAATCGGAAGAGACCCAGTTCAAATATTGGCAATAATCGTCTTATGCTCCCTTTCTTGCAAGTAATCAGAAAACCACAGAATCACATTGCCCGATACATTAACCTCCCTCAAAGACTCCAGTAACTTGGAATGATTAACCATAATGAAGGCCTTGGTGAGGTCCACAAACACAGCAGCTGCGGAGCACCCTGAATCCAGGGCTCCCCGTACGCAGCTTGTGAACCCCACCAAGGCCGACTCGGTGTTACAACCCCTCCTAAATCCATGCTGACAACTAGATAGCAAATTATATTTAAACAAAAAATCTTGAAATTGATCAAAAACAATTTTTTCAAGGATCTTGGACAGGGATGCCAACAATGAAACAGGTCGATTAATTTGAAACAGTCTTTCTGCAACCAGATTGAAGATTGGCTTAATGACTGTCTTCCAAATCCCCAGGAAAACCTTGTTACATAATGAAAAATTAAATAAAACAGACAAAGGAGTAGCCAATACATTTATACCCAGCTTAAGAAATTGATAAGCAATCATATCCTGACCCATGACTGGTTTGGGAGTATATTTAAGAACATAAGAAGTGACTATCTCTGGGGTTATAATTTGAAAATAAAAATGAGGGTGATCATTATTCCCTTCATTATGGGAGGACTGAGATATATGTGATACAGCATTTCTATGATACCTTGTCAAGTCACCAAAGTAATCGTTAAACATTGAGGATACTTGACCTGGGTCACTTAGCAAGAGACCATCTTTCTGTACAGAAATCACAGGATCACTAATATTCCTTCCCATTAAATTATTGAGCATATTCCAGGTCTACTTCGGGTTTTCCAGGGATGACAACTGTTTGTTTTTTAAGAAATCTATCTTTGCCCTCCTGCTAGCAGTCTTACATCTATTCCTGAAGATCTTGTACTCAAGCAGATGATTGATAAATACTTGTCATGCTTTATCTCTACATTTGATACGGGTCAATATATTTTTTTTTTTGGTAACCGGGTTAGGCCCACTAGGCACAAGTGCCTGTTTTTAGGGTCAACCTGGGAGCACTGGGTGGTTAAGTGACTTGCTCAGAGTCACACAGTATGCAAGTGGAGGTTGTGAGAATCAAACTCTGGTCTGTTCTGCTGGATGTACCAAGCTCGTTCACACCTCATTCCTCTAACCTCTACAGCTCCAGTAATCCACTCATTTTTATTAGATCTAATTCTCATCCTTTTAAAGGAGCTATGTGATTAACAACTTGATAGGTAGATTTTCTCTACTATTTAAACATCTGATCAATATCCTGGGACTTTTCAATAATTGTCCAATCAGTCATCTCACAGGCTGCATTCATGATCTCTGAAGAAATACATTTAATATTCCTATTTTCTATATAGCATGGGGGGCAATGCATTTGCTTATTAGATCTTAAACAAAATACTGGGCAGTGGTCACTAACCACATCAGACAAAACACCTGAATCGGTGATCCTGGTGGGGTGAGTGACCACAACCAGTCAAGAATAGAACTTCTCCTTCCATCTACCCCTTAAATCTTGTAACATGTGATATTAACTGTTGAACATCCATCTCCTGAAATAATTCAACCACAGGAAGATTAAATTCCTGATCCCAATTAAGACTGAAATCTCCCATAAGAAGCCACTCACTATTATTCGGCAGATATTTCTGAAATATAATGTAAACCTTGCTTGGTTAAGCCAGGGGGAAAATAAATAGAGGTAATGGCAGGATGTTTCTTCGGACCAAGTGAAATATTAACTGAGATCACATCACAGCCAGTTTCATTTGGCTGGGGAATAATCTCCTGAGCCTTAAACTTAGCCTTGGTATAAATTGCACCCCCCTCCCTTCTTACCAAGTCTAGCACTTGGGTTAATATCCCAGTACTGACACTGTAGTGCAGCATGAGGGGGTGATGCACTTCTGAGGTGCCGTCATTTGGATGAGACGTTAAAACCGTGGTCCCATCTGCCTGGATTGGTGGTAGTTCGGGTGGATGTTAAAGATCCCATGGCAGTTATCGAAAAGAGAAGGGGAATTTTTTATTGAAATACAAAGGTAATTCATGTACATAACAGTGTTGCATCACACAAATCGCAATGCAAAAATAAAAGTAAACATAAATAAGTATTTTCTCATACATTAAATACAACATTTCATGTTTATAATCCTAAACCGTATTAATAGATGCTGCCCCCCCCCACACACACTAAAAGAGGGGAATTTTTTATTGAAATCAGAACAAATCATAAATAAGATATATACAAATCAGTATTTCAGCATACTAAATTACATTTTCCTTCTCCTCTCCACTATACAAGTAAAAGCAAAATCATAAAGGAACCATATAGAACATTGTATTACATCATATCTGGTCTTAAAGAACAACCAAAGAAAAACCTGAATTTAAAAAGCACGTTAAATCCTACTACAAGTTCTAAAGCCTATTAAAACATTGAATCACAGTTCAAAAAACTTATTTAAAGTTGAGATACATTCTTCCAAAATACATTCCAAGCTGTCTTATCAAAATGTAACCATTCTGTTCTTTTCCATTTGGCTAAATCTTCACTAATCATAAAAAATAGTTCTAAAGGTGAAATAAATTGCTGTTGTAATGCCAAACGACAACTCCCAATCCACAACCAGTATAAAAAATGAACATATATCACACGCAGTGTGCCCTGATGTACATTTACTGGTAAATGTGGGATCACCCCAAAATATAATAAACTAGGGTCCAGGGGAACTGGACTCAACCATTGCCATGTATTTTTTAATATCTCTCAAAACTGTTTGGCATAAGGACGTGTATATTATAAATGATCCATTGTCTCAATATTCATCATGCATGATTCCCTAGGACAATAATGTTCTGTCAATACTTTGTGTTTATGATTCCCTTTCACATTTATTCGCCCATGTAGTCCCACCCACACCGTATCCCACATATGAATTGGAATACGGGCTTCAGTAATATAAGCCGACAGTTTTTGATCTTGCTGTGTGAAGCCAGTAAATATTGGTTCATCAAAACATCTCTGGATAATATCTTGATAAAGAGTCTTCCTTGACATACAAAGACAATCGCTTAACTGTACTCCCCACCTCTTTATCGCATCAAACACCCCATCCCATCTTGGTGCTAGGCGAGGACTGTGTTTATTTTTATGTAAAAAGGAGTTCTGTGACCATTCTTTGATAATTCCCTGTAAAGCTCCCAAACCCCAATTAGTCCATAAATGAACTGTACCCTTCCCTAAAGGAAGTATGTTATTATAAAGAAATATTGTAAAAAAAAAAAAAAAAACACACATGGATGTAACATGTTTAAACCTCCTAATTTAATAGGTTTATAAAGAATATTTCGCCTAATTGGGTTCAACTGACTACTCCATATACCAGTAAAGAAACAACTTAATAATGAAGCTTCCAATTTCGAGGATATAAAAAAAAAATAGAACTAATGAACAAAAAAAACTGGTACCAAAAAGGATTTTAACAAACTCTTTTTTTTGACAATTTGCATCTGTTCCATAACTTACCTTTTGCATGTCCCATTGCTAAGGCCTTACTCCAATTAAAATGCACCATGTCCTCTCCACCAAAATAAATCCCTAATATACGACACGGGGTTTGGGAAACTGTAATATTACCGACTAGACCCTCAGAGTCTTGAAAACCGGAAACATTTAGGCAGTTTGATTTAACCATATTCAAATGTGCACCTGTAATTTTACCTACCCCCTGCAATAAATTACATGCTAACCGAGCAGAAACATCATCATTCACCAATAAACAAATATAATCAGCATAAGCTAATACTTTATGTTTAAACATCTTACCTTCCCTTACCCATAAATGTTTGGAGAATTCTGTATCAACCTTAGCAAAGGAACCAACTTAAACACATATAACAGTGGGCTCAATAGACAGCCTTGGCTGACTCCTCTCTGGACCAAAATATTTTGCCCCATCCATCCATTTTCGTATGGTTTCACATAGGCTAATGCATAACATAATTGTATTCCCTGGATAAATAAATCCCGAATACCATATGCTTCCAGGCAACTCCAAAGAAATGAATGAGAGACACCATCAAAAGCTTTTACGAACATACGAAATTTGCCAGCAGATAAAGGCCTAGAGGTCTATCAAGTCTGCTCGAATGTGCAGCTAGCACCCCTTATTCTGCAGCTGCCCCTCCCTTCCACCCTTCCGCTTCATTAACCCTCCCCCTTGTCCTGTCCCATCCTTGTTTGAAGCAGTCCACTGTTCTGCTGCATACCACTTCAGCAGGTAACGATTCCACCCAGCCACCACCCCTCTCTTTAAAAAAGTGTCCCTCATCTCCCTCCTGAACCTTCCTTGCTCCAGTCTCCTATCATGGCCCCTGGTACCCTCCCTCCTTACTTTGAACAGCCCTCTGTACCGCTTCTTGTTTATTCCTTTCATGTATTTAAAGGTTTCAATCATGTCACCCTGCTCTCCTCTCCTCCAGTGAGTACATGTTCAACTCCTTCAACCTCCTCTCGTATGATAAGTCCCCCAGCTCCTTGATCATCTTTGTCGTTCTGCGCTGCACCCCCTCCAGTAACTTAATGTCCCTCTTCAGATATGAACGCTAGTACTGCACGCAGTACTCCAGGTGCGGTCTAACTAAAGACCTATACAGTGGCAGAATCACCTCCTCCCTCCTCGAGGATATACCCCTTGCAATACAACCCAGCATTTTGTTGGCCTTTGCAGCTGCCTTCCTACATTGTGCCGAGTTGTTCATTGACCCTGTAATGAGCACACCCAGATCCTTCTCCTCCTCCTCTCTCTGGGCTAGCTGCACTCCCCCTAGCTGGTAACTTATGCTTGGGTTCTTCATCCCAAAATGCAGCACCTTGCACTTTTTGGCATTAAAGCCCAGTTGCCAGGTGTCTGACCAGGTTTCAAGCTTTGCCAGATCATCCTGCAACCCCTGCCATCCCCCTAGGTCATCCACCACCGCACCTCACCTTGGTATCATCAGCAAACAGACTGATCTTGCTCTTGATGTCCCATGATATGTCTGCAATGAATATCCCAAACAACACTGGTCCCAACACTGAGCCCTGTGGAACACCGCCTATCACTGCCCTTGGGTGTGAGGAGCTCCCCACCCACCCCACCCTCTGTTGCCTTCCCTGCAGCCAGTTTCTACCCATCTCACCAGCTTTGCACCCGCCTCCTGTGCCTACTAACTTCCTTCCCAGCCTTCCATGGCACTGAGTTGAATGCCTTACTGAAGTCCAGATACAGGACATCCACTGCATGGCCCCTGTCCAGTTGCCTAGTTACCCAGTCATAGAACTCAACCAGGTTGGTTTGGCAGGATCTGCCACGTGATGAAGCCATGCTGTCTGCTGTCCTGTAGTCCTTGGCCTCTAGGAGGGCCACCAGCCTCTCCTTCAGGATAGTCTCCATTAGCTTACCCATGATGGATATGAGGCTCACTGGTCTGTAGTTTCCCGGTTCATCCTTGGGGCCACTCTTGTGGAGGGGCACCACATGAGCCATCCTCCAGTCCTGAGGTACACACCCCGAATGTAGTGAGGCATTAAATAGGTCTGCCAAAGGTCCTGCAAGTACTGCTGCCAGCTCCTTCAGTACCCTGGGGTGGATGCCATCTGGGCCTGGTGCCTTGTCCACCCTCAGTGCCTTCAAACCCTCTCAAACTCTGCTCTCCATGATTTTCCCATCTGTCACCACCCCCGCTTCTGCCATTTCTCCCACCTTGGGTGTCACCACCTCTTCTCTTTAGTAAATACTTTACCAATACTATTTAGTAAAAACTTTTGCTTGATCCAAACTTATAACATACCCATTTCCCGTGTCCTTTTTGGGAAATGAGAATGTTCCATTATTTCCCTTAATAACAAAAGTGCTTCCGACAACCTTCGCCCAGGAACCTGACAGAATTGGGTGGAAATAATAAGACTGCCCATAACCGATGCCAATCTATTATTTAATAGTTTATAAAAAAATGTTAAATCAACATTCAGTAAAGTAATTGGTCTCGATATATTTAAAAAAAAAAATCATAAGTCCCTCGTACATTGAGGATGGCAAAAAATGGTCTAATTAAAAAAATTATAAATTGCTAGGAGTTCCTGAGGAATATATGACCATAACAATTTATACATTTCCCCAGTTAGTCCATTGGACCCTGGTGCTGTTCTCCCTTTCGAGGATTGTTTCACTCTATCCAGTTCCTGATAAGAAAACGGCAAAACCAAAGAAGCCTGAAATTCTGTAGACAGTTTTGGAAGTGAAGCAGAATCCAAAATTTAGACCTAAATCTGGGACTGAAGTTCCAAAAGCCATATTTACATATTCTTCCAAAACCGACGTAATTCTAAAATTATCATTCACAATTTCACCATTCTGGTTAGTTAAACCATTCATTTCCCGTTTCATCCTTCTCTGGTAACAAGCCATATAAGGATTACCCTGTTCCACCTTTCCTTGTGTACCAAAAACTTGTCCCTGGAAGATAATCAATCATACTGATAGTGTATCATATCATTCCTGGTATTACTAATTTGTAAATAAACATTTTCCTGACCCAGATGATGTATAGTTAATAACTCCCCTAATAATTTTCTTAGCCATATATTTGGAATATGCTGTTGCTCGTCTGTGCCTCCCCATTTCCTGAAAATAATCTTTTAAACATTTCTTGAAATCTTCCCACCATAAACCAACATCATACAAAAATCTAGTGGACAGCCTATCTTGAATCACATCTTTTAATCCTACTACCACGTCCGGGACAGTCAAAAGAGGGGAATTTACTCTCCAATAGCCTGGACCCAGATGCCTTCGAGGTGAAGAATCCACAGAAATCCCCAATAGAACATGGTCTGAAGATTCAATTGGTACAATAGACATATGATATTCAACTAAAAGATGTTTAGTGAATGCCGATATTATTATCTTTCAGATTTTTTCGTAGGTTGCATCTTTATATTTGTCTGGCTGGAGAGGGGGTTCCATTGCTGAAACGGCGCGGCGCCGCATCGCATGCTTCAACACAAGTATTGGCTGAGCAGTGCGTCACGCACTGTTTCAGCAGATGGAACACCCCTGCCTCCTCCATACTTCCGGGTTCCCGAGTTTTAAAAATACAAATATAGCATGTTGCGGAGCACGAAAATCCCGCTCTTGCTGGTCAGAGCTAAACCAGAGGGTAAGCTTTCCTAGGGAGGGAGCCCACGTTTTGGGCTGCTTTCCTTTAATAAAAATCATATATATGCAGGAACAAAGTCTGCCCCTATAATAAGTAGGCCGTACTGGCATATCTCCCCCCCCCCCGTAGTAGCCCTTTTTAGACTAGCCTGGCTTATGATAGTATGTAAAAAGGTTTTATCACAATACTGTTTGTCTGAAGGGCCATCCTTGGAAATATTGATATTAAAATCTTCCGAAAAAAATATAAGACTACTTGTGTATAAATACGGTTGTATCTTTTTTAACAAATCTATACGAGAGGCTTTCGTTTGGTGCCCATAAATACTGATTAGCCTATATTGTACGTTAACAATTTCCACATCCACCACTAAAGCCCTTCCTGGTTCTATATCTACTAGCCGATGAATCTGGACACCAGGCACCATAAAACAGAAACCTACTCCACTACAAGCAGCCATGCTCAAAGACCAAACCGACACACCCACTTCCAATCCCTAGAAATCTGACCAATTTCCCCAAGTGTTCGTAATCTGGTGTCTTGTAAAAGAAAACACATCATAATGCAATTGTTGTAATATCCCAAAAGTAGCTAAACGTTTTTTTTGAGATAAAACACTATTCACATTCAATGTATCAATCTTTTTACTATGGGGATCAGGGGGATGAGTAACCAATTTGCCACTAGATCTTGTTATTCGTTTCTGAGGAGTTTCAAACTGAGGAGGCCTAATCACCTCCTGTGTCTCAAGAACCAGTGTAGGAGAAGAATCAGGGTTTGGGTCCTCCATAGGTAAAGCTGTATCTACCTGTTCACCCCATGATGTAAAGGCAGAAAATTTATTTGAAAGTGATAAGGGGGAGTGAAAGATCTCCTTTTGTTTTTTTCAAAGTTTGATTTTTTTGAAGGAGATATAAATTCATCACCCTCAGCTGATTTCTCCCAACCAATGTCCACGAGGTGGACAGGAGGAGATCCTAACTCCAAATTGTCCGTCTCTGGAAGATCCAGTATTGGTGACCTTGAAACAGTTGTTTTCTGATTCTGTAAAAAGGGTGACAAAGTCACAGTTCTTAAAGGGGAGCCCTGTGGAGTGACAAAAGGAGTCACTACTTCTTCCTGTCCAGGCGTCAGTTGAGACTGGTTTTTACTTAGGAGGAGTTTCAAAGGAATAACCTCTCCAAGTTCCTGTCCTGCATATTGTGGCTTGGTACACTGGGGCCTACCCCTATCACCTATTGCAGTCCCTCTACCTCGACCCCTACCCCTCAGGGGGAGGTTGACCTTCTGGAAAACGAGTAATAGATTTACCAAAATACTGTTTAGCCTTGGACAAAAAATGATCATGTTCTGGTTCTCCCTCAGAATTATGGCCTGCCCACGGACACTCCGGAAAAGAGTGATCTTCTACCCCACACAAATTACAAAAAGGTCTGGCAGTACATTGTGGAGCTGTATGTCCCAAAAGGCCACAATTGAAACATCTAATCTGTTACAATCCACATTAAGGTGATCCAAAGCTCCACATCTATAACAACTCTTTGGTTGTCCTGCATAGAATAGGACTCCCCTATCACGACCCAGAAAAAAAGAACTGGAAAGATGCTGAATACCTTTCTCTGTTTGATTTAATTGCACTCTGAATAACCAGCCCCCATTCCAAAACCCATTCTCATCCAAAATCGGTTTAGGATGTTTTATGACTGTACTTTTTTTTTTTTTTGAGTCAAAAAATGTCATTCACACAAACTTCTTCATATCGAAATAATATTGTAACTTTTAATTGTTGGTTTAGTTATAGGGATTGCTAAAAAAATATATCCAATGCTCTGAGTCTTTTAAAGTGTAATACATTCTCTAAAACTTATCCAGAGATTGCATGGTACGAAAACTTAAATCATATATTTGTTCCCCTACGGCATGAATAAAAGCATAAACCTCAGCTGGCGTAAATCCCATTGAATCCTTTATCAGGGTTTTTCCCATCCAAATTCTGTCAGGGACAATAGGCGCCTTCCCTTTATATTGAAGCTGGACCAAAAAACGGCGTTTTGCAGCCACTGCAGGTTTATGAAATAGGCCTGCAAAAGTCTATGGGGGCAGCAGTTCAGACTCTTCCCCCGTGTGTCCTTTTTTCATGCTTCCTTAATGGGAAGGTCTTAATTATCGGCTCCGTTTTATCAGGAATAATTCCCAAAGATTCACCATTGTTAGTGTCAGTTAAAACTTCTCCCTCTACTATCCCCGCTACAACAGGCCCTGTATGAAATATCTGTGGCTGCTCCTGCAGCTGTTTTGACATGGAATCTATTGGTGTCGCTGCTCTTTTTGTTGTGAAAGGATCCGTGTGAACCCGGTCAGTTTCCTGTAATGGCTTCTTTGAATTATCCACCACACTGTGAGGTGAACCCGGTAATGGAATCCCCGGGTCCGGGATCCAACGCTCACCCGAATGAAGCCACCTGGTTTGTTGTAAGGCCATCCCCGGGTCCATTCAGGATCTGTGTTTACATTTCCAAAGTTACTGGCCATCCGCTTGCACTGATTCCTCAGTCAGTAGAGTATGCGCTGGAGAGGATGATAAAAATGGCACTTCTGATGGCAAACGCTTATTGCAGCCAGGTAAAGGGCTAACTGCTGAGCGTTTACGTTTCTTTTTTCTTCTTCCAGCCGTAATTGGCTATCCACATATTCTTTTTCAGCCTGTGAGATAATTTCCAATAAATGTTGCCTTTTTCTAGCCAAATCTTGTTGCAACTCCACTTCAGCCATATTCAAATCTATATTTGAGTCATCCATCTCTGTATACAAAGGCTCCCTTTGTGGGACATCAGCCCCTTGTATAGCATCGTTCTTACCCGAACAATGTAAAGCTGTTGAAAACTCCTCCGTCTCCTCCACTACACCTCCTTCCTCCACCAATGCCTCATCCATACTGAATGCAGTCCACTCTCCTGCAACGTGTCAGCACCCTCTGCAGCAAGAGTAGGGGAATTTCCCCGGTGTCCTGGCCAAATTTCCCTCATTCACTAAAAATACCACCAACAGCTTAATCTGGTTCAAGGTCAGTTGACATTTATCTGTATCCCCCTCCCCGGGGTCGTGCCTGAAAATAGGCAGGATTTGTCTAGTACAGGGGTTCTCAAATGGTGAGGCCAGCCTCCCTTGGGAGGCCTCAACCTGTTCCAGGGGAGGCTCAAGCAAGTCTGAAGAAGTACTGTATTTAAATTGTGAGTTTTATATATTTTGTGTGAAGAGATGAAGCAAACTGAAAGAGGACAATAGTAGGTGAATTTTAAGTATTTATTTACCAATAGGTGACAAGGAAAGGTGAATGAGCCAAGGCTCATTTCAGGTGTACCTGGGGAAGGGTTGGGAGGAATACATTTCAAAAGGTAACTGCAAAACAATCAAGAAATACATACAATGAATCAATAGTGCAAACAAATATGAACAATAAACTAATAATGAGTGGTGGTAATTGATCAATTTGTAGCCTGATGGCAGAACAGCCCAAATACAAGGGTTCAGCATAGAAGTACTAAGAGCAATAGCAAGAAGGAACAAAGTAATCCCAGAGAAGTTGTTTATAAGCAGGGAAGGATGGGGAGAGGCAAAGTATGTAGGAAGGTTATTTCATATAGAGAAGAAACAGAGAAAGTAGTCTGACCCATGAAGGTACTGCAACAAGGGGTAACAATGGTTCAAGAATGAAAATAGCAGAGTATGTAGGTTGGCCTGGGAGGGAGTTACAATAAGCTGAATAATAATATTTGTTTATTTTATTTGTTATTTAGATAACACCTTTGAGCACAGGTGCTCTTTTTCAACGGTTCCACATCAGTATAAGACAAAGAACTGAATGTGAACCAAGTACTCAGAGGGGTTTCAATTTATTCATGGTGTACTGTGCAAAGTACAGTATGTTAATTTTCTTTGGGAAGGGATTCAATTTTTGGGGGAGGCTCAAAATATTTTCCATGGATCTGGGGAGGCTCACTGTGACAAAGTCTGAGAACTATTGGTCTAGTGCACTTACCCAGTCAACAAAAACAAACTAAACTAAACTATCCCTCCTAAATATATGATAATTAGGTAGGGATATCTCATTTTTACCAATCTTACCAGTAAACCAGGTCTCAGATAATGTTATAATATCAAAATCATACTGAGCTACCCAAGGTTCAAATAATGCCCATTTTGCTCTGAGACTCTGGACATTTAAATGTACAATACTAGTAGCGGATTTTGAAAACCTTTCCTGGGCACTACCATAAGTAGGCCCTGGATGTGGGTGAACTGAACCAGAGAGCAACAGTAAAACAATTATTGTCCTTCTAAGCAGTTTTTTAAGATTATGATATCCTATATTTTGACTGTGATTCCCTAAATGTTTTCCTGTTAATGGAATAGGAAACTTAATAGTAACTAGGGTTTCAAACGATATTATAACAGTTGACCCGTTATCCAGTTCCAGCATGGTGGAAGGGTTGATAAGAAATGCCGACCCATGAAACACCAATGTGGAACTCCATTCTGTAAGGTTTAATCCAAATGAATGAATAACCAAAGGTTGAGTATTAACCAAATACCCCCCGCCCCACCAACCCTTGACCAAGACATACAGCCAAAGATCACTATTAGGTACAGCAATTTCATTTTAAAATACGTTTGGTTAAATTTTAAAAAACAAAAAAAATAAAAAACAAAATAAATAAAAACACTAAATTAAAATCACTTAACTAAAACCCCACAATTAAGCAGCTTAAACCCAAGATTAATGCATTGTTTTACAGCTATCAAACTCTAGAAGTTACAGAATGATTACCACTTCCTAAAGCAGTATACTACACCCTTCACTGTAACACTTCCTTAATGTTTCTTGGTATATACACTAGAACTCAAACTAAATCAACCAAACTTCTTAAGATCTGTTTCTGTTAGGAGTGGCGCTTACGACACTCACTACGCTCACACTTGCGAGCGGCATGGGAATTTAAACAGCAGGAACCCCGTCTCCTATGATGGTCTCAACAGTCAGCTCCCCCAAGCCCCCTACTCGCGGAGCAGATGTAATTAACTAGCAGAGTCACAGAGAAAACGTAGTAAAACACAGTCTCTCACACTTGTGCAGCTTTTCTGGACTCCTTGCAGGGGTATAGTCTCGGGGAACAGCAGACAGATTAAAGTGCAGTGTAGACAGTCGAGCCGCGTATGAGCGGCGCGGGAATTTAAACAGCAGAAACAACGCCTCCTATGATGATCTCAGTAGTCGGCTCCCCTGAGCCCCCTACTCACTGAGCAGATGTAATTAGCAGAGTCACAGAGAAAATGTAGTAAAACACGTTAGATATTTAAAGGTCTTTATCATATTCCCTCCTCTCCTCCAGGGTGTATATATTGAGTTCTTTTAGCATTTCCTTGTAGGGCTTTTGATACAGACCCTGCACCATTTTGGTAGCCCTCTTCTGGACTGCTTCCACTCTATTTCCTTACTGAGATGTGGTCTTCCGAACTGGACACAGTACTCAAGATGGGGATCTTACTATCCATCTATATAGGGGCAACACCATTTCTGCCTTTCTGCTTGCTGTGCACCTCAGCATCCCACTAGCCCTCCCGACTGCTTTGTCACCCTGCCTGGCACCTTTAAGTCATCCAATATGATTACCCAGGTCTCTTTCCTGCTTGGTTATTGTCAGTATCACTCCGCCCCCAGGCTTCTATGGCCTATGCACTTTTTTGCATTAAAACACATCTGCCATACCCTTGACCATTCCTCCAGTTTGTTCAGATCTCTGACCATCCCCCACCCCGTGTCCACTCTGTTGCAGATCTTAGTGTCATCAGCAAAGAGGTAGACCTTCCTTTTCAGCTCCTCTGCTATGTCACCAATAAAGACATAGTAAATAAGACCATTCCCAGCACTGAATCCCAAGGTACCCCGTTGGTCACCCACCCACCCATCTTTCCTTCCTTGCTTCCCCATTTACCACTACCGTCTGTCTCCTATCTCTTAATCAGTTTCTTACCCAGGTTACCACTTTATTGCCCACTCCCAAGCTGTCCAACTTGCTTACCAATCTCTTATGTGGTATAATGTTGAAGGCCTTGCTGAAATCCTGGTAGGCCACGTCCACCGCTCCTCCTTGATCCAACTCATTGGTCACCCAGTCAAAGAAATCTATCAGATTTGTTTGGTATGACCTTCCTCCTATAAATGCATGCAATCTTGGGTCTTGTAACCCACTGGATTCAAGAGATTTCACAGTCCTTTCCTTTAGCAGTGTTTCCATTAACTTACCCACCACCGATGTCAGCCTAACAGGCCTTTAATTACCTGCTTCCTCCCTACCTGCTTTGTGAAGTGGGGCTACATCTGCCCCTCTCTAGTCCTCCTGGACCAGTCCAGTCACCAGTGATCTGTTAAATAGGTCTGTCAGAGGTGCAGCTTGTGCCTGTTGCCTTGGGGGTTCATGATGCCTGAATCCTATTCAGCCAGTATAATATTTTGTTTTGGGTCATCCAAAAAAAAGAAACTGTGTTGAGCAGGATAAACTCCACTCATGCAAAGTCATTATTTCATCTCAAGTTTTTCAATTCAATTCAATTTTATTACAGAAAAAACTCCATTGAGCAAGCTCATTCACAAGGAGGTCCTGGGGCACAGTTACAAGCAAATACACAATAACATCACACGTCTGTGCCAACGTTTCTGCATTACCCAAGAAAGTAATATACCCGAACAAGAAGAGGGTAATTTAAGGTTGAAGTGCAAGAAATTTTAACACAGTTGGCCTTAAAAAGTGGCAACGTACAGCCATGAAACATCGGTAGGGTCATGTGATGTAATAAATAAAAACTTAAGAAGGAATAGGGACTTTGTATGAGTGGAGTACATCCTGCTGAACATAGTACTGATGCAGTTTGTACCTCCCTGAGCATCATTGGAGGTACCTGTCTGGCCCCATAGCTTTGCCCACCTTCAGATTAGCGAGTGTTTTCTGGACTCTGTTCGCAGAAAAAGGACTAGTGGTAGGGAAACAGTGTGACAAGGCATCAGGTAAAGCAAGTAGGATGCTGGGATGTATAGGCAAGGGCATCACCAGCAGGAAAAGGGAGGTCATAATTCCGCTATACAAGACACTAGTGAGGCCCCACCTGGAGTACAGTGTACAGTTCTGGAGACCATACCTACGTAAGGACATAGACAGGGTAGAGAAGGTTCAGAGGAGGGCAACAAAGATGGTGCATGGATTGCATCACAAGTCCTATGAAGACAGGTTGAAGGAACTGAACATGTACTCCCTGGAGGAGAGGGAGGAGAGAGATATGATAGAGACATAGCAAGTATCTTACAGGAGGAACAGGTGCAGGAAAACACTATTTTTAAGCGAAAAAGATGTTTCAGGACTAGAGGCATGGGATGAAGTTGGAGGAGGATCGATTCAGAGGAAACATGAGAAAGAATTTCTTCACAGAACGGGTGGTGGACAAGTGGAACACCCTGCCAGAGGAAGTGGTGGGGGCTGAAACAATCACAGGATTTAAGAATGCATGGGATAGACATAAAGGAATTCTAGAGGTCAGGGGTAAGGGGAAATAGACTTCTAGGAAAACAAACTGAACTTACAAGCTCAAATGGGCAGACTAGGTGGGCCATAGGCCCTTATCTGCCGACACTGTCTATGTATCTATGTATCTATGTACTGCATCCCACTGGGTGGTTCTGCACACTTTACCTGGCTTACTTATCTTTCTCTAGGTGGAGGCACCACAGTCTATTGAACAACTCCCCCAATCTGAGGAGTCTAATTAGCCCTGGCCCCTCAGTCTTGTTTTGAGCCCCCAAGTGTGTAATGCATGGGTAATAACCATGAGTAAACATCCTAACATCTACATGGTGCCTTGGCTACATCGGTGTTATAGTTTGGACTGGGTCCTTTTCCAACAATAGTGACTTGAGGGAGTACTGCTTTGCCATCTTTAAATAGTCCCCCCTTCCTCTGAATTGTGGATGTGGTAACAGTTTTGGAGATCACATTCATCTGTCAGCTGCATTTGAAGTTCAGGTGTTTGTGGTAATTAGAAGCAGCTTTTTCCATTTAAGAAATATTTTCAGGTTGAAGTTATGTCTGTCGGGAGAGGGCCTGGTCACACTGATGCATGCTGTCATGTAGTAGTCTATAACTAGGGCTTTGCAGGGTGTTGGTGCTCCACCTGTGGCGGGTGTAGAATGTGGCAGCAAGACTGATGGCTTCTACAGATGTACAATATTTGTTCATATCTTGCCTGTGCCATGTCAGCTTCAGTGGTTGCACATCTTCTTCAAAAAACTTTCTGCTTACTTTTAAAGCCCTTCATGTTTATTGCCCCTGCAACATAAATGTCCTTTTGGAGGCA
Source organism: Neoceratodus forsteri (assembly GCA_016271365.2). Classification (NCBI taxonomy): domain Eukaryota; kingdom Metazoa; phylum Chordata; order Ceratodontiformes; family Ceratodontidae; genus Neoceratodus; species Neoceratodus forsteri. The sequence continues at coordinate 64,222,585 of CM028133.1, read as the reverse complement.
CATGCCTCTCACCCTCTGTGATTGGCAGAGGTAAACATTTTGACTGTTCTGAGCTCCTGATTGAGGACATCAGGTAATTGGGCATTTGCCATATTAGCCCATATCGCTGAAATGCTCTTCCATCTTCAGTTAAGCAGCAAGTCTGGAGGCCCTTTCTAGAAGGATAATGACCAGTGGGAGGAGTTAAGGGCCAAAACATAGCTGGTATAACCCCCAGTGGCATTATCCTCCTAGAATGGCCTTATTGCTATTATAAGTGTCATGTATCTTTGAATTGTCTAGAACCGTTAGAACTGTTACTTTGGCATCTATTTTTACTTTGGCATCTATGTTTTGAATGTTTTACATCTGATTAGCCTTGCGTATGCATACTCAGGCTACTTCATTTGCTACACTAATTGTACTGCTGTGCATTTTTGTTTTCTTCTTACTGGTAATTACTCCTGATTTGTGAACTGCCACATTAACTTTTTGCTCCTTCCTTAATCTTCTTCACCCTGCTCTTCCTTCTAAGCTTTCTTTCCCTCAGCCTGATACTCCTATCTACCCCTCCGACTGGTTCATGGCGCTGACCTGCCTTGCCCCCAGTCTTCACCTGCCACTTGATCCTGTCATTAGACCTAATTTTCTCTCGCTGCCGCCCCTCCTTCCCCCTGAATTAGCTTCTCTCATTGTCTTCCCTAGCTGGCTCCTACCCCTTGCTGTCTTGTGGTCATCAGCTTGGACTGCTCCTGCCCTTAATTCCTTTCACTACACTTCTATCCTGCCTCCTTATCTAACCTCAGTTTTGTCTTCTCTTTCCACAGCTCAGCAGCCCTTGACCGGGCACTCCCTTACTGGTGGAGCGGCTGTTCGTGATCCGCCGCCCGCCTCACCAGCTCTACAGCTACAAGACTTCCAGGTACAGTCTGATTCCGAACCGTCATTTTTGTTTATTTTCGGTGTGGTCAATGATCCTTGGTTGGCTGCCTTCCCGCACTGGCGCTCACTGATTGGTGCACCCTCAAGCCCCGGACTCTGAGCGTTAACAGCATCCACAATATTTGTTCTAAAGCTACTGCTACCTATTTGCTGTTACTTTGGCATCTATATTTCATCCCGCCCACGCTCCCTGGCTCTGACCTCTATTAAATATGCATAAACTCCGCCCTATACCCCTCCACTTGCTTTGCTATTGGTCTCTGTTATCTCAAGCCAATCCTAAGCTATCTTAAGCCTGCTATTGCCCTCTTGCTCTCTTCACTCTTCTATAGTGCTTCCAACAGCAAACCCAGCTCTGCTTACTCTATTTGTGGTGCAGACCCCTTCCTGCAGTAATGTTCTCTGTTCATGCCACTCCCCTACCCTTTTTCACTGTATCTCTTATCCTCCTCCTCTCCCAACCGTCCCCACACCTGCTCAACTACTCCAAGTCCCACTCTGCCCCTTCTGCATACCTCACTACCCCACCTACCTTCTACTACAATCTTGCAGTAACTCCTACACTCTATTCTAATGCTTGGACACACTGCCATATTCGGCCCTCCACCCTACTCATACCTCTTTGCTACTTACACACCCTTTTTTGTCTCTTCAGATTCCAACTTTCTACCTTCTGCTACCTATCCAGCTCCCCCAAATTGTCTTTTCAATCCTGGTTTAAGAGTACCAAGCTACACTTCATCATTATCTCTCTCTTATTGCTCTCCACAGGTGATATAAACCCCAACCCTGGCCCTTCACTCATTAAAACTCCCTCCCCTTCCACATCCTCTTCCCTGCCTTCCTCCCCCTTCCTGAATACCCTCCCCCGGGGGCTAAAGATCCTCCACCTTAACTTTCAAAGTTTAGTCCCCAAACTTGACCTACTGCAACCCCCTTGTAGCAGCCGCCCAGCCAGATATCCTTATAGTAACTGAGACCTGGTTTACAAAAAAGGTCCCTGATGCCTTCATCACAATCCCTGGTTATTCTGTCACCCGTCAGGAATGAACTAGCAGGGGAGGGGGAGTCACTATCTACTCCGCCGCCTCTCTCCAAACCACAACTATCCTATCAACCGCAGTTCTCAAGATCTATGAAGCCCTCATTCTAAGGCTTTCTCTACCCTTCTCATCCCCTATATTCATTGCAGGTGTGTACTGCCACCCGGGTCTAGACTACACATTTGCCTCTGACCTGATCTCCACCATCTGTTCCTCGTCTCCTCAGGTGAGCTGTACCTCCTAGGATATCTTAATCTAGATTGGTTTTCTCCCTTCCCATGTAAAGCTCGCACTGACTCATCTGCCCTTAGCCTGTCTCAACTAAGCATGCAACACACACGTCAAAACCGTAAATCCCAAAACCACACTCTCCTGAACTGGGCACTCACCTCACACCCACACAGGGTAATCCAGTCCAGGCTGATGCTCTTAGTGATCATCACATGATCTACCTAGTAAGGAAAATCCACTGACTTAAAGCCCCTACAAAACTGCTAACCATCTGATCCAACAGAACCTTTGATCCTGCCTCTCTACATCAGGACCTAACCCTCATTGACTGGATCCCTATTGCCTCTGTTGACCTTACTCTGGCTTATTTTAGAGACAACCTTCTCTCTATCTGGAACAAACATGCTCCCCTTAAGCAAGTTAGAGTTTGTGGAAATCACCGCCTATGGGGCACTGCTGAGCTCTTGGCCTTGCAGCAAGTGTGTGATTTAGCCTGGAAAACTTTCAAATCTACCAAACTCCCTTGCGACCTGTCTAACTACTGTAGCCTCATAGATGTCTGTGCAAAAGCCATCAGGCAGGCCAAGTCCGAATACTTTCGGTCTACCTTTAACACTAATATAAATAAACCATCAAAATTTTGGAAAGTTGTCCACTCACTTTTCTCACCCCAAACTTAACCTCCACCTCCTTTGCTTAAAATTAACAACCATCTCACAGCCAATCATACTTTGGTAGCTGCCGGATTTAACTTTTGCTTCACTTCCTGCGCCTCCACCTTGCTAGCCTACCTTCCCTTCTACCCCCACCATCCCCTTGTAGCACCACCAAATACCCTTGAGCTTTACCTTTTTGCCAATGTCTTCAAGCGTCACCTTAAAGGCTGTCCTCTCTCTCAACCCCACAAAGAGAACCTATCAGTGCTGCTCTGCTTATTTGCTCATGCCATTTCCCAACCACTGGCTGACCTACTCAACCTGTCTTTCCACACCTTAACTATCCCTACTGTCTGGAAACACGCAACTGTCCTTCCTCTTCCTAAGCATGGTGATCTCTCCTCTCCAGGAAATTATCAGCCTATCTCGCTACTACCCACCCTGGCAAAATTACAGGAACACCTGGTTCTCTCCCAGCTCTTTCCCTTTCTTGCTGACTCCTCCTCCTCCTCCTTCACTCCTTTCCAGTCTAGTTTCCGGAAGAACCACTCCACAACCACCTCCCTACTTGGGCTCATGGACTCTATCCATTCTGCCATGGGTAAAGGCCACATCATGTCTGCCATCTTTGTCGACCTTGCTAAGGCTTTCGACACTGTCTCCCATTCCCTCCTTCTCAAAGCTTTCTCGTCAACTGGCCTGACAGGGCCTGCCTGCAATTGGTCCAGATCCTACCTGGTAGGCAGAAATCAATCTGTCAGAATTGCTGACTCTACGTCCCCACCATTACAAGTCTCTACTGGTGTGCCTCAAGGCTCCGTTCTTGGCCCACTTCAATCAATTAATCAATCAATCAAATCTTTATTTAACCAGGCGATCATCATTGAGCAAAACTCATTTTCAAGATGGACCTGGGTAGCTTCGAGATCAGTGTACAGTACAAATAAGACATCAAAGTTCACAATGGTTACAGTATTCAGAAAGAGTGACAGCTAGAGAGCGGTAGTATTAGCGAGTGCAACACATTTGGTAAGTGATGACAGTATCTACACAAGAACCAGCACAAGAAACATAAGCATAATTACAGGTATATTACAGCAGATGTCCACAAGATATCTCCAGCAGTGAAAAAAAAAAAGGAAAAAATAATAATTAGTAGGACTGTGAGAGCACAGCAGGTGAAGAGGGGGCAAAGTACCTTGAGGGCAATAAGGAAGGTGGGAAGGGGGAGGGCAAAAAAAGGTATAAAGGCAGTAAGGGTGGGGAGTATTAAGGGGTTAGGGGCCAAGGTGCTGAAATGTGGTACAAGTTTCAGCAACCATAGATTACTGTTCCTGCCTAATTAGTGGTAGGTAGGGCAATGATGCATGGCTATGGGAATCAAAAGTATTTAGGTATTTAGGAGCTAAAGGTGAGAAGATAGAAGGGAACAAGTGGGCAGGGGTGGAAGCAAATAAGCCAGATAGGATATAGAAGTGCACTGCCTACAACAAATGGGAAGATTAGGGACAAGGAAAGCATTTGCAGGATTCCTTAAATTAACTAGCATATAGAGTCTTGAAGATAGGTTGGTAGGAATGATGAGTTTCAATGTTTTTTGCAACTTGTTCCACAGAACGGGCAGCACATAACTTATGGCGGCCCTACCAAAGCGTAATTTTACCTTTGGTACTTTCAGCAAGATATAGGCAGTACTTCTTAGTGCATAAGTACCTACCAAACTTAGCGGAAGGCAGTCAAAAATGTACTGGGGCAGTTTTTTGGTAATAGCTCTATAAGTCCAAAGTGCAGCATTTCTGTGGCATCTATAAGGTAGGGAAGACCACCCCACAGTCACATATAGGGAACAGTGGTGTGTTGAGAAGGGGAGGCCAGTGATGAACCTTAGTGCTCTATAGTAGAGTGTATCAAGCTTGGTAAGCATTGCGGCAGGACCCTGGATATAGAGGAAGTCAGCGTACTCTATCAGTGAAAGGAAGGTAGTTTGGACCAACCTCATCTTGGCTTCTTTAGTAAGAAGGTGTTTGATCCTAAAATATAGTCCAAGTCTCTGTCTTAGTTTTTTTGTCAGTTCCTCGATATGGTAGGTGAAGGATAGTCGATTGTCAAGCCAGACTCCCAGGAATTTGAAGTTTGTTGCATATTCTAATGGTTCACCAAGTAATGTAGTAATCGGTGGAAAAGGTCCAGAGTTGGTTGGGTTTGGAGCCTGAATATAGGGCAAGAATAGCATTGCTTTCATTTTCTTAGCATTTAAAAGCAACTTTTGTTTTATGAGCTGGATCTGCAGCTGGTTGAAGTCAGATTGGAGGTCACAGTATGCAGCTTCAGGTGTTGGTCTGCTTATGTACATCTCTGTATCGTTCTCAAATAGGTGTATATTGGCCTCTTTTATGCTTGTATCAGTATTATTGATGTAGATTGCAAACAACAAAGGTCCCAGGATGGACCCCTGTGGCACTCCTCGCAGAAGAGATTTGAGAGGTGAGAAATCACCTTTGGCCTTTACTTGCTGTAGCTGGCCTGTAAGGTAACCGCCAAACCAGATCAAGGAAAGTTGGTCCAGGCCAATGTTCAGAAGGGAAGAGAGAAGTAAGCTATGGTCCACAGTATCAAAGGCCTTACTTAGGTCTAGAAATACTGCACAGACAAAGTTCCTATCATCTAGGTCCTGATTCCAGTCATTAGTCACCTTAGCAAGGGCTGTGATTGTACTGTGTTGAGCTCTGAAGCCTGACTGCAGTGAGTTTAGCAGGCTATTGGATTCTAAGTGGTTCTTTAGCTGGGTATTCACAATTTTCTCCAGTAACTTGGGCAGTATTGGAAGATGAGAAATTGGCCTGTAGTTGTTTAGGTCACATGGGTCACCAGATTTGAAGATAGGGATGACATGGGGATGACATGGTCTGTTTTCCAAATGGGAGGTAGGGTGCCCAAGGATAGAGATAAATTAAAAGAGATGTGTGATTGGCACAGCTAAAACTTGGTAACCAATCTTTATGAAATATGGGTCTATAAAATCTGCTCCAGTGCCTTTTTGGGGATCCAGTTGTAGTATGAGGTCTTCAACCTCTTTCAGAGTAGCAGGTTGAAACATGAAGGATGGTTTGGGGTCGATGGAGTCATGGTCTTGGCGCACTAAGTTGTGAGTATAAGGAACAAGTAGGTGAGTTTTCAAAGGCAAGCCCTGTGGTTGCGAAGTGATCATTGAGAGCAACAAGGATGGATGGTCTATTAGAGATAGTGGAATTGCCAGACGTAAGTTTTGCAGGTAGAGAGTTTTCGGCGGTATGACCTGATAAGTCCTTGATTGTCTTCCAGAATCTAGAAGGGTTGTTAGAGGCAATTTCAAGTTCAGCATGGTAATAGCTAGCCTTAGCCTCTTTGATCATCTTGGTGCAGGTGTTCCGTGCCCTCCTAAACATACACCAGTCCTTTTCAAGCTTAGATTTGCGCACGGTTTTCCAGAGCGAGTCCCTTTTCAACATAGCATCCTTCAGCTCCGGTGAAAACCATCGGCAGGATTTATTCCTCACCCTAGTTTTTTTCAGTGGTGCGTGTCTATTTAATGCCTCGGTCACTATTTCACGAAAAATGCAGTAAGCCCCACTCACTGTCTTAGATAAGTAAAAGTCCTGCCAACGCAAAGAATCTCTTAGCTCAGTGATGAAGGCCAAAGGATCAAAGTTACGTCTGCATCTCTTAAGGGTAAACTTAGATGAAGTCATAGTCATGGAATTCGATCTTACACAAGCAATAAAGCAGTGATCACTGATATCAGAGAAAAAGTGGCAGCATGTGAGAATAAATGGGCCTATTTACTAAAATGACATCTAGTAATGTACTGTTGTTCACATTCTTTTATTAGGGTGCGAGTTTATTGAAAAGTTGTGACAATCCAAGGAGTCACAAAGTGATTTTAGTGGTGTAGCCACATTGGAAACCAGTCTAAGTTAAGGTCCCCTAGTATGGTAACTTCTGAGGGATCAGGTCCTAGGATATTACTTAAGTGCTTTAGAAGCTGAAGTCCAGCAGAGGGGGGCCTATAACAACCAACCACACACAGTGAGATGGAAGAAGGGATCCCAATTTTTAGGGACAGGCATTCAGGTTCGTTTGGGACGGAGGTCGAGTGCAGGATAGTGGCTGAGAATTTATCCTTGACATAGATGGCCACACCACCACCTCTGGCTTTTCTGTCGGTTCTAAATATAGAGTAGTTGGGAATCTTCACTTCATTATCTGGTGTGCCAGCTCTGAGCCATGACTCTGTGACTACCAGAACATCAGGTGTTGTATGACTTATCCATGCCTGGATAGAAGATATCTTCTTTAGCAGGCTACCAACACTGACGTGCATAAAGCTCACTCCTTTAAGGCTTGGCAGGTCAGACGGAGACGCGATGGCTGCAGGAGGGCCGGGGTTAAGTTCAGCATTGCCTGAGCACAATAACAAAAGGAGCAACAGTTTCCTGATGGCACGAAAGGATAATTTACTATTCTTGCTCCTTGCATATTTGTAGGGATTAATGGACATGGATGGTGGAGTGCCACAACATGGGCGTGTTGCCCTAAAGCAGCTTCGATTAACACCCTAACTGCAAAGATTAAAGTGGAGAGGTTATCATATGCAGAGGGAGACATACCCTGTATAGGCAGCACGGTATGAGTTCCTGCATAGTGAGGTTTTTGAGTTGAGAGCTGGAGGGAGGGAAGGTAGTGGGTGCATAAGTACCGTATGCTAGAGCTAGAGCTTACGGGGCAAGCAGGCGAGGTATTGTCCTCTCTGATGTAAGGAGACTGCATGAGCAGGTAACGTGTCAGAATAAGCAATTAGGATAAGGCTTGCGCTAGAGAACTAGCAACAACCCCTCATATATAAGCCGTTAGACTGCATTCTCAGTATCAAGTGATGGCAATGGTACCTGTCCATAAAAATATTGTGAAAATATAACCCTGTGTTTTCTCTTAACACTTCGTGATCTACGATAAGCCAGATAGACGCACCTCCGACAAAGCCAGATCCCTATATCCAGAATTATAACTGTGTATTTTCACGTCTTAAAACACTGCGTGATCTACGACAAGCCAGGAAAAAAACTGAGCCTCTGACAAAGCCAGATCCTATAACCAGACAAGGGTAAGAGAGTATATTAAATTTAATGAGCTTGCTATGTAGAAACACACAACAACTTGTGATTGAGAAATGGCCCTGATAGTACAGGAGCCAAGGGAGATAGCTTAGGGGAGTGTACTAGAAGGGATTGTAACAGGGACCAGCCTAATATGGTTAGTTTAAGGAATATGCCAATGAGCGGGTGGAGCCAGGATCCAGCCAATCCTGTTGCTTCACTAGGAAAGGGGTGTGCTGGCTGAGCATTTAAGGTGGCCTAGGGAGGGAGTGGGAGAAAGTCCAGGAACCCCATGAGTCCTGTGCAGCTGAGGTGCAGATTTAAATTTGGCACCAGGCGGGAGATTGCTCACACACGGCTGCCGAAGTTAAGAGACCTGTACTGCCAATGTAAACCAAGCTACAAGGTAGTTGGTGCAGATGGTCTTTACACAGGGAACAGGATTAAAACTCAGAGGGCTTCAGAGCCAGCATGGGCAAGGCCAGCAGGAGCCGAGGCTGTGTTTTTTGTCCATACCTGCTGCTAGTCTTGTGGGCGTGGGCTCTGACAGGCTCTCAGCTCTGTGGAGGAGCTGAACTCCAGAACAGCCTGCTGCTTGTGGTGTGAGCCCAAACAGGCTGTGAGGGTGCCTGCAGGAGAAAGGTGCAGACAGAGAAAAATTCGAAGGACTGCAGGATCGGTGGGAGGGTTTGTACTAACAAAATGGGACACAAAAGAACTAGAATTACAAAGAATCAATAAAAGGGGCGGGTGCAGATACAGTCAAGGCACCAGGTAGGTCTGTTGAATCCCAGGATTAGAGATTCTGGGGGTTAGGACAGCAAAACTATAGCAGTAATCCTATTATAAGAATTTAGTCTTAACACACTTGCATCAATAAATGACTGTAAGATCTGACAACTTAGCACAGCATTATAAAACACATTTTTTTTTGGCAACAACTGCGCGCTATGAAAAAGTCCAGGAACCCCATGAGCCCTGTGCAGCTGTGGTGCAGATTAAAATGTGGCGCCAGGCAGGAGAATGCTCACATACAGCTGCTGAAGGTAAGAGACCTGTACTGCCAGTGTAAACCAAGCTACAAGGTAGTTGGTGCAGATGATCTTTATACAGGGAACAGTATTAAAACTCAAAGGGCTTCAGAGCCAGCATGGGCAAGGCCAGCAGGAGCCGAGGCTGTGTTTTTTTTTCATACCTGCTGCTAGTCTTGTGGGCATGGGCACTGGCAGGCTCTCAGCTCCGTGGAGGAGCTGAACTCCAGAGCAGCCTGCTGCTTGTGGTGTGAGCCCAAACAGAACCCACTTTTAGTCTCCATTTTCCTAAATGACCTACCATCAGCCTGCTTCTTCTCCCTTATTTATATGTATGCTGAAAATACAGTTTTGTTCACCTTGACCACTCACCCTCTGATGCGACTACCAGACTTCAACCTGACTTCATTAATGTTTAACGCTGGCTAAGTTCTCATCAACTCTTTCTCAATGCCAAGAAGACAGTCTCCATGACCTTTGGCACCAGGCAGAGTCTCTCTCAGCTGCCCTCCCCCCCCACACCCTTGATGAGACAACTTTAGAGGACTCCTCTTTTTAATATGTGCGTGTATGACTTGACCAACACCTTAACTTTTCAGATCATATTGATGCTATTCTGCAAAAACTGCCCCCCAAGCTCAGCACCCTTTATAGAAACCGCAGTTCATTACCGCTACCAGTTAGGCGTGAACTTAGTCAGAAAATGATACTCCCCATAATCGACTATGGTGACATCGACTACAGTGCTGCTCCCAAATCTTCCCTTGCCAGACTGGATTACCTCTTCAGTGCTTTCTGTCGCTTTGTCCTCGACTCCCCCACCCACACTCATCACTGCATTCTATACCATACTCTAGCGATGCCTTCCCTGAAGTGCAGGCGCCTTTTGCACTGCGCTAAGTTTACTTCCAAATTCTGGTTTGGGTCCCTCCCCTCTTACCTCTCCTCCTCTCTCTCTGCTCCACCTTCTGCCCTCTTAGGTCCTCTGACTCCCGTACCTTTGCCATCCCCCGTTGCCGCACCTGCATAGGTCAGGAAGTATTCTCCTTCCACTTCCCCAAACTCTGGAACGAGCTTCCTCCTCCGATCCGACTCATCCCTCCATCTAGCTCTACGCAACTTCTACACCCCTAGCTGCTCCTGCCCCAGTCCCCCCTTTCACCACCCCATTGCTCCTTACTCTCTCCATGTAGCCTTCCTTCTGTCAGTCCTCAAAACTCATCTTCCCTCTCCCTACCCCTAGGCACCCGCTTTCCTACTGTCACTCATCTACACCAATCTCTCCCCCTCTTCCCCTTTCCATTACCCCTTATGCCTTGTATCCCCTCAGCTAATCCTTACTTATCTGCCAATCTTCCTATTCCATCCCTAGAACCTTTGCTTCTCCCTAGTCTACCACCCCATCCCTCCTCGTACCCTCAAACATGGCTCCAATCCCGGTTCGGGTGCTGATCCACTTACTTCTCACTCTTCTCAAATGCATACCCTCTCCTCTATTGCTTATCTTTCTTCACCTAACACTCCTAGTTTACCCTGTCAGCACTGCGATCTCTGCACCCTTCTGCTCCCCTCCAGTTCTTACTCTCTGTTATTTAGTTGCTACCCCCTGTCGCCCCTTCCCCTAACTCCCCCTCCCCCCAAAAAACGTTCCCATTTGATCTCGCCTCCTTTTGAGTTTCCCAAGCATCCTGAAGGGGGTTCTGGTCTAGGCAACCTCTTCCTCCCTCCCTCCCTTCCCACCCTCTCTCTCTCTTCACTAGCACTCACCAAAGCCCAACTCCCAGCTCTAGGCACTTCTCTAATTCTTTATTTGCTTCACCCCTGGCCTCCTGGTCTTTAAGCCCTGACTGCAACACATAGTTATGTAACTATATGTTTCTAGTATCTAGGCCTTTGGCCATTGTGTTGTAGTATTGTAGTCTACTACGCTGTTATATAAAGAATTTGCACCTGTATTGTTTGATTTTGCTTTATGATTGCCTCGCCCGTCTATTGTACCCCCAGGATGCTTCTGGAAATGAGCTGCTTGTCCACTCATGTTGTTTTTCCTGGTGAAACATTTTGTAAATAAATAGATATTGCAAGGTTTTCTGTAGTGACCGTGGCACCCGATGGAATGATTATTGGAGCATTTTTCAGGCATTTACTTGCCGATAATGTACGTTTGCTTTAGCAAAGATGACTCTGACCAAAGGCTTGTAGTATAGAAAATAACTTAAACTTTTTAAGAAGAAAGGTAATATTGACATTTTGATGGTATTGATGCTGCCTAGCAGGGACAAGGGAGGGGCCTTCCACCTTTTGCATTCCTCTGAAAGCTTAAGGAGAAAGGGTTTAAAGTTTTTGGCATAAAGTTGACTTAGCTGAGAACATATGCAAATCCTCAGGTTTTTAATTTGATTCATCATTTGCAGGCCTCCAAGACTGGCAATAAGCTGGGCTCTGTTAATTTTGCCAATTGGCATTAACTCTCTTTTTGTCCTGTTAGTTTTGTGCCCAGAGAGGGAACCATACTCATGCAGAAGAGAGTGGCTCTTGGGTAAGTCCTGGCTCAGGTTCATCAGGTAAAGCAGTAGGTCGTCAGCAAAAAGGGCAACTTTGTGCTAAGAAACCCCTCCCTGAAAGCCTTGGATACCTGAGTGACCCCTTATAGCCACTGCCAGCGGTTCCAAGTTCATGATGTAAAGTAGGGGAGAGAGCGGGTGCCCTGCCTCGTACCCCTCCCCAGGGGGAAGAGATGGTAAGCCCCCCATTGATCACCATCTGTGCAGTAGGGGAGGAATACATTGCCCTAATCCAATTTATTAGTTGCGGTCCCAGACCCACGCATCTTGGTGTTTTAAGCATATACTCCCACTCCACGTGGGCAAAGGCATTTTTCACATCCAAGGCAAGGACTGCTGCCCTATGTCGTAGCTGGGTTTTTGACCAGTTGTATACAATGTTCAAAGTTCTGGAAATGTCATGCTTCCCTTGTTGCCCCTTAACAAACCCCGCTTGGCCTGAATGGATTATAAGGAGGGAGGATTGGCTCATTCTGGTAGCAACAATTTTGGCCAAGATTTTATAATCGGCCATGAGCAAGGATATGGGTTTGCAAGAGGCACAAAGTATAAGGGTCCTTGCCTGGTTTCGGAAGTAAAATGTAGCAGGCCGTGTGGAGGGAGGGCAATACACCTTTCTCCAAGCCCTCCACAAGCATATCAAATGGCGACTCGCACAGGTCGAAAACAAAAGTTTTTTTAAAAAGTAAATGGGTAGCCCATCTGGGCCAGGGGCTTTGCCGCCCTTAAGGGATTTAATAGCCCGCCGAATCTCCTCCTCCTTGTTCAAGGAAGAGTCCAGCTGTCTGTCCTCGGGATAGCTTATGGACTGATCTGGGCCTTCCCAAAGAAGCCATCCATCTAACTGGCAGTGGGAGAAACTTCTGTGGTGTAGAGGGATCTATAAAAGGTTCCAAACTCTGCCCCTATTTTCAAGGTGTCCGAAGTCAGTGAACCGGACTGCGTATGTACTTGTCCAGTATTCCTCTCTCCTTCTTTGTGTAATTGTCAAGCAAGATATTACCCCCTATCAAAGTAGGCTCCTGCTTGTGCCAGAAGTATAGAGCGTTCTATATGGGAGCTACTAAGTATATTAAAGTGCCATTTCAATTTTTGCACTACACTGTAAGTTTGGGGATGGGTCTTTACATATGTGCCTCTTCACAGATTACTATTTTAACTCTGAGCTGATTAACTTCAGTTTCTGCCAGTTTTTTGGTATGAACAGAATAGATAACCTGACCCCAGATGAAGGCTTTTAGTGCTTCCCAACGACACTCATGTGATGTCTCACCCTGTTTGTTATGATGTAAGAATTCATCATGCTAGACATATGGGCTTTGAACTCCTGGTCTTTGAGTAGGAAGGGATCTAGTCACCAAGGGTGGCATATCGGGTTTGAGCCAATAACCATAAGGGCTACTGTCAATGAGTTCAACTCACGTATGCTTGATTTAAAGCTAAGTCAAAGAAATATGGCAGATCATCTTAGATGTAATACAGGTAATCTTGTTAACCTCCCATTATCTATAAGTATTGATAATACTAGGAATACACCTGTTGTAAATCAAGATAATGGTACAGGCAGTCCAATCCCAAATTTAGTTAATCCCCCCTATCATTTCCTTCTGTACCGGTAAGCTGTCCACCCCCTGGTAATTTATGTACTAAAAAACGTGGTAGGGAAATTGACCCAAATGAGGGGTTGGACGACAGATGGTAAGAAGTCCAAAGTAGGAGACCCCTTAAAAAAGGTCATAAAGTTAATGCTTTTAATGTTAACCTAAACAGCAGGTACAATCCACTACTGCATTTAAAGGACGACTCTCATATAAATATTGATTCTACTCCCTCCCATGTTACCGACCCCTTTTACCAAGTGGGTGCCACCAGTTTACCGTCTTTTTCCGGACTGTCCACTGATCAAGCTCCATTAGCTTCCCATGTTATTCCTTCCAATGATCTTATTAATTTAATGGATCCAGCACCTTGCGATGTAAACATTCCAAGCCATCACACATCAGACCACCCAAAGAGTATCAGGCAGACATATGTTATCAGAGATTCTATTGTTAAACATACTGACAGGGCCATTTGTGACCCCGACAAAGCAAATCGGACTTGTTCATCTTTCTCCGGTGCTAGCTTACAGGCTATTACCTGTATGCTTCTGGATATTTTGTCTGACAGGGGTGAGAATCCAGTCGTTCTCATTCATGCTGGGGGTGAACAACATCATGAGAGAAGATGTACTTGGTGTTAAGCACCATATTGTGGCATTAACTAACATCTTAATTGGAATGGGCTGTGATATTTCACTTTATGAAATTCTCCCAATACCTAGGGCCTCATCTATAGTTAACCTCAGAATTAAACAGCTAAATGAATGGCTCAGAAAGTGGTGTGTCAGGCAACATTTGTCATGTATTACTCATTGGGAGGAATTTTCTGACCATGGAGAATTATATTGTGGGAACGGACTGCACCTCAGCAGACTGGGTACTTCACTCCTTGGGAAACAATTTGTTAAATCAAGCTACGTTTAAACTAAACATTCAGGAGAAGAGACTTGTTAGACCTGCTTCTCTTAACAATGTACCTGGTTGCCAACATACTGTTCTTAGGGGTGACCATCTCCTTAATTTTCTCTGCTTTAATGCTAGAGGGTTAAACAAAAAGACGGATGAGCTTATGTCCAGGATTTTTGAGGATAAAATTGATGTTATCGGAATTACAGAAACTTGGGGAGACGATAAATCAGCATGGTATGATTTTATACCAGGCTTCAAACTGTACAGTTTAAACCATCTAAATAGAATGGGTGGAGGTGTTGCTCTATTTGTAAACCACAATATTGATTCAGTAGAGATCTGATAAAATTAAAGATACTGACCTAAATATTGAATCTATTTAAATCTAAATATTATCTGACGTGGAAGATGTGATATTGGGTATCTGTTACAGACCTCCTAGTGCTGACATAGCCACTAGTGAGGGTATTATTACCAAACTAGAAAACACCTGCGAGCTGGGTAGCACTATCTGTATGGGTGACTTTAATTTAAGTGATATATCCTGGGACACCAACCATGCCCATACTAGTGCAGACAGGAATTGTATTTCTTGCTCTCAACAACTTAATGTTAAACAATGTATTTTGCAGCCCACTAGAGGTAACAACATCGTAGACCTGGTTCTCCATAGCTATCATCGTAATATACATGATGTTTGTGTTTTACCCCCGATTTGTAATAGCGACCATAGTTCCATCAGATTTTCCCTCGATCATAATGTTTGTACTAGCTCTAATAGTACTAAGATCTAGCTTTGTAACAAAGCTGATTTATCAAGTATTTGTGAAGAACTTAAGCTCATCAATTGAGATATTAATAATACATCTTCTCTAGCTTTAGAAGATAGCTGTAAATTCTTGAAATCTACTTTATTGTCACTAAGGGACAGATTTATCCCATTTATATATAAACATAATCAATGGAATCATAAGCCTAAATGGTTGTCTAAGCAGACTGATAAGTTACTAAGACAAAAAACTAAAATACATGCAAAGTATTTAAAGACTCGGACTAAGGACAACTGGTCCTTATACTTAAAAATAAAAAAATAAAAAAAATGTAAATCGGCAATTAAGGGAGCAAAAAAAAAAAATGTGGGAACTTATTCCGGCTAGATATGCTAAAAAAGATAATGGGAAATCATTCTATTCATATATTAATTCTCTTAAAAAAACCAACATGTCAAGTAGGCCCTTTATTACATGACTCTACTCTCCTTCATGACCCTCTGGAAATGGCAAACATATGAAATCAAAAAGTTAGTTTTGTGTTTCTACCCCAAACTGACAAGGTTCATAATAATATCACAGTGGGTAATGAGCCTCCAGTAAAGCTGTCTGATGATATGGTTCAAACCAAACTCCTCACTCTAAAAAATAAATTAACACCAGGATCTGATGAGATTACTGGTCATTTATTATATTTATTAGCAGATTATATTTCTCAACCAATAAGAACATTATTTGAACACTGTTTACAGTTTCATTTTCTACCCAAAGAGTAGAAGATGGCATATGTAATTCCTGTTCATAAACAAGGCCCCCGTTCTAACTGGGAAAATTATAGACCAATCAGCCTAACATCTGCAGTCTGTAAAGTACTGGAGAGTATAATTAAGGACCTTATCAGTGACACCATAGAGTTCATTGATAAAGAAAAACATGGGTTTATAAAGGGTAGAAGCTGTATCTTAATGTGCTTTTATGAACAGGTTAGTATGACTATAGATAATGGAATTCCAGTTGACATTATCTTTTTTGATTTTAGCAAAGCTTTTGATGCTATGGCCCATCGTGCTTTGATAACCAAACTCCTGGATACTAATATAAATAGATACCTTGTCAAATGGATAGATGTCTGGCCTACAAACCGCTTGCAAAACGTTCTTATCACAGGTCACCTATCAGAAACGGGGTTAGTGACTAGTGGAGTCCCACAGGGGTCCGTTTTGGGTCCCTGTCTTTTTCAGATATTCATCGCAGATCTTACTAAAAACTGTCATCCTCTATTAAATATGCAGATGATGTCAAGATCGATGGCCCATGTAATACTGTAAATAGCGTTGCAAAAATCCAACAAGATCTAAGCAGTATATCTCAATGAGTTGAGTGCTGGGGTATGAAATTAAATGTATCTAAGTGCAAGGTGATGCATGTAGGCCTCAATAATAAAGCTGCTGCCTATTTCCTAAATGGGAGTCCTTTGACTTGTACAAAGGATGAAAAAGATCTGGGTACATTTATAGAAAATGACATGGGTTATAGTAAACAAATAAATGAGGTAATTAATAGGACTAATAAAGTAATTTGGTCTATCAAAAGAAATATTAAGTCTAGAAATCCTGATGTGATGCTCCCGCTGTTCAGGGCTTATGCTAGACCTCATCTAGAATATTTGGCCCAAATATGGAGCCCCTATAAAAAGGTGAAATTGCCACACTGGAAAAAATTCGGAGAAAATTTACTAAACATACATGGTTTGTACAGTTTCTCATATGAAAATCATCTGCAGGAACTAAATCGTATGCCTCTATCACTGAGACGTCTTTGTGGGGACCTTATTTTCATGTTTGATATAGTGCATGACCCATATTTATTTATTCAAATGGGTTTTGCTTTTAAAAAGAATATTTATAATAACCTGAGGTCACCCTTTTCAAATTGTTAGGGCAAAATTCCATCATACCTCCCGAAAGTATTTCTGTACCCAGAGAATTATCACCCCATGTAATAAACTCCCAGCTGACATTATTTCTAGTGAGAATAAGGTTATATTTAAAAACCATCTTGATAAGTATCTTGTTAACAACACTGGTATAGGATATTATATTTGCATAGGTGCGTCTATGGGTCCAAAACTCCCTTGCACCTTAACCACCTTAGTATGAACCTTAGTACTGTATAGTGAGGCATGGTCAGAAATTAGAATGGAGGAGTATTCAGTGGAGCGAGTGTTGGGACAGTAGAGGGGCACTAATCAGCAACCTATCTAACCTGGTATACGAAAGATGAGTGTGGGGGGAAAAAGCTATATTCACATCATTTTTCTGGCTTCAGAGGCTCCAGTGTGTATTCCTTAAGGACACTGACAGCTCCAAGAGCTTTGTTTAGTTTCAGTTTGTCTTGCAGCAGGACAAACATTAAACACGGCAGCTTTCATTGTTATCCTGTCTTTAAAAGAAGCAACTTCTTTGCAAAGGTAAGTGCTGAAGCTGTGTATATTTTTATTAGTGTTTCTAACAGCCATTCTGCTAATAATTCTCAGTTGTCTAAAATGCCTCTAGGTGGGGTGGAGGTGGAGTAGTGCTGACCCAGTTGCCTTATGCTACCAGGAGTATTACTTGAACTGCTAGATTGTTCCTGCTTATTTTAGTCTCTCTCTACAGAATAGTGTGATGATGAAGATGGTCTGAGGATGCTTAAACAGCTAGATTGGTGAACGGTGGGTCATAGCAAGACAGTGAGGTTACAGATCTGACTGACAGAGTTTTTAAAGTTTAAGTAGTATGCTGTAGACATCATTCGATGTGCAATATGTCATGTGGATACTCTGAGCTGTGATGTACTGTTGGTTAGTCTCCTGGGTCACAGACATAGCCTAAGAAATACAAGTATTTGATAAACATTATTCCAGCCTCATGTAGAACAATAGTACTGTGGTGCACAGGGCCAACTATTTTCCTGAATACCATTAATACCACAGTATTCAGAAGTGGCTACAGAATACCAGCATATTCATTTGGACTGATGCACAGTTGATAACTATCAGTGAGTGGGAGAAAGGGTACCTTTTTGCATCCCCCCTCCCCCAGACAGTAGTGGATCTATCCAGATTCAACCCTTTTACCTTGTGTCCCCTCATGACTCCTGCTATGGTAACAAATAACTGCTTCACTGTAACTTGGGCTGCATCTGTAGTAGCACTCCCACAACAAAAATGCTTACTCTGCCACCCTGCTGCATTAACAAATCATCTTCACCAAAATCCTAAGACACCCATGTACCTTCAGTCAGCCCCCCCCCCAACTCCTGCAGATTAGGCATTTCCAACTGACAGAGTGCAGTTCTCTGCACCATCCTTCTCACTGTCAACCCACTGCCTTTATCCCTCCTCAGCCCTGGATGTGATGCTGCTTTAGGGACTGAGAAATGCAACATACAACAGCAGCAGACAGAAAGTGAGGTATAAAATGTTGTTCAGATTGTATGTGAATGGCCTGTGCAGCACCTTGCTGTTATTGTTTTACCCTGGAAGCGGCATGGGTCCAGAGGACATCCCATGTGTAGGTAAGACAAGGCAATTTTATTTTTAAAGCATCTTCTCCCAGGGGCTCAAGATGTCTTAATGTGAAACAGTTAATAAATGCAGCATAAAATAGCATAGTTACGCAGTAAAAAGTCAGAGAACAGTACAACTACAGTGTCAGATCTCTTGCACCCTCATTTGCCCTTGTGCTGTCCCCATTCCCCTGAGGTGGTCCTCCTGGTGGTACCCAGGGCCAGGCTGAAAACATTGTGGGACCGGGCCTTTGAGATAGCAAGCCCAGTTCTATTGAACTTCCTTCCAAGGGCCATCAGAGTGCCCCCTTGGTGGAGGCTTTCAGGAGAGGTCTGAAGACCCATCTGTTTGTCCAGGCATTTAGGTAGTGATCTCCCCTCTACTGTACTTATGTCATCCCAGCTGACAATTTAACGGTTTTAATTATCAAATTGATTTTACTATTATTGTTCTACTGTGAGCTCACTTTGCACTGTGTGTAAGGTGCCCTGGGCCTCTGAGAAAGGGCACCCTAAAATAAAATTACTACTACTTACTACTACTAAATTTATCTGTCATGTGCGTGTTCGGATACATGGCATTGTACTTTAGCACCTTCTTAAGGGAGCTACGGCTCTAAAGTGGGATACACATATTGAGAACATAGTAAAGAAAGTAGGGACATGTTTGGACCTCTTGTACAGGAACAGGGACTGTATGATGGAGATTACAAAAAAGAATGTGGTACAATTATTAGTTATGCCTATAATTGATTACAGGGATATAGTGTACCTAGGAGCATCAACTGGGAGTCTGGCTAGGTTGGATATAATATACCATAAGTTGCCTAGATTTGTTTTGAATGCCCCGAAAAGAACACATAGGTTGGAATTATACACTAGGTTAAATTGGATTAGTCTTACAGAAGGACGATCTCCTCATACAGTCCATTTCATGACAAAATGCTCCAGTAGCGTAGCAAATGCCTAGAGGGCCTGGGTGCAAGGTGATGTTACAGGGCACCTCCCCAGTTTTGAATAAACATCAAAATTATGATTTGGGCCCCTCAAACCTTGAGGGCCCGGGTGCCACTGCACCCCCTGCAATTTTGTAGCTACGTCCCTGAAATGCTCAAAGCAACTTGTCCCTGGTTATATTTTTGATTGTTTTGAGGTCAGACCTGTCCAATCCGACCTCCAGACTGCGTCAGGTTTGGAATATAAATTCCCAAATTTAATGTAACCCCCCTGTTACCCGGGGTTACTAGAATCCAGTAAGACCTAGTGGTAGACAGGGAAGGCAGCTTGTGAAACTCCAGTTAAATGAATTTCACACTCTCACTCTGTTCTCAGTCTCAGCTGAGACTGGGGGATGACATCATTTTAAAACTGTCACAGTTGCATAAGCCACACTGGAATGTTGCAGTTGTAGGTTAGAGTAGAACGTTGAGGAATTTGAAGCGAGTCTGTGTGCAGTCTGAGAGAGAGAGAGAGAGAGAGAGAGAGAGACTGTAGTGCAGCAGAGTGTGTGCAGGCTGTCAGAGCTTTAAGCTCTGTTTCAGAGCTACTTTTGTTTGGTGTGTGTTTCCACCTTAAGATGAACAGAGGAACTGGTAAGTGAAGTGGTGGAGACTGCTCTCAGTGGTTCAGAGCCCCATCCCTGAGGGGATGGGGGGAAGGTGTCTGCCTGTTTTCCAGGGGCAACCCCCCTGGGTCCGGCTAAGGGAAAGAAGCTGCCTGCTTGAGTTGTGCTGAGGCACCAGAAGCTCTGTAAAAGATTCCTTGAGGAGGAAATGCCTGTGGGACACCTGCAACCAAAGGCTGAGTTCGCTCTGAAAAAGGGCCAAGTGTTTTTCACCTGAAACTAAAGGGACTTACTGTGGGATCAGGAAAAGGCAGCCAAGTACAGTTGGAAAATGTGGGGATTGGACTGCTGAATTCCGGGGGGGGTCTAGAGTAATGGACAAAGCCACTAATAAGTATGTTCAAGTCCAGCACAAATGGAAAGAAAGAATGTGGGGAATGGACTGCTTAACTCTGTGGGGGGGTCTAGAGTAATGGACAATGCCACTTATTTTAAGTATGTTCAAGTCCAGCACAAATGGGAAGCAAGACAAGTAGATTGACTGACTGTGAAATACATTTAGCAGGACTCTAAACAGCACAGTGCTAAAAGATGAGGTGTTTACAGTTCAGAGAAATGGCCGGGTATGAATTGTGGGAGCGAGAGGTGGGAGGCCCCCCCACCAGTAGTAACCAAATTCACCTCTACGGATTTGCTCTGAGACACCTTTTGCTTTCCCTCAGGTACTTGGCCAGTGCCTGAGGAAAGTACCCAGATGTGGGATTGATAGGAAGATTCCCTGATGGAGCCAAGGTGCTCTTAGGCAGTTTAGGGAGCCACCAGAAAATATTTCCATGAAGTATGGAAGGTGTCCAAGTGGCTGGCAAGGGAGCCGAGCCAGGGAAAACCCAGAACAGTGTATAGGTTTGGGCTGTGTAACCCAAAGCAGCGTACAAGTCCAGGCTGTGTGCCCTGTGTGATGTAGAGCCTGAGGGCTAAAGTGATGGGGATGTGTTCTGGTCTCTTTTAATCTGCATTACCAGGAGTGTAGCCCCGTGGGGGTCCATCTATGCTTTGTTTATTCTGTTTGGATGTGAATAAAAGCCACACTTTAGAATCCCACTTCTGGTATTGGACATTACAGTTATTGCTTCCTGTGTACGGAGTTACTTGGGTGCCCCTGTGCAGAGTAGCCAAACCTAGCCTAATGTGCCGAGTGGCATATTCCTCCCCGAACCCAGCCCACCTGGTAGAGCTGTCAGATACAAACGGCATACCAGCCTGGGGTTACATTAAAATCAGTAATAGGTAGGAAACATATGTTGTATAGTGGTCCTGGAGTCTGGAACTTGTTACCCCTAACTCTTGGAGGTAGGGAAATCTGTGTTAGTGCCATAAAAAAGTGGACACTTGAAGAAGCAAGAGCAAAAACTGTCATAGAATTTCAATGACATATTGTTTGTACAATGGTTGTTTAGTACGTGTATGTTTTTATGACGTATGTTGTATGTATATTCTGTTTTATAATATTTGTTGTTTGTATTGATTGTGTGTCATTGGTTTCTGCTTTGCACAAGGGCCTCGCTGGAAATGAACTAGTCTCAGTTGAGTAATCCTATTCAATTATTGGAATAAAAAGTCAAAATGAAAATGAAAAAGATAGGAAATTGAGTTTTACAAAGTTAATTGCCTTTCCATCTTCCTTTCCATGCCAGTATGTATTGTGATATGCTCTGATAATTTTTTGATAAATTAATCTAGTTTTGGGGTGCCCTCAGATTTACATAGAGTTCCACTCTCCTTACGAGCTACTGCTCTTGATTTGCATATTTCTAAGACATTCTATGACATCCATAATTCCTGTTCCATGCTGTTCATCTGAATGGCCTGGAATGGTGTTATTGATGTCATAGAATGTTCAGGGAGTATGAAAAGAGAGAGAGCAGCAACTGCTGAGGAGAGAGGGATTCAGGGTAGTTACAAAGGCAACAAAATTAGGTTATTAATTTAACAAAAAGGTCAAAACGTATAGCATATTGGGTAGCCAATAAAAGAACAACTGGATGTATGGAGGTGTACAAACTGTTTCCCATCACCTTTAAACACCTCTACTGTGGCAGGACTCCAAAGATGGAATGGTAAGGAGTTTCAGATAGCTGGATCCACCTCTGGGAATCCTCCATTGTCTGACTGCCTTAGATGAGCACGGTGGTGGGGGCAGCAACAATACCTCTGTGAAGTGGCATGTGTGACCAGGAGTATACCATACTCAAGGATATTTGAAATACCTAGAACCCAAACCATGCAGGGACTTTTAGGTTACAGTACAGTCTTTAAGTTGGTACACCTCCTAATAGATAACCGCTGCGAATCTTGCTGTGCGGGCATGATATGTTCTGAGTATAAGGTCCCCAGAATCAGTATGGCTGCAGCATTTTGTACCAGCTGTAGGTAGCAACTCTCCAGATAATATCAAGTACAGAGCATTACAGTAGTCGAATCAAGAGTAACAGCAGTGTGCATCAGGGTCACCAAATCCTCTGGCACCAGATACCGTTGATTCGGGAGACATTTCACTTGGAAAATCCACTGTGGCCCACAGCCAACACGTGATATTCAGGTGTCAGCTGAGAAGGAGATGAGCTGAATACGAGAGGGTGTGATCATAGTATTCAAATCTGTAAACAGTCATAACAAGGAGAGCAATCTTCTCATCCCATACAGTGTCCGGCTGACGAAGTGAGAGGGAAGCTGTGCCAGTTGTCATATCGGGCTCTCGACATGGCACATCTTTTTTTTTTTTTTTTAGCTTTTGTTGACCGGGTAAGTGCACTAGACAAATCCTGCCTATTTTCAGGCATGACCCGGGGGAGGGGGATACAGATGAACACCAACTGACTTTGAACCAGATTAAGCTGTTGGTGGTATTTTCAGTGAATGAGGGGAATTTGGCCAGGACCCCAAGGAAATTCCCCTACTCTTTTTCGATTAAATGCCATGGGATCTTTAACATCCACCTGAACTACCACCAATCCAGGCAGATGGGGCCTTGGAAGTGCAGCACCCCTCTCATGCTGCACTACAGTGTCAGTACTGGGATATTAACCCAAGTGCCAGATGTGGGAACTGAACCCACAGCCCTCTGATCTCCCGGCCTGAGAGGCGAGTGTGCTACCTACTGAGCCACTGACACATCTTACTTAGGTAGGGGGCAGCCTCACTACTTCCTGAAACTTTTATAACCTAACAGTATTGTGCCCCATATCCTGACTATATTTCCTAGCCCTTGATTAGCCAATTTTTGTAAACACGAAAAGCCTTAGTGCTTCAGGTCTCCTCATCTACTATGTTACCATCATGACTCTACAACCTGTCCCACGCTTACAGTCGGGGCTCTAGATATGATTTTTTGGGATAAGTACCTGTACTCCTCATTTTGAAAGTGAGGTGAGTAAAACAAAATTCAGATGTGTACAAATGTCTTGCTGGAGTGGACCGAGAAGTACATTTATTAAAAAAAATTTAGTTTTTTTTTTCTAGATAAGGATTTCAGGGGCTGACAATGCTCCAGATAATGTTGGCAGGTAGGAATTTACTCACCAGTTTTAAAACATAGTGAGTAAAACAAAAGTGGGATGTATACAAGTGCTGTAAATCTGGCAAAAAACTGTTCCTTTTGAATCACCAGTTACGTTACGAAGCACTATTCTTTGGCGTGTGGAGTATTTACAAATGTTAGGTGAGTACTGGTACTCATTAAATAAATTACTGAAGAGTATTTCCTAAAATGAGGTGAGTAAAACAGGCCGGTACACACCTTATCTGGAGCCTTGCTTACAGGTATGGATGACTTATCTTCCGGGCCCCATAGTCCTGTCTTCTCATTCTGTGTGCCCCACACATCAGGCATCCACAATCTCAGCCCCCCCGACCGTAATGGCCCTGTTGCAGTGCAATAAAACTGTGTTAATCCTACCTCTGGCCAGAACCCGGCACATATCCCACTACCACCACACTGTACTCATTCACTGACCTGTCTTCTGTTATTATCTGGGGACTTTGAGTTAAATCCTGGGCCAAATGAACCAGGAATCCAAACCCCTTTCTCCTCGACACCAACTTGGTCCACCCTCAAGGGGCTAAAGATGGCCCATATGAATGTACAAAGTTGTAAGCGGTGGGCAAAAAAATTACCATTAGTAAATTATCTATTACAAATACTTAGAAAGGAGACGAACGGAGATGAGGCTGATGGCGGAAGAATTTAATGATTATAATAATAATCACAGCAAGAGATTACAAGTGGTACATCCTTCATTCTTCATTCTTCAAACTAACAATGTATAGTGGCTTGCTTATATAGTGGAAGACAGTATTATCAGTTTCTATGGTTGTCCATGATTGGTACAAAACAAATACAAACATCAACTTAAAAGGCAGTTCTCTTTTTAGTACATGTATGAGCTCAGCACAAATGTATTGATAGTATAAATTATAGTACTATATAAGGATAGTAATAATTGTCATTACCAGTTACCAAGATCTAGAAGGAAGAAATAGATTTGCACTTAGGAATGTGCACACAAGCACTTTGGTCTGTCTTGATAATGACAAACACTAAAGATAGTCAGAAGGGTAACTTGAACACTATTCTGTGTTTCTGCCTTTGCAGACACTTAAAACACCTGTCTGCCATTACTCACATGGTCAGTACAGATATCAAAAGACACTTGAATATTACAACTTGTGGTTTCGTTTGTCTTGTAGCTTTACAAGTTTTATATGATCCAGCTTCATAGATCAATATTTGTTACACAGATACATTATGTTTTAGACCAAAAATGAGGTTTAGGCTGGAATATTGGGACACACTTCTTTATCCCATGTTACAAAAGTATCTAAGGTAAAATGCCTGAGCTCGAAGCCTGGACTAGACATTACAACCCGGATGTACTGTGTATTACTGAATCTTGGTTAAACCCCGCCCCCACTCCCCCATGAAGTCACATTAACTGAGTAGACCACTTATAGGAAGGACTGCCTGTCCAAAAAATGCAGGGGTGTACTTATTTACGTTCAAACTGATCTCACTACTGAGATACCTCTACCCATCTCAGACATACCAGAACATGAATACTCATAATCTCAATCACCCTCGGTCAAGCCACATAGTTAATGGTTGGGTGTGGTTACCTGCCTCATGACCTCGTTTCCTTAGCCTGTTCGGAATTCTTAACAAACCTAGACAAATTACCCCATGGTGACCTAATTCTAACCGGGGACTTTAACCTGAACTGACTCAGTCCCAAAAGGACAAATTACATCTCCTTTTTGGTGGATGTAAAGCTAGAACAATTAATTCAACACCCCACCAGACTCAACATGAAGTCAGGTAACCACAGCTTACTAGACTGGGTGTTAACTAATAACAGCCAGTACATAAAAATTGCAGGCGTTATGCCAGATGCTCTTAGTGATCACTCCCCAACTTACTGTATCTGGAGAAATAACATCCTGAAACCCCCCTCCTAAACTCTGTAAAACTCGTGACCTCACGAGGTTTAATGCTGATGCCTTTCTCAAACACCTTAATTCAATAGGCTGGACACCCATCAGTCACCTTCCAGAAGTCAACCAAGCATTAAACTTCTTCATATACTCGTTCTCATCCATTTTAGTTTCCCTAGCCCCCATCAGGTCATGGAGAGTGAAGGGAATCAACTACCTCTGGCTTTCTCATGACCTCGGGGTACTGATGCACTCCTGTGACAAAGTCTGGAAGGAGTTCAGATCAACAGGACAGGTGTCTGACTGGCAGTCCTGTCGACGGTTGCACAATGCCTGCAAAACACAGGACGCTAAGGCCAAAAGAACCTACCTCTGCTCCCTACAGGAAACAAAACCTTGTTGATCCAGAAAGCTTCTGGACTCAAACTCCCTTCTTAAAGGTAAGGCCAGAATCCTTCCTAAGTCCTTGGCTTCGAAGGGTGATACACTATCTAGCCCTGCTGACGTAGCTACTGGCATCAGTCACTTTTTCATTGACCTGGAAAAATACAAAAAGGACCTGCCTCCCATCCCAACTGACTCACCATTTCCTGAACCCGAAGGTACCCTCCCCACCTTGTACATAAAGCTGGCCACAAGGCTAGAGGTCCTCAAAATACTTAAAGCAGCAGTACTACGAAAAAAAATTTCGCTTGTTTGACAGTTTATTCCCTGTGCTCTGCTGATCATATACCTGGTAGTCTTTCCCTCCGGCATTGTACTATAACTGAGTAATTTGCTCAGTTATCCTCTGCTTTTGTTTACAGTTCTGTCACCAAGCATGTTGCACTGGAACCCCCTCTGCTGCCACCTGCACATGTGTATGACTTGCAGGGACATCGGGAACAGTCAGCAGAGGGTCCCACTGCTGTAGTCAAAAGATGTGATGCGACCTGAAGGAAACGCGCAACTGAAAAATATCAGCCGCCATCTTTATTGTAGCGCCACAACAATTCAAATACATTGCAAATATCTAAAAAACTAAAGATGACTGAAAAAAAATATTTACAGGTATAGAAACTGGAACTTCAAACAACATGAAGTATTGCTGTATTCTGACTATTGGCAGTGATCTCCAACCTTTGAACTGCCCCGGAGAGGAAAGAGTTAACTTTCCATGCAAGGCATGGAACGCTGAGCTCGAGCTCGGTTGAGCCTCTGTCTGCTGTTGTTTGAACCCCAACCGCCAGATTCTTTACTCCGCCTCACTGAACAGTCGCTCCGGAGATTTCTCCTTCGCTCGGTTCAAAAAAGTCAGTTAAAGTGTCGCTTTTTTCTCTGTTTCAACCGAATTTCTACAATCTAACCTGTCGTTAAGTCTCTGTCTGTGGTACCGTGAGTACTAGATAGGTTTCTATATTAGTTTTCTGTGTGGAACTTGAAAACATTGGATCGGTTCGGTTTGAACCGATCAGGTTTGTGAACGTTTTTTCTGATTTATTAGAGTGTGGTAACCGGTCCGTATTGGTTCTAAAAAAACGGATTTCATTACGTTTTTTTCCAAGACCCGTCACACGGTCAGGAACCGATAGGGGTGTCTTGCCTGGCGGATTGCTGAAAAAAGGGTAAGTTTGGTTATGACTGGCCATGTCTGAGAACTGAGAAACCCAAGAAAAAAACTGGGCCCACTGGGTTTCAGCACTTTAGTGTGTGTGGGGAAGCCTTTGCTAAGGCTGATCCCCACACCACCTGTGTTTATTGTCTGGGGTTTGACCACCTCGATTCAGACTGCCAGATTTGCAAAAGTTTTCCCAAAGCTACCCTGGATAAGAGTAGGTAGACTGAGGGAAGGAGGCCGAGAAGTCTGCTGACCCGGATGGCCAGCCCGGTTCGGTTCCGACTGAACCAGGAGTGCCGTCTGACCAGGGCGAGACTTCTTCGGGCCAAAGGAGAACCGACTCTGAGGAGTCGGTTCCGGTTAAAAGAAAAAGAAGGGATAAGTCAGCCGGTTCGGATCCACAAGTTCTTTCTCTGACCGCTGATGAAATAGCCAAAGCGATAAGGATTGTTCAATCGCTAACTTCGGTTCCAACTGAACTGGCACCATCGGTTAGGGGCTCGGTTCGGTCAGTTCCCCCAGTTCCGGATTATAATTTAGAAGAATTTTATGAACCGGAGGAGGAGGAGGAGGGAGAGTATGAAGATAGTGATGGTGATTATGAAAGTCTGGATGTGCCCATTGACCCGGACATCTCCCCAGACAGACCTTCAGATGTTTCTCCTCCTAGGCTTTCTCAGTCCCCTTCCCACTTTATGTTTTACAAAAAAGTGGCTGAAACCCCCCAGCTTCCTATGGAAGAAGCAGTAGAGGATCAAGAGGAGCCTGATTACGTTGAGATGATGGACATCCCAGAGTCCAGGAGATTGTCTATTCGCCTCCATAAGTCTTTTGGGAAACGGACATTTAAAATTCTAAAAACTCCTAATTCCATACCTCCTGTGGACAGAAGAATGGACAAGAGGTATACTCTTTCAGGCTCAGATATGGAGTTCCTTTCCCAGCAATGCAGCCATGTTGGGGTAGTGCAGGCTGCTGCCTGTGATAAGGCAAATACACCCTTGGCTTCACACCCCCCAGATAAGGACTCCAGGAGGATTGATGCCATGGCAACGAAACAGCACATGGCGGCACCTTTGGGACTCAGACAGGCTAAATATATGGCTTACACAGCTAGATACCATAAGTCTAGGTGGGACACTGTGATGGCTCTAGCTAAACAGGTCCCTGACCAGCTTGCCAAGGAGCTGAAGCGGGTGGCTGCAGATGGGACTGAGGCATCCAAGGCTACATCTGTGGCCCTTCTAAGGATGGCTTGGCTCAGATGTACTAGCCTGTCAAAGGATACCCAGACTAAGGCCATGGATTTTCCTGTCATTGGTAATTCTATGTTTGGGGAGCAGACAGAGAACTACATGAAGAAAATGGACGAGTACAGGACCACCTACAGGAGTGCTCAGGCCAAAGAAAGGCAAGCCACTCCCCAGAGGCAGCATTCCAGGGGCAGGGCAAGCCCAGGCCTCCTCTTCTGCCTTTGCTCAGAGGGGGTTCTTTAGAGGGAGAGGCAGACGGGGTATGAGCAGGCCTGCTCCCACTCCTCAGCCTAAAGCCCCTGCCAAGCAGGCACCCTGATGGGTCTGCCTGGGCCGATTTTCCACTACCTGTAGGGGGCAGGCTGGCTTACTTTGTCCAGGACTGGAAGTCTTTAACATCAGACAAGTGGGTCCTGGAAGTAGTAAGCCAGGGACTGGTTCTCAGCTTCAAAAAATTTCCCAAGATGAGAACCAGATCCTTTCCACCTGCAAATCCTTCAGAGGCCCTTGCCCTAGAGGCAGAGGTCTCTTCCCTCTTGGCTCTCAGAGCCATAGAAAGGGTTCCACCCTTACACAGGGGAAAAGGACTGTACTCCAGGTACTTCCTAACCCCCAAAAAGACAGGAGAATGGCAGCCCATCCTGGATCTAAGATATTTAAACAAGCACCTTTTAAAGCCAAAATTCAAAATGGTGACTCTGGGAATAATTCTGCCCTAAGGCCAGAGGACTGGCTAGTCTCCCTGGACCTCAAGGATGCCTATTTTCACATTTCCATCAGGTGCTCCCACAGAAAGTACCTCAGGTTCGAGTTGCCCTCAGGCCACTATCAATTCAGAGCAATGCCCTTTGGCCTAACATCAGCCCCAAGGGTGTTCACAAAATGCCTGGCAGTAGTGGTTGCTTTCCTAAGGAGAAAAAAGATCTCCATCTTTCCATACCTGGACGACTGGCTCATAGTGGGTCAGTCTCCAGACCAAGTCAAGTCACATCTCCAGATAACTCAGCAATTGCTCACTTCCTTAGGATTCCTCCTAAATCTTTCAAAGTCAGTTCTGGAGCCAGTACAGCTCCTCACCTTTATAGGGGCAGAACTGGATACAATAAGGGCAAGAGCCTTCCTTCCCCTGGACAGGGCAAGGACCCTTATGAAACTGGCCTCTTCATGCACCCTTCAGGTGTCTCGACCAGCAAGGCACTTTCTGCAGCTCCTGGGCCATATGGCAGCCTCTACGGCAGTGGTCCAGGGAGCAAGGTTTCAGATGAAGGACATTCAGTTCCACTTAAGAGCCTTCTGGTCCCAGAGAAAGGATTCTATGACCAAACTAGTCCCTGTGACTCGAACCCTGATCCAGGCTTTGCAGTGGTGGCAGGATCAGGACAATCTAAGGCAAGGAGTTCCTTTTGTCACTCAATCTCATTCTCTAATCCTTACCACAGATGCCTCCCTCTTGGGCTGGGGAGCCCACTTGGGGGATCTGACCACCCAAGGGCTGTGGTCACCTCAAGAATCTCTGCTTCACATCAATCTCTTGGAACTCAGAGCAGTGTTTCTGGCACTGCAAGTTTTTTCCAAGTCTGTTCAGAACAAAGTAGCCCAGATCAGAACAGACAATACCACCACAATGTGGTACATCAACAAGCAAGGGGGCACTCGGTCTACATCCTTGTGCACAGAAGCAATGAAGTTGTGGTCTCTGGCCTATTCCCTGCAAACCTCTCTGATAGCAGTGCACCTCTCAGGGAAGGACAATGTTCTGGCAGATGCTCTCAGCAGGATATCACAGGGCCATCACGAATGGTCCCTAGATCCCCTAGTTTTGAAGGTGATTTTCTCCAGATGGGGCACTCCACAGATAGATCTTTTTGCAGCCCCAGACAATCACCAACTCCCCCTTTTTGCTGCATACCCCCAGTATTGGGCTTAGTCCCCGTGGATGCTGTAGTTCTCAATTGGGAAGGGACGTTTTTCTATGCTTTTCCCCCCTTCCCTCTCCTGTTCAAGGTACTAGTCAAAATCAGGTCTCAACCCTGCAGAGTGATTCTGATTGCTCCAGACTGGGCCAGACAACTCTGGTATCCACTGTTGCTGTCCTTAGCAGTCCACCTTCCCCTGTCTCTTCCCAGGAATTACAACCTGTTGACATCCTCTCAGGGGAGAGTTTGGTATCCAAATCTCAAATCTCTCTATCTCAGGCCTGGCTCTTGAAGAGTTAGTTTGCTGATCTGCATCTCTCGCAAGGTGTTCTGGATATTCTAAAGGCTTCTCGAAAGTCTTCCACCAGAAAGACTTACAATTTCAAATGGAAAAGGTTCACTATTTGGTGCTCTGGTAAGCATTTTTCTCCAGAGTCTGCTGGGTTGCCTACAGTTCTGGACTATATGGTTCATCTCAATAGCTTGGGGCTCAGACCAGCAACACTCAAAGTACATTTAGCAGCTGTTTCTGCTTTTTTTGTCAGTAGGTAAGCCCTCTTCTCTTTCAGCTCATCCTGTATTTTGTAAATTCTTCAAGGGATTGTTGCCCACCAGTCCTCCCTTCAGGGACCCTGCTCCTGCTTGGGACCTAAATGTTTGCATTGCTCAGCTTATGCAACCCCCTCTTTTGAGCCTTTGTCCTCAGTAGAGCTTAAGTACTTGACTTGGAAAACTGTGTTCTTGGTAGCCATTACTTCTGCCAGACGCATCAGTGAGTTACAGGCCCTGTCAGTGGAGCCTGATTTTTATCTCTTTTCATAGAGATAAGGTGGTCCTAAGAACTAATAGGAAGTTTTTGCCTAAGGTGGTCTCAGATTTCCACCTTAACCAGTCTGTGTCTCTTCCTGTTTTCTTCACTGACCATTCCTCCTCTGGAGAGAGGAGGCTGCACAGCCTGGACATGAAAAGGGCCCTTAGCTACTACATAGAGCGCAACAAGGGTCACAGGTTTGACTCCCTCCAATTGTTCTTCACTTATGGTGAGGTTGGTAAGGGAAAACCTGCCACTAAAAGATCTGTTGCCAGGTAGATTGTCTCTTGTATACAATTCTGCAATGAAAAATTGGGTAGGACTCCACCCTCAGGCCTGAGGGCTCTCTCTACTAGAGGTACAGCTACTTCCCTGGCTGCTGCCAGGGATATTCCTATCTTAGAGATATGTCAAGCAGCCACCTGGAAAACAGTCCATACTTTTACCAAGCATTACTCTCTGGATATCCAGGCTAGGAGTGATGCTCGGTTTGGCACAGCAGTACTTCAGAGCCTATTCCCAAAGTCGGTTCTGTCCCTCCTCCATGGAGGCACTGCTTGGTAGTCTGCAAATAGTCAGACTACAGCAAGACTTCATGTTGTTTGAAGAAAAAATTACTCACCTTAGTAATGTTGTTTCTTCTAATGGAGTCTTGCTGTATTCTGACCTCCCCCCCGCCTCCCCTCTCAGAACCTGGTTTTTGGGATGTGGGTGGGCAGGAGCAGTGTTGGCACCCTAGAGATGCCTTCTTTTCTCACCCTCTTTAATTTTTGGGTGTGTTGTGTTTTGGTTTTTTGGGTTTCCTGACTTGAGTCTTTGCTTTGAAACCAAAAAACCCTTTTTATTAAATTTAGTTGCCAGTTGGCTAGTGTAAGTTTACAGTTTCCATACAGGACGCCCAGTGAGTATAGCTCGTAAAGATCTGGCGGTTGGGGTTCAAACAGCAGACAGAGGCTTAACCGAGCTCGAGCTCAGCGTTCCATGCCTTGCATGGAAAGTTAACCCTTTCCTCTCTGGGGCAGTTCAAAGGTTGGAGATCACTGCAAATAGTCAGAATACAGAAAGACTCCATTAGAAGAAACAACATTACTAAGGTGAGTAATTTTTTCTTTGGCCGCATGCTTATAGCTGAAAAGCAGAATTTTGATAGATCACTTCCTGATTTGGTAGTACTGCTGCTTTAAGGGTCTCAACCCAGACAGTGCCCCTGGTTTCGATACCCTCCATCCGAAATTCCTTAGAATAGGGGCACCTGCCATTGCCTACCCAGTAATGCTCTTAATAAATAAATCTTTCCTTACTCAAACAATCTAGGAACAGATAGAAAACTGCAGTTGTGGTCCCTGTACATAAGTGGCCCCACAAACCTAGTAGAAAACTATAGGCCTATAGCAGTCCTTTGCCCCCTTGCCAAGATTAAAGAGAGAATCCTTTACAATCAACTCTGCTCCCATCTTGAACGCCATAACTATCCATCAGCATGGTTTCCATAAAGTACATGGCACAGAATCATCGCTGCATCATGCAGCCTTGGACATCTTCGAGGCAGTGGATCAGGGTGAGGCAACAGGGGCAGTCTTCATGGATCTGACCAAAGCCTTCGACCTTGTCAACCACCAACTTCTCCTTACTAAACTCCATCATATAGGGCTCAACCCTGTGTCCCACTTGTGGCTAGCCAACTACCTAACCAACTGGCTACAATGCATAAAATGGTTTTGTGCCATGTACCCCCTCTCTCCCATAACTAATGGTTGCCCACAGGGCTCCATATTAGGACCACTATTATTCTCCATTTTCCTCAATGAGCTCCCACTCAACAGTGGGGCTGCAGTGGTTCACCTATATGCTGATGATGCCATCCTATACAAGTCTGCTAAAGATGTCACTGTCATAAACATCAACCTTGAGAGTGATTTTAAGGCCTTGGAGGCGTGGTTCAAAGCTAACCTGCTGGTACTTAGCATTAAACTCAAACCATGCTATTCTGCCACACCTCCTTTAAACTAGATAATCAACCACCTGTGGTAGTTAAAACATCAGCGGGGTAGCTCTGGAAGGTGTCGAAAGCTTCAAATACCTGGCCATCACCTTAGATGAAAACCTATCCTTTGAGATCCATACTGATAAAATTATAAAATCAACACATCAGAAACTTGGGTTACTATATCATATTGCCCCCAGCTCACTTCCCAATCCAGAAAGACCATATGTACTGCAACCTACTCCCAGGTCTCCTCTATGTAGCATCCTTGATCACTACAGCGAAGCCATCAGTTTTGAACAGACTCTGGCAAGCATATCACCGGATAGCCAAAATTGCTGCCTCAGCCCAGACTCACCGCTGTGCTGTGCTCAGTACCTTAAACTGGCCAGAGTTTGAGGCTAAACTGGACTTCCCTTGCTTGTACTCACCTTCAAACTAGTACACCTCCCCTTCCCTCCCCACCCAGCCTCTCTAAACTGCTGACTCAGAAACCATTTACCAGGGGGATCAAGTGATGAGCTAGCGGCGATTGGACGTCTCCGAGACCGCTCCCACACTTCGGCGAATTAAATATATTTTCTTTACTTGGTTGAGACCCCGTAGTTTAATTGTGCGAGGGGCATAGTGTTGCTGAGGGGCACTGCGCTGTAGCGGACGACAGAAGCCGCATTGCAAGGAAGGAAAAAATAGTAATACTTACAGCGGGGGCAAGGAGTGGAATGGCCGAGATGGAAAACGGCAGCCCCGAGCCTCTGGCAGCAAGAATGCCAGCAGTGAAGCGCTCCAAGCCGCATTCCCCAACTCCTGAGATGCTCGATGAATCCAGGGCAGAAGCTCAAGGGGGGCAATCAACTTCGGAGGATATTAGTGAGATCAAACAGCTTTTGCAGGGGCTGGTTGCCGATTTTTCCTTACTTAAACCTGCCTTAAATGCCCTATCACAAAGGGTGAGGGACGTTGAAGTGAGAGTGGCCTTGCAGGAAAGGAAGACGGAAGCCATGGACTGTGAGATGATTGGCCTCAAAAGACAAGTTAAAAAACTGGAAGATCGACTAGAGGATCAGGAATCACACAGTAGGAGAAATAATTTAATCATGGCAGGTCTCCCAGAGAAGTCAGAAGGACCAGACTATGTGGCATTCATGCAGGATTTCCTACTGAAGCTATTTGGTCCGACACCATTTGGGGAATCATACAATATCGAGCATGCCCACTGATCACTGAGAGAAATCCCCCCACCTGGAGCTCGTCCCCGAGTTCTCATTATGAGATTCTTAAATTATAAAGAGAAGATTCATGTTCTGAACAAAGCCAGGGCTAATAGAAACCTGCAATGGAATGGAGCTTCTATTTGGCTATTTCAGGACCTAATGCCCTCAGTGAGAGAGAAACAAAAAGAATATGCAGAGATTAAGAAGAAGCTGTATCTGGCTGGGTTGAAATTCAGATTGCAGTACCCTACCACTCTGACTGTGAAATTGCCAAAGGGAGACAAAAGGTACTCCACAGCGTCCGATGCCCTGGAAGGCCTCAGGGTGGAGCTGCCTGACCTATTCAAACCGGTGACCTAAAGGAATGACGGGTCCATGATGAATACAGATGAAACTGTACTGAGTGAGACTACTGGCAACAGGGAAGCGCCTAGATGGAAGACAGAAAACCACCAGTTGCTTAGCTTTTTCCTTTTTTTTTTTTTTTCTCTTCCCCCCCTTCTTTGTTGGATATTGAGAGATCTCAAGAAGCTGTGAAAACGAATGCCCTGTTATTGACTTTGCTTTTCACTTGAACATTATGCTTTCCCAGAGCAGAACTGAATAATATTATTTATTTTATTTTTCTTTCTTTCCCCTTCTTTGTTGGATAGAGAGAGATCTCAAGAGACTGCGAAAATGAATGCCCTGTCACTGACTTAGCTGTTCACTTGAACATTATACTTTCCCAGAGCAGACTGAATTGTAAGCACAGACCTTGCTTATGGTGATTTTTTCTTTTCACTAGACGTTTAGAATTCACCTGCCTCATGAGGAGCTTTAGGGAATCATTGATAACCTGGGCAGATCATCACTTGGCTCCTACAACCCTCTGCCTAGTGGGGCATTTGTGTAATGGGGAGATGGCAGCACCATGCAGTTAGGTTACCCCCCCCTTTTTTTTCTCTCTCTCTCTCTTTCCTTTACTTCATTAACTTTACAGGGGCCGAGAGGTAGACCTAAAGTCATCGTGGAGGTGGGGGAACAGGTTGAGGTCCACTTAGTGGATCATGTGCCGAGGCATGGGGGAGGGTCGGAGGCATGTTGGGGGCTGACTCATACACATCTCATGAGAATTAAGGAGGGTGATCAGAGGATCGGGGATGGGTGTGACAGGGAGCTACAGGGGGGAAAGGAGAGAGAGAGAATTCAAGAAATATAAAATAAAAAAAAAGTAGGACATTTGAGAGTGATCATCAGGGGTACGGATATAGTAGATGGTTCTAATTAAATTTTTGTCATGGAATGTGAAAGGCCTCAGGGGGAGGAAGAAGAGAATGGTTATACTGCAGTACATAAACCAGTTAGGAGTTGACATTGCGGCACTCCAAGAAACACATTTATTGAATGAGGTGTTGCACTTCCTTGAGAAAGGATGGGTGGGTAAGGTTATAGGAGATGGGAAAGCGAAAGCGTCGGGGGGCGTGGCAATATTTATTAGGAAATCTTGCCCGTTCCCAGTACCCTTCCCAGCACAGAACACACACTGACTTTCTTTCTTCTTTTTTTTAACCCTAAATAAGATCCTTTCTACTTCTAATAAAGTATCTGTCTGTTTAATCTCAACAGACACTGACTCCTGCTGAGATAGAAGTTTTAAATTAGTAAGAAAATGGTAGTTTCTTTTAGTTAGCTGCTTTCTGCTCTACAAGCTAGCAACAGCCAGTCAAACAAATCAAACAGTTATGCATGCACTTCAGGGTCCATAAACAGTCACACACTCTGGGTATCCAGATGGAGAATGGTGGGCTAGCCAGGAACGTTGCAGCTGGTTGGGGCCCTATGATGGAAGAAAACAACATGCACAACACACACTATTTGTAATCCGGAGCTGGAGGGCTCAGTTCATGAAAAGAAAACAAGACAATCAGATGACACATTTTTAGAGTAGGTTGTAGTTGCAGGGAGCTACACTGATGATTACTCATGATACCCAAGACTGGACACAGGCTGGACGAAAATCGAGACAGCAGGTGGTTAATCTGGAGTGCCAGGAGAAGCAGGGCCAACACGATTCGCCGAGGCATCATTCCTGTTCAAGCGTGAAGCAGGGGGCTGATCCCTAGGCAGGTCTCTCGTCAGTGGCTTTCTCTGTGCAGTGGGGTAGTGTGGCAGGGCCAGTGTGGCATGGCCCAGGCCAAATGGAGATGAATGCGGATTCAGTCCGATTAGGCTGGATAAAGCTTCCAGCAAGCAAAACACAGTTCACAGTCAGGAACCAAATCACGTCCCACTTTCAATACACAGCACATTTACATGTAAGGAAATTCTATTGTACTAGGCAAACCGCTTTCAGGTCACGATCACATAGTCCAAAATAATTCTCTTCTCTCCCTCTCAGGGGCAGCAGGCAGGCATGCATGCCACAACTCAGGCCTTTCCACAGTTCTCCCAAGCAAAACTACTCAGACTGCTGCTTGACTGTCTCAAGCATGTTGCTTATTCAGCTCCCAACTTAGATCTGACTCAACTGCCAGCAAGCCTTGGAAATTCCCCAAGATCCAAAAGATTTGGTTGGCTGAGCCTCCTGTCAGTCACAACAAAGGCTCCCCCTTCAGGTGCAAAAAGGAACAAAAAGTCCAAAACTATAATTTCTACAGATTTTGACTGCAGACAGCTCCTTTAGTCCATCTCCATTTTAGGTCCCACCAGTAGTGATTGGTCCAATTCGCAGTCCAAGACCAAGATAGTGGAGACTAACAAAACAGTCCTTGCTGCAAAGAAAGTACATTAGACAAACTACATTATCACTCTAAATGATTTTCAGCAAATAATTACATCTTTTAACAGAGCTCCCTCTCAGATTACTTATGACTGCAATCCAGGCAGCTCGTAAAGAGACAGTAAACAAAGGCTATACAGGTGCTCTCTGGCAATCACATTTAAACTGCTAAACCACAGGACAGCAGCCTGGCAGTGAGCATTTAGGCTAGCTCAAGGAAGACTTTTTGGGAACCCCCATTTGTAGGGAGGTTGCACCTTGTTTTGCGAAGTCTTTGTGCATGTTGTCGTCTTCTCTGACATCTTCCATCAACAGGTGCCCCTCCAAGTGCGCGTGTGGCAAGCATATCCCACATAAAGACATCCATTTGGCCTGCCTGTTCTGCCTAGGCCCAGACCATAACATCGAGGCCTGCCAGCACTGCTGCTACTTCAGCCAGCGCAAGAGGTACCGGCGCCAGAAGACCCTCTAGGCTTTCCTGCTAAAGAAACAAATATCTGCTGTGGAGAAGGAGCTTCACTGCAAAAGCTTATCCTTTTCTCCTCTTCATTTTCTTCTCACAAGGAGAAGAAATCCAGGAACAAACACAAGCACAAGGACAAGGAGAAATCCGAGGCAGAAGGCTGCTATCGGTTCCTGACGCCAAAGTTAGCAACGCCCTCATTCTCTGGGCTCCCGACGGCGAAGGTTACCTCCCTCATCTCTGTCTCAGGAGAAGGTTCCTCAGGGCGTGGGAAGTCCTCCCACCCCTTTCAGCTGCTGAAGCTTAAGCCCATCACCCATGGCGTCTGTAAGCCTAGTGTCTCAGCCAGAGGTTCTTCAGGTGGCATGCTGTTGTCTGTTGCCCTTCCGGACAGGGTGTCTGCCGATTCCTCCCTCATGTCTGGGCTCGACGCTGGGAAGCGACACCCGGGACAGTCATTCTTCTCTTCGGGAGTAACGACCGCATCTCCCGCACAGGAGCAGTGCTTCCTCTGCAGGCGACTCCACCCAGGTGTCCTCTGGCTAGTGCCGCAACCAGCCTCCACCTACACCAGCCTTTTCAGTGCCAGCTTTGCCAGCACTCCCTTGGGAGAATTTGGTGCCTCCGCAAATGCCAGTTGACACCTGACTCCCTAGCAAGCCAATGCCTGAAGATCCGCTGACAGAGGATCGGACATTGGGTCAGGATCCTCCAACACCTGAAGGTGCTCCTTCAGCCCCAACGCTGGATAGCCAAGGGCAGACTACTGTATGCTGGGGTTACCTCAGCCAGACGACCTGACTCTCTACACCCACCAACCCTACACCAGACAGACCAACTCTCCCACAGCTTTTTGCCACCTGGTGGTCCTCCTTTAAGGATAAAGACAAAGAGGTTCCTCAGACCTTTTCTAAGCCTGCTCCTCACAGGCTGAAGCCTGTAGAGCCCTCGGGCCGCCCTGCCTCTCTGCCTCCCAGGAGGCCGACGCCTGACAGGGACACGCCATCACCACGACCACGCAGGCCCTCGGGGTCACCGTCCTCTTCACCGGACTCGGAAGAGGATTCCTACTTCCCCAGTCGGGAGGAATCGGATCCTCTGTCTGAGCCTAACATCAGGAAGGAGACACTGTACTCCCTGCCGGACGCCCTTCCTTCATGGATGTGATGCATCACATTCAGCAGTTGAATGGCTGAGACTCTGAGGACCTCGACCCGGCGCGAAAGAGGTTGGCCACCTTCCTTAGAAAGAAGGACACCTTTTCCATGGTAGTGTCCCCCGTGGTAGACTCCTACAAGGATGCAAACAAGCTTGCCTGGAAGCATCTCTTTTCTACTGCCGCCATCTCCAGAAACTCTAACCAGTTGTATACTGTCCCCTGGGACAACCCCTACTTCTTCTCCTCCTCCTCCACCTGTGCCATCCAGATCACAGAATTTCCTTGCCCACATGGTACAGTACCAGAATGCCCTGTGGGACAAGGTGCTTGAACTCGTGCAGACCATGCCAGACTTTCCCATCTGGGAATCATTAAGTCCAGCTCGGATGTTGTTAATCATGTCCTGTGGGCTTCCTATGACATGATGGTTTTGGTAGGCAGAGCTGTGGCTTTTGCGGTCTGTATCCGCCATTGCTCTTGGCTGAGAGTCTCCTGGTTCGTCTGGGATGTCCAGTCCAAAATTATGGATGCACCCTTCAGAGGGTTGATGCTATTCGGGGAAGATACCCACAGTATCATTACCTGATTGTAAGAAGCGAGCAAGACTGTCCGGTCTGTACAGACCATGTACAGACCCAAACCACAACCAAAGCAGTCCTTTCGTAGGCCTGGATGATGGCCCTTTAGAGGTCAGCAACAGCAGGACTGCTGTGTCCTGCAGCTCATTGAGAGAGGCCATACTCTTGAATTCATGAAGGTTCCTCCAGACAACCCTCCCATACAGTCCCAGTACTCTCAGGTCCACAGCGCTCCTATAGCGGAGGAAATCCAGGCTGTCCTTCAGAAGGCCATTGAGCCGGTGCCCCCAGAGCAGAGAGGGATGGGATTTTACTCTCACTTTTTCCTTCTGCCAAAGAAAACAGGGGATCTCCGTCCTATCTTGGATTTAAGTCACCTGAACCAGTACATAGAGTACAAAAAGTTCAGGATGATGACCATGACATGTCCCGTACTTCACCAAGTGGACTGGTTATGCTCACCGAATATGCAGTACGCATACCTCCACATTCTGATTTTCCAACCACACAGGAGGTTCCTGCACTTCCACTTTCAGGGCTGTCACTACCAGTTTAGGGCCTTGCCTGCAGTCTGTCCTCAGCACCGAGGGTATTCACCAAGTAGGCAAGGCAAATTTTATTTGAAAAGACACCCAGGCTCTGGGCGCCGTACATATTAAAAGAAATTCCATACACATACAAATATAAAAAATAAATAATACTTATAAACACCAATACACATCATTAAATTTAAAATAATACCATCAGCAGCAATAAACTCAAAGGAAGCCAAAATTATTTTAAATATCAAATTCAGAAATCGGGTCAGGGATATACAACACAGTCTGGGAGGGCCTGATTATATAAGAAGGCCTTAAGGCGGGCTTTGAATACCTCAACAGAAGGGGCCTTCCTAACAGCTGGAGTAAGCGAATTCCACAGGACGGGGGCAGCGACACTAAATGCTCTGTTGCCAGCTGTCTTTAACCTCGTCCTGGGAATCGCAAGGAGGTCCCTAGAGGAGGAGTGGAGGGGGCGGACAGAGACAGTAGGAGTGAGAAGGTCCTTCAGGTAACCAGGGCCCAGGCCATGTAGGGCCTTAATGGTGAGCAAACCCACCTTAAAGAGGACCTCCACGTGACCGGCAGCCAGTGCAGTTGATGCAGCACCGGAGTGATATGATAGAACTTAGTCTGTCCCATCAACAGTCTAGTCTCTGCATTCTGCACCAGCTGCAGTCAGCGCAGGGTATCCCCAGAGACCCCGAGATAGAGCACATTACATTAGTCAAGCCTGGATGTCACGAAGACATGCACCAAGGTGGGGAGGTCCAGTGGTGGCACTAGGGGCTTTATCCTGGCAACATTCCTCAGATGGTAAAAACTAGAGCAGACAACGGACGCCACCTGAAACTCAAGTGGCAATCCACTGTCAAGAATAACGCCAAGATCACGCACTCTAGAGGAAGCCTTCAATGGTACAGAGTCAAGAAAAAGCCCTGTCTCTGCA
This sequence comes from Neoceratodus forsteri, assembly GCA_016271365.2. Lineage (NCBI taxonomy): Eukaryota > Metazoa > Chordata > Ceratodontiformes > Ceratodontidae > Neoceratodus > Neoceratodus forsteri. Next base: position 64,181,903 of record CM028133.1, on the reverse strand, counting down.
CCAGAGGCCAACCTATCACACCCTCTGTTCGACTCCACCACCAGTACCTCCATCTTATCGGGGTTCAGTCGCAACCAGCTGGAGGCTATCCAATCATTGATCTCAGCAAGGCAGCTGTTAAGCACTTCCACTGTGCAAGATGTTCCAGGGCAAAGGAAAAGTACAGCTGGGTATCATCAGCATAACAATGAAAACCCAGACTGTACTTCCTGATGATCTCTTCCAGGGGCAGCATGTACACGGTGAACAACATCGGTGACAAGACCGAATCCCGGGGAACTCCGCATGACAGGAGAGCAGTACCTGGCCGTAGTAGCGGCAAGTCTCAGGAGGCAGGGGCATTATGCCTTCCCCTACCTCGACGATTGGCTTCTCACTTCTCCCTCTCGGGACTGGCTCATAGAAACCCTTCGAGACGCATTCGCTCTGTTTCAGGACCTAGGGATTTCGCTGAATTTCCTGAAATCTTACCTTTGGCCAAGTCAGCAGCTGAAATACATAGGGACAATCCTGGACACGGCATAAGGCAAAGACTTCCCTCCCAAGGATAGAGTAGAGTGCCTTCAGTACAACGCTCAGCAGCTGCTTTCAGCTTGCCAAGTTCCAGCCAGGACAGTCCTCCAACTGTTGGGACATATGGCAGCAGCCATCGCCATGGTCCTTATGGCCTGATTGTACATGAGGGTGATCCAGTGGAACCTTTGGGTCCAGTGGGATCAGAGGTCAGATGACCTAGACCAGTTGGTCCTGGAACTCAATCCAATCAGTCAGTCCCTGGCATGGTGGCAGGATACTCCCAACCTTTCCAGAGGGGTTTTCTTCAGAAAGAAATTCCTCACCCAGATCCTGACCATAGATGCATCGGGCCAGGGTTGGGAGCTCATCTGGGCACTTGCCAGACTCGAGCATCCTGGTCTCAGCAAGAGCTTCATCTTCATATCAATATTCTGGAGATGCTGGTGGTTCTTTACGCCCTCCAAGCCTTCCAGACTGTCCTTATGCCTGGTCCCCTGCTGGTACAGACCCACAACATGTTGGTCGTATTTTATATCAACAAGCAAGGGGGGGGGCACTCCTATCCTCTTTGCAGAGAAGCCATGTGAGTGTGGATTTGGGTGGTAGATCACCAACTGGAACTCTCGGCAGTTCACGTTCCAGGCGTTCACAACTCTCTGGCTGACAGCCTCAGTTGGCCTCGGTCCAGAGCCCATGAGTGGGAGCTACTCCCCGCAGTAGTGGAAGATCTTTTCGCCAGATGGTGTTGCTGAGAAATAGATTTAGTTGCATCCCCATCCAACACAAAACTGCCCAGTTTTTGCTTGCTAGATCCAGGGCCTGGTTCTTTTTGACAAGATGCGTTGTCCCTCTCCTGGGCGGGGAGGTTTCTCTACACATTCCTTCATTTTCCCCTGCTGCAATGAGTACACATCAAGTTGCAGTTGGAGGGGGCGGAAATGATCCTGGTGGCTTATTTCTGGCCTTTTCAGATCTGTTTTCCCCTTTTGCAGCAGCTGGCGATGGAACCTCCGGTGCCCCTGACCCTCGGGCATGACTTGCTCTCCCAGGATCAGGGCTCCCTGGTTCACACAGATCTCAGATCTCGGCATTTTCATGTGTGGCTCCTGCAGGCCTAGCCATATCCAGATTTGGAGTCTCTCCAAGGGTAGCAGACGTCCTAGTGGCTACGAGAAAACCCTCTACTAGGACGATCTACGCCATGAAATAGAAGCGGTTCTGCGTTTGGGCCAATGTACGGGATTTGGATCCCTTTACTTGCCCAGTGAATTCAGTTTTGGAGTACCTCCTCTTTCTTTCCGATGCAGGACTCAACTACTCCTCACTTAAGGTACACCTGTCTGCCATTTCTGCATACCATTTGCCTGTTGAGGGTAAGTCTGTTGCCCAGGTGGACCTTCCCTGCACCTTTTTTGTGGGGCATGCTTCATTTGAAGCCTTCCTTCCGAGACCCTCTCCCGCCTTGGAACTTTTTGTTTGTTTTAGAGAAACTAACTCTACCTCACTTTGAACCTGCCACGAGCTGCACTTTCTGTCATGGAAAGCGTTATTTTTAGTTGCCGTTACTTCTGCTCGAAGACTTTCCGAGCTTCAGGCTCTTGTGTCTAAGGAGTCTCATTTGGTTTTCTACAAGGACAGGGTGTCCTTGTGAAGTAATCCTAAATTCTTGCTAAAGGTGGTCTCAAGAGTTTATTGTGAATCAAGATATCCACCAGCCAGTCTACTACCCAGAGTAATCATTTAAAGGGGAGGCTCTTCTGCATACTCTGGATGTCTATAGGGTGCTCTGTTACTATGTGGAGCATACCCATACCATTCATCAGTCTGATCAGTTATTTGTGTCTTTTGCCCCCCAGATGGCAGGGACTCCAGTTTCTAAACAGTATTTATCCAAATGGTTGGTTAGCTGCATTGTGTTTTGTTACAGTATGTATGACAAACCCTTACTGGGCTCGGTAAAGGGTCACTCTACCAGGGGTATGGCGACTTCTTTCGCCTCACTGAGAAATGTATCCACTGCTTAAATTTGTGTAGCGGCCACTTGGAATTCTGTACACTCCTTTGTAAAACACTATAGTCTGGACATTGCTTCCCGACGCAGAGCTGGCCGTGGGCTTGCTGTCCTTCAGGGCCTTCTGTCCTGATTTCCCCTGAGGAGACTTCTACCTCCACCCTTCTGCTAAGGATTTCTCCTCCACTCCTTGGGACCCTGTCCTTAAAGGTGTTACCTGCTGCAAGAGTGAATCTCGAAGTAAGATAGTACAGTTACATAAGAACTTAACGTAACAGTAGCTGTTCGAGAGGAACTCTTGCAGCAGGTACTATTTTTCCCACTCTCCTTCCCCCTGGTAATTTGCTCTCCATCTCAGATACCTTCTTTCCTCAGTTCTCCTTTGTACTTTTATCACTAGTTGGTCTCCGGCAGTAGAACTGGAGATGGGCTGGGGGACCGCCCCTTTTATACCATGCGTGACGTCCCGGGCAGGGCCGACATAGGGGGCGGTCCTTCGCCTAGTATCACTAGCTAGAAAGTTTCTGTGTGGTCCTGGTGCCTGCCTGCTTAGTCCTAAAGGTGTTACCTGCTATAAGAGCTCCTCGCGAAATAACTGTACTTTATCGTATGCTTGATGAATAGACATTGTTTCTACTTACTAAATTTAATTTAAAGTATTTTTTTAAGTTATTAAGAATCTTTTTCTAACATACATCTTTTTTATAAGTTCTGTTCTGTTATGTATATTTTTTATATGCAATAAAAACTTTATTGACAAAAAAATTAAAAAAAAACATACTTTTATTATATGGGGGACTATTAACTTCAATTAGATGACATGGAGGCAACTTTTACCTCAGTATCGCCAATTTATTCCTAGTTATGGGAGGAGCGGTTGTGTATAATACAGACACACCTTTTTTGCATCACATTTCTCTTGTGGCACAATGTACAGGCAGCAATGTGATGGTGTGGCGAGGGATGGCAGAGAAGCTTACTCATTTTGTTGATGATTTTTGAGTCAAGGCAACCCAGATTTGCATTTTTTAGTCACCAGTAGCGAGTCCAATATTCTGTTTCTGGATATTAGTCAAGAAAACTCTGGTATCAGGGGTTAACACTAACCGTTTTTGTAAGGCCATGGTCCGTAATCCCTTCTTTTGGCCAGCTCAAACCACCTGGCTGCATCCTCTGTAACATTACCACCAGCCAGTTTCTGTGTGTCCACAGAAATTGTAGCTCTATGGAGAGTTTTGAGCACAGTGTGCAAGAACTTCTGACCCAAAGGTTTACTGCCAGAGGTTACTCTGGGGAATTCATTAATAGGGCCTATGAAGGTGCCAGAGGTAATAATGCTAGACAGGAGCTTTTGCATCTTGTTGGTACCACAGCTTCTGTAACATCTAATAGGTGTAGCTTTGTTACCAGTTTCAGCACTCTGGTTAGAGCTGTAGAAACTATCATAGAAAGAAAAGAACTGGCATATCCTAGGCACAGAATCCAGTTTGACAAATTGAGTAGAGAAATATCAATGGATGGTATACAAGAGGCTCTGCAACCTAGCAGATAAACCCACTGACAGTCTACAGCCTGAGGCTGGCAGTGTAGCCTAGAGATTAGAGTAATGAACTGTGAATGAGCTTGGTACATCCAGCAGACCTAGGTTTAAGTCCCACAACCTCCACTTGTGCATTGTGTGACTCTGAGCAAGTCATGTAGCCCCCCAGTGCTTACAGGTTGCCCCTGAAAACAGGCACTTGTGCCTAGTCGGCCTTACCCGGTTACCAAAAACTAGAATAAAACCTGTTCCCCGTCCCAATACTTGGCTTCCTACACTCCCACAGGGATAGAACATAAGAACATAAATAAGTGCCAGCAGAAGGGGACTGTATGATCCATCTAGTCTTCCCATGTGGGCTACCCCCCGGTCTTTTTTCCTTCATAAGTTTCCGCAGTGCCTATCCCATGCTAGCTTGAACTCTTTCACTGTCTTTGCTGCCACAGCTTCTGGGGCAGACTGCTCCAAGGCTCCACTGCCCTTTCGGTAAAGAAAAGCTTTCTGATGTTGGTTTTGAATCCACCTCCTTGTAGGCGCATGCTGTACTCCCTTGTTCATGTAGACAAGCTTTCTCTAAAAAAGGCCCTGGGTTTGTACTGAGTTAATTCCTTTGAGGTACTATATTTGAATGTCTCAATCACATCCCCCTGTCCCTCCTTCTTTCCGAGTACATCTTGAGATGGTTGAGTCTTGACTCGTAGGGTTACTGATAAAGTCTGTAAGTCATCTTCGTAACTCTCCTCTGATTAGTCTCCAGATGATCTCTGTCTTTCTTGAGGTGTGGTCACCAGAAGTGGATGCAATACTCTAGGTGCAGCCTCACCAAGGACCTGTACAGTGGGATTATCACCTTGCTTTTTCTACTCGTGATACTGCTACCTATGGGTCCAAGGATGCCACTAGCTTTCTGTGCTGCCTTTGCACATTGCCTGGTTGTCTTTAAATCATCAGATATGAATACTCCTAGATCCCTCTCAACCTTAGTTTTTGTCAGTTGTTCCCCTCCTAGGGTATATTCCCTGCCCGGGTTCTTTCTCCCCAGGTGCATAACTTTACACTTCTTGGCACTGAATTTCAACTGCCATTGTTTTGACTGTTCTTCCAGCTTTTTTAAGATCAGAATTCATTCCTGTGGCCCAGTCTTGCATGTCTACTCTGTTGCAGAGCTTAGTGTAGTCTGTGAACAGGCATATCTTTCCTTCCAATCCGTCAGTGATATCGCTGATGATTATGTTTAAATAGAAATGGCCCCAGTACTGATCCCCGGGGGACTCCGCTGTTTACCCTGCCTTGCTCTGACAGAGTAGCATTTGCCTTAACCCTCTGGGTTCTCCCCGGAGCCAGTTCTTAACCCAGATGACTATTTTATGCTCCACTCCAGTGTGTTCCAACTTGTGTATTAGTCCCCTATGTGGAACGGAGCCGAACGACTTGAAGTCCAGATACACTGTGTCTACTGCTCCACCCTGGTTCACCGTGCTGGTTCCCAATCAAAGAAATCAGTCATGTTTGTCTGGCATGACCTGTCTGTTGAGAAGCCATGCTGCTTTGGGTCCAGTTTTCCATTTGCTTTCATATATTGCACTATTCTTTCCTTCAGTAATGTTGCCATGATTTTCCCCACCAGTGAGGTGAAGCTGACTGGCAGTAGTTACCAGCATCTTTCCTGCTCCCACTTTTGTGCAGGGGTACCACTGTGGCTTTTTTTCAGTTGTCTGGGACTCTGCCACTCTCCAGGGACTTACTGAAGAGGACTGCTAATGGGGAGGCAAGTTCCTGTGCAAGTTCCTTCAGTATTCTAGGGTGGATACTGTCAGATCCCATTGCTTTGTTGGTTTTTAATGTTTTCAGTTCTTTTTAGGACCCTTTCTTTTGCGAAGGGATTTATGTCAGCTTCACTGATGTGGTGTCCTTCATTTCCTAGTACCGGCCCACTACCCTGTTCCTCTTATATGAAGACTGAGCAGAAGTATTCGTTTAGAACCCCTCTGTCTTTTCTTTGTCAGTCTCCACATTCTGCCCTTCTCTGGTTTTTAACTGAACAATACCCTCTTTGCTTTTCCTTTTCTCCCTTATATATCTGTAAGTCTTGTCCCCTTTTTTAACCCCTTCAGCAGTTCTTTCTTCTGTTTGAGCTTTGGCATTCCTAATCGCCTTCTCTGCCTGCTTGGGATGCGTCCATTGTGACCGGTGCAGATTTTGTGAACACATTGCACCAGCTAATCATTTTGTGAATGCCAGTAGGAAGGAGCAGCATTAGATTGGCAGATATATAAATTGTGATACTACACATGTAGTATATCTTGCTACATGTAGCTGCTAAGCTTTCTATGTAGGAAGCGCTAAGTGTAAACTTAAAGAAAGGAAGGGTAGTGGACCATATTAGTCATATGGCCCAGGGAGAAGGGTAGTGGACCATATTAGGGATATGGCCCAGGGAGAAGGGTAGTGGACCATATTAGGCATATGGCCCAGGGAGAAGGGTAGTGGACCATATTAGAGATATGGCCCAGGAAGACTGCAAGTATGCGACTGTGGTGCACACCAAAGCCAGCAGTGATCCACAGTCTTACATGGGTCCCAGAGGTGGGGATTTGGTAAAAAGCTTTACCAGGAGGTGGGGGGTACTGGATCTTTAAGTTAGGGGCAACTTGTGGTAAAGGCTTGAATGATAAAATTGAACTGATCCCGTTTTTGTGACAGGCTTTGTGTAAACATAATTAAGCTGTAGTAACATGTTGCCTTTTTGTGTCCGTCACTATAGGTACTCTGGATGCATTGGAAGCATTTTTCTGGGCATGATTCAATGGGAATGCAGTTCATTACCATCTGGGAATTAGTACCTGTTATTTATGAGACTTATGCTTGGTCAGATTGTATAGCATCTACATGCTGTACATTTTTATTCTGCATGTAGTTAAGGTACCCGAGCTCTTCCCTCCCCCCTTTTGTTTGCTGTTCAAAAACTGCAATGTTTTTAAAATAACTCCATTCTTTCTTGTCATACATTTTAGAGGGGCTCTTGGTTTCATCATCCAGCTGTATCGTGGTCAGGTTTAATCATGATACAGCTGGATGATAAGACCAAGGACCTCTCCAAAATGTATGACAAGTAAGAACATCAGAGTTGCTTCTCAATCAATCAGTCAGTCAAGTCTTTATTTATCCAGGCGGACACCATTGAGCAAGGCTCATTTGCAAGATGGACCTGGTCATAGCAAAAACATAGTACAGTAACAAGATAAAATATAGGACAATGATCTACATATAAGTAGACTATATATATGTACAGTATGATGTCATTTATGTCTACAGTCTACATCAACATTGAACAAAAGAGCCTTTACAGCAGATAGGCTCACAGCTGGATTTAGCCGGCATATTCACTTGAAGAAAAACCAAGCAAAGATAATAACGGAATCAGAATAGGTGGCTGGCATACACATGGGATAAGAGTGACACCTGGCCTTGGCCAAGGTAACGACTGTTTAGATCCTGGGGAGGGGTCTGTATGGGGGAAGGAGACAGGAGAGAGACAGAGATTGATGGACGAAAAGGGATAGAGTAAGGAGAGTGAAGGCAAAGGGCCTTGGCGAGGAAAGGCATGTAGGATAGAAGAAAGGCTGGAAAGGAGGAGCGCTAGTGATGAGGGAAACAACTGCAGGTTTCCTTCACGGAGAGGTCATAAAGCGACTTGAAAATACTCAGGCTAACAGGAAAACTCAGCTTCACGCTTTTTTGCATTTTATTCCACAACGAAGTCAGCATAAAACTTATAGCTGCTGTACCAAAACGAGATTTGACCTTAGGTATTTGCAGGGCAATAAGAGTGTAACTTCTTAGAACATAAGCACCTATCACAGTCAGAGGAATACGCTCAGAGATGTATAAGGGAAGCTTTTTGGTAACTGCTCTGAATACCCATAGTACGGCATTTCTGTTTCAACTATAATGAAGGGAAGTCCAGCCCACCTCTATGTACAATGAACAATGGTGAGTGGAAAGGGGAGACCAGTTATGTACCTGATTGTTCTATGACAAAGGGTGTCCAATTTAGCCAAGGAAGATGCTGTACAATGGCTGTAGAGAAGGTCCGCATAGTTAATCAATGAGAGGAACGTTGACTGTACCAGCCACAACTTAGCATCTCTAGTAAGGAAGCGGTTAATTCTGAAGAAGATGCCTAGCCTCTGTCTTAGTTTCTTCTGTAGATCTTCGAGATGATCAGAGAAGGAGAGTCTGTGGTTGAGCCACACTCCCAAATATTTAAATTTTGACACAAACTCTAATTTTTCGCCTAGTACTGTGGTAATCTGAGGGATAGCCCCAGCACTAGCAGGGTTCACCACATGGGAAGAAGGGGAAAAAAGCATCGCTTTTGTTTTTTTTTTTTTGTTTTTTTTGCGTTAAGCAGAAGTTTTTTGCTTAGGAGCTGGTTCTGCAATAGATTAAATTCGGCTTGAAGGTCTTTGCAAGCTGCTTCTGATGTTGGACAACTTGGATAAAGTACTGTGTCATTTGTGAACAAATGGTTATTGGCCTTATTGATGTAGTCATCAATGTTGTTAATATAAATAGCAAAATGACAGGGGACCAAGAATGGACCCTTGAGGCACACCTCTAAGTAGAGGTTTAAGAGGGGAAAGTTCACCTTCAGCCTTAACCTGATGTTGCCGGTCTGCAAGATAATCGGCAAACCAGCACATAGAAATGGGGTCCAGACCTAAACTGTGCAGGGAGGAGAGAAGCAGGCTATGATCAACTGTATTGAAGGCCTTATTTGGGTCCAAAAACACTGCACAGACGAAGTTCTTATTATCAAGGTCAAGAAGCCAATCATTCGTCACCTTTGCTAGGACCGGTGTGCTGCTGTGTTTTGCTCTGAAGCTGGACTATACTGCGTTTGACAAACTCCTGGATTCTAGGTACATCCTAAGCTGACCACTCACTATCTTTTCCAGTAATTTAGACAGAATGGGCAGAAGGGAGATTGGCCTGTAGTTATTAAGGTCGCAAGGATCCCCTGATTTGAGCAGAGGGATGACATGGGCTACTTTCCATTGCGTGGGGAGACCCCCCTGGGATAATGACAAGTTGAATAGGTGTGTGATTGGCACTGCCAGCACATGGTATGCACTTTTCAGAAAGTAAGGGTCTATAGAATCCGCACCAGCACTTTTCTTGACATCTAACTGCAGCAAAAGATCTTTGACCTCTTTCAGTGTAGTAGGCTGGAAGGAGAATACCGCTTTGGCAGCAGGAGCCTCATGGATCGATAAGCCCAGATGTGTGCAAACAGCATTTGCAGGGGAGTTGTTGAATGCTAGCCCAGCAGTTGCAAAATGATTATTGAAGGTGTCCAATATCTCTGTTCTGTCAGAGATGCTATTACTACCGGAGATAATTTTTGTTGGGAAGGAGTTACCTGGTAAATGACCCGACATGTCCTTAATTGTTTGCCAAATTTCAAAGGGCTTTTGTGAGGCAGAGTCTAGTACAGCACGATAGAAAATAGCCTTAGCCACTCTGACCAACTTAGTGCACTTGTTACGTGCCCTCCTCAACTGCACCAACCCATGTCAGTCTTGCTTCTGCGTGCTTTTTTCCAAAGCTTATCTCTTTTCAGCATGGAAGCCTTAAGTTCTGGAGAGAACCAACAACAAGTTTTGCTCCTCACTCATACCTTTACTATAGGGGCATGCCTGTTTAAAGCAGCAGATACTATTTCATGAAAGATGTCAAAAGCCTTATTTACTGTTTTGGCTAAGTAGAAATCCTGCCAACACAGGGAATGTTTCAAGTCGTCGACGTATGCAAGTAAGTCAAAGTTATGTCTGCACCTCTTGGTTGAAACTTTTGATACAAATTGCGGTTTGTGCACAGATCTAATGCTGGCGATAAAGCAGTGATCACTGATGTTTGAGAAAAATGTTCCAGTATGGGAGAATAGGTGTGGTTGCTTACTAATATTACATCTAGTAGGGTGCTGTTTCTAGGGTTCTTTTTATTTGGGCGCGTAGGTTTGTCAATGAGTTGCACCAGCCCCATAGTGACACAAAAGGATTTCAATGGAGCAGAGACTTCAGGTAGCCAATCGTAGTTCAGATCCCCTAGTATAATGGTTTCCAGCTTCCTAATGATATTACTTAGATGCGACAAGAGGTGTGACTCTGCAGACGGAGGCCTATAGCAACCTGTTACACAGAGTGCACAAGTAGGTGATAATTCAACCTTTAGGGACAAGCACTCAAATTCATTTGGGATGGTAGATGATTCTAGGCATGATACCGAGAATTTGTCCTTAACATAAATAGCTACCCCTCTGCCTCTTGACTGCCTGTCAGTTCTGAAGAGCAAATAATTTGGTATGTTAATTTCACTGTCTGGAGTGGCCGGTCTTAGCCGTGTCTCAGTAATCACTGGGACATCTGGCATGGTATGGCTAACCCAAGCCTGGATCGTGGTGATCTTTTTTAAAAGACTGCAACCGTTAACATGTAGGAATAACATTTACTTAATCCTAGCGAAATCAGAGGGAGCCGCAAGGGTTTCTGGTGGCCCAGGGTTGAGCTCGACATTGCCTGAACACCAAAGCAAAAGCAGCAGAATCTTTTTTAGGGCAGCAAAAGGTAATTTGCAGTCTCTGTTCTTTGAGCGTCTTGAACAATTATGTAGTTGAGCACACATAACTCCATTCCTGATGCTATACTGACCTAAGGTTGCTGCTGCTAAGACCCTGACTGCAGCATACAGGGATAAGGAGGCATCAAGATGAGTAGGGGGAGTACCCTGCAAGGGCAGTTTGGAAGAGGTCCCTTCTCCAGGTAAATACTGTTGTGGGATCCAGTAGGCACATAGAAGTTCATGGAGGGAGTTGTAGAATATGTAACAGAGACAACTGAAGTCATCAGACTCACCCTGTGGGAACTGTGAAGTCTGATAAAAAGCACTAGGTACTAGTAGAACAAAGGACATGCAGAGGAGCCAGATGTGCCTTCTCATGGTGATTCCTGCTTCTGAGCACAATACTATAGTCATCTACCGTCTTTGATCCAGTGACAGACTACTAGAGTGAAGATTTGTGATGGAAGCTGTAGTAGGTGCTGAACTACATAAAAGAGGGATGTTCCACAGAAGATAGATTGAGTGTGCAAAGGACAACAAAGGGGAAAATTTACTGTAATGGGGAAGGCCAAGTGGCATAGCGGGCTAAAGGCGGGGATAAAGAATATTTAATGACTTGCGGGGATGGGAGGGTGGGTGAAAAATTGCGGCTTTTGCCATACCTCTGCAGGGAGCGAGTCTGGACTGGAGGTCTTGGGTGGCGGCTAGATCAGTGCCGCCTGCCCGGTGGCCGAGAATCCCTCGGCTGGTGAGCTGGGGAGCCCTGGGTGGCTTCTCGGCTGGGGAAGATGAAAAAAGGGAAGATTAAATATTGGCTGCAGACAATAGACCAGCAGAAAACCAACGGGAGTCCAATCTGCACAACAAAAGGAGTGTTTTTAGCATGCCGCTCAGCAGTCTGAGGACCCAGTACTACACTCACACAGGAAAGGGCTGCAAACACAGTTAAAACAGTTAACACTTAAAAAAAAAATTGCATGCTTTGAAGCAGTAAAGGGTTTGGAGGGGTGAGCTCTGGTATCTTAACTATATGCCTTTATTTGGTCACACACCAGGTGCCTCCCCACAGATTTTACTAGGATGCATTGTAAATGCAGGTGTTGATCTTGTCAAACCCTTTATATTGATTTGAATGCAGGTACATTTTTATTCTCTCTGTCTCTGCCACACCCCATCCTCCCCTCCCCAGTTGCTTCTCTTTTCTCTATCAACTTTTTTTTATCAACTATGATGAAGTGTGTAATGCAACTTTAAGAGTACTATATTTAATCATTCTCACTAAGGGGATACCTTGTCTCTTGACAAAGCATGCCTGTGCAAAACTCTGAGGCTCCTGTGTGTGGTTCGTGTGCTGCTGCACTGCTTTGGCACTAACAAATCTCTTTAGCAAGTTAATGTTGGCATTGAGTACGAGTTTTATTATTATCCTGTTCAAGTGTTTCAGATGCCACTCCTAGGACCCTGGGCTGCCTTTTTGCTTTCTCCTTCAAAAGTTAATTTAACTTCATAGGAATCATAAGAATAATACTGAGCTAAATGGACTTACATCCTATATGTTCGCCATCTAGTTCTATACTCTAATTGTATTCATGTATATGTCCCATCTAGATTTAAACTCGGCAGTTGTTTGGCTGGCCACAACCTCCAATGGTAGCCTGTTCTAGTCATGCACAACTCTTTGATTGAACCACCATGTACTACGTACTTTTTTCCTAGTTAATGCTGTTAACTGCATAGGATGAGACCTAGTATTGTATACACTTTTATTTAATTCAAGACCAGTGATATCCCAAAGATCGTCATTTTCCAAGCCTTGTGCACTAAGCACACATCCCCTCTTTTCCTTCTCTCCTCCAGTGAATACATATTTAACTCTCTCAAACGGGTTTCATAGTTTTTCTCTGCCATATTGTGTATTGCTTTTGTTGTTCTCCTCTGGACTCTCTCCAACAATATAATATCCTGTTTTTTATATGGTGTCCAAACCGCACAAACTCCATTATTGGTCTAATCAGTGATATATATATATATATATATATATATATATATATATATATATAAAAGCATGATAACAGTTCTACTCCTAGATGATATATGTCTTAATATGCAATTTAGGATTATATTTCCTTTTTGAGCTGTTTTTTGACAGTGTGATGAAAAAGACATATCACTAGAAACTATAATACCCAAGTCTCTTTCCTCATCTATTGTCTTTAATGATATATTTCCTAGTTTATAGGGTATTTTTGGATTTCTAGTTCCCAAATGCATAACAAAACATTTATCACGATGTAATGTCAATTTAAATTTATTTGTCCATATATCTATGTTATCAATTGTATCTTGTAGGTTTGATGAATTTTGACTAATATTTATTTCTGCACCTATCCTGCAGTCATCTGCAAATTTTTGTATCCAAACAGAGTCATGCTTTATTTGAAGAGATGATACATATAGATTGAATAAGCAAGGGCCCAGCACCGAACCCTGGGGGAACCCACTAGTTACCCCCAGCCTTTCAGACAGCTCACCTTTTATGCTCACATATTAATTTCCAGGGATTTATTTAACTCCAAAAATTGATTAGCGTTTTGCTCACAAAAGTGCTAAAACATTGTGAAAATGCATAGCACTTGCCTCACTGTGTTTAACAAACATAACACTTCTAGAAAACCTATATAAATACTTTCTGTACAGTTAGTATTGTCCCAAGAAAAAAACTGCTAATCAATTATTTAAAACCCTGATTTCTGTTTTCCAACCAATTTTGAACCCAGTTTATTATATATGGATTTATATTTAAATTGCTCATTTGTTGTAGTAATTCGGGATGAGGTAGCTTATGCAAAACCTTAGAGAAATCAAGAAATAACACATCCATGGGGATTCCCATATCTAATCTGTCAATAACTTTGTTATAAAAAGTCAGCATATTCGTCTGGCATGACCTGCCCTTCACAAATCCGTGTTGAAGTTGGTCTGTAAGATGATTTGATTCCAGATATTCATTTATCTTATCCTTTAATACTCTCTCCAACATTTTGGAGGGTATAGCATTAAGACTAATAGGTCTATAGTTTGCACAATCCATCTTATTACCCTTTTTATAGATTGGGACAACAACCCGCCGATTTCCAGCAATCAATCACTTCCCCTGTATCCAGTGACCTTTGAAATATGTATGTTAATGGGGGGGGGCTATTATCTCTGCCAACTCTTTAAGTACTTTTGGGTGGAAACCATCAGGACACGGAGTTTTGTTTGGGTCCAATTTAGCCAATCTTTCTTTGACTTCAGTTTGTTTTAGTACTATTCTATCTTTTGGATTTGAATCAAATCTTAAAATAGGATATAAACCCTTTTTTTTAAATGAAAACTGTTGAAAAATATTCATTTGCAATATCAGCCATTTCTTTATTATCCGATGTACTGTCCCCATTTATTTTTCTTAACGGTCCTATAATATTTGAATTCCCTTTGATGTTATTTATGTAAGCATAGAAGGCCTTATGATTTCCTTCCACCCTATTTACTAAGTTTATCTCATAGTTTATTTTGGCTTTCTTAATTTGTTTTTTTATTAGATTTGTTATTTGTGTATACTGATTCCTAGTTTTGTTTGATCTATTTGTTTTCCACTTTTTGTAAAGCCTATGTTTTCTATTTATTATTTTTTTGATTTTGAGTGTCCACCACCGTATTTTTTTATTTCTCATAGTATACTTTTGTTTGACAGGAATATTTTCCATTTCTTGCTGCTTAATCTTGGAAGAAATGATTTCCCATACGTCGTTTAATGATCTATTGTCAAAATCTTCTCTCCACTGCCATTTTGAAAGGTTAGCTTTCATCTTGGCAATGTTTGCTTTGCCGAAATCAAAGATAACTGTATTTCCCCTTTGTTTAGTTAGTAGTTTGGCTAATTTAAATTCTACTTTGGAATGGTCAGTTGTACCTAGAGGTGCAGTCGTCTTGCATTCGCTTAACATATCTCCCATGTTTGTTAGGACTAAGTCCAGAATATTTTGTCCCCTTGTCTGATCTTCAACACGCTGTACTAGTCCAATTTGATCACATGCAATTAAGAACTCTCTCTCTAAGGGTGTTTCTACAAATGATGTTCCCCAATTTATTCCTGGTAAATTTAAATCCCCTAGGATTAGTATTCTGTCCATTGGATTAAAAGACAACATTTTTTCAATCAAACTTTTATTGTATTGTGAGGTTGATGAAGAAGATCTATGGATAAGTCCCAATACTATTTTGGTGGTATATGTCGGTGTTAATTTAACCCATAGCTGGTCAATCATGTCAATGGATATTGTTATTTCTTCTGTTTTTGTACTATTTATTATATATAGGGCCACCCCTTCCCCTTTCTATATTTTCTAGACTGTTTATATAAAGTATACCCAGCTATAGCCTGATCCCAGTCATTATTTACATCCCACCATGTTTCTGTTACTGCTGCTACATGTATATTGTTAGCAGACAATATATTTCTAAATTCTCCCAATTTATTTTTCAAACTTCTAGCATTTAAAATCATACAGTTCCAAGTATCGGGTTTATCTGATTTGTCGACTTTATTTCCTTTATTTGTGATTTCTCTATCTTGTCCCCCTTGGCCCCTCTTATTTAGTTTAAATCATTCCTAATGACTTCTTTAAATCTCTTGGCTAGGTATCTGGTCCCTACCCTCTCAAGATGGAGTCCATAATACTTGAACAAATTTGGGTCATTAAATGCTGCCGAGTTATCTAAAAATTCTGCTCCTTTTCTACACAAATCTCTCAGCCATCTATTTAACATATTTATTTTAGAAGTTTTAGCCAAATAATAACCAAAAACTGGTAGTATGCTAGATATTATTGTACTTCCCCCTTTTTGTTCTATTTTTACTAAAGTATTCTGGAAGTCTGAAAAAATATCTTGTAAGTTTCTGTTTTGAATATCATTAGTCCCTACATGCAATAAAACCAATGGGTTTGTGGTATTTTCCAGAAATCCATCCAAAAGTGAGTTTATGTCTTGTATTTTTACTCCTGGTAACATGCTTACTGTAGTAGATTCATTTCTTCCTCTGCATAACATAGTGTCCATACCTCTAATCAAGGAATCTCCTATTACTACTAAATCCCTATTT
This sequence comes from Neoceratodus forsteri, assembly GCA_016271365.2. Lineage (NCBI taxonomy): Eukaryota > Metazoa > Chordata > Ceratodontiformes > Ceratodontidae > Neoceratodus > Neoceratodus forsteri. Next base: position 64,166,066 of record CM028133.1, on the reverse strand, counting down.
TGATGCTTAGTTTCACTATTGTCCTGAATTTGTGACTGTGAACTTTGTTCATGGGTAATCTCGGTTTTTGTTTCTCCAAGATCTTCAAATTGTAGTGCTGTGAATCGGTTTTGTAGTGTTATGGGTGCACTATTATAAATTTGTCCTCCCCTTTTTCTAGCTTTGACTTTAGTTACTTTTGCCTATTCTTCTGTTTCCGGTTCTAGACTTGGATCTATATTTTGTTTCCCTACATCCTTACAACTGGAGGATGACTACAGTAAAGCTGACATATTGAACAGGTATTTCTGCTCAGTCTTTACTGAGGAAGAGGATGGTAATGGGTCTGAAGGGAGTACAAGGGGTGAGAATGGTGCAGAAATGGACACAAGTCCCTTTACCTGAGAAAGGGTCCTGAAGGAACTGGAAGTAATGAGAGTCGATAAAGCAATGGGGCCAGATGGGGTGCACCCCAGGGTCCTTAAACAACTAAGAAAGGTGGTGGCTGAACCTCTGGCTATTCTGTTTAGCTGATCACTGGAAACAGGGGAGGTACCCAAAGACTGGAGGACAGCAGTTGTAGTCCCCTTATACAAAAGTGGGAACAAAGAGGACGCGGGGAATTATAGACCAGTCAGCCTCACCTCGGTAGTGGGGAAGATTATGGAAGCACTACTGAAGGAGAGACTGGTGGAACATAAGGTTGTCAATGGACTACAGGACCCAAGGCAGCATGGTTTCACCAGGGGGAGGTCATGTCAGACCAACCTCATTGAAATTTTTGACTGGGTGACTAGGGAGGTGGATCAGGGGAGAGCAGTGGACATGGCCTATCTGGACTTCAGCAAGGCCTTTGACACCGTGCCACATAGAAGACTATTACACAAACTGGGGAATATGGGTGTGGGCAGGACAGTAGTGTGGTGGGTAGGTAACTGGCTGGGCGGCAGGACACAGAGGGTGGTGGTAAATGGATGTCACTCCACAGAAGGAAGAGTGACCAATGGGGTACCACAGGAATCAGTGCTGGGACCGGTCCTATTCAACATCTTCATCAGTGACATTGCACAGGGCCTAGAAGGTAGAATTTCATGTTCGCTGATGACACAAAGCTCTGTAACAGAGTAGACATACCAGAGGGTGTAGACAGAATGAGAAGGGACCTGCAGAAACTTGAAGAATGGTCAGGGGTTTGGCAGTTGAAATTCAATGCAAAGAAGTGCAAGATAATGCATATGGGGCACAAAACCCTGGCACAATATATCAGTTGGGGGTGAGGATATAGCATGCACCAAGCAGGAAAGGGATCTTGGGGTTATCATCTCTGATGGCCTCAAGGTAGGGAAACAGTGTGACAAGGCAGCAGGTAAAGCAAATAGGATGCTGGAGTGCATAGGCAGGGGCATCACCAGCAGGAAAAGGGAGGTCATAATTTCACTATACAAGACACTAGTGAGGCCCAACCTGGAGTACAGTGCACAGTTCTGGAGACCTTACCTACGTAAGGACATAGGGTACAGAAGGTTCAGAGGAGGGCAACAAAGATGGTACATGGATTGCATCACAAGTCCTATGAGGACAGGTTGAAGGAACTGAATATGTACTCCTTGGAGGAGAGGCGAGAGAGAGAGAGTGGATATGATAGAGACATACAAGTATCTTATAGGGAGGAACAGGGTGCAGGAATACACTATTTCTAAGTGAAAAAGATGTTTCAGGGCTAGAGGGCATGGGATGAAGTTGGAGGGAGGACGATTCAGAGGAAACGTGAGGAAGAATTTCTTCACAGAACGGGTGGTAGGCAAGTGGAACACCCTGCCAGAGGAAGTGGTGGGGGCAGAAACAATCACGGGATTTAAGAATGCATGGGATAGACATAAAGGAATTCTGGAGGTCAGGGGTAAGGGGCAACAGACTTCTAGGAAAACATAAACTGAATTTACAAGCTCAAATGGTCAGACTGGGTGGGCCATAGGCCACCTGCTGACACTGTCCATGTATCTATGTAACTATTGTTTTCATGTTCCTTGCTTCCTATTTTGGAGACCATAGAGTCAATAAATTTCTTCAAACTGACAATCTCTTCATTCTCTGATTTTGTTTCTAACAGACTTGTAATTTCTTCTTTCAACATCTCTGCCAGTTTACATTTATCACAAATGAATAAATCAGCTTGTACTCCTTTAGTAAACATTTGACACTCAGTGCATGTTTTAAAAGGACCTTCCATTTTTAATTTGTTTTTTTGGTTTTAAATTTTGTACTACTTACAAACTGTGTATGTGACCCAGCTCCCAGCCTCCTCAGCTGACACAGCGAACGCAGCGTGTCTCTGTGCCTGACCCTGCTGCAGCTCGCCCCGCTGCCACAGCTGGCTTTTAAGCGTGGAGGACCGGAAGATGATGTGCCTCTCAGATCACTCGCTCACTACAAACAAAATAAAAGTTTTTAAATGCTACACACACAAGCCCCACTCATGCGTGATAGATAGAAACATTCCATAAACCTTAAAAATATGGGGCCCACTATTCTTAGACTTATTATTAAGTATGAGTAGTGACATTCCATCCAGGAGAACAACACTTTTTTTCATGGTAATACTTTTTTATTAAACCAATTGAAACATTTTTACACAAGCTTTCAAACCTTCCAAGGTTCCTTATGAAGGAACCTTGAAGATCTCCAAAGCTTGTGTGTAAATTCTTAAGTTAGCCTAATAAAAAGTTTTACCATTAGAGATGTCGTGAAGGTTTACTTTGCCTGTGACGTGTCAATGAAGTTGTGAAATTCATATTTGCAAATAACTTCTCAAATTGCCCAATTTGTCATTTCTCACTGAGTTTTTCTGGGGAAATGGTATTCTTTCAGATGCAGGTAGGTGAAGTTGACATAACCTGACAAATGCGCTACACTAACCAAAAACTTTGCAGTCAGGACTTTGCATGTTGCAAATTTGGCAAAGTTCTTGAATTAATAGAGGCTCTTTTACAGAGGTTCAACGTCATACAGAAAATACAAAACGTTGTACAGGGATAACACAAGGTATAAACAACTACATAGTGACATAGAAGTTGATGGCAGATAAGGACCTTTTGGCCCACCCAGTCTGCCCTATTTATCCTTACCTAGTATGAGGTCTCCTGCATGAACTGAACTCCAGAGCACCCCCCCTTTACCTCCAGGCTACCCTTGTGTCTGTCCCACTCCTTCTTGAGTCCTGTGATCATTTCAGCCCCTGCTAACTCCTCTGGTAGGCAATTCCAAGCGTCCACCACCCTCTCCATGAAAAAATGTTTCATGTTACCTCTGCGCCATCCCCCCCTTCCAACTTCAACTAGGAATAATAAACAGTGAAGAAGGAAACACAGTCAGGATTACAAAATACAAGCTGAGAAACCAGTGAATCCAATGCATATGATACAGAATTAACTTTCAAAAGTGCCAGTGGTTAACAGCGTAAGTGCAAATATGGTAGAAAATACAGCAGGAGTTGGGATGTGTGCCACTGGACTGGAGGATGGCACATATAGTATCATTACACAAGAGTGGGCCAAGGGATGAACCGGGCAGTGTTCCCACCACATCAGTGTAACAAGGGGTACAGCGTACCCTCCTCCAAAATGTTTCAGGGGTACAAATCATGTTTTGAGGGTACACCACACCCCCTGCTGAAAACTGTGGAGGTACGTATTGTTTTAAAGCGATATGCCTGACACACAGCTGTAATCACTAATGAACTCACTCAGTATAAGCAGAACAGGACACTACGGTTTTATACAAGACTGTCTCAGTTGGACTCTCAGAAGACTGTCCCAGTGTGACAGACAAAATATAATAAATATTAATTCAATATGTGACTGCTCATGACAGAAAGAAAGACAATTCAACAGCTCAGCACACTCTCGGTCTACTCTGCTGCACACATCTACAATCTGCAAGAAGCATTCTGCAGCAGTGCAGTGCAGCAGACAGCGGGCACAACTGACTGACTTGAGACCCTATACACAGCACTCAGATCAGGGAGAACATTAAGGCAGCAAGACTTACTTTTTCACTTGCACAGCACACATCTGCATCTTCTGCATTGCAATCTGCAAGCATTCTGCTGCAGTACAAACAACTATACTGACATGACACCTTGTTATACAGCAGCAACCAGATCATCATCAGAGAGACAACAACAAGGCAGTAAATTAATTTACTTTTTCACTTAGTTAGGAAATCTTTCCTTTATCAAAATGGTAAGACACCAAGCAGTCTCACTGACGTCAAGAGGCAAGGCTAGGGTACATTTGAGTGAGTCCCACATTACTCCCACCATCCCAGACAGGCAGTCAGGTGACTCAGGTGGCGCTGGCAGCTTGGCCTGGTTCAGCAGTCAGCCCCACCCTGACTACTACTGCAATTATCAATTCTTTTCCATTTCCCTGTTTCCAGTATGCCATGCAGGAGCACCAAAAGTTTAACAATTTCACAGTGGCATACTACTGCAATTATTGGACTGCCAGCCAAATAGTTCAGTTACAGTCGACTCAACTAAGTGTTCCAGATACTGTGCCTGGGAGTTGGGGCTCGGGACAGAAGATGGCCAGTGAGTTAGCAATGGGCCAAGGGAGGCAAATGACAACATGTGGGTGTAGTTCTCATTGTCGACCAGCCATATGGAATAGAAATCAAAGTTTATTTCTTTTCAGGGCAAACTGCATGCATGGCGCCGCATGCATCCCCCTTCTGAAGTGCGATCGCACATCGTGTGCAGCAGCTGAACGTTGCCATCACCATTACTGCGGAGCAGTTTCATCCGGTGGCTCAGACTAGCACAGGCACTGTGCCTGTGCTAGTCTGAGCCACCGAATGAAATGGCTTCAGCAGTAACGGTGATGGCAATGTTCAACTGCTGCACGCGATGTGAGATCACACTTCGGAAGGGGATTCATGTCATACAGTTTGCACAGAAAAGAAATAAACTTTGGTTTTCTGTATGGCTGGTTGATGGGAGCGAGTGAAAAAGCTTTTGCTTCACTGTCAGTCACACAGAACAGGATGGGACTGCCTCTGAATAATTTAAATTGAGTGATTGCGTCACACAGGTCACAGGATGGCCTTGGAGTTACTGCTGCTGGGGACGAGATTCTCAGGAAGGAAGTTCGGGTTGGACAATGCCGATGGGAAGGAGCCTGCATCAACCCACTGATCCACTCAGACAAGTTCACTGTTGGAAAAAAAAAAAACACATAACTGATTTCAGGCATACAGTAGTAAAGTACGCTGCCTTCTCTTTTTGGGACTCCTCCAGGTGTATCTCTCAGGACGTCGGGCTGGGTTGGGGTTTCTCCGTCGCATGGTGTCACTCCTCTCTCCACAATTACTGCTCACGGCAGTCACTGGTTTTTACCTTCTCGCATGTGAAGCCCGCGATTTCCTCGCCTACAGCAGTATAGGTGCACGCCCACACTTGCAACTGGTGGAAGGAGATAGGGTGAATTGTGAACTGTGCACCAATCGTACCATGGCTTTACAGGGAGAAAAAAAAACTTTCCAACGGCACTGGACCAATTGTCTGCTGACTGCCTGGCTTTAAATGAGGGACCTTTCCAATGGCACAGTCTGCACCTAAAGCAGCTCACATGCCTAAATTCACAAAACGCGGACAGGCTTCTTTACGTGTAGTGTAGCCCCTATACACACAGATGGACGTGAATTTAGATTTTTTTATGTGATTCACATACATCTATGCGTGAATGGGAACATTGGAACTGGGTAATTATCATCCAGTAAGTCTCAGCTCCATAGTGTGCAAACTCATGGAAATGATACTAAAGGAAAGACTGGTGTCGTACCTGGAGGACAATGGCCTCCAGGATGTGAGGCAGCATGGGTTTGTTTCAGGGAAGTCTTGTCAAACCAACCTCATACAATATTATGACTGAGTGACAGGTGAGCTGGACAAGGGTCATGAGATGGATGTTCTTTACTTGGACTTCAGCAAGGCCTTCAATTCAGTGCCTCATGGGCAGCTGGGGGGAAGCTAACTGGTGTAGGTGTAGGGGCAAAACTGGATTACAAGCTGACTGAGTGGCAGGCTGCAACGGATGATAGTGAGAGGGGAGCTCTCAACTCCAAGGCCGGTGACTAGTGGGGTGTCATAGGGCTCTGTGTTGGGACCAGTATTGTTTGGGCTCTTCATATCAGACATTGCATACGGGGTGGTGAGCAAGGTAAGTCTGTTTGCTGACGACAACAAAATCAGAGCAGTGGTGGATGAAGAGGAGGGATGGAAGCAGCTGCAGGGGGACATGTGCAAGCTAGAGGAGTGGTCAGAGAGGTGGCAGCTGGGGTTCAATGCAAAGAAGTGTAAGGTTATGTACTTTGGGGTGAAGAACCCAAGGAGAGATTACTGGCTGGGGAGGGGGGTTAAGCTGGGGATCACTGAGGAGGAGAAGGACCTGGGGTAATGATAACAGGGACCATAAACAACACTGCCCAGTGCAGGAGAGCAGCTGCAAAAGTGAACAAAATGCTGGGGTGCATAGTGAGGGTTTTTTCGTCCAGGTGAAGAGAGGTAATCTTGCCCTTTCACAGGTCGTTGGTAAGGCTGCACTTAGAGTATTGTGTGCAGTTTTGGAGGCCATACCTAAAGCATGATATCAGGCTACTGGAGGGGGTGCAGAGGAGGGCAACAAAGATGATATGTGGAATGGAGGGAAGAGACTATGACAGCAGGCTGGGAGACCTGAATATGTACACCCTGGAAGATAGAAGGGATAGGGGGGCATGATAGAGACATTTAAGTATCTGAGGGGAATCAATAAGGATAGGGTCGATGGGGTCTTTAAGTTAAGGAGGGAGAGTGTCACCAGGGGGTACAGGCTAAGAATAGAGGGGGGAAGATTTAGGAAGGAAATGAGGAGATGCTGTTTCACAGAGAGGGTGGTAGCAAAATGGAATGCCCTACCAGAATGGGTGGTATCATGTAAATCTGTGAACAGCTTCCTAAGGGCATGGGACAGGGGAGAGTGAGGGTGGGGGTGGCAGTGGGATGACACAGGGGGGTGGGGCAACTGAAAACTAGGGGTGTTGGCTGCACACTCGAGCAGACTTAGATTGACCGGGTGGTCTGTTTCTGCTGGCACATTCATATGTTCATAAGGCTGTACTGTGCCTGCCCACTCAGCAGGGAACACTGCAGGGGGATGCCTTCTCCAGGCCCTGGACCCCGGCCCTTCTCTGTGCCTTCCCTCTGTTTCTCTTGGTCCACAGGTGTTGTTCAAGGCAAGGAAGGACAAGGCACAGGTAATCCTGGCGGCTCCAGACTGGTCATGACAGTACTGGTACCCTGATGATCCCAGCCTCAGCAGCAGGCTCTTGAAGCTCTCCCTCTACATCCAGACCTACTCTTGATCAGTCAGGGGATGGTACTCCACCCGAACCTTCGATCCCTACACCTGACAGCTTGATTCCTGAGTGGCTAGAGTTCCAGGCTTTAGGTTTCTCCGATTATGTCCTCAGTGTAGTCGAGGTTTTTCGGAGGGAGTTGACACGAAAATGCTATGCCTTCAAATGGAAGAGGTTCTCCATTTGGTGCCAGGGCAAGGGGTTGGACCCCTTATCTTGTCCAGTGGCTAGCATTCTTGACTACCTTGGGTCCCGCTTTTAGTCAGGCCTTTAGTCGACGACCCTTGAGGTGCACGTGGCAACCATCTCTGCCTACTGGTGCAGGTCGGTCAGCAGTCAGTGGTACAGGAGAAGGGAGCCTGGTGCTTTTTTAAAGGCCTTGACAACATTTCCCCTCCAGTGCATGAACCATCACCACCTTAGAATTTGTTGCTGGTGTTGGCAAAGCTCATGGGCAAGCCATTTGAACCAATGCACAGCTGTGACATGTCTCACCAGTCGTGGAAGACCACCTTCCTGGTCGCTATTACGTCAGCCAGAAGGATCAGGCAGAAGGATCAGGCAGCTCCAGGGGCTCTCGTGGTGTCTCCTTACCTGGTCTTCCATGGGAACAAGATTGTCCTTTGCCCCAACCCGAAGTTCCTCCTAAAGGTTGTGTTGGATTTTCACCTTAACTAGGTGATTAATCTCCCGGTGTAATTCACTAACCACACCTCGGATGCCGAGCACAGGCTCCATACTTTGGACCTGCGGTGGGCGCTTGCCTACTATAAGGAGCGCATGACTGGATAGGAGAGGTTTACCAGCTATTTGTCACCTACACTAAAGGCCGCACCTGGCAGGCTGGCAGCTAAGCAGACGATTGGCTGGTGGATTGTATCCTGCATCAACCTCTGCTATAGGTTGTCAGGTAGGGAGCCTCCCATAGGGCTTAGGGCTAATTCCACCTGCCACACCGTTGCCTCGGTGGCTGCTTCCAGGGATGTCCCCGTCCAGGAAATCTTCAGGGCTGCTACCTGGAAGTCGGCACACACCTTCATTTCCCACTACCACATTGACCTTGGGTCACTCTGGAATGCTTGTTTTGGGGCCTCAGTTCTCCAATCTCTTTTCCCTAAATAGGGGATGTGCACCTTGCCTCCCTCCTCCTGGAGAACTGCTAGGAGTCTGCCAGAAGTGTGTATAGAACATCATATCCACATCCCGAGAAAAACAGGTTACTCACCTGTAACAGTACATTTTCTACGGACATGGTGTCTTGCAGTAAGTAATGACTTACTGTAAGAGGCAATCCTCTGAAGATCTATTGTTAACGGTAAGTTCTTATGTAACTGTACTTTCTAGGAGTGGTATATGATGTTCCTCCAGACTGACTCACCTGACCTCACCGGCTGTGATGCACTGTTCTGCTGCTTTCGGCAGGCAAGATCCGATGTCATAGGGTGGTGCCCAGGGAGTTACCACCAGGATGAGTGGGAGGAGCCATCTCGAAGATGTTCCGGCAAGCCTTAAAGGGGAAAGGACACTGCCAGAAATGTGAATGAACATCATGTGCTACTCCTAGAACTACTGTTACAGGTGAGTAACCTTTTTTCCAGCTCAGTGTACTGGAGAGAGATTACTGAGGGAATTTGGTAAGATCTCGGCAAGTTTAATTCTATCAGTTTTGTTGACAAGAACCCCGTCTACCAGTGTGTGATTCCCAAATTTACAGTTTAATCTAATGGGTTCCTCAATTAGCTGAGTAAGGTAGGCATCTGATAGAGCTGATTTATACTTTCTCTGGTTTGAATTGAGCCAATTTAGATTAAAATCTCCACACAGTATCAGTTCCCAAAAGGACTGTTCAAAGATACAGTTTGTGAGGGAGGTCAGCGCACAGAGAGCAAAGTTTAGGGGGATTGTATATATACTGTGTAACCCCTAGATGGCGCTATCCCAGGGGCTACTACCCCTGCCTGATTTGCCACTAACAGGTTGAGGGGCCTGGATCCAATGGCGGGTGCCTCCACCCAGAGGTCAGGGTTTGCAATAGTTAAACTAACTTGGTCACAGCCCTCTGGGACACTGCAACCCCCCTTTCTTCCCACTAGTGGCCCACACAATATATCAGAATTACCTTCACAGTATACACTTACCCCAGGTCTGGTTCCTGCACTGGGACCTCCTGTGAAATGAGATACAGTGCAACAATCACAGTACAGTACTTTAACATAGACAAATACCTCAGGCAGTATAATTTTGCTGAAACAGCAGCTCTGATTTATTTAAGGGGATATAACAAGGACAGGGGAAATCAGGTTAATTAGCTTATCACTCTAATAATCTATCTATGGCTCTGTGACAGGCCTATCCCTATCAGTTACTGTCCCTGGGTACCCAAGCCCTAGTGGCTAGTCCAAACCGTGGCAGCTGGTAGGGGCCCTTTCACACAGAGAAAGGAGAATTAAACAGTCAGCAGTACAGTAATTCCATTTGGATTTAATGTGGCAATTCAACAGGGAGCGACCTGAATTAGTACTCACGACCTCCAAATAAGATAGGGTCCTTCAATGTCAGCAGGGCTCACTTGAGTACACAAACCTCTTCGCACATCCATATAAAAGCACTATACCAGGCAGGCTGCATCTGTATCCGATCGCAATTACTGCACAATACCCGGGAGAACACACAGCAGATTCAGTTCCTGACAGACAGAGTGCAATTTTCAGCAATTCCTCCAGTCTTCTACAGGGTGAGCCTGGTTTCTACTCTTCAGAGATCCTTTGATTCTTTTCACAGGACGGATTCAGTCCTAACAAGCTGTTACACAAGCTGCAGACCGGAACTCTGGGCCTATACACGTTTTTGACTAAAACTGCACACTGAAAAGCACAGGGCTCCTTCCTTCTTCACTGCCAAAGCTCAACTGAACTCCAACCGACAAAACCGGGCACTTCCTTTGAGTTCCTCCCAGTTCTTGACTGGATTGGCTGTCACTCACAATAGACTGCTGCTGTTGGTCCAAAAGCACTGAAGTCTAAACTACATCTCCCAGAGTCACTGCCCATACAATCCTCTTGTGGCTGGCTCAGATTATGAGTCCAAGTTCTGATTCGTCCAAGGCACCATTTTAGAGCTAGCTTACCCCACACTGATTGGTCCAGTTCAGCAGTTCAAAACTAGAATGGGAACTAGCAGACACAGTTCTGACTGCAAAGAAAGCAGGTTAGACAAACTGTAATTTCATTATTACTCTAAATAATTTCTGGCAAACAGTTACATCTTTCAGATAGGTTCCCTTTGCACTCTAGTGACTGCAAAATGAAGTGAATTGGCAGCAGCTTGAGTGGTACTCAATCAAAGAAACACACAGTCCCCCATACAAACTAATTATGTCTGCAAGCAGACAGCTCTTAAAGAGACAGTACCAGAGGTTCTAAAAACACTCACTGATAAATGGCTTAAATGCCAAACACCATTCAGGCTTGGAGCATTCAAGCAAGCTCCTGGAAGTCTTTTGGGAACCCCCATTTGCAGGGGGGTTACACCGTATGCATAGAGATTTTACCCCACCCAGAGTTATGTCCACCATTATGGAATCACGGGGAGTCCTTTAAGGAAGGCAGAAACTTCTCTGGTGGAGAGGACAGATCTAACATAGAGCAGAACCCCATTTCTTGGCAGTCTGTCCCACTCCTAAAAAAACATCCTTGGGTCCAGACTGTTTAGCTAACTACAGGCCTGCCTCTAACCTTCCTTTTGTTGGGAAGGTTATTGAGAAGGTGGTTGCATTGCAATTGGACGATCACCTTGTGACCCACAGTGTCTATGATGCTATCCAGTCTGGATTTCGAAAGAGACATAGTACCGAGACTGCACTTGTCTGGGTGTTGAATGACTTCCTAATAGCAAGAGATTGAAAGGCATGTACCATCTTGGTCCTTCTTGATCTCTCTACAGCATTTAACACTGTGGACCATGGTGTGCTATTGGAGTACCTGCGGTGTCTCTGTGGACTGTTGGGGACTGTCCTAGAATGGTTTTGATCTTTCCTCACAGGCAGGACACAGAGGGTGGTCACTGGAATTTATTCCTCTGACGTCCTTCCCCTGTCCTGTGGGGTCCCGCAGGGCTCCATATTGATATCCATGTTGTTTGCAGTGTATATACTGCCATTGGGAGATGTCATTAGACGATACAGTCTGAGTTTTCACTGCTACGCAGATGGTACTCAACTGTATCTGTCTTTTCTACCCAAACAGGGGGATTCAGTCTCTGTATTTAACAACTGTCTTGATGAGATTAAGGACTGGATGAGCACCAGCTGGCTGAGACTGAACCCTGATAAGGCTGAAGTGTTGGTTGTGGACCCTGGTCTTCCGGGGGTGGGTTTGGGGGTTGGGCGGCCATCTGGCATATGGATTGACGCTGTCCAGCTCACTACCTCTGACCGGGTGCGTAACTTGGGTGTTATTTTTGATGATGGCTTAACCCTGAAATCTCCGGTGTCTGTTGTTGTCAAATCTTCTTTTTACCATCTGTGGAATATTGCCCGAGTGAAACAACTGGTTCCCCCGGATGACCTTCCAGCATTGGTCCATGCCTTTGTCACCTCCTGCCTTGACTACTACAGTGCCCTCTACCTAGGGGCTTCCCGGGGTTGATATCCGCCACTTGCAGCTAGTGCAGAACGCAGCAGCCAGGTTATGACTGGCACATCTACAGCTGGTCATATTACTCCTGTGCTGTGCCAACTGCACTGGCTGCCTATTCAGTGGTGGATCACCTTTAAGGTCAGTTTTCTGACCTTTAAAACCCTACATGAACTGGGACCCAGCTACCTGCAAGATTCCGTGACTCCCTACTGCCCCCTCCACTCTGCTGACGAGGGATTGCTCGCGATTCCCAGGGTATGTTTGAAGACATCTGGTGCTCGTGTTTTTTTTTTGCAGCCCCTACCCTGTGGAATTCTCTACCTCGTCGGTTCAGAGAATGCCTGACCGTAGAAGGATTTATGTCAGATTTTAAAACATATTAATTTCAACTGGCTTTTCCTGCTGTTTTTAATTGAATTGTATTATTTGTAATATTATTAACATAAATGGGCTGTTTTATCGGTAAAGCGCCTTGGTTTTCAGAAAGACGCTATATAAATAAAGTTTTACTTTACTCCTAAAGGCAGTAAATCCTGCGAGTTCAGTCTCTTGGGATTGGATACTTTTTTTTTTAGTCTTTGGTAACTGGCTAGGGCCCACTAGGCACAAGTGCCTGTTTTCAGGGGCGACCTGGGAGCACTGGGCGGTTAAGTGACTTGCTCAGAGTCACATAGTATGCAAGTGGAGGTTGTGAGAATCAAAGTCAGGTCTGGTCTGCTGGATGTATCAAGCTTGTTTACAACTCATTCCTCTAACCTCTAGGCTATACTGCCAGCCCATAATGGTAGGTCCAAGTTTCCAGTTCATGCATTTTAGGCCTCAGGCTGTTTATATTCATATGCACAATTTTTATTTATTAAATTCTTGGAATTACAATACCTTTGAGCCGGAGACTCTTTTACAAAGGTTCCACGTTATGAGTGTACAAATTATTATAAACAAAGGGACAATTGCAGAGAACAGTGACAATGTTGCTGAGACAATTAAACAACATAAAAACGCAGTACTATTCACAAGTCAGCTGGTCCCACTCTCCCTTGTTAGCAGCCTACAACATAACTTCGCAGCAGTTGAGTCCTGGTTTGCCCAACACAAGTTTATAATAAATCATAAGAAGACCAAGGTAATACTTTTCACCAGAACACATAAGAATAAAGCTGCTCAATTAAACCATTTTTAATAACATAAGATTAGGGCTCATTTATAGGCATAGGCGCAGCATGACCCCTGAAGCACTCCGACTAGCGGTAGCCAGCTTGGTTCTCTCCATAATTGATTATGGACTCATCATTTATGGTTCCGCTATGGACACTACCCTCAAAAAATTTACATTGCATTTAACAAATCTTGCCGCCTAGTTTCTGGTGCTCACAGGTACCACCCACACTTGTGACTTGTACGCCCAAATCAACTGGCTGCACCTAAAGGGCAGGATCTCCTACCAGATCTGCCTGTTGGCAAAAAGCAACAGCCTTGGGCTAACCCCACCTACATCACAGCATCTCCTAACATGTGCACCCAACCATCGTGGTACACAAAGTGCATCCAAGCTCACCTACCAGGTTCCTTTCTGCCGAATGACTTAAGTGCAGCAAGCTTTTATGTTCAGAGCTCCCAAATGGTTGAATGGCCTCCCCTCTGACATCCTGACTGAACCCAAGATAGGACCGTTCAAATACAAACTCCAGCAGCACCTTATTAAGCTCAGCAACTGTGACTGTCCCACTTAACTTGCTGCCCCTTTTCAGTCATACCCCTACCCCCTTGAGTAACACACTCCCTCCACACTCCCCCTTCTCATTTCCCACCATCTCTGTTATTTAATCCCCTTCTCATCTACTAAAACTATCAGCCTCTCTCCTGTTACCAACCACCTAGCTTTTAATTCAACTATGGCCTGGTTGCACAAGTTTTGCTACCTCCATCCTGTCCCCCTAATCTCCATGTCTTTACTGGAAAAACTCAATAAAGTTGAATTTCAAAAAAAAAAAAAAAAAGGCATTTGATATGGTGAAGCATGCCCTTCCGATTTCTGCACTTCCTGCCCTAGGACTCTCACATGAAGTCACGTCCTGGTTCAAAAACTACCTAGAAGATAGAACGCATCAGGAAAAAATCCATAATACCCTCTCTACCAGCCATCCCGTGTGCTTAGGAGTCCTCCAGGGCTCAATCCTCAGTCCCCTTCTTTTCATCTTCTTCCTTAATACCCTCCCCCAAATCTGCACCAGATGGTTACAGTTGGTACAATCAAAAGTAAAAAATAAGGAGGTGCAGTCAGTAGGAAGATATTGTCATGTACAATGTTGCAGGTAACAATAACAATAGAGGTTGCAAAGCAGTATGTGAGGATAAGCTGAGACAATATGCCTAGAGTTACAGGTAGGAAACAAGGTTTAATGCAGAACAACAAAGCAGTCAGAGATTGACTTAGTCTGTGCAATACTGGAGCCACTCTGAGTGATGCATGGTTCATCGCTCCCCCTTGGAGGAGAGTATACATTAGATGCTCATACTCCTTCCTGTCAACCTCTGCTGCTGATGACTCGGGCACAAGGCATTAACCCAGTTCTCTAGCATGTTGAGCGGGTGCTCCACCATTTGGTGTCATAGTGCAGACTTATCTCTGCATTGATAAGAGTGGTGTTCAAAAAATGGATGATAATGGGGCAGTTCCTGTAGCCCAGAAAAAACAGCATGACAGAGCTGGTCAATACACTCTTTCTCTGCAAAGACAAGCCCACTAAAGCTACCAGTTAGGAGTGGCAAACATCACAGCCTAATTATATAGTAAGATATATCCCAGGTGAATCCGGGGGCGGGCAGGGTGGTGCAAATGATTTATAATAGTTAAGGTACCTGGGGCTTTGTAGGAGGCCTTCCCTAGACAATTGGCCAGTTGGGCATCATTCAGCAGTGGTGCACAGATGAGGAGGAGGAGAAGTGTCTTCATGCTGGCCTCTGAAAAAGAAATTAGATTAAATTAAACTGTTTTGCATACTCTCGCCTTAACCTATCCTTCCAAAGGTCCAGTCATGTGCTGATGAACACTTGGTCATGAGGGCAGGTGAAAGGTTGACACAGCATTCTCTGTAAATTCCACTGCATTAATATTACATGTATGCTTTTTATTTAATGACTTGCCTGCATCAACCACGGACTTCAAAGCTAATGTTTCTCTCTTCATAGTGTGCCATCTCTATGAACTGTTTTCCACCCTTTAGGAACTTGGAATGTTTGACCTAAGCTTGCTCTTGTACTAGAGTGTCCTCCTATTTTTGTGACTCTTTGTCACCTACAGCTAGCACTAATCTGTAGCCTTGGACCCCAAGCTAAGGGCGAATGAAAGTGACAGTTGGCAACTTCGGCTCAAATTCTATTTATTTATTTGTTTGTTTACCGGGTGGGTGCTCTGATCCTCGGGACCATTTTCAGGCACGACCCAGGCCATTTAGATGGCATATCTATAAAATACACAGTTGCATTACACATACAGTGGAGGAAAAAAAATCGGCAAGTTACATTAGAGATAATGAAGGTACAGTAGCATTATAGCAGACATACAGATTCAGTTGATCACTGTCTCCAGGACATTAGCTGTTCTAGAATCCAACTTTTAGCAGTGCATCTATGTTACTGAACTAGCCATATGCTGTAACTGTGGTGCCCAGCAGGCATTTACCGACACTTAGTATATAGCATGTACGTGAGGCTCGACCTAACATTACTTCCGGAAGGTTCCATTTGAATGTGTGAGGTGAGGCCAGAGCCTGCAGTTCGTTGGGGAGTGAGTTCCATAGCTTGGGTGCTGCGTAGGAGATGGCTTTCCTTCCCAGCCCAGTATTATGTCTGGGGCATTCCAGTAACCTACAACCAGAGGACCTCAGTTCGTGACTGTTACTTTTTAGCCTCAGTAGCCGCTCCAAAGGTGATCCTGTCCCTTCTTGCAAAGTTTTTGAAATGAGCGTTCCGAGTATGAGGTCTCTCCCATCGAAGGGGGGAGCCAACCCAGAGATTGGTAGAGGTGACAGTGGTGAGTACGGTATGGGGCTAGGGTGACGAATCTGCATATGTTGTTATAGGCTGCGTTCATGCGATTTAATAGAGAAAGAGGTGCGAGGGCTATTACTGGATAGCAGTATTCAAGTATTGGGAGGAGGTGACCCCTCCCAGTTGCTACTCTTGCCTCCGGGGACAGGAGGTGCCCAAGTCAATAACACATTCCTGTTCACTGGTTCACCTTCTTTGTTGCTGAGCTGATATGGTGCTCAAACGTAAGAGCAGGGTCAAGCGAGCCCCCCCAGGTATTTGGAGTCTTTTACCTGCTCTAGGGTTGAACCGTCAGGGTTTAGTATGTTGAGGGCTTTAGTGTTGGGACCCCGTCTTTGATTCTGCTGTGGCACTTCTGCCATTGATCTAGGGTTGTGTGTGTGTGTGTGTGTGTTGGGGGGGGGGTGTAGCAGCCTTGTCCAGAACTGCACAGTACACAAACTGGGATCTGACCAATTCTCAGTTTTGTGGCATCATTGACTCATTGTATTTACTATGTCACTCCATTTAATGAAACCTAACATTTGGTTGGCCTTGCTGATTGCTGCTGAGCACGGTTTGGATGTTTTTTAAAGATGAATCTATAATAACCCCCTCGCTTTCTGCTCTGCCTTTTCCAATTCTGTACCATTTAAAGGGGCAGTTTTCTTTTTTTTTAACTTTATATTTGTAGTTTTAAAAGACACATGGAGGGCAGTTTGACAATAATTCAAATAAAAAGAGATACATCCTATACAAAGATCTTTTCTCTGAATGTATAATAGTACAGTATATGCTAAGGACTTAATAATTTATCAAGATAGGTGTAGTTCATTGGAGGGAGGACAGAAACCCTGAGCTATCATTGTAATAAGACCTCCCCGGGGGAGGGGAGGGAATCGTCCAGGTAAGTTATGAACTCTTTCTTCCTGTTCCCCACGGGAGCCCCACCTTGCATTAGAACTAGTTGGCTGGCCTAAACAGATTCCCCTCCCCAACTGGAAAGGGCCAGTGCTCGGGCACTTGAGGTTTTTGTGTGAATTAAAGGCACAAAATCTGGCTGGTGTTATATATGAACCAAGGAGCCCATCTGTTCATCAAACTGAAGTCGTATTCTGTACCTTGGACGTTAAGTTTTCTAATTTATATATCTCATAAACCGTGTTTTCCCAGTTAGTGAGACTGGGAGGATCGGGCTGAAGCCACAGTTGGGTGATGACTTTCTTTGCCGCTCCCAGTAATATGTTAACCAAATAGATCTGAGAACTTTATATCTGTCAAGGACAGTGCAATATAAGGGCCGTCTCTGGGGTAAGTGTTCCCAACGACGGGAAACGTTATTTCAAATGTTCACCTACTCCCACCCAAAAATAGGATATATGGTGGGGCAGTACCACAATACATGTGAATGTGTGGCCATTTCACAACCACACCTCCGCCAACAGGAAGCATCATCTGAGGAGGAAAATTGGTCGTAATTTGTGGGGTTCGGAAATAGCGGACTGCTATCTTCCGAGATTATTCTCTCCATGTGTATTAAAGGGACGGTGTTAATCCTCTTAGGCCTCAAAATGTCTCTAGTTTAACACATGATTGGTCACATTCTGTACTGATTGCAGATGCAGCAGGTAGTCTGTTTCCGATTCCTTTTATTTTCTTTTTTTAAAAAGAAAAAAACAGACCGCCCACCATGCTGGTATTACCGCATAAAAATGTTGTTTGTTTACAGTCCTTGATCAACTCCCCCTGAATCTTTCTTTGACTTGGGAACACTCTAACACTGCTCAACAACTCATTATGAAGTGAGAGAGGAGGAGTAGGTAGCCCCGGGAGTTTGTCTAGTCTGCTTGTGTTTTGGAGTCCTTAGTGGCAACTAAGGGCTCCGCCCTCCATCCCCAAATCCTACACCCCCGACCCTGACAGCTCCCTTTACCCTGTTCCACCCTCTTTTGAAGCCCTTCACCATCTCTTGAGAGACCACCTCCTCTGGGAGTGCCTTCCAATCACATTCTCTGTGAAGAAATGCCTCCTGGACTCCCTCCTGAACCTTCACCCCCTCCAGTTTAAGGCAGTGCTCTCTTGTAGTTTTGGGGCTTCCACTGAGACTGAAGAGGCCCTCTCCTCTTTCCCTCCTCTCCTCTAGGGAGTACGTGTTTAGGCCCTCCAGCCTCTCCTCATATGTCTTGCCCTGCTGACCTTTAACCATGTTTGTCGCCCTCCTCTGGACTGCCCCCTGCAGGGTTATATCCTTTTCAGGTAGGGACGCCAGTACTGCACACTATACTCCAAGTGCAGCTGTACCAGTGATCTGTACAGTGGTTAAATGACTTTCTTCTGCACTCTGGTGATTCCTCTGACAGTGCATTCTGGCATTTATTGGCTTCCACTGCAGCCTTCCTGCAGTGTGAGGACTGCTTCAAGTCATCAGTGATAGTCACCCCCATGTCTTTTTCTTCCTTATACTTCATTATCAGAATCCCTCCCAGGCTGTACTCCATCCTCAGGTTCTTAGCTCCTGCACTGAAACCAAATTGCCTTAATATAAACCATCTCTCAAGCCTGGCCAGATCTTCCTTTAGGCCATGTATCCCTTCTTCTGTATCTGCCCTCTCACAAAGATTGGTGTCGTCTGCAAACAGGAGAATCTTGCTTTTTTTTTTACCATCTCCAATGTTGTTAGTAAATGCATTAAGCAACACCAGACCAAGCATAGTGCCATGTGAGACCCTGCAGATGACTTGTCTAGAGCTCCCCTCACCCATCAACCTTTTGGTCCTGCCCTTCAGCCACTTGGCCAAACATCCAGTGAGTTTCTTACCTACATCTAGATCCTCCAGTTTCCTGATCAGCCTCCCGTGGGGCACAGAGTGAAAGGCTTTGCTGAAGCCCAGGTAAAGGATACTAATCACCTGGCCCTTGTCCACTGTTTTCATCACCCAGCTGAAGAAATTAATCAGGTTTGTTTCAGATTTGTTTGGCCAGATCTCGCTACCATGAACCCCTATTTCCTCTCTTGTCCCTCTTCTGTCTAACTTGTTGAAAAAATGTATTTTTCCTTGTTTAATCCCATCCGCTAACTGCAAATGTTTCCGGGCCTTGGCCAGTTGGACTGCTTTCCCCACCTACTTGGCTTTTCTGTGGTAAGTGTTCCTTTTATTCCTGACTGTTTGGGCTACCTCTCTGTTGAACTAACTGGGTGCTTTGGCCCTAGAGCTTTTTCCCTTCAGCCTGACACACTCATTTGTGGCTGTTACTAGCCCTTCCTTGATGATGGACCATTTCTGATCCACACCCATCCCTTCACTGAGGTTAGTCAGGTGTTCCCTTAGCAGATCCCCATCTTCCTGCAGTCTGCCCTTCTGAAAGTGCAGGATCTTGGTCTTGGTGCTTGACTTCTGCCTCCCCATGTCCAGACTGAACCACACCCTATGGTGGTCACTCCCCGTCAAGGGCTCCTCAACCTAGATATCCTGAACATGGTTTCTGTTTGTCAGTACCAGATCTAGATTTGCTCCCTTCCTGGTGGGTTCTGTGGCACCTTGGGTCAGGAATCTACCCTGGACTGCATCCAAGATTAACTGGCCTCTGGCACAGGCTGTGGCTGGAAACTTCCAATCCACCTTTGGTAGACTGAATTTCCCCACAGTTAACACCCCACCCTCGCCAGCAACCATCTTGATTAAAGAGCCACCAATGCCTTGAGAAGAACTTTGAAATACAGAAAATTTGGACACAAAGCAGCTTATGTTTCTCATACGGTCTGTATTACATATACCTATTAGTTATTACTGAGGTCAAATGCATGAAAACAGGAAAGTTTTTCTTTGAGGAGGTTCGTCAGCTCCTGTTGCTTCTTCCCAACCTGATGTGATAATACTCTGCTTGTGACATCACATTTATTTCCATGACAACAGACTGTGATATCACAACAGAGCATTATGGTTTCAAGTCGGGAATAAGCTACTGAGGCAGATGAACTCTGAGGAATAAAGATCTTGTTTCTGTGGATATTTCTTTAGTAATAATTCAGAGGTGAAATCTATATTAGGTAGAAACACAGAAACATAGACAATGAAGGCAGAAAAAGACCAGAGGTCCCTCCAGTCTGCCCAAGTTCCATATAATCCCTGGAACCTACTGTTCCTCCAGCGTACTAGCCCTCCCTCTACCAGTAACCAGTAGATACATGAAATACAAGCGGAACTGTGTCTAAATACTATGTTATCCAAAATTTCCCCAGAGGTGTCAGTTGCTCTTTAAGGACTCCATCTCCCTATCCCTTTCCTCCTGTTGGTTAGTTGGTCTGTAAACCAACTCCAGCCTTACCTTCTTACCCCTAGTGGATTGCAACTGCACCTACAGTACCTCTGCCTTCCCCTCCTCTGCCTCCATCCTCTTACAGGTTATTCTCTCCCTTATATAAATCGCTTCCGCCACCTTTCCTACTCTCATAGAAACATAGAATTTGACGGCACATAAGGACCGCTTGGCCCACCCAGTCTACCCATTTCCCTACCTAATGGATAAGCTGCAGATCCTAGTTAACCAGCAGCCTACTTCTTCCTACCCCCACCCCCTAGAATTGCCTTATGACTGTCCCATGCATGCTTGAATTCCAGCACTGTTTTTGACTCCACAACCTCCTCCGGTAGGCCATTCCATGCATCCACAACCCTCTCTGTGAAAAAATACTTCCTTAAATTACCTCTGAGCCCCCCCTCTATGTTCAGATTGTGCCCCATTGTTCTTGCGCACCTCTTTTTTTGAAAGATGCTACCCTCTTGGACTTTGTTGATTCCCTTGAGGTACTTGAAAGTTTCTATAATGCCCCCTCCCTCCTTTCCTCGAGGCTATACATATTAAGCTCCTTAAGTCTCTCTTCATATGTCTTCCAGTGCAGACACTGCACCATTTTAGTTGCCCTCTTCTGGACAGCTTCCATCCTGTCTGTGTCTTTGCGGAGACTGGGTCTCCAGAACTGCATGCAGTACTCCAGATGGGGTCTCACTAGCTGTCTGTACAGAGGGATAATAACTTCCTGTTCTCTACTGGTGATGCCTCTCCCTATGCATCCCAGTATCCCCCCAGCCCTCCTTGCTGCCCTCTCACATTGCTTGCCCACCTTTAGGTCATCTGATAGACTACCCCGGTCCCTTTCCATTTTTGTTGTTGTTAGTATCTCACCCCCCACTGTGTACTTTTCCCCTGGGTTTTTGTTTCCCAGGTGCATTACCTTGCACTTCTTTGCATTGAATCTAAGCTGCCATACATTTGACCATTCCTCTAACCTTGCCAAGTCCCTTCTCATCCTTTCCACCTCACCTTGTGCATCAACTCTGTTGCAGATCTTTGTGTCATCTGCAAAGATGCATACTTTTCCTACCAGTCCCTCTGCAATGTCACTTATAAAGGCATTGAAGAAGGCCGGTCCTAATACTGAACCCTGCGGTACCCCACTAGTAACCCCCCTTTCTTCAGAGTGGACTCCATTTACTATTACTCTCTGTGCCCTATTCTCCAGCAATTTTTTACCCAGGCTGTCATCTTGGACCCACTCCTAGTCTGGCTAGCAGTTATATTAATCTTTGTGTGGGACTGTGTCAGATGCCTTGCTAAAGTCTAGGTAGGCCATGTCCACAGCCCTCCCTGATCTACTACTTTGGTCACCCAGTCAAAAGTCTATCAGATTCGTCTGGCATGACCTTCCACTGTGAATCCATGCTGCCTTGGTCCTGTGCTCCTCTGGCCTCTAGATACTCGACAGTTCTTTCCTTCAAGTGATTCGTCATTTCCCTATCACTGAGGTTAAACTAACAGGTCTGTAGTTTCCTGCTTCTGCCTTGCTCCCACTTTTTTGAAGGGGAATCACATCTGCCCTCCTCCAGTCCTCGGGTACCACCCCATCCTCCCATGATTTGTTAAAGAGGGTAGTCAGTTGTGCCACTAGTTCTACCCTTAGTTTTTTTAGAATTCTGGGATGAATCCCATCAGGCCCCATTGCTTTGTCCACCTTCAGTTTTAAGAGTTCTTTCAGAACCCTTTCTTCTGTAAATGGGCTGGTATCAACTTCTGTATCCAGAGTGGTTCTACTGTTTGTTTTAGGTACCTCCCCCTCTTCATTTGTAAATACTGAGCAAAAATATTTGTTCAGTGTCTCTGCCTTTTCAGAGTCACCCTCTGCCCACCCTCCCTCCCCTTTATTAAGCCTCACTATCCCTCCTTGGTCTTCCTTCGCTCCTGATGTACCTATAAAGGTTTTATCCCCTTCTTAACTGAGCTGGCTATCTTTTCCTCGGTTTGGGCCTTTGCTGTTCTGACTGCCTTCCCAGCTTCCTTTTGCTTTAACTGATACAGTTCTCTGTCCTGCTCCTTCTGTGATTCCTTGTACTTCCTGAATGCTTTCTTTTCTCTTGAACCTTCACTGCCACTTCCTTTGAGAACCATAGTGGTTTCTTACATCATTTTGTTTTGTTTATTTGCTTCACAAAAGGCTTCTTACCTCTGTGATGGCAGTTTTATTATTCCCCATTGTTCTTCACCCTCCTTCCTGCCCATTTGCTAGTGCATTCCTTAGGCACTCACCCATTTGGCAAGTCAGCCCTCCTAAAGTCCAGTACTTTTGCCTTTGTATGGCTTGACTCTGTTGCTGTGTTTATTGTGAACCATACTGTTCGATGGTCACTAGTTCCCAGATGGCTACCACTTCTACATCTGTGATCCTCTCTCCATCTCCATTTGAGAGAACCAGGTCTAAGATTGCTCCTCTCAGGTGGGTTCCAATACTAGTTGTCTAAGGCATGCCCCTGTAGGGCATCTAGAATAACCCCTTTTCAGTGGCTGCTGCAACTGCACTCCAGTTAACATCTGGGTGTATTCAGATCACCCATCAGCAATATCTCCTTTTTCTGCCATTCTAAGTATACTTCTATCATTTCCTTGTCCATTTCCTCCCCCTGAGAAGGGGATCTGTATACAACCCCTGTGTGGCTTGTGGTGCCATTGCCTGTCTCCAAATTTACCTGCAGTGCTTCTTCTCCTCCCTGTTTACCCTTTTGTTCTGTTGCTTTGATTCCTTCCCTTATGTAAAGAGCTACTCCTCCTCCTCTTTTACCCTCCCTGTCCCTCCTGTAGATAGTGTATCCTGGTATGTTTACGTCCCAGTCATGGTTTTGTGTGTACCATGTTTCTGTAACTGCCACGATATCCAGATGTTCCTCCTCCATCAAGGCCAGTAATTCAGGAAGCTTGTTACTCAGACTGCGAGCATTGATACTTATTGCTCTCCATTTTTTGATGGCTTTACCTTCTGTTGCAGCATCCCCCACTGACCTTTCTACCTCGGACTTTTTCTCATTTAGTACCCTGTTTTGTAGGGAGAGGCTGGATTTTCCTGCCTTATCAGTGCCTTCCCTTGACTAGTTTAAAAGCTTGCCAATGAAGCATTTAAACCGATTGCTCAAAAGACTTGTTCCCTTCCTGGACAGATGCAGACCATCCTGCCAGTATGGCTGGTGTCCTCAGGTGGAACTCAGTCCCCAATGAAGCCAAACCCCTGTGCTCCACCATTTTTTCAACCATTCATTAAACTGCATGGTGCAAAGTACCCTCGCCTCACCCATGCCATTGACAGGCAGCACCTCTGAGAAGGATACTGTGTGTACTACTTGTCTTAGGCCCCTCCCCAACTCTACAAAGTCCTCCTGCACTGCTCTAATCTTATGATGAGCCAAGTCATTTGTCCCTAGGTGGACAATGATGTCCAGCTCAGACTCCCGTGCAGCTGTTCTCGTGATCCTGAGGATGCGCTTCCTGTCCCTCCAAGCCATGGCACCAGGCAGGCACCTTATTTCAGTTTTCCCTGCTCCCCCGAGTTCTATCCCCCTAATAATTGAGTCCCCCACCAGGAGCTGCTTCCTTTCCCTGTGGTGGGGAGTGGGCACAGGAGGGCCCTCCTGTCCCTTATGTACGAATTGTATGCAAGGACAGAGAGGTCTCAGTTGTGGTTTGGTGTAGCCCAATTTTCTGCAATCACCACAATGTCCACCTTCCTCTCCACCATCATGGCCTGCAGGTCATCCATCTTGTTAGCAAGGCTTCTTATATTTAGGGACACCACCTTTTACCATGACTCCATGCCTCTTCCCTTCCTTAACATGATTGTCCTCTATCCTGCCCTCCTGTGCCCACTTCCCACCTGTCCTTTACACTCCTGTATCTCCCTGACTTTCACTTTGTATGTCTCCGTGTCTTGTATTCAGCACCCCCCAGCCCACCTCCTCTTTGTTCCCTGTTGGTTACTACTCCCCCTCTCTGTCCCATACCATAATCTCAACTCTGCCAGCTTGGTCGGGGAGGAGCTTGATAACCCCCTTCTCTTAGAGACTCTGGGCACTAAGTTCCAGTCTTCCTCAATATCCATTCAAATCAAGGCTCCTGACCCTGTACTCTCCCAGCCTGTCCCTAAGCACTCTGGACTCCCTCTGCTAAACTACAGCCTATCCAGTGTATATAGCGTTTTGACATTCCTTGCTGTACTGGCTCTAGGTACCGGTAGCACTTCAGAGAAGTCTACCGATCTAGCCACCCCCCTACATATCCTCCCCACTGCCCTTAAACTCTCTTGCAATACCTCCAGCTTCACTCCAGCTTTGTTGCTTGTTCCTAGATGAATTATCAGGTGAGGTCCCCCTTACCCTCTGCACAAGCTGTTCTAATATTGGGCAGACATACGCCACCACCATCCCCGGCATACACACCACATTTCTATCTATGTTCACTTCTCCCTTTCCCTCCCATCATACTTCTTTCACTATTGAATCACCTTGGATTACAGCTCTTCCTCCCCATATCCCTCATTCCTTTCACCCTCCACTACACTGCCTGCCTGCCTCTTGATATCCTCCTCTGTCTGCCTGCTCCCCTTCAGCTTACCCCCCAACCCTTCCTCCTGCCCTTCCCTTCCAATCTGACTGACCTATTTCTCTCCACAGCCACCTTGCCTACCTTCCCCTGTCCTGCCTTCTTGTACCCCCTGTTCTCCACTCTGGCCTGCATTCCTGTACCCCCTGTTCTCCACTCTGGCCTGCATCCCTGTACCCCCTGTTCTCCACTCTGGCCTGTCTTCTGGTACCCCCTGTTCTCCACTCTGGCCTGTCTTCCTGTACCCCCTGTACCCTCCTTGGTCCTCCCCCTCCTCATCCATCTGCCCACTCCCTACACCAGCCTCCCTTCTTCCACCCAGTCCTGCCACTATTGCCATTCACTTCTTCACCCCCCACCACCTCGCTTAACATCTCTGGAATCCCTGTCCTGAACTGGACCCCTATCCCTACCTCTATCACCTCTCTCCATCCCATGTCAGTGGGAGGAATCTGTTTCACACTGGCACCACAGTAGGTGCTCCCACTCCATCCCCATCCTCTCACCACTCCCCCCCCCCCCAGGTTTTCTCACTCTCTTAGGTAGAGGAGCTCAAGGCATATGGGTCTGCTCTACCTCAACTATCCCATGCCTGCCTGTCATTCCTCCCCCAGCCCTCAGCCTACCTTTCTCAGCTGTCTCCCCCACTAACCTACCTAATTCCCATCTAAGCTGCTTCACCTCCACCATCAAGAGATTCAGACTCTGGCATACAGGGCAATCTCTTGCCTCCTACAGTGTACTCAGGAGCAGCATTGCTCACACTCTTTACAATACACTATCCTATTCTTGTCCTCCTGCCGCCTGTATGTGTTCTTCCCCCCCCACATGCTATCTCAGTCAGACCCTTTCTCGCCATCCTAGATCACAGCAGCTACTCCTCTCCCTTACCTAACTACTCTCCCTAACCAGTCACTCCCTACCACCCACTTTATCATCCTGCCCCAGATAGGGTATATCTACACCCCATCTAGTTCCTTACTGGGCCTACCATAGTTAGAGTGAAGCTACAGTACCTCTGATTCCTTCCTCCGAAGACCTACCCAGATTGGGAGTATTAGAGACTTCGCTACATCCTCCGTGGGCTATCCTACATAGGTTGTTCTAATACTCACCTTGTTTTCTTTTCCCATAGGCCTACCCTAGATAGGGTGTAGTGTTGCACCCCTTGTTTCCTTAACACATAGGCCTAACCTTGGTAGGGAGTGCCACAGATTTCCACTATCCATGGTCTTGACAAGCCTTTCCTGGTACTGGCCCAGGTATATTCTTCCTCTCACTCCCCCCCCACCTGTCTATCTTACCTTACCTGCCATCCACTGAGTTGAGTGGCCTGTGGTCCTCCCTGTGGACACCTTACTGATACCCATGGAAGCTACATACACACCACACTCCGGCTTTGTGGCACTCATGCTTCGGGGTTGCTCATGCAAGGGTCTTTTTGGACCCCTGGGTGTAATAAAGGAACTGCAGCTGCCTTACTGACTGGTTTTAGCCATATGGCCTACCTGGCCTCCAGTAAATCCGTCTTGCCACCAAACTCCCTCCCTCTACCCACCCACAGTATTCTCCCTTCTCCCTGTTTTCCTTCCCAAACAGATCACTGTCAATTAAAACATTTTGTGCTCCTAGTCCTCCAAAAGTTCAGCTCAAAAGGAAGCAGCAACACTTAACTCTGCTCTAGTCCCAGTGTCCGCTGTCCTTCTTTCCACCTGATAGTGTCTGAACAAAGAGCTTAGACTGTTGCAGCATGAGTGGGTGTGCTGTTTGTTGGTGTTCCTAATGTTTAGGAAGTATGCAGTAACAGTAGATCAAGGAGTTGGAAACAAGATATGGGTAGGTATAGTTTCACCAGTGGCGTGCTTTTCAGTTCTACTAAGAAAGGAGGCAGATAACACAACCAGCAACATCAATGAATTTTAGAGAAGGTTAGTAATCATACTACGGGAGTTTTCAACTAGGAATAATATGGTGTAAAAAGGGTCGACAGCCTCTTTCATTTATATGCCCAGGTTCCATTTGTGTCCCTTAGGTGTATTACTTTTTATTTATGTACATTAAACTACATCAGTCATCTGTCTGACCAACCGACTAGTTTAGCTAGGTCCTGCTTTGACTTTTCTCATGCTTCTCACTGTTGACCACTCTTACTAGCTTTATATCATCTTCAATTTTCAGTAAATAGCTACTCGTCCCCAGTTATAAGTCACTAATGAACATGTTGAACAGAAGTAGTCCCATAACAGACACCATGGAAACTCACTGCTTGCCGAGTTCTAGTGTGAAATCTGTACTCCTGCTTTCACTTTCTGGTTTGTGATAATAAAACAATTTCTAATCCATACTAATAGTTTCCATCACATTCCCGTTTATTGATTGTAAGTAACCACCTCTAATGTAATGCCGCACCACATTAAAGTGCGACTATATGAAATCCTGCGCGTCCTCCCATCCATCATCCACGTTACCTCAGCAAAAACAAACTGATTTGACACGGCCGCCATACCCTACAAAACAATGTTGGCTGTCAGTTACTACCCTGTAATAAGCTAGTTGGGCCGTCAAGACACCCTTAATACTGTGATACACTCTAAAATGTTACCTAAAGCTGAGGTCAGACTACCTGGCCTATAGTTCTCAATCTCAATTTCTTTTTGAACAGTGGAATCATGTGTACTGTCCTTCAGTGCCTGCCCTGTTTCCAAGGATTTCCTAAAAAATCTCAGCCAGTGGCTGTGCGGATTCTTTCCTGAGTTCCGTTAGCATTTTGGGATGTATCAGGTCAGGGTTCTGTGTCTTGCATGTATCTTGTGTATCATATAGCACTGTATAGCCTTAGCACTGTTGTTACTTCCACTTAATTACATTTTTTGCCTCCTCTTCTACTGGGAAGTTGCCCCCAGGTTTGTCACTGAAAACTGATGTAAAGTAAGTGTTTTTTTTTTTTTAATTCAAGTTTATTGCATAGTTAGGCACAGACAAGGAAAGGAAAATCACTTCCATCACATGCAGCTATATACATATTAACATTTCATAGTAAAGAGGTCCCAACACACTATCATATTACATTAAGACATTTTTCAGTTCCCATATCTCAGTTTTATCCTGTATAGTGCCATCACTTCATATCCACATTCAACATCTTATAGTATTATTTTACTAACCTTGAGTCCCCCCCCTCCTCTTTTTGACCTACTCCCTCTTATTTCCAGTCCCTGGGCCATCAACCACAAAGTCCATCGCCTCACAAAATCTTGCATCCTTAAATTTATTCTGTGGGTGACTTCCTCCATGTCTTGAATTTCGTCTGTTATTGATACCCATTCCTGATATGTCGGTGTACATGGAGAAAGCCATCTCCTGGTTATAGCCTTGTGGGCCGACACTAGAAGGACATTCCACAAGTACACCCTATCACTCCCCTCTACTTCCTCCGGTCTCACTCCCAGTATCAGGTTTATGGGGCCCAAATTGGTCTGTATATTAAATACCTGCTTTAGTTTTTGAATAATTTCAGCCCAGAAACTTGTTAGGCCCGGGCAGGTCCAGAATGCATGCAGATAGTTCGCCCCATCCCTTCCACACCCTCTCCAACACTTCCCATTAAATTTTTTGTCCTATTTACTGTGGACTATTGGTGTAATAAAAAATCTCATTCTTACTTTCCACTCAGATTTCTTCCACATCGGCGAACAAGTGGTCTTAAAAATCTGTGTGAGGGCAAAATCCCAGTCTGCCTCCCTTACTTCCTCTCCCAACTCCAATTCCCATCTGTTCTTAACCTGGGCAGCCCCCCCCCTCCCATCTCTTAGGGCCCTGTATATGGCAGAGACCTGACCCTTTATTCGTTTTAGACTCATTATTTCACACATGATGCCCATTAATCCCTCCGAGGGTTTGGTTTGTTTAAAGAGGGCCTGCAAGTTATTTATATGTGTTCTTATTTGTAAATATCTAAAATGATCTGCTTGCCTTATTGAAATTTTCTTTAATCTGGTTAAACTCAGGACCATATTTCCTTCAAGGAATTGACTGAGGAATATGTTGATCTTCCCCTCCTCTTAAAGTGAGATCTTGACTGCCGGAGAGAATGCCGGGTCCCACGCGAACCATCTTAAGGGCCATGTCTCTCCTTCCAACCTATGTTTAGTCCATAGGCGTCTCATAGTCCCCAGGGTATTTCTTACTGACATCAGAGGCATGTTACCATCTCGGTTTAGGGCTCCTGGCAACATGGCTCTGGCTCCCAAAGGCATTCCATCTGTCAAGGCCTCTTCAATTGCCTCCATCGGGCTGTTTATGTGTTTGTTGACCACAGAAGGGCCCATCTTAATTGAGTGGCCAAGAAGTAATCCTCCAAGTTAGGGAGATTCCTTCCTCCGTATTTTTTACTGGTTTGCATTATTTCAGTTCTAATTCTAGGTCTCCTTTTATTCCAAACATATTTTATAATCATTCTTTGCCAGATTTGAAATTGTTTTTTGTGTATTTTTATTGGAAGGCACTGAAATAAATACAAATATTTTGGGAGGACATTAATAGAAACTGATTGTATCCTCGCATATAGTGGTAAGTTCAGGGCTTCCCATCTTTTGATATCTTGTCTGATCTGGGCTACTAGTGGCTCAAAATGAATCGAAAAGAGCATAGTGAGATTTTTGGATATTTGGGTGCCCAAGTATTTTATTTTGCCTCTGTTCCAATTCATATTTAGTAATTGCATTATGTTTGGGGGTGGGTTATAAAATAATTTCAGAACCTCTGTTTGGCTTTTATTTATCGTGTATCCTGAGTATTGACTAAATTTGTGTATTATAGACCATAGCTTAGGGATGGAATTATCCGGATTGGTTATATATAGGAGGACATCGTCCGCATATACAGAAATGTTATGTTCTTGTCCCCCTATCTTCACTCCTCCCACTCCTTTCTCCTCCCTCACTGCCTGGGCCAGGGGTTCTATATATATATGTCGAAGAGGAGCGGTGACAGTGGGCACCCTTATCTGGTACCCCTCCCCAGGTTAAACCTCTGCGAGATTCCCCCGTTTACCCTCACAAATGCATGTGGGGAGGCTTAGGGGGCCTTGATGGCCTCCAAAAAAGTTGGTGGGAAACCCATTCTTTCATGTACCAGAAATAAGAAACTCCAATTAACTTTGTCAAACGCTTTTTCTGCGTCTAGGCTCATAATGCAAGTGGGAGTATGCTGTCTATTAATAATATCAACTACATTAATAGTTCATCTTACACCTTCCGGGGCTTGTCTGCCCTCTATGAATCCCGTTTGATCTGGATGAATCAAGTTTTTAAGAAAGAACTGAAGTCTATTAGCTATTATAGCCGTAAAGATCTTATAATCTACATTAAGTAGTGAAATTGGTCTATACGAACCACAATCCTTTGGGTCCTTTCCTTCTTTTGGGATCACAGTTAATAGTGGTGCAGTTCCATGAGAGGGGTACTACCTCCCCTTCCATCCACACCTGGTTATACATGGTCTTTAACATAGGGGCTACTTCTGCTACAAATATTTTATATAATTCACTTCCAAACCCATCGGGCCCAGGACATTGCCCACTTTAGATCTCTCCTGTGCGGAGAATTTCCTGGTGGGTAATAGGATGTTCCAGTGTCTGCCTGTGAGTCTCAGTGAGCCTAGGCAGCTTTAGGGCTTCTAGAAAACTCCGCGCTTCCTCTGTGCATGTTTCCTGTTGTGGGCAGTATAGTTTTTTGTAGTATGTAACTAGAGTGTCTGCTATCTGCTCCCATTTATAAGCAATGTTTCCCGTGATTGGGTGTCTAAAGGCTGCAACATGTGCCCGAGCAGACTGTTGTTTCAGTCGGTATGCCAAGAGACGAGTAGCCCTTGGTCCCCCTTCATAATAAGATTGTTTTATATAAGACAAAGCCTTTTCGGTCTCGTGCAGGTATATTTTTTGGAGGCTTGATTTAACTTTTATTTCTTTTTCTGTTTTCCTAGAAAATTTTAATTTCTGTTGGCCTTCCAAAGTTTCAAGTTTTTTAGTTAACTGTTCTTTTTGTCTGTCTCTTTCCCTTTTTTTATAGGTGGCTATTGAGATCAGTTTACCTCTGGCCATTGTTTTAACTGTGTCCCACAACATTTGTGGTGAGGTATCCGGACCGTCATTTATTTGAATAGTCTGTTCTATTACCCTTTTAATTTCCTCCCTCGTCTTTTCATCCCTAAGCAAACTAATGTTTAATCTCCACTGTGTTGGTTTTTTAGGTAACTGCAGATCTATCTCTGCAAAAATGGGTTGGTGGTCTGAGAGAGTTTCCGTGCCCACCCACATAGATTCAAATACCGGGAGGTCTTTGCCATATGTAAAAAACATATCCTGCCTTGAGTAAATTTTGTATCTTAGGGAATAGCGAGTGTAGTCCCTTGCCAATGGGTATTTTTCCCTCCAAATATTCAGTAGGCCTGTATCCCTCATAAGTCTTTTCAATGCTTTGGAAATGCTCCTATTAGGTGCCAGAATTTTTGATGTAGTATCTAAGGACCTGTTCAGTACCACATTCCAGTCACCCCCCGCAATTACCACCCCTTTTGCTTTAAAGTAAGTGTTGAGCTCATCTGCAGTCATTTTCTCCACATTTCCCATGGGGTAGGGGTGGGGTCTGTTCTCTTTACTGTTCTTTCAGATGTGGTTGGGACAAAGTAGAGGCTTAATAGTGACCCCGGGGGGGCAGTAAGGCATGAAACATGGGTGGGAATAGTGGAGATAACCTTGGATAGACACTAGGTCTTGGGGTAGGACAGGGTATTACAGACAAACTGAGTAGACCAACATTTTTTTTCTTCCATCATTGTCTAGTTTTCTATCTAAAATAGCTCAATTAACTATTATATAATTTTAGACAGAGGGAGCGCTCCAAACCAGTTGACACTCTCCTTTCCTCTGCGTGTGAAATAGTCTTGTTTGGTGAAGAGTGTCTCATGCGCAGATGCCCTGGAACCCGGCACGTTCTAGGACTTTTTAAACACATTTAATATATTACTGATCGCGCTTAACCAATAATAAACAGTATTAATACCTCCATGGAGACCTCTCTTATGGTTGTAAGAGTGGGCTCACATTCTTAGGGTATTAGAACTGCTCACTTTTTCTTCCTGGTTCTCATACCATAAGAATGCGCATGAGTCAAGTCTTGCAACCGTAAGAGTGGTCTCCGCTACGGTATTAATGTACATTGAGAGGGAATGTGATTACACTATATAGGTTCACGGAAGATCTGGAACTGTGTATAGAACTAGCAAGGAGGCAGCTACAGGAGGACATGACTGTCAAAACCAGGGAGAACAGTTTAAGGGTAATTACAGGAAGTTTCGTTTGTCACAGAATGTGTTTTTTCTTCTGCACGTGCTCATTAGATGGTTTTCTACCTAATGGTATTGATTGTGATGTTAAAATCAGTGCTTTACCTGGAAGCAGACGTATCTAGTTCTGTTACTCCCATTACATCATCACATAGAAACATACAGTTTGATGGCAGATAAGGACCGCTTAGCCCACCCAGTCTGCTCATTTTTCCCTACCTACAGTATCACCGCAGACCCTACATGATCTCCAGCTCTTCCTCCTTCCTCCCCTTCCTTTCCACTAGGTTTCCCTTATGCCTATCCCATGCATTCTTGAGCCTCACCACTGTTTTCATCTCTACCACCTCCACCGGAAGGTTGTTCCAGGAATCCGTTTTTTCTGTGAAGATGTACTTCCTCAAATCTCTTTCGAATCTACCCCCCTGCAGTTTCATAGCACATTCCTTGTTCTTGAGCTCCATTTTGTCTAAAAAATGCTTCCCTCCCGCACCTTATTTAACCCCTTTATTAACCCCCTTGAGGTATTTAAAGTTCTCACACATAGCCTCCTCCTTCTCCTCCCTCCTCCACCATGTGACCTCACTCATTGTTACATCGCTGACCTTGCTTCCTGATTGTTAGCATGTGTCACAAGTGACTAACCAAGCAGCAGGAGACTGGCTCTTCATTACTAGTGACGTCAGAGGCAGTGATGCCACAAGCAGAGTGCTGACAAAATCTAGAACGCCATGTGTCAGTGTCTTAGTAGGTAGCACACTCGCCTCTGAGGCCGGGAGATCAGAGGGCTATGGGTTCAGTTCCCACGTCTGGCACTTGGGTTAATATCCCAATACTGACACTGTAGTGCAGTATGAGGTGGCTGCTGCACTTCTGAGGTGCCGTCTTTCGGATGCTACATTAAACTGAGGCCCCGTCTGCCTGGATTGGTGGTAGTTCAGGTGGATGTTAAAGATCCCATGGCACTTATTGAAAAGAGTAGGGTTTTTTTTTATTAAAACAAAAATAAACAGCAACCAAACAATATACCAAAACAAAATATACATAAACCTTCAAACCAAACAATTCAACATCTAGGTCTTCTGAGCTGCATAGTTAACACAATCTATAACATTTTCACATTATGTTATTGGTGCATCATTGTATGTGATGCATGGCTATGCTTTCCACAATTCTTGTAATTCCTCCCTTGGTTTTTCCCCTTTCTGTTTTAAATATATCTTCTTTATATCTATTTCAATTCTATTTAGCAGTTCCACATAACTCTCTTATTTTTGTTGTAAGGTGAATGCACACCTTGCTAGCCAAATGTGCCACTTCGTTACCGCGATTATAACTTGTGGAGTACTCGCGTTCCATTTTGCCCAGGTTCTACTGAATTTTCCATACATTATGTTTGCATAACTCAACTGTTTAAACCCATTTTCACTCCATGTTTTTGCCAAAAAGATCCAAAACCCCTTAATAAATGAACACGAGAAAAACAAATGCTCTATTGTCTCTATTTGTAAAATGCACTTTGGTCTCGCACAGATTCTGTCCGCTTGTTTATGTTTTTGGTTAGATTTTGTGTTCATTTTCTCATGGCTTGATAGCCAGTGTATGTCCCACATATGCTCTGGGATTCTTTTATTATTCAAAATTGATAATAAAGCAGCTCTCTCTGTATCTGGGCATGTTTCAAAAACTATCTCTACTGAGCATATTCTTGCCCTTATTTGATGGTAAAATTGTTTTCTGTTTTGTTGCAAGATTTGCTGCACTGTTACCTGCCACTGTTTCAACCATAAAAAAGTGTTTCTTACATACTCTGAGATCACTGCGGATTTCTTAAAGACTTTTAAATTATTATGTTCCCATTGACCCATCCAGGGTTTACAGGTTTCTAAAAACATGGGTTCCCAACCCCCATTCTGACCCATCAATAATGGTTTTAAATTAGCATATAGAAGGAAACTATTAAAGAATATTATAGGGTTAACCATTTGCAATCCTGCTTGTTTTATTGAGAGGTATAATATATTTTGTTTTAAAGGATTTAAATGGCTTCTTCAAATGGCCTGAAAAAATAAGCTGAAGAAAGCTGTTTCTAAAAAGGAACACAGGAATCAAGAAAGTTTTAATCAGGTATACCTTTTTCTTTTTGCTTGTTTTCCTCTTATTCCATTGAGCTACCTTTTGCTTTCCTATTCTCATTTTTTGTTCCCAGTTACATTCATCCATCTCCCCTCTTCCAAATCATATCCTTAGTATGTTAATATTATCTGGTTTTATACAAATACCGTCTATCACTGTATTTTGATCTAAACTGTAATTTAAGCATTGTCCCACACATTTTGCTGTGTTTAAGGCAGCCCCCCAAAAAGTACCAAATATTTTACAAACTCTGATTATCTCTCTCAATGATTCTTCATCTTTTACTGTAACATTCATATCATCTGCAAATGTTAACACTTTATATGGAAACACTTGTCCTGAAATCTCCACAGCTCTTATCCCTTGAGATAAATAGATTTTTCTTAATAAAGGGTCAACAAATAAACCATATACGATTGGCTCAGAGGGCAGCCTTGTGTATCTCCCCTCTGTAATTGGATCATTGGACCCTTCCACCCCTGTACTGTAGCTTTTACTGTAGCTGTTCTATAAATGCTTTTTAGCCATCCAATAAATCTACCGGGTAATCCATCAAACTCCAGAATCTCCCACAAATAAGCGTGATTTATCCTGTCAAAGGCCTTTTCCTGGTCAAGCGAGGCCAAGTATCCATCAATTGAACCATGTTTCCCCCTCTCTATAATTCCTCTTATGGAAATCAAATGCTGCTGTATGTGCCTTCCCGGTATCGCATATGTTTGCGCTTGTGAGATAAGGTCTTGAGCTATTCTAGATAATCTATTTGCTAATACTTTCGTTAAACTCTTACAGTCCATGTTTAGGAGGCTTATAGGCCTCCAGTTTTTTAACTCTGATTTGTCACCTTTCTTATGTATGTAGGTTAACAAACCCATATTCATATAGAGAGGAATCTCAGAGGTGTCAAGGATTGTATTCAATGCCGAAGTTATCTCTTTAGTTAATTCTACCCCTATAATCTTAAAAATTTAATTGGGTAACTCATTTGGACCCGGCAACTTTCCCCCTTTTAATCCCGCTGTCACTTCCAAAATTTCCCCTACTTCCAAAGGCCTTATCATCTGCTCCATTTGTTCCTCCTTTATCTTAGGAATGTGTATCTCGTGTAAAAATTCTTTCAACCCAGTACAGTTTGTTGCTAATGGTGAGTACATATTCTTCGTATAGTCTGACACTGTTCCCAATATTTCATTTTTAGTATTGGATATGTTCCTCTGTTCATCCCTTATACCGAACATATTCTTCCCCATCTTCTTTTTCGAGTAAGCTTCAAAAGGACATACTATTTCCACTTCCCCTGATCTATCAAACTGGTGTTGAAAATATGCAGCCTTTGCTTTCTCCGTGTGATATTCTACCAACTTCTGTCTGGTGTCTGTGATCTGTGTTTCTAAATTGTGCCCTGCCTCGTATGTTAATAACAGTTGCTGAAGCTGCTTCCTCTGCTGTAAATACTGCATATATTGATCTTTGCTATTTTTTCTACTTAAATTCTTACATAGCTTGCATAAGTCTTTGTGTCTTCCCACCACTTTACTGGACTGTCATACAATATGTGTACTAATTTCCTAGCTAACAGACATTGTTTTATGGTTTCCAGTATTAGGTGATTTTGTAACAGTGAAGTACTAAGTTTCCAGGTACCTGGACCTTTCTGGCCACTACTTTGAGGGCCAGTCTGTAACTCCAGTAAATCATTTTTTCCCTGATTGTTTAACTAGGTGAGACACACTAAGCTGAAAGCTTGTTTACAGGTGCGACCTGGGAGCACAGGGAAGTTACGTGTCTTGCTCAGGGTCACACAGTATGCAAGTGGGAGCTGTGGGAGTATGATCTGAAAATTCCATAATGTGATGTTTTGATGCCTCTGTTCTTAAATTTTCTGAAGTAAAAAAAAAATAGTCTATTCTTGTTGCTAAGCTACCTTTATGAAAGGTAGGCGTGTGTTGTTTATTAAGCTGAAAAAAGATATCCTGTAACTTAGCTTGATTAATAATATGTATGTAACCCCTAGATGGTGCTATCCCAGGGGCTACTACCCCTGCCTGATTTGCCACTAACAGGTTGAGGGGCCTGGATCCAATGGCGGGTGCCTCCACCCAGAGGTCAGGGTTTGCAATAGTTAAACTTACTTGGTCACAGCCCTCTGGGACACTGCAACCCCCCTTTCTTCCCACTAGTGGCCCACACAATATATCAGAACTACCTTCACAGTATACACTTACCCCCAGGGCTGGTTCAGGCACTGGGACCTCCTGTAAAATGAGATACAGTGCAACAATCACAGTACAATACTTTAACATAGACAAATACCTCAGGCAGTATAACTTTGCTGAAACAAGCAGCTCTGATTTATTTAGGGGGAATATAACAAGGACAGGGGGAAATCAGGTTAATTAGCTTATACTTTACTCATCTACCTATGGCTCTGTGCACAGGCCTATCCCTATCAGTTACTGTCCCTGGGTACCCAAGCCCTAGTGGCTAGTCCAAACCGTGGCAGCTGGTAGGGGCCCTTTCACACAGAGAAAAGGAAAATTAAACAGTCAGCAGTACTGTAATTCCATTTGGATTTAATGTGGCAATTCAACAGGGAGCGACCCTGAATTAGTACTCACGACCTCCAAACAAGATAGGGTCCTTCAATGTCAGCAGGGCTACTCTTGAGCTCCAAGAAACTCCTCACACACTTTTATGGCAAAAAGAAAGCACTATACCAGGCAGGCTGCATCTGTATCCCGATCGCAATTACTGCACAATACCCGGGAGAACACACAGCAGATTCAGTTCCTGACAGACCGAGTGCAATTTTCAGCAATTCCTCCAGTCTTCTACAGGGTGAGCCTGGTTTCTACTCTTCAGATATCCTTTGATTCTCTTCACAGGACGGATTCAGTCCTAACAAGCTGCAGACCGGAACTCTGGACCTTACACATGGTTTTTGTTTTGACTAAAACTGTGCACAGAAGGAGCACAGGGTTCCTTTCCCCTTCACTGCCACAGCAGACTGAAACTCCAACAGACAAAACCGGGCACTTCCTTTGAGTTCCTCCCAGTTCTTGACTGGATTGGCTGTCACTCACAATAGACTGCTGCTGTTGGTCCAAAAAGGCGCCGAAGTCTAAACTACATCTCCCAGAGTCACTGCCCATACAATCCTCTTGTGGCTGGCTCAGATTATGAGTCCAAGTTCTGATTCATCCAAGAGCCATTTTAGAGCTAGCTTACCCCACACTGATTGGTCCAGTTCAGCAGTTCAAAACCAGAATGGGGAACTAGGCAGACACAGTTCTGACTGCAAAGAAGGTTAGACAAACTGTAATTTCATTATTACTCTAACTGATTTCTGGCAAACAGTTACATCTTTCAGATAGGTTCCTTTGTACTCCTAGTGACTGCAAAATGGAGTGAATTGGCAGTAGTTCAGTGGTACTCAAACAGAGAAACACACAGTCCCCCCATATAAACTAATTATGTCTGCAAGCAGACAGCTCTTAAAGAGACAGTACCAGAGGCTCTAAAAACACTCACTGATAAATGGCTTAAACGACAAACACCATTCAGGCTTGGAGCATTCAAGCAAGCTCCTGGAAGTCTTTTGGGAACCCCCATTTGCAGGGGGGTTACATGTATAAGTGTATTTGAGTCACTAAACTGTTTTGCTTATCTTGGTATAATTGAACAATTAAAGTCCCAGCCAAAATTATATGATACGAACATACGAAATTTGCCAGCAGATAAAGGCCTAGAGGTCTATCAAGTCTGCTCAAATGTGCAGCTAGCACCCTTATTCTGCAACTGCCCTTCCCTTCCACCCTTCCCCTTCATTAACCCTCCCCCTTGTCCTGTCCCATCCTCATTTGAAGCAGTCCACTGTTCTACTGCATACCACTTCAGCAGGTAACGCATTCCACCCAGCATCCACCCTCTCTGTAAAAAAGTGTCTCCTCATCTCCCTCCTGAACCTTCCTCGCTCCAGTCTTATATCATGGCCCCTGGTGGCCCTCCCCTCCCTTACTTTGAACAGCCCCTCTGTACCCATCTTGTTTATTCCTTTCATGTATTTAAAGGTTTCAAGTCTTGTCACCCCTGTCTCTCCTCTCCTCCAGTGAGTACATGTTCAACTCCTTCAACCTCCTCTCGTATGATAAGTCCCCCAGCCCCTTGATCATCTTTGTCACTCTGCGCGGCACCCCCTCCAGTAACTTAATGTCCCTCTTCAGATACGGACGCCAGTACTGCATGCAGTACTCCAGGTGTGGTCTAACTAATGACCTATACAGTGGCAGAATCACCTCCTCCCTCCTCGAAGATATGCCTCTTGCAATACAACCCAACATTTTGTTGGCCTTTGCAGCTGCCTTCCTACATTGTGCCGAGTTGTTCATTGACCCTGTAATGAGCACGTCCAGATCCTTCTCCTCCTCTGTCTGGGCTAGCTGCACTCCCTCTAGCTGGTAACTCCTCCTTGGGTTCTTCATCCCAAAATGCAGCACCTTGCACTTTTTGGCATTAAAGCCCAGTTGCCAGGTGTCTGACCAGGTTTCAAGCTTTGCCAGATCATCCTGCAACCCCTGCCATCCCCCTAGGTCATCCACCACCGCGCCTACCTTGGTATCATCAGCAGACTGATCTTGCTCGTGATGTCCCATGATGTGTCTGCAGTGAATATCCCAAACAACACTGGTCCCAACACTGAGCCCTGTGGAACACCGCTCGTCACTGCCCTTGGGTGTGAGAGCCCCCACCCACCACCACCCTCTGTTGCCTTCCCTGCAGCCAGTTTCCTACCCATCTCACCAGCTTTGCACCCGCCCCTGTGCCTACTAACTTCCTTCCCAGCCTTCCATGTGGCACTGAGTTGAATGCCTTACTGAAGTCCAGATACAGGACATCCACTGCATGGCCCCTGTCCAGTTGCCTAGTTACCCAGTCATAGAACTCGACCAGGTTGGTTTGGCAGGATCTGCCACGTATGATATGGTATGAAGTACACAGGAATGGCTGTATTAATTTAAATAAATCACTTCTTAACTCCTTTGTTTGTGGAGCATATACATTCATCAATCTATAAGGTGTTTGACTAAGTACAATGTCCATTAACAGTACCCTCCCAGGAACCAGGTCCAGCAGTTTAAGCACCTGAATGCTATGTTGTTTAAACAAAATTCCCACCCCTGAACATGTCTCCTGGCCTGTCGACCAGAAGGATTTCCCTTAATACCAGTCTCTATCTGTATCCTGTATTTTTTTTTCAAGGTGTGTAACCTCACATCCTGCAGAAGTATTAACCCAAACTGTAAACAAGATAAAAACGGAAAAAAAACACTTTTCTTTTAGAGCCTCTCTTAATACTGTGGACGTTTATAGTATACAGCGAAAAGGAATCAACCATCCCTGTTTACTTACTTAAATTTCCCTTTCCTTGTCGCATGCGCTTTACTTTTTATTTTCATTTTAGCTTTCCTTTTCTTCGTACCTCTAGCCTCTAAGTGTACCTCTGTGTCTGTGACGATTTCTGGTAATGAAGATGAAATAGAGGAAGAGTCTCAGTCTTCCCGTGAATTGTCTGACTGCAAAATCTCATTGGAAACTGGGTTTTTTTTTTTGTGTGTCTGTCTTTTTAAGGGGTGTTTTGCCCTTTTGCCTGGTAACCCTCTGAAATTCTTCTTTCTCAGGGATTGGGGGGGCATTTCTGTCTGCTTCTGTCTGGATGTTTCGCTCTTCTAGGTTGTCCTCCTTTCCTGGTGTATCCTGACTTGCCTCCAAATGTCTAAGCTTTGGTTCTCCCTGTTTGGCCTGAGCTTCTGAGGCCTTTAGTCCTATCTTTGGGGGGGTACTCCTATTTCTGAAGTCTCCGGGTTTTGCCCTAGTTTGTTTTTCTGAGTCAAGGTGATGATCAGTCTCTGTTCTTCCCCATCTGCTGCATGGTCCCTATCACTCTGTGCTGCCCACTTACAGTTCTGAAAAATATGACCCTGTTTATCACAAAGATTACACTTACACTCATTCAAACATTACATAGATACTGTAAAAGATTTAATTGAGAAGTCTTCCCCCCCTTCTCCCCTTATTCTCCGCTCCTTTGGTGGAATTCTGGATAGCACATATGTCTTACTTCTTGGACGTTCTGTATATGTTATGTTTTTTTTTTATTTTGGGCTGGCCACCCACTTTTTATGTTCCCTTGTTTTGTTTTATTTTGTGTTAATGTCTTTTGTTTTTTCGTTTGTGTGTTGTGCTATGCCAGGCTCCTCAAAGCAAGCTGGGGGATGTTTTATTATTTTTATTTTCAGTAATACTGGTTATTTGCATGTTGGGAAAAACAACCCCCCCCCCTTTTCTTTTCATATAAGCGTTACCCTTGATATGGGTTTCAGGTAGCGATATAAGTATAGGCACCGCTATTTGAAATGGTTTAGCGGTAATATTTAAAACAAGACTCTCCTCACGAGTATTTTCTGAAATGGGGTTTTTGTTTGTGGTGTAGTGTACACTAAGAGACAGAAGCAGCTAAATGTCGAATTAAGGCTGTAAAATAAGCCTTGATAAATGGAGCTCCCTGCAGTGAATTCCAAATAAGCGATAGTGCGGAGCGGCGTACAGCTTATGTGACCTTCGCATATCGCGAAAAGAATAATATCATAACGTTAATCTTTAATTCTTAAAAATGCACCTGCTAGTGTAACACTTCGGTAGGAGAAGGAACTTACGAGCTTTGGGCAGACTTTATCTTGAGGCCCAAATTTGTATATTGCGGTAAGTGGGTTGTCTTCTATGAGTAGTTTTCTACGTTACAGGGCTGTTCAGTCCAAGGCGTCCTTCTGTTGCAGCATCTGGGTGGAGTAAAGGCCGGCCGGCTGAACCTCTCCCCCTTTTTGTGCTGTTGTTTAAAGGGGCGGTCCTCCAGAGTACATATCTGACTAAACTAATTTATTCTTTTAATTTATTTACAGTACAGTGTTACATTTGATGAGAATTATTAAAATGTCCTAATCTTATGACTATAACAGAAGATAATACTTCTTGTA
Source organism: Neoceratodus forsteri (assembly GCA_016271365.2). Taxonomy (NCBI): domain Eukaryota; kingdom Metazoa; phylum Chordata; order Ceratodontiformes; family Ceratodontidae; genus Neoceratodus; species Neoceratodus forsteri. The sequence continues at coordinate 64,124,596 of CM028133.1, read as the reverse complement.
TCTTAATTTTGGTTTGTAATTTAAGTCTTTGGGGTGGAGTTATTTGATCACATGATTTTCACTGCTATAAAAAGAGTCTCCAGATGGAGGTCAGTTAGTCTAATAGGGGTTTGTGTAGTTGATAACAACCCTTGAGAGCTAGCTGATTCTTAGCTCTGAAAAGTTATTTTATTTATGTTTTCTTGTTTTGACACCTTTCAGTCCACTGTTTACGAAATAAATTCTTAATTTGACTGCCTCTATTGTCTGATGCCTCGTTTTATCCCACACCAGCTCACAGATACATAGACAGTGTCGGCAGATAAGGGCCTATGGCCCACCCAGTCTGCTTATTTGAGCTTGTAAGTTCAGTTTATGTTTTCCTAGAAGTCTGTTGCCCCTTACCACTGACCTCCAGAATTCCTTTATGCCTATCCCATGCATTCTTAAATCCCGTGATTGTTTCAGCCCCCCCCCACTTCCTCCGGCAGGGTGTTCTACTTGTCCACCACCTGTTCTGTGAAGAAATTCTTCCTCACATTTCCTCTGAATCGTCCTCCCTCCAACTTCATCCCATGTCCTCTAGTCCTGGAACATCTTTTTTGCTTAAAAAGAGTGTATTCTAGGGACATGGATATGTTGCTCATCCACACTTATTTGCAGGTTCCTTGCCGCTTTAAATCTTGCTGAAAGGTCTTCAAGCTGGCTCCTCCCACCCGCCCAGGTGGTAAAACTCTGAGCTCCGCCCCATGATGCCAGATCTTCCTTACCGCTTGGAAGCTCAGGTTCCCTCCTTAGCGCTCTGCGTTTTAGACTGGATCCTAATTCTTCGGTTCGTCCGAATCTAGTTTTGAAGTTTTCTAAACTTCGGTCTTCTCATCCCTAGTGGCTGCGATGGACAATTCGATTCCCGGCTTTCGAAGGTGCCCTGGCGGGCAGAAGATGTCCAGGATGGATCCGCACTCCATGTGCGTATACTGCCTCGACCTAGACCACGACCCACAGGTCTGCGAGTTGTGCCGCGCCTTTTCAGCCAACGTCCTGGAGGATCGCGCTGCCCGATTCAAGCTCGGGCGCCCCGAGGAGTTTTCCAAGCCGGTGAAACCCAAAGAGGCTCGTTGGGCGGTGTCCACGGCGGCTGGCTTGTCTGAGCAGCTCGAGCACTTGATTGCCCTCGAGGAGGAGGCGGTCCAGGCCGCATCTTCCCCCTCCTCGGTCGTGGCATTTATCCCGCTCTCTCTGAGTTCCTCTTATTCGGCTTCATTCAAGGAGCTTTGCCAGTCCCTTTCCTCAAAGGGAGAGGGGTCATTGGGACATTCCTCTTGGCCCAAGAAGAGGGAGTCGAAGGGTAAGTCCCATCGTCAGTGTTCGTGGGAGCGGAGAGGTCTCCTTCCCTGGACAGCCAACCGTCGACTTCGGTCGAGGTTGCGGCTCAAACCGCTGGCTTCACGGAGACCCCCTCAGGCCAGCCTGCCGAGACACCCGTCGATGCAGTCGAGATATCTCTCGACCCGACAACCGGGTGGTCGTCTGGTAGAGCCGTCAACCCCTCTTCACTGGTTTCCCTGGTGGAGACCGAGGATCTACCCACGCCTTCAGGGCGGCAGTCCCCGGTTAAAGTGTCCGAGCTGAGGGAAGAGCGGGTGTCCCCCGCCCCTTTCCAGGCCCCCCCTTGGTTTCACCGAGGGTCTTGGTCTCTGTCTTGGACTTCATCTCAGTCAAGCCGCTCCCGTCGATGTCGGCGGTCTCGGTCTAGGCACCGAATTAAGTGGCGACACCGCTCCTCCTCGTCATCCTCCTCGGATGAAGAGAGGTTTCGACGGCAGACTGCGTCGGCATTACGGGGCGCTTATGTGGCAGCAGTTGCTGTTGCCCTGGGGTAAATCGACTCCCATTCATTCCCCGGCTATCAAGTGGCTGCCGCCCGAACGGCAGAAGCAACCGCTCGCCGCAGTCGAGATGCCCATTTCTGGGCTGGTTGTTCTACCAAATCTAGCTGCCCCATCGATTGTGGTGGAACCTTGCTTGGGTCATGGCCTGCCCCACAGGTTGTTGGTCACCCTCACTCCCAGCTGTCCTCAGCAGGTGGAGTGTGGCTCAGGCCTGAGGCAGCTCTTCGCAGACTCTTCAGAGTCCGAGGACAACTCCTCCCTGTTCCCCAGGTGGGTTGGCCTGGAGTCCTCCCGGGACCATTTTCTGGACAATAGCCCATCGTCCTTCTTGGGTCTGCTTAGGCTCATCTCGGAGTCTACCGGGATGCAGCCCGAGCCCATGTCCAAATGGGTCAGTTATCCCCTGACGGAGATTCTAGACCGAGGGGATTCGCCCACGGAGGCCTTCCCTGTGGCTGAGGCCATTGTCGGCCCAACCTTAGAGCTTTGGCAGCGACCTGCTTCCTGTCCTCGCCTCGGCCAGGATGGCCAGGAAGTATCGTCCCTGTCGGCTCTTTGGCCGGTTTCTCGGAGCACCCCTCTGCCGAGGGGTTAGTCACCGATAACGTCTTTCGGCGTTCCGTAAATGCTCGGGACATGGACAGGCCCCCCGACAAGGAGTCCAGAAGACTGGACTATGTCAGGTGCAAGGTGTACACTGCGTCCTCCCTTGGCCTCCAACAGGCCAGCTCGGCCGTGCTGATGGCACATTTCTCCCACGCCGTCATGGGCTCCCTGGATGAGGTGATCCCTCATCACCCGGCCGACCTGCGGTCTACGGTCTGGCAGGTGCGGGACCAGGGAAGGGCGGTGGCTAAGCAGCAGCTTCAGACTGCTCTGGACATAGGTGACTCCTGTGCCAGGCCAGTAGCGGCCGCTGTGGCCATGTGCTGCAGGGCGTGGCTGAGGATATCCACCTTCATGGCGGATACCCAGCACAAGTTGGCGGACATCCCCTTCTTGGGGACTGACCTCTTCGGCCCTGGAGCGGAGGGACACCTCCAGCGGATCGAAAAGTCCAGTGCCACTCTGGACTCGATCACCTCCGCCCAGAGGGACAAGGGCCACTGGCAACAACAGTGTAAGTCCTTTTGTCCTTCGGTTCCTGCGGCACGACTGGCCCAACAGCACCAGCATGAGGGCCAGTAGGCTCGCGCTTAGCATCCCAAACCCAAGCCAGTGGCTTCCTCTAATGGGAAGCAGGGAGGTAAAGGCCCAGGAGGTCCCTCGTCCGGTTCCTCCTCCAAGCCCGGCCAGTGACGGGTTGAGGGGTGTCGCCCCCAACCCTGTCGCCCTTCCCTGGGTCCCCCCCATGGGGGGATGGCTCCACCACTTCCTTTCCGTCTGGCCCGCTATCACCACGGACCGTTGGGTGTTGGAGGTGGTAGGAAAGGGCCTGCCTCTGGAATTTGAGCAGGCTCCACCCTTTTGAGCCGTCACCCCTCGGGGGGGGGCCATGGGGTCCGAAGCCTCGCTGTTGGCCCACCGAGCCGATATTGCCCTGTGCCTCGAGAAAGAGGTGATCAGGAAGGCGGCGGATCCTCTTCCAGACCCAGGGTTTGTGTCCAGGAATTCCTGGTCCCAAAACGGACAGGGGGCTGGCGCCCCATTCTCGACCTGCACGACCTGAACAGGTCCCTAAGGTCTCGGACCTTCAGGATGGTCACTCTGGTTCAGATAATCCCATCCTTGGTTTTGTTCTCTGGTCCTCCAGGACGCGTTCTTCACATCCCGATCTGTCCGTTTAGTCAGAAATTCCTCTGCTTCAAGCTGGCCCGCCGGCGCAGCAGTTGGATTTCCGCTTGCGATGCCAGTGACCCGGGTTCGGGAACGGACTCGGGTAGCTGGAGGAGCGGCTGGGGGAGGAGTTGGCGTAGCGGCTGCTCTCCTCCTCCAGGGGAGGGTGGGATGCAAGTCCCGCTGCAACACCGCCACCTGGGTGACCACAGGTGGAGGTGCAGCGGACTGCACGTCGCAGGGAGGAAGGGCGTCTGCTGGGAGCCGGGCGTCAGGCACGTTATGGCGTGCTCCGCCCCTAGGCTCCCCAGCGTCTGACGTCCTGTGGGAGGGAAGAAACCAGGAAATACCCCACGGACTCCTGGTAGACGAGCTCCTAGCCACGATCTCCAGTGCCCTTACCGGACGCCAGTATCCAGCATCCCCGATGAAAATTAAGTCACGTCGGGTGTGGCGGGCCCCACCCCTGACTCCGCCTGGGAGGTATAGCCAAGGCTCCATGGGGGGGATGGACTGCACTGGTCGTCGGTTAGTAGGAGCGGGGACGAATCAGGCCGATGGAGTCTCCAGAAGGAGCAGGAGTTCGGTGGTGAGAGAGAGGGCATACAAAGAAAATATAAAAAAAAAAAAAAAAGAAATTCCTCTGCTTCAGAGCGGACGGCTCTCTTTATGAGTTCCGGGCCATGCCCTTCGGCCTCTCTCTAGCTCCCAGGGTCTTCACCAAATGCATGGCAGTGGTGACAGCATTCCTGCGGCGCGTAAGGGTCCGGGTGTACCCCTACCTGGATGACTGGATGCAGCCCCCTCCAGAGCGGAGGTGGAGTAGTCCAGGGATCTGGCCCTCTAGGTTTGCTCTCAGATTGGCCTCCTCATCAATGAGGCCAAGTTGGAACTCGTGCCGAAGCAGGTGATACTCTTCATCGGGGCAGAGCTCGACTCTCTTCGAGCCAGAGCTCGGCTCCCGGTGGACAGGGCCGAAGTTCTTTCCTCCTTTGCCCAATCATTTCTGGTTGGACAATCGCACCCTGCCCAGGACTTCCTGTGCCTCCTGGGCCTCATGGCGGCCTGCACCAACGAGGTCCATTGGGCCCATTGGTACATGCATCCCCTTCAATGGGGACTGGCTTGCCCGTGGTCACAACGCCGCGATCCGTTGGACCAGCCCGTGACAGTGACCCAGGAGATGTGGAACGCTTTCCAGTGGTGGACCGTTCCGGCACATCTGCAGGAGGGCACCCCGTTCGTCCACCCTGAGCCGACGGTCTCTCTCTATCGACCAATGCATCTCTGATGGGTTGGGGTGCCCATCTGGGGGAGCACAGAGCGCATGGCCTCTGGTCCTCTGGGGAGTCCCGATGCCATATCATCCTGCTGGAGCTCCGAGCGGTCCGCCTAGCTCTTACCGCCTTCGTCTGTTTCTACAGGGTCAAGTGGTTCAGGTCCAGACAGACAATACCACGACCATGTGCTACCTAAACCGCCAGGGTGGGACACGCTCCTTGCCGTTATGTAAGGAGGCTCTCTGCAGTGGTCTCGTGCGCAGCCTGGAGGTGGTTTCCTAGCCATTTGGATGGCAGGAGCCTGCAACACCCTGGCCAATGCCCTAAGCCGGATAAGGGCTGTGTCTCACGAGGGGTTCTGTCCTGCCGGAGGTAGTACAAGATCTTTCCTCCCTCTGGGTCACCCCTCGGGCCGACCTTTTTCCCTCCAGGGAGAATGCGAAGGCGAGACTGTTTCATGCCCACCCTCCTCAGCGGGGCTCGCTGTAGGGGGATGCCTTTTCGAGGCCGTGGACCCCGGGCCTCTTTTACGCCTTTCCCCCATTTTCCTTGATCCACAAGGTGCTTCTCAAGGTGAGGAGGGACAAGGCACAGGTGATTCTGGTAGCCCCAGACAGGTTCCGCCAGCTCTGGTATCCAGCTCTCCTTAGTCTCAGCTCCAGGATCCTGAGGCGGCTTCCAGCCAGCCCGGACCTAATCTCTGTTATCAGGGGAAGGTATTCCATCTGGATCTTCAATCCCTGCATCTGACGGCCTGGTTCCTGAGCGGCTAGTTGCCAGGCCTTGGGTCTCCCGGTGAGGTCCTCAGCGTCATTGAGGCATCCCATCAGGAGTCGACCGGGTAATGCTACGCCTTCAAATAGAATTCTCCATTTGGTGTTAGGGAAGGGCCTGGTCCCTTCTCCTGTCCCTCAGCGAGCACTCCGGACTACCTGTGGTCTTTCTTCTTCAGCAAGGCTTGGTGGGCAGTGACCCTTATGGTGCTCTGGCAGTCTCGCCCCTCCGGGCACGGGCCAAAAGGCAGTCGGCGCAGGAAAGATGGTCTGGCGCTTTCCAAGGCCTTGATCACATTTCCCCCTCCGGTGTGAGATTCTCCACCTCTGTGGGATCTACTGCTGGTACTGGCTAAGCTCACGGGCGAGCCATTCGAACCAATGCACAGGTGCGATTCTCCCACCTGTTGTGGAAGAACACCTTCTTGGTGGCTACCACGTCAACCAGAAGGATGGGAGAGCTCCAGGTGCTTCATTTGAGTCTCCCTATCTGGTTTTCCGCAGGGACAAGGTTGTCCTGAGCCCCACCCGAAGTTCCTTCCGAAGGTGGTGTCAGAGCTTCACCTTAACCGGGTGTTGACTCTGCCAGTGTTCTACCCCAGTCACACCTCGGAGGCCATATGTAGGCTCCATTTAGACCCTAGTTGAGCACTCGCCTTCTTAGGGAGCGTAGGGCTGAAGTTCGGGGAGAGGTTCGCCAGCTGTTTGTCACCTACGCTGAAGCCACACCTGGCAGACCTGCAGCCAAGTGGACGATGAGCAGGTGGGTCACCTTCTGCATAGATCTCCGCTATAGGTGGCGGGTATGGAGCCTCCCAGAGGGATAAGAGCTCATTTTACCCGCCATACCACTGCATCGGTGGCTGCTTCCAGGGATGTCCCTATCCAGGATATCTGCAGGGCTGCTACCTGGAAGTCGGCACATACCTTAATTACCCACTACCACATCGACCTTGGGTCACGCCGGGATGCTGGTTTTGGGGCCTCGGTTCTCCAGTCTTTATTTCCCAAGTAAGTATCTGGGTGTGCGCCTTGCCTCCCTCCTCCCGGAGAACTGCTAGGAGTCTGCCAGTAAGTGTGGATGAACGACATATCCATGTCCCTAGAAATACAGGTTACTCACCTGTAACAGGAGTTCTAGGAATGGTATATGTTGTTCATCCACACGACCCACCTGACCTCCACGGCTTCGACGCACAACCTGGCTTCCAGCGGGCTAGATCTGGCGTCATGGGGCGCAGCCGAGAGTTTTACCACCCGGGTTGGTGGGAGGAGCCAACTTGAAGACCTTCCGGCAAGATTTAAAGTGGCAAGGAACCTGCCAATAAGTGTGGATGAACAACATATACCATTCCTAGAACTCCTGTTACAGGTGAGTAACCTGTATTTACAGGTGAGTAACCTGTATTTCCTGCACCCTGTTCCTCCCTGTAAGATACTTGTATGTCTCTGTCATGTCCCCTCTCTCCCTCCGCTTCTCCAGGAGTACATATTCAATTCCTTCAACCTGTCCTCATAGGACTTGTGATGCAATCCATGTACCATCTTTGTTGCCGTCCTCTGAACCATCTCTATCCTTTCTATGTACTTACGTAGGTAAGGTCTCCAGAACTGTACACTGTACTCCAGGTGGGGCCTCACTAGTGTCTTGTATAGTGGAATTATGACCTTCCTTTTCCTGCTGGTGGTGCCCCTGCCTATGCATCCCAGCATCTTATTTGCTTTTCCTGCTGCCTTGTCACACTGTTTCCCTACCTTGAGGTCATCACAGATGATAACCCCAAGATCCCTTTCCTGCTTGGTGCATGCTATATCCTCACCCCCCAACTGATATATCGTGCCAGGGTTTTTGTGCCCCATATGCATGATCTTGCACTTCTTTGCATTGAATTTCAACTGCCAAACCCAAGACCATTCTTCAAGTTTCTGCAGGTCCCTTCTCATTCTGTCTACACCCTCTGGTGTGTCTACTCTGTTACAGAGCTTTGTGTCATCAGCGAACAGTGAAATTCTGCCTTCTAGGTCCTGTGCAATGTCACTGATGAAGATGTTGAATAGGACCAGTCCCAGCACTGATCCCTGTGGTACCCCACTGGTCATTCTTCCCTCTGTGGAGTGACAGCTATTTACCACCACTCTCTGTGTCCTGCCGCCCAGCCAGTTACCTACCCACCACACTACTGTCCTACCCACACCCATATTCCCCAGTTTGTGTAATAGTCTTCTGTGTGGCACAGTGTCAAAGGCCTTGCTGAAGTCCAGATAGGCCATCTCCAATGCCCTCCCCTGATCCACCTCCCTAGTCACCCAGTCAAATAATTCAACGAGGTTGGTCTGACATGACCTCCCCCTGGTGAAACCATGCTGCCTTGGGTCCTGTAGTCCATTGATAACCTGATGTTCCACCAATCTCTCCTTCAGTAGTGCTTCCATGATCTTCCCCACTACCGAGGTGAGGCTGACTGGTCTGTAGTTCCCTGCTTCCTCTTTGTTCCCACTTTTGTATAAGGGGACTACATCTGCTGTCTTCCAGTCTTTGGGTACCTCCCCTGTTTCCAATGATCGGCTAAACAGGATAGCCAGAGGTTCAGCCACCACCTCTCTCAGTTCTTTAAGGACGCTGAGGTGCACCCCATCTAACCCCATTGCTTTATCAACTCTTATTATGTCCAGTTCCTTCAGGATCCTTCCTTGTGTAAATGGACTTGTGTCCATTTCTGCACCATTCTCACCCCTTGTACTCCCTTCAGACCCATTACCCTCCTCTTCCTCAGTAAAGACTGACTCCCTATATGCCCTAGTTCCCCACATAAGTTAGTTTGCTGTGTCACATAAATTACTTAAATGTTCCCCTGAGCCACATTTATAGCATGATTTAGGCTGACCTGGGTAAAATAAAATACCCCTATCCCCCCCCCAAAGAAAGAATTAAGCACACATAACACACCAGTTTCTGTTATTTTCAATAGCACCTTCACCCTCCACCCCCGTCCAAATGTTCTCTGTATCCAAGATAGCTTCTGGGTCTTCCATCAAAGTACACCTTTGTTTCAGCCAGTAAGTAATGTCGTGTATGCGAACCCCTTCACTTCTGAATAACACAGTGATCATTTTTTTTTGCTGGTTTCGTCAGGGGGATTGCCAGAAAGTGGGCCCGCACAGATGATTTTTTTAAGTGCATATACTTTGTTCAGAATCTTTCTAAGCTTGCCATGGTCTTAAAGCTTATATCAAAAGTTAAATCTCCCGATATATGGATAAGCGCATATATTTCATTTGTGAAAAATGTCATACTGTCTTTTATCAAAGTTCTTGCAACAAAGAGTCTGTCTAGAGGCTGAGCTAAACCCACAGTATATGAAAGCCTCACAGCGTTATGCCTCTTGGCTGGTAAAATTGGTAACTTAAATAATGAGGCAAAAGTTTTCTCTGAGTTTTCTGTACCATGCATGAGAAGCCTGTGAGGTTTATTCAGGTTTTGTTTGGGGTGTCCCCCTGTTCGTTCTTTATTTAGTGCCTCCATACTTGCTGTATTGTCAGTGAACTGTAATTGGGGATTCTGCGTCAATTCTAGCTCTGAGGGAAGTTCTTTTTTATTTTTTTTTATTTTTGTATTTATTCCTCCTCTGCCCCTTCAACTCTGTTCTCCTTGGGAGCACCAAGGTGTCATCCCTCTGCGGTCCACACTACCTGGTCAGTCCTCCGTCACCCTTGTAGCCTCGGATTACCACCCCCCCGGGTGGGGCCGAGGTGGGCCCCAACACCCCAAACGGTCTTTAGCGTCAGTCAGTCGGGTGCCAGGTAGGCGGCTGCAAATCAAGGGCAAGCTCCAGTGTCTGTCTCTGCCGGAGCCGAAGGGCACTTTCCCTTGTTTCTGAGGAATGGTTAGTGCCCTGCTGTCAAGGCATGGTACCGATGTCTGCCACGCTCCACCCCCTTCTCTACATTGTCAGCGCTTGCTGTATCTCCGGCTTCCGCCAGATGCCAGCCGAGCACCGAACAGGGACCCCTGTCCCTCCCGGGAGAGAAGAGCTGTCCTCTGGATGCTCCATCCTCTCCCTCCCCTTCCGACCCCCAGCAACCTGGGCTTATTCCCAAACTCGGGTCGCCGGTGTGGCATGAGGTTCTGAGGGAAGTTCTAAGCTCTCCTCTGCCCAGTTCATGACTACAGACCCTTTATTTATTTGTATGTTTTGCTCATTCAAAATTGCAATCGTGGAACTTCCTGATTCCCACTAACCTGAAGTGCCCTTTCAAACAACATGAAGTCTTGCTATATTATGACATATGCAGTATAGCCCCAGGTTAGAACTGCTCCGGAGGTGAAAAAGTTAACTTCCATGCAGGGCATGGAATCTTGAGCGCAAGCTCGGTTGAACACTCTGTCTGTTGAAGCTCAAACTTAAACTGTCAGATTCTTTACTCCGCCTCACTGAACAGTCGCTCCGGAGATTCCTCCTGTTGCTCAGTTTGTTTGTCGGTTTTAAAGTGTAATCTCGGTTTATTTTACCGAAATTTAACCGCAATCGTCGGTTCAAGCTCTGTCTGTGGTATTGTAAGTAATAGATAGGCTTACTTATTTATTTTTCTTCTGTGTGGAACTTGTAAACGTCTTTTTCAGTTCGGTTTGAACCGATCAGAGGGGTTTAAAAATTACTTTCTAGCCCTTTAGAGTGCGGTTCCCGGTTCTTATCGGTTCTAAAAAAAACGGATTTTATTACGTTTTTTTCCACGACCCGTGACACGGTTGGGAACCGATAAGAGAGTCTTGCTTGGTGGATTGCCGTTAACGGGCAAGTTTTGGTTAGGCTGGCACTATGTCTGAGAAACCCAAAAGAAAAACCGGACCCACTGGGTTTCAGCACTGTGGCCTCTGTGGGGAAGCCTTTGCCAAGGCTGACCCACACACCATTTGTGTATATTGTCTGGGGTTTGACCACCTCAATGCAGACTGCCAGATTTGTAAGAATTTTCCTGCTGCCACCGTGGAAAAAAGAGTTGGTAGGCTCAGGGAAAGGGAGGCCAAAAAGTCCGCTGACCCGGATGGCCAGCCTGGTTCGGTTCCAACCGAACCTGAGGGAGTGCCCTCTGACCAGGGCGATGCTTCCTCGGGCAAACGAAGAGCTAGCTCTGAGGAGCCGGTTCCAACTAAAAGGGCTAGAAGGTCAGCTAGTTTGGCAAAAGTTCTTTCTCCAACCGCTGAGGAAATAGCCAAGGCTATTCAAATTGTCCAGTCTCTTTCCCCAGTTCCGTCCGACCCGCACCATTGGGCAAGCGTCCGCATACCTCTCAACCTTCCCTCATAAATCAGGGACAAGGCTTAAAAAATCAACTAAGAAAGAACAAGTCTGTAACTTTTATGTTTGATATTATTTTGTACTTATAACCCCACTGTTTAGTCACAGAAACACAATTTTAGGAGGGCAGAGTAAAATTTTTAGATAAATCAAGTCCCTGAAAATCAGGGACAGTTGAGAGGTATGAGCCGGTTTGGTCGGTTCCCTATTCAAGATTATGATTTTGAAGATTTTTATGAACCAGGGGAAAGGGAGGAGGGGTACGAGGAGAGTGAGTGTGATTTTGACAGTCTGGATGTGCCCATTGAACCGGACATCTCTCCAGACAGACCCTCAGGAGTATCCCCTCCCAGGCTATCTGAGTCCCCTTCTCATTTTTTGTTTTACAAGAAAGTTGCTGACACTCTGCAACTTCCTGTTGAGGAAGCTGTTGATGATCAAGAAGAGCCTGATTTTGTGGAAATGATGGATATTCCAGAGTCTAGGAGACTGTCTATTCCCTTGCATAAATCTTTAGGAAACAGACAGTAAAAATTCTGAAAACTCCTCATTCTATCCTCCCTGTGGATAAAAGGATGGACAAGAGGTATGCTTTATCAGGCTCTGATACGGAGTTCCTATCTCAGCAGTGCAGCCATGTGGGGGTAGTGCAGGCTGCAGCCTGTGACAAGGCTAATATTCCGCTAGCCTCTCACCCTCCTGAAAAGGATTCCAGGAGGATGGATGCCATGGCAAAAAAGCAGTACATGGCAGCATCTTTGGGACTCAGACAGGCAAATTATATGGCTTACGCAGCTAGGTACCAGAAATCCAGGTGGGATACTGTCCTGGCCCTAGCAAAACAGGCCCCTGAACAGCTTGCCAGGGAGCTGGAGCAGGTGGCTGCGGATGGTATTAAGGCATCCAAGGTGCAATTTCATGCTGCTGTAGACTCTAATGATGTTTCATCTAGAGTTATGGCTACATCTATGTCTCTTTGCAGAATGGCCTGGCTCAGATGTACTACCCTGTCACAGGATACCCAGTCTAAGGCTATGGATTTTCCTGTTGTGGGAAATTCTCTGTTTGGGGAGCAGACAGAGAATTATATGAAGAAAATGGATGAGTATAGGACTGCACAAGCCAAAGAAAGGCAAGCCACTCCTCAAAGGCAGCATGTCAAGGGCAGGGGCAGGCCTTTTCATAGGCCATTTTACCAAGCCCAGGCCTCTTCTACTTATGCCCAGAGGGGTTCTTTAGAGGAAGGGGCAGAAGGGCTCTAGTAAGCCTGTTTCTACCCCTCAACCCAAAGCCCCTGCAAAACAGGCTCTCTGATGGGGTAGCCAGGGCTGATTCTCCACTACCGGTAGGGGGCAGGCTGGCTTACTTTGTCCAGGACTGGAAGTCTTTAACATCAGACAAGTGGGTCCTGGAAGTAGTAAGCCAGGGACTGGTTCTCAGCTTCAAAAAATTTCCGAAGATAAGAGCCAGATCTTTTCCACCTGCAAACCCATCAGAGGCACTTGCCCTGGAAGCAGAAGTTTCTGCCCTCCTGGCTCTCAGAGCCATGGAAAGGGTTCTACCCATACACCAGGGCAAAGGGTTGTACTCCAGGTACTTCCTTACCCCAAAAAAGACAGGAGAATGGTGGCCCATTCTGGATCTCAGGTATCTAAACAAGCACCTTTTAAAACCAAAGTTCACAATGGTGACCCTGGGGATTATTTTACCCTCTCTAAGGCCAGGGGACTGGCTAGCCTCCCTGGACCTCAAGGATGCCTACCTCCATGTTCTCATCAGAAGCTCCCATCGAAAGTACCTCAGATTCGAACTGCCCTCAGGCCATTATCAGTTCAGAGCAATGCCCTTCGGCCTCTCGTTGGCTCCAAGGGTGTTCACAAAATGCCTGGCAGTAGCAGTTGCTCATTTAAGAAGGCAAAGGATTGCCATCTTTCCTTATCTGGACGACTGGCTCATTGTAGGCCAGTCTCCAGAACAGGTCAAACTTCATTTACAAGTAACCCAGCAGCTGCTTACATCTCTAGGTTTCCTTCTCAATCTTCCAAAGTCAGTTCTGGAGCCTGTCCAGCTTCTCACCTTTATAGGCGCAGAACTGAACACAAAAGAAGCCAGAGGCTTCCTTCCTCTGGAGAGAACAAGCACCCTGGTGTTTCTGGCCTCCTCTTTCACCCTGCAGGTCTCTCGACCAGCAAGGCATTTTCTACAGCTCCTGGGGCACATGGCTGCTTCTACAGCAGTAGTGCAGGGAGCGAGATTTCAGATGAGGGACATTCAATTCCATTTGAGAGCCTTTTGGTCTCAAAGGACGGATCCCCTAACCAAATTGATTCCAGTGACTCGAACCCTGATCCAGGCCCTTCAGTGGTGGCAGGATCAGAACAACCTGAGACAGGGGGTTCCCTTCACTCCCCAGTCTCATTCCTTGACCCTTACTACAGATGCATTCCTCCTGGGGTGAGGAGCTCACATGGGCGACTTTTCCACCCAAGGGCTGTGGTCCCCTCAGGAATCCCTGCTCCACATCAATTTGCTGGAGCTCAGAGCAGTTTTTCTTGCACTTCAGGTTTCTCCACATCTGTCCAGAACAAGGTAGTTTAGGTCAGAACAGACAATACCACTACAATGTGGTACATCAACAAGCATGGGGGCACTCGGTCTACAGCCTTGTACACCGAAGCAATGAAGTTGTGGTCTCTGGCTTATTCCCTGAACGCCTCCCTTATGGCAGTTCACCTCCCAGGCAAGGACAATGTCCTAGCGGATGCTCTCAGCAGGATTTCCCAGGGCCATCACGAATGGGCACTGGATCCCCTAGTACTGGAGGTAATATTTGCCAGATGGGGCACTCCACGAATAGAACTCTTTGCAGCCCCAGACAATCACCAACTTCCCCTTTTTTTGCTGCAGGCTCCCAGTGTTGGGCTCAGTCCCTCTGGATGCCTTCCTTCTCAGTTGGGAAGGGAAGTTTCTCTATGCTTTCCCCCCCTTCACCTTCTTTTCAAAGTGCTAGTCAGAATCAGATCTCAATCCTGCAAGATTATCCTGATTGCTCCAGATTGGGCCAGGCAGCCCTGGTACCCACTCCTCATGTCCTTAGCAGTCCACCCTCCCCTATGCCTTCCCAGGAATCATAGCCTGTTAACCTGTGCCCAGGGGAGAGTTTGGTATCCGAACCTCAGATCTCTCAATCTCAAGGCTTGGCTCTTGAAGAGTTAGAGTTTACTGACCTACACCTTTCTCAAGGTGTACTGGATACCTTGAAGGCCTCTAGGAAGCCTTCCACCACGGCTACCTATAATTCAAAATGGAAGAGATTTTCCATATGGTGTGCTGGTAAACATATTTCCCCCAGAATCTGCTCATCAGCAATGCTGATGCTGCCCACGATCCTGAATTATTTGGTGCATTTGAATTCCTTGGGGCTGAGACCAGCTACCCTAAAAGTGCACTTGGCAGCTGTGTCTGTCTTCTTGTCAGCAGGTAAGCCCTCTTCTTTATCAGCTCACCCTGTGTTCTCCAAGTTTTTTTAAAGGGTTGCTTCACACCAATCCTCCGTTCAGGCCCCTGCTTTTGGGATCTTAATATTTGCATCGCTCAGCTTATGCAACCCCCTTTTGAGCCATTGTCTTCAGCAGAGCTGAAGTACTTGACTTGGAAAACTGTGTTTCTGGTAGCTATCACCTCTGCCAGGTGCATAAGTGAGCTACAAGCCTTGTCAGTGGAGCCTGATTTGATCTCCTTTCATAGAGATAAAGTAGTCCCCTTGGACTAACAGGAAGTTTTTGCCTAAGGTGGTTTCAGACTTTCACCTTAATCAATCCATGTCTCTCCTTGTGTACTTCATTGACCATTCCTCCTCTGGTAAGAGGAGATTGCACAGTTTAGATGTCAAAAGAGCCCTTAGTTACTATATAGAACGTACCAAGGGTCACAGGTTCGAATCCCTCCAATTGTTCCTCACTTATGGTGAGGTTGGTAAAGAAACCTGCCACTAAAAGATCCATTGCCAGGTGGATTGTCTCTTGTATCCAATTCTGTTATGAAAAACTGGGTGAGGTTCCTCCCTCAGGCCTGAGGGCTCACTCTACCAGAGGTAGCTGAGTCTCTGGCTGCTGCCAGGACATTCCTATCCTAGAGATATGTCAAGCAGCTACCTGGAAAACAGTTCACACTTTTACTAAGCATTACTCCTTGGATATCCAGGCTAGGAGTGATGCTCGATTTGGCACAGCTGTGCTTCAGAGCCTATTTCCCAAGTAGGTTCTGTCCCTCCTCCATGGAGGTACTGCTGTGTAGTCTGCATATGTCATAATATAGCAAGACTTCATGTTGTTTGAAGAAAAAATTACCTTAGTAATGTTGTTTCTTCTAATGGAGTCTTGCTATATTATGACCTCCCCCCCAGCCTGCCCCTCTCAGAACCTCTGTTTTTGGGATGTGGGTGGGCAGTGCAATGTTGGCACTTCTTTGATGCCCACTTTATTTCACCCTTCTAGTGTGCTTAGGTGTTATGCTTAAGTTTCTTCTTGAATCCCCCGACTTGAGTCTTTGTATTGGGATCAAGATCAAAAAGGTGTTTTTGTAGTTAGTAGCCAGCGGCTAGTGTAGGTTTACGGCTTCCACACAGAACCTTAGTGAGTTTTTGCTCGTAAAGATCTGACAATTTAAGTTTGAGCTTCAACAGACAGAGTGTTCAACTGAGCTCGCGCTCAAGATCCCATGCCCTGCATGGAAGTTAACTCTTTCACCTCCGGAGCAGTTCTAATCTGGAGTTATACTGCATATGTCATAATATAGCAAGACTCCATTAGAAGAAACAACATTACTAAGGTGAGTAATTTTTTCTTTGTTGCCATCCAGCTGCTGTGATTGCTAAATCCACTGACCATGCCAATTCCACTGCATTCTACCCTTCTCGTCCTCATCTTAGGCCTTTTTCTTGCCGTTTCGTAATGCCATTCCCGGCTTTTGAGCAGGAGAAAATATTTCCTGAGGTGCTTTACTGGGTTCTGGTGTTACTGTTGCTGAAGTGCCTTGTACCTGCTCTCTCCATTTCACCGCCACTGCCCCGGTGTCTGTTGGTTTCTTTCATGAACCTGTGTCACACATTTGCAGCTGGATTTTTTTGACATTTTTTTCCTTGCTGTCAGAGCGCAACTCTCGTAATTTCTGTTTAAAAGACATTTTCTTCACCATAAATGCTTGTTCCTCTTTCTCGAACTGTTTTTCCAGTTCTGTTGCCTCCAGATTATGCTGTTTGTGCCTCACTTCCTCTTGTGACCTGCTGGGATCACTCTCCACCTGAGAGATCTCTTTCTGACTGATCTGTGAGTTTTCTGTTTCAGAGCCCCTCGTTGTATCCCCAGCCAGCTCCTCTTTTCCTGCTCCTGTTTCCATTTGTTCCACACTAAGTATTTCTTCCCTCATTGCTGTCTAGGTCTCCAACAACATTAAAATGGGAGAGGACCTGTCCCGGTGGCACTGAGGGTTGAGGTGCTGGACACCACAACTTGCGCCATGCCGGCGACCCGTATTCAGGAACGGACACAGATCATCGGGGGTTGGCAGGGGAAGAGAAGGATCCAGCATCTGGAGGACTGCTCTCCTTCTCCGGGGCGGGGAGACTCCAGAGTGTTGCCATCAGTTGCCCTCTAGTGGAGGCTGGGGGACAAGCATGCCGCATCTAGACGTGGGGTGGAGCTAGAACAGACGCACTAACCTTTGCATCATTGCACGTCCTAGCTTCAAGGGGACTCTAGGAAAAATCGCCGTCCCCCACGTATGAGCCAGGCACAGTGCCCGACCCTTCAGCCATGACAGTTACACTTCGTCGGTTTCACTCCAGAGGGGCTTCCCGGAGTAAGGGTCGGGTGCCATGGCTGGGATGAACCCGTCCGCAGGGTTAGGGGGTTCAGACAGAAAAAAGAGGAGTAAATCACAATAAATAAATAAATAAATGGGAGAGGAGTCCCTCTGTTGCTAGCCTTGCTTGTAGAGCAGAAAGCAGCTAACTAAAAGAAGCTACATTTTCTTATTAATTTAAAACTTGTATCTCAGCAGTAGTTAGTGTCTGTTAAGATTAAGTAGGCAGATAACTTTGTTAGAAGTAGAAGGGGTCTTATTTAGGGTTAAAAAAAGAAAGAAAAGAAAGAAAGTCAGTGTGTGTTCTGTGCTGGGAAGGGTACTGTATCAGCTGACTTTGCTAAACCAGTAGGAGGAAAGAGAGCTTAATTGGGGGTGTGGTTTAGACACTATAATAGCAGGTGAGTCAAATTACAACTTCCTGTTGCTAGCCTTTTTTCTTACTAATTGCCCTCCATCCCACCCCTCCACCCACCAACCCAAAGCCAGTTCTACTTTTATAGCCACTGGATTTGACTGACAACAGGAACTTCCTGTTTGGCAGTAGGAAGGGAAGGATCATAGAGAAACACTGGTTTTGTCAACCCTAAAGGAAAAAAGTAGCTCACTCTCCCCCAGCTGCTAGTGGTCTGATATAGAGCAAGGAAGAAGGAGGCTACTGAAGAAGATAGGAAGTTGCTGTCCCAGAACAGGAAGGATGAGAGTTGTAAGGAGAGGAGAGAGTAAGCATCCAGAGAAACAGTAGAGGGGACACAAAATAAGACATGATAGGAGTGGTGCAGTGCAATGGCTGTGGGGTGGCAGTGTTCTGGGAGACATTCTGGAGGCTGTGATGTTGCCCTATTTGCAGGCATCTCTGTGGTCTGAGAGAGGAGGTTGCCCGTCTCCAGGCTGACCTGGCTAGGATTCGTGAAACCTCCTCCCCCAACCAGGAACCACCAGGGCCAATGCCACTACCTCAGAGGTTGCCAAGAAAGAGGAGAGGCTAGACCAGGGTGGGCTCAGGGAGGGAGAGGGTGGTGGAACAGAGTTGCATCCCTCCAGCTGTACCTCTCCACAATTCATTCGCTCTTCTGGTGGATAGTGGTTCCTCTATGGAGGCACCTGCAGTGGAGACCAAGGAGGATGCTGGGAACCTTCACAAAGGAGACCCACAGGAGGGTGGCATGGGACCCCACAGGGGAAGGAAACAACTCCTGGTGGGGGACTCAGTCATTAGGGGGTAGAAATGGGGAGGAAGGGAGGGAGGTAAGGTGCCTTCCTGGGCGCCACGGCTGGAGGATGAGCGAATCCTCAGGATCGTGGGAGGGAGCTGCACGAGGGAGGGAGGGCTGGATGTCATTGTCCACCTAGGGACAAATGACCTGGCTAGAATGGGATCAGAGCAGTGCAAGAGGAGTTTGTAGAGTTGGGAAGGGCCTTAGACAAGTAGCATATCGGTAACCTTCTCGGAGGAGCTGCCTGTCTATGGCAAGGGAGATGCTAGAGCACTCCTCACTAGGGAATTCAATAAGTGGTTGAAAAACTGGTGTGGAGCTCAGGGTTTTGGCTTCACTGGGGACTGGGGAGCCGCCTGGAGGGATGCAGACCTATACTGGTGCGATGGTCTGCATCTGTCCAGGGGTGGAACCAGGATCCTAGGTGAGAGGTTTAAATGCTTCATTGGTAAGCATTTAAACTAGCCAAGGGGGGAGGCACTGAAAAGGAGCAGGGAAATCCCAGCCTCCCCCCACAAAACATGGTGATTAGTGAGGTAAACACCAAGGTACAGAAGTTATTAGGGAGCAGAACAGATTTAAATGTGAAAAAAGGCAAAGGCAGTAAGGACAGAAATGGGGCTAAAAGGAGTGAGGCTATCAAAAAGTGGAGGGTGATAAGTACCAATGCCCGTAGTCTGTGTAACAAGCTCCCTGAACTAGTGGCCTTGATGGAAGAGGGTTGCCTGGATGTTGTGGCAGTCACAGAAACATGGTACACAGAGAACCATGACTGGGATGTCAACATACCAGGATACACAATCTACAGGACAGGGAGGGTAAAAGAGGAGGAGGAGGAGTAGCTCTTTATGTAAAGGAAGGGATCAAAGCAACAGAACTAAAGAGTAAACAGGGAGCAGATGAGGCACTTTAGGTCACCCTGGAGACAGGATATGGCACCACAATCCGCATGGGGGTTGTATACAGACTCCCATCTCAGGGGGAGGGAGTGGACAAGGAAATGATAGAAGGCTTTCTTAGAATGGCAGAAAAAGGGGAGATATTGTTGATGGGGGACCTGACTGTGCCAGATGTTAACTGGAGCACCTTTGTTGCAGGCACATCCAAGAGCAGGGTCATTCTTGATGCCCTACAGGGGGCATGCCTCAGACAGCTAGTACTGGAACCCACTCGGGAGGGAGCAATCTTAGACCTGGTACTCTCAAATGGGGACAGAGAAAGAATCTCAGATTTAGAAGTGGGTAGCCATCTGGGAACAGGCGACCACCAAACAGTGTGGTTCACTATAAACACAGCCATACAAAAGCAAGAGTACTAGACTTTAGGAGGGCTGACGTTGGGAAAATGAGAGAGTGCCTCAGAAAAGCACTAGCAAACAGGCAAGAAGGAGGGTGGAGGAACAATGGGGAGGATCAAACAGCCATCACAGAGGCAACAAGCCTTTGTGTAAAGAAACAAAAATACAATAAAACACAACGTATGGGTTTTCAAAAGAGGTTCAGGGAAGGTTATGAGAAAAGGACAGCATTCAGGAAATATAAAGAACACAGAAGGAGCAGGACAGAGAACTTTATCAGTTAAAGCAGAAAGAGGCTGAGAAGGCAGTCAGAATAGCAAAGGCCCAAACCGAGGAAAGGATAGCCAACTCTGTTAAGAAGGGGGATAAGACCTTTTATAGGTACATTAGGGAGCGAAGAAAGACCAAAGGAGGGAAACTGAAGCTTAATAAAGGGAGGGAATGTGGGTAGAGGTGACAGTGAAAAAGCGGGGATACTGAACGAATATTTCTGCTCAGTATTCACAAAGGAAGAGGAGGGGGAGTTACCTAAACCAAACAAGAGAAACACTCTGAAGATGAGGCTCGATACCAGTCCATTTACAGAAGAAAGGGTTCTGAAAGAACTAATAAAATTGAAGGCAGACAAAGCAATGGGGCCTGATGGGATTCACCCAAGAATTCTAAAAGAACTAAGGGTAGAACTAGTGACACAGCTGGACTACCCTTTAACAAATCATGAGGATGGGGTGGTACCCAAGACTGGAGGAGGGCAGATGTGATTCCTCTTCACAAAAGTGGAGCAGGACAGAGGCAGGAAACTACAGACCAGTTAGTTTGACCTCAGTGGTAGGAAAATGATGGAATCACTTCTGAAGGAAAGAATTGTTGAGTACCTAGAGGACAGTGGGGCACTGGACCCAAAGCAGCATGGATTCACGATGGGAAGTTTGTGTCAGATGAATCTAATAGATTTCTTTGACTGGGTGACCAAAGTAGTAGACCAGGGAGGGGCTGTGGACATGGCCTACCTAGATTTTAGCAAGGAATTTGATACAGTCCCACACAAAAGATTAATACACAAGATAGCCAGCCTTGGAGTGGGTCCCAAGGTGGTAGCCTGGATAAAAAATTGGCTAGATAACAGGACGCAAAGGGTAGTAGTAAATGGAGTACACAGTGAAGAAAGGAGGGTTACTAGCGGGGTACCGCAGAGTTCAGTACTGGGACCGGTCCTTTTTAATGTCTTTATAAGTGACATTGCAGAGAAACTGGAAGGAAAAGTATGTGTCTTTGCAGATGACACAAAGATCTGCAACAGGGTTGATACACAAGATGGAGTGGAAAAGATGAGAAGGGACTTGGCAAGGTTAGAGGAATGGTCAAATGTATGGCAGCTCAGATTCAGTGCAAAGAAGTGCAAGGTAATGCACATGGGAAACAAAAACCCAGGGGAAGCGTACACAATGGGGGGTGAGATACTGACAACAGTAAAAATAGAAAGGGACCTGGGGTTAATTATATCAGATGACCTAAAGGTCGGCAAGCAATGTGAGAAGGCAGTAGGCTGGGGGGATACTGAGATGCATAGGAAGAGGCATCAATAGTAGAAAACAGGAAGTTGTTATCCCTCTGTACAGACAGTTGGTGAGACCCCATCTGGAGTACTGTGTGCAGTTCTGGAGACCCCATCTCCGCAAAGATATAGACAGAGTGGAGGCTGTCCAGAGGAGGGCAACCAAAATGGTGCAGGGTCTGCACCAGAAGACATACGAAGAAAGACTAAAAGAGCTTAATATGTATACCCTTGAGGAAAGAAGGGAGAGAGGGGACATGTTAGAAACTTCTCAGTACCTCAAGGGAATCAACAAAGTCCAAGAGGGTAGCATCTTCTAGAAAAGAGATGTGCAAGAACAAGGGGCACAATTTGAAGATGGGGGACGGCTCAGAGGTAATATGAGGAAGTATTTTTCACAGAGAGGGTTGTGGATGATGGAACAACCTCCCTGAGGAGGTCGTGGAGTCAAGAACAGTGGGGGAATTCAAGAATGCATGGGACAGACATAAGGCAATTCTAGTGGGGGGTAGGAGGAAGTAGGCTGTTGGTTAACTAGGATCTGCAGCTTATCCGTTAGGTAGGGAAATGGGCAGACTAGGTGGGCCAAGCGGTCCTTATCTGCCATCAAATTCTACATTTCTATGTGAGGAGGCAGGTCATATCAAACAAATCTGATAGATTTATTTGACTGGGTGGCCAAGGAACTAGATCAGGATAGAGTGGTGGATGTAGCCTGCCTAGATTTCAGTAAGGTTTTTGACTCGTTCCACACAAAAAACATATAAGCAAGCTAAGCAATTTAAGGATCAGTCCAAAGATGGTTAACTGGGTAAAAAATTGGTTAGGGGACAGGTGGCAGTAAGCGGAGTTCACTCCGAGGAAGGGAGGGTGACCAGCAGCCTCAGGGATCAGTTCAGTGACTGATCCTCTCTAATGTCTTTATAAGATACTTTGCAGAGGAGCTGGAAGGAAGGTCTGCCTCTCTGGGGGGGTTAGACAGTATGAGCAGTGACCTGAGAAAAGTAGAGGAGGGTCAAGGGTATGGCAGCTGGGTTTCGATGTGAAAAAGTGCAAAAAGGTCACAGAAACCCAGACAGAGTACAGAATGAGTAGGGTGGCAGTGGCCTTAATGACTAGCAAACAGGAAAGTGACATGGGGGTAATCATATTAGATGACCTAAAGATGGACAGGCAGTGCAACAAACCATTTGAGAGGGCTAGTGGGATGCTTGGATGCATAAACTAAGGATAAGGAGATAAACACCAATCCATTCACAGAGGAGAGGGTCCTAGAAGAACTGGTGAAGCTAAAGGTGGAAAAAGCCATGGGTCCAGATGGCATACATCTCAGGGTCCTAAAAGAACTGAGGACTGAACTGTCAGCCCTGTTCAGTGAGTCCTTAGACACTGGAGTGGTCCAAGAGGACTGGAGAAGGGCAAACGTTGTCCCTCTTCACAAGAGCGGTAAAAGTTAGTCTAATCTCTGTAGTCGTAAAAATAATGGAGGCACTCCTTAAGGAAAGAATAGTGCAACACTGGAAGCCAATGGACTGGTGGATCCCAGGCAACATGGCTTCTCTGCAGGATGATCCTGTCAACTTAATCTGATAGATTTCTTTGACTGGGTGACAAAGGCAGTATACCGGGAAGGGAGGTGGGGTGGATATTGCCTGTCTCAATTTCAGCAAAGCCTTTAATACAGTCCCACACGGGAGACTGGTCAACAGGCTAGCCAGCCTCGGGTTGGGATGCAAGGCGGGTGAACTGGATTGGAAATTGGTTATGAGACAGAAAACAGAGGGTAGTGGTGAATGGAACCCAATCAGACGAAAGGGAGGTGACCAGTGGGGTACCTCAGGGGTCAGTTCTGGGCCAGTCCTCTTCAGTGTCTTCATCAGTGACATTGCAGATGGGCTGGAGCGAAAAGTTTGCCTGTTTGTAGATGACACCAATATCTGCAACAAGGTGTATACTCCGGAGAGGGTGGAAAGGATGAGAAAAGACCTGGAACTGCTGGAGAGATGGTCATGGGCATGGCAGCTAAAGTTTAACGCAAAGAAGTCATAATCATGCATGTGGGGGGCAGGAGCCCTGGGGCGAGCTACAGGTTGGGGGGGCTGCTGGCATTATTTAAGAAGGAGAGGGACTTGAGGTCACAATCACAGATGACTTAAAGGCTGCTAGGCAGATGGCAAAGGTGATAGGAAAGGCCAATGGGATGTTTGGTTGTAGTATTGGAAGGGGGAATCACAAGCCGAAGGAGGGAAGTAATGGTTCCACTGTACAAGACCCTGGTGAGACCTCACCTTGAATACGGTGTACAGTTCTGGAGACCACACCTTCAAAAGGACATTGACAAAACAGAGACGGTGCAGTGGAGGGTGAACAGAATGGTGAAGGGATTACATCACAAGCCTTACAAGGAGAGTGAGGGACCTCAGTTTGTACATGCTGGAACAAAGGAGGGAAAGAGGTGACATGATACAAACATTCAAGTACCTTAAGGGCATTAACAAGGTGGAAAGGGACAACATATTCCAGATTAATAGCAGTGCCAGAACAAGAGCACACGACATGAGACTGAGGGGTGGCCACAAAAGGGGAAATGTCTGGAAGTTCCTTTTTACAGAAAGGGTTGTGGATGCATGGAATTTCCTGCCCCAGGAGGTGGTGGCAGCCCATACAGTGGCGGGCTTCAAACATGCATGGGACAGAAACAAAGGAGTAATAGAGACAGGAAGAAAAAGCTAAAGCCAATGACCAGTTAGGGTCGCTGGACTATTCATTAGGCAGCTTAAACGGGCAGACTAGATCGGCCTAGCGGTCCTTACCTGCCAACAGCATCTATGTGTTTATGTATTCATGTATCTGTAAGGAGGGGTATTATCAGCAGAAAGGGAGAGGTGGTGTTGCCTGTGTATAGATTGCTGGTAAGGCCCCACCTGAAGTACTGTGCTCTGTTCTGGAAACCTCATCTCTGGGAGGGGTACAGACAGAGTGGAGGCGGTCTGCAGGAGGAGGGCAACTAAAATGGTGCAGGGTCTGCATCAGAAGCCCCACGAGGAAAGACTCAAGAATCTGAATATGTATATACTGGAAGTGAGGAGGGAGAGGGTGGGGTATATCAATCAAACTTTATTTAACCACGCATAATATAGTATATAATAGAGACGTTTAAATACCACACGGGGTAAATGAGGTACAGGAGGGAAGTATTTTTCAGAAAAACAGGTGCCGAAGAAGAAGGGACATGATATGAAGCTTGCTGTGGGTAAGTTTGGCCACTAGAACTAAATCATCCTATTCCAAGCCAAAAATATGGGACTTCAGAGGAGCTGACTTTGATAAGATGGCCAACATAGTTAAGCTAGCCCTGGCAAAAAGAAATACAGGTGAGAGGGTACAGGCAAAGTGGGCAAGCATTAAGGATGCAATACTTGAAGCAACATCCCATTGTGTTAGAGAGAAGCAAGTGCAAAAAAAGAAGGAAACCACTTTGGTTCTCAAAAACAGTAGCAGAAAAAGTCAGAGTCAAAAGGCTGGCTTTCGAGAAATATAAGGGAACACAGTGGGATGAAGACAGGGAAGCATACCAAACTTCCCTAAGGGAAGCAGGAAAGGCAGTAAGGCAGGCAAAGGCCCAAACCGAGGAAACATTAGCACAAACAGTAAAAGAAGGTGACAAGACTTTTTATAAATACATTAGTGAAAGGAAAAAGTCCAGAGGGGGTATTGCTAAGATACTCTCACATCTTGGTATACCCAATGCTGCACTTTTCACCCTCTCACCACCCTTCCTACATTCCTTCTCCCCCCCACCTGCTTCCCTCTCCCTATGGCTCTGGCACTTCTTATCTGTTGTCTGTTTTCTCTGAAAAATGCCGCTGGCTGCCTTGTTACAATGCTACCCTTGAACTGTATTAATCTGTACTCTGCAATGTCCACATTGTTGTAATGCTTGTCTTGATGTTCCCTATAATTTGTATTTCTCTGACGTGGAACCTTTGTAAAAGAGCCATGGCTCAAAGGTATTTGTAATCCTAGACTTGATAAATAAAAAAATAAAAAAAAAAACAAAGGAGATAAGGGGGCTTGTGAGGAGGAGGACCATGTAAAAGCATCTATCCTAAATAGCAAAACAAAATGGTTATATTAAATGCATGCTGAAAATAGAAAATAGAGTTAAAAATCTATGTTTCGACCTTAGGTCTTCTTCAGGAAATATCTAAAAGAGAAAAAAAAACAAACTAATTAGTGTAGAGGAGAGGTAAAATGAGAGAGAGATATATGTGGAGAAAGAAGAAAGGGGAGGCTCAGGGAGAAGAAGCAATAGATGGTAAGATTAAGAGAGAATCTGTGAAACAAAATATCCTAAATAGATACTTCTGCTCAGTAGTTACTGAAGAGAAAGTAGGACAGGGCCCACAGCTCAGCACCATGGACACAGGTGGGAGGGAGGTGTGCATTAGTCCCTTCACAAAAGAAAGGGTCCTACAAGAGCTCGATAAGCTCAGGGTGGACAAGGCAATGGGACCTGACGTCACACATCCCAGGGTACTAAAGGAACTAAGGGTGGAACTAGCAGAGCCATTATCAGAACTGTTTAGTGAGTCTCTGGGCACAGGAGAGGTCCCAGAAGACTGGAGAAGGGCTCATGTGATCATGCTCCACAAGAGTGGTAGCAGGGAGGAGGCAGGGAACTACCGACCAGTCAGTCTTACCTCAGTGGTGGGCAAGATTATGGAGGCACTCCTTAAGGAAAGGATAGTGCAACACCTGGAATCCATAGGAGCACAGGATCCAAGACAACATGGCTTTACAAAAGGAAGGTCCTGTCAAACTAATCTCATAGATTTCTTTGACTGGGTAACCAGAGTGGTGGCCCAAGGTGGAGCAGTTGATGTCGCCTACCTTGACTTCAGCAAAGCTCTCAGTACTGTTCCACATAGAAGATTGGTTAATAAGCTGGGTAGGCTTGGGGTGGGTCAGAAGTTGGTCAACTGGGTGGCAAACTAGTTGACAGGCAGAAAACAGAGAGTGGTGGTAAACGGTATACAGTCAGAAGAGATGCAAGTCACAAGTGGGGTACCTCAGGGATCAGTCCTGGGGCCAGTCCTTTTTATCTTCATCAGTGACATTACAGATGGACCGGAGGGTAAGGTTTGTCTGTTTGCAGATGACACCAAGATCTGCAACAGAGTAGATGATCCAGATGGGGTGGGCAGAATGAGAAGAGATCTGGATAAACTAGCAAAATGGTCGGAAGAGTGGCAACTGGGGTTTAATGCAAAGAAGTGCAAGATCATGCACATAGGGAAGAGAAATCCTGAAGCCACTTATAGGCTGGGAGGGGAGTTGCTGGCAGTCACAAGGGAAGAAAGAGACTTGGGCATCATCATCACTGATGACCAGAAATCATCCAAGCAGACCACTAAAGCAGTAAGTAAGGCTAGGGGGATGTAGGGGTGTATTAGCAGAGGGTATCACAAGTCGGAAGAGGTAGGTAATAATCCCTCTTTACAAGACACTGGTTAGGCCCCATCTGGAGTACTGTGTGCAGTACTGGAGGCCACACCTTCACAAGGACATTAACCAAATGAAAGCAGTCCAGAGAATGGCAACCAAAATGGTGCAGGGACTGCGCCAGAAAACAAATGAGGACAGATTAATGGAGCTCAATATGTATACCCTAGAGCAAAGGAGGGAGAGAGGTGATATAGAAACATAGAATTTGATGGCAGATAAGGGCCACTTGGCCCACCCAGTCTGCCCATTTCCCTACCTAATGGGTAAGCTGCAGATCCTAGTTATCCAGCAGCCTACTTCTTTCTACCCCCAACCCATAGAATTGCCTTATGGCTGTCCCATGCATGCTTGAATTCAACCACTGTTTTTGACTCCACAACCTCCTCTGGAAGGCTGTTCCATGCATCCACAACCCTCTCTGTGAAAAAATACTTCCTTGTATTACCTCTGAGCCGCCCCTCCTCTATCTTCAAATTGTACCCCCTTGTTCTTGCACACCTCTTTTTTTGAAAGATGCTACCCTCTTGGACTTTGTTGATTCCCTTGAGGTACTTGAAAGTTTCTATCATGTCCTCCCTCTCCCTCCTTTCCTCGAGGCTATACATATTAAGCTCCTTTAGTCTCTCTTCATATGTCTTCTGGTGCAGACCCTGTACCATTTTAGTTGCCCTCCTCTGGACAGCTTCCATCTTGTCTATGTCCTTGTGGAGATTGGATCTCCAGAACTGCACACAGTACTCCAGATGGGGTTTCACCAGCTGTCTGTACAGAGGGATAACAACTTCTTGTTTTCTACTGGTGATGCCTCTCCCTATGCATCCCAGTATCCCCCCAGCCCTCCTTACTGCCCTCTCACATTGCTTGCCCACCTTTATGTCATCTGATATGACTACCCCCGGTCCCTTTCCATTTTGTTGTTGTTAGTATCTCACCCCCATTGTGTACTCTTCCCTGGGTTTTTGTTTCCCAGGTGCATTACCTTGCACTTCTTAGCATTAAATCTAGCTGCCATATATTTGACCATTCCTCTAACCTTGCCAAGTCCCTTCTCATCCTTTCCACCCACCTTGTGCATCAACTCTGTTGCAGATCTTTTGTCATCTGCAAAGAGACATACTCTTCCTTCCAGTCCCTCTGCAATGTCGCTCACAAAGATATTGAAGAGGACCGGTCCTAATACTGAACCCTGCGGCATCCCACTAGTAACCCCCCTTTTTTCAGAGTGGACTCCATTTACTATTACTCTCTGTGTCCTATTCTCCAGCCAATTCTTTACCCAGGCTATCATCTTGGGACCCACTCCCAGGCTGGCTAACTTGTATATTAATCTTTTGTGTGGGACTGAGTCAAATGCTTTGCTAAAGTCTACATAGGCCATGTCCACAGCCCCTTCCTGATCTACTACTTTGGTCACCCAGTCAAAGAAATCTATTAGATTCGTCTGGCATGACCTTCCCGCTGTGAATCCATGCTGCCTAGGGTCCTGTGCCCCTCTGGCCTCTAGGTACTCGACAATTCTTTCCTTCAGAAGTGATTCCATCATTTTCCCTATCACTGAGGTTAAGCTAACAGGTCTGTAGTTTCCTGCTTCTGCCCTGCTCCCACTTTTGTGAAGGGGAATCACATCTGCCCTCCTCCAGTCCTCAAGTACCACCCCATCCTCCCATGATTTGTTAAAGAGGGTAGTCAGTGGTGTCACTAGTTCTACCCTTAGTTCTTTTAGAATTCTGGGATGAATCCCATCAGGCCCCATTGCTTTGTCCACCTTCAGTTTTAAGAGTTCTTTCAGAACCCTTTCTTCTGTAAATGAGCTGGTATCAACTTCTGTATCAGTGTTTTTATTGTTTGTTTTAGGTACCTCCCCCTCTTCATTTGTAAATACTGAGCAAAAATATTTTAGTATCTCCACCTTTTCACAGTCACCCTCTGCCCACCCCTTCCCTTTATTAAGCCTATCCCTCCCTTAGTCTTCCTTCGCTCCCTGATGTACCTAAAAATGTTTTTATCCCCCCTTCTTAACTGAGTTGGCTATCTTTTACTCAGTTCGGGCCTTTGCTGTTCTGACTGCCTTCCCAGCTTCCTTTTGCTTAAACTGATACAATTCTCTGTCCTGCTCATTCTGTGATTCCTTGTACTTTCTGAATGCTTTCCTTTTCTCTTGAACCTTCACTGCCACCTCCTTTGAGAACCATAGTGGTTTCTTGCATCATTTTGTTTTGTTTATTTGCTTCACACAAAGGCTTGTTACCTCTGTGATGGCAGTTTTTATTATTCCCCATTGTTCTTCCACCCCTCCTTCCTGCCCATTTGCTAGTGCAATCTTAGCACTCACCCATTTTGGCAAAGTTAGCCCTCCTGAAGTCCAGTACTTTTGCTTTTGTATGGCTTGACTCCATTGCTGTGTTTATTGTGAACCATACTGTTCGATGGTCGATTAGTTCCCAGACGGCTACCCTTTCTACATCTGTGATCCTCTCTCCATCTCCATTTGAGAGGACCAGGTCTAAGATTGCTCCCTCGAGTGGGTTCCAATACTAGTTGTCTAAGGCATGCCCCTGTAGGGGCATCTAGAATAATCCCACTCTTAGAAGTGGCTGCTGCAACTGCACTCCAGTTAACATCTGGCATATTCAGATCACCCATCAGCAGTATCTCCCCTTTATCTGCCATTCTAAGTATACTTTCTATCATTTCCTTGTCCATTTCCTCCCCCTGATAGGGGGGGTCTGTATACAACCCCTGTGCGGATTGTGGTGCCATTGCCTGCCTCCGAATTGACCCACAGTGCTTCTTCTCCTCCCTGTTTACCCTTTTGTTCTGTTGCTTTGATTTCTTCTCTTATGTAGAGAGCTACTCCTCCTCCTCTTTTACCCTCTCTGTCCCTCCTGTAGATAGTGTATCCTGGTATGTTTATGTCCCAGTCATGGTTCTGGGTGTACCATGTTTCTGTGACTGCCACGATATCCAGATGTTCATCCTCCATCAAGGCCACTAATTCGAAGCTTGTTACCCAGACTACGGGCATTGGTACTCATTGCTGTCCATTTTTTGATGACTTTACCTTCTGTAGCAGCATTCCCCACTGACCTTTCTACCTTGGTCTTTTTCTCATTTAGTACCCTGTTTTGTAGGGGGAGGCTGGGATTTTCCTGCTGCTTATCAGTGCCTCCCCCCTTGACTAGTTTAAAAGCTTGCCAATGAAGCATTTAAACCGATTGCCCAAAAGACTTGTTCCCTTCCTGGACAGATGCAGACCATCCTGCCAGTATAGGCTGGTGTCCCTCCAGGTGGAACCCCAGTCCCCAATGAAGCCAAACCCCTGTGCTCCACACCATTTTTTCAACCATTCGTTAAACTGCATGGTGCAAAGTACTCTTGCCTCACCCATGCCACTGACAGGCAGCACCTCTGTGAAGGATACTGTGTGTGCTACTTGTCTTAAGCCCCTCCCCAACTCTATAAAGTCCTTCTGCACTGCTCTAATCTCATGATGAGCCAAGTCATTTGTCCCTAGGTGGACAATGACGTACAGCTCAGACTACCGTGCAACTGTTCTCGTGATCCTAAGGATGCGCTTCCTGTCCCTCGAAGCCGTGGCACCAGGCAGGCACCTTACTTCAGTTTTCCCTGCTTCCCCCAGTTCTATCCCCCTAATAATTGAGTCCCCCACCAGGAGCTGCTTCCTTTCCCTGTGGTGCCCTCTGCCTCCTTCCTGAGGGCCTTCCTTGTGACAGTTGTCTGCACCCTCCTTAGTCTCCTCTGCGGGTGCATTCATAGGGGAACTATGCTCCCCCAGAATGGTGTATGGATTGTGGAGTGGAACAACTGACTGGGTGTGCCTCTGTTTCACCACCCTTACCCTCCCTGAGCCCACTGTGGTCCAACTGCTGTGCTTTCTTCGCAACCTCTGAGGTAGTGGTGGTGGCACATAAGAACCACTTGATCGAAACATTCAAACACCTTAAGGGCATTAACAAGGTGAAAGAGTCTAACATGTTTCAGTATAAGAAAAATAGCAGGACAAGAGGACACAGCATGAGATTAGAGGGAGGTCGATTAAGGGGTAATGTGATGAAGTTCTTTTTCACAGAAAGGGTGGTGGATGCATGGAACGGCCTACCTAAGGAAGTGGTGGATATGAATACAGTGCAGGGCTTCAAACAGGCATGGGATAGGCATAAGGGAGCAATACAGATGAGTATGAATAGATAAGCCATTGACAGAGCAAAGGTCGATGGCACTTTCTTAAGGTAGAAAAAGAACTGGGCAGACTGGATGGGCCTTACAGTCCTTATTTGCTGTCAACTTCTATGTTTCCATGAATGTGAGGAAGAATTTATTCACAGAAAGAGTGGTGGATTCCTGGCGCAACCTTCCAGAGGAGGTTGGGGGGGGTGAAAACGGTGGGGTTCAAGAATGCATGGGATTGGCACATGAGAATCTTAGAGGAAAGGAAAGGGGGAGGGAAGGATAACAGACCGGAGATTAAGGAAGATCTGTGGCAATACTGTAAGCAGGGAAAATTGGGAAGACTAGGTGGGCCAAGTGGTTCTTATGTGCCAGCAAATTGTGTGTTTCTGTGTTTCTAATGATGATGGGGAGGAATAGAACTGACTGTGTCCGTCTCCAGCTAGAGTGCAACTAAAACTGTAAGGCAGAAAATCTTATAATTAGCAAAGCAGAAAAGAAAAATACTTCAGATATAAGAATTGATGGATGACTACTTCTGAAAGTTGCTATTAATTCCAAACAGTACACTAGCTCTCCATTTTGGTGCCCCCCCTCGCCTCGATCTAGATGATAGGTGTAAAAGCAGGGTAAGTTCCACTCCCCTCTTCTCCAGTGGGAACACAGTTTATGATGATTGTGTAACCCCTAGGTGGTGCTATCCCAAGGGCTACTACCCCTGCCTGCTTGGCTAGTAGCGGGTTAAGGGGCCCGGGTAATGAAACAGGTGCCTCCACTCAGAGGTCAGGGTTGTTAGTGGTCAAGCTAACCTGGGCACAGCCCTCCGGGACACTGTAACCCCCTCTTTCGCTTCTACTAGCGGCCTGAACAATATACAATAATTACTTTCACAATGACCCTTATTCACCAGGCAATTACCCACACTGTTTACACTTACCACCAGGGCTGGTTCCTCTAGCTTGACCCTGGGGACCCCCTGTAAAACAAGGTTAAGCACAGCAAATAGCAACAGTACAATACTTTTGGCACAAACCGGAACCACAGTCGGGTTAAATGCAAAGTTAAATCTGATTTATTCAGGGGACTTGAACAAGGGAGGGGCATAATCAGGTTGATTTGCTTAAAAGCTATATTAATCAGACAGTTATGCATGCAGTTCAGAGTCCCTACACAGTCACACACTCTGGGTACCCAGGTAGGAAAACTGTGGTCTAGCCAGGAACGTTGCAGCTGGTTGAGGCCCTGTGATGAAGAAAGCAACATGCACAACGCACACTATTTGTAATCTGGAGCCGGAGGGCTCAGTTCATGAAAGAAAAGGCAACAAGGTAATCAGATTATAACACTTTTAGATTTAGCTGTTGTTGCAGGGAGCTACCCTGATGTTTACTCATGTTACCCAACACTGGACAAAGGCAGGACAAAATCAAGACTGCAGGCTGTTGAGCTGGAGTGCTCGGAGAAGCAAGGCCCACACGAATCACCGAGGCGTCGTTCCTGTTCAAGGTGTTGAACAGGGGGCTGATCCCCAGGCTGGTTTCTCATCTATGACTTTCTCTGCATAGCAGGTATTCTGGCTGGACCAGTGTAGCAGGGCCCAGGCAAACAGAAATGGATACGGATTCGGTCCATGAAGCTGGATACAGCCTCCTGCAAGCAAAACACAGTTCAGACACACAGTGGGGAACCAAATCATGACCCACTATAAACACACACCACATTCACATGTAAGGAAATTCCACTGTACCAGACAAATGGCTCTCCGGTCGCAATTATAGAGTCTCTGCACAATGCAGGAGTTCAGAGGTAACTGGAAGTCCTGACAGGCGATAGCATTCAGCAAATCTTTGGTCATCTTCAGGTTAAAGTCTGGTTGCAGTTCAGTGGCCCATTTCACTCTCCAAATTCAGATTCAGTCCGAAGAAAGGCACAAGTTCCCTCTCAGGAAGAGCAGGCAGGCATGCAGGCCAAACTCAGGTCTTTCCACAGTTCTCCCGCGTGATTCCACTATGGATTGCTGCTTGAACTATTTTGAGCTGTTACTTCTTCACTTCCCAACTCAAATCTAACTGAAACTGCAAGCAGTGTGGGACTTTACCCCTAGATCCAAAGGGTTCGGTTGGCTGATCTGTCTGTCAGTTGCAACAAGCGCTCCCCCTCCAGGTTATTTTAGGCACCAAGAGCCCCAAACTACAATTCCTACAAGTTTTTTGCCCCATCAAGTCCCTGTAGGCAGGCTCTGTTTTAAAGTCCCAAATGTACTGATTGGCCTATTCTGCAGTCCAGGACCAAGATGATGGAACAAACAGAACTGTCCATGCTGCAAAGAAGGCAGGTTAGAACAAACTGCAATATTATCACTACTATAACAAATGATCAGCAAACAAGTACATCTTCTAACAGAACTCCCTCTCAGATTAATTATGACTGCAATCTAGGCAGGTCTTAAAGAGACAGTACACAGAGGCTATACAGGCACTCTCTGGCAATACATTTAAACTGCCAAAACGCAGAACACCAGCCTGGCAGTGAGCATTTAGGCAAGCTCAAGGAAGACTGTTTGGGAACCTCCATTTGTAGGGGGGTTACAGTTGTATTTGGGAGGGGTGGGGGGGGGTCCCCTCCCAGAGGAAACTCCCTAACATGGTATATGTTTTAGAGAACCAAAGCGGAGGTACCAAACTGGGAGGTGAGCCAATGTAAGTAGAAATTTGGGGGCAGTGATCATTTGTAGAGCAGATTCCTTACCAGCTATTGAGAGGTTCAGTATACCCTTGTCAGTCATATTTTTCATGTAAGATTCTTGGCAGAAGTTGGCATGGTGGGACTGAAGGTTGAGGCACTGGATGCCACATCTCGCACCATGCTGGCAATCTCAGGTTCGGAAGCAGGTCCTGGTTATAGGGTGTCAGCCGGGAGGAAGAGGATTCAGCATCTAAGGGACTGCTCTCCTCTCCTCTCCTCTCCTCTCCCCGGGAGGAAGGGGTCGTCATCCCAGCCTCTGATTGCCACCAGATGAAGGTCTGGTGGTAGTGCAGGCTGAGGTGGCATGAAATGGGAGGGTCTGTGGTTTGGGGAGTTTTGGATGCCTCCACAGTGCACACTCACATCAGCCGCAGGAGGGAAGGGAGGAATGCAGAAAAGGCGATCAGAGGCTATGTGAAGCCCTGTCTTGTCTGTTTGCAGACCTGTGTTGCCACCCAGATCTTGTGGTCTGAATTGGATCATATTCAGGGAGGGGGAGGATGGCCCTTCTTCCTCTGACCCCACCACGGGGGGATCTATGGGAGTGCTCCATTGCCGTGGTACCAGGGGACAGGGCTGAGAAGCTACCCCAGACCTCAAAAGGAGAAAAAGAAGTATGGAAAGAAAGAGTCTCAGCAGCATCGGCCTGCTGGTGTAACAGTTGCGTTACCACTTGCAACACCAGTGACCCAGGCTTGGAAGCGAGCCTGGGTGTCGGAGAGCCAGCTGGGGAGGAGGATTGAGCATCCCATGGACTGCTCTCTTCCTCTTGGGGGGGGGGCGGAGGGCAGGGAAGCTACTGGCGCTTGTCCGACCCCTGGTGGAAACTAGTGGTCCGACAGCTGGCGCTAGCAGCTACTGGAGGTGGGGCAGACTTTGGCATGTGTGCCCCTAATATCATTGCATGTTCCACCTACCAGACCAACAGGAAAAATCCGTCACCACGCAGGACGCTGTCCACTGCTTGTCACAGGCTCTGCACCGCTGACTGGGCTGACAGCCTTGCTGACTGACTACCCAAACTCCATTGGGGGTTTATGGGGCTAGGCCCCTGATGGCCCTTCCCACTGGAGGTCATCTGTGGGGAACATGCAAGGCATAGGTAAGTCCCAGGGATGGCAGCCCTTTCCACTGGAGGTCATCTGTGGGGGGAACATGCGAGGCATAGGTAAGTCCCAGGGACGGCAGCCCTTCCCACTGGAGGTCATCTGTGGCGGAACATGCGAGGCATAGGTAAGTCCCAGGGATGGCGGGTGAAGGGGCAGGGCAGGTGGTTGGACCAATGGGGGCCGGTGGAGACGTGTGGGGAGGAAAAAGATTCTCAGTAGAGGGGCGAGGTTAGTTTTACATACAGTAGAACCCCAATTATCTGAAAATCCCTCTGTAGCGAACTGGACCCTTGTTGCCCAAGTTTTCTTTTTGCATTGGAGCAGGATAATTGGCATTCTACTGTCCATGTTTCAGATTGTAAGGGAATCGCTCAGTTTTAGTTCTGCTTTTAAACACAAGTTCATCTGCTTTCAAAATGTTAAAATTTAGCTGCCTCATCAAGCCATTTACTGGGCTAAGCTGTCCCCTTGCTTGCTTCCATGTTCGCTCTTGACGTGAACTGAGGAGGAGAACCATGTGGTTGGCAGAGAGTCAGTGTGTGGACAGATCGAAGTAAAGCTTAGGTTTTCTCTGAACTTCGGCAGCTTTTGTTGACAGGGATAGAATCTGAGTGTGTACTGTAGTGCTTTCAAATGTCCTAACAGGATATTCAGAATATGAGGTACAGTAAAGTAATAAGCACTTAAGCACCAAAGAAATGTAAAAAAATAAAAGGAGCTTTTTATCATGTTGGTGTCTTTGTATTTCTTAGAAATTACCTGACCTTATATCAAAGATAGTATAGTGACCATGCGTCAATTTAGCTCGCTAATGTTTGTTTTATCGTTTTTATTTTAATCTATTTTGTTCACTTTTAATACTCTCTGAAGCGTTTTTTATGTCTGTAAACCAGAGCCGTATGTGCTGAACGATACTGTGGGATTAGCGTCTAGTTGTTTTGTGCTGGACTGTCGTGGATTTTGCTCCATCAGCTCTTGTAACTGGTGCTGTTGTGGTGCAATACGGACTTTGGAAATTGTATGTAATCACCCCTAAAATTGTATGTAGCACTGAGGCAGCTTTGGCAGTCCAATTTTTTAATACTTAATACTGGTGGAGAATGCTGACTGCTATGGTGCCCAAGACCTGGACTGCTTCAGGACTTCAGCCAGTGTGAGAGAGTCATGGTCCCGGTGCTATAGGGGTGATTGCACCTCTGTTTATACTTGCCGATGACCGGTAGCAAAGTTGCGGCAGTTGGGTGTATCCATATGTTGACGGTGCCATGGTGATTACAATTTACCGCCTCACAGTTCGTATTGGGGCTGGTTTTCGTTGTCCCGTTACCACCTTGTATTTTCGTTGGTTCGGCTGCTGCTGTTACCTTTCTTTCCCAATAACTTTGTGGAGATTGGCTTTGTTTGACAGAGCCTGCACGAAGTGTTCGACCAGTTCTCGAAAGTGCTTGTGAGGACATCGGGAATAGTTGCCACTTCGAAGAGGTGACTAACTGTTTCGAGGGGAAGATTTGGATTTTTACATTTAATTGGATTTGGATTACTGGCCATGTGGATTAATTACTGCATGTCTCCTTGAATGGTGGTTCGTGCTTGTGTGCAGGAACTCTGGATCTCCGAAGATCAGCTTTAAATTTAGCACCGGATTCAAGGCCTTGATCCTGGGGGTGGCTTGGCTGCGGTGTACGGCTGTGTGGGGGTCCCGGTCTTATTCCGCTGGGTAGTCGGCGGTTTAGCCCGGTGTCCCTTAGGATTTCTCCCTGGGGCTTGCTGGAGAGTGAGCCCAGGTGGGGGATTGTTAGCAACGGCTGTGGACTTGTATACATCTGCCCAGTGGGTCTGATTTGTCTGGAGATGGCAACAGGAGTCAGTGTCTGAAGCAGAAGAGGCTGATTATTGCTGGACTTCGATTAAATTTTTATCTTGCGAAGTTTTGGAGCCGGATTTGGTGTGGAAATTGGGGATTTGAACTGTTGGGTGCCCGGTTTTTGGGATTCCCTGTGGGGGTTGAGGCTACCAGTTGGTGGGCTGGTGGAGAATCTTCCTCCTTGGCTCCTCACGGCCCTCTAGTTTGACTGGGTGGCTTTGGTGAGCTAAGTGGGGCATCTCTTGATCCGCCCTTTTCTCCTTTGCCAGCATCATCGGTACCATTCTTTCTGGATTTGACTACTGAGGGTTTGCTGTTTTCATTTTTCACCACTTCCAGGTACTGTAATTCCATTTACTTTTTGAAAAGCAGTGAGAGAGATTTTCATTAATTATATATAATTTAAGCTGTAATTGGTGGTAGTGAGAGTGCCACAAATTTTTCATTTTGGATTTATTTGTTTATGATTTTGAAACAAACTTGGCAATTCATGAAGACACTGGACATTAGGTCACTTGGACAATAACAGATGCTCAGACTACTGTTGTAGTTTTAAAATTGTATTTTACTGTAATTGGGGTTATATTTTGGGTTGGATTTTTATTTTTTCTTTAATATGTAATAGTGTTTGGTTTTTGTTTGTTTTCCTTCCTCTGTGCGAGAGTGAGGAGTGAATTTTATTTATTTTCTTTTAAGTTATTTGATATTGATAGGTTTTGTTAATTTATTTTATTTTTATTTTTGTTTATTTGTTTATTATGTGTTGGGGAGGTTTAGTGACGGTTGGGCGCTATTCCCCCACCAGGCTCAGGGAATTACGTCCCTTTGAATGCCCTCCTTTGTCATCCAACACCTATTTTAGGTGTCGTGCACTGGGCATTCTTAGGAAGCGTGGACGAAAGGGGAGAGCTGGGCCTGTTGGGGGACAGGAGAGGGGTGGCGGATTGGGGTTTTGGGGTCTAGAAGATGCCCTGGGGCGAAATGGGGTCAGGATAGGGGTTCCTCATGTCTTGTCCCCATACCCAAGGGTTCCTTTTCTAATGGACAGGTGCCGAGGTCTTCCTCGACAGCTCATCCAACATTGGCGGTTATGCAATGCCAGATCTATTAAAAACAAGACAGCAATTATAGCTGATCTTGTTGGATCAACTATCTGGCTTGCATCACCGAGACCTGGCTGGATGAAAACCCAGGTCCTATATTGGCCTCGGCAGTTCCAGTCGGTTTCTCGGTGATGCACCGTCCAAGGTTGGATCGTAGGGGGGGGGGTGTGGCCATTATGTTTAAGACTGAGCTGGGCCTTGCGGATGTGCCAATGGAAAGTACCAGATCCTTTGAATATATCCTGGGAGAGGGTGTAGGTTGTG
Source organism: Neoceratodus forsteri (assembly GCA_016271365.2). NCBI lineage: Eukaryota > Metazoa > Chordata > Ceratodontiformes > Ceratodontidae > Neoceratodus > Neoceratodus forsteri. The sequence goes on along the minus strand of CM028133.1, from coordinate 64,086,887 downwards.
GGACTCTCCTCGTTTACCGTCTACCAGGTGACACTGGAGAATTCCTGCAGGAGATAGCAGACTTCATCGTCGACATGGTGTTGAAGTTTCCCAGACTGATAGTTCTGGGGAACTTCAATGCCTGGATCGACGATGAACTCTTGCATTTTGGTCAAAATCTCTTCCAGCTGATGATGATGCTGGGCCTAACCCAGGTTATTACCTCCTCGACCCATGTGAAAAACCCATTCATTGGATCTGATCTTCCTTTTGGGTATGGAGATCACTGATTTGGGGGTGGAACCAGTCAGTTGGTCTGACCATCACACCATAAGGTTCAGTTTCAGGGCCCCCCCAATAGGTCTGCCCCTATGGAGATGGTTCGGTACCGCCCTTTAAGGGGTATAGAACCCATTGACCTAACAGCGGTACTGGACCTATCGGGCTTGTCGAGTGAAGGCACGAGTCCAGATAGTCTTGTACTAGCCTATAATAAGGCTGTGGGAGATGCTCTGGACAAGATTGCTCCTGTTCATGTTCGGCCTCTCAACATCCGTCCAAGGAGCCTTTGGTTTGATGGCTCCTTGAAGGAGTTAAGGTGTATTGACTGAAGGTTGGAGAGAGTCTGGCGGAAGTGCGGAGATGATGCTGACAGGCTTAGGTTGATGGCACACTACAACGGCTATCAATCAGAAATCACCCGTAAGAAGGCAGAGTTCCTGTCCAGGGAGATTTCTGCTGCACAAAACCGACCGGCTCAGCTTTTCCGGACTGTGGACAGATTGTGCAATCCAATCTGCCTCCAGCCCAGAGAAGCCTTTTCTCAGTTAAAATGTGAGGAGTTTGCTTTGCAGATAAGGTTGCCAGCATCAGGTCTAGCATCGGTCCGACCTGTCCTATAGGGAGTTGCAGTGGTCGACGTGAAGTGACATGTACTCGGTCTGTCTGGTCAGAGTTTCGTCGGCTGGAGTTCAGTGACATTGTGAAGATCATCCAGATACTGCGACCAACCAGTTGTAGTTTGGATCCAGGCCCCACACCTCTCTTAGTAGGATGTGTGGAAGTTATCTGCCCGATCCTTGCTGACATTGTCTGGAAGTCTTTGGAGATGGGGGTCTTTCCTGATTCCCTCAAGGAGGCGGTCGTTCGACCACTCCTTAAAAAATCCTCCTTAGATCCAGATTGTCTAGCTAACTACTGGCCTATCTGTAACCTGCTGGTTGTTGGTAAGGTTATTGAAAAGGCGGTTGCGTTGCAATTGGATGATCATCTTATAACTCACAATGTCTGTGATACTCTTCAGTCTGGTTTTAGGTAGAAGCATAGCACGGAGACTGCCCTTGTCCGGGTATTGAGTGACCTCCTAATGGTTAGAGATCGAAAGGCATGTACCATTCTGGTCCTTCTCAATCTCTCTGCTGCATTTGACACTGTAGACCATGGCATGCTATTGGATCGCCTGCGGGTTTATTGCGGACTGTCTGGTACAGTCCTCAAATGGTTTCATTCTTACCTCACAGACAGGTTTCAGAGAGTTGCCACTGGAATTTATTCTTCTGGTGCTCACTCCCTGCCTTGTGGGGTACCGCAGGGCTGCATTTTAGCTCCCATGTTGTTTGCAGTGTATATGCTGCCATTGGGCGATATCATCAGGCGATACAGTTTGGGTTTTCACTGCTATGCAGATGATACCAGCTGTATCTGTCCTTTCTGCCTGGCCAGGATTATGCAATCTCTGTGCTAAATAATTGCCTTGCTGAGATCAGACTTTGGATGATTTCCAGCTGGCTGAGACTGAATCCAGACAAGACTGAGGTATTGGTAGTGGACCCAAGTCGTCTGGGGGCGGGTTTGGGAGCTGGACAACCATCAGGCTTGTCACTTGGTGGTATGTCGCTCCCTACCTCCGAACAGGTGCGAAATCTGGGCGTTATTTTTGATGGCGGCTTGACCCTTAAATCTCAGGTGTCAGCTGTCGTCAAATCCTCTTTTTACCATCTGAGGAATATCGCCCGGGTAAAACACCTGGTTCCTCCGGGTGATCTTCCAACATTAGTCCATGCCTTTGTCACTGCCCGTCTTGATTACTGCAATTCCTTTTACCTAGGGCTACCTGGGGTTGACGCGGTGGCCAGGCTCTTGACTGGTACTCTTAGAACCAGTCATATTACACCTGTGCTCCGCGAACTGCACTGGCTGCCTGTTAGGTGGCGGATCACCTTTAAGGTTGGTTTACTAACCTTCAAAGCTCTACATGATCAGGGACCCGGTTACCTGAAAGATCTTCTGATTCCCTACTGTCCCCTCCGTCCTCTCCGCTCCGCCAATGAGGCATTGCTAGAGATTCCCAGGGTTTGTTTGAAGACATCAGGATCTCGTGCTTTTGCTTTTGCAGCACCAACCCTGTGGAATTTTCTACCTCGTTGGTTGAGAGAATGCCCAACCGTCGATAGTTTTAAAATCAGTTGGAAAACATATTTATTTAGTTTAGCATTTCTTTAATTATGGCTATTATATTTTAATGTTGGTTTTAAAATTCTTATTATGTATATGTTTTATGTAAAGCGCCTCGGTTTTGAAAGGCGCTACAAAAATAAAGTTGACTTGACTTGACTTTCTATAATAAATGTATACCTTTTTGGTATTTTCTGCCTGAGGTTGTGCGAGTCTTAGCAGGATTGACAAAAAAATTAAAACACACACTGCCACTTTATCTCCAGTGTAAGCACTTCATTTTTGTTTCTACAGCACAGTTATTTCATTGTTGTTAAGTTTACAGACACAAAAACACATTGAACCATTGAAATCAATGGTGATCCCGATATTATTAACTCCTGTTTATCTGAACTTAGAATTTGTCACCCAAACGGTTTGGTTAAATGGGACGGTACTGTATCCATGAGAGATCAGGTGTTAAGTTGATGCCCATGTATGTAATGGACTGACAGATACTACTTCAGTTCTAGGGTAGAAATGGCACGGGGGGAGGAAAAACGGGCATAATAAGCAGTGTGGTAACAAAATCTGGGAGGCCATGTGTGTGAATGTTGAAGTCTAGGAAATAAGATTCCGGGCCTAGAGGCCATCCTGGCGGAAGCCAGCCTGGATATTGTGGCCAATACCTGGACATGGCTATGCCAGATTATACTCTGTTTAGGAAGAACATGGTGGGAAGGAAAAGGAGTGTGGTGCTTTATTTGAGGGAAGCATGAAAGCAATGGAGATGCAGAGAATATTACGGTGGTGGTGGTGGGGTACTGTGAGTCACCCTGGAGATAGGGAAATGGAGCCGCTGTTCACACTGCAGTGATCTGCAGAACTTCAGCACAAGGGGAGAAGTTAGATAAAGTACTGGTGGAAGCCATTGGCAAAATGGTAGAAAAGGGGCATGAACTGTGGTTTAGTCTGCTAGATGTAGATTGGAGCCTCCCAGCTGCAGCTTCAAGTAGAAGCAGGGACTTCCTGGACTCCCTGCAGGGGGCATTCCTCAGGCAACTAGTCAGTGAACCCACTCATGATGGGGCAGTACTGGGTCTGGTACTCACCAACAGGGACAGTGTTGCAAGGAGAACACCTGGGGACCAGTGATCACCATACAGTGTTGTTCAGATTAGTATGGCTATGGTATCGAACCCCACAGGGGTAAGGGGGCTGGACTTCAGGAGGGCAGATTTCATTTTAGAAAGCTGGGCGAATGACTCAGGGATGACCTGGGTGGGCTGAGGAACAGTGGGCCAAGCTAAAAGGGGACATAGTGAAAGCAACAAGCCTCTGCATTAAGCAGGTGAGCAAAAGCAAGATGAAACCCTTGCCAGCTGGGTGTTAATAAGGAGGGGTGCTAAGTACCGCATTCTTCAAATCTGGGGAAAAAATGCATTGAAAAATATAAAGTTGTGCCTCTCAGAATAAACAGTCCTGGTAAAAAATTCAATAAAAATAAGTCTGTTAGCAGGTATAGTGTGCATTATTACATTTTCAAAGAATCACAGAGATCTGATGGCAGAAAAGGACCACACCGCCCCTTTACTGGCTCCTATCTTTATATGACTTATAGGATTTTATAGGACTCAGTTTCTTTTTTTGGTGGGGGAGCATTTTTTCTAAGACCCATAACTTTTTTTTTAATTTTGAATTTTTATTACCAGATTTGAGGATTGGGGTTCTTACCACCCCTATCCTGAGTACCCAACTAGATGTTTGTCAAATTGTTCTTAAGTCCAGTTTTGGGTACTCCTTTTTTCACTTTAAAAAAAATCTAAGTCCTGGTTTGGGGGTAGGCTTTCTTTTTTTTTTATCTGCAGGTATAATAGTATACTGTATCATAGAATAGGATGGCAGAAAAGGTCTAGTTGCCAGTCCAGTCTGCTACCCTGCGTACCTTGCCTAACTACACTTTCCAAGCCCTGGTGGCTGTCTCTTTTCCTTATCTCTGCCCTCTGTGCTCTTATTATGGCCATGTGCCTGTCCAATCCTGCCTTGAAACCCCTCACTGTTTTGGGCCTCACTACCTTCTCTGGAAGTCTGTTCACTTATCCATCAGTAAAGCGTGCTTGCAGAAGTTCCAGCTGAATCTCCTCCTTGCCAGTTTCAGTGAATTCACCTGCATTCCTATATTTGTATTTAGGGTAGATATGTCTTGCAAGTGACACTGGTTGACCTCCGCAGATATTTGAATGTTTCTATCATGTGTCCCCTCTCTTTTCTAGTCTCCAGGGTGTACATGTTGAGTTCTTGCAGCCTTTCCTCACATACCTTTTCCCCCATGCCCTGGATCATTTTGTCAAGGGACACTAAGGAATCATGATGAGGGACACTGAGCATGTGTTCTAAGGAACCACAGTATGGGCACCGGGGGCTGTTGGTGCTAGAGGATGGGCAAGGGTGGGTGTTTTAACACTACTTTGGATGGGTGGGAATAGGTTGGGGAGGTAAGCTTTGCAAGTCTAAGTGGGGACAGGGAGTTTTACTTATTAGGGTAAGGGGGACACCAGTGGCTCCTGTATTAAAGTTTGGGTGGGTAGATGGGGCTACCACTTTCAGGGATGGGCATCTTCTGCTAGTGTTGGCAAAAATCAGGTGGGTTAGGGGTATGGGCGGTGGGGTTTGGCACCTGCTGTCAGTGTGTAACTCCTAGGTGGTGCTATACCTTGGGCAACTACCCCTGCCTGCTTGGCTAGTAGCAGGTCAAGGGGCCTAGGCTCGGTGACGGGTGCCTCCACCCAGAGGTCAGGGTTGGTAGTGGTCAAACTAGCTTGGACACAGCCCTCTGGGACACTGTGACCTCCTTCAGTTCCTACTAGTGGCCCACACAGTACACAATGAGTACCTTCACAATTGACACTTACTACCAGGGTCGATTTCTCCAGTTCGACCCTGAGGACCCCCTGTAAGACAAAGTTAGGCAGCACAAATCATAACAGTACAGTACCCCCAATACAAACGGAAACCACAGTCAGTTTAAATGCAGAAACAGTAAGATCTGATTTATTCAAGGGGGTTTTAACAAGGATAGGAGCAATCAGGTTAATTAGCTAACTCTCTGTAATGATCACACTGTTATGCATGCAGTACAGAATTCCCCCACACTGTCACACAGACATGGGGTACCCAGGTAAAAACACAGATGGGCTAGCCAGGATAGTTGTCTGGGGTAGGCCGGCGTCGCAGCTGGGTGGGGCCCTGTGATGGAAAAACAACATGCACACAGATAATTTGTGATCCGGAGCCAGATGGCTCAGTTCGTGAAAAGAAAACACAGACCAATCAGATGACACACTTTTGATTAGGAAATGTTGCAGGGAGCTACTCTGATTATTACTCACGGTACCCAGGCTAAACACAGGAGGGCTGATGGATGAACCTTCTGAATTGCCAGAGGGAACAGGGTAGCAGTACAAAACCCTCGTGGCAGGGCCCAACAGCATGTGAAAGTAATCGGATTCAGTCTGATGCAGCTGCGAACAGCTTCCAGCAATTAGCACACAGTTTACAGCAAGGGGGTTCCGATCGCGATCCCCTTCCAGCACATAGCACATCCATATGTAAAGGAAGTTTACTGTACCAGGCAGGCGACTCCTCGGTCCCGATCGCAAAATCACTGCTAAACCTGGGAGCACTGCAGTAGCTAAAGTTCCTGACAGGCCAATCACTTTCAGTAAAATCTTCGGTCTTCTACAGGGTGAGCCTGGTTATAAATCAGCAGCTTGCTTCATTTTCTGCAAATTTGGATTCAGTCCGAAAAAGTCCTCGTCTCCCTCTCAGGTCAGAAATCAAACAAGTAGGCCAGAAGTCAGGCCTTCTACGGGTCTCCCACGTGAAGTACGACACAAATGGCCACTCGAACAAACAGAGATGCTGCTCCTTCAGCTTCCAACTCGAATCCGGCTTGCCAGCAGACAGCTCAGGGGTTTTCACTCAGATCCAGAAGGTTTGTTTGGTCCGTTCAGTTGTCAGTCACAGCAGGGCTCCCTCTATAGGTGCAAAAAGGCGCCAACAGTCCAAAAACTACAATTCCCAGAGTCTCACTCCACACAGCCCCATTTCAGCAGGCTCCATTTGAGAGTCCCAAATACTGATTGGTCCCATTCAACAGTCTGGGACCAAAATGGTGGAGCTAAACAGAAACAGTCCTTGCTGCAAGAAGGCAAGATAGAACAAACTACATTTTTACTACTATTTAAATGATCTACCAGCAATCAGTTACATCTTTCAAAAGGGCTCACTCTGCACATTTAGCGATGGCAAAAACGGAGCGATTATTCAGCAGACCGGGCGGGACTCGGGCATAGAAACACACAGTTCCCCCATTCAAATGAATTAGGACTGCAAGCAGGCAGCACTTAAAGAGACAGTACATGGAGGCTTTAAAATCACTCACTGGCAATCGCATTTAAACGGCTTAGGCACTGAACACCAACCAGGCTGTGAGCAATAGGCAAGCTCTGGGAAGACTTTTGGGAACCCCCATTTGCAGGGGGGGTAACAAGTGTATTAGTTTGAGATAAGACTTGCAGAAGGGGGTACTGGTTGTGGGGTTTAGTACTGCAACTGATGTCTTATTTAGAGATCGGTCAGGTGGGAGTGGGTGTACTGGTATAGGGGTTGAGCACCTGCTGTTGGTGTTGGTAATGATCAGGCAAGTGGGAAGGTGTACTGATGGAATGGTTAGTCAGCTGTTCCTAGCGCCGTACCTAGAGATCAGGCGGGTCTACTAACAACAGGATTGGGCATCTGCCATCTTTGTTTGACTTACAGATTGGGAGGGTGGGAGAGGTAATGGCAACAGGGTTGGACATCTGCCAACAGTGAATTACTTACAGAGTGGGTGAACCAGAGGGAGGGACCAAAGCAGGACTGGGCACTGGCTGTCAGTGTCTTGTCTAGAGATTAGGTGCACAGGTAATGGGGTTCTAGTTGTGGGGTTGGGTACTCACCAATGATGTCTTGCATAGAGATCAAATGGATTGGAAGGGGGTACCATTAGCAGGGTTGGGCACCCACCCCTAGTGTCTTACTTACAGATACGGCTGGGGGGGAACAAGTGGTGGTGGGGGCTTACCAGCAGTGTTACTGGGAACCCACTACCAATGTCTTACAGATGAGGCAGACAGGAGGGGTGGATTGGCTATGGGATCCGAGTACCTGCTGCCTGTGTCCTACTTAGAAATTAGGTGGGGGTACCATTGGTGAGGCTGGGCACTTGCTACTGGTGTTTCACATACAGATCAGCATGACAGGAGGGGTGGTGTGAGTGGCAGGATTGGGCAGTTGCCACCAGTGTGTAACCCCCCTGCAAATGGGGGTTCCCAAAAGACTTCCAGGAGCTTGCTTGAATGCTCCAAGCCTGAATGGTGTTTGGCGTTTAAGCCATTTATCAGTGAGTGTTTTTAGAGCCTCTGGTACTGTCTCTTTAAGAGCTGTCTGCTTGCAGACATAATTAGTTTGTATGGGGGGACTGTGTGTTTCTCTGTTTGAGTACCACTCGAACTGCTGCCAATTCACTCCATTTTGCAGTCACTAGAGTACAAAGGGAACCTATCTGAAAGATGTAACTGTTTGCCAGAAGTCATTTAGAGTAATAATGAAAATATAGTTTGTCTAACCTGCTTTCTTTGCAGTCAGAACTGTGTCTGCCTAGTTCCCCATTCTGGTTTTGAACTGCTGAACTGGACCAATCAGTGTGGGTAAGCTAGCTCTGAAATGGTGCCTTGGACGAATCAGAACTTGGACTCATAATCTGAGCCAGCCACAAGAGGATTGTATGGGCAGTGACTCTGGGAGATGTAGTTTAGACTTCGGCGCCTTTTTGGACCAACAGCAGCAGTCTATTGTGAGTGACAGCCAATCCAGTCAAGAACTGGGAGGAACTCAAAGGAAGTGCCCGGTTTTGTCTGTTGGAGTTTTTCAGTCTGCTCTGGCAGTGAAGGGGAAAGGAACCCTGTGCTCCTTCAGTGCACAGTGTTAGTCAAAAAAAAACATGTGTAAGGTCCAGAGTTCCAGTCTGCAGCTTGTTAGGACTGAATCCGTCCTGTGAAGAGAATCAAAGGATATCTGAAGAGTAGAAACCAGGCTCACCCTGTAGAAGACTGGAGGAATTGCTGAAAATTGCACTCGGTCTGTCAGGAACTGAATCTGCTGTGTGTTCTCCCGGTATTGTGCAGTAATTGCGATCAGGATACAGATGCAGCCTGCCTGGTATAGTGCTTTCTTTCTACCATATAAATGTGTGAAGAGGTTTGTGTACCTCAAGTGAATCCTGCTGCCATTAAGTGACTTTTGCCTGTGACTGTTTACCATATAAATGTGTGAGGAGTCTCTTGGAGCTCAAGAGTAGCCCTGCTGACATTGAAGGACCCTATCTTGTTTGGAGGTCGTGAGTACTAATTCAGGGTCGCTCCCTGTTGAATTGCCACATTAAATCCAAATGGAATTACTGTACTGCTGACTGTTTAATTTTCCTTTTCTCTGTGTGAAAGGGCCCCTACCAGCTGCCACGGTTTGGACTAGCCACTAGGGCTTGGGTGCCCAAGGGACAGTAACTGATAGGATAGGCCTGTACAGAGCCATAGGTAGATGAGTAGGTGATAAGCTAATTAACCTGATTTCCCCCTGTCCTTGTTATATTCCCCTTAAATAAATCAGAGCTGCTTGTTTCAGCAAAGTTATACTGCCTGAGGTATTTGTCTATGTTAAAGTATTGTACTGTGATTGTTGCACTGTATCTTATTTTACAGGAGGTCCCAGTGCCTGAACCAGCCCTGGGGGTAAGTGTATACTGTGAAGGTAATTCTGATATATTGTGTGGGCCACTAGTGGGAAGAAAGGGGTTGCAGTGTCCCAGAGGCTGTGACCAAGTAAGTTTAACTATTGCAACCCTGACCTCTGGGTGGAGGCACCCGCCATTGGATCCAGGCCCTTAACCTGTTAGTGGCAAATCAGGCAGGGGTAGTAGCCCTGGGCTAGCGCCATCTAGGGGTTACATCTTGGAGGCTCACCGCTGGGATTGTGTGTCCTCTAGTGGCCATATTCTACGAACCACTGTTAAGAAAAAATGGGTACCCCAACAGAAGTGGCTGTGCACGGCTGGTGGAGTGGTGTACTGGGGAGGAGATCGACCCCAAAATGCTATGCTTATCCTGGACATCCCCTGGGTATCAATACGGACACTGTGCAGGAGTACTTTCCAAGGTGGAAGGTTTACAAAACCCTGTGGTGGTGGGTCGGCATGCTAATCTGCTCACCCACACTTTCCTGGCCCTAGTAGAGTTTAAGGATCCCATAGATAGCTCCAAAGTGCCACAGACCATTACCCCAGAGGAGCCTCACTGCTTGGAGAGTGATAACTAAGGACAGTAAAGACCCAGGGAATGAGCCCCACCACTATCTGAAACTTTTGAGGAGAAATTTGCTAAATGGTTGCTGGGGAAGGGAAAACTGTGGAGGACTTGAAGAAACTATTCTTGCCACCTGGGTGTTCCTCCCAACACCTCTCCCACTCCAGTACCCGTAATGGTGGCTGAACCAATGCAGACTCCTATTTCTGCACCTGCCATTAGTCACGACTCTTACCGAAGGTTGAGGATCTTCTCTGGCACCCTCCCCACCCCCCAAGGGGAGGATGACTGGGAGACCTGGATAGACTATGTTGCCCCCCAAGTGCTAGAATGGCAATGCTCGGAAGCCGAAAAGCGAAAGAGGGTTAGTGAGAGCCTCCGAGGTCCTGCCCTGGCTACCATTCGTGCTAAACGGGCCAGTAACCCTGAAGTGACTGCACAGGCCTATCTTGAGGCCCTGGAGAATGTGTATGGGAGCCCAGATTCTGATGAGGACCTATGGTGGAGAGTAAGAGATGCACAACAGTACCAAGGGGAGTTGTTGTCTGTGTATGTATCTCGGCTGGAAAAATTGTTGCAAGAATGCCTCAGAAAAGGTAGTTTGCCAGCGATTGAACTGGACCGAACCAGGCTGGACAGGATCATAAGTCTGCCCCTTCTCAGAACTGCTGTTGCTTCAGTTACGCCTGGCAGATCGACTGGAATCCCACCCTCCTATGATGAGTTAATGAGAAAATTCGAGGAGTTGAGAAAGGCGACTCGGGAGGACCTGCACCAATAGCTGCGGCTACGACCCGAGTGACTGAGGGTGACCCATCAAGTGAAGTTGAGGGGCAGAGGTTGGCAGTAAATGAGTACTCTGGCAAGGAAAAGATATGCCACAATGGGCGAACTGTTAGAGAGATCCGGAATTCAAAAACAGTCCTTTATGAAGACCACGCCTGCAAGTACGGGCCCTGACCTATATCCGACTGCATCTGCTATGGGGGTGGGGGTACCCACCATGTATCTCCTGCTGATAACAGCTCCAAACTCAATTCCCTTGACCATGGAAGTGGAGAAACTGACGAGATGTCTCCAAATGCTTATCACGCCGCAGACAGAGATGGCACCCAGGTTTCCAGTTAGTAATACCCCGCCTGGCTCCCAGTGTGGCGCCTCGGCCAGCTCAAACTCCAGAAAGTATGTTTTGCTATAATTGTGGGAAAGATGGGCACATGAAAGGGAATGCCAGTCCCAAAAGACACTGACAAAGTTGCATATAGGCTACAAGGAGAGCTTGGAGAACAAATCAGTGGTTAAGAGGTGCGGCATGATCCCAGTGAGGGCACCAAAATGCTAATTCACGTCCTTTTGGCAAGGTCAGTTGCCCAGGCCCCACTACCGCCTCTCAGACTGGTCCAGAATAGTGGGTCCCTCCATGGAGACCACTGTAAAGGTGAATGGAGTGTCTACAAGAGCTGTATTAGACAGTGGCTCCCAAGTGACAATTATGTTCCAAGATTGGTATCAGAAGCATTTGTCAGACGTACCTACAACCATTAGAAGGACTGCGTGTATGGGGGTTAAGTGAGAAGGCCTACCCTATTCCGGGTATATCCGAATTTGGCTGTCTTTCCCCACCTCCGTGGCTGGGTGGCCGAACAAGTAGAGACCCTAGCCTTAGTGTGTCCCCCACTGGACTGTATGATGGTGTCCCTTTGTTGATTGGAACAAATGCTCATATGTTCGGAAGGCTGGCACAGTTGTGTTATGAAAAACAGGGTCAAAGACTAGTAGAGCTTTAAGAGTTCCGCTTTAATTAAGAAGGCCTATGAGGCACAGAGAGATGCTGAAAAAATAGAACCAGAGGAACCGGCGGAATTGTATGGAAGAAGGATCCTGAATCTCTGATCCTGGCGCAAATGCCCAGTGTACCTTACAGGAGAGGTCCATATCAGAAAGGATGTTAAGAATAAAATATTAATGTTGGATGCACCAGGCGATGGAAAATTTCCAGAGGGACTGCTGGTCAAGCCTAGTATTTTGCCCGCTAGAGCCCATGCATATGCCAGAAGGGTAATGGTCCAAGTTCATAATGTGTCTGAAAGAGACATTCGAGTAAATAGAGGTTGCATCCTGGCTGATGTGCATTGTGCAGACACTGCAGTGCTACCCAGCAGCAAGAGTTCAAGGAAGAATGACAGAGTAATGCCTGACTTGTTTGATTTCGGCGACTCCCCGCTGCCAGCTGAATGGAAAGTGAGGATCAGTGAGAAGCTTGCCCAGAGAGACCAGGTGTTTTCTTTAAAGGAGTGGGACGTAGGATGTGTGCAAGGAGCTGAGCACAATATCCGGCTGCATGACGAAAGACCATTTCGTGAGAGGTCTCGACGCCTGGCACCTGCTGACATAGATGATGTGAGACGGCATCTGCAAGAGATGTTAGCTGCTGGTGTAATACAAGAATCCAGAAGCCCTTATGCTTCCCCATTGTGGTAGTGAGGAAAAGAATGGAACAGTAAGGATGTATGGATTATCGCACCTTAAACCGCGGACTATCCTGATCAGTACACAATGCCCGCATTCAGGATGCTTTGGACCGTCAAACGGGAGCAAGTGGTTCTCTGTGCTGGATCTCCGCAGTGGGTACTACCAGATCCCGGATGGCCCCAGAGGACCGAGAAGACAGCCTTTATCTGTCCGCTGGCTTCTATGAATTCATGAGGATGCCTCAAGGATTTCAGGTGCCCCAGCCACTTTTCAACGATTGATGGAGCGTGCAGTGGGGACATGAACTTACTAGAGTGCCTGGTATACCTAGATGATGTTATTGTGTTTGGCAGCTCACTGGAGGAACATGAGAGCAGATTATTTAAGGTATTGGACCGACTGGAGGACTTTGGCCTTAAACTGTCCATTGATAAGTGTCAATTCTTTCAAACATCAGTAAAGTATGTGGGACACATAGTATCCACCGAGGGAATAGAGACCGACCCAAGTAAAGTTGAGGCCTTGACCACCTGGCCACAGCCCAAAAATCTAAAAGAACTGCAAAGATTCCTGGGATTCTGTGGTTATTATCGGCGTTTCATCAAGGACTATTCAAGAGTGATCCGCCCTTTACTTAACCTTACTCAAGGGTATCCCCCCAACCCACAAAAAATACCAAAAGTCAGCGTCCCTCAAGACTGAAAGAGTGTATTTTCGTCCGAGTGAAGTATTTGGGGCCCGCTGGACTCCTGATTGTGAGACTGCTTTTCATGAGATCATTTATCAACTTACCCATGCTCCAGTGCTGGCCTATGCCGATCCAAGAAAACCTTATGTCCTGCACACTGATGCTAGCTTGCAAGGGTTGGGGGCTGTGTTGTACCAAGAGCACGAGAATGGCCTGAGACCAGTGGCCTTTGCCAGTAGAAGCCTGACCCCATCTGAAAAGAACTATCCTGTACATAAGTTAGAGTTCCTAGCTTTGAAGTGGGCTATTGTTGACCAATTCCATGAGTACTTGTATGGGGCTAAAATACTAGTAAAAACTGACAATAATCCTTTAACCTATGTGCAGACCTCAGCTAAGTTGGATGCCACTGGCCATAGGTAGCTTTCTGCATTATCTACATACGACTATGCTCTCGAATACCGAGCAGGTCTGAACCACATAGATGCTGATGCTCTCCCCGAGGCCTGTTCCCCAGAATGATTGGGTCTGATTGGCAGAACCTGACATTCGGCACTCTCCGGAAGTTTGACAGGGAGGAACAAATGTCCACGGACGCGAGTGGACTGCATGGTGGATTGCTTGGGACCCTCTGAGAATTGCATACCTGCCTTATTGCCACTTTTCTGCAATAGACATTGGTGCACTGCCTCAGCTGGACAATGACAGTATGATGGGCTCAATCCGCGATCACATGATCAAAGCAGCTTTAGAAGCCCTCTATGCAGGAAAAGATGTGTCCAAATTACGTTCCACTGATTTGAGAACTGCACTGTTATACAAAAGGTCCTAAGTTGAAACTGATCAATAAACTGTTATACAGAGAACAGTAGACAGAGGGGACAAGTAGACAAACAACAACTAGTGCTGCCCACTGCCTTTCGAGACTCAGTATTGAGGTCCTTGCACAACCACATGGGGCACCTTGGTATAGACAGAACACTTGACTTGGTGAGATCCAGATTCTATTGGCCTAAGATGGGGCTGATGTGGAGCAACACATTCGAACTTGTAGTCTGCTTACAGAGAAAGCTTTGCCCCAGAGGGCTGCCCCCTTGTTAACATAACCACCAGTGCACCCATGGAGCTGGTCTGTATTGATTTTCTGAGTTTGGAGTCAGATCAAAGAAATATCAGTAATGTGCTGGTGGTCACTGACCATTTCACGAGATATGCCCAAGCTTTCCCACCAAAGACCAGAAAGCATCCACTGTAGCCAAAGTACTTGTAGAAAACTTTTTGTTTACTATGGGCTCCCAAAGAATCCATTCTGATCAAGGGAGAGACTTTGAGAGTTGTCTGATCAAAGAAATGCTTTCTCTGTGGGAGTGCGAGTCCAGAACCACTCCTTACCACCCCAGGGGACCCACAGCCTGAACGTTTCAACCGCACTTTGCTAGATATGCTAGGCACCCTGCACCCAAAGGACAAGCCTAGATGGAGCCAACAAATTAGCACCCTGGTACATGCTTATAACTGCACCAAAAGTGATGCCACTGGGTTCTCCCCTACCGCCTGATGTTTGGAAGAAAGCTCGACTACCGGTAGATGTGTGTTTTGGGGTCTCTCCTGATGGGTTCAAGCTGACAACTATTTACAGTATGTGCAAAGTTAAGGCCCAGCTAACTCATGCGTACCAACTGGCTCAAACCATGGCTGCCAAAAGAAATCTGGCCAACAAAGAAAGGTATGATAAAAGGTGAAAGCACAGGAACTCCAGGAGGGAGATCGGGTATTGCTAAGAAATCTGGGACTGCATGGCAAACACAAGATTGCTGACAGATGGCACCATCTCCTCACATTGTAGTTGGCAAACTAGATGATCTGCCAGTGTACAAAGTAAGGCCTGAGAATAATTCAAAGATGTAAAAACAATGCATAGAAATCATTTACTGCCCATTGGACAAATCTTGATTGAGTCTGAGCCCCCAGAAGATGCCCCCTCTGGACCAGTGACTAGAGCTGCTGCTAAGAAAAGATCAAGAAAGTCTGCACCTACAGAAGCAGAGTTAAAGTGTTCCCCTCCACAAGTCCCAGTTGAGCATGACTGTCAGTCCATATCAGAAGAAAGTGAGAGTGACTTTGAATACTATCCTTCTTACGAACTGAGTCAATTGTTTCGGGGCAATCCCCTAGTCAATACTGGAGATGAAGCTGGGCCTTCTGGACTGTCTAAGCCCCCAGTTTCGTCCCTGGAGCCAATGCTCCCAGAAAGTGAAGTGCAAAGCATCAGATCAGATGAAATGGAATCATTGTGCATGGTTGAACTGTTTGAGTTTTCAGGGGAGGAAAATGATGGATTGGGGCAGACTGGTGATACACCAGAACAAGAAGAGTATTTTGAGTGCCCTGACAGTCCACTGCCAGTGTCCGAAGCTCTCAATGTGAGCCAAATGTTGTGGACTCAGAAACTGTAACTCCTGGAGCTGAAAGTGCCCCAAGTTCTAGCCTCTCTACCCCATGGAGACTCCCCTGACAAGTGAGGACAATGCTGAAATGAGGCTCAGAGTGCAGAGACTGTAACAGTTCCCCTAGAAAGACTGGTCGAGCTGTAAAGCCTGTGGTGCACCTCAGTTATGATTCCCTGGGCGGCCAGTGGACCTGCCTCTCAATGTTGTCCATAAAGGTGTATGTGACCCGAGCTCATTGCCCAAACTGAGCGTCAGTGCTAACTACAAGTTACTTGTGTTGCCCTCTAAGTATGGTGGCCTTGCCCCATCCAGCCCCAAGGTAACTGATAGGGAAGGGCCCCCTCTCTTCAGGTTTCATGTACAAGAGGTAATAACTGAGTTATGGTACAATGTGTGTGTAATACTGTGTAAAGAGTGACGTACTGCAATGTTTCAGAAATGTGTTCTTGGTAAAATGATATATTGACTGATGATTACATGTGTGAGCCTAATGCAAATGTATATGGTTGCAGTTAAAACTTATGGGGGTACTTGCTTGACGCGGACGTCAAGCTTTCCCAGGCAAGGAAGGGTGTAACCCCCCTGCAAATGGGGGTTCGCAAAAGACTTCCAGGAGCTTGCTTGAATGCTCCAAGCCTGAATGGTGTTTGGCGTTTAAGCCATTTATCAGTGAGTGTTTTTAGAGCCTCTGGTACTGTCTCTTTAAGAGCTGTCTGCTTGCAGACATAATTAGTTTGTATGGGAGGACTGTGTGTTTCTCTGTCTGAGTACCACTCGAACTGCTGCCAATTCACTCCATTTTTGCAGTCACTAGGAGTACAAAGGGAACCCATCTGAAAGATGTAACTGTTTGCCAGAAGTCATTTAGAGTAATAATGAAAATATAGTTTGTCTAACCTACTTTCTTTGCAGTCAGAACTGTGTCTGCCTAGTTCCCCATTCTGGTTTTGAACTGCTGAACTGGACCAATCAGTGTGGGGTAAGCTAGCTCTGAAATGGTGCCTTGGACGAATCAGAACTTGGACTCATAATCTGAGCCAGCCACAAGAGGATTGTATGGGCAGTGACTCTGGGAGATGTAGTTTAGACTTCGGCGCCTTTTTGGACCAACAGCAGCAGTCTATTGTGAGTGACAGCCAATCCAGTCAAGAACTGGGAGGAACTCAAAGGAAGTGCCGTTTTGTCTGTTGGAGTTTTCAGTCTGCTCTGGCAGTGAAGGGAAAGGAACCCTGTGCTCCTTCAGTGCACAGTGTTAGTCAAAAAAACATGTGTAAGGTCCAGAGTTCCAGTCTGCAGCTTATTAGGACTGAATCCATCCTGTGAAGAGAATCAAAGGATATCTGAAGAGTAGAAACCAGGCTCACCCTGTAGAAGACTGGAGGAATTGCTGAAAATTGCACTCGGTCTGTCAGGAACTGAATCTGCTGTGTGTTCTCCCGGGTATTGTGCAGTAATTGCGATCGGGATACAGATGCAGCCTGTCTGGAATAGTGCTTTCTTTTTACCATATAAATGTGTGAAGAGGTTTGTGTACCTCAAGTGAATCCTGCTGCCATTAAGTGACTTTTGCCTGTGACTGTTTACCATATAAATGTGTGAGAGTCTCTTGGAGCTCAAGAGTAGCCCTGCTGACATTGAAGAACCCTATCTTGTTTGGAGGTCGTGAGTACTAATTCAGGGTTGCTCCCTGTTGAATTGCCACATTAAATCCAAATGGAATTACTGTACTGCTGACTGTTTAGTTTTCCTTTTCTCTGTGTGAAAGGGCCCCTACCAGCTGCCACGGTTTGGACTAGCCACTAGGGCTTGGGTACCCAGGGACAGTAACTGATAGGGATAGGCCTGTGCACAGAGCCATAGGTAGATAGTAAAGTGATAAGCTAATTAACCTGATTTCCCCTGTCCTTGTTATATCCCCTAAATAAATCAGAGCTGCTTGTTTCAGCAAAGTTATACTGCCTAGAGTATTTGTCTATGTTAAAGTATTGTACTGTGATTGTTGCACTGTATCTTATTTTACAGGAGGTCCCAGTGCCTGAACCAGCCCTGGGGGTAAGTGTATACTGTGAAGGTAATTCTGATATATTGTGTGGGCCACTAGTGGGAAGAAAGGGGGGTTGCAGTGTCCCAGAGGGCTGTGACCAAGTAAGTTTAACTATTGCAAACCCTGACCTCTGGGTGGAGGCACCCGCCATTGGATCCAGGCCCCTTAACCTGTTAGTGGCAAATCAGGCAGGGGTAGTAGCCCCTGGGATAGCGCCATCTAGGGGTTACAAGTGTTTTACATAGAGATCAGCAGGGCAGGAGGGGGTACCAGTGGCAGGGTTGGGCACTTGCCACCAGTGTTTTACGCAGAGATCAACAGTGCAGGAGGGGGTACAAGTGGCAGGGTTGGGTACTGGCCACCAATCTTTTATGTATAAATCTTACTTCAAGAGGGTTACTTCAGTAGGTTATTACATACAGGACTGGCGCCATCTGGTGTCAGGCCGCATGGCAGACTTTTCTAGCAATCCCTAGCGAGGGACTGCCCACCTGACATCACGTGACCGACGTCAACGTGGCCGAATATAGTGGGCGGTCCCCACGCCCGCCCTCCAATTCTTTGCCACTGTTGCCTCGTGTCAGTTGCATTGCAGACTTCCATACAGCGATCGTCATGTTAGTTCTTCCGTCGGATTTTTCTTTTGCCAGATCTTTATTTTTGAATATTTCTCTACTTGATGTCTTCACCCAAGAAGAAGTGCTCGTTCTGTGGCACGCAGATCCCTCATAAGGACGGTCACCTAAGGTGCGTGATCTGTTTTGGCCCAGGCCACCTTGTCTCCTCCTGCTTGGAGTGCCAAACTTTAAATCGGGCCACCAAAAAGCGGAGACAGCAGATTTTGGAGGCCCAGCTTCTAAAGATCCGCTTAGCTTCTTTAGAAAAGCAAATGGACTGCATTAGAGAGTCCTCTTCTGAGAAATCTTCTCCCTCAAGGAAGCACCAGAAGGATAAATCTGGGGAGTGGGAAGGCTCCATGGATGAGACCTCGCGGCCCTAGACGAGCAAGGGCCAGCCACTGCCCAAGAAGACCTCGGATGGTAAGTCTGGCAAATCTTCAGCAGGTCAGTCGACCGTCTGCTCTTCTGATGACCACACTGCTACAGCTGCTAAGCTGGCCCCCGGCTCCTCCGGGGACCGCACAGCCGCTGGTAAGACGGCTCTCAAGCCTTCGAGGACCTGCCCGACACCAGTCAATCGTCGGCCAGGGGCTCCTCCCTCGTGCCCAGCTCCGCCTAATAGACAACCATCTATGGCGAGCCACTCAGGTGTGGTTCTCCCAGCAGGCATCTAAGCGGCGCTTCACCCGACCACAGGAAGGCAGAACCAGGGGAAAGGCCCTCTCCCCCTTCCTTCCTTTACCCTCCCCTTCTCAGGCGGGTACTTCAGGCAAAGACAGCGCAGAACCCCTCAATGTAGTTGATTCCTCGGGGTCTGTCCCATGCTCTCCTGATGGGGTCATGGAAAAGGAGGCTTCTCCTCGGCCATCTGGCTTTCCAGTGGAGACCCTTCCTCCTCCTTCAGGTGGTGATCCCTTTGGAGCAGACGACTATCCCGGCCCCGATCCCACTGTCAGATCAGGTGAATCCCATTTCGGCACCGGATATTCTGACGACTCTTCCACAGCCAGGGCCCTGTGGTCTGCCCCAGCCTTCGGCTCTGGCACCAGACCCAGTCCCGCCGTCGGGCCCCCTTCATCTGCCCCCAACCCCAGCCCGTCCGACACTGGAACCCCTTCCAGCGCCGGATCGGGTGGTGCCGGTCCCAATGTCGGTCCCACTGACGTTGGCTATCTCGACACCGGACCCTCTGCTGATTTATACTATAGCAGGTCCGATGTGGGTACCCCCTCCATCAGACCTGACAATGGGGATTTATACAAGACCCTGGAATGTCCCACATTACCCTTTCGGGTATCCTTGGGACCACTTCTTGGCTGGGTTTTCCTCCTGAATGGAGCTCTTTTGGGCAGTACTACCCTGGTTATAAGCCCTACCACCATTACTAGGGATACCAGGATTACCATTACCTGCCTCCACCGGTTCTGCCACCTCCTCCTCCCCCTCAGCCACAACTTCCTCTTCCACCCCTCCACCTCCTCCGGCTGTGCCGGATTTTAAGACCGTCATCCAGTCTTGGTGGCAGGGGGCGCGCTTCGAGTTGGTTTCAGACCTGTAGACAAGACTCCCTCTTTCACGGTCCCCTCGGTCTGCGTCCCTGAGAAGCCCTTCTCCGTCCATGGTACATGTCTCAGGGCGACTCGTCGGGACATTACCCTTCCCAACATCCATAATCTTCCTGATGAGGGGGCAGACGAAGAGGAGGAGGAAGATGCTGACAAGTCGGCGGAGGACGTCTTGGAGGAGCCCGAGGGTCCGAAAGGCAAGGTTCCCGCAAGTCCCCCCCCCCAGAAGATCCTGCCTTCTCAGATCTTCTGAGGTCCATGTAGGATTTCTTCGACTGGGAGTCAGAGGTACAAGACCCAATGAGACAGAGGCTAGCCGAACACCTGGACTTAGAGTCTCTGTCTCCAGTTCCCATTCCTCCCTGGATCGGACCTCACCAGGACCTCAACTCTATGGTCTGGCAGATACCTCATTCTCTCCTGACTGTCCCCAAGAGAGCAGACAGGTTTTACCAGGTGCCAAAGGATGTGCCATTCCTAAAGACGCATCCTAAGGTGGACTCTGTTGTCATCTGAGCTGCTCATGACCGCTCTGTTGCACCTGAGCACCTCTCCTCCAGACAGAGTCGAGGCAGATGGACCAGTTTGGTAGAAAAGTTTATGCCTCAGCCACATGCGTGCTTAGATCCCTCAATAATGTGGCCCACATGGTGTCTCACCAAAAGGCTTCCCTGGCCAGGTTAGAGGCTTGTGTCCAGTCTATGGAACCCTTGAGCCTCAAAGAGGAGTTTGCCAAGGACCTTCGCCTCTCTCGTTTTTCATGTAGGCATGCCTTGCGGGCTACATATGACTCCGTTGACTCTGCAACTTGCACCTCGGCAACTGCTGTTATCCTAAGATGGCATTCCTGGCTTCACATCTCTGGCCTTGCCAGCGAGGTACAGTCGCGATTCAGGATGCCCCCTTCTGGGGCTTGGTGCTTTTTGGTGGGTACACCAAAGATATCATCACTGATCTCCAGGACAGAGGCCTCACCCTCAGATCAGTGAGGTCCATGTACCGATTGGGCACTCAACAGCAGCAGCAGCAGCCCTTTTGGAAAAGGACCTGGAGGCAGAGGAAGCAGGCCCCGACTGGGCACCAGGGCAAGCGCAAGTCCACGGGTTCTGCCACTCCTCCGGCCTTCAAGAACCAGAGACCTGCAGGGGGCCCTCCCCCTGAACGTCCTACCACTTCCTGACTCACTATCCCCACTACCTCTTCAGTCTCATGACGAGGAGCAGGTGGAGGGGGAGGTTCGCCCGCCATGCGCAGGAATGGAAGGCAATAACCTCCAATGCATGGGTCCTGCAACTAGTGTCCGTCAGATGCACCATAGAGTTTCTGGAACTTCCTCCAGAATCTCTGCCAAAAAGGTCTTCTTACTCCAGGGATCAGGCTCTTCTCGTCTGAGAAGTTCAAAGCCTCTTGCTCAAGGAAGCAATAGAGCATGTTCCCCTCTGGCAAGGGGCAGGGGGTTTTACTTCCATTTTTTTCCTGGTTCCAAAAAAGTCGTGAGACTTCAGACCCATTCTTGACTGAAGCAACCTCAATCAGTTTGTCGAGTACAAAAAGTTTCGGATGTTGACGCTTCGGTCTCTCCTCCCACTCCTTCTGGAGGATCATTGGTTGTGTGCTCTGGACATGCAGGATGCTTACCTGCACATCTTGATTTTCTCCAGACACCGCCGTTTCCTGCGGTTCCAGTTCCAAGGGGAGCACTTCCAATTTCGGGTGCTCCCTTTTGGTCTGTCCTTGACACCCCGGGTCTTTTTTCAAGTGCCTGGTGGTGGTGGTAGCTTCCTTATGCCACCAGGGTATTGCAGTTTTTCCTTACCTGGATGACTGGCTGATCTCAGCCCCGTCCAAGGACTCTTTACTGGAGGCTCTCTGTTTCACCTTGGACCTCTTTGGCAGACTAGAGATTACTATCAGTATTCCCAAGCCATCCATGATCCCATGCCAGAGACGACAGTTCATTGGAGCAGTCTTGGATACGGTCCAATGCAGAGCCTTCTTTCCTCAAGACAGGGTGGAAACCCTGATCCATCAGGCTTCACGAGTGGCTTCATCCAGGACCATCCCGACCTGGGAGATCGTCCGCCTTCTTGGCCTGATGGCAGCCTCCATCACTACTGTTCCCCTGGTGAGGCTTCACATGAGAGTTACTCAGTGGTCCTTGCGTGTGCAGTGGGACCAACTCCTGGACGACCTGGACCATCCGGTCCTGGTCTCTGCAGTGGTTCAGAAAGAATTTATTTGGTGGAGGGACCGCAGCAACCTTTTCTTAGGTCTCCCTTTCAGGAGCCCTGCTCCTCTGGTATCCCTAACTACAGACGCGTCGAACATGGAATGGGGAGTGCATCTGGGGGAGCAACCAAGCTCAAGGACTGTGGTCCGGCTTGTAAGCACCTTGGCACATCAACGTTCTGGAGATGAGAGCAGTCTTGTATGCCTTGCAAGCCTTCCAGACCCTCCTTCCCAAGGGATCACTGCTGGTCCAAATGGACAATATGTCGGTAGTCTGGTACCTCAACAAACAAGGAGGAACCCGATCATACCCCTGTGCAGGGAGGTGATGCAGGTGTGGAACTGGGTGGTCCAGCACAGTCTGGCTCTTGTGGCCATGCACATTCCAGGTG
The DNA here is from genome assembly GCA_016271365.2 of Neoceratodus forsteri. Classification (NCBI taxonomy): domain Eukaryota; kingdom Metazoa; phylum Chordata; order Ceratodontiformes; family Ceratodontidae; genus Neoceratodus; species Neoceratodus forsteri. The sequence continues at coordinate 64,064,615 of CM028133.1, read as the reverse complement.
TTCTAAATGTCCTGGCAGACAGTCTCAGCAGGTCTCGGACCCTAGCTCACGAGTAGGAATTACATCAGGAAGTGACAGAATCCCTCTTCCTAAATTGGGGGCATCCAGAAATCGACCTTTTCGCCTCCCAATACAACGCAAAACTTCCCAGTTTTTGTGCGCTCGTTCCAGGGTATGGTGCTTTCTGGCACGACGCACTTGTCTCTCTCCTGGACAGGGAAATTTTTGTACGCCTTCCCTCCATTTCCCATTCTCCAGAGGGTCCTTCTCAAGCTTCAGGCAGAGAAGGCGAGGATGATTCTTATCGCATCTCTCTGGCCGAGACAGATTTGGTTTCCGCTGTTACAACAGCTATCCAGGGAACCACCACTTCCACTTGACTCAGGATCGAGGTCGTCTTGCACATCTGGGGCTCAGGACACTGCATCTTCATGCATGGCTCCTGCAGACATATCGATTTCTCGCTTCGGGGGTCTCCTCCTGAGTCGCTCAAGTCCTTATAGAGGCTAGAAAGCCCACTACTCATTCCACTTACGCTGTGAAGTGGAAATGTTTTTCCATCTGGGCGACTTCCAAGATCTGCCCCTCAAATCATGGAATACCTCCTTCATCTGTCAGACTCTGGTCTGTCATATTCTTCCTTGAAGGTCCACCTTTCCGCAATTTTAGCGTACCACGAGCTGGTGGATGGTAAACCCGTGGCTCAGTTGAAAGTCTCAAAAGCCTTATGAAAGGGATCCTCCATCTGAAACCCCCTATCCCAGCCCAGCTCCACCTTGGGATTTGAACTTTGTGTTGGAGAAGCTCTCTTCCCCCTTTGAGCCGGCCATGAGCTGTGATTTGCACTTCCTTTCCTGGAAGACATTATTTTTAGCTGCCATTACATCAGCCCGAAGGATTTCGGAGCTTCACGCTCTGGTTTGTAAAGAGCCTTATCTTATTTTCCACAAGGACCGGGCTGTCCTCAGGACAAATCCTATGTTTCTTCCCAAGGTGGTGTCAGAAGCCACACTAAACCAATCAGTAGAGCTTCCTGTTTACTTTCCGTCCCCTTCCAGTAGAGGTGAGGCACCCCTGCATACCATGGACATCCATCGGATCGTTCGGTGCTACACACACTGGACTAAGGATTTCAGTAGCTGCGATCAGCTATTTGTTTCTTTTGCCCCTAGGTCTATGGGCACCCCGGTTTTCAAGCAGTGCCTTTCCAAATGGTTTGGCAACTGTACTCGGTATTGTTACCAAAAGTATGAAAAACCTCTGCTGGGTCCCATCAGAGGTCATTCTACTAGGGGCATGGCTGCTTCCGCTACCTTTTTGCGGAACATCTCTGTGGCTGATGTCTGTGTTGCAGACACTTGGAGTTCTATCCAAACCTTTACCAAACACTACAGTCTGGACATTGCTTCTAGGCGGAGGGCTGGCTTCGGCCTAGCTGTCTTGCAGAGCCTTCTGTCCTAGGCTGGGTCCATTCTTGTTCCCAGTTTCTGTTGGAGCTATTTTATCCTCCTCCGCAGTTTCTCTCAGTCTCTCTTTGGAGGGACTGCTTGGGACTCTGTCTTAAATGTAATGACCTACTGAAGGAACCCTCTCAAAATAAGATAGTACAGTTACGTAGGAACTTACCATAACAGTAGAGAGGTTCCTTCAATAGGTCATATTTTTCCCTCCCTCCTTCCCCTAATTTTGTTTCTTACAGGGACTCCAAATCTTGTTCGCTCCTGCTGTCAGGCCTCTTCCTGGCTCCGGCGGGAGAACTGGAGGGCAGGCGAGGGGACCGCCCACTATATACGGCCAGGCTGATGTCGGTCACATGATTTTGGGTGGGTGGTCCCCCGTCAGGGATTGCTAGAAAAGTCTGACGTGCGGCCCGACACCAGGTGGTGCCAGTCCTATATGTAATGACCTACTGAAGGAACCTCTCTCGAAGAGCTACTGTTACGGTAAGTTCCTACATAACTGTACTTTCTGTAGGGCAGGAGGGGGGTATGAGTGGCAAAGCAGGGCACTTGCTTCCTGTGTTTTACGTAGAGATCAGGGCGGGGGGGTACGAGTGGCAGGGTTGGGCACTTACCACCAGTGTTGTATGTACAGAACAGCATGGCAGGAGGGGGATGCGAGTGGCAGGGTTGGGCACTTGTCACCAGTGCTTTACATGGAGATCAGCATGGCAGGACAGGGATACGTGTGGCAGGGTTGGGCACTTGCCACCAGTGTTTTACATAGAGATCAGTAGGACAGAAGGGGGGTATGAGTGGCAAGGTTGGGCACTTGCCACGTGTTTTACGTAGAGATCAGCAGGGTATGAGTGGCAGGGGGTGGGCACTCGCCACCAGTGATTTACGTATAGATCAGCAAGGCAGGAGGGGTGTACAAGTGGCAGGGTTGGGCACTTGCCACCAGTGTTTTACGTACAGATCAGGAGGGCAGGAAGGGGGTACTGGTGGTGGATTGAGCACCTGCCACCAGTATTTTATAACGAAGGTGTATTATTTAATATTTTGGTAATGGGGAAAGGCACACTGAGTTGAGGCTCATTTCCATATGCGACCCCGGAGGGTGGTGGGATAGAAGTACAGATATATGGCATTATAGCCATCAGTAGTGCAAAAATACAAAAAGCTAAATTCATAGGCAGTCACCAAATGAGGAGAATTATGCAAGAAGCCCTACATGAGAAAACAGCAATACGAAATTATAAATTGAGTACAATGAACAGAGTGATGATTCAGTACACAGGATACACTAACCAGAACATGCTAGAATGCATATATAAATGTCACACTGAATAGAGAATAGACTGGGGGCTAGGAGCACAGTTAGCTCAGCTTTAGGGAGGCACAGGCAGGTGGGGGGGACCAGAGAAACTGTAAGAAGAAGGATGACCAGTCCAAGAAGAGGAGTGAAAGGTACGGGGGGGGTGCAGGAATATGCCTTGGCAGGCGTCTTTGTGGATGACACTACGGTAGGGTGGACAGTGAGGAAGCAGTTGGGAACCTACAGAAAGATCTGAAAAAGTTGGGAAAATGGTCTAGTGTCTGGCAGCTGAAATTCAGTGCCAAGAAGTGTAAACTGATACATCTAGGTAAGAATAACCCAAAAACAGCCTGTTGGCTCAACCAGAGTCAAGCTAGTGCCTCACAAGAGGAACGGGATCTAGGAGTTGTAATATGTGACACCCTAAAACAAGCCAGGCAATGCAACACAACATATAGTAGGGCCTACAAAATGTTGGGGTGTATAGGTAGAAGATTCGACAGTAGGCATCGGGAGGTGATGCTGCTACTGTACAGATCCCTGGTGAGAACCTACCTAGAATACTATGTCCAGTTTTTGAGCCCACACCTTAAAAAGGACAGGGACAGGCTAGACACCATACACAGAAGGGCGACCAAAATGATACAGGGGTTCCAGGCGCTGCTGTATGAAGGGCGTCTTGAAGCATTAAACATGTACTCGCTGGAGATAAGTGGGGAAAGGGAGGATACTGTATGATAGAAACCTTCAAGTGCATGAGGGGGAATAGATCCAGTTCCTTAGCTAGAATAACTTAGGGACACATTAAAAAGAAAAAAAGAAAGGAATACATGAAACCATCACTTATAATATAGAAAGAATTACTTCCAAGGGCAAAAAGGATGGGAACAATTGAATCCAGGTTTGTCAAGTTTAGCACCATCTTTAATCCCCTCCACCCCCTTCATGCCCAGCCCTCCCCCAATGTTAAATTCTTTGCAGGTGACAGAGCATTAAGATAGGGTTGCCATGTATTGTAGAATTGCTCCCCCTATCCTGCATTACACAGGTGAGTCCTTCAAGAGTAAGAGCATGCAATGCCAATGCCTTGCACTGCTGTATAGTGGGCTTAGCTGCAGGCACCCACCTATTCAGAATACGGTGTCTGGCCATTATAAGTATGACCCTAAGCCATCTAGGAAGGGGGGCCCAATCTGCCTCTACTTCCTCTATTCCAAATAGCATTACTATAGGTTTCTGTGGGAGCCTTCTACCTGCAAGGACCCGAGTCTCTGTTACCACCTCCCTCCAAAATTCTTGAAGGTCAGGGCAAGACCAAAAATAATGGTAACAGGAGGGCCAGGCCAGTGTTGCAGCAAGGGCACATCGGGGAGACTGCAGGATTAAATTTGTGAACAATCGAGGGCGGGCAATATAATCTGTGGCAGAACTTGTAAAAAGACTCTTTGTATTTGTTGCAGGTCAGAACGCCCTGGTGTAACTGAGTCATCGTCCTCCAAGTATCCTGTACAATAGGGACCCTCATATCTCTCCCCCACAATTGTCTGGTTTTCTGGGTCATATGTACGAGCCACTGCCTACCTGCTATGGACACTCTTCGTATTGTACCTTTGGAGTTATGCCTTCCATCTTGTATTAATTGCTCCACTTGTTCCATTATAGAATCTCTGTCATATTTTCTCTCCAAGGTTTTACAATATGCTCTAATCTATAAATAACAATAGAAATGGTGGTGCTCCAACCCTGTCTTAGCACGGATGCCTTCAAAAGAATCCAAACCCCTCCTTAGTATACAGATTCCTTAAACACATTATGCCACCCGTCTCCATTCCTTAAATCCAGGGTCAGCTAGGCCTGGAATAAAAAAAGGGGTTTCCAGCTATTGGTAGAAGCAAGGTCTCCTCCCGTCCTACCCCGGCCCGGTAGGTTAGGCGTCCCCAACCATCCAGGACCAATTTAACCAATGGGTTCGGTCTAGGCAGACCCGTATACACCTGTATCCTTTCCTTGAGAGATAGGAAGACACTCTACTGGGACACCCATCTCTTCCAGGTACAACCAACTTGCTTCCAGTGGTCTGCCCACCCAGTCCTGTAAGTAGCGACACTGTATGGCCAAATGGTAAATTCCTAAATCAGGAAATTGCAATCTGCCCTTATTCGTCGAAGCCCTTAAGCAAGCAAGGCTCACTTGTGGTCGCTTGCCCTGCCACAGGAATGTTGAAAACGCCCTTTCTAAGCATTTAATGTCTGATCGATTAAGTCCCACATGTAGCATTTGCATACTGTATAGGAGCCGAGGCAGTACATTCATTTTGAGCAAGTTTATTCTCCCTAACCATGTGAGTAGTAGTTTAGCCTATCTCCCTAGATCAGCCATGATTGTCTGCAACAATGGGACATAGTTGAGCTCATAAAGAGCCTTTAGATTATTCCCCACTGTAATGCCCAAATAGACAAAGGAGTCTTGAACCCTTCGAAATCCCCAATCTATATTTCCCTCCTCTTCTCCAGCTGCAGATTCCCCTATTCTAAGCTCTTCTGACTTATTTAAATTCAGTTTGTACCCTGAAAATGTAGAAAACTGATCTATCAGGGTCAGAAGTGATGGCATAGATTGTGATAGCTTAGTAATATACAGTCGTGGCCAAAAATATTGGTGCCCTTTCACTTTTTCAAATAACTCACAATTGCTCTAAACATAAGTTGAAATTAACAACAGTACAGTATTTGGTCTCCACAATTCTTTATTTCTCTGTTAATATTACAGAACCTTTGTTTTTGATTCAGAATTTAATATATCCTTTTAAATCAGAAAATGAAAAGAAATGGCATTGACAAAATTATTGGCACCCTAGACTTAATATTTGGTAGCACAGCCTTTGGTCAAAATAACTTCAGTCAACCGCTTCCTATAGCCATGGATGAGCTTCCTGCACCTCTCTACTGGCAGTTTTGCCCACTCTTCTTGTGCAAACTGCTCCAGTTCTCCCAGATTTGAAGGGCGCCTTCTCCCAGCTGCTGTTTTCAGATCTCTCCACAGGTTTTCAATGGGATTTAGATCTGGACTCATTGCTGGCCACTTCAGAACAGTCCTGCATCTTGTCTTGAACCATTTCTGGGTGCTTTTTGAAGTGTGTTTGGGGTCATTGTCCTGCTGGAAGACCCATGACCTTCGATGGAGACCCAGCTTTCTGACACTGGGTTCAACATTGCATTCCAAAATGGCCTGGTAATCTCCAGATTTCATGATGCCATGCACATGTTCAAGGCACCCAGTGCCAGAGGCAGCACAGCAACCCCAAAATTTCACTGAACCTCCTCCATGTTTGATTGTAGGGAAGGTGTTCTTTTCTTTGAAGGCTTCAGTTTGTTTTCTGTAAACATGGAGATGATGTGCTTTACCAAAAAGTTCTAATTTGGTCTCATCTGTCCACAGGACATTCTCCCAGAAGGATTTTGGCTTGTTCAGGTGTGTTTTGGCAAACCCCAGTCGGGCTTTCTTATGTCTCTCTCTCTCAGCATTGGGGTCCTCCTGGGCCTCCTACCATATAACCCCCTTTCATTGAGTTGGCAACAGATGGTGCAAATTGAAACTGTTGTACCTTATGTCTGAAGATCAACTTGAATCTGTTTGGCAGTTGATCGAGGTGCTTTCTCCACCATTCGAACAATCCTGCGCTGCAATCTTCGATCAAGTTTTCTCTTGCGGCCACGTCCAGGGAGGTTGGCTACAGTGCCATGGGCCTTAAACATCCTGATAACATTATGTACGGTGGAAACAGGAACATCAAGGTCTCTGGAGATTGATTTTTAGCCTTGAGATTGTCCATGCTTGGCTACAATCTTCTGTCTGACCTCCTCAGACAATTCTGTGGCTGTCTTTCTTCCCTCCATGCTCATTGCTGTACACACAGTGACACAAAACAGGAGAATGAGTCCTTTTCTCTATTCAAACTGGTTGAATGAGTGATTTTTATATTGCAGGCAACTGCAGCTCACCACAGGTGAGTTCAATTCTAAAGTGAAGGAGAATCACCTGCTTGAAATCTAATTATTCCTAACTACTTCTAAAAGGTGCCAATAATTTTGCGTGGGCCATTTAAGGATTTCTGTGTGGAATAAGCTAAGACTTAGTAAATTGTTCTGCTTTTTGTGTTTTATTCCACTGCAAACCAAAGAAATACATATGTGGATACCAAAATATTTTTTAATTTCAACAATTTTCTGGAAGGAATGGTGCATTATTAGAAAAAACTGCAAGGGCGCCAATATTTTTGGCCACGACTGTATAAGAGCATGACATCAGCATACAAAGAAAGCTCGTACTCTCTTCCCGACTGACCCTGAACTCCACATATTGCAGGGTGCTTCCTGATAGTAACGGCCAGGGGTTCCAGGGCCAAGGCAAATAGGAGGGGTGACAGAGGGCACCCCTGCCTAGTCCCCCTCTGCAGTGCAAAGCTGTCTGTAAGGGTGCCATCAACCAGCACTCTGGCTGTAGGGGCATTGTACATTAACTGAATCATCCCTACAGAGTCTTCACCCAGACCAAACCGGGTCAGAACCTCCATTAAATATGGCCATTCAACCCTGTCAAACGCTTTTTCTGCGTCCATGGACAGGACATGGACTGGTTCATATCCATTTGATGCTCCCCAAATCACATTTAAGAGGGCTCTCATGTTATGGTAGGAGTATCTTTCCCTGATAAACCCAGTCTGGTCTGGGTGAATCAACCCTGAGAGAAGTTTATCTAACCGACTTGCCAAAACCTTAGCAAAAATCTTGGAGTCACAATTTAGCAAAGAGATGGGTCTAAATGACGCACATTCCAGGGGCTCTTTGCCATCCTTAGGGATCAAGCAAATGATCGCTTCTTTCCACGTATGAGGAAGCGTCCCCGCCTCTTCCCTTGCTTCATTAAGTACTGCCTCGAGATGACTAAGGATATGTGGTTTCATAGCCTTATAGTGCTCTGCCAAGTAGCCATCTGAACCACTAGCTTTACCTCTTTTTAATCATGCAATAGCTGTAGCTGTCTCCTCCCTTGTTATTTTAGCATTTAGCCACTCTCGTTGTGAGGCAGACAGCTTAGGCAACTCCAGGTTGTCCAGAAAAGTTTGCATATTGGTCCTCAATCCTCAGCCTGTGTTTGGTACAGTTCTTCATAAAACCTTTTAAAATCTCTCCCTAATAAGCTTTCTGTCCTTCTGCAGCTGCCCATCTGACTCTTTAATCAAGGCGATCAACTATAATCTCCGCTTCCCCTGAATTAAATTAGCCAGCATAGTGCTTCGTTTATTCTCCCATTCATAAAAATGTTTACGGACAAACAGGCATGTCTTTCTGGTCTCCCCCAACAACAAGTTATTGAGGGCCTACCTTGTCACTGTCATTAAGTGGGGAGCAGTGTCTCCCCCCTCTCCCAAGGCCACCCGTCTCTCTAACACCTTAAGCCGCTGTTCCAGGTTCTTCCTCCTCCTCCAGATCTGTCTCTTGTGGTGTACCATGTAGCTAATAATAGAGCCCCTCATGTGCGCCTTCCCAGCATCCTAAAATGTAGCCTTAGAGGGGGCCATGTCTAAATTATCCTGCACGTATTGCTTCCATTGGTCCTACAGGTATTCCTGAAAGGCTTTATTGGCAAACAGGTAGTTTGGAAACCTCCACAGAGGAGATTCATCCCTTTCCCACGCAGTGTAAGGGACGTAAGCACTATGGCATGATCAGAAATGTGAATTGGGCTATGTTTAATCTGGGTGAGCTAAAGTACCAAGCTCTCAGAACATATAGGTAGTCCAACCTCGGCCATGTCTTGTGAGGGTGTGAGAAAAATGTGTATTCATGCATGGTAGGATTGGCTGTTCTCCAGGCATCAATGAGATCCAGGTTAGCCATTCCCGCCCTCCAGCTACGAATAGCCCCCCTGCCCTCGGAGTGGTCCAGCACAGGATTCATCAGGCAGTTCGGGTCTCCTCCCGGAAATAGGCCTGGGAACTGTTCCACCATGAGTACTGCTGTGAGGGACTGGTAAAACATGGGGTCATGCATTGCTGGCGCATACACACTCCCAAAAGTTATCTTTTCCCCAAAAAATGTACCTGTCGCAAACACATAGCGACCTTGTTCTGAGTCTGTCACCACTCTATCCATTGACATGGTAATCGTTTGCGCATGAGAACTGCAACCCCCGCTTATGGGAGGTGAAGGATGTTGCATTGAGCTCTCTCCCCCAGCCCCTTTTCAATTTGGCATACTCTTTAGCAGTGAGGTGGGTCTCCTGCAACAAAGCGACATTTACATTCTGACGTTTGAGAGCCGTTAGTAACATTGTGCATTTAACTGGTGTAGAGATCCCCTTACGTTCCATGATGCTGTAATCAACTCCATGGGGTTAACCATTGTCTCTGAGCCAGCCTCCATCTGTAGCCCAAACCTCCTGGGCCCAAACCCCTTTCAGCATATTATAATGGTCACATAGGACTTTGTAGTTGTGACGTGGACAGCCAGTTCTGAGTGCTGTATCATTTTGTTTTAAATATAAAAATGTATTACTGGTTGTCTCTGCTGAAAAATCTGGTTCTCTTAGAATGACCTCACTCACCCCCCCCCCCAAGGTTTTAGCTGAAAGATGAAAGCCATGAGAAAAATACTGAAAACAGCATGTCAGATCACACACACAGTTTTAGATACTAGGTGTTACGTGGAAGTCCTTAATTAAGGATCTCCTGTGCGTCTGAGTTAATTACAGCTGTAGTTGCTAAATCATATCAATTTTATGACGTTGGAGGGAAAACCCGGGTTATTACATAGAAGTGCGAAATAATAAAGATGCTTTCATGTCCTGGAAGGAGGAAGCTTATTATGAGATCAACAGAGTGTCATTTGAAGGACATGAATTATGCTGAAGTTGCAGAATGTAATACTTTGAAAAGACATCCTGTTTTTGTATAAGATATATATATATTTTTTACATATAATCTGACAGAGGAGGAGCTAGATGACCTCACAAAAGAGGTTGGCAAATACAGTTTGCTGTAGGAATATTCTGTTTTACTTAGACACTTTTATCTAGACTCTGACAAGGACACATCTGTGAGCACTTTTTAAACAGGTATTTAGAGACCAAGTACTGTAGTAGGACCTGCACTGTGAAAAGCTGATTTGTTTAAGAGATTTGTATGTCTTGTGATATAACAGTTCTGTATTTTGTGTTTGACATATTTTCATCTGTTTTTAGTAAAAATTCTTTTTAGAGCATACTTGGTCTGTCTTTGTTTTTTCCTTCACTTGCAAGAAGAGTATATATGGTTATAGCAGACACGAAGCATAAGCTTGAATGGTGGTACCAAACTGGAAAGAGAAGCGTTTTAAATCTGAGGTCTTAAAGTTTTTAAGGGTTCATCTCTGTATACCTGGTTAGGTGCCCGTAGGCAAAGATATCTGGCCCCCCCAAAGACAGAAATATCTGAGCCTGTGCATTGGGTACGCTAGCAAGAGGTTCACAGTTTGAATCCCCCCAAAGCTTGAGACCAAAGCTTGCTCTGAACTCACAAAACAGCCAAGAGGGTTACCTTGTTCTGTTAAACTGTTCACAAGACTGCGCTCGGAGGTTAGCACTTTGGAAGTAGAGGGCCGGACCTGCTGAGTGGGTTTGTGACAGATTGGCTGGGAGCGGTGGCATAATTTTGGTATCACAAGATTGTATTGTTCTGTGTCAATGGAGATCGTAAGCTCTCTTGCAAAGAAAGAAAAAAGGCAGAGTGTTATTTTAAAAGGAAACAGAACTATATATCACTTGGCGTACAGTCAAGTTCCTACCCTTTTTTTTTTTCTTAAAGTGCAAGTCAGAGTAGCCATAGTCAGGGAAGAAGATGGCTTCCCACTACAGCAGGCACACTGTAGATTACTTGAAGCAGTTGTGCAGGGACAGAGGAGTCCCGTTCAAGGTGACAGCCAAAAAGCAGAACCTCATAGAGGCCCTGATGGTAGCAGATACCCAGAGCAGCAAGTCACAGACCGTGACTGAAAGGGACCAGACCTCGAGTGTGGCAGGGCTAGTGGCCAGTGCTGTGTCCAGGTCCAGTGAGGAGGACAGCAGGCCCACTGTCAGTGAAAGGCCACAGCAGCAGGGGATGGTCACCAGTATCCTGAATCCAGAGGTACTCAGACTGCAAATTGGGTTGCACAGGATGGAACTGGAGACAGAGCGAGAACAGAGGGAGGCAGACCATGAGGAACATGAGCGCCAGCAAGCTGCAGAGGAGAAGAGAGAGGAGCACCAGAAGCAACGCAACACGAACTGGAGAAGATACTGTACAACTCCGACCAGCGGCACCAGAGCAGATAAGTGGCTTGGGTTTAACTGGGACTGCAGGACTGGGTTACAAATTGAACTCCAAATTAATAGCCAGATTTAAGGAGGGGGAAGATATGGATGCCTTTTTAAACTCTTTTGAAAAAGTTTGTATTCAGGCTAAAATTCCTAGAGTCCTGGAGCTTCCAGCTATCTCCACTACTTACCGGGAAAGCTTGGGATGCATTGGGTCAAATAGACAATGAGGACAGTAATAATTACAGTAAACTAAAAGTTGCACTGTTTAAAAAAAAAAAAAAAAGTTTGAATTAACTGCTGAATCATACAGAACTAAATTCTGTAATCTCAGGAGAAGCCCTGATATGAGCTACGAGGAGCTAGCCACTAAACAACATAAGCTTTTAAAATGGTGGGAAGTAATTGAGGCAAACTCTGTTGATAAAATTGAAAATGTGATTTTATTAGAACAGTTTTATTGGGCTTGCCCAGCAGAGCTAAAACCCGGCTAGTGGACCAAGATCCCAAAACAGTGCAAGAGGCTGCTGAACTCTCGGACCACTATGCCAAGAGCAGACCTGCTCTGAGAGCAAATGGGGCAGGCGTGGCAGCACAGAAAGGGAAAAGCGCACCTTCAGGGCAGCTGAAACCCTCACTGCATCCACCAAAACCAGTTAGCCCCAGGTTTCAGAGAAAATATTTTTCTGAGAGAAGAACTGAATGTTGGCTGTGTACGGAAACTGGGCATATTGCCAGACAGTGTCCCAAAAAGGTGAGCCATACTACACAACTGGGTGCTAGAAAAGAAGTGGGTTGTTTGTATGTCCCTGGAAGCATGCCAGTGAACATGAGGGAACACATGCACTCAGTCATGGTGAATGATGTACAGATGCAGGGGTTAAGAGACACAGGGGCATCCCTGACGTTAGTAAAGGGGGATCTGGTACAGCCTGATCAGCTTATATCCAATAAATATGTCACTGTCCAAGGGTTTACTGGTGAAGAGAAAACATTGCCACTGGCTAGTGTTCTCCTGGACTGGGGTGAAATGGGGAACTGTGCAACAGGTGGCTGTAGCCAAAACATTAGCAGTGCATGTGATCCTGGGTAACAGTCTCCAACAGGGGATAGTATGTGCAGTTACCCATAGCCAAGTGGCAAGGGAAAATTGTAGTTCCCTGAACCCCACGGAGGCCATTGTGGAAACCACTGGGAGGCTGGTTCCCCAGCCTGTGTATCCTGATATGGAGACTAATAAAAAGGGGGTAGAAATTTCCCCAGTAGCAAGTGACCACACAGCTACAGAGGGTTACTCCGAAGAGGGAGGGGTGACCCCTTGTCAGAGGGTTGGGATTGACAGTGATCCTGAGTGTCCTGACGCTAGTGCTAGGGACCCTAGTTTAGAGACTGAAGGGGACCTGTCCATTCCTGAGAATATGTGAGGGGTTTGCAGCTGCTCAGAGGAGTGACTCTATTTTAGAGAAGCTGAGGGCTTGGGCAGACTCGGACAGTGCACAGGGAGGTGATGGCAAACATAAGATTTATTGGGAAAATGGACTTATGTATACTCAGGCAGTACAGACAGCAGGAGGGATGCTAGGCAGGCAGCTTGTCGTTTCCCCAGGGGTATCAGGAGCAGTTGATCAAAATTGCACATGATATTCCCTCGTCTGGTCATCTGGGAATCGCGGGCACAATGCAGCAGTTAGCACAGAATTTCTACTGGCCTAACTTCACTCAGCAGGTGAAGGAGTATTGAGGGTCTTGTCACTGGTGCCAAGAAATACGGGGCAGGCAAGAAAACCCAAGCTGCCCTGATTCCCTTGCCCATAGTGGAGGAGCCATTCCAGGGGGTGGGAATGGATTTTGTGGGGCCTTTAAATACCCCCAGCTCCTCAGGGAAGAGATTCATCCTGACTGTGGAGGATTATGCCACCCGGTACCCAGAGGCAGTCGCCCCATCCTCACTGAGGACAGACAAAGTGGCAGATGCCTTACTTGGGATTTTCTCCCGTGTTGGGTTTCTGCAGGGGGTTCCTTCATGCCGGACTTGATGAAATGTTTATGGGAGAAGTGTGAGGTGGTGCAGAGATGCATGACACCGTATCACCCACAAGCCACTGGACTTGTGGAACGATTCAATGGTACCCTAAAGTCAATGCTTCGGGTGTTTGCTGAAAAGCATGGGAGGGACTATTTTTCCTATGACTAGTATTAAAAAAACTCTTTTTAAAAACATTTTGGACATTTTTTTTTCCTTTGTTTTCTTTTAATATTTAGTTACAGGACCCATTTTATAAGCGCAATAACACATTCCGAGGTGTGGGTTATCTCCTGATAAGAGTATGGCCAGTGCATAAGGCACTCGGGGCAAGCACCTCGTGCCTAACAATGCACCAGGGCGTGCTCTTATTAGGAGATAACCCACACCTCGTCGTGTGTTATTGCTTGCATAACAAACAGTAATTAACAACTATATACATCCCCAGTAACCCTCATCCTTCCATCTCCCTTCCTATTCGAGCCATTATGAAAAATGAGTTTTCCCCCCATAACTAGAATTGCATATAGCAAAAATGTTACACTACCTCCCCATGTCAATAAGAGCGTGTCCCCCACCTCTCACCCTACCAAGAATATCGTCCTTATTCACATTATCACCTAATTAAGCGAATTACCGTTTAAAAAGAATACAATTAAATCATGCGATTTCCCCACGTTTCAGCCCCAGCTTCAGACACAGTCCACAATCCCACAGCCTCCTCTTAAACAATCTTACACCCTCAGGGTTATACCCTCTCTTCTGCCAGTGTCCAGAGAGAAAGGGGAAACCATCAAGAGTCCAGTACAGGTTACAAATCAGCTATGAGCCCACCAAGCCGTGCATTCCCCAGATATAGGTTAGCTCATTCCTCAAGCCCACTATGCCATTAAATCTCATGGCGCCACAGCCTCCCTCCTCCCCAACGTATCTTCCCCACAATAACAGCATGTCATATGGCCATTTCAAACAGACCTGGTTTAAGAATATTTCAATCTGAGGAAAGTCCCCACAAGCTGACATCCAGTATCAATCATTTATAAATCCTTGTAGTCTATAATGACCCCCTTCCAGAAGAGGCCTGACATGTATCCCATTTTCAGCACGGAGAGTAAGGGAGTTATTCCACCTATGAGTCCCCAGACTGGGCCAAAGCTTAGTCCCCTCAGAATTAAAGAAGTCGTGTCCATGTCCCCACAACAAGTAAAATAGGCGAAAAACAGTTTGCAACAGGTCCTCTCAAATCGTTGGAGAGTCTGTATAAATGGTGAAGAAATATAACAGTACCTGAAAATATAGTACTTCCAACAGCATGGCCCTAACTGGCCCAAACCTTCTGGGTTTTCACAGCTTGCATATGTGAGAATTTGAAAGGGAGCAACCTCACCCCACCTTCCTCTTCAGTTCCTTTACAAAGACCTCTGCCTTCTGCACCTTCCAGAATGAATAGGTGGCCCCTTCGTGCTTAATTTTAAAGGTTGCAGAGTACAGCGTGAAGCACTGGATCATAGCCTGTCATAGCTGAGCCATCACCGAATTGAAAGCGCGACACCTGTTTAGTAGATGGGCAGAATAATCCTGGAAAAGTAGAGCCGGTGGCCTTCATACTGCATAGTAGGTTTTCAGGACCAACTCCCCTTTCCTGAAAGTTATGAAACCGCATCACTATCTGCCTTGGCGGTTGATCTGTAGGAGGTCTGGGAAATACAGCCCGATGCGCTCTCTCGAGCATGAGCTGGCCGTTTTTGGGGGAGAGCCCTAAAATCTCAGATAGTGTCCATGCACAAATTTCCAGCACATCAGGACCCTCCAGCCCCTCTGGAAGCCCCCGAAGCCGTAAATTCAGTCAGCATTGGTAGTTTTCTTGATAGTCAAATTGGTCCTTGAAGCCAGGCAATTCTCTCTGTAGGGCAGCAATTTGTTCAGGGACCGGTGCTGTGGCATCCTCGACATCTGATATCGTTTGCTCCATTTCGGTTAACCTTGTTGCATGCGATGCATGCAAGTCTGCAAGTTCCTGGAACTTGAGGTTGAAATTAGTTGCTGGGCTGGTGAGATGGGGCTCCAGGATGGCCAAAACCTGCTGCGTCACTTCGCGGCCTAAAGCAGACACCTCAGCAGCAGAGAACGAGATGGGCCCTGCACTTTCAACCTGTGAGGCTGGTAGCTGTTTTCACTGATTCTTACTTGCAAGGCGAAAGCTTTTCGCCAAACTGGACGTGAGGTACTCATCCTGGATCTCTCCTGACAAATTAAATTCACTTGTTGAATATTTTTGAGCAGCAAAGAAGTAAGATTTTAACTTATTTCTTGGTGGTTAGCGGAGCGAGGGAGAAAGTGTCCTTACTTGTTAGTGCTCATTAGCGACCCCACCTTTCTATGTTTCTAATTTTCAGAAGGTATGGAGAGAGACAGCGAGATGAAGGGAAGCGGAGAGTTGGCTCCATAGGGAGGGGAGCAGGCAGCTTGCCCAGCACATGAGTGAGGGTGGGGAATGGAGAAGGTGTGGGAATCCTTGGAGTGTAGGGAGTGGGAGATGGGTGGAGGAGTGAGGAGAGGTGGGGGGAAGGGAGCCAAACTAGTATTTAGCAGTAAAAGTGGAGCAGTGGAACCTGGCTGTATGGGTAGTGGGAGGATGGAAAGGGAGAAATAGACAGAGCAGTGGTGAGTATGGGGTGGAGAGTTGGTAGCTAAATGACAGAAGGCATTACAGAGGGTGTTCTCTCTGGCAAGGGAAGTGGAGGGAGCAGTGCCGCAGACCATGTCCACATTGTCAAGAAACTGAATTAATTTTGGTTACCAGTTCCTGTAGGACTTGGGGTGGGGGGGTGGCTGTCCTTGTTGCGGTATAAGGTGCCAAGTTTGGGACAAAGTTTGGTATGGATGGCATCAATGTGGGCAGAGAAGTCAACCTTGTTATCTAGCCATACACCAAGGTACTTGAAGGCAGGGACAACCTCCAAGTAGATGCCATTTTTGGTGGAGCAGACAAGGGATGTTGAGAGCCTTGTCTAGTTCTGACTGGTGCCAAAGGTCATGGACACAGTCTTCTTGGTGTTAACCTTGAGCTAATTGGCATGGAATCAGCACAACATGCTGTGGAAGTTGTGCTAGGGCAGGATCTCCACAGCTAAGGTTGAAGGGTCGAAAGAATAGGTGACCATGTCATCTGCATACATGTGGATATGCGAAGAGACACAGGCAGCGGGAGGTCATTTAGGAAAATTGAGACTAGTATGGGACCCCTGCTAGAATGGGGAGGGAAGGAGACAGAACACTGCCCATCTGAACTGACTGTTGACGGCCTACAAGGTATGAGCAGAACCAGTCCACAGCTTATGTTGAAAGGCCAGCAGAGTTGAGCTTGTCCAGGAGTAGCAGGTGGGATACCGAGTCAAAAGCTTTGATTGAATTGATGAATATGGCTGCAGTGATATGTGCCTGATCCATCCCAGAGAGGAAAGAATCTGTCATGTGCAACAGGGAATAGATGGGAAAATAGTTCTTCCTAAAACCAGATTGTCAAGATGAGAGGAAAGTTGAGGAGTCAAGGAAGTCGGCAAGCACAGAGCACACAGTGGACTCCTGAAACTTAGCGAGAGAGGAGATGAGTGACATTGGCCTATAGCTGCCTGGGTAGGAGGGGGTCATCCCCTTCATGAAGCGGTAGAACCGTATCAACTTTCCAGACTTGAGGGGCACCACTGAGTGAGAAAGAGAGATTCAGAAGGCAGTAGCTAGAGTAGAGATTTGTAGGTGTTTAAGGTCCAAGCAATCAGGGCTGGACTTGGAAGGGTTAACTGATATAAGGACAAGGAAGACTTCCTGTGGGGAGACAGGAGGGAAGTGAAAGTCTTCTGGCAAGTGGGGTGTAGAAAAAATGATGTGATCAGGGGACTGATGAGAGGGTAGTGCACAGGTTGTGAAGAATTTGTTAAAATGAACAGTGGAGGTAGGTAGAGTGTGCGAGACCAGTGAGCCATCCACCAGGAGGACGAGGGGGCGGATTGGGCTGGGGGATCAAATTGGAAGCGGATGACCTTCCAGAATTTTGATGAGTTTAGATTGGACTGCAGGTAGGACTGGAAGTAGTGGCCGTTTTAGTGCTCACAGCCTTTGTACAGGAGTTCCTGGCTCACCTGTAGTATTGGAGATCAGACATGGAAAAGGAGAACTGGTATTGTGACCAAGCATGGTCACGAGACCTGCAGAAATCAATAGGGTCAGATGCAGTCCAGGAGTGGTGGGAGTGTTTAACCCTGGACTTTCTAAGTGTGGGGGGGGGGAGCATGAGTATTCCAGGCATTGTTAAAGACAGCAGTGAAGAGTGAGAGGGCTGTGTCGATGTCCGGTGCTAAGTGATGAATGTGAGTTGGCTGAGGTTGAATCCTGTTAAAACTGAGGTGTTGGTCGTGGGCCAGGATCGCCGGGAGGCGGGTTTATTGGTTGGATCACCCTCGGGTTTATGGCTTGGGGATACTCCGCTAATTACCTCAGACCGAGTGAGGAATCTGGGCGTTGTATTCGATGACCGCTTGACATTTAAATTTCAGGTGTCAGCAGTTGTCAAAACCTCTTTTTACCATCTGAGGAACATCGCCCGGGTGAAACACCTGGTTCCCCCCGGCGATCTGCCTACTTTGGTCCACGCTTTCGTTACCTCCCGCCTTGACTATTGCAACTCTCGCTTTACCTCAGGGCTTCCGGGGCTAGATTCATTGTCTGCAGCTAGTGTGCAATGCGGCAGTTGTGGCTGTTGACTGGCACTTCTTAGGGCTAGCACATAACGCCTGTGCTCCGTGGTCTGCACTGGCTGCCAGTTTACTGGCTTAATCACCTTAAGGTCGGTTTGCGGACCGCGCGGCCCTACATGATCAGGGACCGGTTTACCTGAAAGATCTCCTTCATCCCTATTGTCCCCGCCTCCCGATCCACTGGCGAGGGATTGCTGGAGATTCCCAAGGTTCGTTTAAAGACCTCAGGGGCTAGATCTTTTAGTTTTATGGCCCCATCCCTGTGGAATTCTCTACCTCGTCAGGTGCGGGAAAGCCCAACTGTCCATAGTTTTAAAGAATCTTTGAAGACTCACCTGTTTAGGAAAGCTTATAATAATTTTTAATATTGGTGTTTGTTGTATTTGTAATTGTTTGTTTAGTATTGTATTTGTTGTACATTGTATTGAAATTGTTTTATCTAGTGTTGTACAGGCGCCTTGGTTTTTAGAAAGGCGCCTTAAACAAATAAATAAAGACTGAGATTGAGATAAGTATACAGGGGGCCAGTCAGAGTAGGCAAAGTAGTCTAGGAGGGAATCCATATCAAGTGACCTGCAAAGCCTTTACCAAACATATTTGGGGGCAGATTGAGGGGGACGCACTTTCCTGATACAGTGGGCTAGGCAGTGGTCACTGAAGGTATCCGGAAGAATGCCTGAGGCAGTTATGCGGTGGGGGTGGGATGAGAGCACCCAATCCAGAAAGGAGTGTTTATGTGAGTGAGGACTGAATTGGGTATGTTCTATGATTAACTGAGAGAGGTTCAAGGACTCAGTCTTTTGGAGAGTGGGCTTGGAAGCAGGGGGAAAGCCAATTTAATTTAAGACCCCAAGGAGGCTTAGGTCATTGGAGGAAGGGAAGGAGTTGACCAGGGAAGAGGAAGAGGTTGACTGGCAGAAAACGGAGAGTGATGGTAAACTGTGTACAGTCAGAAGAGATGCAAGTCACAAGTGGGGTACCTCAGGGATCAGTCCTGGGGTCAGTATTCTTCAATATCTTCATCAGTGACATTGCAGATGGACTGTAGGGTAAGGTTTGGCTGTTTGCAGATGACACCAAGATCTGCAACAGAGTAAATGATCCAGATGGGGTGGCAGAATGAGAAGAGATCTGGATAAACTGGCAAAATGGTTAGAAGAGTGGCAACTGGGGTTTACCGCAAAGAAGTGCAAGATCATGCACCTTGTGAAGAGAAACCCTGACGCCACCTATAGGTTTTTAATTTTTTTATTTTAGTCTTTAGTAACCGGGTAAGGCCTACAAGGCACAAGTGCCTGTTTTCAGGGGCGACGTGGGAGCACTGGGTGGTTAAGTGACTTGCTCAGAGTCACACAGTATGCAAGTGGAGTTTGTGAGAATCAAACTCAGGTCTGGTCTGCTGGATGTATCAAGCTCATTCATACCTCGTTCCTCTAACATCTAGGCTATATTGCCAGGGTGGGGAGTTACTGGCAGTCACAAGGGAAGAAAGAGACTTAGGCATCATCATCTCAGATGACCTGAAATCACCCAAGCAGACCACTAAAGCAGTAGGTAAGGCTAGGGGGATGTTGGGTTGTATTAGTAGGGGTATCACAAGTCGTAAGAGGGAGATAATAATCCCTCTTTACAAGACACTGGTTAGACCCCATCTAGAGTACTGCGTACAGTACTGGAGGACACATCTTCACAAGGACGTTAACCAAACTGAGGCAGTCCAGAGAAGGGCAACCAAAATGGTGCAGGGACTGTATTAGAAAACATACGGGGACAGATTAACGGAACTCAATATGTATACCCTGGAGCAAAGGAAGGGGAGAGGTGATATGATTGAGTGCAAAAGATGGAGATTAGTGCCCAAGAGGTGGATAAGCAGAAAAGGGGCAAAATTCAGCAGACGCGCAGACAGCAAGGAGAACCAGGGATAAATGACAACCAAGGAAGGGGCTGGAGTAGAACAGTGAAGCAGTCTAGGGAGGTCAAATCATGGAAAGCCATGTGTGCAAATGCCAGGAGCCTTAGCAACAAGATGGAAGATCTGGAGGCTGTCATGGTACAGTCAGACCTGGACATTGTGGCCATCACTGAAACCTGGTGTAATGATAACCATGACTGGGAGATGGCCATACCTGGTTACAACATATTCAGAAGAGACAGAGCAGGCAGGAAGGAGGAGGAGTGGCACTGTATGTGAAAATGACATAAGGGCCACAGAGATCCAGGGAGGAACAAAATGGGGAGAGATACTGTGGGTTAAGCTGGAAAGGAAAATGGGGCCAGCCATCTGCACAGGTGGGTCTGTAGACCACCAGCCCAGGAGGAAGAAACAGATAGGAGTTGATGCTAGCCATCCAAAGGATGGCAGACAAGGTGAGGTAGTACTGGTTGGAGACTTCAATATTCCAGACGTGGACTGGAGCATCCCAGCAGCAGCATCAACTAGGAGCAGATTTATCCTGGACTCCCTTAGGTGCCTTCCTCAAGCAACTGGTCATGCAACCAACTCGGCAGAAGGCAATACTGGACCTTGTGCTCTACAAACAGGGGCAGTGTGATGGGGTAACAGTGGAGGAGCACCTGGGTAACAGTGACCACCAGTCATTGGGGTTTGAAATCACAGAAAGGCAGAACCAAACCACACAAAACACATGATCCTGGATTTTGGGGGCAGACTTTGGGAAAATGGGGAGATACTTGAAAGAGGCATTAAGGGAATGGGACAGGAATCGGGTTGAGGAACAGTGGGCAGATTTAAAATGGGGATTATAAGAACAACAGAATTATGCATTAAGCAGGTTAGCAAGAGGAAAGGAAGATGAGACCATTATGGTTTTCTAAAGAGGTAGCAAAAAGTGAAAGCCAAAAGATTGCATTCAGGCAATACAAAAAGACACAGGTAGAAGGGGATGGGAGAAGTACCAGGAGAAACAAGAGGCAGGGAAGTCAAAGCTCAGACAGAAGAACACATTGCAAAATCAATGGGTAGAGGGACAAAACCTTTTACAGGTACATAAGTGAAAAAGAAAGACAAAGGAGGGATAGTGAGACTGAAGGGGAGGATGGGAGCTGTGTGAGGATGACAACAGTAAAGCTGACATATTGAACAGGCATTTCTGCTCAGTCTTTACTGAGGAAGAGGGGTAATGGGTCTGAAGGGAGTACTAGGGTGAGAATGGTTGCAGAAATGGACACAGTCCCTTTACACGAGAAAGGGTCCCTGAAGGAACTGGAAGTAATAAGAGTTGATAAAGCAATGGGGCCAGACAGGGTGCACCCCAGGGTCCTTAAAGAACTAAGAGAGGTGGTGGCTGAACCTCTGGCTATCCTGTTTAGCCGATCACTGGAAACAGGGAGGTACCCAAGACTGGAGGACAGCATATGTAGTCCCTTATACAAAAGTGGGAACAAAGAGGAAGCAGGGACACAGACCAGTCAGCCTCACCTCGGTAGTTGGGAAGATCATGGAAGCACTACTGAAGAGAGATTGGTGGAACATCTGGTTATCAATGGACTACAGGACCCAAGGCAGCATGGTTTCACCAGGGGAGGTCATATCAGACCAACCTCATTTAATTTTTGACTGGGTGACTAGGTTGGTGGATCAGGGAGGCAGTGGACATGGCCTATCTGGACTTCAGCAAGGCCTTTGACACTGTGCCACATAGAAGACTATTACACAGACTGGGAATATGGGTGTGGGCAGGACAGTAGTGTGGTGGGTAGGTAACTGGCTGGGTGGCAGGACACAGAGGGTGGTGGTAAATGGCTGTCACTCCCACAGAGGGAAGAGTGACCAGTGGGGTACCACAGGGATCAGTGCTGGGACCGGGTCCTATTCAACATCTTCATCAGTGACATTGCTGAGGATCTAGAAGGCAGAATTTCACTGTTCGCTGATGACACAAAGCTCTGTAACAGAGTAGACACACCAGAGGGTGTAGACAGAATGAGAAGCAACCTGCAGAAACGTGAAGAATGGTCAGGGGTTTGGCAGTTGAAATTCAATGCAAAGAAGTGCAAGATAATGCATATAGGGCACAAAAACCCGGCACAATATATCAGTTGGGGTGAGGATATAACATGCACCAAGCAGGAAAGGGATCTTGGGGTTATCATCTCTGATGACCTCAAGGTAGGAAAACAGTGTGACAAGGCAGCAGGTAAAGCAAATTGGATGCTGGGATGTATAGCAGGGGCATCACCAGCAGGAAAGGGAGGTCATAATTCCTATACAAGACACTAGTGAGGCCCCACCTGGAGTACAGTGTACAGTTCTGGAGACCATACCCACGTAAGGACATAGACAGGGCAGAGAAGGTTCAGAGGAGGGCAACAAAGATGGTGCATGGATTGCATCACAAGTCCTATGAAGACAGGTTGAAGGAACTGAACATGTACTCCCTGGAGGAGAGGAGGGAGAGGGATATGATAGAGACATACAAGTATCTTACAGGGAGGAACAGGGTGCAAAAACACTATTTTAAGCGAAAAGATGTTCCTGGACTAGAGGGCATGGGATGAAGTTGGAGAGGACGATTCAGAGGAAGCATGAGAAGAATTTCTTCACAGAGCGGGTGGTGGACAAGTGGAACACCATGCCAGAGGAAGTGGTGGGGGCTGAAACAATCACGGGATTTAAGAATGCATGGGATAGACATAAAGGAATTCTAGAGGTCAGGGGTAAGGGGAAACAGACTTCTAGGAAAACAGACTGAACTTACAAGCTCAAATGGGCAGACTGGGTGGGCCATAGGCCCTTATCTGCTGACACTGTCTATGTATCTATGAAACATTCGAACACCTTAAGGGCATTAACAAGGTGAAAGAATCTAACATGTTTCAATATAAGAAAAATAGTAGGACAAGAGGACACAGCATGATATTAGAGGAGACCGATTAAGGGGTAATGTGAAGAAGTTCTTTTTCACAAAAAGGGTGGTGGATGCATGGAATGGCCTATCTCAAGAAATAGAGAATGTGAATACAGTGCAGGGCTTCAAACAGGCATGGGATAGGCATAAGGGAGCAATACAGATTAGTATGAATAGATAGGCCATTGACGGAGCAAATGCTGGTGGCACATTCATAAAGCAGAAAAAGAAATGGGCAAACTGGATGGGCCTTGTGGTCCTTATCTGTCGTCAGCTTCTATATGTTTCTAAGAGCTCTTAGCACAGTAGACACTGACAAAGATGGGGAGGGTACAAGAGAGGGATAGCTTTACTAGCAGGAGCTTGTGAGAGGAAGAGTGTGTCTCTTTAAAAGAGATGGAGCAGGATAGGGGTTGATAGACATACAAAACTACCCCACCACCACACTTGCCTCGGTTCTGTTGAAAGAGATGGAAGATGGGGAGGACTAATCTGGAGTCAGGTACTCTAGAGGAAAGCCAAGTTTCCGTAATGCACAAGAGGTTGGGAGCATGCTAGGAGATCTGTACTTTAAGGGAGTAAAGCTTGGGGAGGAAGCATCTTGCATTGAGGTGGGAGAAGCTGAGGCTTTTGGGTATAGTACGAGGACAAGTCGGGGGCCAGGGTTAGTGTCAGTGTCGCCAGCAAGGAGGAGGATAAGTAGAAGAGAGAAGGGGGGGAGTGAGAAGGGAGGGGAGTGGGACAGAGAGATGAGCTTGATGAAGAAATCAAAGTTTAAAGAGGGAGTATGAAGAAGTCCAGGGTGGATATAACGAGTAGAGAATCGGGGGGGACAAGGTGGAAGGAGAGGTGGGTGGAGTGAATTGGAGGAAGAGGAAGGGGTAGAGAAGTGAGAAAGACAGAGGGAGAGGGAGAAGGAGATGATGGATATGGGAGTTAGTCTGAGGGGGAGAGGGACAGAAAGGAAGGGGAGAGAGACAAGATAGAAAAGAAGGGTATGGAGCATGGTGAGAAGGGTTGTATTTAGAAAAAGTGGAAGGCAGATTTGTTATCAGTGAGGGTATTGTCTGTGTATAGCCCTGGTAATCTTGAACTAAACTAGGAAGTAAATTAGTGAAGGCTGTGGCTAAGCAAGCGCCAAAACACAAAGACACAGATAGGGGGTAAGCGGATAAATGAGCATTGGCAGTTAGAAGACTAATACTGGAGCAGTAGACAGAGGCTAGGCTAGTGAGCTAACTGAGCAGCAGTTTGAATAACTAGAGATAAACAAGCAGATACAAGGTGATGCACATAGGAGGTTCACAGTACTTAGCAATGGCTGTAGCTCTATAGCATAGCATATGTGCAGTAGGTAATCAGTGGCTAGTGAGGTGCCAGAGACATGTGCGAGCTAAGCTAGGCAACAGACTGTAAATGCAATGGAAGTGTAGACACAAACTCTTAAGGTGATTCAATTTGGAGTACCCAGTACTTGGCAGTAGAAGCTAGACAATTTAGTAATTGTACAATAGGTAGTTGTCAGTTGTTAGTGAGGTAGCAGAGACCTGCAAAAACTAGGCAGCAGATTGTAAATGCAATGGTTATGTAGATGTAACCCCCCTACAAATGGGGGTTCCTAAACGTTTCCTCGGAGCTCGTGCAAATTCTCCCTGCCTGGTTGGTGTTCGACGTTTAAGCCATTTTAAATGAGTAGCCAGTGAGCACCTTTAAGGCCTCCGTATACTGTCTCTTTAAGGGCTGCTTTAACTTGCAGGCATAATTAATCAGGGAGGGGGTTTGAGTGTTGCTATGCTCGAATCCCGCCCGGGCTGCAGAGTAAGCGCTCCCTTCTGCCATCGCTAGTGGTGCAGAGGGAGTTCTGATAGAGGATGTGAATGTTTGCTTAAAATACTGTAAAATAATAATGGTGATGTAGTTGTTCTAACCTGCTTTCTTTTACAGTAAAGACTGTTTCAGTTGTCTCCTCCATCTTGATCCAGAACTGCAGAATTGGACCAATCAGTACTTGGGACCCTACAGAGTCGGCTGACCAATGGGGGATCTTTTCGTCCTTTGAGCAAGGCATTATGGACTATGACGCTTTTTTTGCACGACTGAGAACAGGAGAAGCTGACTGGCAGGTGTCGCCAGCCAATGGGGGCAGGTAGTGTCCGAACTGAAGGAAGAGCCCCTTGCTGCTGGGGCCAGATGCATTGTGGCTGAGGTGAGGAGAGGAGCTCTGTGCTTCTGCGCTGGGAAGTGTTTGCGCGGGAAGCACGTGAAGGCCTGAGGCGGCTGTTTTTCCCGTTGAACGAGTTTTGGACTAAATCTGTCAGTGGGCGATAAGAGGAGGCTGTGTCCAGCACAGCTACCCACCAGGCTCGACCTGTTGGCGAACTGGAGAATTTGCTGAATCATGCTCAGTCTGAAGGAAAAGTAGAAGCTGCCGTTGCAGTACCTCAGTGGCTGTGAGTTCGTGGGAGCCTTGGAAGCAGCTGCCTGGTGTGGTACCCCTCTGTTTTGTTGGGTGCCATAAAAGGAGTCATTTGCTGGGTTTGTGAGTACTGATTCAGGGTAGCTCCCTGCAGAGTGTGTACACAGTGGTTTCAGTGTATTATTATACTGCTGAGTGTCTAATTAACCTTTCCTCCTATTCTGACCTGCTTGGGATTGGATGTTAATCTGTGTTAAGGGCCCCAACCAGCTGCCACGTTTGGACTAGCCGTTAGGGCTTGGGTACCCAGGGACAGTAAATTGTAGGGTTAGGCCTTTGCGCAGAGCCCTAGGTATATAAGTATAGTGTAAGCTAATCACCTTGATTTTCCCCCTTCCTCATTGTTAACTTCCCCTTTAATAAACCAGATTGTTGTGTTGCAGTGACACCCTGGCTGGTTTGTGCATCCCTGCTGAAGTGCTGCATAGTGACTGTGATATAAGTGCACCTTACTTTACAGGGGATCCCCGGAGTGAGCCGAGAGACACTGTCTTGGGGTAAAGGTACTGGTGAAAAGAATTGTTGGTACCCAGTGTGACCCACTAGTGGGACAAGAGGGGGGGTTGCAGTAACCCAGAGGGCTGTCACCGAGGCAGTCCTAACTGTACTAACCCCGACCTCTGGGTGGAGGCACCCGTCAACGGATCTGGGCCCCTCACCCTGCCTCAGTGGAGGCAGACAGGGGTAGTAGCCCTAAGGGTAGCACCCCCGAGGGGTCACAGATTTGGAGGCACCGCTGGGATCTGCGCCCCCTAGTGGCTCAGTGAGGAAATACCTCAGAGGGGGAAAAAATGGAAGGAGATGTGTTGGAAAAAATTAAACTGGGGCCCATCAAAACCATGGTACACAAACTGATGGGTTGGGGTGAAGCCGAAGAGCTAGATTCCCAGAAGATTGTATTATTGTTAGATGTGCCATTGGGTACCTCAACTGTTGATATTGTCTCTGTTGTAGAGCGAATAAAATGTTTGGGTAAGGTTGAAGTGAAAGGGCTTATGGCTGATCTGCTTGATCAGACACTGCAGGTTTTACTCTTATGCAGTATGGCTATCGACCCTGAGAAGGTACCCCCTGTAATTTTCCCGGAGGTTGCGCCCCAGGGGTGAAGGCTAATTCATATCCGAAGTGGGTCAGTCACTCCTGGGGGGTCTCCTCCAATGAACAGTTTTAAAGACAAACTGCTTAAATTGTTAGCTATGAAGGGGAGGACTACCCAGGAGTTGCTACAAGCCTTTGATCTGTCCAGTGATACTTCCCCTCAGGGTTCCCCGGGCACCTCCCCTTGCCTGCCCAAAAGTTCAGTGTTGGCTTCTTTGCCCCTGGCAGTCCCATCCATACAGCTCGATTCCTACTGTAAGTTAAAACTTTTCTCTGGCACGGTACCCGTGCCTTCTAGGGAGGATGACCTGCAGGCCTGGATGGACTATGCCACACCTTTAGTCCAGGAGTGGCAGTGCTCTGAGGGGGAGAAAAGGAAGAGGCTGGAAGAGGCTGATGGAGAGTTTGCGGGGTCCTGCCTTAGAAGCCATTAGATTCTTCCGGGCCACCCGTCCGGAAGCCACCGCTGCAGAATATCTCTCTGCTTTAGAAGGGGTTTTTGGGAGTACAGAGACTGGTGAAGATTTACTATGGAAATTCAGGTCTGCTAAGCAGTGGAGAAATGAAAAACTGTCCGCTTTTGTTACTAGAGTGGAGTGGGCATTGCAGAAGGCTTATAGAAAAGGTGGAATCACTGCTACAGCCCTGAATCAGGTTCGGTTAGAACATGTTTTAAAGTCTGCTAGATTTTCTAGTGTAACTCTGCTGAAACTTAAGTTGCATGACTGGCGGGCTACCCCGCCTGAATATTGTCAATTGATGAGGGAGATTCGGGAAGTGGAGACTGATGAAGAGGGGTGGGAACCCTGTGTGGGGGCAGTGAACCCTAGTGGGACCCCTGAGCCTAACCCCACTGAGGAGACTGGCTCATCTGGAGGGTCCGAGGGGTCCCCAGATTTTCCAGGTACTGTAGGAATACAAGCTGTTTCCTCTGACCCCTATGTGGAGGGTGAGTTGAGGGCTGAGATCAGGAATTTACGCGAACTGGTGAGGGACTAAAAGCAGTCTACTGTGTACCCTACTCTGCCCGGGGCCCCTGAGTCATGTAGAGCCCCGAACCCTAGCCAGCTCTCTCACTCCCCTCAGGGCCCCCCTCAGAATAGTGATCCCTGGGACCTCAAGTTTTGTTACCACTGTGGGGAAGATGGACATTTCCAGTCTGAGTGCCAGAGGCCGGAGAATTTAAGGAAAGTTAACAGCAGACTGATCGCCCGACACCACCAGGCCCAGTCTCGGGCCCCCAAGAAAAGTTTTTATGACTCGGGCCCATGCTTGCCGGGCTACCAATGCTGCTGCCCCCAACTGGTCTGATGTGGTCGGGCCGTCTATGGAGACCTGGGTGTGGGTAAATGGAATTCTCACTTGAGCTGTACTGGACAGTGGCTCCCAGGTGACCATCATGTTTCAGGACTGGTACCATGCACACTTATCTGAAGTGCCCTTGCAGCCTCTAACTGGTTTACATGTCTGGGGGTTGAGCGACAAGGCCTATCCGTATTTGGGGTACATCCGTGTCTGGTTATCTTTACCTGCAACTGTGAATGAAATAGATGAGCAAGTGGAAACCTTAGTTTTGGTTTGCCCACCCACTGGACTGTACGATGGGGTGCCCTTGTTGATCGAAACAAATGCACACATGTTTGGACGATTGGCCCAATTTTGCTCAGAGAAGCGAGCATTTCAGACTGGGCGAGCTTTGAGCGTACCTGCTGGGATTCAAAGGGTCAGGGCCACTCAGAAGAAGGGTAGTCTGGAGGAACCGAAGGCCCTGTGGGAGTGGTATGGAAAAAGGATCCGGCCCCCGTAGTGCTTGCCCCAAATGCACAATGTCTTCTGCATGGAGAGGTACGACTAAAAACAGATGTCAAGAATAAGTTGTTGATGCTGGATGCACCTGTGGAGGGAGGATTACCTGAGGGGTTATTGCTCAAACCCAGCATTTTGCCGGCTAGAACCCATGCTTATGTTAAAAGGGTGATGGTTCAAGTGCACAATGTGTCTGATAAAGAGATCCGAATAAGAAGAGGGTGTACCCTGGCTAGCGTTCATTGTGCAGATACTGCTGTACTACCAAATAGAAAAAGTTCCTGGACGGGTGATACAGTTACTCCTGATCTGTTTGACTTCGGTGACTCCCCGTTGCCCACTGATTGGAAGCGAAGGGTCAGTGAGAGGCTTGCCAAAAGGGACCAGGTTTTTTTTCCTGAAAGAGTGGGATGTGGGATGTGTGCAAGGGGCCGAGCATCACATTCGACTGCATGACGAAAGACCTTTCCGAGAGAGATCCTGACTTCTGGCTCCCGCTGATATAGATGATGTAAGGCGGCATCTGCAAGAAATGCTGGCTGCTGGCGTAATTCAAGAGTCCAGGAGCCCCTCTGCCTCCCCCATCGTAGTAGTAAGGAAAAAGAATGGGGCAGTTCGGATGTGTGTAGACTATCGCACTTTAAATAGGCGGACCATTCCGGACCAATATACTATGCCACACATACAAGACGCATTGGATTGCTTGAATGGTAGTAAGTGGTTCTCTGTGTTGGATCTTCGGAGCAGATACTACCAGATCCCGATGGCCCCAGACGACCGGGAGAAGACTGCTTTCATTTGCCCCTTAGGCTTCTATGAATTTGTTCGGATGCCTCAAGGAATTTCGGGTGCCCCAGCCACTTTTCAGCGCTTGATGGAACGAGCTGTGGGGGACATGAATCTACTCGAGTGTTTGGTCATTTAGATAACGTTATAGTGTTTGGCCGATCACTGGAAGAACATGAGCAACGATTATTCAAAGTCTTGGATCGGTTGGAGGATTTCGGCCTTAAGTTACCTATTGACAAGTGTCAATTCTTCCAGACTTCTGTGAAATGTGTGGGCCATATAGTGTCCACTGAGGGCATAGAGACTGACCCTGGCAAGGTGGAGGCGTTGGCCACTTGGCCTCAACCCAGGAATTTAAGAGAGCTGCAACAATTCTTGGGGTTTTGTGGATACTATAGGCGGTTTGTCAGAGACTATTCACGAGTGATTCGCCCCCTCCTTACTCTCACTCAGGGGTATCCGCCTACTCACAAAAAGTATAAGAAGGGTGTGCACACTGACATAGAAAAGAAGTATTTTCGGCCCAAAGATATGTTTGGGGATCGATGGACTACTGATGGATGGATGCTTTTCACGACATAATATATCAACTTACCCACGCTCCAGTGCTGGCCTATGCTGACCCAGTCAAGCCCTACACTCTTCATACTGACGCCAGTCTGAGAGGATTGGGGGCTGTGTTATACCAGGAGCACTCGAATGGGCTGAGACCTGTAGCGTTTGCCAGTAGAAGTCTGATGCCTTCAGAAAAAAATTCCCCTGTGCACAAACTAGAGTTTTTGGCTTTGAAGTGGGCCATTGTTGATCAGTTTCATGACTATTTGTATGATGCCAAGATATTAGTAAAGACTGATAACAACCCTTTGACCTCTGTACAGACCTCTGCCAAATTGGATGCTACTGGGCATAGGTGGCTCTCTGCCTTGGCCACCTACAATTACGCTGTAGAATACTGGGCGGGCCTAAACCATATAGATGCGGACGCTCTTTCTCAGAGGCCTGCACCTCAGACTGAATGGGTCCGGTTGTCCGAACCTGACATAAGAGCCCTCTGCCAGAAATTTGATAAAGAAGAACAGGTGTCTCCTGACACGGTGGACTGTGTGGTAGATTGTTTGGGGCCGCCGGAAAACTGTATACCTGCCGCTTACTGCCATTTTTCTACATTGGACACCAGCTCCCTGCCACAACTCAACAATGATGATCTCCAACAGGCTCAGTCCTGTGATCCTATGATAAGAAAGGCTGTAGAGGTGTTGCGGGCCGGAAGGGATGTATCCAAACTACGTTCCACTGACTTATGGACTATCTTGTTGTATAAAGAAGGGCCCAAATTAAAGCTGATCAACCAACTACTATATAGAGAGACTGTGAATAAGGAGGGCCGGGTACACCGACAACAACTGCTGTTGCCATCAGCCTTCAGAGAACTAGTCCTAAGGTCATTGCATAATCAAATGGGGCACCTGGGCATAGATCGAACACTTGACCTGGTACGGGCTTGATTCTATTGGCCGAAGATGAGTGCGGATGTGGAACAGTATGTCAAGACCTGTGGTCGTTGTTTGCAAAGAAAAGCCTTACCCCAGAGGGCTGCTCCCCTGGTGAACATTACCACTAGTGCTCCTATGGAATTGGTCTGTATCGATTTCTTGAGTTTGGAGCCCGATCTGAAAAGTGTCAGCAACATATTGGTGGTCACTGATCATTTTACCCGGTACGCACAAGCTTTCCTGACCAAGGATCAGAAAGCAACCACGGTGGCCAAGATACTTGTTGAGAACTTTTTTGTCCACTGTGGAGCCCCACAGCGGATTCATTCTGACCAGGAAAGGGACTTTGAGAGTCGCTTGATTAAAGAGATGTTATCTTTGTGGGGGGGGGGGTACGAAAGTCAAGAACCACCCCTTATCATCCGCAGGGAGACCCTCAGCCTGAAAGGTTTAATCGTACATTGCTGGACATGCTGGGCACCTTACAATCAAAAGACAAACCGAGATGGAGCCAACAGATTAGCACTTTAGTTCACACCTACAATTGTACGAAAAGTGACGCCACAGGGTTTTCCCCCTACCGACTGATGTTTGGGGGAGAGGCTAGATTGCCAGTGGATGTGTGTTTTTGGGGTTTCCCCTGATGGGGTGCGAGCAGAAACTCATCTACAGTGTGTACAGAAATTAAAGGCCCAATTGAACCATGCCTACCAACTGGCTCAGACTATGGCTGCTGAACGAAATCTGGCTAACAAGGAGAGATATGATAAGAAAGTGAAAACAGTAGAGTTGAGAGAAGGGGATAGAGTGCTGCTGAGAAATTTGGGACTGCATGGCAAACATAAGATTGCCGACAGATGGCATCACCTCCCCCATATTGTTGTGGGACAACTGGCAGACCTACCTGTATATAAAGTACAGCCTGAAAACAACTCAAAATATGTGTCTGCTGCCAATTGGGCAGATTTTGATTGAGGCTGAATCTTCCACTGCTACTCCTTCCTGGCCTGTGACTAGATAATGTTGCTAAGAGAAGAACCAAGCCCGTGGAGCCTTCAACAAGCCCACCAAGGGAGCCTTGTCCAACCCCTCTAGTAGAGGGAGATGATCGACACTCAGTGTTGGAAGACAGTGAAGATGATACTGAATACTATCCCTCTTATGAACTGAGTCAGTTGTTTCGGGGCAATCCCCTTGTTAACTTGGGAACTGAAATTGGCCCGACTGGATTGATTGAGCCCTCTACTTTGTCCCCGGAGGCGATGCCTCCAGAAGATGAATGGGGTAGCAGACAAGCTCAAGGTGCAGAGTCCTTTGGCCTGAACTGTCTGGTCTGGCTGAATTATCTGACTTTTCAGAAGAAGAGAGTGAAAAGGGGGAACCAGCCAGTGATATGCCAGAATCGGAAGAATACTTTGAATGCACTGACGGTTCCCCTCTAGTACTTAAACAGCCCTCAGATGAGCCCAGTGGGGTGGGTTCAGGGATAGAAGGTCAAGCCCCTAATAGTACTATGAGCATTGAACCTGTTCCCCTTGAGGAGATGCCCATTGCTAATGTCACTGATACTGAAGTGGAGTCAGGGCCTGGTTTAGGATCCCCTGAGACCCCTAGATGATCCGGCCAACAAATACGGCCAGTAATAAAGTTGAGCTATGAATCTCTGGGTCAGCCAGTGGACCTGCCCTTAAATGTGGTTCACAAGGGGGTATATGTGTCCCCGAGTTCTTTGTCTAAGTTAGCCTTGGGGGATTTATTTATTTATTTAGTTAGTTAAACATCAGTTTAGAAACCTTTGAGCCAGAGGCTCATTTACAAAGGTACCTCGTCACAAAGAGAACATCAGAACAGTAGTACAAGGGACACAGTACTTACAAACAAAAAAGTTACAGTTCAATTACAATTTTGTTACAATAGAGTACAATCTCCAACGAGCAAAAGATAAAAGGTGCAAAACTTATGGTCGGGGGAGAGCTGGTGGGGGTAGAAGGGAGGGAGATAGGGGAGGAGGAATAAGTAGGGAAAGGAAGGGGGGGAGCTGCTCAGTGAGCATTGTCAAACAGAGTGTATATATATATATATATATATATATATATATATATATTTTTTACACTAGGGATAACTCCAGATTGTTAGTAATGCCTTTTGAATGTGGCGTCCCTACCTCAGGGGACCCGTTAGTAACTAAAAGAGAGGGATTCCCTCAGTCCGGTGTGTCACGAGCAGGAACTAATGACCTGAGTTAAAGAGGAACAGGACTTTATGTGTATAATGTGTATAAACTAAAGTACACTGTGAATGCAATATCCATGTATGTAGTGCAAAGGGTGATATAGTGTTAATTAGGCTGTTTGCCTTAAATGTGAGTTAAGGGTAACTACCTGATGTGGACGTCAAGCTTTTCCAGGCCTGGGAGGGTGTACCCCCCTACAAATGGGGGTTCCTAAAAGTTTCCTTGGAGCTCATGCAAATGCTCCCTGCCTGGTTGGTGTTCGGTGTTTAAGACGTTTTAAATGGGTAGCCAGTGAGTGCCTTTAAGGCCTCCGTATACTGTCTCTTTAAGGGCTGCTTTAACTTGCAGGCATAATTAATCAGGGAGGGGGTTTGAGTGTTGCTATACTCGAATCCTGCCCGGGCTGCAGAGTAAGCGCTCCCTTCTGTCATCGCTAGTGGTGCAGAGGGAGTTCTGATAGAGGATGTGAATAATAATGGCAATGTAGTTGTTCTAACCTGCTTTCTTTTGCAGTAAAGACTGTTTCGATTGTCTCCTCCATCTTGGTCCAGAACTGCAGAATTGGACCAATCAGTACTTGGGACCCTACAGAGTCAGCTGACCAGTGGGGGATCTTTTTGTCCTTTGAGCAAGGCATTATGGACTATGGCGCTTTTTTCGCATGACTGAGAACAGGAGAAGCTGACTGGCAGGTGTCACCAGCCAATGGGGGCGGGTAGCGCCTGAACTGAAGAAAGAGCCCCTTGTTGCTGGGGCCAGATGCGTTGTGGCTGAAGTGAGGAGAGGAGCTCTGTGCTTCTGCACTGGGAAGTGTTCGTGTGGGAGCGTGAAGGAGGCCTGAGGCGGACGTTTCTCCATTGGGCGAGTTTCATTACTAAATCCGTCGGCGGGCGATAAGAGGAGGCTGTGTCCAGCACAGCTACCCACCAGGCTCGACCTGTTGGCAAACTGGAGAATTTGCTGAATCGTGCTCAGTCTGAAGGAAAATTAGAAGCTGCCGTTGCAGTACCTCAGTGGCTGTGAGTTCATGGGAGCCTTGGAAGCAGCTGCCTGGTGTGGTACCCCTCTGTTTTGTTGGGTGCCATAAAAGGAATCATCATTTGCTGGGGTTGTGAGTACTGATTCAGGGTAGCTCCCTGCAGAGTGTGTACACAGTGGTTTCAGTGCATTATTATACTGCTGAGTGTCTAATTAACCTTTCCTCCTATTCTGACCTGCTCGGGATTGGATGTTTATCTGTGTTAAGGGCCCCAACCAGCTGCCACGTTTGGACTAGCCGTTAGGGCTTGGGTACCCAGGGACAGTAAATTGTAGGGTTAGGCCTGTGCACAGAGCCCTAGGTATATAAGTATAATGTAAGCTAATCACCTTGATTTTCCCCCTTCCTCATTGTTAACTTCCCCTTTAATAAATCAGATTGTTGTGTTGCAATTACACCCTGGCTGGTTTGTGCATCCCTGCTGAAGTGCTGCACAGTGACTGTGATATAACTGCACCTTACTTTACAGAGGATCCCCGGAGTGAGCCGAGAGACACTGTCTGGGGGGGTAAGGGTATGGGTGAAAAGAATTGTTGGTACCCAGTGTGAGCCACTAGTGGGACAAGAGGGGGTTGCAGTAATCCAGAGGGCTGTAACCGAGGCAGTCCTAACTGTACTAACCCTGACCTCTGGGTGGAGGCACCCGTCAACGGATCTGGGCCCCTCACCCTGCCTCAGTGGAGGCAGACAGGGGTAGTAGCCCTAAGGATAGCGCCCCGAAGGGTTACATAGTGAACTGTGAAGTAGTTTAGTCAAGAGAAGGCAGTAGTTAGTGTCACAAACGCACTCTGGGGGTCAGGCCCTCTGCTCCCAAAGTGCCCAACCTCAAAGTGCAATATGTGAACAGGAGACAAACAGGGTAACTCTCCTGTCTGTTTTGGGTCCGAACAACTACCAGTCTCGAGTCCTGGGGTCAAATATGAACCATTTTTCGCTAGCATGCCCAGGTAACTGGTCCAGATATCACACCCTCTTCGGGGAGATGCAGTGCAGTACTTAATCCAGCGGGCACACAACCTGGTTCACAATCCCTGTTTTGACTCAGTTGAGACCCTGGTGCATATGGTAACACACTGTAAGTGCTTAACAGTTCTATCAGAATTATCAACCCTATCCCAGCATTCACACTCAAAATGAGAAAGAGGCTCAGGCAGGATTTCAAGGAAAACAAAGTTTACTAAAATTAAAACTAGTAAATGAAATAGGAAACACAGAACATATAACATTTAGGGTACAGTCATAAAAAATAAATGGACAATTATATAAAAAAGCCATATACTGAGTATATATTTCTGCTCTAATTTCAGTTAGTAAATAGTGGAGGTTGAATTACCAAATTTTGGCCAAAGTGCTTCTTAATACTGTGTTCTTTCAGGAGTCCAGAATCAAAAAGCACAATCTTTTCTCAGTTTTGACACTCTATAGGGAACAAGGGTCCCACCCAGCTTGTGAGGTCACAGCTCAGTGGTGATGCTGGCTGTGAGGTCACTCTCTTCCTGCATACCAAATTAGTCTCAGGCATCTGGATGTTAAGCATCCCGCAAAAAAAAAAAAAATTAATTAGTGAGCCTTCTTTATGGCAGGTTAGACCCCTTTGATCTTCAGAGGACATTCCTGAGCAATTCCTCTTAGTGGTGAGAAATCTAACAGGTATCGGTCAGAAGTTGCTTTCCTCCCAATAGAAACATAGAAACGTAGAATTTGACAGCAGATAAGGACCACTTGGCCCACCTAGTCTGCCCATTTTCCTACTTAACAGATAAGCTGCAGATCCTAGTTAACCAACAGCTTACTTCCTCTTATAGGTCATAAAATGCAATACTTTATACAAGTTGGCTGGTTTACAACCTATATAAACTGGTTTTATTATAGTCCCAGGAAGTCTGCTTTTATGAGCTGGAGGTGACAACAGCAAGCAAGCAACAGCAAGGCTTGCACATTTTTTTTTTCTTTTCAAAATTCAATATCCCCGATGCTGTTATACTTGCCCTGTGGTGACTGTCATACTTCCCAAGCAGAAATTCAGAGAAACATATATTTATGTCACAAATATAATACAAATAAGAACCAGCAGATTGGCTATTTGTCACACTTGGCACAGGCCCAAAGAAGAGTCACTATTCAGGTACAGGTATTGCATATAGTCTGAAGAGTAGAAGGAAGGATGCAGTTGCTGCTGTCCTTTCCTTATTAGAGTGCAGTACCTTGCAGAAGTGATTTATGAAGATGGATAGGATGTGCAGGCTGGACGAGGCGGAGCCAGAGTGGAGTGGCTGGCAGATGGTAGACACCGGGCTGACTCCGGGCAGACTACAGTCGATGTCCTTTGTGCATGGTCCTTTGTGCAGATGGCAGGCCGCTTACACAGAACCGGTCAAGTAGTATAGAAAGGAGAAGAGTCCTGCCCCCTAATCCACCTGATTGGTAGTTGGCAAAGTCAAAGTCCTCACTGTAGTCTGGAGCTCCAAGGGTCCAAAAGGATGATGGCAGGGGAGGATGTAGAGCAAAAAGTGAATCAAGCTCCCTCAATGAGCACTGCAGGAGTGGCGTCAGTCATGCAGCAAAGTGAGGAGGCTTCAGACAAAAGGTGCTTTGTGAAAATCACACTGAGCAAGCTTAGTCCCGCCACCCCGAACCCACCTGATTGGTGGATGGCAAAGTCAAGTCCTCCCTGTGGTTTAAGGCTCTGAGGGTCCGAAAGGCTATTTTGTGGGGGGGGGGGGGTGAGAGTGAAAGAGAACCAGACTTCCTGAGTGAGCCCTGCCAGAGCTGTGTCGGTCTGGCAGCAAACGTATGTATAGATAAAGAGGACAGGAGGAGGGTACCAGTGGCTGGGTTGTCACTTGTTGCCGGTGTTTTAAGTACCGTTCAGGAGGGTAGAAAGAGGGTACCAGTGGTGGGGTTGGGCACCTGGTGCCAGTGTTTTACCTGCAGACTGGGTTGACTGGTGGGAGGGACGAGCAGTGGGGTTGGGCACCTATTGTCTTACTTAGGGATTGGATGGTGGTACTGGCCGAGGTGTTGGGCTCCCACAGCTGGTGTCTTACTTAGAGATCAGTCAGGCAGAAGTGGAGGTACAAGCGGCTGGGTTGGGCTTCTGCTGGCAGTGTTAGTAAAGATTAGGTGAGCTGATGGGAGTATCGGCAGTGTGGAATGGCACTTGTTGCCAGTATCATCTTAAGAGATTGGGTGGGCAGAAGTGGGGTACCAGTGCAGTACTTGGCCCTCAGCAATGGTGTCTTACCTAGAAATCTGGCTGGTGGAAGGGGGTGTGCTTGTGGCAGTGTTGGGCACCTGTCACCATTGTTAGTAAAGATCATGTGTGAAAGGAGGGCACTGGCAGTGGGGACTCCAGTGACTTAGAGGTCAGGCTGGGGGGGTGACCAGTGGCTTGCTTGGGCAGCTGCTGCCATTGTTTACTTAAGAGATTGTTTGGGTGGGGGGAAATAGCAGTAATGTGATTGATACCGGTGCCGGGGTTGGGCAGCTGTCAGAAGTTAGTAAAATTCAGGCGAGTAAACGAGAGTACAGTTGCCTCATTGCCTGAGAAACCAGGGCTGGTCCTGAACCTGTGACAGAGATGGGCTACCAAACACCAGAGAAACTTGCTGTGGTCCAGTACCTGTGGTAGGGTTAGATTCCTGACCACCAGCAGTCTAAACAAATGGGAGCGCCATTTTTGTGACTCAGAGCTGCACAAAAATGGCAGTTTCAAGTCACAGAATTGACCCCCCCATTAAAAAGACATATGTTAGTTTTGCAAAAATACAGATACTGTATCTATAGAATGTTGAAAAATATTCTGTGCATGTGCCAAAAGTGCCACTGTTTTTCTAAATAATTCAGAACTTCACAATTTTGAGTAAAAGCACCAGTCAAAGCATAACTCTTGGGCCAGACTCCAAGGAAAATGAAGCTTTTGGTTTTCCATTCTTAGACATTTTTATGGTATCAGAGAGCAAAAGAAGTCTTAATATTAATTGCAAAAAAACCTACATGAATGCCTCTATTAGGGTTAAAATGCAAAACCGGCATAGTAAGGTCATGGTGAATCAAGTGGTGTGGCATTACTGAGCTATACTGTAGGTCTGGGGTCAAGCCGCATGAGTCTGCTACTTTAAGTTCCAGATCCGAAGCCATGTCTCACACCTCAGCTGCTACCCGTCAGACCTGTAAGGTTAATCATTACTTCCCTGCATAGGGCCCACATTCTTCAGGCCTCAAAAAAAACAGGGCACAAGTCATAATTTTCTTCACACTGTACCCTGCAGGTCCTGCATTAAGCATGGCATCAATTATAAGTTTCTTCACCCAAGGCCGTGCTTCAGGCAGGAAATCAGTCAAATGCATGAAGCATAAGATAAGTCGTAGAAATATATGAACATATGAATATGCCAGCAGAAACGGACCACCCGGTCTATCTAAGTCTGCTTAAGCGTGCAGCTAGCAAGCACCCCTAGTTTGCAGCTGCCCCCCCTCCTTTGTCATCCCACTGCCACCCACAACCTCCTCCACCATCACTCCCCATTCCCTGTCCCATGCCGTATGCCAAATATATTGTCAGTCATTAGATAAGGACTGTTTGGCTCACGCAGTCTGTCCAGATGTTCCCTGCTTAGTCTGTCTCCACAGATTGTAATTGGCCCCAGGCGATCATCCCTTCCTCCTCCCTGCCTGTCTACTAATGTTCCTGTATGTCTATCCCACACATGCTTGAAGTTGCACACTGTTTTTGTTTATACCACTTCTGCTGGCAGTCCTTTCCAGGTGTCTCTCAGTAAATAAAGTGCTATTTTACTATAGCGAACCTCACTATAACAAAAACTTGGATATAATAAACACCTACTGTGGCTTCCAATAGTATCAGCTGTTCCATTCATGCTTCAAGCTTGAGCTGTTAGTTTACACAGTTCCCTGATATTTCGTACTGTTCCACTACTATATTCTATCTGATGTACGATCTAGGCAGTCATAAACCTAGCCAAGGAAAAAGTTTGAAATTTGCATATCCAGTGCCTACCTGCTCCAGTTGATCACCAGCATACTTTTGGGGCAGTCTTTCCCAATACTCAGAAACTGATAATCTAATTCTTAATTTGAAATGCAGTCTAAAGAGCGTTATAATAGATTTCAGGCAAGAGGGAAAGGGACAACTGATAGCCACAACAGAAAGATGGGAGTCAGCATAGCATGAGCCACATTCAAGAACAGAGCTGCAATGATTTCGCTTTTTCTGTTAACACAGTTTAGAAGCAGCAAGGAAGCAGCATGGGTTGGGGTGAACAGTTGAACAGGAGAATGCTGCAACAGACCAAGTTGGAGTCAACGGCATAGCGTGATGTGAAATCCTGTTTGTTGTAACAGAGATGCCAGCAGTTTCAAAACGCTTTCTTTTTAATAAAGATGTTTATAAAAAATAAAGTCACATTAATAAAAGTTTAGTAGGGCAGGGTAACAGGATATGTGTGTGTGTGTGCGCTCATGTGTACTTGGGGGGACAGCATGTGGGCAGGGAGGTTCCATTTGTTCAGATGCCTGTATTAAACAGTGTACTTGATGTGGTGAACGAGTTACTGTAATGAACAGTCATTATGACTCCAGACTTGTTTGTTGTACCGAGGGACTATTATAGTACTTCCTCATATCCCTCTTAACCCTCCCCCCCCAGCTTCATCGCATGCCCCCGGTCCTAGTGCTTTTTCTGTTCTGATTTGAAAGACACTCTTTCTGCACCTTGTTCAACCCTGTGAGGTACTTGTTTGTCTCTATCATGTCCCCTCTACTCTTCTCTCTTCTAGGGTGTACATGTTGAGATCCTTCAGTCATTCAGTATAGGGCTTTTGGTGCAAACCCCTGCAGCATTTTAGTTGCCCTCCTCTGGACTGCCTTCACGCTGTCTATGTCCTTTCTGAGATGTGACCTCCAGAACTGGACACAATACTCTATGCGGGGTCTTACTAGTGAGTGACACATTGGCAACACCACCTCCTTCCTCCTGCTGGAGATGCCCTTCCATATGTACCCCAGCATTCCACTAGCCCTACCCACTGCCTTGTCGCACTGCCCTGCCACTTTGAGATCATCAGTTATAATAACCCCACGGTCCCTTTCCTGCTTAGTGACTGCTAGTACCTTCCCCAATATCCTGTACTGGGCTTCTGGGTTCCTATGCCCTAGGTGCACTTTCTGGCATTAAACCCCAACTGCCATGCCTTTGACCACTCGTAGAGTTTCCCATGATCCCTGCACATTCTCTAAACCCCCTCCTTAATGTCCACCCTATTACAGATTTTGGTATCAACTGCGAAAAAAGGCATACCTTCCCATCCAGTTCTTCTTCATTGTGTCCTATTCCTGCTGGTCACTCTCTTGTCATTAGAATGAGTAATGTTAACTGCTATCTTCTGAAGTCTTTCCGTTAACCATTCTAATCCATTTAACAACTTTTGACAGAACTCCTAGGCTGCATAATATCTTAACAGTCTCCTGTGTGGCACTGTGTCAAAGGCCTTGCTAAAGTTCAGATAAGCATGTCCATGTCCTTCTCTGGTCACCCAGTTGAAGAAAACATTTAGATTCTTCTGACATGGCCCCTACGCTCCTTCCTCATAAATCCATGCTGCCTGTGGTCTTGCATCCCATTAAATTCAAGATACTCTACCAGCCTTTCCTTTAACAGGGTTTCCATTCATTTTCCTACCAACGAAGTGAGATTGACTGGCCTAGAGTTACTAGCCTCCTCTGTACGGCCGCTTTTATGGAGAAGGGCCACCTCTGCTCTTCTCCAGTCCTTGAGAATCATGCCTCTTTCCAGTGAACTGTTGAATAACACCATCAGTGGGACAGCTAGCACCTTCCAGAGTCGTACATTTTTTTTTTGCATAGGGCCCTAGACCTGTAGCTTGAAGCAGTAGCCTCATGGAGATTGACGTTAGATATATAGCTTGGCCTTGGATAGCAGTGGTAGGGACTGAGGGAAGGGAGTGTATTAGAGTAAAACCTCAAGGAACACCACACCACCAATTTGCTAAGGCATTGACAGCTAATGTTTCAATTTTTTATTTTGTCTGCTTTGCATTTTTCAACCCTGTAACTTGCTTTGTGAGTGTTCTGAAACGAGTACGTAGTGACACCCACTATGCCGGACCTGTAGCTTGCTTCACAAGAGGCCCTGTGGGTCACTCATAAAGCAGTCACATGGTGGCATACTATTTAGTGGGCCAGATCACAAGTGGCTCAGAACATCTCCCTTTTTGGTTTCCGTCGCACGTGGTACCTGATCTCAGTATCAGGCAGTCATAAAAAAAACAAGCTTCTCACCCACTAGCACTCATACCACCCTCCTCCTGCCTATACAAGCAAAATATCCTTATGCCCCCAGCCCACTTACCACCTTTTCCCACAGTCTCCCTCACACCCATCATTTTAGTAATATCCAGCATTTAACAACTGGCACAGTCTTCCCTACATCTCAGCCATGGTATTGTACTGAAAAAAAGCCATATGGCCTCACACGTGTGCAGTGTGTGCATTTTGGGACTTGGGTTTTTCCAGTTCTTTTTCTGTGCAACTAGGCCATCGTTGGTCATTTTGTGCCCACATTTGCAAGGTACCCAAGTTGCCACACTCCCTCGAATCACCTCTGTGGGCACCTTGTAATGCATTTCCTTCTAGCCGGCCTGCCCTCGAGGACACCCAGACCGGAGGGGCTCCGAGCCGCCAGCGGGCGGGCGGCCACCGCACAGCCGAGAAGGGAACCAGGAGGCGGGGAAAGCCAGCCGCTGCCCTCGAGGACACACAGACCGGAGGGGCTCCGAGCCGCCAGCGGGCGGGTGGCCACCGCACAGCCGAGAAGGGAACCAGGAGGCCGGGGGAGAAAGCCAGAAAGCCGGCCTGCCCTCGAGGACACACAGACCGGAGGGGCTCCGAGCCGCCAGCGGGCGGGCGGCCACCGCACAGCCGAGAAGGGAACCAGGAGGCCGGGGGAGAAAGCCAGAAAGCCGGCCTGCCCTCGAGGACACACAGACCGGAGGGGCTCCGAGCCGCCAGCGGGCGGGCGGCCACCGCACAGCCGAGAAGGGAACCAGGAGGCCGGGGGAGAAAGCCAGAAAGCCGGCCTGCCCTCGAGGACACACAGACCGGAGGGGCTCCGAGCCGCCAGCGGGCGGGCGGCCACCGCACAGCCGAGAAGGGAACCAGGAGGCCGGGGGAGAAAGCCAGAAAGCCGGCCTGCCCTCGAGGACACACAGACCGGAGGGGCTCCGAGCCGCCAGCGGGCGGGCGGCCACCGCACAGCCGAGAAGGGAACCAGGAGGCCGGGGGAGAAAGCCAAAGCCGGCCTGCCCTCGAGGGACACACAGACCCGGAGGGCTCCAGCGGCCGCCAGCGGGCGGGCAGCCACCGCCCCACAACCGAAGGGAACCAGGAGGCCGGGGGAGAAAGCCAGAAAGCCGGCCTGCCCTCGAGGACACACAGACCGGAGGGGCTCCGAGCCGCCAGCGGGCAGGCGGCCACCGCACAGCCGAGAAGGGAACCAGGAGGCCGGGGGAGAAAGCCAGAAAGCCGGCCTGCCCTCGAGGACACACAGACCGGAGGGGCTCCGAGCCGCCAGCGGGCTGGCGGCCACCGCACAGCCGAGAAGGGAACCAGGAGGCCGGGGGAGAAAGCCAGAAAGCCGGCCTGCCCTCGAGGACACACAGACCGGAGGGCTCCGAGCCGCCAGCGGGCGGGCGCGCCCACACAGCCGAAGGGAACCAGGAGGCCGGGGAGAAAGCCAGAAAGCCGGCCTGCCCTCGAGGACACACAGACCGGAGGGGCTCCGAGCCGCCAGCGGGCGGGCGGCCACCGCACAGCCGAGAAGGGAACCAGGAGGCCGGGGGAGAAAGCCAGAAAGGTACGGGATAGCTGCACAGCCAATCGGAAGGCGACCGCCGACTTTGCCAGCCTCTGATTGGTGCGCCTTCTCCCATTGACTTTTGCTGTATCTTTGCACCACCAAAACTGGTCGAGATTACTTGTCTTTTACTGAAAAGTTTAATTTCTCTAAAAAAGAGCTGTTTTTGCTGTTTTATTGTGTACTTCTGGGAAATGCCTACTTACCTGTTTAACTAGTAATTACAGTCTTTTGGGTCAATTTTGTGTTGGGCTAGACGCTCAGG
The DNA here is from genome assembly GCA_016271365.2 of Neoceratodus forsteri. Lineage (NCBI taxonomy): Eukaryota > Metazoa > Chordata > Ceratodontiformes > Ceratodontidae > Neoceratodus > Neoceratodus forsteri. Next base: position 64,021,784 of record CM028133.1, on the reverse strand, counting down.
CGCCTAACCCCCCACCCTCCCAGTCTTTGTTGTGCAAATTTTACAATTTAGCACCTCTTGCAACCACTGCCTGCAAGTGCTACTTCTGATTGCCCTCTCCTCTGTCCTCTCCCTTCTAGCCGGCCTGCCCTCGAGGACACACAGACCGGAGGGGCTCCGAGCCGCCAGCGGGCGGGCGGCCACCGCACAGCCGAGAAGGGAACCAGGAGGCCGGGGGAGAAAGCCAGAAAGGTACGGGATAGCTGCACAGCCAATCGGAAGGCGACCGCCGACTTTGCCAGCCTCTGATTGGTGCGCCTTCTCCCATTGACTTTTGCTGTATCTTTGCACCACCAAAACTGGTCGAGATTACTTGTCTTTTACTGAAAAGTTTAATTTCTCTAAAAAAGAGCTGTTTTTGCTGTTTTATTGTGTACTTCTGGGAAATGCCTACTTACCTGTTTAACTAGTAATTACAGTCTTTTGGGTCAATTTTGTGTTGGGCTAGGCGCTCAGGCGCCTAACCCCCCACCCTCCCAGTCTTTGTTGTGCAAATTTTACACTTAGCACCTCTTGCAAGCCACTGCCTGCAAGTGCTACTTCTGATTGCCCTCTCCTCTGTCCTCTCCCTTCTAGCCGGCCTGCCCTCGGGGGACACATAGACGGAGGGGCTCCAGGCATGCGAGCGGGCAGCCACCGCTGGACCGAGAGAGAACCAGGAGGCCGGGAGAAAAGCCAGAAAGGCAGGATAGCTGCACAGCCAATCGGAAGGCGCATCACCGACTTTGCCAGCCTCTGATTGTGCGCCTTCTCCATTGACTTTGTTGTATCTTTGCATCACCAAAACTGGTCGAGATTACTTGTCTTTTACTGAAAAGTTTAATTTCTCTAAAAGAGCTGTTTTTGCTGTTTTATTGTGTACTTCTGGAAATGCCTACTTACCTGTTTAACTAGTAATTACAGTCTTTGGGTCAATTTTGTGTTGGGCTAGGCCTCAGGCGCCTAACACCCCCTCCCTCAGTCTTTGTTGTGCAAATTTTACATTTAGCACCTCTTGCAAGCCACTGCCTGCAAGTGCTACTTCTGATTGCCCTCTCCTCTGTCCTCTCCCTTCTAGCCGGCCTGCCCTCGAGGGACACAGAGGCCGGAGGGCTCCGAGCACCAGCGGGCGGGCGGCCACCGCACAGCCGAGAAGGGAACCAGGAGACCGGGGAGAAATCCAGAAAGGTACTGGAAAACCGCATAAAATTTTTGCCCGCCCCACCCCCCTCAGGGTGTTTCTTTATACACACCTTCCCGCCAAATCTCATCCCCACCCATAGCTATTCTCCTAGCCAATTCCCGAGCTCATTTCTTCACATCACCTTAGTTTCTTTAACCCTTTCCTACCCTCCACCATGCTACTGCGCCTACTACTGCTGCTTTGCCTCTCACCTTCCTTGGATCCAGAAGAAATAACTGTTGGAACCCATACCGAGGTGCTTAGGGTGACCACTCAACACTATCCCCCTCTACTGTCCCCAGTGGATGCCCCTAAACTCTACATACATATACTACCGCTTCTGCATAATAATCCTTGGGGAATCCCAAAAAAAGGCTCACAACCAGTTTGGAACTCCTCTATCCCCCTGCTACCATACTGGCATTACAATTACTCCCTACGCCTGTCCATTAAGCTGGTAATCCATGATAAATTCGATAACCATGCAGCAGGATATCAGACCCACTATATATTGGATCCCAAGAAAGAAGAAAAAACTGCCTGACTGCTCACTACTCCTATCGCTTGGTGCCCTCATCAAGCTAATCTTCTTTCTGCTGGTCTGTGTTGGCACTGTGGAAATCAACCCTGGCCCCACTGAAAGCTCGATCTCTCCAACTGACCTAACCTCCATAAATGGATTGAGTTTTCTTCACATCAATGCCTGCAGCCTCCTAAAAAAGTTCTCATCAATACAGGCCTGGGTGCACACCCTACCTGACTTTCTGGTTATATCTGAAACATGGCTCAAATCTGCAACAAAAGATAGTGAAATAAACCTTCCAACTACCAGCTCTTCAGATCTGACCGTCTATCCAGGGGCGGTGGGTAGCCATCTATGTCAAGCAAACATCTCTGCATCCTGCCTCAATTCTACATCACAACCAAAGGAATTCGAATGCTTGTCAATTAAAATAACCCTTCCCAACACATCATCCTTTCAACTGATTGGTTGCTAGGCCCCCTCTGCAGGCCTCAAACTCCTATCCCACCTAGGATCTATACTAATCTGGGCCCTGAAGACACCATCATCTTAGGAGACATGAACTTGAATTGGCTGACTAATGCATCTGCACCCCTGGTAACCTTCTGTGACACCTATGGACTCTCTCAATTAATCAAAGAACCAACAAGGTTCAACCCAAAGAATATTCTCAACAGCACACTCCTGGATATTATATTGGTAAATAAACCTCATCATTATCCCTATGCAGGAGTACTATTCAGTGACATAAGTGACCACTGTCCCATAGCTGCCATTAGATCAACAATCAAGCCACCCAATCCTGCAAAATTCCTCCCACGAAGGTCAAAAAAGAACTTTAATATTTCAGGATATCTCCATGATCTGTGCCACACCACACGTTGGCAAGAATTCTATCTCACAGCCTCAATAGAGAGCTCTTCAAATCTTAAATGATATAATCTACAAGTGCCCTCAATTCACATGCACCCCTCACCAGTGTCAGAACCAAACTCAAATCCTGTCGCTGGTTCTCTTGACCTTAAATTCACTGCTTGCCAGAGACAAACTCTGGAAAAGGGCAAAAAAGACAAAGGACCCAAATGACTGGCTTCAATTCAGAAAAGCCAGAAACTCCTGCACAAAACAAGTAAGAAAAGCCAAGGCAACCTTCTACACAGCTGAACTAGATGCCTCCTATAACAACCCTTCCAGGTTCTGGGGTACCATAAATGGCATCCTAGGTCAAACTTCTACCCCTGTCCTACCACCCAAAATTCAATTAAATAGTATTGAAGTCACCGACAAGCAAAATATCTTGAATGCCTTTAACGATCATTTCACTACAGCTGGCCTGGCTTTCGACTCCTCTCCTGCAAACCTATTAAGATCATCTCTAAACCTACAATCTACTGAGGGTCAAAGGTTGCTTCCACATTCTCATTCAAACCAATATTCTTCAAAGAAGTAAGACCTCTACTCCAGCTAGATACCACCAAAGTGCAGGTGCAGACTCCCTGGACCCCTACTTTCAAAAAGTAGCACTCCATGCCTTAACCGCCCCTCACCCACCTCTTCAATCTATCACTTGCCACTGGTTCTATCCCTCAATATGGAAAACAGCTCAAGTGTTTCCATTATTAAGGCAGGTGATCCCATGGACCTCAATAATTATAGGCCCATCTCCATCTTACCAGTACTATCCAAGATGCTTGAGAAGCTGGTAAACTCTCAGTTAACTGCCTACCTTGATACCAACAATCTCTAAATCCAGCTCAATCTGGGTTTAGATCTATACATAGCACCATCTCTGCACTAGCAAAAGTCACAAATGACTGGCAGACTGCCCTAGACAAAAAGAATAATACCTGTGCTGTGTTTCTGGATCTAAGCAAAGCCTTTGACACTGTGGATCATGATCTTCTAATCTCCTCTCTGAACTCCATAGGCCTTGACTCACTCTCTCTTAAATGGTTCAGATGCTATCTCTCGGAAGATTACAACTGGCAAAAATGAAGGTGATCTATCTACCTCTAAACCACTCCTAAGAGGTGTACACGAAGGCTCCAGCCTGGGTCCCATCCTTTTGCCATTTACATCAACAATATTGATTCCAATCTCTCACTTTCTAATATCCACCTTTTTGCAGATGACACTGTACTATATGTGAGCAATCCCTCACCATCAAAAGCCTGTGAGCTCCTACAGTCTGAATTCTCCCTCCTTCAGCACAACCTATTAGAAAAGAAATTATTACTAAATGCCAAGAAAACCAAAGCTATGTTCTTTGCCACCAAGAACTGTTCTTCCACTATCCCATCATTCACCCTCCCACAACTCTCTACCATCCTTGGTGAAAATCTGGAATATGTTGACAAATTCAAATACCTAGAGTATGGATAGACAATAAACTAGACTATACTACCCACGTTGAAGAGCTCCTGAAAAGCTAAGACAAAGACTTGGTCTATTCTATAGGATCAAACACTACCTGACCAAAGATTCCAAGCAAAGATTAATCCTAGCATCATTCCTGTCCCTCATTGATTATGCTGACTTCCTCTATGGTCATTGCTCCTCTCCCATCTAAACAAATTAGACACCCTGTATCATAGAGCTATTAGATTCATTACTGACCTTCCTCTAGCACCCATCATTGCTCTCTCTACAATGCAGTCAGTTGGACATCCCTGCAACATAGAAGAAGAAAAATGCTGCTATCTGGATCTACAAAGCTCTGACAAACAAACTCCTTCCTACATCTCAGACTGCTTCAACCGGATCACATCCAGGCCCTACACCTTGAGGATCAACAAACTGATCCTGCTGAAGATTCCTATCACCTGCACCGGTATGGAAGAGCTGCAATCAGTTATTCCCTGGCACTTATCTGGAATTCTATCCAAAAGACATTGAAAATGGATACACTGATTCCTCTTACATCCTTCAAAAGCTGTACACCACCTAATCCCAGATTAGTGCAATTGCTTCCACAAGGCCTAGTCCTCCCACCCCCACCCCTCCCACACCCCTCTCCTCCACCCCCTCTTTTAAAGCTCCTCCCTATTCTTCTATCATTCCTCTGGTCCTTTCCCCATCAAACCTCATACATATATGCCCACCCATGTACCATTATCCAAGCCTTATCCCTACTAGACTGTTTGTTTCTCCTTTATTAGGTTTTAGGTTTACTGTCCTTTGCCTTGTATATATGTAAATATTTGTACATCTATCTCACTCATAAATGGTTGTATTTGTGCTTATTCAATATCATGTTTTTGTATACAATCTGTAACCTTTTTTGTTATGACCACTCAGGTCCATCTTGTAAATGAGCTATGCTCAATGATGTTCGCCTGAATAAATAAATAAAGATTTTTTTGATTTGTGGTCATATTTACAACATGTGCCCTACTTTGTGAGTAGGGATGCCAGCTTGGTCATCCTGAACATTTGGACCTAAAATAGCTGGCTAGGTTTTGAGGAAAAGACAAAAAAAGTCAAAAACCCCTATATTTGATGCAAAGACTAGCTTGACCCTTCAGTGGAAATGTGGCCCATTTAATAGTTGCTTAATTTTCAGCAGTATAGCAGGAGCCCCATACAAGTAGCAGACCCGGCATCTGGAGGCACTGACTTACAACAACTGAGAAGTTACTGACTGGAGCAATCAGAGTTGTACCATGTGGGTAAAAAAAAAATACTGAGAGACAGAAACAGAAAAAGAAATGAGTGCAAGGAGAACAATGAATGTATTTGTGAGTGCTGCAGTGATGTATGTCCCCTTTAAGGACTCTGCAGCTTCATAAGCACTTTTAAACTAAACTGTTCATGCACTCTGTCACCTACAGTAGCTAACATGAACTTGGTTCATGAAGTAAGTTAAAAAAACACTGAATGTTGACTGATGTCCAAGAACTATTTATGAAATTCATGAACTTACGAACTTAATTTCTGTGTATACTTTGCTACCATTGATGTTCTTACTGCTAACTCACTTTGCACTAGTTGTAAGTTTGCTGTGGCACAGACCAAAATATCAGTCCATAATTCCAGTATGTTCTAATTGTGTCAGCAGCCTAAAGGTTAATTTTAATTCCTTGCTGTCTGTTCCTGATTCCTGCTGCTTGCTGTACCTTGTTGATGGTGTACTGGTTGCATTTTCTCTTGTCCTAACTGCTGCTGTAACTTTCCCTGGTTGTGCCTGAAGTAAGCATATGTATGCCAAGTGCATCTTACCTGGTTATCAAAAACAAGCATTTAAATAACTAAGTAAATAAATCCAAAAGCTGAGCTATGCAGGGTTTTGCACTTTGTGCACTATTTCAAGTTTTACAGTAGCATCAAATAGAAAGTGTCCACAGAGTCTAAAACTGTATCACTAAACCACAAGCAAGATATGATGTAGGGTGATATTCTGTATGTAATGAAACTCCCTGATTGATGCTGTTGTGGTCAGGTAATTCTGAGATCTGGGCCCCAAGTTCAGGTTAATGAAAGGGTTGTCACAGACTGCCTGGGCCCCAAGCTCTGGGTTAATGAAAGGTTTGCCACAGACTGCCTGGGCCCCAAGCTCTGGGTTAATGAAAGGGTTGCCACAGACTCCCTGGGCCCAGGCTCTGGGTTAATGAAAGGTTTGCCACAGACTCCCTGGGCCCCAAGCTCTGGGTTAATGAAAGGTTTGCCACAGACTGCCTGGGCCCCAAGCTCTGGGTTAATGAAAGGGTTGCCACAGACTCCCTGGGCCCCAAGCTCTGGGTTAATGAAAGGTTTGCCACAGACTCCCTGGGCCCCAAGCTCTGGGTTAATGAAAGGTTTGCCACAGACTCCCTGGTGCCCCAAGCTCTGGGTTAATGAAAGGTTTGCCACAGACTCAGTGGCACTGTTCCTGAGAGCCCCAGAAACCCGAGCCTTGAGTTAATGAAAACTCTGTCCACAGATTTTGCCCCGAATGAGCCCTGATACACTGAGCTCTGGGTATATAAAAGTTTTGTCACAAACTCCTTGGTGTTCTGAATGAGTCCTGGTATCATGGACCAGCGAAATGTCCACCCAGATTCAGCAGACTGTGATGGTGTCACGCTCCAGAGTCATAGGACCCTGATCAGGATATCTAAGTTCTATACATGTATTTGATAGCCCTTACCTTTCTGATGTTTCTCTGACCGTCTTACATTTATCCCAGGCATTTGTAAATAAATAAGAAAACCTTTACTGTTGTTTTATCTGGCTTACCTTTATCTCAGTTGATTTCGAACATCAGATTCTTTGATGGATGTTTAAATTTGATTCTCTTCACCCATCAACTTGAGTTTTTATAAAGTGTTCTATTGAAGCTCATTGGTTGATATTCAGGTCAGGTTTGTGCACTGCCCTCACAAATTTGTTCCCAGACCCATTCAAGGATGAATCCCATTACTGCGTCTCAGTATCCACTTACAGTTAATGTGTACACAAAGAACAGGTACAAATTATAAAAAAAGAACTTAAAATAAGATCACTTTTCATCATTTTGTTGTGCATCATAAATGATATGAGTGGAAATGTCACAAAATCCTTTATTCAGTTAAAAATGTTCCCAAGTTGGCCTGCCAACTCTGTTTCTTAATTAGTGTGATCTAGATTTACCTACATTACAAAATAATTATGTATGCAGCCAAAATATTACCTAACTTCAGCTAAATGTGTTTCTGGTAGTGAGATGATGTACAGTAGAATCTTTTGTGATGGAAATCAAAACCTCCTTTTTATTTTTAAGTCAAACAGGATGGGTGAAAGGTGCAGGCATCCACAGTGAATGTAATGCAAGTAAATTGTGAGGGATTACTAGCACTGAGGAATGAAGGTCGTGGTTTCTCTGAAAGTTACAAATATAGTAGTACCAACAATAGCAATAAATATCTTCACTGGCTGTTGCTTTTTTATTTCTGAAGCGTCCATCTCAACCATTTATCACTATATTATAATGTGGGACACTGCCACTAAAATGTGGGAAAATGTAGGGCACTGGCCCTTGTAGCGTGGGACACAGCCACTAAAATGTGGGATAATGTAGGGCACTGGCCCTTGTAGCGTAGGACACTGCCACTAAAATATGGGATAATGTAGGGCACTGGCCCTCGTAGTGTGGGACACTGCCACTAAAATGTGGGATAATGTAGGGCACTGGCCCTCGTAGCATGGGACACTGCCACTAAAATGTGGGATAATGTAGGGCACTGGCCCTCGTAGTGTGGGACACTGCCACTAAAATGTGGGATAATGTAGGGCACTGGCCCTTATAGTGTGGGTCTTCATGGCTGGAGATGCAAAGTCAAGAACATCGTGGAAACCAAAGCTTTTATCTGTGGAAAGTTTAATTCTGATACAGCATGTAACTTGTTAGACTATTATGAAGTTCTGCTTTAATATCTGAGTATGCAGCACTTTCTTTATCATGGCAGTTGTTTTTTCAGGTGGGATGGATGTGGGTGGGACAAAGCAACTTTCAGGGGTAAAGTGAGGGGCTTCCTTTGTACAGCTGGACAGTTTAGAGGTATGTTCTGAAGTATTATTCCTTTTCCCTTTTGCTCTTTTGGAGGTTTTCTACCCGACAGTATTACGTGGGATATAAATAAGAGTGCTTTACCTTGGGACTAACATATCTAGTTCTGTTTACCTTTATACTTCAATAGCAGTGTGACTTGACTGATTCTAACATTGCAGATGATCGATCTGGTGGCAGCGGAGTGACTGTTCTTGGTTAGTCGTGATGTAATCAGTAAAATGACAAAGCTGATGATGTATGAAGGGGAATAAAACCAAACACATCAGCCTTCGGGAGATTACTGTTCCATGCATCACGCCTGGCACTGCCAAGTGAAAGGCAAATTATGGGCTAAACGAAGCACACTGGAGCTAGTCAGGATGCTTTGCAATACTGCAGCATACTGCAGTAAACCGGACAGTTTCAGTGGCAGTTAATCCCTTTTGTCATACAGTAACGCAAGGCATAAATTGGTATCGGAGGCTTGATTAGCAGCCTTCGCTAATCAAAGTAAAAAATTATTAGCAATTGACTGAAGTTTATTAGCAATTACCAAATATTTTTATTTTTGCTCAAAACCCCATAAAATCTACTTATATTGCTCTATATTGATGAAATACAGATTTACACAGGTTTATGAGACTGACACTGTTTTATTTAGTCATTCAGAGTCTGAATACAGCAACACAAATGCATTTTAAGAGTCGTGAAGGATGTCTGTCAGAGCAGACAGTGAATTTGTGATGTGATTGTAAGTCATGACAAATATAAATGTAAAATGAACCCCACCTGCCCCATAAAAATTACTCCACCTGGGACAGTGATTGACCATAAACTTCCAACAGTGACTGGGTTGCTACTCTTTTTCCACCAGGCATGTATCCAGTTATTCAGGCCTGTTTTGGGGAGGAGGGACCAGGGGGTCATCCACCATCCTCAGCTGCCAAATCACCAGGGTGTTTTGGTTTAGCACTGAAAGAATGTCTGCAGCCCTGTCTGGGTCGAATTCAGTTGGAGGGGGACCCTGCTTTTTAATATGAATCAATGTTTGTATCGTATTCTCTGCCAGACTTGCTCTCCAGTCAGTTTTTACCTTGTTCATAGTTGAAAAACTTCTTTCCGCTATCGCATTAGACACAGGAAATACTCTCAACACATTGACAAGCTTCAACAGATTCAGATAAGAATTTTGGAAATCACATGCCAGATTTGACCAGATAGCAAAGGCAGACATATGATTGATGAAATTGATTTTGAGCAAAAATCTTAAAACTCTTGTCATTCTGCAAGCACTTGATTGGTGTCACAGTCAGGCTGCAAAATAGCTGAAAACTGGTCAGCTACTTCAGTGATGTCACTGTTACCATATAGCTCCAGTTCCTTTCGGTCTGCTGGCCAAAGTTTGGTATCAAACACTTTTGCATGGTTATAGATACTACTTTCATCATTCAAACTGAACCTTTGTTCACAACACTTCGGAGTATTTGTAATGTATTTCTTACATTGCTGTTAAAAAGTTTTAATAGATTGAGCACTCAGATGTGTTAATTTGACACCCTTGTAAGTGACTTCAAGACATGCTCCTGAACGTCTTCTATTTATTCTTTCTGTATCACACCTCTCTCTGCCAGGCCATCTGCCCAGTCACGGACACCTTGGTTGCGGCATCCCCACATGAGCCGCACTCTCGTGACACCCTGGATTACCCCCCAGGGCGGAGATGGGGCACTCAGCCCATAAGGTACCATGAACAGTGGGATAGGGCGGTAGTCAACCTGTGGAACCAATCGAAGTCGAGGGGAGGGCATCACTTAGTCAGAGAGAGGCAAGCTTGGTTTTCCCCCTCTGGGGGGGGAGCGATGTAATGATGCCAGTGTCCGTCCCAACCCCTTGTAATCTTGCTGGCGCCGTATGCTGTGGTACTTCTGGCCTCCATCAGGTGTCCCCCTTGCACCGGCTACATCCTGTACCCTCCCCTGGAGAAGGAGAGCAGTCATGGGACGCTCAGACCTTCTCCTCCCAGCCAGCCCTCCGACGACCCAAGTCCGTTCCTGTACCTGGGTCGGCGGCAGACCCAATTTTTTAAGAGAGTGTCAAGTTCACTGCCACCTATGGGGTCACTCTGCTTAGCATGATTGAGTGTTTTTCAAAGTTTCAACAGAGCTAAGTAGCTCTGGCATTCCAACAACTTCTTTTTGAAGTGCTGGTGAGAACCTGGCAAGTGGCTGAAGCAGCTGATCAAAATACAGAAGGTGTGCCACCATTTGGAATTTCGTCAAAATTTGTAACCCTCCCTTGGCTTTTCCTGGCCATGAGTTGGGTTTGTGGCCATAGATTCTAAATGGGTAATGATTACGGGGAATGATTTGGTAACAGCCGGGTGGCAAGAAGTTTATGCTGCACCCAGTGTGTGTCATGTGCCTTCTTGGGCTTTTCAACTGACATCTCCGTGGCCTGGGCAAGGGACTGCAACTCTCTAAGTCGCTTAGGACTTTTCTCATCAAGATAAAACATCTGGGTCAGAAAGTTTGAAACTGCACTGAAATAGGTATTATCCAAAGCATCATTCGTGGCCATTTCTAATCTGTGTGAGAAACAATGAACAGCAACCAACCACTGTAGGTCTTCCCTTAAAAGTGCAGCAAGACCCCATCTTACACTCATGTTGACAGCTGCCTCATCAGCCCCAAACTCAACCATTTTTACGTTTGTCATGCGCACAAGTGCAGACAAACTTGTTGATAATGAGAGTTGCTAAACAGGGGTGTGCATAGTGCCAGCCCAATTGCCAGCAGAATTGCAGGTGCCGGTCTGTGGCCTGCAAATCAGCGGGCAGTGTCCAGATGATACTGTTTTGCTGAGGGGGCTGGTCGCAGCAAACATTTAAAAGGACAGAGTTGACGCTGCAAGCCCATCAGCTGCCTGTAGTGTGCCTTTCCTTGTGAAACAATGTCCCCGTTCCCTGCAGCCCCTTAGTGTGTCTTTACTGGTTAAACAATTTCCACTCGCCCTGCTGCAGCTCAGTGTGTCTTTCTTATTTAAACAATTTTCCCATTACCTGCTGCAGCTCAATGCATCTTGCCTGGTTAAACAATTTCCCTGTTCGCTGCAGCCCCTTCCTGGTTAAACACTTTCCCCATCTCCCTCCTGCAGCTCAGTGTGTCTTTCATAGCTAAACAGTTTTCCCATTTCCTGCAGCCCCTTAGTGTATCTTTGCCTGGTTAAACAGTTTCCCCATTCCCTTTCCGGTACCAGGATGCCCACTCCCATGTTGGATTGCCCTCCTCCATATCTCTAGCCAACATCGGGGTGCCCAGTCCCCACGTTGGCACCCCCCCCACTGCCCACCACTGTTGTAATTTGTGGCACACTGGGAGCCTACTCCAGTGTGCCTAAATGTATAGGTGTTCCTTTTTACCTGTAAATGAAGAAAACCTTCCCTCACAGTCTTTATTAAAACTTTTTCACCTGTTAAAAAAGTTCCTTGTCTCTGCTGTCCCCTCCCCATCCCGACCGTCCCTCTGTGCATCCATCTCCCTACACACCCCTTTACCCCATACTTATCCTCCGATGTCAGCGGACGTGATCTTCTGCTGAGCAGAACACGTCTGCAATCTTCAAAGCCGACCGGCAAACTGAAAGAATTCAAGGTAAGCCGTATAATGGGAATCAATGGAGGTTTCAACTTACCGTGATATCTCAGCCATTTTGAGGAATTTTGGACCCAAATTTTCAACATGGGGTTCTTGGGACCCCACCTCATGAACATGTTAGTGTCATTTCGTTCCTTATTCCCAAAAGGTGATTTTTAGGTAGCTGCACGGAATCACCTTTTGGGACTGAATAAGGAAATGCCAGTACCACTGTTAATGAAGTGGGGTCCTAGAAAGCCATGTTGCAAATTGGTGGCATCAATAATAAAATGTTCTTTACGTTACAGTATGCGTTGTGCAATTTCTACACTCGCTCACAAGTTCGCCAGTTTTTTATATTTTCACTCTAGATTTTCATCATTGCCATTTTTTCACACCTCCTTATGAATAGTGTAGCTGTCATTTTTCACATCCTGCCTGAAATGTGTTTTCTCACAAGTTGTGCAGAATGGTGTGGTTGCTGTGCGAAACCAACTTTCGGGGTGGAGTAACAAAATCATAATGCTACAGTTCTTGAGAAGAGGTCCCAAAGAGCCCAAGTTGAAAATGTGGTGAAAATATTCCAAACAATGACCGTGTTACGGGTGTGCGTTGCACAGTTTCTATGCACACTCCAGGGTTTTAAATAAGCTGTGAAAATTGATTAGCACTTTCTGCTAATCAGCTGTGAAGATGCATAGCATTTACCTCAATTTGATTAGCAAAATTAAAAATACTAAAACTGTGTTTATACATACAGTTTAAAAAAAAATTTTATCCTGAATAAAAATTTTCATTAAAATTACCTCTGTCTTTGTGTGATCTGTTTCAGTACACAGACACATGCCTAACTGGCAGTACAGCCTAGGGTTAGAATAATGAGCTGTGAATGAGCTTGGTACAGCCAGTAGACCTGGGTTTGAATCCCACAACTGGTTCCACTTGCGTACTGTACTCTGAGCAAGTCACTTAACCTCCCCTGAAAACAGGCACTTGCATGTGTGGGCCATACCTCTACTGACCTTGCAGTGTCAGTGGCTCGGTAGGTTGCACACTCTCCTCTGATGCCAAGAGATCAGAGGGCTGTGGGTTCAGTTCCCACATCTGGCACTTGGGGTAATATTCCAGTACTGACGCTGTAGTGCATCATGAGAGGGGTGCTGCACTTCTGAGGTGCCGTCTTTCGGATGAGATGTTAAACCGAGGTCCCATCTGCCTGGATTGGTGGTAGTTCAGGTGGATGTTAAAGATCCCATGGCACTTATTGAAAAGAGTAGGGGAATTTCCTAGGTGTCCTGGCCAAATTTCCCTCATTCACTAAAAATATCACCAACAGCTTAATCTGGTTCAAGGTCAGTTGGCATTCATCTGCATCTGTATCCCACTCCCCTGAGTCGTGCCTGAAAATAGGCAGGATTTGTCTAGTGCACTTACCCGGTCAACAAAAACTAAATAAATAAAAATAAAAACAAAAGAATTGACACCCCCCTCACTCCAGTAGACCTAGGTTTGATTCCTCTCACAACCTTCACCTGCATACTGTGTGACTCTGAGCAAGTCACTAACCTCCCCTGAAAACAGGCACTTGCATGTGTGGGCCTCACACTTGGGTACCAAAGAATTAAAACATCGCACTCACTAACAGACCTAGGTTTCATTTCCTCCACCACCTCCACTTGCATACTGTGTGATTCTGACAGTCACTCCCCCCCTTCAGGTCACCCCTGGAAACAGGCACTTGTGTGCATAAGTGTGCCACACCTGCAGCGTGTTACTTGGTCTGCTGTCGTCTTCTCTGTTGTGCTGCCAGATAACTGCTCCCATGGTCCCAGCAGCTGTGCTCGGCGCCAAAACCCCTCACCAACAGGCACTGAGGGCAGACTGGATATGCAGCAGTGGGGAAGGGGGGGCAGCGCAGTCAGAGCAGAGGAACGACCACTTGAGAAGCCAGAGAGAGACAGGCCGTTTCCCCATTGAGTTGCTTGGTGTTTTGGTGCTGCCGCCCAAGTATACTGTAATAGTCTCACTGCCGCGGCCACGAATCTGCTGGCAGTCGCTTCCAGTAGTGCTTTGCAATATTGCAAAGCACTACTGGGAGCAACTGCACCATTGGGGCCATGGCGAAAAATATTACAGTATGCTGGCGGCTGAGGAGAACGAGGAGGCTCACAGGATGGATCGCATTTTTTAGTGATCCAGCATAGACACTCGTAACTGCGAATTTCTCATATTTTCACTCCAGATTTCCAACATTACCATGTTTTCACACCTCCTCATGAACAGTACAACTGTAATTTTTCACATCCTGTCCAAAATGTGGTTTAGCACCTGTTGCGCCGAATGGTGCAGTCGCTGCACAAAATCATCTTTTGGCATTGAGTAACAAATTTATAGTGACACTGTTCATGCGGTGGTGTCCCAAAATGCCCATGTTGAAAATCTGGAGTGAAAATACTAACAGACATCTGGGGCGTTTCCAACTGTAACCCCCCCATGTAGAGACTCACAGGCACTGGGCGTGTGCCTTGGGGCCATTGGCCATAATTCTCACACCATTCCACCCCCACTCTGCAGCCAGTGACAGGCATCAGAGTGTGCCTTGAAGTCTTTGCCCAAAAGTTCACCCCATTCTCCTATACTGCACCCATCTCAGCTTATTTCATTATGGAATGGGGTGCGCGTTAGAGCCGAAGACCTCAAGGCACACCCCTATGCCTGCCAGTGTCTGCAGGGTGGGAGTGGAATGATATGGGCATTATGGCTGATGACCCAAAGGGACACCCCAATGCCTGTCAGTCTCTGCAGGGTTGGGGGGTAGATTTGGAAACCCTAATGTTTCATTAAGGAAGCAACCAAAATAATCCTGGGGCTGGGGGACAGACCATTTGGGGAGAGATTGAGAACTCGGTATGTATACCCTGGAGGAAAGAACGAAGAGAGGGGATATGATTGAGACCTTCACGTATCTGAAGGCTTTGAACACTGCAGACACCAGGTGAAAGTTCAATCTGAAGGGCGGAAGGGAAACCAAGGGACACTCTGAAGCTGGAAAGTTCAAGAAGAAACTGAGGAGGCACTATTTCACAGAAAGGGTGGCGGCAGGGTATAACGCTCTGCTAGAGGAAGTTGTGTTGCTGCAGAGTGTTGGGGGCTTCAAGAGGGAATGGGACAGATTCAAGGGGAAGGTACAAATTGGGAGGGGGTGGGCATATGGGGGGGGACAGCTGCAGTGTAATGGACTGAAGTGCTGCACACTTGAGCAGACTAGATAGACCGAATGGCCTGTATCTGCTGGCAATTGTGCATGTTCGTATGTTCATAAATCAGGGAGGGACATTTGATGTCACGTACCTTGATTTCAGCAAAGCCTTCAACAACGTCCAACATAGAAGGCTGATTAACAAGATGAGTGGTCTGGCAACAGGACATAAGCTGATGAACTGGATTAGAAACTGTCTGATGGACAGGAGGCAAAGGGTGGTGATGGTATTGTGATCCAATCCAGGGAGAGGGAGTGACCAATGGGGTCCTGTTCAATGTCTTCATTATAGACTTTGTAGAAGGACTAGAAGCAAAGGTCTGTCTGCCTATTTGCAGATGACACCAACATACGTAACAGAGTGAATACTCCAGAAAGGGTGGAGCAAATGAGCAGGGATATGGAGAGGCTTATAAAATGGCCTGAGGAGTGGCAACTGAGGTTTAATGCAAAGAAGCCCAAAAAATGCACCTGAGAAGAGGGAAACCTGTGGAGAGTTACAGGATGGGGTGGAGGTGCTGATGATCACCAAGGAAGAAAGGGACCTAGCAGTTATCAGTTCTGATGACCAGAAGGTGTCAAAGCACAAGCATGCATGTTGCCAGTGGCATGCTGGGATGCATACGCAGAGATATCACTAGCAGAAGGCACAAGGTGGTGATGCCATTGTACCATGCACTAGTGAGGCCTCACCTACAGTACTATGTGGAAATCTTGAGGCTGCAAATGCGCAAGGCCATTGACAGGGTTGAGACAGCCCACGGAAAGGCAACCAAGGTGGTACATGGTAACCAAGATGGTGCGTGACTTGCAACACATAACATATCAGGAGAGATTAAAAGGACCTCAACATGTACTTATTGAAGAAAAGAGGCAGTGGGGGAGCATGATAGATACATTCAGTTACCTTAATGGCATAAAGAAGGTGCAGAGGTGGACATCTTTCAGTACATCCCGGCATTGACAAAGGCTTGTTTTTTAATCCTAACCCCCTTCCCTAAATAGTATATAGACAGTGAGAGCACCCAGCCCCCCAGTGTCATCTGTCTGTCCATTGCTGTGCTCTGTGTTAACCCACCCAAACAGTATGCAGACACAGTGGGTGCCCAATCCCCCTGTGTCATCTGTCCATCCATTGCTGTCCGCTGTGTAACCCCCCCCAACAGTATACAGACACTGGGGGTGTACAATCCCCCAGTGTCCTTATCTGTTCAGCAAACTCCCTGAAAAAATAAAGTGTCCCTTGTGTTTTTTTCTCCCTGTAAAAAAATAAAACCGTCCATCGTTATTCATTCCGCCATTACCCAACCCCTACTCTTCCCTCAGGACCCACGACCCCCCCTCCCATACCCCATACTTACCCACAGGAGGTCCATCGCCGTAATTTACCTTGAACTGCAGACACGTCTTTGCTCTTCAAAGCCCAACTTCGAACTGAGGTAAGTGCTTCAGTGTATTTCAATGCTGTTTTCGGCGTCAATTCATTTCAGCAGGGTTTTTAACTTGGTATCATAACTTACCTATTTTTAAATACTTTTGCCCCAAATGTTCAACATATGTTTTTTCAGACCCCACCTCACAAACAACTTTACTAACTAACACACCAACTCCTGGCACTTCCTTCTACCCCAACCACTCCTCCATACCTCCTACTACTAGTAGCCTTAGCCCCTCTCTGAATCTCCCACCAGCCCCTCCATGTCATTCATCAGAGGCTGTTTATCATCATTTTTGCAGTCATAAATCATTACATCTGTTTGTCTGCGTTAGTTTGCCCTGGAGCCTGTAATACCTGTTACCCTGTATTGCGTGCTTGCTTTGGCTCCTCTATTGGGTCTTGGACATTCTGGATTCTTCTAGTGTACTTTTAGTGTATCCTACCTTGTCCTGTTACGTTTTATCATCCTTTATCCTTCATTTGTATATATGTTTATATTACTGTATCTGTTTAAATACAAGTGTTCTGTATATGTCTGCTACTGTACCTTCAATTTGATCCTTGACCTATCGGGTCCATCTTGTAAATGAGCTTTGCTCAATGATGTCCGCCTGAATAAATAAAGATTTTGATTGACTAAAGCAATTTTAAACTGCTCCCCATGACATAAGTGCACATGATGAACTTTCAGCATTCACAGATGCTTGTTTTATATTAATTTTCAAACAAAAAGCTGAGCACTAGAAAGGTCGCTTAAAAAAGAATTTATTACAACATACAAGTACTCATTACAAACAGCAGCAGCAACACAGTAGCAGGAGAGGAGCAAAGCACCTCTAACCGGTTTCGCCTGTAAGGCTTCCACGGAGAAGGTGTGTCAATTCATTACTAAGTGCTGCGCTGTTTTATATTAAGGCCACTCTCTGCAAGAATGTCTATGTGGAGATTTTTGAGTCCCTCACTTGTGCCATCTGATACTGCTTTCATTCGTAAAAATGTAGCCTCCATGTGACCATTGCTGGGAGTAACATTAATTATTTAAACCAGTTCCTTTTCAGTTACACCACTATCAGTACTACCATCCATAAGAACTGAAAAGTAATTAGCATTTTTTACAGCTGACAGCAGGTTTTCCTCTAGGTTCTTGCCAATACACATTGTCCGTTATTTTCCACTAACAGTGTTAATATTTATTGCCAAAATGAACACCATGGCACTCTCTTGTTCTGCTAACGCTTGAAACTTTTTAATAGGGATGTCCTCTTTGGCCGTCGTATACAGAATCTCCATCAGCCTGCCTAAAACCGTTCTATGCTGTTCTTCTGCATTACTGAAAGCTCTCCCTGCAAATAAAATCATTTAGCTCTGGGTCCAGTACTCCTATCCCCCCCCCCCATTACTTAACTTATCAATTGTGGTATGGCGATATATTTCCAGTGGTGACCATGTTTTACCAAATGTCCAAATGTTAAGAGCTTTCTTTTGCTGCTCTGTCAGAAGATGGTTCTGGATTGTGTCAACTTTTAGCTGGGGGCCTGTTATCCCTGCAATTAATGCCTCACTGAAGTTCCTCAACCCACGTAGCTCATCTTTATACTTACAGCACAATTTGCAAGTAGCATGCATTGCATCTTCTCCTTCACTGCTTATCTGTAGCCAGTTTTTTGTCTATCATATTTTTTGCGCCATCCTTCTGCAGTTCCTAATTTTACTCCGCCAGCCGTGTTGTACTACAATTATTAAAAAGTTTGAAGTTAGCAAAACAAGACTGTGTCAAGCTGTGCACTTAAAGTTAACACATCTTACTGTAATGATCTGGCTAACTCTGTACTGAAAAAAAAGATAAATGGCAGCTGCAGATTTGCTTCTGACCCTCTGAGCCCCCGGGCTCCCCCCAGGTTTGAGTTGTGAACAAAACACAAAGTTTACTCCTGCAGCAAAGCTGGCAGCAGGGTTTAATGTCATGTATGTTATCCCCTCAGGATATCTACGGTAGGCAGAGCACACATTTGAAAGTTAATGTAAACCGAACACTTCCCCAACGTTCACTGCTGCAGCAGAGTTGGCAGCAAGGCATAGTCTTATTGTCCCCATCTCTGCCATAGGCAGGGCACACCCTTGAACGTTTTAGAGTTGTGAACAGAACGCTTCCCCAAAGTTC
Source organism: Neoceratodus forsteri (assembly GCA_016271365.2). Lineage (NCBI taxonomy): Eukaryota > Metazoa > Chordata > Ceratodontiformes > Ceratodontidae > Neoceratodus > Neoceratodus forsteri. The sequence continues at coordinate 64,003,065 of CM028133.1, read as the reverse complement.
ACTGCTGCAGCAAAGTTGGCAGCAGGGCATAATGTCTTAAATGTTTTAATTGTCCCCTCAGGATCTGCCATGGGCAGGGCACACTTAACTTTCAGAGTAATTGTGAACATAACTTCCTCAGTGCTGTAGTAGCAGAGCAGGCAAGTGTAGTTTTGTTTTAGATGGCCACTTCATCTCTGCCAAAGCAGGGCACATAGTTGTGCACATTTTATTGACTTTGTTTCTTCTCCCCTGAGAACTCTGGAAAAGCCAGGGCACAATTCTTACTCTGTTTCTTATTCCCAAAAAATGTTCTGTTCACTTGCAGCAGTTAGAGCGCAGTTTGTTTGCTTATCCCTCATCATCAATGCTGCAGAAAGGGCTGGCTGGGCACACAATAAAGCAGGGTGGGAATGATCACAGTTGTCCCCTTCATCTCGGCCTAAAGCAGGATACTGTACATCACTCGTCACACAAAGAAGTTTTTCTTTTGTTTCCTCCCCGACACTCTCTGACGTAAACCAGGGCACAATTCTTAGTCTGTTTTATGTTTCCACAAATGTTCTGCTTGCAAGACACAGTTTGTTTGCTTCATCCCCCATCATCACTGCTGCTGTAAGGGCTGGGTACATTATAAAGCTGGGCATGAGACTGTTTAACTGCTGTTATCCCTTCATCTCTGCCAAAAGCGGGGCATGTTAGTCACACACGTTACTTTTCCCTTTGTTTCATCTCCCCTCAGAACTGTCTGGAAAAAAACTTGGCACAATTCTTATTTGTTTACTATTCCCAAAAACGTTTGCAAGAGCACAGTGTAATATTTCCCCATTAGATCAGTCACTGGCAAATAAATGGGCTGGGCATAAACTGAAGACTGTTGTTTAACCACTGTTGTCCCTCTCATGTCTGCCAAGCAGGGTACCATTACTTAGTTCACACATTTACTTTTCTTCTCGTTTCCTTTCCCTGATTCCTCTCTATTTTGCCAACCAGTTCAGGCCAATCTCATGAGGGGCCCACCTTGCCTGAGCGCCCCAGTCATGCCACTGCCCTGCCACTGAGTTCATTCCTCCAGGCTCCTGGAAAATAAATTGAAAAGTTTGTACTTTTTTTTTTTTTTGTAGAGACTCCCAATTGTCTGCTCAGCTGCATGCTGCTCCTCCACTCCAGTTGCTCAGCCAAATCTGCGTCACGCCTGCTCGCCCTGCCATGATGCTTCATGTGGCTCTCTGGTCTCGGTCCCCTCTCATGGTCTTGGTCTTCTTTGCGCCTCTGCTCCTCAGTGTGGCTCCTCCCTGCAACACAAAAAAATAAATTAATTACTGGACACCACCAACAAGATAAAAAATATTATTTAAAAAAAAAAAAAAGGAAACTGTAACTTACCTTTTGCTCCAGCTGAAGCTTCTGGACCTTCTTGTGACCTGCTTACTCTCCTGGGGTAACGCTGCAAGACGATGCTGTAATGTTTCTCCCATGCAGATACTGGGTTGGGGTGGGGGGGCAGAACATTGTTGACCAATCAGGAGAGATGGGGCAGGCATGGGGAGGAGACGAGAAAAATGGAACAAAAAAAAAATTATTTAAGAAACATGGCCCAGAATGCCCAAAGGGGCATTTTAAAGGACCCAGGGCCAGTTCAGATTGATTAGCAATGAATGCTTATCACTGCACAAGTCGACTCACTTGTCTCCGATCTTGGGTAAAAAATTGCAATGTGAACCCGCTTTTTTTTTTTTTATGCCTTGGTATCACATGGGTTTTCCATTCTGGCTAGCTCCATTGTACCTCAGTAAATAAAAAAATAACAGTTCACTACTTTTAAATGTTAGGGAACAACCAGACTCAAAGGGCAGGATATTCAGAGGGGTTGCGCCTGGCGCAACCGAGTTGCGCCAACGCAACCCCAGTAATGCGCCTGGTGCGATATTGAATGGGGGGACCTGTGCAGCTCAAGTCCCGATGCACCGTGGGGTGCAAAGTCAGTGTATACTGTGCAAATGCAGGGGGTGTGCCCATACATATCCGGCACATCCTGATATTCAGCCCGGCATGTGTAGCGCATATGCTGGCACAACCCCGAGTTGCGCTGCATACGAGGGCTCAAAGTTGAGCCGGAAAAAAAAAGGCTCAAAACCAGGCCACCCACAGGTGGGCTGCTGTAGTGCAGTGCGTAACACAGCACCCGCTAGCTGTGGGTGGCCACCTGCCCAGCAGGGACACCGTCCACAAGCACCCACACCCTCACCGGTGGCCCAGTACCCCCCGCCACCGGTATGCCCAATCGTGAGCATTTGTTCATTCACTTATTTGTGCCTGTGTAGTACAGTATGGCCTGCAAGCCCATTGGTCCACACTGTACACCAACAGACTTAGACTTACAGATCATGCTATAAGCTGTCATTTGGTGGGCAGCTGGGCAGTATGCATGTGGGGTGCAGCCGTCTGCTGATGACGGGGGGGGGCTGGGAGGCCAGGGCCCTCTGTGGATGGGAGGGGAGGGGGGTACCCCTAGACCACCAGATATTGATATTCACTACTAATGTCCATAATTGGGCATACAGGAGGGAGGGAGAGGGACCACTAGACCACCAGGATATTGTAGATATTTACAAATGCCCACGATTGGGCATGCGGGAGGGATGGGGGGAATCGCTAGACCACCAGGTGAGTTTTCAACTGTGAATGCCTGTGATCGGGCATATGGGGGGGCGCTAGACCACCAGGTGAGTTTTCAACTGTGAATGCCTGCGATCAGGCATATGGGGGGCGCTAGACCACCAGGATATTGTACAGCTGCCCACGATCGGGCATGGGGGGCCACTAGACTACCAGGGACTCACAGCGGCTCCGCAGGGTGCTGGACACATTTTGCCAGGCTGCCCTGTGCAAGGCAGGCAAATGGGGCCATAATGACACACAGATGGCCCCATTTGCACCATGCATACATTATGGCCCCATTTGCCTGCCCACTTCTGAATATCGCAGGTGATGTGCATGGCGCAACTACATTCGCGCTGGAGTATTACCAGTCCTCCCTGTCCGAGGAATGTGCCGGCGCATTGCACATGCATCAGGCACATTCTGTGCCATATTGAACAGCGATGTGCCTTGGCACATCTCCTTTGAATATCGCCCCGTCCTGGCCCCCGCGAATCTCAGTTGGGCTACCCCACCCGTGCCATAGCCCGGCGCAGTCTGAATATCTTGCCCAAAGTGTACAAAAACATGTTAGGAAGAGTGTTTTGATTTGTGTGCTGTCCAAGTGTGTCCTTTTCTTTGTTTGCAGTTAGGATTTTTTTTTCTAAATTTGCCTTCTTGTTTTATTGCTCCTGAAGATCTCCATGCTTGCTTTTTTTATAACCTTTGTTTTTCCCACATTGTCTCTTATTCATGAGACAGTGATGTGTTTGAGACCATCGATGACCAGAGGTAATGTTTTGCCCTGTCAGCAGCAAACGAAGGCAAGGGCACACAAGACTACGCCTGCAAATCAAAACACCCGGCACAACTTATTGTGTTTTGTAAATTGTGAGAGTAGTAGTTACTGCATTTAATTTCAGGCAGTGCCCCATCTCTTCAAAGGGAATGTGTACTATTCCCTAATGGTTACTATATAGATCAGGTATGTAAACTGCTGGGTTATAGTTACAAAATCTTTTCAGTAAAACTGAAGAAGTACATTTCAAAATTGTGATGTGGAGGCATCTATTTTGTGGACAGGAAGGGTGATATAATGAATGATGTCACTGTCTCACCAACTCTCACAGTGTGCAGTGTAGTAGACTCAAATAAACTGCTCCTACAAGCAGGGATCATGTCAGATTGTGAGGAAAAGCACTGGATTGTCTGGTTGCACTGTGCCAGACCTAAAATGTAGTGTTTTGTTTATAGTGCAGTACTAGCCCAAATGTTGTCACCTACTGCAATAAGGAGGCACTGACATTAATACAACACCCTTCCTATCCACAAAATGGAATCCTACATTTCCATGTTTAAAAAGCATTTTCAATATTTTACTAAAGCAAGTTGCTAAATGAATCCTTGCAAACCAGTTTGTGGACAACTGTAGTAACTGTTTTAATAATCTTATAAGCAAGGCCACTGTTTTTCGGTTTTTAACGGAAAATCCGGTAAAATTCCGGAATTAGGGCTGCCTGAAAACCGGTAAAAACAAAGATTTCATGGAATCTGGCATTTTATATCAGATTAGTAAATCTACAAAATGTGTGTTTTACTTTTAATTCCTTCGTATACTATTTTCAATTTGCTTTATTTAATTGTAACCCCCCTGCAAATGGGGGTTCCCAAAAGACTTCCAGGAGCTTGCTTGAATGCTCCAAGCCTGAATGGTGTTTGGCGTTTAAGCCATTTATCAGTGAGTGTTTTTAGAGCCTCTGGTACTGTCTCTTTAAGAGCTGTCTGCTTGCAGACATAATTAGTTTATATGGGGACTGTGTGTTTCTCTGTTTGAGTACCACTGAACTACTGCCAATTCACTCCATTTTGCAGTCACTAGGAGTACAAAGGGAACCTATCTGAAAGATGTAACTGTTTGCCAGAAATCAGTTAGAGTAATAATGAAATTACAGTTTGTCTAACCTGCTTTCTTTGCAGTCAGAACTGTGTCTGCCTAGTTCCCCATTCTGGTTTTGAACTGCTGAACTGGACCAATCAGTGTGGGGTAAGCTAGCTCTAAAATGGTGCCTTGGACGAATCAGAACTTGGACTCATAATCTGAGCCAGCCACAAGAGGATTGTATGGGCAGTGACTCTGGGAGATGTAGTTTAGACTTCGGCGCCTTTTTGGACCAACAGCAGCAGTCTATTGTGAGTGACAGCCAATCCAGTCAAGAACTGGGAGGAACTCAAAGGAAGTGCCCGGTTTTGTCTGTTGGAGTTTCAGTCTGCTCTGGCAGTGAAGGGGAAAGGAACCCTGTGCTCCTTCAGTGCACAGTATTAGTCAAAAAAAACATGTGTAAGGTCCAGAGTTCCAGTCTGCAGCTTGTTAGGACTGAATCCGTCCTGTGAAGAGAATCAAAGGATATCTGAAGAGTAGAAACTAGGCTCACCCTGTAGAAGACTGGAGGAATTGCTGAAAATTGCACTCGGTCTGTCAGGAACTGAATCTGCTGTGTGTTCTCCCGGGTATTGTGCAGTAATTGCGATCAGGATACAGATGCAGCCTGCCTGGTATAGTGCTTTCTTTCTACCATATAAATGTGTGAAGAGGTTTGTGTACCTCAAGTGAATCCTGCTGCCACTAAGTGACTTTTGCCTGTGACTGTTTACCATATAAATGTGTGAGGAGTCTCTTGGAGCTCAAGAGTAGCCCTGCTGACATTGAGGACCCTATCTTGTTTGGAGGTCGTGAGTACTAATTCAGGGTCGCCCCTGTTGAATTGCCACATTAAATCCAAATGGAATTACTGTACTGCTGACTGTTTAATTTTCCTTTTCTCTGGTGAAAGGGCCCCTACCAGCTGCCACGGTTTGGACTAGCCACTAGGGCTTGGGTACCCAGGGACAGTAACTGATAGGGATAGGCCTGTGCACAGAGCCATAGGTAGATGAGTAGAGTGATAGCTAATTAACCTGATTTCCCTGTCCTTGTTATATCCCCTAAATAAATCAGAGCTGCTTGTTTCAGCAAAGTTATACTGCCTGAGGTATTTGTCTATGTTAAAGTATTGTACTGTGATTGTTGCACTGTATCTTATTTTACAGGAGGTCCCAGTGCCTGAACCAGCCCTGGGGTAAGTGTATACTGTGAAGGTAATTCTGATATATTGTGTGGGCCACTAGTGGGAAGAAAGGGGTTGCAGTGTCCCAGAGGGCTGTGACCAAGTAAGTTTAACTATTGCAAACCCTGACCTCTGGGTGGAGGCACCCGCCATTGGATCCAGGCCCCTCAACCTGTTAGTGGCAAATCAGGCAGGGGTAGTAGCCCCTGGGATAGCGCCATCTAGGGGTTACATAATGCTCTGCATATTAAGCTTTCTTTAATTCTGATTATTTATGCACATACTAAAAGTGACACCAGAATCCCGGTAAAATCCGGAAATTAGAGTAACAATCACCAGTGCAATTCCGGAATCTGAAGTCTTGAAAATGGAATTTCATTGTTTTAATCACCGTAAATCAGTGGCCTTGCTTATAAGGAATCATGCACATTCCCTTTAGGGTACTGTTTGGGCAGGTACAATGAAGCTGTTTCAACACACTCCAAAATTTGTTGCAGGTAACATTTACTTTAGAACCATAGATCCAGTCTGCCCAAGCCTGTCTGATTTTCGGACTGTATCTTTGTTAGCCCCCCCCCCCGGGTCTACCTACTTATGCACTATGCCCATCTGCCTGTTCCATCCCCGTATGAACTCTTTCTCCTGTTTCAGCCACAGTGATCTCCTCTGGAAGTTTTTTTTTTTTTTTTTTTTTTTTCAGTTTCTCTATCTTTCTGTACAAAAAAAGTACTTCCTGACATCCTTCTGATGCCCTTGTCAGTTTCAGGGAGTTGCACCTGTCACTGGTGTTACCCCTTATTATAAATAGCTCACTGCTGTCCACCCTATATATTCTGCAGAGGTAGTTGAACACCTCAGTCATGTCCCCTTCTTTATCATGTCCTCCAGTGTGTACATGTTTATGGCCTTTAAGGCCTCCTTACAAGCCCTACATGTCCTGTAACATTTTGGTGGCTCATCTGTGCACTGCTTCTAACCTGTTCTTGTTCTTCAGTTGTGGGCTCCAAACCTGCACAGATTACTCCAGGGAGGGTGACCCACGGGTCTTTACAGGGGCTGCAGTGCCTCTCTCTTCCTGCTAGAGGTCCCTTTCCGTAGACACCCCAGTATTCAGTAGCAGCCTTACTGCATTGTGCCAGTGCCTTCATGTGCTCTACTATTAACACAGCCAGGTCAGTTTCCTCTGCTGGCCACTTCATTACCACTCAATTCATTCTATATGCCATTCTTGGCCTCTGCGTGAATTACTTCACATTTGTGTATGTTAAATGTTACTTGCCACATCCTTAATCACCACTTGAGATTTTCCAGGTCTGTCTTTATGGCTGTCAGTGCCCACACTTCCACAGATCTTGGTGTCATTTATGTTGAAGATAATTTGTCCCAAAACTGATCCCCAGGGCATCCCACTAGTGGTTTCCTTTTCCCCAGAGGATTCTTCATATAGATCACCCTAGCATCCTTCTACTAAGTCGTTTACTCACCTTAAATGGTTCCATCACCCCATGTCATTTAACTTCTTTATCAGTGTACCATATGGAATGAAGTCAAAGGCTTTGCCAAAATCTAGGTACAATAAATCAGTTGCCTGACCCCTATTCATGGCCTTTGCCACCCAGTTGAAGAGTTCAATCAGCTTACTTAATTTGGCACCAGCCCCCACTGAGAGATACATGCCGTCTGGAATACAGCAGGTCACTGGCCTTTATGAACTCCGCAATCTCTCCTTGGTTACAGACACATCAGTGATCTCCCCACTGTACATGTCAGGCTGGCTGCTCTACAGATACATGGAAACAGAGAATTTGACCGCAGATAAGGACCATTTGGCCCATCCACTGTACCCATTCCTGAAGTTGCCAAGGTCCTCCCAACTCCCATTTTTATGTAGAAGGTCCACATCCGCTGTTTATTTCAAACGTTTCACCAGGAAGGATGTACTGTGCTAGTAACAGCTCATTTACAGATGCATTTTGGGGTAGGGGTGAGGTTGGCAATAAAATAAGGTGCAAAGGTAAACAACAGGTGTGCAGCAGTACTGTTGTGTGCCAAGTAATACAGTGCAAACAAAATAAGATGCATAGGTAAACATCTTAACAGGTGTGCAGCAGTACTGTTAGATGCCAAATAATACAGCGTGAACAAACAAGGTGCAGAAGTAAACATCTTAACAGGTGTGCAGCAGTACTGTTAGATGCAAAATAATACAGCATGAACAAAATAAGGTGCAGAAGTAAACATCTTAACAGGTATGCAGCAGTACTGTTAGATGCCAAATAATACAGCGTGAACAAAATAAGGTGCAGAAGTAAACATCTTAACAGGTGTGCAGCAGTACTGTTACACCGACTAGCCCAGACATACTATCCGGCTTTTAGTTCCACGAGACTGGGTCTCTTCCGCACCTTTTCGCGCTAAGCCACCTCTTGCTGTACTTTTACCCCGGAGACCGAGTCCTCTCCCCCGCCCCGCCGGAGTACGGTTCCATGAGCCAGGACGCAGAGTGTAGCAATCTGCCGCTCTTTCCGTAATTTCCCCCTTCCACCCCGCCTGGTTTCCGTGGCTTCTGTTATTAAATTTTATTCACAGTAGTTAGGGCTTCATCCCTGTTGCCGTTTAAACCCCCTAACTCCGCCGGGACCTCACCTGGCTTAACCTATTATACAGTGGCGTGAAAAAGTATTTGCCCCCTTCCTGATTTTCTCTCTATTATTGCATATTTGTCACACTGGATGTTTTCAGGTCTTTAGACAAAATATAATATTAGATAAAGGGAACCTGAGTGAACAAATAACACTTTTTTTTTTACTTATTTCATTTATTTAATGAAAAAAGTTAACCAACACCAACTGGCACTGTGTGAAAAAGTAATTGCCCCCTAGTTAAATCAACCCAATTAAAGGGATAATTAGAGTCAGCTGATTGAACACAGCCAGGCTTGATTACAGCCAGCCCTGCTCAATATAAACCTCACTTATTTTGACCCTTACCATCAGAGTCACGTTGCCAGCACAAAGATTCAACAAGCACATTATGCCATGATCAAAGGAAGTTCCTGAAAAGATCAGAAGAAAATTTGTTGCCCTCTATCAGTCTGGAAAGGGTTACAAAGCTATTTCTAAGGCTCTGGGACTCCATCGAACCACAGTGGAGAGCCATAATTCCAAATGGAGAACACTTGGAACAGTAGTGAATCTTCCCAGGAGTGGCGCCTGCCAAAATTACTCCAAGGGCGCAGCGAAATCACCAGGAAGTCTCAAGGATCCTAAAACAACATCCAAAGAACTGCAGGCTTCTCTTGCCTCAGCTAGGGTCAGTGTTCATGACTTCACAATCAGAAAGAGACTGGGCAAAAATGGGCTTCATGAGAGTAGTAAAGTGAAACCACTGCTAACTAAGAAGAACATAAACGCCGTCTCTCATTTGCCAAGAAGCACCTGGATGATCCACAAGCCTTTTGGGAAAATGTTCTATGGACAGATGAGTCCAAAGTGGAACTTTTGGACGACATGGATCCCATAATGTCTCGTAGAAGCAAACACAGCATTCCACAGTAGAACACCATACCAACAGTCAAACATGGTGGTGGTAGTGTGATGGTGTGGGGATGCTTCTGCCCTAGAGACCTGGATGACTTGCCATAATTAAAGGAACCATGAATTCTGCTCTGTACCAGAAAATTCTTAAGGAGAATGTCCAGTCATCCTTCCGTCAGCTGAAGCTGAAGCGTAGTTGGGTCATGCAGCAAGACAGTGATCCAAAACACAAAAGCAAGTCCACATCAGAATGGCTAAAAAGAAGTAAAATTAAAGTTTTGAAGTGGCCTAGTCAAAGTCCAGACTTAAACCCAATAGAGATGCTGTGGCAGGACCTAAAACGAGCAGTTCATGCTCGAAAACCTACCAAATGTTACTGAATTAAAGCAGTTCTGCGAGGAAGAGTGGGTTAAAATTTCTCCACAGCGATGTGAAAGACTGATATTGAATTATAGGAAGTGTTTGGTTGCAGTCATTGCAGCTAAATGTGGCGTAACCAGTTATTAAGTGTAAGGGGGCAATTACTTTTTCACACAGAGCCAGTTGGTGTTGGTTAACTTTTTTCATTAAATAAGTGAAATTAAAAAAACAAGTGTTATTTGTTCACTCAGGTTCCCTTTATCTAATATTACATTTTCTCTAAAGACCTGAAAACATCCAGTGTGACAAATATGCAATAATGGAGAAAATCAGGAAGGGGGCAAATACTTTTTCACGTCACTGTATGTCAACCTGACCATGTTTTTTGCCCCCCCATTGACTTCACAATACCTAGCACTGTGTCTATCCTGCTGCCGTGCTAAAAAAACAGGCTTCCTAAAGCCGCCTGTCTGCCTCACCCCCCCTCGCTGGTTCCTTACCCGTGAAAGAAACCGTGAGGTTGGGTACTCTTCACATGCCCAGGTCGCAAAACTGTCTCTTTTATAACACCCCTTCAGCGGTTCATGGTGCTATAAGCCAGCCACAACCCCTGCCTCCAGCCGGCTCACGGTTCCACGAGCCCGGTCACAGCCTCCTGCTTTTTCCGCTAAAGCCGTAATTTTCGCTTGTTGTTGCCAAACTCTAGCTCAACTCCCACAGTAGCTCTTCCCCCACGCCCGGTCACAGAACCAGCTGAGAGGACACTTTTTCCCTGCCTTCCGCTATTGCCGGTTAGCCTCTTACCGTCTTCTACCCCGTTCCCCCTCCTCCCGTTTCTTCAAGCCATGAATCTGTTCCATGAGCCGGCTACAGGCTCTAGCCTCCCGCTGCACTGTAATCTCTTTTCTCGTCCCACCCTACCGTTGCCTGCCACCTCGCCTGGCCCGGACACTCTCCTCTCCCTGATCATGTCCCCCCCTTTTGTTTCTCCACTACTCTGAAGTCTGTCCTAACACCAGTACCCACTGTTTGCACTACCTACTTGTAATAGTTGTCTGCTTACTTCAATGTACCTTACCGTGTACGGTATAAAATGCACTGTACTATTTGTATTGTAATTGTACCTCCTGGGTCATGCCTGAAAAGTCACTTACTGGCTAGTGCACCTACCCGGTTAACAACAACTAAATAAATAAAATAAATAAATAGATGCCAAGTAATACAGCATGAACAAAATAAGGTGCAAAGGTAAACATCTTAACAAGTATGCAGCAGTACTGTTCTGTGCCAAGTAGTACAGCGTGAACAAAATAAGGTACAAAGGTAAACATCTTAACAGGTGTGCAGCAGTACTGTTCTGTGCCAAGTAATACAGTGCAAACAAAATAAGGTGCAACGGTAAACATCTTAGCAGGTGTGAAGTAGCACTATTCTGTGCCAAGTAACACAGCCCAAACAAAATAAGGTGCAACGGTAAACATCTTAACAGGTGTGCAACAGTTCTGTTCTAGGCCAGGTAATACAGCGTGAACAAAATAAGGTGCATAGGTAAACATCTTAACAGGTGTGCAGCAGTACTATTCTGTGCCAAGTAATACAGTGCAAAGTAAAGTGCAAAGGTAAACATCTTAACAGGTGTGCAACAGTACTGTTGTAGGCCAGGTAATACAGCGTGAACAAAATAAGGTGCATAGGTAAACATCTTAACAAGTGTGCAGCAGTACTGTTCTGTGCCAAGTAACCCTGCGTGAACAAAATAAGGTACAAAGGTAAACATCTTAACAGGTGTGCAGCAGTACTGTTCTGTGCCAAGTAACCCAGCGTGAACAAAATAAGATACAAAGGTAAACATCTTAGCAGGTGTGAAGTAGCACTTTTCTGTGCCAAGTAACACAGCGCAAACAAAATAAGGTGCAACGGTAAACATCTTAACAGGTGTGCAACAGTACTGTTCTAGGCCAGGTAATACAGCGTGAACAAAAGGTGCATAGGTAAACATCTTAACAGGTGTGCAGCAGTACTATTCTGTGCCAAGTAATACAGTGCAAACAAAGTAAAGTGCAAAGGTAAACATCTTAACAGGTGTGCAACAGTACTGTTATAGGCCATGTAATACAGCGTGAACAAAATAAGGTGCATAGGTAAACATCTTAACAGGTGTGCAGCAGTACTGTTCTGTGCCAAGTAGTACAGCGTGAACAGAATAAGGTGCATAGGTAAACATCTTAACAGGTGTGCAGCAGTACTGTTCAGTGCCAAGTAATACAGTGCAAACAAAATAAGGTGCAAAGGTAAACATTTTAAGAGGTGTGCAGCAGTACTGTTCTGTGCCAAGTAACACAAATAAGGTACAAAGGTAGACATCTTAACAGGTGTGCAGCAGTACTGTTCTGCGCCAAGTAGTACAGCGTGAACAAAATAAGGCGCAGAAGTAAACATCTTAACAGGTGTGCAGCAGTACTGTTCTGTGCCAAGTAATACAGCGCAAACAAAGTAAGGTGCAAAGGTGAACATCTTAACAGGTGTGCAGCAGTACTATTCTGTGCCAGGTAATACAGCGCAAACAATGTAAGGTACAAAATTACAATACTGTACAGATTTGCAAATCAGTTTTCTGTGGAGGGTCCATACAAAACAACATGGTGCCTCAGGTAGCTATAAGTGCACTTGAACTAGAGCAGAGGAAAGAACCCCAAACATATGTGGGTGCCTTTTGCAACAGAGCATGAGCAAGCCATGGGCAGGTGGTGGAGGGTGGCTACAACAACAGGGGGGCAGGGACAGTTGTAAGAGGGAAATGTAAGTTATAAAGAGGAGACTTGAGGAGGAAGAGGCAGAATGGATGGCCAGGGGAAGAGAGGAGCAGAGTTTAGGGAAGGGGTATAAAAAGGCAGTTTGGCCAGCAGAAAGTTTCCTGGAGGGTGCGGGAAAGGAAATTAGAAACAGTATTTCAAAAGGGTAGGAGGTAAGAGGGGGGAAGATATGAAAGAGGAAGGGTGAGGAGAGAGGGTGACAGTCCAGTATTTGAATATGGAAGAGGCACAGTGGCCTAACATCAGGGAAGGAGGAATGAGAGCAGTGATGAGTACGGGGGGCAGTCCAAGACAATATGGCTGAAGTGGTAAAAGAGAGTGTCTCGTCTGGCAAGGGTAGATGTAAAAGATACACTGTAGATAATGTCATAGTCGAAGAAGGGAGCATTATCTTCGGGACAGTCTCTTGGTAGGTGCAAAGCAGGATACTCCGTTTGCTCGGAGGTCACGTGATGGCGTCTGTCTAGACGGCTGCATGGGCTTGGAGCTCCCCCCTCTCATCACCATTTTACTACTTTTTCTACTTAAATAACGATCGCTAACTGCCTAGATTGTTACCGGAGGAGATTCTCTAATCTAGGAAGTTTTGTTCCTCTCATTGGTCCTGGGAGTTAGCGTGATTTCTGGAGGAGATGGAGGCCGATATGAAGCAGGCCCCAGTCAAGCACACCCCTCCTGCCTCTCCGAACAAGTCTGCCAAAAAGCAGAGGAATCAAGGTCCGGGTAAACCTGAACGGACTGAAGATAAGACATCAGCGGCCCTTCCCCTAACCGAGGACAAGTTTATGCAAGAACTTAGCCCTATCAAGGATATCCTGAGGGATCTTGCAGCCCGAGATGAAATCGCTTCGAACGGACCTGTCGTCTGTCTCTACCAGGGTGGAGGATGTCGAGGCCAGGGTTTTCTCCGTGGAGAAAAGGCAAGATAAATCGGAGGATACTATCGACGATTTGAGACAGCAAATTAAGAAACTGCAAAATAAAGCAGAGGACCTTGAGGGACGTAATCGCAGAAATAATCTGCTCATTTTTGGACTGCCTGAGATGGAGGAAGGGCCTGACCTCCTAGCTTTTCTACAGAAGTTCCTGGTGAAGGTAGTTGGGCCCTCCCCAATAAGCTCTCTATACCATTTGGAGCGTGCCCACCGGTCCTTGCGGCCCAGACCCCCACCAGGTTCCTCTCCACGGCCCATAATTGTGAAATTCCTGAGTTATATTGACGCCAACATGTCTTTCTTAAAGCAAGAGAACTCAAGGAGATTCTATGGGCTCATCCAAGTTGGCTTAATCGCACAAGACCCGAATGAGACAAGGGAGAAGAGGGCTGCTTCCACCAGGTGGTATCTCAGCTGATTGCCGCTCAATCCCCTTCAAAATGGTTTACCCTGCAACACTAAAGGTTACAATCGGAGGCTCTGTATCAGCTATACATCACCGGAATTGGCCCTGACGAGCTCGCCTCCAGGCTTCAGACTTATTCAAGAGGGCTGGATGATAGACTTAAATTTTCTCCTGTTGCTTATTAGCGATGTTGTTGCCTGCATCTGCCTCTCAATAAGTTGATGGTGCTGTTTAGTCAGGGGCGGGGGGGGAAGGCCTAGTCTGCTAGGGGATTTGGCGGCTTGTTTCCCCCTTTCCTTATGGGGTAAACCCTTCGACTGCTTCCCTGGTGGGTTAATTTCTCTGTGCCCTTTCCCTTCCCTCCCTTAAATGTCCCTTTCCCTACCTGGTCCGTTTTCTCGGCTGCAGGGCTGGATGGGTGGCCATTGCTGGGCTGGGTTGAGTCCCCTCGTGGCGCTCCTGGTTAGAAGGGTGGGGGAACTGTGTTTTGGGTTGGCGTTTCCCTAGGGACTTCCGGGGGGGAGGACGTTTTTGGTCCGTCCGCTTATTGATCCCCCCGGAAACAACACTCCAGTGCTGAGACGACCGTGATGTGAGTTTCCCCTCCTGAGTACCCTCCTCCACTAGGTAATCCTGCTGAGGGGTAAGTCGGTGTGCTTCTTTTTGAAAGGTGGTCTTTCCGATGAGTGAGGTAGAGGCACTCTTGTAATTGGCTGGGTGGGGGATTCTGTGCCTATCCTGAGGATGCCTCCTGCTGTTGCTCACATCTGGGGGTTCTTGATATTGCTTGCTATAGCAGGCCTCGTTGCCCTTTTTCCTTTTTTTTTTTTCTTTACAATGGCATTTGTATCGCTACAGGTGGCGATTGGGGGGGGGGACCTAAGCCTTTGGATGCCTGCTCGCTGGATGCCTTATTGCGAGCCTGAGGATGGGGGTTGCTAACTCCTCCCGGGTGAGAATACTGATTTGGGTAGTAGCTCTGAGGGCATGGGTATTTTGTTGTTGCTGGGAAGGCTGTTTGCAATATTCACCTGGGACTAGGGGTTTGCAACGGATTTGATGGCAGAGTTGATCTATTATGTTTTGTTACTACGCCTATTCTGGCCTTCCCTGTAAATAGTTATTTGGGGTGTTTTGAATTTTCTGTGGGTTTTGTGGGAGGCGGGTCGGGGTTGGATCGGTTATTAAGGACATTTCTCAGGATCAGAGTTAGGTGGGTGGTTGGAATTTACCACAGAATGGTTCCTATGGGATACTTGGGAGACTGATTTTGTGGTGGGGGTTGGATGGGTTGTCGACTGTCTCTCCTTGTTGGGCTCAAGTTTCATCTCTCAAGGGTGTTTATGGCTACGGGGGTTTGAGCTCTATTAAGAAAGTGGGGTTGGGTTTGTTTTTTGGGATGGTCTGTTTTGGGTTTAAGTATGCTGAATTTAATGGGTATAGCTTGGGGGGTGCACCCTTTTTCTTTCTGTAATTATATGGTTATTTGGATATTTGTAATTTGTTTACAGTACTTTAAAATACTAAGATGTCTCTGAAAATTGCCTCTTGGAATGTACGTGGACTTCGGATCGGTCAAACGTCTTCAGATGTTTCGACACTGTTCATTAATGTGAGTTGACATTCTTTTCTCCAGGAGACACACTCACCTCAGTCCGATGTTAATTTACTATCTCGGTCAGGTTTCTCTTATCCTTATCTTGCTGGTAACTCCTGTTATAGTAGGGGGGTTGCAGTTCTTATTAAAAAACAGGTTTTATTTACTATAGAGAAGACTGTGGCGGATGTGGATGGGAGATTTATCTTGATTCAGGAAACTCTCAACGGTGAGAATGTTGTCCTAGGATCTATATACAGCCCAGTCGGAGGAGATTCCGTTTTTTTTAGGTCTCTTACTGAGAAATTGATTAGTTTCCTCCCGGCTCAATTTATACTAGGAGGCGATTGGAACCTTCCTTGCTCGTTGACTTTAGACAGAGACCCCCAGGATAAACGCCCACCTTCTCCAGCCCACAGAGCTTTTTCAGACTTAAGAGCACTGCTAGGTTTAGCGATCCTGGAGACTTGCTAACCCCTCTCTCCAGGCTTATACTTTTGTCTCTCAATCTCATGCTACCAAATCTCGTCTAGATATGATTTTGATTAGTGTCTCTTTTCTTTCAAGTCTAGGCCTATCTGGTATTGACCCAATTATTCTTTCTGACCATGCGGTTCTCTGGATTAAGCTCTCCCTTACTCCTGATTACTCTCGGGATTCGGTTTGGAGGCTGAACACACAGCTTTTAAAGGACCCGCAGACTGTATCTACTATAAGCTCCTTGATGTCAATATTCTTGGCAGAGAACCTCAACTCAGTTTCTAGATTTGATCTGGTCTGGTCTGCTCTTAAGTGTTTTCTAAGGGGCGAGTTTATCAAGACAGCTTCTTTTAAAAAGGAAAAAGGACTTGCTGACTCCTTAGTTTTGATGGGTAGAATTCGGGAGCTGGAGGCTAAATACCTTTCAACTTCCTCCTTAACTGATCTTAAGCAGTTTTTGGCAGTCAAAGACGAATATATGGATCTCTTAAGGGAGAAAACTGAGCATGCTCTTCTTAAGACCCAAGTGAAGTATCTTGACCAGGGGGAAAAGTCTGGTAAGCTCTTGGCACAGCATCTCCGGGCACTTGAGAGTTCTAGGCTTATTCCTTCTCTGGTCTTCCCTTCTGGGGAAGTTGTTACTGCGCCCCGGAAAATTGCCCACATTTTCAAGGAGTTCTACTTGGGTTTGTACAGTAAGCTGGAGATGTCGTACTCTGCTTCTGATTTAGACAGCTATTTAGGAGAGATTGACATTCCCTGCTTATCCGAAACTCAACGGGCTATTTTGTTAGCTCCCATTTCGGAAGAAAAAGTTGAGAGGGCTATTGCTTCTTTCATTCCTGATCGCACGCCGGGGCCTGATGGGTTCCCAGCAAATTTTTATAAGACTTTTGTTAAGGATTTGGTACCCACCCTCCTCAAGCTGTATGATTATCTGGCTGTAGCCTCGGATGTAGACCCCACGCTTTTTGAGGCAACTATTGTCTTAATTCCTAAGCCTGACAAGGTTCTTACTGACCCAGCTAGTTACAGACCTATCTCACTTCAGAATTACGATATGAAGATCCTTGCTAAAATTTTAGCTGAACGTATTAAGAGGGTATGGTCTGAACTGCTGAGTCCTGAACAGGCTGGATTTGTGCCTGGCAGATCCGTGGCTGACCATCTGAGGACCCTCTCGCATATTTCGCAGTATGCCCAATCCCTTTCTTATCCGGCGGTTTTGGTTTCTCTTGATGCCGAAAAGGCATTTGATCGAGTGGACTGGGGGTTTCTTTGGGCTGTGCTTGAGAAGATGGGTTTCCCGTCTGCTTTTGTTAATAGAATCCGGGTGTTTTACAGTTGTTCTTCTGCCAGAATATATTGTAATGGAGTATTTTCTCTCTCTTCCGTCTATATGCAGGTACCAGACAAGGTTGCCCACTCTCACCCCTCTTATTCAATTTGTATCTGGAACCTCTACTCAGAAAGATTAAGGCTTCGGCCCAGATCAGAGGAATTACTTTGTACCAAAAAGAGCTGGTCCTCTCAGCATATGCTGATGACATCCTTCTGCATCTGATGGATCCGGCTGAGTCTCTGAGGGCGGTGTTAGGGCTTATTGAGAGGTTTGGGGTCTTTTCGGGTAACAGGTTGAATGTTTCTAAATCTGAAATTTTCCCTCTTAATGTTCATGTCAACAAGGCTGAGTTCTCCTCCTTTGGTATGAAGTGGGCCCTAGATACATTAAATATTTAGGATCTTTTTCCACTGATCCTTTTCTCTTGAAGGAGTTAAATTTGGACCGCTCAAAGATTCGGTCTCACAGGATCTGCAACATTGGTCAGCCCTCCCATGTCACTCTGGGGTCGGATTAATGTGCTTAAAATGAATGTCCTTCCAGAGTGTTCTATCCACTGAATTTGGTAAATCGCAGGCTATCCATCTCTTATATTCAGCAGTTTCACACACTTTTCTCTCAGTTTATCTGGTCTAAGAGGGCAGTTAGGCGCTCTTATGGTAAACTATCTCTTTCCAAAGATAGAGGAGGTCTCAGACTACCCAATCTCCTGTTGTATTACTGGGCTGCACACCTCTCTAAGCTGGGAAGATGGTTCTCTGTCGAACCGGATGTATCTTGTCCTATCTGGCTTCAACTAGAGCGTCTTTCCCTCTCTGCAATCAAATTCGATAAACATGCTCTCTTTTATCTACCCCCGAGATTACTTGCTAAGTGGATCCCGGATAGTGTTATAAGGACTGCTATTGCGGTCTTTTGGCAGTGTTTGAAGCATTTTCATATTTCTCCCACTTCGGATTTGGGGCAACCGGTTGTTGCTAATCCTAATATTAAACTGGGCAACTCATGGATTGGTCCAGACTGGCTGCCACAAATTAGGGAGGCTAGTTTGGGAAACTTCTTTAATATTAACTCCCTTCTTTCCTCTGGTGATATCCTTGAGAGGTTTCGCATACCTAGTAGGTCTATTTTCAAGGTTTACCAATTGAGGCACTTAATTAATCAGAGATTCGGTTCTACCCCTGGGGAGTCGGTAGTCTCTCCTTTTCTTTCTGAAGTGATTAGACTTGCTTCCCAGTCTCATTCTATTTCTTTGATATACTCCTTTCTTCTGGACTATAATTTACCTGAGGGTGTTGTTGGTTCGGATGTTTGGACTCATCTTTTGCCCGGGAATTCTTTTGACTGGCCTGGGGTTTGGAGTGACCTTCACAGATACCATACCCAAGATAGGTTTTGGCTAACGCAGTATTACATTGTTAAGGTAGAAGGTCACCTGGGGGCCAGTGACCATCACATGGTATGGTTCAATTTGGCTACTACATCTAAATCATCCCATTCCAAGGCAAAAATATGGGACTTCAGAGGAGCTGATTTTGATAAGATGGCCAACAGAGTTAAGCTAGCCCTGGCAAAAAGAAACACAGGTGAGGAGGTACAGGCAAAGTGGGCAAGCATTAAGGATGCAGTACTTGAAGCAACATCCCATTGTGTTAGACAGAGAAGGAAGTGCAAAGAAGAAGGAAACCACTTTGGTTCTCAAATACAGTAGCAGAAAAGGTCAGAGCCAAAAGGCTGGCCTTCAGGAAATATAAGAGAACACAGTGGGATGAAGATAGGAGGCATACCAAACTGCCCTAAGGGAAGCAGGTAAGGCAGTAAGGCAGGCAAAGTCCCAAACTGAGGAAACACTAGACACGAACAGTAAAGAAGGTGACAAGACTTTCTATAGATACATTAGTGACAGGAGAAAGTCCAGAGGGGTATTGCTAAGCTTAATGGAGAAAAGGGAGCATGTGAGGAGGAGGACCCTTTAAAGGCATCTATCCTAAATAGATACTTTTGCTCAGTATTTACTGAAGAGAAGGTAGGGCAGGGCTCACAGCTCAGCATCATGGACACAGGGGGGAAGGAGGTGAGCACTACTTCCTTCACAAAAGAAAGGGTCCTACAAGAGCTTGCTTGTGGTTTGAAATCACAGAAAGAGCAGAACCAAACCACACAAAAACACGTATCCTGGATTTTAGAGGGGCAGACTTTGGGAAAATGGGGAGATGCTTGAAAGAGGCATTAAGGGGAATGGGACAGGAATCGGGGATTGAGGAACAGTGGGCAGTATTTAAAATGGGGATTATAAGAACAACAGAATTATGCATTCAGCAGGTTAGCAAGAGGAAAGAAGAGAAGACCATTATGGTTTTCCAAAGAGGTAGCAAAGAAAGTGAAAGCCAAAAAGATTGCATTCAGGCAATACAAAAAGACACAGGCAGAAGGGGATAGGGAGAAGTACCAGGAGAAACAAAGGGAGGCAGGGAAGTCAGTAAGGGAAGCCAAAGCTCAGATGGAAGAACACATTGCAAAATCAGTGGTTAAAGGGGACAAAACCTTTTACAGGTACATAAGTGAAAAAAGAAGGATAAAGGGAGGGATAGTGAGACTGAAGGGGGAGGATGGGAGCCGAGTGGAAGATGACAACAGTAAAGCTGACATATTGAACAGGTATTTCTGCTCAGTCTTTACTGAGGAAGAGGGGGGTAATGGGTCTGAAGGGAGTACAAGGTTGAGAATGGTGCAGAAATGGACACAAGTCCCTTTACACGAGAAAGGTCCTGAAGGAACTGGAATGTTAAGAGCTGATAAAGCAATGGGGCCAGATGGGGTGCACAGGGTCCTTAAAGAACTAAGAGAGGTGGTGGCTGAACCTCTGGCTATCCTGTTCAGCCAATCACTGGAAACAGGGAGGTACCCAAAGACTGGAGGATAGCAGATGTAGTCCCTTATACAAAAGTGGGAAACAAAGAGGAAGCAGGAACTACAGACCAGTCAGCCCCACCTCGGTAGTGGGAAAGATCATGGAAGCACTACTGAAGGAGAGATTGGTGGAACATCTGGTTGTCAATGGACTACAGGACCCAAGGCAGCATGGTTTCACCAGGGGAGGTCAGTCAGACCAACCTCATTGAATTTTTGACTGGGTGACTAGGGAGGTGGATCAGGGAGGGCAGTGGACATGGCCTATCTGGACTTCAGCAAGGCCTTTGACACTGTGCCACATAGAAGACTATTACACAAACTGGGGAATATGGGTGTGGGCAGGACAGTAGTGTGGTGGGTAGGTAACTGGCTGGGTGGCAGGACACAGAGGGTGGTGGTAAATGGCTGTCACTCCACAGAGGGAAGAGTGACCAGTGGGGTACCACAGGGATCAGTGCTGGGACCGGTCCTATTCAACATCTTCATCAGTGACATTGCACAGGATATAGAAGGCAGAATTTCACTGTTCGCTGATGACACAAAGCTCTGTAACAGAGTAGACACACTAGAGGGTGTAGACAGAATGAGAAGGGACCTGCAGAAACCTGAAGAATGGTCAAGGGTTTGGCAGTTGAAATTCAATGCAAAGAAGTGCAAGATAATGCATATGGGGCACAAAAACCCTGGCACAATATATCAGTTGGGGGGTGAGGATATAGCATGCACCAAGCAGGAAAGGGATCTTGGGGTTGTCATCTCTGATGATGACCTCAAGGTAGGGAAACAGTGTGACAAGGCATCAGGTAAAGCAAATAGGATGCTGGGATGTATAGGCAGGGGCATCACCAGCAGGAAAAGGGAGGTCATAATTCCGCTATACAAGACACTAGTGAGGCCCCACCTGGAGTACAGTGTACAGTTCTGGAGACCATACCTACGTAAGGACATAGACAGGGTAGAGAAGGTTCAGAGGAGGGCAACAAAGATGGTGCATGGATTGCATCACAAGTCCTATGAAGACAGGTTGAAGGAACTGAACATGTACTCCCTGGAGGAGAGGAGGAGAGAGGGATATGATAGAGACATACAAGTATCTTACAGGGAGGAACAGGGCAGGAAAACACTATTTTTAAGCGAAAGATGTTTAGGACTAGAGGGCATGGGATGAAGTTGGAGGGAGGACGATTCAGAGGAAACATGAGAAAGAATTTCTTCACAGAACGGGTGGTGGACAAGTGAACACCCCTGCCAGAGGAAGTGGTGGGGGCTGAAACAATCACGGGATTTAAGAATGCATGGGATAGACATAAAGGAATTCTAGAGGTCAGGGGTAAGGGGAAATAGACTTCTAGGAAAACAAACTGAACTTACAAGCTCAAATGGGCAGACTAGGTGGGCCATAGGCCCTTATCTGCCGACACTGTCTATGTATCTATGTAAGCTCAGGGTGGATAAGGCAATGGGACCTGATGGCATACTTCCCAGGGTACTTAAGGAGCTAAAGGAGGAACTAGCAGAGCCATTAGCAGAATTGTTTAGTGAGTCTCTGAGCACAGGAGAGGTCCCAGAAGACTGGAGAAGGGCTCATGTGATCCCGCTCCACAAGAGTGGTAGCAGGGAGGAGGCGGGAAACTACAGACCGGTCAGTCTTACCTCAGTAGTGGGCAAGATTATGGAGGCACTCCTTAAGGAAAGGATAGTGCAACACCTGGAATCCATAGGGGCACAGGATCCAAGACAGCATGGGTTTACAAAGGAAGGTCCTGTCAAACTAATCTCATAGATTTCTTTGACTGGGTAACCAGAGTGGTGGACCAAGGGGGAGCAGTTGATGTCGCCTACCTTGACTTCAGCAAAGCTTTTGACACTGTTCCACATAGAAGATTGATAAATAAGCTGGGTAGGCATGGGGTGGGTCAGAAGTTGGTCAACTGGGTGGCAAACTGGTTGACAGGCAGAAAACAGAGAGTGGTGGTAAATGGTATACAGTCAGAAGAGATGCAAGTCACAAGTGGGGTACCTCAAGGATCAGTCCTGGGGCCAGTCCTATTCAACATCTTCATTAATGACCTCGTAGATGGACTAGAGGGTAAGGCTTGTCTGTTTGCAGATGACACCAAGATCTGCAACAGAGTAGATGATCCAGATGGGGTGGGCAGAATGAGAAGAGATCTGGATAAACTAGCAGAATGGTCAGAAGAGTGGCAACTGGGATTTAATGCAAAGAGTGCAAAATCATGCACATAGGGAAGAGAAACCCAAGCCACTTATAGGCTGGGAGGGGCTGCTAGCAGTCACAAAGGAAGAAAGAGACTTGGGCATCATCATCACTGATGACCTAAAATCATCAAGCAGACCTCTAAAGCAGTAGGTAAGGCTAGGGGTGTTAGGGTGTATTAGTAGGGTATCACAAGTCGTGAGAGGAGGTAATAATCCTCTGTACAAGACATTGGTTAGGCCCCATCTGGAGTACACTGCAGTATTGAGGCCACACCTTCACAAGGACATTAACCAAATTGAGGCAGTCCAGAGAAGGGCAACCAAAATGGTGCAGGGACTGCATCAGAAGACATATGAGGACAGATTAACAGAGCTCAATATGTATACCCTGAGCAAAGGAGGAGAGAGTGATATGATCGAGGCATTCAAACACCTTAAGGGCATAAACAAGGTGAAAGAGTCTAACATGTTTAAATATAAGAAAAATAGCAGGACAAGAGGACACAGCATGAGATTAGAGGAGGCCGATTAAGGGGAATGTGGAGGAAATTCTTTTTCACAGAAAGGGTGGAGATGCATGGAATGGCTTCCCATAAGAAGTGGTGGCTATGAATACAGTGCAGGGCTTCAAACAGGCATGGGATAGGCATAAGGGAGCAATACAAATGACTATGAATAGATAGGTCACTGACAGAGCAAAGGCCAATGGCACATTTATAAGGTAGAAAAAGAAATGGGCAGACTGGATGGGCCTTGCGGTCCTTATCTGCCGACAACTTCTATGTTTCTATGTTTCTATGTTAATAATTTGTATTATACCCCAGTTAAGCTATCTCAGTTTAGGAAGGTTTCTCATTCTAGCTGTTTCAGGTGTTTGCATGGGGATGGCAATATTGTTCATATATTCTGGGACTGCCCTAAAGTGGCTCCGTTGTGGTCTCAG
Source organism: Neoceratodus forsteri (assembly GCA_016271365.2). Lineage (NCBI taxonomy): Eukaryota > Metazoa > Chordata > Ceratodontiformes > Ceratodontidae > Neoceratodus > Neoceratodus forsteri. Next base: position 63,979,797 of record CM028133.1, on the reverse strand, counting down.
ATTAAGAACTATCTTGATCCTTTATTAGGCCTGTCTGTTTTTTTCAGTCCTGAGGTGTGTGTCCTTGGGGACCTTTCTTGGTTGACAGTGTTGAGCGAAGATATCACATGGCTATGGTGGCTATGGCTGCTAAAAATGGTGTTAGACATTGGACTGATCAATTGGTTCTGTCCTTTGCCGATTGGTTAACTGAAATGTTATCGATCTCCAATCAGAAAACTAGCTGCTAGTCTTAGAGGGCGTTTAGATCTGTTTCACAGGAGATGGGGTAAGCTACAGGCTCTGTGTCTGACGTAATTGGGTTTTTTTATTATGACCTGATCCCTAAGTCCACATATACTTTTTTTTCTTCTTCCGTCAGTTTAAACACAATTAGTCTTTTTTACCTGATGTGGCTATACCTATGACTGTTAACCACTATGATTTCTGATCTATTGTTAGCTGATGTTTATTCTATAATTGTAGTGATGTATGGTGGGTGCACCCTGGGGGATGGGATTTGGGTTGGGGGTGGGGGCATCTGGGGAGGGTTTTCATTAGGTTGTTACGGTTCATGTTGTTGTTGATCTTGTGGAGGGTCTTTTGGTGGGGTGGGTTGGATGTGTTTTGTATACTTTTTTTGGGACATGCTTCTGGGGGTAGGGGGTGGTGGGGATTTTGTTTTTGTTTTTGTTGTTGTTTGTTTATACTTTGATTTATTGCAGAAATGTTTTTTCCGATATATTTGGATATTGTTTTTTCTTTGTATTCTTAAATCAATAAAATTTAAATTTAAAAAAAAAAAATACTCCATTTGCTCCTGTAGAATACACCAAGTTGGGTGTGGAACTTGAGGTGGATAGCATGTACTTGCACTGAGATGTTGAGATAGTGATTCAGTTCGACCCCTTGATACTTAAAGAAGGAGACATCCTCAGTTTTAGTAGCATTGTGGATGTGAAAGTAGGGGAGGAGTTGAGTCTGAAGATCTTCCGGGAGGTAAAGGTCATCTAAAGATCACGAAGGCCATATTGTTTTGGTATTGAGGGACAGTTGGTTTGACTAAAACCAGTGCTGGATGTTGAAAAAAATCCAGTTGGATTAAGGCAGAGAGGTCAAGGACAGCGGAACCAGAGGCAAGGAGCACTGTATCATCTGCATACATGTGGGTGAGTGCAGTGGAGCAGGCAACAGGGATGTCATTCAGGAAGATACAGGAGAGAACAGGGCCTAAGACAGTCCGTTGGGACACACCTGTTCAGATGGGGAGTGGGGGGAGGTTAGGGAGCTGCCAATACCGGCAGCTTGAGGCCTGTACTCAGAATCAGTCCAAGACAATATGGCTGAAGTGGTAACAAGTTTATTTTTTTATCTTACTGCTATGGTAGAATCAACCGACAGAGGAGGCATAGAGGCCCGCAGCCTTATGCTTGTCCAGGGGGGTTGGGGGTGGGGGTGAAGCAGTGTTGAAGGCTTTGGCAAGGTCAACAAAGGTGGCGGAGGTGATCTGTCCTTGATCCACACAAGAAAGTATGGAGTCAGTGAGCAGGAAGTAGAAGGTAGAAGGAAAGTAGAAGTCCATCTTCTTCCAGGTTGTGTACAGGAGTGATGGGAACAACTGAGAAGCTGCGTGGAATATACTATTTTGGACGAATTATCTGTAACTAAACTCTCTCTCTCTCTCTTGGATGTCTGGATTTTACTCTGTTTGATTAGCAGGGTACTTTCTCTGTCAAATTGTTGTGTAGGGTATCTTGCTGGCAGGAAGGCACTCATCGCAGCGGTGGGTGAGAGCTTTTAGTCGATTGTTTTGTAAGGACACAGTTTAGGCCCAACCCCTTCCCACCCACCCCTGAAATAGTTCCTTTATACCTGAGGTTCTGACATCATTTCGAAAGTGCAAGGTGCATTTCACTGTCATATCCTCTCTAGCACACTGCACTGATAATATAACATACACGTTGTATAATATATATATATATACTTCTATATAATCAAATCACATGCATGCACACATACAAATACAATAAAAAAAACTAGATAAACATGTGGGAGTAGTGCAATGTAATGGCTGTGGGCAGCAGTCTTCCGGGAGTCTTTCTGGAGGCTGAGATGCTGCTCTATTTGCAGACAACTATCTACCCTGAGGAGGAAGTCGTCTCAGGCCACACTGACAGTAAGGAAACCCTTCCCCAGGCCACACTGGACAGTAGAAAGGAACCTCCTCCATCCAGGGAGCACTAGCGCCACCACCACTACGTCAGAGGTTGCGAAGAAAGCACAGCAGTTGGACCACAGTGGGCTCAGGGAGGGTGAGGAGGGTGGAACAGTGGCACACCCAGTCAATTGTTCCACTCCACAATCCATGCACCATTCTGGGGGAGCATAGCTCCCCTATGGGTGTATCCGCAGAGAAGACTGATGATAACTGTCACAAGGGAGGCCCACAGAAAGGAGGCAGAGGACACCAAAGGGAAAGGAAGCAGCTCCTGGTGGGGGACTCAATTATTAGGGGTACAGAACTGGGGGGAGATGAGAAAAATGAAGTAAAGTGCCTGCCTGGTGCCATGGCTTGGAGGGACAGGAAGCGCATCCTCAGGATCACGAGAACAGCTGCAAGGGATTCCGAGCTGGATGTAATTGTCCACCTAGGGACAAATGACTTGGCTCATCATGAGATTAGAGCAGTGCAGGAGGTCATTGCAGAGTTGGGGAGGGACCTAAGACGAGTAGCATACACAGTATCCTTCTCAGAGGTGCTGCCTGTCAAAAGCATGGCGGAGGCGAGGGTAGTTGGCACCATGCAGTTTAATGAATGGTTGAAAAAATGGTGCGGAGCACAGGGGTTTGGCTTCATTGGGGACTGGGGTTCCATCTGGAGGGACACCAGCCTATACTGGCAGGATGGTCTGCATCTCTCCAGGAAGGGAACAAGTCTTTTGAGCAATCGGTTTAAATGCTTCATTGGCAAGCTTTTAAACTAGTCAAAGGGGGAGGCACTGACAAGCAGCAGGAAAATCCCAGCCCTCCCTACAAAACAGGGTACTAAATGAGAAAAAGACAGAGGTAGAACGGTCAGTGGGGATGCTGCACTGGAAGGTAAAGCCATCAAAAATGGAGAGCAATGAGTACTAATGCCCATAGTCTGGGTAACAAGCTTCCTGAATTAGTGGCCTTGATGGAGGAAGAACATCTGATATCGTGGCAGTCACAGAAACATGGTACACAAAACCATGACTGGGACATAAACATACCAGGATACACTGTGTATAGGAGGGACAGGGAGGGTAAAAGAGGAGGAGGAGTAGTTTTACATAAGGGAAGGAATAAAAGCGACAGAACAAAAAGGTACAAGGGAGGAGAAGAAGCACTGTGGGTAAATTGGAGACAGGCAATGGCACCACAATCCGCACAGGGTTAGATAGACTTTCAGGGGAGGAAATGGACAGGAAAATGATAGAAGTATACTTAGAATGGCAGAAAAGGGAGATATTGCTGATGGATGATCTGAATATGCCAGATGTTAACTGGAGTGCAGTTGCAGCTGCCACTGAAGAGTGCAGTTATTCTAGATGCCCTACAGGGGGCATGCCTTTAGACAACTTGTACTGGAGCCCACCTGAGGAGGAGCAATATTAGACTTGATTCTCTCAAATGGAGATGGTGAGAGGATTACAGATGTAGAAGTGGGGAGCCATCTGGGAACTAGCTTAACACCTAACAGTATGGTTCACAATAAACACAGCAATAGAGTCAAGCCATACAAAGACAAAAGTACTGGACTTTAGGAGGGCTGACTTTGCTAAAAATGGGTGAGTGCCTAAGGAACGACTAGCAAATGGGCAGGAAGGAGGGTGGAAGAACAATGGGGAATAATAAAAACTGCCATCACAGAGGTAACGAGCCTTGTGAAGCAAATAAACAAAACAAGACGATGTAAGAAACCACTATGGTTCTCAAAGGAAGTGGCAGTGAAGGTTCAAGAGAAAAGAAAGCATTCAGGAAGAACAAGGAATCGAGAAGGAGCAGGACAGAGAACTGTATCAGTTAAAGCAAAAGGAGGCTGGGAAGGCAGTCAGAACAGCAAAGGCCCAAACCGAGGAAAAGATAGCCAACTCAGTTAAGAAGGGGATAAAACCTTTATAGGTACATCAGGGAGCGAAGGAAGACCAAGGAGGAATAGTGAGGCTTAATAAAGGGAGGGAGGGTGGGCAGAGGAGACTGTGAAAAGGCAGAGATACTAAACAAATATTTTTGCTCAGTATTTACAAAGGAAGAGGGGAGGTACATAAAACAAACAGTAGTAACACTCTGGATACAGAAGTTGATACCGCCCATTTACAGAACAAAGGGTTCTGAAAGAACTCTTAAAACTGAAGGTGGACAAAGCAATGGGGCCTGATGGGATTCATCCCAGAATTCTAAAAGAACTAAGGGTAGAACTAGTGACACCACTGACTACCCTTTTAGCAAATCATGGGAGGATGGGGTAACCTGAGGACTGGAGGAGGGCAGATGTGATTCCCTTCACAAAAGTGGGAGCAAGGCAGAAGCAGGAAACTATAGACCTGTTAGTTTAACCTCAGTGGTAGGGAAAATGATGGAATTACTTCTAAAGGAAAGAATTGTCAAGTATCTAGAGGCCAGAGGGGTACAGGACCCTAGGCAGCGTGATTCACAGCGGAAGGTCATGCCAGATGAATCTGATAGATTTCTTTGACTGGGTGACCAAAGTAGTAGATCAGGGAGGGGCTGTGGACATGGCCTACCTAGACTTTAGCAAGGCATTTGACACAGTCCCACACAAAAGATTAATATACAAGTTAGCCAGCCTGGGAGTGGGTCCCAAGATGACAGCCTGGGTAAAGAATTGGCTGGAGAATAGGACACAGAGAGTAATAGTAAATGGAGTCCACTCAGAAGAAAGGAGGGTTACTAGTGGGGTACCGCAGGGTTCAGTATTAGGATCGGTCCTTTTCAATGTCTTTATAAGTGACATTGCAGAAGGACTGGAAGGAAAAGTATGTCTTTTGCAGATGACACTAAGATCTGCAACAGAGTTGATGCACAGGGTGGGGTGGAAAGGATGAGAAGGGACTTGGCAAGGTTAGAGGAATGGTCAAATGTATGGCAGCTTAGATTCAATGCTAAGAAGTGCAAGGTAATGCACCTGGGAAACAAAACCCAGGGAAGAGTACACAATTGGGGTGAGATACTAACAACAACAGAAATGGAAAGGGACCTGGGGGTAGCTGCATCAGATGACCTAAAGACGGGCAAGCAATGTGGAGAGGGCAGCAAGGAGGGTTGGGGGATACTGGGATGCATAGGGAGAGGCATCACCAGTAGAAAACAGGAGTTATTATCCTCTGTACAGACAACTGGTGAGACCCCATCTGGAGTACTGTGTGCAGTTCTGGAGACCCAATCTCCGAAAGACATAGACAGGATGGAAGCTGTCCAGAGGAGGGCAACTAAATGGTGCAGGGTCTGCACTGGAAGACATATGAAGAGAGACTTAAGGAGCTTAATATGTATAGCCTCGAGGAAAGAAGAGAGGGGGACATGATAGAAATGTTCAAGTACCTCAAGGGAATCAACAAAGTCCAAGAGGTAGCATCTTTCAAAAAAGAGTGTGCAAGAACAAGAGGGCACAATTTGAAGATAGAGGAGGCGGCTCAGAGGTAATTTAGGAAGTATTTTTTACAGAGATGGTTGTGGATGCATGGAATGGCCTTCCAGAGGAGGTTGTGGAGTCAAAATCAGTGGTGGAATTCCAGCATGCATGGGACAGTCATAAGGCAGTTCTGGGGGGTGGGGGTAGGAAGAAGTAGGCTGCTGGTTAACTAGGATCTGCAGCTTATCCAGTAGGTAGGGAAATGGGCAGACTGGGTGGGCCAAGCGGTCCTTATCTGCCATCAAATTCTATGTTTCTGTGTAAGGTGGATGTGGAGTGGGCTTCCTGAAGTCGGACTGGGGGATGACAATGGCCTGTTTCTAGTCATCCAGGACAGTAGCTGAGGAGAAGAGATTGAGGAGGTGGGTGATGGCAGAAGCAGTGAGATGTAGAAACTTGTTAAGATGGTCAGAACACATGACTTTGAGGGGGTAAAGAGCATGAAGGGCCTTGCAGGAGGCAAAGAGAGTGGTGGGAGAGAAGGAGAAGGAGAAAGATTGTGTGGGAGAAGGCAGGGGAAGGAGGAGAGAAGAGTTAGGGCACATGTGGTGAAGGAGTTTAAGGAAGTGGCAATGGCAGAAGGGTCAATGATGTGGGAGAAGAGGGAGTGGATAACCTTCCAAAACTTAGCGGGATGATTTATGTTTTTCTGGAGAGTGAAGATTGTCCTTCAGTCACTTGCCGTGTCTCCAAAGTACAGTTGTTTTGTTAGTGGACCTGCCAAGACCTGCCCTGATCACTCTTAATACTCTCAGTGTAACCCCCAGGGCCTATTCAATTATTTACATTCAGTGCTTGAAGCCTCTTAAGCACGTTCCCTGTTATGGGCTTGAAATATGAGGGTCTTAAAATCCTGGACACGTAATCTTTCTGTTTTTACACAAATTGAGTGTCGTTGAGGCACAGGTTAGAAAGAATAGGAAAAGCAAGAAGCAGTTGTAGAATTCACCAAAATATTTATTTGTACTAGCAGTAAGATAAAAGTAAACTTAAGTATAACTATTTACAAAGGCAAAAAAAAATAGAGATCGATCAGTTTTCCTTCAGTCTCTGAGTCCATCTCTACAAGAGTTGCAGCTCTGTCTTACAAGTCCTTCCAACCCCCAGTTCTAACAAGCATCTTCTAAAGTGTTCTTGGGTGTTTCAGGCAGATGCTGGCAGGAACACAGTGTGCCTGAGCTGAGGCCCCTTTTCCACAGCTCTTCTGCAAAAGGCTTAAAAATTGCACTCAGATAACCCCTTGAATTTCTAATAGCTTTTTGCAATCATCTCAAACTATAATTATATACATTTCACAAAACCTAACGCTATATAATTTCTAAACAAAGCTGGCCCGGTGACGCTGAGGGTTGAGGTGCTGTACGTCACACCTCACGGGTGACCCGGGGTTGGAAGTGAGCCTGGGTTGTCGGGGGTTGGCAGGGGAGAGAAGAGATTGAGCGTCTGGAGGACTGCTCTTCCTTCCCGAGGAGACCTGGGGACAATGTTCGCTCAGGGAGCGACCTCTGGCGGCAGCTGGAGGTAGCCAACCAAAGTGACATGGCATATGCCTGGGGCTGGAGCCACAGCCATACATTGCCTTGATAGCCAGGCTCCACAGGGGGTCATGAAAAACACACATACTTCCCACCTCCCATTGATAGGCAGTGGCACTTCCCACCCATGGTTCACATTCCCAGAGTTGGACTCGACTCTCCGCTGCCACTTTCCTCCTCGTCCCGGATCTCAATACTATAGAAAGAGCACCCTGGGCAGGGGGCGACCCTTCCCCAGAGGGCAGACCTGGGGGATGTGCCAGTGCTGGAGTGGAGAACAGTCTAGTCATGCAGGGAGGTAGAGACCGAGGACCTGGAAGGATGCCGGAGGGAGTTTGGTGGGGTAAGGAGGGAGCCAAAGATACAGTTCGGGGGGAAAAAGAATTTCTAAACAAACTGATCCCAATATCAGTTACATTTCCACATAATAATTTGCATATATATATTTATATCAGCAGATATGCAAGGGAGGAAAAGATGACCAGCAAGGGAAGACTGAGAGACAGTGAGAGGTAAATAATTGCGATACTTGTCAGGGTCTACAAATTCTAGGTCTCACAGGAAATTTTGGCTGCAAAACCAGACAGACAAAAGACAGGAGAAGGAAAGAACAGATCCTTGCATTTAAACACTTTCTCTATAACAACTGGGACAGGGTCCTATTCTACCCTGTTACATACACCCACCTCCTTAAGAGGGAACCTGTTTATCACACAGGTTTCCAAAACGTTCTATTCTCTTATAATAGTAGCGTCTAACTTTCAGAAGTTAAGCACATGTGCATTATCTGTTTTTTCTATAACAGTACAGCAGACAGTAAAGTTCAAACCCATACATTTGTTTTTTAACCTTCAGAACCCTCAATTCCTGATCCATATATTGACAGAAAATCAGCATTGCTATTCTCTCTACCAGATTTGTGTAAATGGCTGTAGTGTCAGGTACCACCTTGTGATTCTGGATTTTTTATCTTTCATTTGGTTAAGCCAACAGAGAGGATTGTGATCTGTTATAAGTACAAAAATCAGTTCCTAGCAAATAAAACTTAAGGGACTCCATGGCCCATTTTGCTGCTAAACATTCCTTTTCAATAGTGGAGTACCTTTTCACTTTGTCATGCAACTTCTTACTTATGTACAGAATATGATGTTCTGTCCCATCTATATTTTGACTCAGTGTTGCACCTAGGCCTAACTCTGAAGTGTCTGTAACAAGAATTGTTTCTCAAAGTCTGGGCTCATTAAAACAGGGGCTGAACATAATGCAGCCTTAATGGTTTGAAAAGCTTCATCATGCTCTGGGGTCCATTTCACATTATTTAGGAACCGTTTCTTTTTGAGTTAAGTGAGGGGAGTAGCTAACTCAGCAAAGTTGGGAACAAATCTCCGATAATAACCAGCCAGCCCTAAAAATGACCTGACATGTTTCTTTGTTTTAGAGACAGGGCTGTTAGCTATCGCTTCTGTTTTAGAAACCTCTGGCTTAACTTCTCCATTTCCCAACACATAGCCCAAATATCTGGTTTCCTGCATGCCCAGTGCACATTTGGTAGGATTAATAGTTAGATCTGCATTTTTGAAAGCTTAGATAACTGCCCGTAGCCGGTGTTCCAGGTGGCTTTTCCAGTCTGGACTGTACATCACAACATCATCCAGGTATGCAGTACAATAATTAGTGTGAGTTGATAAAATTACATCAATGTACCGCTGGAATGTAGCTGGTGCACCATGTAAACCAAATGGCATGGCATTGAACTGATAGAATCTAACAGAAGTGACAAATGCAGTTTTCACTCTGAATTCTTTAAAGCAATCTGCCAGTAACCCTCAGTGAGATCGAGGGTACTGATATACTTTGCAGTCCCCAGTCTGTCCACCAAACTCATCTATTCTAGGCATAGGATGATTGTCAAATTCTGACACTTGATTGAGTTTCCTAAAATCAAGGCAGATTCTAACACCCCCTTCTTTTTTGTTTACAGTTACCATTGGAGATGACCAATCACTCCTCGATTCTTCTGATACCCAATTTTTTCATTTTTTGTATTTCCTTAACCATGTCAGCTCTAACTGCTCTGGTAACCTGTATGTCTTTTGCTTAATAGGGTGAGCATTCCTTGTCCCTGTAACATGCTCAACCCCATTTGCTCGGCCTGGTACTGTGGTAAAAGTACGTTAAATGTCTTTAGCACATTACAGATGTCTGCAGTTTGTTCTGAGGTTAAGGAAACATTCACCTTTACAGCATCAGCATTTACAGTTTGTTCCAGTCTATCATAAGCTATGGTGATTTCTTCTTTATCAGTTTCTGGTAAAACAAACAAAGTAGCTTTTGGTATTTTTTCAACCCATTTCTTGAGATTGACATGGTATATCTTAGTAGCATTTTTCCTGTTAGGGGTCTCAATCTTGTAGTTAAAGGTGCCAGTACGTCTAAGCACTTTATAAGGCCCTTGCCACTTCATTAACAGTTTATTTTCTGTTGTGGGTAACAGTAACAAAACCTTTTCACCTGGCTCAAAAATGTTTTCGTTTACCCCATGGTTATAATATACCTTTTGCTGATTTTGGGCCTCTTCCTGATTACTATGGGCAATTTCAACATATTTTGCCAGCTTCTTTCTTAGGGCACACATATAAGACGTTATACATTGTTTAGAAGTAGGGTTATCTTCCCATGTTTCTTTTATCACATCCAGTGGCCCTCTTCACTGCCTACCATACAGCATTTCAAATAGTGACAGTAGTGAAATTGACAATGCTACCAGCTGCTTCATTCATGTCTTGGCTTGTGTAAACCGTAAATGTATTTGCTACCCCTTCCTATGTAAACTCTATGTTAGTAATATAACCCCAGTGTAAATTTGTCTGCTGTAATTATGCTGTTGCAACAAAATGTACCTACTTAAGTGTTGACTAGGATCCTTTGTAAACAAGCTCTTTTTTGTAATTCCGAGTTCCCAATAATTAAAATAAATTTTATTTTTTTATTATTTATTTAACAAATCGAAAAAACCTTTGAGCCAAGTGTTCTTTTACAGAGGTCCCACATCAAGTCACAAGAATAGCAAATTACAGTGGTTTCAATAAGTTGTACAACATGAGGCAAATAATTACATAAACTAAAGAACATTATGGCAAGATAAATGTTGTGTAAAGTGCAGCCAGTGGCCTTGTCTGAACAGGAGTGAAAGGGCTTACAAGGAGAGAAGTTCAGGGGGTGAATTGGGGGATGGAAGGAGCAAAGTAAGAGCAAGGAGGGGGATTGCACAATGAAGCTTAAGCAGGAAAGACCCACAGGGCGGGCGGTAGAGGGAGAGAACAAGGTGAGGAAACGGAGGAGAGAGGAGGGAAGTGGGAGTGGAAGGTAAGGGAAGGGGGGATGAGGTAGAATGAAAAGAGGGCAGGAATGAAAAAAGGGATAAGGGAGGAAGTGCTGTGAGTGGAATAGCGCAACAGCAGCATAGGACTATACAGAGGCAAATGGTAAAAGAGGGAGGTCTCAGTGCATTTAGCTATCAGCAGAGATTAGGTATAGCAGTCCCAAGAAGCTCTGGAAACTAGGAATTGATGCAGCTTCTGCTTAAATGGTCCCAAGGTTGCAGTCGTCGCAATCTCAGGAGGAAGGGAATTAAATAAATAAATAAATAAATAGTGAAAACCCTGTTAATGCCTGTGGCACTTCTCTATAAGCAATAAGTAGGAAAGGCAAGTATTGGTCCCAGTCTTTCCCTTCCCCTTTTAAAAACCTTTTTAACATGCTACAGAACTGCACTCCGCTACTCTTCTTAGTGCTGTCCACCTGCACTCCCCTTCCAATGCAGTTTGCTTCTTTTTTTTCTGTTTTAGCAAAACGTCACTCATTGGGTATTAATTAGTAATTCTATTTTCATTAACGTGCTTAAAACTAACGTGTTTAGGAAAAAAAAATACTCCTTTTGTTTAAACGTTGAGTCCAAAGATAATTATATTACAGTCATTACTGAAAACAATTTGTGTTTATATGTCACTTCATATCACTTAATTTGTACTTAATTGCAAAGTGTTTTTAACACATGTACTTTACCATACTTCATTTATGGCAAGCTGTTTCCTCTTCGTGGCTCTATTGCCTATTCCAAACTCTCTCCATACTCATTTTGTTTCTTTTATTTCTTTGTGATTGCACCTTTCATTTGTATCCATTGCTCGAAATTTAGAGAGCCTACTGTTGTCCACAAATGTTTAACGTTCTGCTTATTTATTTTGTTTAGCTTCCTGTGCCATTACTCCTTCTTTCGGCTTTGGACCAGCCAGCCTCCTCGGTGCTTCCTCAATCAGGTGATAGCAATCGCATTCTAACGTGCTGACATTTCGGAGAGTAAATCTCCATCATCAGTTTTAGGGTTTGGTTAAAACGTTCAACAAGACCATCTGTGTGAGGGTGATGGGGAGATTCTTATGGCAGTGATACCTAGTAGTCTGTACAGCTCCTTAAGTAATGCAGCACCAAAATTACTACCCTGATGAGTAATAATTTCTTTAGGTATGCCCACTCTGCTGAACATTTTTGCGAGCTCTGCTACCACTTTTGAAGTTGCGACAGTATGCATTGGAACTGCTTATGGGTATTGAGTAGCATAGTCGCATGCTACCAGGATAAATCTATTACCCTTTTTACTTTTGTCTATAGGACCAACCACATCCATTGCAGTTCTCTCAAAAGGCACATCTGTCAAGGGTAGGGGCACCATGGGCACCTTGTTATTTCTAGTGACTGGGGGTACTTTCTGACACTCAGCACTGTAATTACAATAGGTAGCAACATCTTCATGAATTCCTGGCCAGTAAAATCTATACAGCATTCTGGCAAGGGTGCGATCCCTCCCTGAGTTACCAGCCATAGGACTATCATGTGCTATCTGTAACAACTCTGTTTTATACTTCTGTGGTATAACCAGTTGTTCTGTCTGGTCCTGTGTCTGAGGTTTAAGTCAAACTCTGTATAGTAACCCATTAAATTTTTTTAACATTGGTCCTCCCTGCTTTGGTTTCACCTCCAGCTACTTAAAATAACCCTGGAGAGAAACATCATCAGCTTGCTGTCAAAGAAAATCACAGTCAGTTATCAATTTAGTTTCAGCATTTTCGTATGTTAACCCCTTATGTCCATCAGTCATTTGTTGCCACAGTTTCTTCAGGCATTGTCTTTCTTTCCTGAATTTCCGGATCTTGGAGCTGTGATCAAACAAGTCCGAGTTAAAATCACTGGAAGGAAAAGTGTCCCCACCATCTGAAGTCTTTTCTGCCTGAGCTCTTGTCACCACAGCTGCTGAAACATCAGGATTTACTCCTTCTTTGATTAACTCAGAAAATCCTGGAAAGTAATTTCCAATAATCACAGGTACAGGTAACTTAGGTACTACCCCCACTTTTATTTGGTGTGACACACCCTTAATGGTTAGAGTTACTTATGTGGTGGGATGATATTGAGTGTCCCTGTGGATGCAGATGACACCAGTACCTGATCCTTTTACACAGTGTTTTTCCAGCACTTTAACTTGCACTACGGTCTGTATGCTTCCTGAATCAGTGAATCCCTTCACAGTCTTATCTCCCATCTTCATGTCTGTTAAGTACTTGCCCCAATTTGCTAAGGACAAATCTGCTCCAGTGTCACTCTTCTTACACCAGTTTCTTGCAGCATGATCTGGCTTATTATAGTTCTAGAAAATAACATCTTTGGGTACAAAGTTGTTATCCCCACCAGAGTTATTATCAGACTTGGAGTTTAAATGGGAAAAACAGTGTCTTACCGGTGCTTAGGTGTTACCTCACTGCTGTGGTTTCTGTCTGGCCATTTGGTGGTCCTCGGCCAAAGAAACAACCCTTTACCCATTTTCTGGTCAGTGTTCCTTTACCCATAGCTGCATATCTGTAGGCAGGATGTTGATGAATTGCACCATTGGAAATGGGTCAGTGATCTGTGGGACTGTTTTGCCTTCTGGTTGGAGCCATTTTATCAAGAGTTCTCTGAGTCGGGTGAAGGCTTCTCAGGAATTATCGACTGAGCGTACTTCAGACATCGAAATCTCTGCCTGTAGATCTCTCCCTAGATGTCATACCTTTTCAGGATTTCGCTTTTTTCACCAGGTCATAGTTTTCTTACTGTGCAGTGTCCCTATTTCTCTTGGCAAGGTGGGCTTTCCCTGTCAGGTGGGGTACCATTCTGATTGTCCATTGCTGCTTTGGCCATTGGCAGGCTATGGCAACTCTTTCAAAAGTTGTCAGGTATGCCTCAATATTATCTGAAGTTTAATGGCTTTTAAGTTGCTTGTGTTTTGTTGCTCGTCTGGATCTGTGCCAGATCCTCAGCCTTTGATAGCTTGCAAGGCATCCAGCCATTGCTGCTCCTGTCACTGCATCTCTCATTTCCTCTGTGCTTCTAAACATTTAATCTCTTATTCTCTCTGCTTCTACATCTGTTTTTCTTGTATTGCCCACTATTTAAAAAAGTCCATCAGGCTTTTATGTTTTGTCACTGCCTGTTCTTTTTCAATAACTTGTGCTGGCTGTACAAATGTAGCTTGGACTTCTGTCTCTGCTAGTTTGACTGCCATTCTCCTAGTAACCACTCCTGGACTTGCTGCTGCAGAATCCATATTTTTCTCTGTGCTTCCCTGGTACTAGGTCTAGTACCCACGCACAAAACTCATGGCTTAGAGTATGCGCGGTGTAAATCCCACTTAGGCTGACACCATCTGTTGTCGAGGCACAGGCCAGGAAGCAGGAAAAAACAGGAGCAGTTGTAAAACTCACCAAAAATATATATTTATTTGTACTAGCAGTAACATAACAAAATAAACATGTTCAGTATAACTATTTACAAAGGGAAAATAAAATAGAGGAGATCCATCAGAGTTTTCCTTCAGTCTCTGTATCCATCTCTGCAAGCAGTTGCAGCTCTCTCTTATATGTCCTTCCAACCCCCCATTCTTAACAAGCCTCTTCCAAAGTATTCTTCTATGTTTCAGGTAGATGCTGGCAGGAACACAGTGTGCCTGAGCTGAGGCCCCTTTTCCACAGCTCTTCTGCAAAAGGCTTAAAAACTGTACTCCGGTAACCCATTGAGTTTTTAATAGCTTTTTATAATCATCTCAAACTATAACTGTATACATTTCAAAAATTAACACTATATAATTTCTAAACAAAAGGATCCCAATATCAGTTACATTTCCACCTAATGATTTGCATATGTATTTATATCAGCAGATATTCAAGGGAGGAAAAGACAAGCAGCAAGGGAAGACTGAGAGATTGTGAGAGGCAAATAATTGCGAGACTGTAGGGGTGATCAAATACTATGTCTCACAGGAAATTTTGGTTGCGCAACCAGACAGACAAGAGACAGGAAAAGGAAAGAACAGATCCTTGCATGTAAACACTTTCTCCATAACAGCTGGGACAGGGTCCTATTCTACCCTGTCACATAGGATAACATAAAAGTCATCTTGACTTCTTGGCCTATATTGGTAGCTGTCCTTGCCAAGAATCCCCCTCTGCTAGCTGTGATACATAGGAGCAGAAAATGCAACCCTCCCCTACCAGGCGGAAAATTATAAAAATGATCCTCCCTTTAGGAACGTGATCTGAAATGGCACTCCTAAATCCCTCCAAGCCAGACTGGACCAGATTACATTAATTCTGTTGCTTTCCTCTAGACTGTCCCCTCTTTAGCCATTACTGCTGCCTATGCTTCTTCCATGGCTCTTTTAAGGGGCAACATCTCTACAGCTCTGCCGCACTACGTATTCTGGTGTATTCTCTGTATGTGTATATATATTTTTAATTTAGTTGTTTAACCAGGAGTAGCACTCTAAGCTGAAAGCTTTTTTACAGGCGCGACCTGGGAGCACAGGGAAGTTGTGACTTGCTCAGGGTCACACAGTATGCAAGTGGAAGCTGTGGGATTCAAACCCAAGTCTGGTCTGCTGGATGTCACCATATTTGCAGCTCAGAGCCTTAAAACACTGCGCTATACTGCGCCTCTCTATGTATTTATTTATTGTATATCTTGTCATTTTTTGTAATGTATGTATATCTGACATTAAGCCTTTGCAAAGGAGTTCTTGACTCAAAAGTTGTAATTCTGATTCCTTTGATTAATAAAAAACAAAAAAAATTGTATTTAAGTTCTGGTTTAATTCTCTCCCGCATCTCTTCTTCCACCTGTTCTGGTTTGATTCTGTCCCTTACTCTCTCTCCTTCTAGCTGTCCTACACCCAGTTCACCTCTTATTCCCTCCCTCAGCTGACCCTCAGTCCTTTCTCATTTCACAGGCCAGTACCTCAGGTGGTCAGTCTGCCTTTTCTTGTAGGCTTGCCTTACTTTGATCCAACCTCCTTCCCCTGTCTAGTCTGATTTCTTCCCTTGCTGCTTTGGACACACACTACTTGTGTCTGCTCATGCACTTGACTTCTCACTCCCTCCACTATATGTTCTCTGCACTTTCTGTATTTGCTCATTTTCTTTAATAGTATTGCTGCACTGATTGCAGAGTTTCTACAGTATTCCAGTTAATCAAGTCACTGTATTACAGTTCTCCAGTAACTTGTTGTTCTCACCCCAAGGGTCTTTTAGTATGCTTGACAAGTGCAGAATGGCAGCTGGGTTCAGCTGCCCCGGGGGTGGAGTCAGTGGTAAGGAGTTTTAGGAATTAGCCAATGAGAGGAGAGCAAGAGGTTATGCTGCTTGTAGCCAGCCTAGAGGGCACCAGAATTCTCTGCTGACTGAGCAACACTGCCTCGGGGTGCTTTCTTCTTGCTTCCCTGAAGAAAGTTTGTTTCTTTATAAGTGTTTATTTCCTTTATTTTTGTACTGTCTTTAGTGTTTTTACAGGTATTTCTTATATTTTAAATACTTTTTTCACGGTTCTCGGGAACCGCAAATTCTGTTTTGTGTGGCAGTTCCTGCTCTTTCTCTGAGGTAAAATTATTTGCACTTGAGGTAAAAAGTCGCTTTTGGAACTGCATTTTTACATGCTAAAACTTCATTTTTCTAGCAGTGGGAACTGTTTTTATTGTGGGTCCATTCCACAAGGGACCCAACAGATTAGCCCTCAACTCCTTTTAGGGAACCACAGTTTTAAGGGTTTTTCTGACAAATTGGCATGTCAGAAAGGCCAAAGAAAAGGACTGAACCAACAGGATTTAAAACTTGTCTGAAGTGCTTTAAGGTAGTGGCCAAGGCAGACAGCCACAGTCTTTGTTTAAGTTGTTTAGGGCCAGGCCATAACTTTGAGTTCTGCTCTAAATTTTGTTCAAAAACAGTGAAAAATAGGGCAAAATTATTGGAAATAGTAGCCTCTCAGTCTGCCTCCCCCTCTAACAAAAGTACTGAAGAGGGGTCTTCTTCTCAGTACGAGACTAAAGACAGGTCCTCTAAGAATTAAGAATAAGTGTGATAAAACTAATAATAATGACGAAGCTAAAAAAAAAAAAAGAGCAGGTTCCTGATTCACTGCCTGCTAAAAAGAAACAAAAAGAGAAACTCATCACTGTCCCTCCCACTGAACGGCAAAAGGAGACGCCAGTGACACAAAAAGATACACCTTCAGCTGAAGAAATGGCTAAAGCTTGCCAAATATCAGTCTCTGCAGAGTATGGGCGACCTATTTAATGCCCTGTCTTACCCTAATGTGACTCACTTTACTGACCCTGGGTTTATCCAGGGTTTTTATTACGAAGAGGGTGATGAAAATGAAGCACAAGGTGAGTCTATTGAACCAGATATATCCCGTCACCAAGAGTTTGGCACCAACTCTAATGATCAGGAGGATTTTAATAATAATAATAATAATTCTTTTATCTATTGTATGCCTGTCAGAAAACCAAGGCGCATTACAAAACCGTTAAATAAACAGTACCATAAATACAGTTATAAAATACAAATAGTCCGAATAGATCATATAAGATATGCTTGGTTCTATAAATAAGTTTTTAGGGCCTGTTTAAATCCCTCCTTGGTCATCCACTCCCATACCTGACTGGGTAGAGAATTCCAAAGGGGTGGGGCCGCATGCATAAATGCATGGGCCCTAGAAGATTTTAAACAAACCCTTGGAATCTCTAGCAACCCCTCGTCAGTTGAGCAGAGTGATTGCCCAGGGGCATTAAGGCACCAGGAGCTCTTTCAGGTAATCCGGACCCAGTCCATGTAGGGCTTTATAAGTCAGCAGTCCGACTTTAAAGGTGATCTGTCACCATACTGGCAGCCAGTGCAGTTCCAGAGAGATATGACAGGACTGAGGAGTCTCCATCAATAACCGGGTTGCAGTGTTCTGCACCAGCTGCAAGCAGTGGATATCAGCCCCAGGTAGCCCTGGGTACAGGAAATTACAGTAATCCAGGCATGAGGAAACAAAGGCATGGACTAACGAGGGAAGATCGCCGGACAGAACAAGGTGCTTAAGTCTGGAGATGTTCCTCAGATGGTAAAAGGAGGATTTGATGACTGCTGACACCTGCAAACGCAGTGTCAGTCCCTCATCAAAAATCACCCCCAAGTTTCGCACCCATTCAGAGGAAGGGAGTGAGAGGCCCCCAAGAAAAAGTCCTGAAGGCGAACCCACCCCCCATCCTCCTATCCGGTGCTCCTAGTCCACCACCAGCACATCCGTCATTTCCGAGTTGAACCTCAACCAGCTTGAATTCATCCAATCTTGGATGTTGGCAAGGCAGTTATTAAATACCGAAATAGCTCTATCTTGGTCGGGTGCGAAAGAAAGGTATAGCTGGGTATCATCAGCATAGTAATGAAACCTCAGCCCATACCTTCCTTCTTACAGTGTCTCAGAGGGGCACTATGTACACTGCGAATAACATGAGGTACAACACCGAACCCTGAGGAACCCCACATGACAGAGGAACTGGGTCCAAAGAATAAATCTCTGACACCACCTGAGTTCTACCGGTGAGGCAAGATGTAAACCACCTGAGGACTGTGCCTGACAAGCTACAGATGAATCTCAGGCGATTGTGAAGGACCCCATGGTCCACAGTGTGAAACGCTGATGAGAGATCAAGAAGAACCAAGATGGAACATTTTTTCCAATCCCTAGCCATCAAGAGATCATTGAGCACCCCAACCAGTGCCATCTCAGTACTGTGCTTTTTTCGAAAATTAGATTGGAGAGGCTCATAGATGTCATGGATGGTCAAATGGTTCTCCAGTTGTAGGGCCACTACTTTCTCAGTCACCTTCCCTGTAAAGGGTAGGTTTGACATTGGTCTGTAGTTAGCATGGCAATGCTACTCTTATTTTACTTTTGTACAACATATGGTGGGACACCCTGGACCTTACTAGTCAGAAAACCACCGACCAGGAAGAGGAGCAAGACTTTTGGAAATGATGCGTCTTCCTCCTATGAAGAAACCACTCTTGCCCACTCATAAATCTCTTTACAGCGCAACCTTTAAGTTACTGCAGAATCCCACATATGTGCCTGGAGTAGATAAAAAAAAAATTGAGAAATACCAATTAGAGATCTAACGCAGAATTTCTCTGTGTACACCCAGATCATGAGGGAGTGGTACAGGCTGCAGCTTGTGACAAAGCCAAAGTGCTTCTTTCTGCCCAACCCCCTTAAAAGGAGTTTAGAAATTCAGATTTGATGGGCAAGAAGTTTATACCACAGTTTCTTTGCTGCTTCGCCTCTCCACCTATGTGACCTATGTAGCCCAGTATCAAAAGGCTCTCTGGAACTCTGCGCTTATCATAAGTCAACAGGCCCCAGACAGACTGGCCCAAGACTTGGCAGAAATGGTAAAGACAGCCTTAGAGGCTACCAAACAGTTCCACATGGCTGTGGACACTAACAGTACTGCCTCCAGAGCTATGGCCCAAGCCATTTCCCATAGGCGTTATTCTTGGCTGAGAACCACCAATCTCTCTCAGGACACAGACCAAAGCTATGGATTTCCCCTGTGAGAACAATTCTCTTTTCAGGGATAAAACTGAAGCCTACATGAAAAAGGTGGAGGAGTATAAAACCATCTATCAAAGAAATGCTGCTAATGAGAATGCCTCTACCTCCCAAAAATCTCAGAATAAGGGAAACAGAGGCAGGGGCTACTACCCTATGGCTTTCTACCCTATGCCTATACCCCTTGACTACTCTCAGATGAGATGCTATTTCGGAGGACGAGGAAGGAGAGGTCAAAGGAGGTCCAACTCCTCTCCCTCTCCCAGTACCCAGTCTAAGCAAACTTCCTGACTGTAATGTTCAGGTTGCCTCCCCTTTCCCAGTAGGAGGCAGGCTGACCCACTACCTCCATCAGTGGCACCTTATAGCCACAGACAAATGAGTACTAGAGGTAGTGGGTCAGGGACTTTCCATGCAGGGCTCCAAACTTTACAAGTCTCTAATCCCAACAGAGTCGTCGTTGGAGATAGAGGTAAAAAGCCCTTTGGGCTACAAAAGCAGTGGAAAGAATGCCCTTCCCCAAGTGGGGAAAAGGCCTCTCTGTTCCAGGTATTTTCTTACACAAAAGAAAAATGGTGAGTGGTGACCCATTCTGGACCTTAGGTACCTGAACAAGCACTTACTGAAACCCAAATTCAGAATGGTCACCCTGACTCTGGTAATCCATTCCTTACAGCAGGGAGATTGGCTAGCCTCCCTGGACCTTAAGGACGCCTATTTTCACATTCCCATTAGGCCTTCCCACAGAGAGTATCTCAGGTTCAGGCTGCCATCCGGCCATTACCAGTTCGCAGCACTGCCTTTCATAGTCACCTCAGCTCCCGGGGTCATTACAAAGTGCCCTGCAGTAGTAGCAGCTAAGGAGACAGCAAGTGTCTGTATTCCGATACCTGGATGTATGGATGATAGTAGACAAGTCACAAGGCAAGGTCAGACAAGCTCTCAGACTCGCACAGAGTACATTAGAGTCCCTCTGCCTCATCATCAACAGGGAAAAGGTCCTACTTTGAACCAGTTCAGGTACAGGACTTCATTGGAGCAGAGCTGGATACCATCCAAGGCAAAGCTTTGCTTCCTGTGGACAGGGTTCAGAACTTCCTAAGCCTGGCAAGCTCCTTCATCCTAGGTCAGCCGAGGCCTGCCAGATGATAAGCCATAGTTCCATAGTTTCTAGTGCCAGATTCCAGATGAGGGACATTCAGTATCATGTAAGGTATCAGTGGTCCCAAAAGAGGAAGACACTCTCAAAACTAATTCCTGTATCAAGGACCTTACTTCAGGCTCTTGACTGAGGTAAGGAAAGGGAAACTTCAGTGAAGGAGTCCCTTTTCAATAGAGACATCCTTCCAGAATCCTAACCACAGGTGCCTCCCTGCTAGGATGGGGAGCTCATCTACAAGATCAGTCTGTAAGTGGAACCTGGAATGCCAAAGAATCCAGTTGCCACATCACTTCCTTGAGTTAAGGGCTATGTACCTGACTATCAAGGCCTTCACCCCACAGCTAAAGGGCCACTCTGTTCATGTTAGAACAGACAATACCACTGCCATGTTCTACATCAACAAGCAGGGTAGCGCAAAATCCACCAAATCCTGTACAGAGGTCATGAGAATTTGGTTCCTGGCATACTCTCTGGACATGCACCTGTCTGCCATTCATCTTTCAGGCAAGGGCAGTATAGTGGCAGACACCGTGAATCGCATCAGTCAGGGTCACCACAAGTGGACCCTTAACAGTTAAGTAATAACCATAATATTTAGGAGGTGGGGCATCCCAGAGGTAGACCTCTTTGGCTCCAACCTCAGCATCAACTTCCACTTCATTGTTGCAGACCTTCAGCTCTGGGTGCTCTGCTAGTAGATGTTCTAACCCTGGACTGGATGGGGAAGTTCCTTTATGCGTTTCCTCCTCTTCCACTGATACACAGAACTCTCTTGAAGTTCAGAGATCAATCAGCACCATGATTCTCGTGGCTCCAGATTGAGCAAGGCAACCTTGGTATTCACTACTCCTTGCCCTCTCAGACAGGAAACCCATTCACCTACTGCCAAGCCACAGTCTCCTAACTCTGCCTCAGATGGGGGGTAGCTTATAGAAACATAGACTTTGACGGCAGATAAGGACTACTTGGCCCACCCAGTCTGCCCATTTCCCTACCTACTAGATAAGCTGCAGATTCTAGTTAACCAACAGCCTACTTCCTACCACCCCCCACTACAGTTGTCTTGTGTCTGTCCCATGCATGTTTGAATTCCCCCACTGTTTTAGCCCCAACAACCTCCCCAGGAAGGCAGTTCCACGCATCCACCACTCTCTCCGTGAAAAAAGATTTCCTCACATTACCCCTGAGCCGTCCGCCCTCTATCTTTAAATTGTGTCCCCTTGTTCTTACACATCTCTTTTTCTGAAAGATGCTACCCCCCTGGACTTAGTTGATTCCCTTGAGGTACTTGAACATTTCTATCATGTCCCCCCATCCCTCCTTTCATCAAGGGTATACATATTAAGCTTTCAGTCTCTCTTCATATGATTTCTGATGCAGACCCTGCACCATTTTAGTTGCCCTCCTCTGGACTGCTTCCATCCTGTCTGTGTCCTTGTGTAGATGAGGTCTCCAAAACTGCACACAGTACTCCAGATGGGGTCTCACCAACTGTCTGTACAGAGGGATAACCACTTCCCTTTTTCTACTTGTGATGCCCCTTCCTGTGCATCCTAGTATCCCCCTGGCTCTCCTCACTGACTTCTCACATTGCTTACCCACCTTTAGATCATCCAATATGACTACCCCCAACTCCCATTCTATTTTTGTTGTTGTTAGTACCTCCCCTGCTATTATGTACTTTTCTCCTGGGTTTTTGTTTCCCAGGTGCATTACTTTATACTTCTTTGCATCGAATCTAAGTTGCATATGTCTGACCATTCATCCAACCTTGCCAAGTCTCTTCTCATCCTTTGTACCCCCCCTTGTGTATCAACTCTGTTACAGATCTTTGTATCATCTGCAAAGTGGCATACCTTTCCCTCTAGACCCTCTGCAATGTCACCTATAAATATGTTAAAGAGGACTGGACCCAGTACTGAGTCCTGAGGTACTCCACTAGTGAGCCCCCTTTCTTCGGAATGTGTGCCATTCACTATTACCTTCTGTGTCCAGCATTGGGTCTCTTCACCTCAAGGCCTGGTTCTTGAGGGATTAGAGTACCCTGATTCTCAGTACTCTGAGCAGGTCCTCGAAATCCTTTGAATGACTAAGAAACCTAGCACTAGGAAAATGTACTATATGCTTCCAAGTGGAAAAGGTTTTCTTTGTTGTGCAGACATAAGCAGATAGACCCTCTCAGGGCCAGTCCGTTTACTCTACTGGACTACCTGGTACACCTACACTCATCAGGCCTAGGGCACATCCCTCAAGGTGCATTTAGCAACCATATCAGCCTTTCTGTCCACTGGAAAAGAGAAATTGGTGATTTCCCGTTCCATCTTTAGAATGTTTTTCAAAGGCCTACTGCACCTTCAGCCTCCATTAAGGGAGCCTGTACCTCTTTGGGATGTGAACCTTTGCATAGCCAGGTTCATGGAGCCTCCTTTCAAACCCATGGCTACTGCTCATTTGAAGTATGTTACCTGGAAAACTGCCTTTTTGGTTGCCATCACTTCTACCAGAAGGATTTCTGAACTGCAGGCCCTCTGTACTGAACCCAACTACATCATTGCCCACATGAGCAAGGTAGTACTTGGAACAAACATGAAATTTCTGCATAAAGTATGGAAAGTGTACTTAGAATGGCTGAAAAAGGGAGATATTGCTGATGGATGATCTGAATATGCCAGATGTTAACTGGAGTGCATTTGCAGCAGCCACTTCTAAGAATGGGGTTATTCTAGGTGCCCTACAGGGGGCATGCCTTAGACAACTAGTATTGGAACCCACTTGAGAGGGAGCAATCTTAGACCTGGTTCTCTCAAATGGAGATGGAGAGAGGATCAGAGATGTAGAAGTGGGTAGCCATCTGGGAACTAGCGACCATCGAACAGTATGGTTCACAATAAATAGCTGTAGAGTCAAGCCATACAAAGGCAAAAGTGCTGGACTTTGAGGGCTGACTTTGCCAAAATGGATGAGTGCCTAAGGAATGTACTAGCAAATGGGCAGGAAGGAAGGGTGGAAGAACAATGGGGAATAATAAAAACTGCCATCACAGAGGTAACAAGCCTTTGTGTGAAGCAAATAAACAGAACAAAACTATGTAAGAAACCACTATGGTTCTCAAAGGAGGTGGCAGTGAAAGTTCAAGAAAAAAAAGAAAGCATTCAGGAAGTACAAGGAATCTCAGAAGGAGCAGGACAGAGAATTGTATCAGTTAAAGCAAAAGGAAGATGGGAAGGCTCTCAGAACAGCAAAGGCCCATACCAAGGAAAATATAGCCAACTCAGTTAAGAAGGGGGATAAAACCTTTTATAGGTACATCAGGGAGCGTAGGAGGACCAAGGGAGGGATAGTGAGGCTTAATAAAGGGGAAGGGCGGTGGGCAGAGGGTGACGGTGAAAAGGCAGAGATACTAAACAAATATTTTTGCTCAGTATTGACAAATGAAGAGGGGGAGGTACCTAAACCAAACAATAGAAACACTCTGAATATGGAAGTTGATACCAGCCCAATTACAGAAGATAGGGTTCTGAAAGAACTCTTAAAACTGAAGTTGGACAAAGCAATGGGGCCTGATGGGATTCATCCCAGAATTCTAAAAGAACTAAGGGTAGAACTAGTGACACCACTGACTACCCTCTTTAACAAATCATAGGAGGATGGGGTGGTACCTGAGGACTGGAGGAGGGCAGATGTGATTCCACTTCACAAAAGTGGGAGCAGGGCAGAAGCGGAAACTACAGACCTGGTAGTTTAACCTCAGTGATAGGGAAAATGATGGAATCACTTCTGAAGGAAAGAGTTGTCGAGTAACTAGAGGCCAGAGGGGCACAGGACCCAAGGCAGCATGGATTCTCAGTGGGGAGGTCATGCCAGACAAATCTAATAGATTTATTTGACTGGGTGACCAAAGTGGTAGATCAGGGAGGGGCTGTGGACATGGCCTACCTAGACTTTAGCAAGGCATTTGACACAGTCCCACACAGAAGATTAATATACAAGTTAGCCAGCCTGGGAATAGGTCCCAAGATGATAGCCAGGGTAAAGAATTGGTTGGGAGAATAGGACACAGAGGGTAATAGTAAATGGAGTCCACTCTAAAGAAAAAGGGGTTCAGTATTAGGACCAATCCTCTTCAGTGTCTTTATAAGCGACATTGCAGAGGGACTGGAAGGAAAAGTATGTCTCTCTGCAGAAGACACAAAGCTCTGCAACAGAGTTGATGCACAAGGTGGGGTGGAAAGGATGAGAAGGGACTTGGCAAGGTTAGAGGAATGGTCAAATGTATGGCAGCTTAGATTCGGTGTTAAGAAGTGCAAGGTAATGCACCTGGGAAACAAAAACCCAGGGGAAGAGTACACAGCATGGGGGGTGAGATACTAACAACAACAAAAATGGAAAGGGACCTGGGGGTAGTCATAGCAGATGACCTAAAAGTGGGCAAGCAATGTGAGAGGGCAGTAAGGAGGGCTGGAGGGATACTGGGATGCATAGGGAGAGGCATCAACAGTAGAAAACAGGAAGTTGTTATCCCTCTGTACAGACAGCTGGTGATACCCCATCTGGAGTACTTTTTGCAGTTCTGGAGACCCAATCTCTGCAAAGACATAGACAGGATGGAAGCTGTCCAGAGGAGGGCAGCTAAAATGGTGCAGGGTCTGCACTGGAAGACATATGAAGAGAGACTTAAATAGCTTAATATGTGTAGCCTCGAGGAAAGGGGGACATGATAGAAACTTTCAAGTACCTCAAAGGAATCAACAAAGTCCAAGAGGGTAGCATCTTTCTGAAAAAGAGGTATGCAAGAACAAGGGGGCACAATTTGAAGATGGGGGGGCTGCTCAGTGGTAATGTAAGAAAGTATTTTTTCACAGAGAGGGTTGTGGATGCATGAAACGGCCTTCCGGAGGAGGTTGTGGAGTCAAAAACAGTGGTGGAATTCAAGCATGCATGGAATAGTCATAAGGCAATTCTAGGGAGTGGGGATAGGAAAAAGTAGGCTGCTGGTTAACTAGGATCTGCAGCTTATCCATTAGATAGGGAAATGGAAAGACTGGGTGGGTTAAGTGGTCCTTATCTGCCGTCAAATTCAATGTTTCTATGTAAGTGGTCTCCTGAGTTCCGCCTTAACCAGTCTATGACTCTGCCTGTCTTTTTCACAGAAAAATCCACACCAGGTGAACACAGGCTTTATAGCTTGGATGTAAAAAGAGCACTAACGTACTACTTAGAGCTTACCAAGCAGTTCAGAGACTCGTACTCAGCTCTTCCTCACCTGTGGTGAGGTAGACAGGGGAAGACCAGCCACCAAGAGGACTGTTTCTCACTGAATAGTGTCTTAAATTCAGTTCTGATACAACAAGGCTGGCAAACTCCCTTCTGGGCCTCAGTGCCCATTTCACTAGGGGCACTGCTGCCACAGTGGCAGCTGCAAGGGATATCCCCTTGCTTGATGTCTACAAAGCAGCCACCTGGAAAACTGAATTCCTTCACAAAGCACTATTGCTTAGATGTATAGTTGAGATCAGATGCTAGATTTGGCACAGCTGTGCTGCAGAGCCTCTTACCTAAGTAGGTTCTGTACCCACCTACCGACTGCACTTCCTTGTAGTCTGCACTTGTCAAACATACTAAAGGACACCTGGGGTGAGAAGGAAAAATTACTCACCGCAGTAATATTGTTTCTTCCAAGGTGTCCTTTAGTATGCTTGACCTCCCACCCATCCTCCCTTGCATAACCTGACTGAAGATGGCTCTGCATCCTTTTACCCTTGCCAAATGTTCTACTTTTTTTGTCTTGAAGTAAAGCTTTTCACAGTTGTCTGTATTTTCTGTGTCCGTTGTGGCTTCGCAGCTTGAGGAACACCTGATGACCTTTGACATCTACGAGCCACTCCAGTCAGGATTTAGGAGAAAGTAAAGCACAGAAACAGCATTCGTGAAGGTGCAAAATGATCTCCTCAGGGTGAGGGATAGAGGAGAATGGTCGATTCTCATACTGCTAGATCTTTCCTCAGCTTTTGACACCGTGGACCACATGATTCTACTTAATCGGCTTGGGGGACTTTGTGGACTCACTGGCAAAGGCATTGGCTGGTTTGAGTCCTTTTTGACAGGGAGAAAGCATTGGGTAGTGCTGTAGAATTTCTCATCGTGCCCGAAGCCTCTGACCTCTGGAGTTCCTCAGGGTTTGATCTTTTTGTTTATGGTATATGTGCTGCCCCTGGATGACATTATTAGGTGTTATGGCTTGGGTTTTCACTGCTGTGCAGATGATATCCAGCTGTATATGTCCTTTGCCCCCGGAACATCGGATGCTGTGGATGTGCTAAATAACTGCCTGTCTGAGATCCAGGACTGGATGTTCTCTAACTGGCCGAGGCTTAACCCAGACAAGACAGAGGAGCTAGTAATAGAGCCGGGTTGTCAACGGGACAGGGTCGTCACTTGGGCAGGGACAAGGTTGTTCCTGGGAACCACCTCACTAGTGGCATCCATTAAGGTACGAAATCTGGGTGTCATTTTCAAAGACAGATTGACACTAGAGGCCCAGGTGTCTTCAAATAGTTTTTACTATTTTGTTTTTGCTGTACTGTAGCAGCATGTTTCTCTGTGTAGCTCTACCCAAGGAAATTGAATGGAAATGACCTGTAATGGCTCAGGAGACCCTTCCTGGTGAAACTCTTTTAGTAAATGAATGAACAAATGAACAAACACAAATTACATAAATTTTTGGTACACACAGTGCAGGTTTCTCCACACACACACACACACACACTGTAGACAATATACCTCTGGTGAAAGGTGAAGATCTGACTGCACTGGCTATTGAAACTTTTTCTGTTGACTCGCAGGGTGAGGTACACTTTGTGGCATTTTCCTCACACACTATGCTGAATTTATTGCCAGCAGTTAGTGAGGGATGGACAGCACCACGAGCTAAAGTCTTGTTTTTTTACAGATTCTGGAACAATGTGGGGCTGAGGGAAGGTGGCTAGAGGTGAATTTAGTTCAGCTTCAACTCTGGACCTTTTTTTCTAATTTATGGAATTCATTCTAAAACTTCAGTTTACAGTGTAGGAATTGGTGTGGAACTAAAACAGATTTCAAATTTTCAATTTCAATTTTCTTTTAATACTGGAAAGTATGTGAGCAAAAATGCTAGTTTTCACAAACGTCCAGTGATATGGAAAATCGATGATACAGAGAAAAAGGTAAAAACAATATTTGCAATATTTTACAGTATTTACAGTAGGGAACATGACAGGATCATCTAGATTAAAAAAAAAAAACACAGAGCACATAACACTAGAGCCAATATACAGATACATATTAAACTCTAAGGTAACTCAAGGGGTTGGCGAACATTCAGGGGGGTTATCTACGGGGGCAGGCACAAGTGGTGGATTGGAGGAGGTGGTCCTTGAGAGAGGAGGTGAAAGAGCCAGTTGAAATACAGGCCTGAAGTTCAGGGGGCAGTTCAGTGTAAAACTTAGGGCCTTTGTACGTGATGGAGTGTTGGTGCAGTAAAAAGAGGTATCGAAGATATGACAGGTGGCCCCTTTTGTACTGCACTTGGGAACTGATACGGGGAAAAGGGAGTTAATGCTGATTGGCAGCAAGTTACGGTGAACTTTGTGTAGAAAAGAGAGCATTTTAAGATGGAACCTGCCTTCAAGGGTGAGCCAGTTGAGGGAGGCATAGAGGGTAGAGTGATGGGTCATCCAGGGTAGGCTGATGAAGAAGAGTGCAGTATTATTGTATGTAGTCCTGAGTTTGGAGAAAAGGATGTGTGTGTTTTTTTTGGGGGGGAAGTAGACAATAGAGTCATAATCAAGAAGGGTCTGGAGAAGGGAGCTGGTGAGGCATATTCTGGTGATAGGGATAAGGAACTTTCTGATTCTGTATAAGAGACCTAGCCTCGTGTGGATTTTCTTGATGAGGTTAGTAATATGGATATTGTAGGTCAGGTGAGGGGTCTAAGTACAGTCCAAGGTATTTGAATTTGTAGACGTGTTCTATGATGTTACTAAGATTGTCTGAGAGGGATCAACCCATGATTGGGGCTTTTCTTGGGCCAGAGAAGATCATAAACTTGGTCTTCTTGGAGTTGAGAACCATGCGTTTGGTAGAGAACCAAGTGTGTAGCTTGCTGAAGTCAGCCTAAAAATTACTGAACATTGTGTCCAAGTTAGTGTTGCTGCAGAAGAGGGCTGCGTTGTCAGCACAAAGGACTAGTTTGGCAGTTTGGCAGATGGAAGAGAGGTTATTGATGAAAGAGCAAGAGTAGGAGCGGGCCCAGGATGGAACCCTAGGGTACCCCATATTTAATTGGACATTCAGCAGAAAAATGACCATTGATATTAGTTTTCTGAGATCTGCTGGAGAGATAGCTTCTGATCCATTTGACAATGTTGAGGGGTGTCCAGGAGAAGGCCCTGGTCAGGTCCACGAAGATAGAGCCAATTGGAAGGATATAGCAAGCCTCAAGGTCAGCAGTGAAATGTATTAATCTAGCTTCCTTGCAGCAGGTACAAGAGATGTAAAGTTTTTAATTTGCCTGTGAAGTTCAGGTGAAGTGTCCATATTCAAAACAAAAAAATGCCAAATAACATAAACAACATAAAATACTGCCTAGCAAATGCAAGACGTCTGCAGCACAAAAAGAGCAATTAGAAACTCTGTTAGAGGAAACTAATAATAAAATTTATATGGCATTCATAACGGAGACATGGTGAAATGAAAATGATGTCTGGGGGTAGAAATATACAGGTTTACCATCTATACCACCTGGACAGGAAAGATAAGAAAGGAGGGGGAGTGGCAGCTTGTATATCAAATAAAATACGTTCTTCAAACATTAATGAAAAAATAAAACATGAGGGAAACTATACCGAAGCTCTGTGGATCAAAATAGAGTCTAAAAGGGAGAATAACATTATAATTGGACAGTGCTACACCCCCACCCCTCCCCGAGTATAAACCAAAAGATATCTGAACAAATAAATGCTGAACTCGAAAAAGCGTGCAGGTTGGGATGTGTGGTATTCTTGGGAGACTTGAACTTTAATGATGAATCCTGGGACATGCCAGAAGCTACAAATTACCAAACCAAAGCATTCTTAAGGACAGTTGAAGAAATGGGACTCAAACTGCACATAAGCATGCCTACCAGAGGACAGACTATACTAGATGTAGTATTAAGCACAAATGATATAAATATCACAAGTTGTAAAATCAATGAACCACTTGGAAATAGTGATCATAACAGTATTCTTTTCTCGTTTCATGTGTGTATACCAGTAACAAAGGGATGTAGGGAGATCTTTAATTTTAAAACAGCTAACAATGTTCTTCTCCATGAAGATCTCAACAAAATCGAGTGGTAAGTGAAACTCCAGAATAAAACTCCAGAAATGTGGGTAATAATAAAAAGGGAAATATTCAAGATATATAACAAACACATTACAAAAATAAAGAAATACAATAAGAGGCATTAAACCAAAATAGTTAGCAGAAGGGTTAAAGAAATTACTAAAGAAGAAACAAAAAATCTACAATAAAAGTAGTTCTGAAGAAAAATTATTACAATACAAAAACATTCAGAGAAAATTCAAAAAAAATTGCCAAAATAAACAAAAAATGGAACTAAGTATAGCTAGCACTACAAATAAAGATAACTTAAAAACCTTTTATGGTTATGTGAACTCGCTTCATAGTTCTAGTTCAGGGTTATGGTCGATAATATTAGAGAATAAACTTATTGAGGTACCTGAAAAAATAGCAAATAAATTCAACTTTTACTTCGGATCTGTATTTTCTACAAAATTAAAACATTCAGGTGACAGCAATTGAGGAAAGAAATTGAGACTGAAATAAGCACAGAATGTGTCGTCGAAAAAATAAACTAAAAAATACATACTCAGCAGGGCCAGATAATATCTCGCCAAAGATGTTAAAACTCTTATCACCTCATATAACTATCCCACTTAGAGTACTGTTCATTAAAGCATTAAATAATAAAGAAATACCACCTGATTGGCTGTCCGCAGTTGTATCAAAGCACAAAAAGGGAAGCAAGGGTGATCACACAAACTGTAGGTCTGTCAGTCTGACATCCATACCAGGGAAATTGATGGAATCATTCATCAAGGATATAGTCCACGGGCATATGTAGAGAAATGAGATGAGGGACATGGACCAGCATGGTTTTGTGTCTGTAAGATCCTGTGTAACGAATATGTTGTGTTTTTACAAAAAAATATCAGCAGCACTAGATAGAGGAAATAGTGTTGATTGTGTTAGACTTTTCTAAGGCTTTTGCTAAGACACAGTACCTCACAGAGATATTACAGTAGTAGCCACAAACATTGCCAGCTATTTCCAGATATTTCACAAAATTTCTAAAGAGTTTCTCTCTGCTGCCCCTACTGTGGAAATGGAGAAAGAAAGAATGAGGTATTTCTGGAAATATCACAGAAATTTCGGGAAATAGCTGACAGTGTCTGTGGCTGCTACTGTGTACAAAGTCTGATTGATTGTAAATTCGACCATTGAGTTGTGGGATGGATCAGTGGTTGGCTGAGCAGTAGGATACAGAGGGTGTGTATAAATGTTTACTACTCCACCCTGGTGGCTGTGACCAGTGGGGTGCCGCAGGGCTCAGTCATGGGTCCTTTGCTTTTCCGGATATTCATATCTACTATGGGACAAAATGCAACAAGCTGGCAGAGTAAATACACAGATGACACTAAACTGGCATGTGTAGTGAACAACGAGGAAGACCGAGGCAGACTTTGACAGTATAGTTAAATGGGCAGGCTCTATGGGGATGAGTTTTAAAAGACAAGAGTTGTGTGATGCATTTGGGGTGTCAAAATAATGAAAGAACATACATTGTGAATGGTCTACCACTTAGAAAATCATGTGAGGAAAAGGACCTGGAAATTACAATAACAAATACACTTGCATATGACATACACAGTAATCCCAAAGTGGCAAAGGCAAAAAAAGTACTTTGGACCAATAAACCAATTTTTAGTAGTAGAGCTGAAAGGGTAGTGATGCCGCTATACAGATCATATGTCATACCATTACTAGACTATGGACGCCATGTCTGTGGTCCAATAAAAAAAAGGAATCTGTGAAAGAATAGAAAAAAATACAGAGACAGATGACAAAAATGATTTATAACCTCAAAGGGCTGTCTAGTGATGACCAACTCCAAAATTTAAAACTGATGTCTCTTAAGACGAGAGGAATTAGGGGTGACCTACTACTATGCTGTGATATAATGCAGGACAACTAATGTCTAAATGAATTAGAATTTACTTTCAAGAACAATAATATGGTCCAGTGATGTCACCGATATGTGAGCAACACTGGGTTTTAGCTCCTCAAACTCGACTTAAAATCAGACTTAATCCCTCCAAATTATAGCTACTTGTAAGACAAAAAAATGACCAGAACTGCATTGAATAATGCCACAGAAAGCAAACAAGGAAAAAACCTAAAGACAGGGCCACCAGTGACCAAAATGAAACAATTAGGATTGGGAGCGGGGATGGAGGGCTTTGCAGCCTGTACTTCTAGGCCTCTCACTACATCGGAATCATCCTCAGACTCAATGGAGGAAGGTGACCTTCATTCAAGGAAGACTGGCCGAACCCTTCGACAGATACTCCAATCAGTTCAAAAAATATAGTCCTCAGTGGCGGACCTGAGACACGACCTACAAAATTTAAACAAACAGGTCATAGACAATACCTCAAAAGTCTCGGAGGTGGGGGAGACACAAGACACATCAAGCCGACTCCTTCTATATTTGCTAAAGCAGGAAAGGTTGTCATGTACACTTATGGAGGACATTGAGAATCGTGCAAGAAAGAATAACTTTAGGCTTCATTGCGTACCTGAGGGAGCTGAAGATGAGTTTCCCTTGCTGATTGATTTCACGCATCATCTTCTCCGCACCACACTCTCACTCCCAACTGACTTCCACTATGAGATGGACAGAGCACATCACTCTCTGGGCCCTCGACCAACAAACTCCTCGACCAGACCAAGATCAATAGTCGTGCGCATGGTCTACTATCAAGCAAAAGATTATATCCTACAGGAGGCATGGAGACAAAAAGAAATTAAATACCTAGAATGCCAGATATATTTTGACCATGATTTCTCATCCTCTCTGCAAGCAGAGAGACAAAGAATAAGAATAATCAAGGAGATGAAAGAAAAGATGGGCTATAAAGCACAACTCAGTTTCCTGCGAAATTGAAAATCCACACACCAGAAGGCACCACGATCTGTACCTAATTGGTGGATGCTGCTTCACTGTTGCAGGGGTGGAAAATTTAAATGTTATATTTGGAGATGGATGAACTGGAGCAAAAGCTTCAGAGTGAAACATGGTCCTGCATAGGAGGGAAAACTGGAAGGGACCTGCCAGGTGCTTTACTGAGGGGACTTGCCAGAGACCTAAACAAGCTGATGCAGGGATGCAAGCTGGAGAAAAATGGTCTCAGGGAACCACTGCAGAAGCCAAGGCTGGACTGAAAGGGAATCAGAATGTAGAGTGAATCAGAACAAAGAAAGAGACAGTAAGACTTGAAATGACAGCGCACATAACTAAAAGTGCATAAAACGTTTTGGCGATGTTGGTTAAAAAGTTCAAGTAAGGGTTTAAATGGAAAGGTAACCCTGTTAAATGAAGAAGACATGGGAATGTTTATTAGAAAGTTTTAAAAGGAGGGGGCAAGTGGCAGTTACAGGAACACATGCCTAAAAGGGGTCTAATTAAAAGGTTCATGTGGAATTGCAGGCTTTTAGTCTTTGGATAGAGTTGCTCCTACAGGACAAGGTATGAATCTTTATAGAGGGAAACCAAATTTAAAGGGGAAGGTCGAGTTTTGGAGGGGAGGATCATCTGTATTGACTGAGAAGCGGTTTTCACAGTGGGTGACCATTGATTTTTCTTGTGACAAGGGCGTAAACCCTTGATCAGTGACTATTCCGAGAAGAAAGGGATATTGTGCCTACACAGGCAACTACACTGGAAGAGAAAAAGTTTATTAGTTCTTTTCACTTCTGAAGTAGGTATTTAACTTTGGAAGACGATACAAACTGTTCTCTCTATCCCTTTTCTTTTTAAGGGAAGGGAGAAGAAAATAAGTTTAATATGTTTGAATCTAACTGTGTTTTTGTTATAAATAGTTGTATTCCGAATGGTTTCGTTAATTTTTTATACAGAGTTAAGAATGAGACACTTACAAATACACTCCCGAACTAAAATCATTTTAACAACTGGAGTAAACTGAATGACTTTGATCACTGAAAGTGTGCGCTGGGAGAGGAAAGGCACAAGGGTAGAGTGTCACAGACGTACTATTTTTATGCTAATGGAAGATATTAAGTTTATTGCATACAATGTGATGGGCATTTATTCCCTTTTAAAGAGAACAAGATTGTTAGGGGAGCTAAAACGACTAAAAGGGGACATAGTCTTCTTATAAGAAACGGATTTGACAGGGACAGAGCATACCAAACTTAGAAGAGGATGGGTGGGTAGGGTTGAATCAGCAGCTTCCCCTAATCCCAGGAAAGCAGGGATAGCAATTTTAATCAAGAGAGAGCTCCCCTTCAAAGTAATGGTGGTGGAAATGGGGATGAAGGGACAATTTGTAAGCATTACAGGAGAATTGAGGGGACTGCAAAGCCTTTTGATTAATATCTATGCACCCAACCAAAACCTAGAGGAGTTCTTAAGTAAGATCTTACACAAGATAGCAGACGTGGACCGGAGCATCCCAGCAGCAGCATCAACTAGGAGCAGATTTATCCTGGACTCCCTTCAGGGTGCCTTCCTCAAGCAACTGGTCATGGAACCAACTCGGCAGAAGGCAATACTGGACCTTGTGCTCACAAACAGGGACAGTGTGATGGGGGTAACAGTGGGGGAGCACCTGGGAAACAGTGACCACCAGTCATTGTGGTTTGAAATCACAGAAAGAGCAGAACCAAACCACACAAATACATGTATCCTGGATTTTAGGGGGGCAGACTTTGGGAAAATGGGGAGATACTTGAAAGAGGCATTAAGGGGAATGGGACAGGAATCGGGGTTGAGGAACAGTGGGCAGTATTTAAAATGGGGATTACAAGAACAACAGAATTATGTATTAAGCAGGCTAGCAAGAGGAAAAGGAAGAGGAGACCATTATGGTTTTCCAAAGAGGTAGCAAAGAAAGTGAAGGCCAAAAGAGTGCATTCAGGCAATACAAAAGACACAGGCAGAAGGGGATAGGGAGAAGTACCAGGAGAAGCAAAGGGAGGCAGGGAGGTCAGTAAGGGAAGCCAAAGCTCAGACAGAAGAACACATTGCAAAATCATTGGGTAGAGGGGACAAAACCTTTTACAGGTACATAAGTGAAAAAAGAAAGACAAAGGGAGGGATAGTGAGACTGAAGGGGGAGGATGGGGTCCGCGTGGAGGATGACAACAGTAAAGCTGACATACTGAACAGGTATTTCTGCTCAGTCTTTACTGAGGAAGAGGAGGGTAATGGATCTGAAGGGAGTACAAGGGGTGAGAATGGTGCAGAAATGGACACTTTACACGAGAAAGAGTCCTGAAAGAACTGGAAGTAATAAGAGTTGATAAAGCAATGGGGCCAGATGGGGTGCACCCCAGGGTCCTTAAAGAACTAAGAGAGGTGGTGGCTGAACCTCTGGCTATCCTGTTTAGCCGCTCACTGGAAACAGGGGAGGTACCCAAAGACTGGAGGACAGCAGATGTAGTCCTCTTATACAAAAGTGGGAACAAAGAGGAAGCAGGGAACTACAGACCAGTCAGCCTCACCTCGGTAGTGGGAAGATCATGGAAGCACTACTGAAGAGAGATTGGTGGAACATCTGGTTGTCGATGGACTACAGGACCCAAGGCAGCATGGTTTCACCAGGGGAGGTCATGTCAGACCAACCTCATTGAATTTTGACTGGGTGACTAGGTCGGTGGATCAGGGAGGGCAGTGGACATGGCCTATCTGGACCTCCAGCAAGGCCTTTGACACTGTGCCATAGAAGACTATTACACAAACTGGTGAATATGGGTGTGGGCAGGACAGTAGTGTGGTGGGTAGGTAACTGGCTGGGTGGCAGGACACAGAGGGTGGTGGTAAATGGCTGTCACTCCACAGAGGGAAGAGTGACCAGTGGGGTATCACAGGGATCAGTTCTGGGACTGGTCCTATTCAACATCTTCATCAGTGACATGGCGCAGGACCTAGAAGGCAGAATTTCTCTGTTTGCTGATGACACAAAGCTCTGTAACAGAGTAGACAAACCAGAGGGTGTAGACAGAATGAGAAGCGACCTGCAGAAACTTGAAGAATGGTCAGGGGTTTGGCAGTTGAAATTCAATGCAAAGAACTGCAAGATAATGCATATGGGCACAAAACCCTGGCACAATATATCAGTTGGGGGTGAGGATATAGCATGCACCAAGCAGGAAAGGGATCTTGGGGTTATCATCTCTGATGAACCTCAGGTAGGAAACAGTGTGACAAGGCAGCAGGTAAAGCAAATAGGATGCTGGGATGTATAGGCAGGGGCATTATCAGCAGGAAAAGGGAGGTCATAATTCCGCTATACAAGACACTAGTGAGGCCCCACCTGAGTACAGTGTACAGTTCTGGAGACCATACCCACGTAAGGACATAGACAGGGTAGAGAAGGTTCAGAGGGGGCAACAAAGATGGTGCATGGATTGCATCACAAGTCCTATGAAGACAGGTTGAAAGAAGTGAACATGTACTCCCTGGAGGAGAGGAGGAGAGAGGGATATGATAGAGACATACAAGTATCTTACAGGGGGAACAGGGTGCAGGAAAACACTATTTTCAGCGAAAAAGATGTTCCAGAACTAGAGGCATGGGATGAAGTTGGAGGAGGACGATTCAGAGGAAACATGAAAGAATTTCTTCACAGAACGGGTGGTGGACAAGTGGAACACCCTGCCAGAGGAAGTGGTGGGGGCTGAAACAATCACGGGATTTAAGAATGCATGGGATAGACATAAAGGAATTCTGGAGGTCAGGGGTAAGTGGCAACAGACTTCTAGAAAAACAAATTGAACTTACAAGCTCAAATGGACAGACTGGGTGGGCCATAGGCCCTTATCTGCCGACACTGTCTATGTATCTATGATATATCAGTCAGGGCAGATAATACTGGGGGGGGGATTTCAATATGATCAGAAACAGCCATATAGATCGATCATCAGGGATAGCAGTGATGAAGGCAAAAGCTATGAAGATACTAAATAATCTGACAAAGAAACAAGGGCATTGCGATACATGGAGGTGCCAACATAAAAAAAGAGGACTACTCCTTTTATTCATCAGACCATAAAACATATTTGCGGATAGATGCCTTTCATACCCAGACTCAATACTTATACAGGGTAGCAAACTCCCAGATAGGCAATTTCACCCTATCTGACCACGCACTCAGATTCAGATAAAATCGGAGACTACTGACAGACAGCCATTGTGGAGACAAAAAGTCTCCCTACTAAATAGCAAGCAGGGTTTTAAATAATTGATTAGCACTTTTTTCCTTGGGACAATACTAACTGTACAGAAAGCATTTATATAGGTTTTCTAGAAGTGTTATGTTTGTTAAACACAGTGAGGCAAGTGCTATGCATTTTCACAATGTTTTAGAACTTTTATGAGCAAAATGCTAATCAATTTTTAGAGTTAAATAAAACCCTGGCAAGGTCCTGAAAACAAAGCTAGGGGAAATTAGAAAGGAAGTATTGGAAATAGACAACAAGGTTGTTCTGATCTTTCTGTTTTGGAAGCAGTTAAGGTGGTAGTATGTGGAGAATTAATTAGTCATGCAGCAGGTTTAAAAAAAATTGAAGAACAAAAAATATAAGGACTTAACTGAAAAGATAGATTTAGAAAGAGCACACAAATGGAAACTTCAGTCA